>OX291553.1:27822034-30222034 GCA_946406115.1 Apoda limacodes
CATTGTCAATTTGAAAAAAAAAAAAAAAAAAAAAGGAGAAAGGAATATTTTAATGTTAAATAACTTACTATTAATGTATGTCAATATTATTAAAAAAATGTCATGAGATTGAACAACAATAATATTAAGCATGTAACTGTACTAAGTACTATAAAATTATTTTATCTGACAAAAAATCAGTTATACTGTAATAAGCTTTTTCTAGTAAAATTTTTTTTATTGAGTTTTTGAATTTAGTGTCTGAGAGGTCTTTGAGTTCTTTTGGCAGATCATTATAGAACTGGACACAATTCATAACAAATGATTTACTTTTCTTTGACAATCAAGTTTTAGGCATTCTAATAAATAATAAATTCTAAAAGTGATCTTAACATTTGTCGGATTACATTTAAATATCTGAATTCATTCACACGATTGTCGATATTTGACGCTTCACATGGTGCGCCCCCTATGCTACATAAAAATAAAAAATAATAATTGACATGTGTTTGACTTTGTTTTTAGTAGCTTACTAACTTATGCATATTACCCACTAAGTGTTTCAGTACATATTGTATGTTGTTAGCTGATTATCAAACTATTGTATTATTACTTTAAATAGATCTTCTTGCCAGGTCTTTTTGGCACAAATTAACTTTGTTTGACGATTCAAAAGTGTTCTCAGAAACCTATTTGAATAAATATTGTTTGATTTGATATAATTTAACTTTGCAACTCCAACTAGTGGCTGGTACACAACTACATTATGATTTAGGGGTAAGCAATCCTCTTTTTACCAACCACTTTAGACCCTCGGAATAACAGGTGACCAAGTCCGACGACGCTTAACTTTGAATATCGTTTCCAATGTACAAATGTTTTAACTGTATTTTTTAATAATAGACTATTTTCGCTAGATAGCGCTGATATAATTTAAGATGGTAATGGCGCGAACCCGTCTTACACTCGGCTGGTTTTTATGTTTTGTTGTTATACTTTAGAGCTTACACTATAATCACATAGGGGAACAACCCAAATACGGTGACCGCTTACCATCAAGCGGACCGTAAGCTTGTTTTCCACCTTAGTGGTATTAAAAAAAAAAAAAAAACTTCAAAATTTAAGCTTGTATTTATTGCTGTTTTTAGAGCAAAAAAACAATAAAAATGTGTTTCTTGTACGGGGACCCACTTAAATTTTTCCTTTTTGTATTGTTGTTATACTTTTTTATTACTTTAATATTTTGACAATTATTTTCCAACTAAGTTCAACAGCCAAGAAAACGCTCATAGAGGAAACAAATACTACGTACGCTACACATACCTTTCGAACACCTTTTTGATTTAAAACCAATCTGTGTGTGCTGACCTATTGTTAAGGTACTGTTTAATACCTGAGCGAATCCCAGTGCATTCTCGCGACCCGCATTCCGGGGAAGCTAAACAGAGTGCCCACGATGGCTGCCCACACCGCCAGGCACAGTTTCAGTATTAATTTGGATGCTGGACCACTAGAATAAACAGTAAATGGTTTTAGTCAATTGCGATATTTTATATTTCTTTACACTAATATTATAAAGCAAAAAAATATCTTTTTGTTTTTTATGAATAAACTTAAAAACTACTTGGATCGATTTCAAAAATTATTTCACCAGCAGAATGATATATTATCACTAAGTAACATAGGCTATATCCCTGTGAAATCTCTACTATTGTTAACTAAAATAAAACTCTAGAAAAATAAGTACATACCATAGTGTGTATGTACTAAGTAACTTAGTGGCTTGTAATTTTGCATGGTTACCTACTGTTATAACATAGGCCAGCACAAAATAACGGATTTTACAAAATTCATCCTTGCAAATTCATTCATGCAAAAGGGGATAAAATGGGGGTTAGAAGGTTGAATATAACTCCATCTCTGAAGCTTAGTTATTTTTTATTTGCTTATTCTATATTAGGAGTTTTTGTTTATTTCGTTCCGTTTATACATTTAATTAATTTCATAAAAACATTGGTTAGTCATATATGGAATATGCGTTTTGCGCTGTGTGATAATAGTTCAGAAGCAAAATATTTGTAACTAATGATATTTAGAATAATCTGCCAAGCTGAGCGCAAGGGCACTACCTACCTTTTATCGAAGCGCTTCCCCATTTTTTTGAACCCTCATAACTTGGGTTAGAGAGATAGAAGATAAACAAAATTCTCGGGTATTATTAAACATATAAAGTCTCAATTGCATAGCATAGAATTAGATTTTATTAATATCTAAAAAACCCGATTTCGTCACTCACTCACTGATCACAATTCTTAGGGTACTTCTTGAGGTCCTAGAAAACTGAAATTTGGTATGTAAGCTAATATTAGTACACGAACAACAAAAACATTCTAAAACTTGAAACTTTTAACCCCCAACCCCTTAAACTAGGGGATGGAAGTTTATATGAGACTTCCGCGATGCTAGAGATCTGAAAAAGGGACTTCTTGCTATAAATACAAAAATACTTATTTCAGAGTTTTAGTAAATCACCCCCTCCCCCTTTAAATTAGGTGATGGAGGTTTGTATTGGACATATATTTTAACTGAGGTGTAGTTTGTAAAGCTAGGGCTGAGAAGCTTGGCTTGGTCTCGTCTTGGCTACATATTACATGTAAATCCTTTTGGTGGCATACAGTTTATATGAAAAAATGTTGGTCGAATTCATTTTATGTTAAAGACACAATAAAATTTTAATGGAAATGAAGTGTGCTACGAACTTTAGCAGGATAAAAATTTACTAACCCAATTAAACATACATCTTGCATGTAAGTACAATTCTGTAGCAAAGAAAAATGCAAACGTTACTAGTAAACACAGCATCAATTTCGGATAGATTTTTTTTTTAATATTTTAAAGGATATATTTATCAAGTGCCATTTTTGTATGCAAACCTCTACCACAGCTTAAACAATTATTTCAATCATGAATCGGACATCGTCGGGACAGTTATACCGCGTGGTAGCAGAGTTTGTTTCCGTGCAAAGAATTGTACATAGATATAAATTCGGTCATTACGTGCGATTTCTATGGTTACTTCTAGATTGACAAGGATAAGAAGTTATTCTTCATCCCTGTACCAAAAATGACGTCACCTGTAACTCCATTGTTACGTGGAAGAATAATGACCGTTTAACTTATGGCAAAATCTATACTTGTGGGAACTCTCGGTTGCAATAGAAAGTATCCTATGTCCTTTTCCGTCCCTCTAGTTATCTCTGTGCTAAAAATCAGGTCGACTGAATTCTCCGTTACAACATAAGGAAACACACACACAAACCAACTTTTAGTTTTATATTAGTAATGATTAGAATGTACACATTTCTAAACAATTTTTATCAATATATTTGTATATTTTTGGAGGGTAAAAGTGGGTTGCAACAACCTACACAGAAGAAAGTCCTTGATTTTCCAAAAACTTGGAAGCATTGTCATGGAAACTGTCATAGGCTGGGTCCACTCCAACTTCTAAAATGCTTTCATCTATAATGAGCACCATCATGGCTATAAGGAGGAACACACAGAATGCTACGATGCACGTTGATCGTTCCCCTATAGACTCTTCACTGACAAAATATTGCTTTGTCAAGGACAGAAGGATTTTACTGTTTAGGTACAGCTAAGGTTAACATTGTGTTAATAAAAATAGTAAAGAGACGTCACACATTTGAAAGCTTGATTTTACTAACAGCTTTTGATTTTTTACTAACAGCTTGGTATCCTATTTTTGAGAAAGAAATTTTTTTTTTCAATTGCCTTATAAAATATATAAACTCTTTGATTATTTACTTCGTAGATAGAGCACAACAAGAAAAATCCCAACTCTTAGTCACTACCTTGCTGGCCAACAAGCTAAAAAATGTATGGTCTACTAATATGTCATGCAGCTAGTCTAGAGAGGGGCACCTGCTTAAAGATGTTATGCAGGCTAAGTAATCTACAACTTATCATATTTTAAATATTTGTTCCATATAGCCTGGTTATAAAAGTTTAGACTGTTTTAGAAACAATAATTCTTAATAATCATTTAATTGACATATGACTACCTTTATAGTTTTGTTAATGTTGCCAGTTTTTATCTGTAATATCAATGCATGGCTTAAACAGCTAAAAGGTGAGCAAACTAAAAAGCTGAGTATAAAAAAAATATACTTTAGCTATTATCCATATATTACAAAACAATTCCAAGATAAAGAATCTTGGCCAATTTAAAACCTAGAAATTCAACACAGCACAATTTGGGTTTTGATTTTCCATACCCTGCAGCATATATACCACATATAATACCACAGCATAATAATATACAGTAGTAAATCTTCCTATGATTTCCAAGCACGCCACCGGCGCTAATTATTATCCCAAGGGTTGTCACAAAGCTTGTGGGTAAAATAATACCTGTATTATTTTGTTGTACATGATTAGTAATCACAAATGTGATACTGCAAAAGATTTATCCAAATTAATCCGCATACATACATAAAACTTAAGTATTAGAAATTTATAAGTAAGCATGGGCAAGGTTGCGAAACAAAAGGTAATTTACGAGTATATAAATTATAGCAAGTCTCACAATGATATTTTTGTTTTCATCCACAGTGTGGACCAAAGATTCATAACAACAATGAAATGTTTAGGTTAGGTAAATAGAGAACAAACAAAGAAACATAAAATTAAAACAAGCTGTATAAGTGATTTAAGTACCTACTATTATAATCTTACCAAGACTACAAATCAAATTAAAATCAAACTTATATGCTCAGGTTAAGGTACAGATAGTAAACAAAGGTTAATATAAGGACATATCAGCCAATCTCGTGATATAGATATTATTACTAAAACACGAACCAAAAAATAATGTTTATAAGTAGGTATTTACCTATTGTGACTTAAGTATAGATTGGAAATCATATTAAATAGAGGTAGGAATGATCTAGTTTATGAACTATAATAAGTTGAAATTAATAAAACTTAGGTACTGTAGAGGTTACGACCTCTTGTTAAGTGTAAAGGAAGTAAATATACTAGCGAACTCTTTTACGCAGCAAATACTTCGTAGTGTTTTTTTGAAAATATAATAGATGGTGTCAGTGTGTTTTTAAATAAAAACAATCGGAATTTCGAGTTTGTCATTATTTTTATATTGATTGACATTCCAGTGAAAAATATAGATTGGACAAGTCTAAAAAAATTAGGAGGGTCGATTCCTGTCTCTATTAGGGAGCCCTAGAATATGTAGAATGGCTTAACATTGCCAGTAGAATTAGGAATAAATACTCTTGTATCTAATATTTATAATGCATCGCCGCATCGACCTAATAACCGAAGAAATAGATCAGCTACGTTGTTTTTATATACTAATTCTCCTAAGTAGAAGGTGTGCCTTAATGATGTTTTTCTTGTGGCACTATAAAAGAGCATTTGAATATAGAAAAGATCTCCCAATACCGTATTTTTACTAGTAGCAGAGATTCCCAATACCTAGTAAGAAATAGGTAGAAGCAGCTTCTTTATGCCCCCGCACGCTCCAGTACCTTGCATCAGAAGCAAAGAACGAAATTTGATATCTTTGTTTACTCTTGAATTTGATAAGCCCTCAAATACTGGATAATTTTCCTATGTGTAGCTGAGCGGCATCCTCTCTTTCAATTACCCACAATAGCCATACAGTCAGGGACATGAGTTTAACCACTGTATATTATTATTGTGATATTACTACAGATTTGAAAAAGGATACAATGCGAACAGCACTACTAGGAAACACCAAACCATGCTCAGATTGAATTCATCTTTGAGTGGAAATACTGCTGTGTACACCTGAAACATAAAGGTTTTATGATTGTTAGTAATAATATGAGTAAAATTACATTCTGTGGACTGAGGGGAGACTTAACCCGTCAAGCGTCCCCATACTAAGGAAATTATCCACCCTTGCCACATACAAACGGACATACACCTAACTTTATTATGTTTATTCCTCTTTATTTATTTTTAGGTATGTTCCCTAATATATACAGTATAAAAAAAAAGTAATAAGAATAAGTTTATGATAAATATAATAAGTAATAATAAATTTATTTACTAAAAAAAGGCATAGTTTTTTTATATATAGCACATTACCCAGGGTCAAAATGAACACTATGCTACTGTTTATAAAATCCAAAATCCAACTCAAAATGGCGCAACATAAATGGCGGCCAGATCAAATTCCCAAAACAATTTCTGCTAACAAAATATTAAACGCACAAAATATTGTCCACCCAAAAATACTAGAACGTAGGACAGGCCATTGGCTTCACTTCTGAATATTTACAAATAGCCTGACTGATAAAAGTCATCCTGAAAAAATTCCCCCACGACACAAGTTGCTTAGAGACCACTGTGGTCCCTAGGATGCGTAACGGGTTAATGTAGCAAACAACTTATCAATACACTTGATACCATTCCCACAGCTTGTTGTTGACCCAAGTCAAGGTTAGGCTGACTTATCATACTTAGTACTTGTTTGACCACGTCAACCATGGACCGGTCAACCAACATCAAAACAACACTTGCCATATTAAAATGCTCATATCTTACACAACAATAAAGACAATCTAAAGAACTACCTCAATACTATTGATTTACCAAAGGCTTGAAAAACGTATGTAACTAACTGCTGACTGACAGAGGCCTGTGTTTACAGATTCATTTTAAACTGTTCGAGACTTATAGTTGAAAAAAAGGTGCATCAAATGACATTTACCTCAGACATAATATAAACAATAGCAGTATACAGAGAAAAATCTACAATCCACTGATACTCTGTGTAAAACCTTAAATGCACTACGTCTAGGGGTGTAACCAGAGCAGTATCCAGTTGAATATCTAGACTACGAGGCACATGAAACGTCTCAGGTTTTCCGTTAGATTCATTTTTGGCATTCTTTTTACTTTTTGGTTTGTCTTTTGGCACACCCGCCAATGTTTTTAACTCATTGTTATCAGGATATAAATACCGATATAATCCTTGTGAGCACAATATCCATCTTGCGAAAGAGTACTGTCCTAGTTTTTGTATAACGGAAACCATTATCAAAGTTATGACGAGTTGAGAACCGAGAAGAGCCTGTAAATGAATATAGGTAATTAAGAAATGTATCTATTAAGTTAATAATGTGAATAAGTTATGTGACAATAATTCAAGCGCAGCAGACCATATTAAATTATTCTTATCGACTAAAGGAGTTTCTTCATGGTCTAATTATAAAATATTTTATTACAAACGAAAATAACCTCAAAAAAACCTAACTCATATTCTTTTTTTTTATTCGATTTGATTGAAGGTTTTAAAAAGGTTTTCGGATATTTGTTCCATATAGCCTGGTTATAAAAGTAATTCGTATGCGTAATGGGAGGTTGATGGATTCATCAAGATTTTTGCTTCTTAGTAACTTGTTCATTGTGTAGATCACAATTCCTCATCCATACCATCCGTCACGTCGTTTTTACTTCGATGCATATTTCTTCACAGGCTCATAAACATATTTGACACGTCATCTTAATGTGACAACATTACGCTTGTTGCTTGTGGTTTTTCTTAAGGTGCATTTATATCAGCAACTGGCAATTTTGTGGAAAGCAACATGTTGAAAGCAACACCGTTGCCGTTTGTGGAATGAGTCTTGCAACAGGGCGTCGACCGTGCCACAAAATACGACTTGTTGAAATATGTTGCTGAACTACCCACAGCTGATGCATTCATTCAATAATATTGTTTCTACAAATCATATTTTTGCTTGTTTATTTTGTGAAAATGGAAATTCAGTGGAGTAATGAAAAAGTTATTCAGTTTATTGAGGATTATAGAAATGAAGAACTGCTCTAGAAAATAACCCTAAGTGAATATAAAGACAATAAAAAGACAAAAGATGCCTACCTAAAACTAGCCAATCAGTATGAGTGTTCAGAAGAGATGGTGAAAGAGAAAATAAAAAATATCAGAACAGCATTTGAAAGGGAGCACCAGAGAATAACCAAAAAGAGAAGTGGATTTGCTGCAGATACATCCAAGAAATGGTTTGTTTTGGTTTGGGTTTAGAAACGTTTGTAAACAATTATAAACATCCGGTGTGGGAGCAATAACAGAAATCTTTCCAAACGTTTGGAAACGTTTTGAAACATTTCAGATACAATCCAAAACATAACGAAACGTTTATAAACGATTTACGTTTACGATTTAGGCACAGTTGCAAACGTTTGTAAACATTTCTAAACAAAACATTTAGTAACACTTGTATGCAAAACAAAACAAAACAGTTTGCAACAGTTGTAAACCTCTTTATGTAACTGTTAGCTATCCCAAATTAAATAAATAAATATAGGTCAAGAAAAATACAACATTTCATGATTTTACAAACATGATTTTATTATTATATGAATTGTAAAAAAGCACACACTTATGCATAGCTTTCCTGCCATTCTATTCTCCCCTCAGATGTCATGAAATAGTTTTTAAACGTAACATCCCGGGCCGCTTGATAAGGTCTTATTGGTCGTCTGAAAAGGTTAACCATTTCCATGTCATTCGCTGTCATTGCTCGCCATCTACCTTGGGAAACAATTCGAGTCACGGGATCATCGACATTTCCAAAGCTTAATAATCCTGATAATGGTTGTTTTCTCATAAAATTATACAAATAAGTGCAGGTCGTCACAACGGCTTGTGTATTGTTCATATTCAGATTAATTGGTTTTCTAAAAATGCGAAACGATGCTGATAGGATACCAAAGGCATTTTCAGCAATTCTTCGAGCTCTTGAAAGCCTGTAGTTGAATACTTTTTCTGGTGATCTTCCTAATTGGCCAGAATAAAGCTTTAGTAAATCTTTTCTTAGGGGAAAAGCTTCATCTGTTGTTGGAACAAATTCTGCCTTGGCAACCTACATGTGCACATATGAACTTGTAATTTGCATCAAAAACTGCCATCAAAACAATGCTAAACAGGAGCTTGTATAACAATATGCTTTCCGTCGATTGCTCCAACGCAATGGGGAAAATACGATTTTACTTCAAAATTTTGAGCTATACTTTTACTTTCAAATTTATAAATTCAGTTTTTTTGCTTTTCATAATGATGAGGAAGTTGAAAGTCCAATTGATTAATCAACAGTAGAGATTGTAAAGAATGAAGGCTCTAGTAAAAACGAAGGAAATCAAATCTGCTGCATAGATTTTTCGCGTAAAAAGATACGATATTCTAACAAAACACAAACCGAAAAAAGAGCTGATGAAGCTTACGATATATTAAAAGCCTCTACCAAAAGATACGAGTCAACCGTGTTTGGAGAGTATGTTGGAAACCAAATAGAGCCCAGATACACGTTAAGCATTTAATTAATAATATTTTATATGAGGGAGCTTTAGGAAAATATAATAACCCTGAACCGCAAAATTTAAATAATATGATAACACTACCTGCAGTCAGTACCAACCAGGCCCGCACATCAGGGAGTGATCCAAGCTGTATTACTACATTAATTCCAGAAGCTCAAGAGATAGGAAGCTGTACTACATTAGGGTCTGAAGGCTCTAATGTAGTTATACATCTTCCAGAAACTCTCACACACACTCTCACAATTCCTTACTTTTCACTAACATAAACGTGTAATTTTATTAATAAATATTTTGATAATATATCGCTTGTTTTTAAAGCACCAATCTTGTTATAGTTTACAACAGTGAGAACTTACTTTTATGTGATCTTGTAGTTATAATGTTATCTCTGGGCAAACTTCTTTAAAGATTGTAGATATGGTTGAGTAGGATACTTCAAATAAATACATTAGAGATTTATACGAGTCCCCTGTTGCTAAAAATCTCAACGTAATTGCAAGCCACATTTTGACAGGATGCAATCTTGAAGACGAGTATCTTGCTTAGAGATTAACGCCGAAATCAAACACAAAAGTTCTTTAATGTCACTCGCAGATAGCCTTGTAAAATTGTTAAATAATATTCCATCATCTGATAGTATCTCCTTTGTAAACTGTTTCAGCATCCACTTCTAAACATTGCACGTTTCCCCCACCGTTTTTTTCTCCTTTCTTTCCGAATACTTTCGAAAATTAAGAAAGCCGCAGCAATAACGATTTGTTCGGTAGACATGACTGCAGAAAACTGTAGAACGTATGTAAAATGAAACTGTCAAATCTGCTGCAGAAACAGTCGTTGATCGTTGTTGACTGTACAACACTGTTGAAAACTGTTGCATTCGACAATCCGTTGCTTCAACTAATTGTTGCACTAGCGTAAATGCACCTTAATAGGATTCGAGACTTGTATCCAGTCTTATCAAACAAATAAAAAAAACTTATTTTTTGATTGCTGTCAAATTTATCAAGTATCGATTTTTCGTGTCCGTGTCTAGTGGCATAGTAATTTGGCCATTTATCAGGGTTACGTCGCCGAAGAGGTCTGCATTGGTGCAGACTTATGCGACGCAGCCAATTGTAATAAGTTTTTATTTGGTGCAGTGACAAAAGTAGGGTTCAGAATGGGGTCGTTGTTTAGGAGTGAAGAAATGACTTTATGTCAACTTTTTTTACAAAGTGAAGCAGCATATGCGTGCGTGTCTGAACTTGGGGAATTAGGACTTGTACAATTTCGTGATGTGAGTATAATTTTCCAAATAACTATTTCTTATCGTATACTGGGGTAATGACCCCGATTTTGGGGCCTAAAATCCTATGTATGCCTATATCTAATCTTACTAAATCCGCAGAGAGGCGTAGCTTCCGCCCTTAGACGTCAAGTCACCTATTTATTCTTTGAGGAATTGGTGTATAAACCACACATTATGCTCAGAGTAAATAAAAGAGGGGCACAAGGGAAAAAAGAGTCACTTTAACCCACAGTTTAGGTGGTTTGGCCCACTAGACTAGAATTTTAACATTGCCAAACTGAAAAGCTGTGTAGGTACATCTAAAAAATAAGACAAAACACTAACATAAAGTTGTTACCAATTCCAATTAGTATGTCTGTTTGCTGTTCTTTTATACAAAACTTTATGAAGAAATATGGAGCTAGGACCTGGTTCTAGGTAGGTTTAAATAGGAATTACGTGATGTTTCTTATACAAGGATGTCAATAGCTTTCAAAAGAACTCAGATGTATTATTTTGTAAATCTGTTTTTGTAGAATATTGCTGCCAAAACTGGAGTAGAAAAATTAACTAAATATTGTTCTCTGCTTAAAAGTAATAATATTATGTACCAACTCTTTTTATTTGTGTTTGAATTTTAATTTAATTTTATATTTATTAGAACTATGGTTTACCACCAAATTTCGGTTTTGAATTTTACGTATGAAGATGCCCTACTATCTTTTGAATTTAATTTTAGTTATACTATATCATTGTTAAAGTGCAATTTAACCCAACTTTTTTAACACATTCATTTTACTCCTAAAACAATTTGTGTTAATTATTTCAATCAAACAGTTACTGGGATTGTTGATGTAGACAACCCCTGGAAACTACTGAAAAATGCAGTATGGGGTGACTTCAGAAATCTTTTTATACCCCTCTGGGGTAAGTTCGAAACATATATAAAAATAATACAAAACAAAGCTCTAAAAATGTTTATCTATCATGAAATCTTACAATTTATAAGTTTGCTTTTGAAAGTCCTGATATATAGAATGCAGAGTAATTCTGATGCTGAAAAACACAGGTGTCAACAAAAAAATTGTTTTACACATGTTTATTCAACACAAACTACTAAAGAAGAAAAATAATATTGATAAATATTTACTTTGGCGACGGATAACTTTATGAGCTGAAAATAAGTTCTAAATTTGTCTTTTAATTTTAGAAACATATTCGAATAAAAATTTTTCAGTGGAAACTTAAATAACAATTATAAAAATAAAAAAAATGTAAAATTGATATTTACGAGACTTGAATAACAGATCACAAATGTAGTTTTTTTTTAATAACAATGTTGCTAGCCTTAAAAAAAGTTGTGAAAAAAAACATCTAAAAAACTAGTTAAAAAATTAAATTCCGCCAACCCCATCTGTACAAAACGAGTAGACGCCCAGTTATTTTTTTCTACCCAGTCATCTTGTCAGGGCACCCCAACACGGCCGGGTTAGGTTAGAAGGTTATCAAGGAGCAAAGCTAAGTTAAAATTTTCAACATTTTTTTTTTACGAAAAACTAGTTGTTTCTGCCGATTTTTGCGTTTCATCTGTGCATATGGGGATGCCTTTCTATCAATCAAAATTTTTTTTACGTCAAAATACGATCTGTCGACAAAGTAAAAAATTACCATAATATTATGCGTGGTTCAGTAAAAAATCACAATTTTTGGAATATCACCATTTTCATAACTACCACAAAGCACTTTATATCAAAACAATAATTTTAAAAATTAAATTAATAATTTTAAATTCATCATAATCGCTTGCTAAGCTTCTTGCTACCTAAATTTGTTTATGATTATGCTAACTGATGATCCTGCTAACCAAATAATAATTTTGCTTACCAAATATCTAGTTATTCTCATAAGTTCCTTCATTTAGTTGCTGACCAGGTATTGCTAGTGGTTTTTTATATGACGGTCAAAATCATAATATGCTGTCAAAATAAATTTTTAGCAGATTTTCTTGCTGACCTGACTGAATTTACCATTTATTAACTTGTTATAATGTATGGATATTGAAGCAGAATAGTGACAAGATAATTGGTATGCATTATTACACCAGCAAGGAGTTTATCCTTACACCTCATAACCTAAAAGTGAGGTTCCCGCAGTATCTACTGGGTTGCTATCTAGCTAGAAAATTATATCATTGTTTTCTTATTTTATAGGTTATTATATTTGTTGATATACATATTAAATTGTATAAATTTAGTAAGAAATATTATTTTTTGTTGTAAATGTGTAGTGAAAGCAGTTATTTTGTAGAGCCTATAGGGATTCCTTGAAATTGATAGATATGCTTGCTAGATTGGTATAAATCTAATAAAATAAAATAGCCTTTATTACTGTAAGTTTTAAAGTTAGTACATATAAATTAAAATTATAAAATATCCCTAATTACAGTGTGCCTTTCGGCAAAGGCCTCCTCCAATTCTTTCCACTGTGTTCTGTCCAAGGCGACTCTCCTCCAGTTTGGACCTGCTGTCAGTTTTAGTTCGTCTTCCCATCGTCTGTATTGACGTCCTCTACTTCTTTTGCCGTTTCGTGGATACCAGTGTGTGACAATGTTGCTCCATTTGTTTTTTGAAGAAGAAGAAGAACGCATCAAATGTCCTGTCCACCTCCATTTTTGTTGGTCTATTCTGATCAGTATGTCGGTTAGTTTTGTCTTACGCCGTATGTCGGTGTTTCGAATTTTATCTTTCCTCTTGATGCCGAGCATACTTCTTTCAACTGCATGTTGGAATGTTGTCAGTTTTTTCCTGTGTAACTGTGTAAGGGACCAAGTCTCACATCCGTATGTAACACAGGGCAGTATACAGATATTAAATACTTTTTTCTTTAGACCTATATTCATAGCCTTGCTCTTCATTATTTCTTTCATTGCCCAGTATTTTCTCCAGCCATTAGCAATTCTTTTGTGTATTTCTTTAGACATTTGGTCTTCGTGAGAGATTATTTGTCCTAAGTAAACATATTCTTCTACATACTCTAATATCTTTCCATTCACTTTGATTTCTGTCTTGATAGAGTTTGTCATCACCTTAGTTTTTTCTATATTCATGGTTAGTCCAGCTTTGATACTTTCATTTGTAAGCATTTCAATCATAACCTGCAATTTTTTTGGGTTTTCTTCAAAAAGAATCAGATCATCCGCAAAGCGAAGGTGGCTAAGTAATCTTCCATTAATATTTATACCGACTTGATTCCAGCTGATATTTCGGAAAATGCCTTCCAAAGCAACTAGGAATATTTTCGGGGAGATAGGATCACCCTGTCTAACACCTTTGCTGATTTGAAAGGTGCTTAATAAATCTAGATGTTATCAATGTTTTCGGTACCCTCTTTCTTATTTTTGATTGGTCAAACCTTTTATTTTGTACTAATGTGTAGATTAGATATAGCAGGGGTCTTATGTGTGATCAGCCAGTTTGTCATGTGTTGTAAATTAAAATATAATGATTGGTACTGAGCTTTTTCTGTCAAATCATTTAATAATTCAGCCACGGGTCGTGCAAACATCCCTTTTTCCGTTGTGGAGTAAAAAACCTGGAGAACTTGTGTCTCAAATCGAGACCACACTATCCAAGGTCTCTGACTGGGGATGTGTTAACTTGGTCTGATTCAACTCTACAAAGACACAAGTCTGCGCGTTCAAAGCTAAGAAAACCCCATTCACTGTAGTCCCACAATTCCAGAACACTCCCCTCTCCAAGCAATGTTGAGTTCTGAGATCATTTACAAAATAAGATAAGCTGGCATCCAAAAAACTAGGTGTACTCAACAGAGCGAGGCAGTACTTCACGTTGGGGCAGAGGTTGCTGCTTTACAAGTCGCAGGTTCGGCCCCATATGGAGTACTGCTGCCATCTCTGGGCGGGTGCACCTGGATACCAATTTGGACCTTTTGACTTGGTTCAACGATGGGCTGTGAGAATTTTCGACGATCCCAAACTCACTTGCCGTATCGAACCCTTAAGTCTGAGGAGAGACTTTGCCGCCCTGTGTGTGTTCTACCGCTTGTACAATGGGTTGTGTTCTGAGGAATTGTTCGAAATGATGCCCACGGCTACTTTCTACCATCGCACCGCTCGCCATAGGCAGGGAATTCATTCTCATACTTTAGGACCGAAATGGTCGCGCACAGTGCGGTTTCAGAGAAACTTTCTCCCGCGAACGCTTGGGTTGTGGAATGAGCTCCCTGCCAAGGTTTTCTCTAAGGACTACAGTATGGAGTTCTTCAAGAAAGAAGTTATTGGATTTTTGAAGGGTCGGCAACGCGCGAGTTATACCCCTGGTGTTGCAAGCGTCCATAGGTAACGGTGACCGCTTACCATCACGCGGACCGTGTGCTTGTTTGCCACCTTAGTGGTATATAAAAAAAAAAAAAATCGGAAAATTTAATTCTTTATTTTGTTGATATATTACCGATATTCCAATGTTTGCAGTATTTGAGAGGGACTTAATCCCCAAATCGTAACAGTAATCATTATGGGTATTTTAGTTGTTTTGTATGTCAATCAGTACTTGATTGTATGATGTATGATTTTTGTCAGTACTTGATACCAGACAAAACCAAGACCAAGATAAGAGATGTCAATCTGATGATCCAGTTTAGTTTACTGATTTTCCAATATGTCTAGTAACTTAACTAGGTTGTGTGATAAGATTGTAGATAGGTAACAAATATTTTGCAGCTGCGTTATTGTGGTGTGTAACTAAATTTTAGCAGCTGTTTTATTGAATTTCATAACCAGAAAGTCCAACAGCATATTAGTTGTTTATCACTATGTCTTCCACCATCTTTAACTCTCATGATCATATAATTGTTGTCTACATAAAAGTACACAGATTATGTAAGTGACGGACTTCTAGCAGTCTGTAGATTTACAATGGGGATGCTAGGTCCTCTTGTTTTGCACACCAGGGAACTGTTTTGCAATTAGTATCAACCTTCTAATTTTTGGATTTGGATTGAATTGAATTTCTGTTTGACTCATCCTGGTATATACCAGGAACACACATCTGAATGATCGCCAACTTAAATCAGCTGCTGCTTTGGATTATATTGTTCTAATATAGAACTTACTGTAGGTCTTTCCAGTTCTATGACTTTTAGTATTTAGTTTGTGGAGAGATTTTCCTGGTGTACCTGTGACTCTGAAACCCTGGTGTTTGGCATATAGAATATTTACATAATTTTAAAAACCTTGTAGTTCTGAAGTAGGAAACACTGACACACATCATATTCAAGTAGTTACAGAGTAATTTAATCAAGAGGGCAAATTATTATACTAATTAAAACTAGGGATAACAACTTAATGGTATTAACCTAGATTAGTTAAAAGGATTTACATATTCACGAGGCAAGGGGAATTTAAAGAATGAACGTCATATAAGAAGAGGGGGAATTTGGGGCAGCTAAAAAAAATTTATCCACAGTGCCTTTATTAATGCCACATTCAGAAATAAAATTGTTTCTTATACAAATATTAGTCCTTGGGCATATAGGTTGAATATTTGTTTGTTTTTACCTGTGTGGTCTTTAGGAATATATTATTAGTGTCTCTTACAAGAAAAATTAGATTACCCATAATTGAATGGGGCTTGTTTTTGGATTTTACAGTTGCAACTTATTTTGAAAAGTTAATATGTCTCTTGTGACCAATTCGCAAGATTCCATACCCAAAGAGTGCCAATGGCTAAACTAACAATACCATTGCCTGTCTGTCACATGGTTGTAACTCTTAGACCAGTTTATATCGGCAGCTAGTTAAAATTTGCAATACCAATATTGATTTCAAAATATTTTTAATTGAATATAATATTATCTACAAAAAAGAATAAAAACCAGATGTAATTCTATCACAGTTGTATTGTATGAGGGAGAGTTTTTATGTTTGCGGAATGGGGGATAAGGGATGGAAATAAAAACAACAAAAAACCAAATTTTTTTTCTTTTTTAAGATATTCACCTGCAAGACGGATACATTTTTCAGATCTTTCAATTAATTTATTCATACCCTCATAAAAAATAGGTATTCTCTTTATCTTCAAAGTACGCCGAAACTGCCTCCTTGACTTCATCATCGGTGGTAACTTTTTTACCCCATAGCTCTTTTTTCATTTTTGGAAACAGGTAATAATCACTGAGGGCCCGGTCTGAGCTGTAGGGTGGGTGATTCAAAATATCGAAGCCCACCTTATGCAGGGCAGCCAACGTAGGTCTTGTGGACGGGCGCGTTATCGTGCAATGCAAAAGCAGCACACCTTCCGTCATTTTTTCCCCCCGTCTTTTCTCTTAAATGGCTTCTTTTAGTCGCTCTAATATTAAAGTGTAGTATTCTCCGGTTATAGAAACAACTTTATCTTTATAATCGATCAATAATATTCCTTCCGAGTCCCAAAAGACCGTTGCCATGAGTTTCCCAGCTGACTATCGTCTTCAAGGGATTCCCTTCCTTGTTTAAATAAACACCACTTGCACACCATGGTTTTTCCTGGACAAGAGTTGCCGTAAACCATTGACATCTAATTCATTATGGTCGCAACTGATTTTCCGTGCTTGTTAAGGAACTTTATAACGGCACGATATTCGTTTTTTTTTTTTCATACTTCACTTTTCACACCCGATTATGTTGCTTGATTGACTTTAGCTCAAAGACTAATTGCCTTATAACAATGAAACCTCGTATTTATACTAATTCTGAGTCACTGAACATGTTAGGATCCTAATGAGCCTAACCACCGCCCTCCAACCCTCTTATTCCGCGAACTTACAAACGCTCCCTCGTATGTAAATACGAAAATCGGCAGCCTCACACCTCTTTAAGTAGACTTTTGTGACTCAATATTTGCTAAATCTTTAAAAGAAACTTAAATTTGAAAATAATCCATTTATTTTGTACGCAGTTAAATCCCGACGTAAACGCATTTCAACGGAAATTCGTCAATGAGGTGCGAAGATGCGACGAGATGGAACGAAAGCTGCGGTATTTGGAGAAGGAAATCCGACGCGACGGTATCCCCATGCTAGAGATCCCGGGGGAGTGTCCTGAGGCGCCGCAACCTCGTGAGATGATCGATCTTGAGGTGAGTTTTGTTCAGGAAATTCTTTAATTGATAAAAAAAAATTAACTTTAAAAGTATTTAACAGGGTTGCACCCTGTGTTTGACATGATTTTGATAGAAAACATACTATTTGGTGGTAGAAAAAATACAGACGAACAAAGGGGAATATTTTTAAGAAATAAAAATTAATTGTATAGGTACTTTTGAAAGATGAGTGTTGTTTGGTTGACTATAGATATTTAGAACTTATAGTCCAGTGCACTATTAAATTCAATTTTCAATCATAAGCACATAATATTTACTTTATAAATAATAATAATCCATTTTGCATCTTCAATAAACAATTTTGGCACGTTGTTTACGAATCAAGTAGGCAGCATGTTTAAACATAAAAGAATTTTCCGTGTTTTAATCATTGAAGCTGTATCAACAAATAAAATCCTGAATAAATTAACTCTTGAAAATATTTTTTCATAGCATTCCATGATGTAAACAGTTTATTAGACGGGATTAAATATATATGTGTATCCCCGGGTCCCGTGCAAAAAAAATCAAATCTATGTTGGTTACCGATTTTACGAAGAATCCGTTACGATCCCAATACAAATAGATAAAAAATATTTTCAAGTGTTTATGGGAGCCCCTACAGCTAAAGGGGCCTAATAAATAAGTCCTTAGTTTATGGTGAAGTGGAATAATTCATGAAGAATTAGGAAAAGTGTAAAACTTGCAAGCAGGACAATTTAATAGACATATATGTTCTACGTTGTGATAGCTTCGATTCAACACGTCAAAACTGAGTTAAAAGATGCCACTATGTTTGCCAGAGTCTTGACATAAACGGCGTTAAAATAAACCATTACAGTTGCTAGAGTCTTGACATAAACGGTATTAAAATAAACCGTTACGGTTGCTAAGTCTTGACATAAACGGCGTGAAAATAAACCATTAGGGTTGCTAGTGTCTTGACATAAACGGAGTTAAAATAAGCCATTACGGTTCCTCGAGTCTTGTCATAGGAAATGGTAATGTTGCATTGAATACAATATTTTTCATTTGACGATATTGATTGATGTACTACCATTAAGGAACATAAAATGATACATAAACATATGAGTACTATTTTATTTGTCATAAAATTATCCATAACTTGTAAAAATAGAAATTATTTTTTGATAACATTATTGCTACTGCAAGATAATGATAACCAAGAGTATGCTCCTAATGCTTCTATTTTTACTACAGGCAACATTTGAGAAGCTTGAAAATGAGCTGCGTGAAGTTAACCAAAACGCCGAAGCTCTGAAGAGGAACTATCTTGAGCTCACCGAGCTAAAGCACATTCTCAGGAAAACTCAAGTATTCTTTGACGAGGTAAGTGCCTCGCCATATCTGTAATATGTGAGCCAAACTCTAAAAGTAATTTTGCTTCAGACCGAGGCTACGGCTCCAAAAGCTCATATACTTTCTTAGAAAAAACATAAAATTCAATATTTTCCTTATTCAGGTTTCAGCATATTACTATCATGTGTTCATTGTACCACTGCGTTTTAGTTTCGAGGCAACGGTTTTTCAACTCTTTGTTCTAATGCATTATTAATTTCCATAACTAGTTTTTCTTCAAAAATATCTGTAATTATTTATCAATTAGCCTATGCCAGTTACATTGTCACGTAAATAACCGGTCACATGATTTGACTTAAAAAAACCGATAAATCCATCAGTTTCTGTCTAATCATTTAATATTTGTGATTATTTTCACGTAACTCCACCTCATTATCTTCGAATAGTCGGGTAATTTATAGAATGTAATATATAAATGATGAGATAAATTATTTGTGATAAGATAATTTCTACCGGCTCAGTGGCCTTGTGACGATTACGTGGTACAATTTGTTAAATTTACGTTTGATTATTATCTACGTCAAGCTTCGTCATTTTCAGTCATCTTGTTAATTTAACGTAAATCTTTGTTGCAGTAGCTTCATAGATAAGTTGTCCAAATTCCACGTAATAGATTAATGTTAGATACCTGTCAAGGAGCATAACAGATGTTGACATTTAGAAAAATATAGATAAAGGTTTAAAAACAAAGATGCGATGTCTATGACTGACAAAAACTTTCCTCTCATTTTTATTTAGTATACTTTATAGCTATACATGGTCTGAAAAAAACACAAAAAGTGAATGTATAGCATTTCCTATTGAGGCTACTGAATCAAGGTTAAACAGCTGTTGTAGCAAAAATCTAGCTCTACGATCGATACTAATGCTATTATTATTTATTGTGTTTAATTTGAATCATCATTGTTGTATTTTTTTTCTTTCTGTTTGGTCAGTGTCTCATATAATTCTTATATTAACACAAAATATATCTATTAAACACACAGTAATAATCTGAATAGAAATAACTTCTTAATTTGAGTCCTTAATGATTTTTTTACCGGTTGTGGGCCTGAACATTTAATTAGTATGTAGTATATATCAATAGAAATTTTAAAAACGTGGACTTCAAAAACTGTGATATGACCTGGATCTATTGGATTTAACTTTTTTTATTGGTTGGTTGGTAAAGGCAATGTCACATTCATTATTGAAGTACAGACCTATGTGTAGTTTATAAATTCCATTGTTGAGTCTTCTTCATATTTTTCTTGGTTATGGCTCTATGGAAAAAGCAGAATCAATGATTGGCTATTTCTTTCATGTTTGGTTATACATAAATTACCCTACATTTAATGTAAGATTAGCTAGTCCATTAATGATAATTTCATGCATAATGTTAATGTGACGTTGACTTTGAACGCAAGATTTATTTTGCGCCATTTTGGCGCGTGTGTGCACAAGATGGCAGATCCATCGCGAGAGGAGGAACAGGTGACGCTACTGGGGGAAGAGGGACTCATGGCGGGAGGGCAAGCGCTCAAACTGGGGTATGCTCAGATTGACTACTAAAGCTCTTTGATGCGCATTGATTTCCATCACTTAGGTTTTTGGGGGTTAATTCTAAGTGAATAGATCGTCTATTTTGGAAGTCAAAGCATGTCTTTGAGTGAAATTTAATTTTGCAGCGCTTGTACTGTGACGCTGATACGGGAGTCTACCGATCACCACTCAGGCAAGCATTGGAGTCGGCCGGTTTATAGTATATCATCATCATAACACCTCTTTGTATTATTGTGTGATTGAATGATAGCTTAGTGTAACATTACAGTACAACCCTTCAGTTATCGTACATATGTAAAGCTTAGAGGTTTAGAATTGAGTTACTTTTACGATTCCCTTAGTCGAGAGTGCTAACCAATTGCTGCCTGAGTGAGTTTTAACTAACAAAATTTCTACATAATTTATTTTTGAAGTCCAGATATGTGAAAGTTTTACAGGCACCAATGATACATCAATAAGTATATCAACATTATTTTTTGATTTCATTCGGTCATGCTTTATGTATCTGTCATTCCTGCATGTCATTATGATTTCTATAAATTATTGTTAAGTATAAGTAGTTTAGAATTTCACTATATAATTTTTTTGTAATAGTCTATATTTAGTTTGATTTAAAGTGTTCACATTGTATTTAAACACAATTATCGTGAAGTAGACACAGACTAACAAACCAAAACTGCTTTTTTACAACAAAGTTAGCTAGATATTTGTCGTGGCAACATTTGGTGCCGCGACCAAGATTAATGAAACGTTGGCGCTATTTTTTTACTACAACATGCGTTGGGTACATCTGTGATCAGCATTCATGAATTGTCTGTTCTGTACGCCTTTAAATGTTCCTATCTACGCACATGTTTAGTGCCGTTTTCATGGGCAACTTTGTCTGTTCATCTTTATGTTTGTTCGCTAGCACGAGGGTGGTGCCAGTACCACTGAGTCGATGACACGCGCCCTGATATCCGACGACCCGAACAGGCATGTTGGACACGTCCAACTAGGGTATGTATGCGTCTGTACATACTGCACCTGAGTGGCACTCACTTACAAGGTCTAAATAATTGTTAAGAAACATACTTATTTTAAAATCCTCTTAAAAATACATGCATTAATTGGATCAAAAAAAATTATTAGCTTTTAACAGTATTGTTAATTTTAAACCAAAGACTTTGCGATGCTCTTTAATTTTTGACTTTAATGTTATGATCCCAGGTACTATATGATCGAATGTATAACGTCATATCATTGGCGAGCAGGCCGACGTAAAACTGCAATCGATCACAGTGTCTACGTAAACTGACGTTTTTACAATTTTGTTAAGGTTATCTTCTTACTCGATCTTTTGTAAACATTTACTGTTTGCTTAAGTTAAACGCACAAGCTCATTAGTATAGCAAATATTATTTATGTAGATACATCTAATGACCTACGCGCGCCGATAATCCAACAAGTCGCGCTACACCGTTATCATATAATGGAGTGGTAATCCAACAGTAATGTGAATAATAATTGATATGCCAAAGCAAAAACGAAATGTAGGTAACTTCAATGCAAATAATTATAAATTTTCCTATTACCATCATTCAAATTTTTTTTCTTCGAATTTTTTTATTGAGCAAAAATGCAATCTAATACAATCATCGATTACTGTATTGAAAATAAAATAGTTTATAATATTTTTTTTAAACTTAATAGCGATTAGGACTAAAAATAATTTAATTATGATTAGCTAAAATGTATATGCTTGATTTACTCCTTAGTTTACGGGATAAACAAGAATCCTTGGAATTCCTGCCTTGGTTAGTAATCGTATATTTATAATGTAGACGGGTAATTGTGGAAAGTAATGGTGTAATTATGTTGTCCTTGTGTATTAGTGGGAATTAGCGGATGTATGTTTCGGGATCCTTGTCTTTAGTGAATCGAAAGACAAAACTTTGAATTTTTGTGCATGTTCGGGACTTGATTGGTTCACAAATTTCTCACTGTGCTTACTAACACCCAACTTTAATATGCGATATATGTCAGTGTTCGTTTTTATTAAATTTAACTTGGACTTCAAGAATAGATAATGGAATTAGGTGCAAATTTTGTAAATGCTAGTATTATTATATATTTTGCGCTCATACTCTTTCTATTATGACTTTTATTATTTTTTATTTTCACAAAAATTTCGCTTAAGCATTTGTTTATTTGAGTTTCAAAAATTTAAAGGAGACATTAACCGATATGGTTTTTGTAGCTCGTGAAGAGGTGGTGTTGATAGCTGTATACGTAGAAAGCGAATGAAAGTGAAAATAATGTCATTATTTCTAAAATATTTTAGAATTTTGTTTTAGCTTTGTTCAATTGCATTAACCAATTTCTGTGCCTTATTCTTTATTCACTACTTTACGTATGTCGCAATCACTTTCTCTTTTTTTACTGAAATAGATATGAGCGCAAATTTTCCATACCTACTTCAGAAATATTAACAGCGTCTTGGTACGAGCGTTTTATATAATTAATATTTATTATTACGTTACTTTTGTGTAATTTACTTTGTGTTTCCAGTTGACTTGTGTTACTCATTCAATGATATGGTTGTTACATTATGCAATGTTTACTATTGCGGGAAAGAGTAATTATTACTATGCGGTATTTACCGAACAAAGGCCGAAATGTTGCCGTAGATATCTTGAAGGTCCCTAGCGATAAAGTTTTAAAATTATTGTCTTAACATAATAATTACATTCAGACTTTATTTACTTATAATTTAACGATATGAGTAGGTAAAAAAAAACCGGCCAAGTGCTAGTCGGACTCGCGCACCGGGGGTTCCGTAAAAAGTAAAGGTATTGAGGCACAAACTTCACTTTGCCGTTGGTTAACTGTTGTCCCAATACATCGGCATAGGTCACGGTTAGTTTATCTAATGCAAATAAGTTTATAATCACATAAGAAATATTTTTTTGTGATGTAACAAACAAATTTACGGTTTTCAGATTTTTCCTTTATGTGTGCTACATGGCATTCTTTTTGCCAAACTTCATGATACTAGGTCAACGGTATGGGGTACTCATAGGTTTTGATTTTGTGTCACAAAAATAACCGTATTTTGGGCATATTTTTATATTACATTAACTTAGAAGAGTGAGTTTTTTACAGCTTTAAAAGACTGTAGACCTAAGTATTTAATATTAATTTCAACTTGATACCTCCTAAGAAAAAGGGTCTTGGCAGACTAATTTTTCTATTAATGTGTTTTAACTACAAATAAACAAATTTCGGATTTTTTCCTATATTAGCGTTGACTTAGAAGCTTAATTTTTTACAGCTTCAGGGGGCAGACCTTAGTATTTAATATTAATTTCAACTTGATACCTTCTCGCGTTCATGAGACAAAGGGTCTTGACAGACAGACAGCCAGACAACAAAATGATCCTGTATTTTTTTCCTTTTGAGCCACGAAACACTAAAAATACTTTTTTTTTATAACCACTACCTGCACAAACAAGCCTACGTTCCGCTTGATGGTAAGCGGTCACCGTAGCCTATGGATGCTTGCAACACCAGGGGCATCACTCGCGCGTTGCCGACCCTTCAGAAATCTAATAACTTCTTCCATGAAGAACCCTATACTGTAGTCCTTGAAGAAAACCTCGGCAGGGAGCTCATTCCACAACCCAAGCGTTCGCGGGAGAAAGTTTATCTGAAACCGCACTGTACGCGACCATTTCGGTTCTAAAATGTGAAAATGAATTCCCTGCCGATGGCGAGCGGTGCGATGGTAGAAAGTAGCCGTGGGCATCATTTCGAACAATTACACAGAACACAACCCATTGTACAAGCGGTAGAACACACACAGGGAGGCAAAGATTAAGGGCTCGATAATGCAAGTGAGTTTGGGATCGTCGCCAATTCTCACAGCCCGTTGTTGAACCGAGTCAAAAGAGTTAAGCTGGTATCCGGGTGCACCCGCCCAGAGATGGCAGCAGTACTCCATATGGGGCCGAACTTGCGACTTGTAAAGCAGCAACCTTTGCCCCGACGCGACGTGCAGTACTGCATCGCTCTGTTGAGTACACCAAGTTTTTTTGGACGACAGATTCACCTTATCTTAAGAATGATCTCGGAACTGAACATCGCTGCAGATGTCAACACCAAGGATCCCAGTGCTCTTGGAGATGGAGAGGGGAGTGTTCTGAAATTGTGGACCACAGTGAATGGGATTTTCTTAGCGGTGATCGCGCAGACTTGTGTCTGTGTAGGGTTAAATCGGACCAAGTTTTCCCGTCCCCAGTCAGAGACCATGGACAGACTGATCTCGATTTGAGACACAAGCTCTTCACGTTTTTCCTCCACAACAGAACGAGGGATGCTTGCACGACCTGTGTAATAAGCGTCTCCAGTTCTGTCATCTGCATAGCAATGTATGTTGTTGATGTCCAACATATTGATGTGCAGTAGAAACAGCGTAGGAGACAGCACAGAGCCTTGCGGGACACCAGCATTAATGTCCACGTTATCCGAGCAACTACCGTCAACTATGACTCGTATGCGTCTGCCAAACAAAAAGCTAGCCACCCATTTGCACAAATCCTCGGGCACTCCGTAAGATGGCAACTTCGATAAAAGACCCCGGTACCAGACCCGATCGAACGCCATCGCTATGTCCAGGCTACATGCCTATGCCTCCCTCTGACTCTCAATGGCAATTGCCCATCGGTGTGTGAGATACACTAGAAGGTCACCAGTTGAGCGATCGTGGCGAAAGCCATATTGACGGTCGCTGATCAGGTCGTGTTTTTCTAGATATCTCAGAAGCTGTGTGATCACACGCTCCTTCACTTTGGAGAGGAGAGAGGTTATAGCGATGTGAAAGTGTCGTGGTTTTTACCAAGACAAGAAGTCGTATTCTCTCTCCTATCAGGCAGTGGTTGTGAAGTACCTTTAACAGGGACACTATCATCCTAAGGAAGAAAAAGAAGGTGAGGAATGATGCCAAATTTATTCCTTAAACGGTCGGAAATGTCGAAAAAAGCTCGTAGTTATGAGACTTGGGCGTATAGTAACGGCTTCTTTTTGGGCATAACTAATTCTCATTGAGTAATAAGTATACTGTAATTTAAGCAACAGAGCGTCTGTAAGAATAAATGTCTTGCATTTGAAGTTAATTGAGCTCGATTAGCATCACAATGTGTGGAGACTCTTCGTTGTTTTTTAAACTGTTCTATTAATCTTTTAGAGGTGCTTCCGCGTTTCAACACTCTGCTTTACAATAAATGTTACAACATAATTTACATACTATTTATGTTGATTTTATAGTTTTCTCGATAAAGATACGTTTATTGGAAAAACCAAAGCTTTTGACCTAGCTTTTACATTGTTTCGAACAGATTTCAAGAGTAGCACTATTCGTTCCGCGGCACCTAGCGTGCTTCATACAAACGTATTCTGTGCCTATTTTTGACATTTACTTATCAAACACTATAAAATTTGGAAAAAATGTTCTAGAAATAAATCTAGGTCTGCAATGTGCCAATTTTTTGATAAATAGTACATGTCAAAAGGTATACAGGATTCTAGTTTTTATATGATTTTTTTTACAAATGGATTCAAATAAGATTTCAAGTTAGTAAAAAAAGTGTATTTACCTATTTTACACAAACTATGTGTCGGATGAGATTTCGATTTCTATCTGACATCAATAAAATAGTCTGAGCCCAGATAAGATAAAAGATGAAACAATCATAATATTATGTTCAATATATCTGCATGTTTAGATGACCGATAGTAAAAACGTTTTGAAGTGCCCACTCAGACGTATTGTCTCATCTAGCATTGAGATGTTTTATGGACCGTGTGAAATCCATATATTGCAATTGATAACTATTGTTGGCTGTATACGTGAGGTGTTGAATGGTCCGTGTCGAAATGAAGGGCGACTAGATTTGGAAAATTTGTGGGATTTGCCATTATAAGTCTAGCAAATAAATTAACTTATTATTTTTTGAGGTATAATAAAAATATATAAAAGCCTGAATTATCATTATAAGAACAAATCTTACAAAGTTCAGCGTATGTACCTATTGTTTTTTCAACGACCCTAACGTTTTATTAAAAAAGTTGATTTTTTTTAATACGTTTTCGAACATTGTTTACATTTTGTGCACTTACATTGAATTTTTAGACATTGCATCAACCTTGCTAAGTGTTTCAGTGAAGTACTCGGCCATATTGTTCGGGTCGCGCGCAAATACGTTCCCCATAAAATAGATTGATTTTATGTATAATATCAAGGTTGTTTTGATTTTGTCGATCTTACGTCAAATACAGTTTATAGATGTAGTGCATCGGTAACGCTGCTACATAATCGATACTTGTGTCAGTAAATTTGTACATTGTAGATGTACAGTACAGCTGTAGGTACAATGCATGTGTCAGTACTTCGTTCATGCTGCAAAACCTCTATACAGCTAAGAAACTAGGTGTATTTAATGTGATAAAAAAATATTATGGGACCTCGTCTAAATGTAGACTTTGAATTTTTTTGACTTTTTGTGTTTTTTTTTTCTATTTTAAAGTTTTTAATATTTTTTGTTGATTTTTTTAAGTGCTTCTATACCGACCTCTTGATAAAACTGTATTATAGTCTTATTAAATAATTAGTGTTTCAATGATTGAACAAAACGAGTCTCGTATTTTGGCTTTTATTATGTATGGCCTTTAGGTATACTATAAGTAGGTATCTACCTAATACTTCAAATCACATTGAATCGCGTCCCGCAACAACAAACAGGTAATAACATACGAAACTGGCAAGGTCAAATGATTTAGATACACTTGGTACATGAGATTAATTAGCCTTGAGTAAAGCATTTACATAGTTGCTTTCGGAAAAAGATACACTATCGGTCACTAGATTTAGGGATAAATAAATAGAAAAATAATATTTTTATTTAAAACGTTTTAAAAGAAACTACTGAATATACTAGTACTCCACAACATTTAGAGAAAATAGTAGTTGGTAAGTATTATTTTGGCTTGAAGTAGGAAATTTGGAAATCTTTTTTATCATTATCCATCACTCTCTGCGTTCTGGCAATTGTCATGACCACACGCAAATCTATGCTGTCGATTACAGCACAGCAACACTACGGCATTATTGAAAAAAGTGTGAATATGGGAGAACAATGAATCCTCAGTAGGAACATGAATTCTCGCTCTTCTTTTAATCGCTACTATAACATTGTGACTCCTCTCGTCGCCGCAACGATCGCCAGCAAAAAGGAGGCACTTGATTTATCCACATACCCTCTTTCAAATGTTTTAGACACCATTGACGTTTTAGCTGGAAGTAGTCAACTGCTGAACTTAGGCCCCCCTATATGTCTCAAGTCAATGTCACAAAGGCTGGTCCTGAGCCGCCCGCGCACAACGGCGGCTCTAACGAAGTCGTCAGTCCACCTGATAGGCCATCCCACGCTGCGTTTTCCTACCCGTGGTCGCCACTCGAGTTTTGCTACCCGTGGTCGCCACTCGAGTACCGTTACTCCTTTCCCATTGGCTATAAGTTCAACGACCGATGTGACTTGCTCATTGCCACTTCAGCTTGCTTACTGTTGAACTATGTTGCTAACTTAAGCAGCTTTCAGTCTTCAGCTTTGTCAACTGCTTTGTCTAATAGACAGATCCCTGGAAAATATTTTTGAGCCTCTTTTACGCTGTTAAGACACCATGAATAGGTTAAATTACATTTTTGATTTGTACTTTCTGTTCATTAAATTAACGCTAGATCATAATTCTTAACGCAAAAGCCCCTTATCCTTAAATAATGCGTACCATAAGTTAGATATATGCATCATAACATGACATATAATTTATTCGGTTCCCGTTACTTAAATAAGGTTGTCGACCCCGAGTTTCGTGACCATCGGATTGACATCCAAGTGTAAAATGTGTTTCTGTGATGATGAGAGACGAGATGAAATGTTTGCTACGTTCATTGCTCTGCCAAAACACACAACAAACATAAATTATACTTCATAATACGTAATCATCCGATTTTTTTTGTTTATTTATTAATGACCCACGTGCTTCGTCCACATAGTTTTCGAGATGTAACAAAATATATCAATTGCTTCATAATCTGATTTTATGTCATACCTACACTTTCTTTTAATTGATAAGAGGAGAAATATGTTCTTATTTATTTATTCTTATTAATCTACAAAAATTATAATAAAACGTTTGTTTTGAAGAGACATACTTACAGTCATACATATAAGAGATATCTGTATTGTCATTTATTTTATTTCAAATGATATTAGTAATTGGACATACTTATCGATTTGATTTAGTTAAAGCCATGCATGTCAACACGATAACGACGGGACGGGCTGGGTGCGGTTGTTTCATGGGTACTGTCTCCTAATTACTTATTGAAAAAAAATAATTGTATTCAAATTTCATTATATTTTACAACATATTTGGAAATTTTCGGCGCTTGATAAATCTTAACAGTAGTACTAATTTAAATAAGTACCAAAATATTTTTTACCTCGAAACTTGACATATTCAAACAAAATTTTAATAGTTGCAAAATTTCATAATATTTATCTTTACTTGTGCGGTAAATTTTTTTTCCCTTTTGGCGTATCTTATCATTGTAAGTCGGCTTAGGTATAGGTTTTAATGAGTATGTGAGTATTTCTTTTAAATTGCCTGAAATTAATATTCAGAAAAGATAGTTTTTATAAGTATCTCCTTAAACATTTGAGATCCTTGGCCCAAAGATATTTAGAAGATAAAGAGATTTCAAGTTTCTACGTTAACAATAAAAAAAGAGTTTCGATAGACACACGTACATACAGAACCCTGACACATAAACCAACAACTAATCAATCATATAACAGTTTCGATTATTCCTTTTGTGGTACGGAAACCTTAAAAGAACCGAATAATATTTTTTTAAGATCAAAGAGAAAATGTTGCCTACTAATTTAATGGCTTTAAAGCGAGATATTATCATTACATAAGCAATTCATAATTCATTCGACACTAAGAAGATACTGGGTTCAAGACTTATGGCCACCCCATGAATTATACAGACGCTATTAAGATAATTCAAGCTACGTAATTAAGTGGGCATTGCAATATACTTGCTAAGGCTGATGATGCCATGGATAGATTAGATATGTACCTAGATAAGACGATTATCCTGTATAATGTTTGCCGGTAAATTGTGATTGCAGATATTGCTGTGCCAATTTGCCTTGCTCCATTAGGTACACTTTGTTTCTACTGCACGTCAATATGTAGATTTTATTAACACCATTTTGGTTATAGGTTTTTTTTGTTTAAGTTTATTAAAATGGTCTAAAATTGTTTCACCAATCTTTTACAAATTTGCACTTGACAATTTTTTTTCCGAGATTAGAGCTCTTGTAGACGTTCGTTTAAACACGGTCGAAGAAAATCCAAATCAAATATTCGGCGGTTTGTCAGCCGACAAGCGTACAACACGCTCTCCTTTGATTTATTAACCTGTCCGCCTTTGTAACCTATACATCACTGCGCGCGGTCCGTTTGTAATTGGTTTGGTGATGTAAAAACGGTTGTCTTCAGGGGCTCTTACGAATATTATTTTAATTTGCAGAATTCAACTCTTAAACACTGTAATGCAATTTTTTATTGCAATGGATTCTTCTATTTCCTATTTACAGATATAGGTACACAATTTTCATTTTTTTTAGTGCAGTGCACAATTGGTAGTCCTGGGATGGAATGATACTAGGTTGTAGGGTTGCGTTAGGTTTCTAAGGGTGATCAAATTATTATATAATAAAAAATGCTAACTTTTCATTTCATCTCATATTTGTAGATTAAAAGGGTAGTAAAATTCAATCGTAGCTTACGATAGGTTCATGATTCACCCATTACTTGAAAGTCTCATGATTGAAATATATGGAACTTATTACAGATGCTACCTGCAGAATTGAAGGAATGCTAAAACTGAAACCTTTATGGTATTAACTGGGTTCTTGATTAACAAAAAATAAATAATTTAATAACATTCAAATTTAATTAAATGTATTTGTAGATTTCCTACAAAATCTAAGAAAAGAATAAATGACTTTAATTAAATATACCTATGTATATATGGATTAATATGTTTTACAAGTACAGACGCGACTGGGAACTTTATTTTATATGTGGTGATAAATAATATTAAATCAATGGTATTCTTCAAGTAGATCTACAAATCCAATATGCACTTCGACCTATGTTTGGTTTCTTTCTACTATCGCTTTCTCAAGTTACGAACAATGCAATGGTCACTGTAGGTCACATTGCGTGTATGTGTATTGACATCACACCGCGGCAGCCTGGTAACGAACTGGATGAGTAACACAACTCTGTGTGTTGTATGTACCTACCTATACATAGTGCATACGACACATGTTTTTACATTACAGTTATAATATTCTAAATGGAGGCGTTGATGTTTTTGTAATATTGTGGAATAACACTTTACCTTTTTTGTCATATAGCTAAGAACTAGATATGAGATTATCCTGAATAAAACTTGCCTTGAATATATGTATGCTATTTTTATAAAAAAACATACCTACTAGCTAAACAGTTGTATTGTACTAGTCAATAAGTAGCTAAGTAATCATTACGCAACCAATGTACCAATTGAATAAAATCGATCGAAACAGATTTGTAATGGCTGGAGAGCGCCATTCAGGCGTTTGATTGCTGTGCAAGGCAAAGTCATTATGTACCAGCCGTTCAATAAGCGTACTCGCCGATACACAGAATTGGAAGTATAATTAGATACTCGCCGTTTTCTCGTTTCGCCTCTAGTTTTGTCGGTATTAGTTGTTGAGTTATAGTTGGAAAATTATTATCTTTATGTGCGTAGTAAGCTAATGACGAAACTTGTAGTATTTAAGAATTCGTGTTCACGTAAAAGCGCCATGCCAAAAATATGCATCTCCGAATGTAGACGGAGATACAGACGAGTTGGTACAGTGCCAAGTCGACGCCGCGCATTACGTCATTTTGAACATTATGGATTTCCACATGCAGCAAACTTAACAAGTATAGACCAGGCATTGCTTACGCATATACAGGGTTAAATAGGAAGACCGTGGTCCAAGGGAAGTACCCTAAACATTGATGATCGCAAATTTTGACCTAAATGACTGATGTCATGAAATACAGAATGATTTTATTTCCTATTTTACCAGTTCGATATCCGGGTCAAGCAGATGATTTATCAAAACTCTTTTAATACGGTTTTACTTATCTTAGAAAATTATGGAATGTTTTCTTTAGTAAAATTTTCGAGAAAAATTAAAAATCCTGCTTTTAATTATCAAATGCTGAGTGAGGAAATAATCCGATATTTAAAAAAATTGAACGTTAAATATTGTTTGACATTACGGAAACCCTGGAAATAACCACAAAACACTGTCACACTTTACAAAATTTAAAATGGCATGTGTTAAACATTGCGTTCAAATGATACCAGAGCCAATTGGTTTGTGTTTGACGTTCAATTTACAATGTTATGTATGGTACATCATTACGTAGGATCAAATTTCCGCGTATGCTCGTCCATGCTCATACTGAGTCAGTTTCACGTGATCTACTGTGTTAATCTACAAGCAAATATATATATATGTACCTTCGAGCAATTGTAATATTATCTGACACATATTTCTTCTAGCTTTCCCTAAATTATGTCGTACACGGAAATTTTTATGTAAATACTACGCAAATATTCGTGTAAACATTGACTTTTTTATGTAAATATTGACAAAAATCTCACGTGTGAAAAATGTGATTCCCAGTTACTCCATATACATGCTAAGGATATTATGAATGTTAAATTAAAGTCTGTCTGTTACTTTATTTCGCGGCTAAACTTTTAAACCGATCTTGCAGCTAGGAACAAGCCGTTAGTATTAGGTTATATTTTCAATTCGCGGGTTAAACTTGGGTGAAAAATAGTGCTACGTATATATAAGGTTGCATAAAACCACGAGGAATATGATGACGAGACATTTTTCGAAAAACGTGGGAGCCTATTGCAAACATTCTTGAGTACGCTAGATTCGTAAATTCGTAAGTAAAATGTGAAAATTATTACTTTCACTGGTCTCGAGGGGTAAGACCTACTTGTCTTGCATACTATTCTGTCTCGAATTCCCGAGTCTGGAGTGCTCGAGAAGTATTGCAATAATTTCCATGGTCATTATAACAATTATAAAATCTTACTAATATTTGAGAGCCTATTTGTAGATAGATCTGTCGTAGGCCTGTATATGTTTGAACGAACTTCAAACGAAGATGCTGAATCTCAAATAGCCAATAATTTTATTATACCAATTAAATATATTTATATTCGCTATAAATATAAATACATAATGTGATTCTAAGTAAATAGCAATCATCTAAGTGACTTTGTATTGTCGCTATGTAACGAGTTTTTGAGAAATGTTGCGAACTTAAAGGATATTTATCATTCGTATTGTGGGAATTCCGAAGTAGGGCAGTTATTTGTTTAAAAACACTGTGACTAATCTCGATGACTATTTTAGCACTGTGTCATTTTTACTACAATATTATTATTTAGTGGTAAATTATTAATTACAAAATATTATTGTGTACGCAAAACTCGCTAACTACTTCCATTATCGATTCTGATGTAAAAACTTGCCCTAAGCTACTTATACAAGTAGATGTAAAGTAAATCGCTTAGTAATTGATGCAAATTAAAATCCTTTTAAACCAAAGTATGTTGCGTATGCACCTGAAGTAGACCAGGGACTAAAAACGGTAGCAGTGAAATAGTATTTGACCTGTGTTGGGACTATACGAGTTGTTATATTGTCCTGTTATCTCAACATTTATCAAAGGCAAGTTGTTAGGACGCCCTTAACTGCTCGGTGCAACTTATTCAGGCTACAGGATGGTGGAATTGTAAAAGTTAAATCAATAAAATACTAATTATATCAGCGAACGGAATGGTTTCCTTGGTTTCCTCCAACACGCACTTCGAAATTATTACAGTGCAATAAACTTTTCTGACCTTGCGTGTTTGGTCGCTAGTGTCGTTGTAAGTTCACACCATTTCAATATGGCGACTGTAGTTTTAAATTTTATCCACCGAGTCAGTTTGTTGCACTATACGTTAGGATTAATTTTATCGTTTTTTTTTTCTGGTTTTTGGATCTAACGTAGATTTTGGTTTTCAGTATGTACATAATGAGTACCTACACATATGCGTATCATGAAACAGAATCTTATCTAGGATAAGTTAGATATTAAAAGTGTTACGGTTACATTATCCAGTAACGTTTTATCTCGTCTGTGGAAGGTACTGCACAACACTACACAACTACACTACACACACATTTATAATTTAAAAATTCTCAATCCTCCAAAAGTCCTCTTCTAATTTATTTTATAGATTCAAGGCATAGTTATTGATGAGGGGTCTATGATAAATTCAGTTTTGTTTTTTACTTATTTTTTTACACCGTTTATTTGGTTTCCTTCATACCATTTAACAGGAGCCATGTGACGGTTAAAGTTAATATTTAAACAATATTGCATACAATATCAACGCCTCTGTAGTAGTTTGTAAATATTGACTAAATGAAATATATTTTTCCAAGCTTTAGTACACAATAAAATGTATCATCGGCTGTGCTGCGAATAAATTGAGATGAAATCCAATATGAAGTAACAATTTACTCGCAGTAGGAGCACACAGCACTTCTATTTTGATTATATTATTTATTATAGAAACTTGGAAAACTATTTTGTTTAGAGTATAAACAATGTACAAATAGTTTATTGAAATTGACTGTTTTAGGTTATCAACATTTTGATACATTATTTTTTGTTATAGTGATTCATGTTCCCTTTCGGTTTTAATTTATTTCCTTTCATTCAGTGTGTATAGGGTTACAGGATATAGGAGTGTGCGTTAGATTGTGCGTATAGAAAATTATATAACATGTGTGTGTGTGTGTGTGTGTGGCTTGTATGCACTCACACATGTGTGTGTGGGTGTGTGTGGCTTGTGTGCACTCACACATTTCATGAAATTTTGTATACGCACAATAAGTAGCACACGTCTACTGAAGTGCGTTCAGAAACTCCAATCGGGTTGTAAAAAAAATGCCTGTTCATGGAAATCATAGTGACCAGTCATTCAACATGTTGGTAGACAATCTCGAACTCAACTCCGTGAATAGCTTGCCTTATAGAGTGTTTTTGACGAAATCAGTACGTAGTCCTGAACGCTGCCCTGACACTTATATCATGCTTTCCTGTACTAATGTAGGCGTAAATGGATTTTAAGATAAAAACGTTATATACGTACATTTATTAGCGAACAGATTTTGAATAAGAATTGAAGAACGTTGAAAAATATGTATATATCTTTGATTGTATAAATCTAGATCTCAATTCCTTTATCAGACCCTCACGTACTGAGTGAGACTCCCTTTTCCACTTATGTTTTTGATATGATGTGATTTTTCTGTTGGCATCCTAACTTAATTTTTATTACAAAGCTGTATTGGATAACAGTTTTTAGTACGCACTAACAGTCCAAAATGTCCATATTCCTTACTTCTAAAGTCATCAACATAGGTATGTAAATACCATATCACGGTTAGCAAAATTCAATTTAATTCAATAGAATCGACCTACTTCGAGGTCGACAGTTTTTGCGCTGGTCAGAGCGAATATTCATATGGAAATTCTTATTAGATTACTAATAGATTTTTAAATTCTTATGCTAATATGTCGATCTTTACGTGCTTGAACCCAACTGATATACACTGATAAACCAGGAATCGTTTTCATCTTTCATCTGTCGTTACATTTTAGACAATGTCCGGGCAGTATGATTGCAAGGAAATGAAAAGAAGAATTGTCATTATTATTAATTACTGTATCAAGTATATCTATACATATTCAACTATATGGCTAGGTATATTTATTTTGTACAATCTATCTGACCTCTATAAAACTATATGCTTAATGAATGTCATTTCTTAATGAATAAAAGTTTAGATGTTTTTACTCTATAATAATAATGTAGACTAAAGAAATTTACCGTTTTACAATTTTTTACTACTTTGACCATTATTCTTTTAAAATCCTTTAAAACATAGCAATCAAATTAGCCATCTGAACTGGTTACAAAATATCGTCGATTAATTTGTTAACTATAGCTACCTAGTAATAACACAAATATGGTCCACTTTACTAATATGGATGCAATTTTGTGCATCGTGTAGTTTCGTTGCGGGAGTAATTCTCCGCGAGCGCATCCCCGCGTTTGAGCGCATGCTGTGGCGCGCATGCCGCGGCAATGTCTTCCTCAGACAGGCTGAGATCGAGACACCTTTGGAGGACCCTGCTTCTGTAAGTACTGAAAACTTTTACAATAGAATAATATTATAATACATATTTTATCAACGTGTGTGTGTTTTACCGCTTGAATTCTTCAAGAAAGAAGTCATTAGTTTTTTGAAGGGTCGGCAACGCGCGAGTAATGCCCCAGGTGTCACAAGCCTCCATAGGCTGACCGTACTTATTTGCCACCAGAAAAAAAGAAAGAATAAATAAACTTAATTGTATATGGAAACGACTTACCTGACATAATTTGTGAAGAAGAAAAAGACTCATATGTACACGCCGTTAAATTTAGGAGATAATACTGTAAATTTCACTTACACTTTTGCATAAGAAATTTCACTATAGATAATAATCGCTTTTATATAAAAATGTATTCTAATGCCAGTACGGGGCACAATATACCAGTTCTCTGCGCTACAATCTGTTTCCATATATTTTAGCCGTTTATAATGTGCGATAGTCCGTACAAAATGTATGGAGCCGAATATTTGCTACATTACGTAGTGTGTACTGAGATTTACAATAGAATTTTTATACATGGTGGAAATAAGTATAACAGCTTCAAAGAATACAAAAAAACCTTGTATTTATATAATCTGTTCGTAAACGTTTCCCGAGAATCAAATCTAACTATTTTACATTATATTTCATTTTTTGTCTTCAGTCGGACCAGGTGTACAAGTCAGTGTTCATAATCTTCTTCCAAGGAGACCAGCTGAAGACACGGGTGAAAAAGATCTGCGAAGGGTTCCGCGCCACGCTTTACCCTTGTCCCGAAGCGCCGGCCGACCGACGGGAGATGGCGATGGGAGTCATGACTAGGATCGAGGACCTTAATACGGTAACTATTGTTAAAATTAACCAGGAAAGTGGACCTGGTCCTAACGGACGGGACTTAAAGGAATCTATACATACAAATTGTCCTAAAAGAGTTTCCATCAATTTTTAAGCTATTTTAACGGGCGTTCACAAATTTTGAAAAAATGGTACTATCAATAACATCACATTTTTTTACACATGAGTTATAATGGGTTCTTACCGTGGTAGCCGAGGTAATGAACTCCCGATATTTATATTCCTCGGCTTATCACGGTAAGAACCCCGTATAACATTATGTGTAATAGTGATATTTACCGTGAATCTTTAAAGAACAAATTTTTTTTGTGCCGTTTAAACTTGTTTTTTTTTTTAAAAGAATAAAAAAATTGGATTAGACCAATTGAGATAAGAGTACTAGTAATTTCGAAAATCGCAAATAAAAAAAACATTGTTTTCACTTATGTAATTGCTTAACTTGAAAAATACATAATCACGATCTTGTAAGACATAATTTATTTTTACTCAATAAATGAGCTATTATGACAGGCTAACAAACAATTTGCAGGTTCAATTACAATATTAGAATATAAAGTGTGTACTGACGCGTCGACCTTGCGCACGCTGCAGCGCGCCGCGCCGGCATCATGTCGCGACTTTGACACAAAAAACTCCCTATTATTAACGTTTAATAATATATTATTAAGCATATTGTCATATGTTACTTACTTAGAAGTTACTCTTAGGGCGCGTTCGTTTTGGAATTAAGAGTTTCCACGGTTGATACTTTTCACACTTTTGATAACGCCAGTTTTGCCTCCGACACCTATCGTTCGTGTAGCTTTGAAACGTTACTTACAACATTTTTGGGTGCAAACGGAACGTTTGACGTAAACACACTAGGATAAAACACACACACATTACCAAAAGCAATGAATATATAGGCAGATTGACAGATTAACACATAAACCCCACCTCCAGACATGGGTCTAAAGTTTCATTTGTCGGTGGCAAAAAGTGACAAAAATAACAAAACTATTGTAAACGAACACATGACAGTTTGTTACAGATGAAACTAGAACGGATGACAGATGACAAAGTAAACCAAAATAATGATTCTGCATCCCAAAACGAACGCGCCCTCTGTGTAGCATTTATGCACGTGATTGTATGGTTTTTTTTGTGAAATTAATGTATTATGAGACTGCCAATTAAATTAATTTTTGGCTTATATTTTTTACCCGACTACGGAGGGCTTTAGATTTAAGCAGTTTTGTGTATGTTACCACGTTCATCTGTTTCCTCATAACTCCTAAATATTTCATCATATGTTTTTACAAAAAGGGTGTCATTCCTTGGGTATTGACAATGTGGGTGTCATAAGGTGTATGACGCCTGATTAAACCGAATATGGTGAATTTAATTATAATAATATATAGGTAATTAATATTAATACAAAATTAAGATAAACATGTCGTATTTGTTGTTGTTAATGAAAGATTTTGAACATAGGTTTCTTTTGTTTTTAAAGGTTCTACTAAGAAAAGAAAGAAAAGAAAATAAGTGTGTATGAAGGGGTGAATTGAGGGTAAAAGTCTGTTTAAAAATTCGTCACTTTTTAGATAAATCCATGTAAATTTGTATTTGGGCTAATAATAAGACTAATAATGATATGTTTCACTGTTTTTGAAAAATCATGCCATAGAAATTAAAATACGGAAAAGGCTTCGTAAGGTAAAACCGGTAGTTTTCGTAGATAAAACCACGAACATTGTTATTAACACTAAGTTGCAAAAAAGGTATGACCAGTTTCAGCATTTTTTTGGAAAATCATTACCTAGTATTTCAAGGTGCTGAATTAAATTTTTGAACAGTGGCGGATCTAATATGGAGCATTTTTTAATTATTCTTTTATATAAGACAAACAAAAGAGACATTACTTGGTGCGGAGTTGCTGCCGGACCAAGTTTCTCCAAAGTGGTTTCTCTCTAAAAATCATACGAAACTGTACTGTGATACTGAATGACAAAAATGTTATGGTCACCTACATAACTTACTCTAGAGAATTTTAATGCAGTTTTTATACATTGATTTTAAAGATGATTGTATCAAGAACCAATAATACAAGCTCTACAAGTAATTGTCCTTTCGTATTTGTCCAGGTGTTGGGCCAAACTCAAGACCACAGACACCGAGTGCTGGTGGCTGCCGCCAAGAACATCAAGAACTGGTTCGTGAAAGTGCGCAAGATCAAGGCCATCTACCATACCCTCAACCTCTTTAACCTAGACGTGACTCAGAAGTGTCTCATCGCGGAGTGCTGGGTGCCGGCGCTGGACATGGAAACCATCCAGCTTGCTTTGAGGAGAGGCACTGTGAGTAACGTGTTATCATTCCTTAGGCCCTACGTACAAGAACCAAAAACTTCAACTGGGCGCAATGTAAAAAATATCATATTCCTGTTATAAAATGTGTCGAAAATTATAAAAGAAATGTTTTTCTAAGAAGCAAATTTGTCTTTTGCGTAGGATATGGATATATAGTCACCAGGATAGCTTATCAATTTTTCTACGAGGCAGAAAGAGACAGCTTAAAACTGTGTGTAGTGGTGAAAGCCTTAAAAACTCAACACATGTCCGAGTTATTTCTATAGATGTAATAACTAGTGCCGCGCCCCGTGAGTATCAATTCCCCACTAATTTGAAAGCTTAAAGCTGAATTTCGATTAAAACATGGTCGTAAAAAAAAAAATAGACACTGTAAAATGTGTTCTTTGTTATGAAGAATATTTATATTTTGTATTAAACTATTTTATTTTTGATGGTAGGAACGCAGTGGCAGCTCTGTACCTCCCATCTTGAACCGCATGGAGACTGCTGAAGACCCTCCCACGTACAACCGCACCAACAAGTTTACATCCGCTTTCCAAAACCTTATCTACGCGTACGGTGTCGCCACCTACCGGGAGGTTAACCCTGGTAAGTTTGTGTTTCTGTTTAGTGATAAACTTGGTTCCACCACATAGCCATAAAGGTATCTACCCTGGTTACGGTGATAACTGTCCCGTATAATGCAGTGCTGAAATAGTATATTTTGATACAAGTGAGCCAGGCGGCTCACTCAGACGAGATACTGGGTTGCGTAATTTAGCCGAGTGTGTTTTGAGCAGAGCTCACGAGTGTTGTACGATTGTTTTCAACATACTTGAAGGACAACAAATATTTATGTTGTAAAAGGTTGATATTTTAGTTGGATAGTTTAGTTTTATTTGTTTTGAACGAACACGTTGGATTTATTTTTCCAAAAATATTATTCACATCCGATTTTTAACGTTGATTATGCCAATTATCTAATTTTCTGAAATCCTAATTATTACAAGGTCTACCTTACTTTGCCGATCCTGAGACGTTTGCCTCGTAAATTAGTTTGTGCAACTTATATTACATCCTCTCAATATGACCAAACTACCTAAACCATAAAAATTTAAAGATATAATTTTTTATCTTATTTCACACTGCGACGCTCCTGCATCACACTATTTCCTATTTTGTCGTTTAAGATCACCTGATGGCAAGCGGTTACCGCAGCCTATGGACGCTTGCAACACCTGGGGCATCAATCGCGCGTTGCCGACCTTCAAAAATCTTAAACATACTGTACTTAGTTACTGTAGTCCTTAGAGAAAACCTCAGAAGCTCATTCTACAACCTAAGCGTTCGCGAGAGAAAGTTTCTCTGTAATTGCACCGTACGTGAGCATTGGGGTTGTAAGGTGTGAGGCTGAATTCCCTGCCGATGACGAGCGATTGTAGAGTGTAGCCGTGGGCATTATTTCGAGCAATTTCTCAGAACACATGTGAACCAACACAACTTCGACGACTTCTGACTTCTTCTTGAATAAAACACTATTCACTTAAATTTTTCGCATTAATTCTTCTTTTAATGTTACTCTCACAATTTCCGTCTTCTGTGGAAGATCCCAAGTACACACTTTTACTGAATTATTCCACTTTCTTCCTTTCCACCACCATTACATTGTATTCTTTAACAGTTTCATTCTTTTATAGAATCATATTTTTTATCTTATTAACATTAATTCCTTTTCAGTTATTTGTATAAAATAAAACAACTGTAATCATTTCTTGTAAGACCTAATAGTTACGATACTGAAGCCTGACTGTATACTTCTTATTGCGGCTCCCTAGCTCAGTGGGTAACGACCTGTCTACTGAACTGAGGTGTGTGTGTTTGATTCTCGCACAAGAAAAACATTTATGTGATAAACATTTGTATCTGTCTTGAGTTTGGGTGTTTCCTATGAATGATATGTATGTATTGACAAAAAAAAGTCAATCTCGTAACTGCAAAGTTTATAATTCTTTGCGTTCACAAATTGACCTACACTTCGTCTTACAAATAAAAATTGTGATTCTAATATAAGAATATTGTCCTCAGCTCCATACACGATAATAACATTCCCTTTCCTGTTCGCTGTGATGTTCGGAGACCTCGGGCACGGCGCGCTGATGGCCTTGTTCGGGTTCTGGATGTGCTACAAGGAGAAACCTCTGCAGGCAAAGAAGATCGATAGCGAGGTTTGTGTGCAAACGAAATAAATTTTGACGTATCCATTAGTGTATACAAATAACAGAGAAGAAAGTACTTACATCCATGATATGTATAATATACATGATATATTAAAGGATGTATTTTTTACGAGCTTTTTATTAGCTTCACCTGTATGTTTGTATGTTTGTTTGTAACCGACTTCTTTGGGCGCGATTTTGACCCACTTTAAACGGCCAGATTTCGTTCAAACTTTGTAGATTTATTGAGGACCGATGACAATACACTAATTTGATAAAATTATTCCATTTTTCAATTTGCAAAATATGATTTTTGTTAATTTATATAATTTTCATCTATAGTCGATAAGGTAAGAAAATAAAGCACTCTCTGATGCTTCGCATCATGAGTCGTGCAATAGTTTAAAATTAATAAAACAAGGTATTATAAATAATCCAAACTAAAAAGTAGAAAATAAATAATAGTTTAAAAAAACTAAAAAACACGCTTTTTATAGAAAACCGAACTAAAAAATAGAAAATAAATTTTAATGAATTTAAATTAAGAAAATAGTGTTATAAATTTCAATGAATATAAATTAATAATAGTGTGAATAAAAAAAAAATTATTTTATTTAAAAAAAAGCGTGGGGTGCATGGTGTCAATAGTTATAAATATTTTATTGACAGATATGAGTAGAGTGATTATCATTTCGATAATATCTTATAAAGCACCCCACGCTTTTTTTTAAATAAAATAATTTTTTTTTTATTCACACTATTATTAATTTATATTCATTGAAATTTTTAACACTATTTTCTTAATTTAAATTCATTAAAATTTATTTTCTATTTTTTAGTTCGGTTTTCTATAAAAAGCGTGTTTTTTTAGTTTTTTTAAACTATTATTTTTACTTTCTATTGGAGTTTTGAAGTGCCTACATTAAGTTTGTCCATACTAATATTATATATGCGAAAGTAACTCTGTCTGTATTTTACCTCTTCACGCTTATATCGCTGTACCGATAGCTTGGAGATAGTTTGAGCCCCGGGGAGGGACATAGGCTACTTGAAAACGTCAAGTGTGAGTTGGTTTTTTTTTCTACAATTGAGGAGTTGAAATCTTACACCGATAACCAAATTTAGGGTAGTTGGAGCCGCTTGTAAAAGCTAGTAATAATATATATTACTTATACAATACTATACAAGATCTCCATACAGCACAAATATTAATAAACAATTTTCTATGTAAAATATGTATGTATTCAAGAGAAAGTATACAAGTTTTTGTTTCAGTTGTTTGGTATTAAAGTACAAGCCTTGCTACTTTTTAGGACTAGATGGTAGTCTGTGATATTCAGAAGTATTAGCACAGCTTAATAATAACGGTAACAGCTGACTCACTTCATAGACAATTCACGACTGTCCCGGAAGCGTTCGGGGCCACGGAAGAATCTATACAAAATAGTGCAAGGTGAACTTGTGCAAGGGTCGAATCTTGCAAGTCGCAAACTCATCTTACTAAACTGATAGTATCTAAAGTACGCTGTTTTGTGACACCTTGGACACATTATACGATATAAAACCCGCGTTATTCGTGAGACTACTAACATAACAAAAAGTGCGTGATGTATGCGAGCAGCAACAGGGCCGCAATAGAGGGGAGGTGAGGTACACTTGAGAGCGGCGGAAATTGACCATACTCTATACATATAGTGTGGTTTTGTTACAGATATGGAACATTTTCTTCGGCGGTCGCTACATCGTGCTACTGATGGGTCTGTTCTCGATGTATACCGGTATTATTTACAACGATATATTCTCAAAAAGTCTCAACATTTTCGGTTCGTCGTGGAAGAACAACTACAATGAGTCCACGTTGACAACAAATAAGCTCCTGCAGCTGAACCCTGATTCGATGGACTACGCGCAAACCCCGTATCCGTTTGGAGTCGATCCGGTTTGGCAGGTTTGTGGATTCTCATATTCATGTGTTTGTTGATTCCGGATTAGGCAGATATTCTTATAGTTGCCAACGGGAAACTGTGACTTAAGTTAAATAGTCCTAGTAATTTTTTGAATGAAAAAAGTGTTTCTTGTTTGAATGTTTATATCGCTCATAAACGACTAAATGGATTTCAATACTACTTTACACTCGGGTAGATCATTCTAGTCCTGAATTAATACAAGCATATTGTTTTATATACAGGGTGGCAACGACATGTGTGTCTAGCTGATTTTTAAAAGTTTAAAAGAAAATTAGAAGAAGCTATCATCTAATTCAATTAATTAAATAAAAAGTTATATACTTAAACAACCTTATGTAATTCAAGTGTGTGGTTTGCTTTTATTGGTCCCATACATGGAGTATAGCACGATTTACTCGATAAATTGACTTTGTAACTTTAGGATATTCTATCTTAATTACATTTCTTTGGCTAGCATAGTAGATTTGACTGAAAACAACTTTGTTCTACAGGATATGGTTTAATAAATAAAACTAATCAAAGTGTTGTGTGACCGTTACGTTTGCTGTGTGTGTGTTTCAGCTCGCCCAAGCTAACAAGATAATCTTCATGAACGCGTACAAGATGAAGATCTCCATCATCATCGGAGTGTTCCACATGCTGTTCGGCGTCAGCCTCTCGCTCTGGAACCACGTGTAAGTGACAATATATAATTTATATTAATTTTATCTGATGTTAGGTAGATTAATTAATGTTACAAATTAATTAAACCTTTACTTTTTCAAAAGTGTCTTTAGTCAAATATTTTTATAACAACGATTTTTGTTATTTATGGATATATAAAAAATATATCAAACTGAACACCTGATATTATGTATCTTTATAGTGAAAGAATTTATCAAATTGGTCCAGTGGTGCTCCACATATAAACTTACTTGCAAAATCTTCTTTCTATCTTTAAAATATAACTCGCTTCTGCAAGCGGTTCCACCTGCGCTATATCTGTAGCAATAGTTCGTCCAAGTGGATTTCGTTTATAGTTATTCCCGTGGGAATTTTTCAATTATCCGGGATATTTTATTAGTTAGATATTCTTCTCGGTCTTTTCCACTATCCCCGTGCCAAATTTCTGCTCAATCGGATGCTCCGTAGTGACGTGAAAGTAGTACAAATAACCGACTCACTGTCTCGTTTATAATATAAGTATCAATTATAGTATAGATATCAGTTGATATATTGTTTAAACAGTGGTGTAAATTGTGTGATGTGTGCAGGTACTTCAAGCGTCGCATCAGCATATACGTAGAGTTCATACCGCAGATAATGTTCCTCACCCTGTTGTTCTTCTACATGGTGCTGTTGATGTTCATTAAGTGGACCAGCTACGGCTCCTGGGGACCTGATTATTTTGGCAGCCAGGATCCTGGTAAAACTATTTACTTATTCCCAGTTACAGCTAAACAAAGTTTCGCTCATCTCTATAGTCGGATTATTCTTAAGCGCATAATGTTTGTACATAATGCTGTCAAACAAAACCCGACTTGTTATTCTATCAAGTATGTCTAAAAAGCCATCATCAAGCAATTTTAACTTGAGCCAAAACTTTTTAATCTATAAATTCTCTAGGTATCCAGCGCCATCTAGCTATTCCTGCCATTTCAATTGTGTTTTGGTGTGTTTTATCTTTTTTTTTATATATTTACTCGCAAATGTGAAGAACAACATTGTTAAACATACTTTGGCCTTAGGCTTTTAAATAGCCTCTCGGTAGTTATTATCTCCTTAACACCCTTTATTTAATTACTTGCAGTTGAACTAGTGAAAGTTGTAGGGAGGCTGTGGAGAAAGTAAGGTGAATCCTATGTCCAGCAGTGGACGTCCATAGACTGGTGCGATGAAGAATAAAAATCTTTTATTTATGTAACATTACCTACTTAAATAATGAATAAGTATAAAATTAACTCACTCACAAATTTAAATAATTTAGTTTACTATGTATGTTTTATGTATTTATTTCTTTATATTTTTTTTGTGTTATGTTCGAATAGAGGTGGTGAAGTCTAGTGCGTACTGCGCGCCGTCCATCTTGATCACGTTCATAAACATGATGCTGTTCAAAAAGGACGAGAACGTGCGGCGTGTCTGCGACCCCACCATGTACTCTGGACAGATGGCCATACAGAAGGTAACTTATATAACATGAAATAACTCTTGCAATTTGGTGGTGGCCCAGCGGTCTTAATGTCTCCCTCGCGTTCTTAAGGATGCGTGTCGTGTATTTGTAAAATACTCAAGTACATCGTTAGTTCACACCACTGGCTATTCTTCGAAATAAAAACAATTAAAGTCGTATGTGAAGTCCACAATTCATCGAAAAAGGTGCGCGTGATATAAGTATTCCAAAATGATTGCGGAATGAATGAACAGAAAGTGGTGTGGTCGGCGACGGGCCATGTAATGACCATATTGAGTTAAGTGCTGTTAGTTATACTGCGATAAGCAGGCAAAATTATGTGGAACAGTTGGTCATAATATTTTATACTAAACATGTAAGCACAGCGCGGCGTTATATGGCGCGCTCCCTCGCACTATTGGCTTATGACAATGCGAGAAGGAGTGTAGTAATATTATATTGTTTTAATTTCATAGTTTTTATCTTACTCCTTATTTAAGTAGTGATGTTAGATTGTTACATCTTAGTACCGATTCAACGTTGACGGCTTAGAGCACGTACGCGTACTGTGCAAATACCGAGACCCAAGTCACAAACGCGACGTTCTTGTAACTTGTAGGGGGAGGATGTAGCTCCCCCTACTATCTCTATTTACCCATTTGTCTTACGCATGAACCTACTTTAATAAAACCGGAAAAAGAAGTGACATCCGGCCTAAGAAGTTCATGTCGACTGAACAAAAGACAGGATGGACGATAGAAATAATTTTAGTATTTTATTTAACAATGCTAATTATTAGTTAATAGAAAATTTCTTGCGAGTTTTTGGTAATTTAGCTTTAACCGGTTAACTCTATCTACATAAATGTTTTTTCAACAGATCTTCGTGATAGTCGCTATGCTGTGCGTGCCCGTGATGCTCTTCGGCAAACCTTACTTCATCATGAAGGAGCAGAAACAGCGCGCTGTAAGTATAATCTATCTATACGTTGAGGACTAATACAAATTGAAATAGTTCGTCAATTTAAGTATTATTTTCTAATATTTACCACTGGTTCGAAATGATTTTTTGGCAGTTACCTTTACTAAACGATAACAATATATGTAAGTAAGCGTAAGTGAGTAGTGCAGCGGCATCTTAACTCACTTATGTTTTCATTGAATTACAAGGAATAAAGTATTTTTTGTAAGGGCTTTTAATAACTATCAGGACTATGTTTTACCAAAGTTGTAAAGTAACAGTTAGGGCGTTCCTTCTGAGCCGCAATTAAATAGTAAAACCTCATTTTAGCACCAACTCTAAGTCCGTTCCGTCTAAGCGCATCTGATAATTATAGCAGCACTGTTTAAACGAAACGCGTCATTTTTGTCAGTTCCGTGTGTGTATGTGTTTAAGTATTTTGTTTTTATTTTTTTTGTAGATAAAGTTATGGAGTTCATATACATGTTTATTTTCGCATATAAACAACTTTATAACTATTTTTCTTAAAGGATACTCTTTCACATTTGACAGCTGTCAAGAAGTAGCGCAAAATACCCACCTCCCGACATCGTGACCAAAAGGTAGCAACATTTCGTAGCAAAATCGTTTATACGAAACGCTAAAATTCAACATTAGATTTTGCTACCAAAAGCATGATACGCAAACCGCTAACAATTTGAACTAAAAAATAGTTAGATGGAACGCCCCAAGTGTGTAGAAATTTATACATTCCTATGCCAAAACAGTTAGGAGTTTTTATCGAACAAAAAGAACATTAATAATTATAGTTTTACGTATGTCGAGGTTTGAGGGATATCCCATAGAAAACGATCACTAAATTTCAGTCGGATCTATTGAGCTGATCCAAAAATAGCTTTGCCGAAAAAACATGGAATTTAACTACTATGGACTATTGGCATTAGTTGAAGCTTCTTATGGGATTTGGGTTTGGGTGGGTCGCCTAACTTACAACACGTATAAGTTTATTTTGGTACAGTAAAAATATTTCCAGGCTATGACATAAATTATCATTTATTATTTGTAAATACAGATTTGTAAATTGATGTGAATTTATTGTTGCACGCTTTCTTTGATATCGGTTAGCTGGAGGTAATGCTTTTTAAAATATTGCATTTAAGTTATATAATAGTAGTATACACAGAGATTCTGAAAGCAAATTTACCGAAAGTTACGTATGAATTTAGTATTTAATGTATTACAGGTACATATATAAAATATTGAATTCGTTTATACCTATTCAAGATTTATCTCTATGCAGTCGCTCTTTTTATAAAGTCAAAGTCAGTCAAAATGGTTTATTCAAATAAGGATTTTACAATCACTTTTGAATCGTCAAAGTTATAAAATTGATTTCTACTGAGAAGAATCCGGCAAGAAACTCGATAGTTACTCTTTTAAAAACACTATCAATAATACAAATAAACTAAAATACAATTAATGTTTTAAATAAAAAATTTTTAGTCGTACAATTTTATGTTATTTCCATTTTAATTTGGTTTACCTATGCATCCTGTAATTGAGCATCATCAGCCCCAAGGATTTTTATCATTTACATAGTCTGAAATATTGTAGTATGCCTTTTTACAAAGTACCTGCTTGATAAAAGATTTAAATTTACTTATTGATAGATTTTGAATTTTATTGGGAACTTTGTTGTAAAAGTGTATACATTGCCCCATAAAAGAGTTACTTATTTTTTGTAGACGTGTATCATGCACCAACAGCTTATTTTTACTTCTAGTATTTACTTTGTGAACGTCACTTTTCTTGCTGAAACTATTGATATTTTTATGTACATATAAAAGATTTTCATATATGTACTGCGACACTAAAGTTAAAATTTTTACTTCCCTAAACCTATCCCTCAGAGATATCCTAGATCCTAATTTATAAATAGCACGAATTGCCCTTTTTTGTATATAATCTTATAGCAAACGTAACAAAGGACACAACTTTCCAATTCGAATGTTTTTTTTATTAGGATCTCAGGTTTAATATGACTGCCTTCGTGGCTTAGACAGGAGTACTCTTGCCTGTTGAACCCGAGGGTTCTGTATCCTCTTGCTTTCCTTTTTGCTATACATAACATGTATGAGTGTTCCAAAAAATGGGATTATACGTGTTCGTATCCTTTGTCTGGTATCCCTTACTTTGGGACCATGTGGCACTGTATGCCAGGCCCAGGAATATTTATTTATTTTTGGAGTAAAGTTAGGGCTTATTATTAATTATCTGTTTGTTTGTGTACAGAGACAGGGTCATCAGAGCATCGAGGGCGCCGGTGAGAACGGGACGGCGGGCGGGGCGACAGTGCCCGCCTCGCACCATCATGACGAAGAAATCAGCGAGGTCTTCATACACCAGGTACGTGAGCGTTACTCCATTACCACTTTGTATCATACATATCTTTCATAGCTAATAGAGTAAAAAAGGTTTATTGCGACGTGTGCTTGCGGAGGTTTAACTTTATAAAAAAATATTAGCAAATTTTTTTTAAGGAATTTCAAGTTTCTTTTATTCGTCAAAAACGTCAAAGCTACATTTATTTTTGCTATGCTGTAAAATATAGATTTTTATTTTAGTATTTTTTACACTTTACTTTACACCATAGCAGCCATATATTTAAACTTATTCATTTGATTATTTATCTATCACTATGAATAGTTTCTAATTTTTCTGCGCTCAAGCTTCGGGAATTAAGAAGAACAGTTAATTTTGGTACATTTTTTAGATGAGTCAAATAAAAAATTAATGATTTGAGGTATGCAAACAAAGTCCTCTTAAATGACGCTATTTCGTACCGTAGTAATCAAGGGCGCCATATACATATATATGTATATGTGTCTTATACACAGTGTTTTTTAAATCAAAACCACAATTTTGTAGTTTGTTTTCATCAGTCAGACATATTTAATTATTTTTTTTTTGCAGGCGATCCACACGATCGAGTATGTCCTGGGCAGCATCTCTCACACGGCGTCGTACCTGCGGCTCTGGGCGCTCTCACTGGCGCACGCGCAGCTCGCCGAGGTTGCCTGGAATATGTTACTTAGAAAGGGTAAGACAAGCATCCATTGTAGAGTTTTATGATAACAAAGCTATGAGTTTTAAAAGGTTCCTGGTAGGGGCAACCAATAGTATTTGTGAATTGTAAAGTTGGATCGACTCTGGTTAGTGACCAGCTTACCACCTTCAGTGGATTTCATCTTTTGTCGAATCGTTAGATTCCCTATCCTTGTTTTCCCCCATCTTTGACAAGGCCTGGCGTCTAAGAGCTTGGTTTTAAAAAGGAAGCGAGCATCTACATAGGCAAAAAACAAATAAACCTCACCATATAAGCAAATCAATTATGTAAATCCAAAAAGCAAAACACAAAGTAATGAGCTGCACCAACGGTTTGCATTATCAAAAGAGTATAGGTAACTTATTCAAGTTCCGTAAAATCATATTGTCTCACCTACTTATACCCTTATTGAATTAGATTCGTTTGAATTATGTTCTTAAACCAGTTAACTATTAATTGGTTATTTATATTCAGAAATGTATGACCTTCTAGCTAGGCCCGGGCCCGATTACGTTAAGCTACGCGTATGTATGTCTGACAGTAGTTATAATGTGACGTGTTCATTCCAGGTCTGCAGTCTTCCGGTATCGGCGGCGGGTTCTTCTTGTACGTGGTGTTCGCGGGGTGGGCTGGCATCTCCGTGTCCATCCTCGTGCTGATGGAGGGACTCTCCGCGTTCCTGCACACCCTTAGGCTCCACTGGTCAGTCCAAGACTCAGTACAATCTAAAGTAATCCAAGTGTGGGCAAACTGCAAACCCCCCCCCCCCCCTGCAGGCTACTGCCTATCCCACCAAGATTATTGTATAGGTTATGTATTGGTGGCTTCTGTGGCTTTGTTGGTAGTTAGGAATTTGATGGGTTAGATTCGATCCCCGCACATTAAAAACATAAATGATAATGTGGTCTTGTTTCTTGGTGTTTTCTATGTATCATTAGGTATGTATTTACAAAGAAAAGTATTTAAGTATTTCTATTCGTTTATTGGTATCCATAGTACAAGCTTTGCTTTGTTAGGGACCAGATGTATATAATGTCCACGAAGATTTATTAATATTTATTTATTAATATATTTAAGTAGTCTATTTGTAGCCCTTTGTTTTTTTTTTATTTTTCATGAAATTGTAATTCTAATTAGTAGGTGTAATGTGTAAATATTATTTAAAGTCCAACATTTTGGTGTTTAAAAGTCATTTTCTACAAATATCCACACATTTTAAATAAAATAACAAAATCACATTTAGACATTAACAGATTTGTTTTTTATCAGTTTTGTTTTTCATACAATTTTATCGTTACATACTTAGGTACAATTTGTTTAATCCTTACATCTATTTTGTTTTATTCCTTAATAAATTATATTTGAAATACATCAATAATATAAAACAATATAGTAATTTGAGATATTTTGTCCTCAGCCAAATATATAAACAAATAGTAGTGGCAGATGTTGTCAAATAGTAACTGTCACTAGCATAATAACTTATAAACCTAAAAAATCTTAAAAAGTCTAACAGTTTATACAATACAGTTTATTTCACCTTCGCATTGCCTGTTTTGATTTGTACTTATACGTTAACCTCCTGTATCTATTTGATATTAATCTTGATACTTGAAATTTTCTCCAATATACAACTATCGTCACAATGACTCCAGCCAAAATTATCAATATTATCACAGCTGTGATACCCAGCACAATTGACATAACAATTAACAATATAATCACTATTCCCGTTCCTACTATCAAACTTACTAACATGTTGACAAGTTGAGCAATGGCCTCCAGGGCAGCTGCCACTATTGCACTCACTATCATAGCCATGATTGACGCAATCATAGTTGCTATCATTGCTCTAATCATTATGGACTGTCTTCAGCTGAACAGTTGTTTCTGTTATTTTCAGGGTCGAGTTCCAAAGCAAGTTTTACGTCGGTGAGGGGTATCTCTTCCAACCATTCTCCTTTGAGATTATTCTTGACTCTGCTGGACAAGGGGAGGAGTAAAGTCAATACTTCCATCTTAAATTTAATTTCATAATATAAAAATATAAGCTTGTTATTGGTACAATGTCTGATGTCACAGCATCAGCGGCTTCAGCAAACTGTACCCTGGAGCTATAGGCAATTTATATTGACTTTATTATGTCTCTTATGTAAGTAAGTTGTTTGTATGATATTCAAAATTAGGGAAATGTTTATGTGATTTAAAAAAAACACAAAAAATAAATTCAAATAGACAGTAGATTTTTGATGTTTCTCGTTGTTGGTAATCTTTGTCGTTATAATTTAAATTTAGAAAGTACCTATTAGTATTAGTGTCTTGTTAAAGAAATATATTTAATTTGGTGGTAAGTAATAAGGTAATTACTTTTACGGACCTATCGTAACGGTCTTATATCACTAATGTTTTTAACACATCTGCTAGAAAACCCTTTGAATTCGAGGAACTCACTTAAAGCATTTTGCAATCTATATTTGCATTTTTCAAATATATCTCTTTTTTAAGTTAAGAAAAGTGATAAAATCCGATTTTTCAACAAACGGCGGTACTCAAACGACGGGAAGTTAAGATAACATAAGAAATATAGTAAATGTGAGTATGTGTATACAAGAAAAATGCTTTGGGTTGGAAAAAGTTATAAAGTTATGCAGTTAACTTTTTTATTTATTTTTTTATATTTTGTTACATATCCGTGTTTAGTAAGAATAGATGTAAAATGTACGATCATTGCTATAATATAATATCCAAAGTTTTGTACTTAAAATTATCATTTTTCTGCCGAGGCTCTCTTTAAATGTATGTAGCTCTGTGGCCATTCCATTAGAGGTTCGATATAATCGTGTATTATTCCGAACTACATTTATTCAAGAAGTATAATTAAAATGTTATGTAGGCGGTAATTAAACATTTTTCTCGTAGCATTAATTCTTGTTTTATTTTATTTACCTTTAGCATGGGCAAGGGGCGGCTTAGTCGCTTTTCAGAAATTTGACAGAGAGCAGAGATAGAGCGAGTTTATTGATTCTGGATTGCTAATAAATAAATACTTTTACACTACACATACTCTGAAAGAACCATCATGCGTAGTCAAAAATAGGATTGAAGTCTTTGCAGAGATTATTTTTTTCTTGCCCGTTTAAAGGCAAGAAATTAAATCAATTTTTTTTTTTTTTTCTAACTACTGTCTCCTGTTGCTGGCCGCAGATGGCCTTAACAAACTAACTTTTGCTGTGGTGCTGCTTGCACTCATCAGCGAAAAAGTTGGGGCGGTTTGCGCAAGGGTGTCCTGGACACGAACCTCGGCTTGGGCAACCGCTCTTAAAAACTAAATTTGTATCTGACTAAAATTTACCGCCGTTTCGGAAAATAGCAAAGGCGTTCTGAAGAGAAGAAACGGCAAGAAACTCTTCAGCCCTCGCCTATTATTATTTAAATCTAACTAGTTAAAGCGCCCGGGTATATTAGTGAACCTAGTATACCCGCGCGCTCGAGTGTGTGAAAACTAAACTATCTAGTGTTCCGTCGCCGCCGGCAGCGACGTATTCTGTATATATTTGAGTAATCTGTGTTCGCGGACGCGGGCTCGGAAGGCGCTTGAGCTCAGAGCCTGCTGGTGATCTCATCATCTGAATCTATCAGTACGTGCCTCGGATATATAAAAGGTCCTAAGGCCCCTCTATTGGGGGCGTAGTTAATAGATTGCCTAATTAGGGGATTGGGGTGGAGGGCTCAAAGTAGCGTTTAGACGCAGCTTTGATGAAGGCTTTTGTGGTCGAAATCGCTATGGAGATCGGTGTTACGCATATAGTACGGGGCGCCGACTGCGCCTCGCATAAAGCGATTTTGTATGACTTGCAAGGAAGTAGTGTTGGTGTAACCAAACGCTACGCTCGCATATGTGAGTATGGGCCGAATACAAGTTTTGTAAAGCGTCACCTTATTTCTAAGAGACATTTTACTGTACTTGTTTAACATTGGCTTAAGACGACCAAGAACGAAGGCTGCTCGATCTCTTACTCTTTTAATGTGGGCTCTGAAATTAAGTCGAGAGTCTAAAGTGACCCCTAAGTATTTGACCTTTTTAACCCACGGAATGGGTTGGCCATATAAGTGGACTGGGGTGAGTTGCCTTGTGGCCTTTACCGATTTTTTGCCCCGGGCGAAGTGCACTGCTGCACTTTTCTCGGGGTTGACCTCGATTCTCCACTTCCGAAACCAATCGCCTAAGGCGTTGGCGGCAGACTGGAGGGCCAGGCTTATTCGACGGACGTGTCGGTGAGAACAGTTGAGCGCCGTATCGTCCGCGAAGAGCGCCACATTGACGTTAGAGGGACGAGGTATGTCGTCAGTGAACAGAGAATAGAGTAAAGGGGAAACGGAGCCCTGGGGGACACCTGCACCTATGGGGTGGGGAGACGAATGACTTCGTTCTACGCGATAGCGAAAACGACGTTCCCTAAGGAAGTCTCGTAAGATGAGCACGAGACGATCTGGGACACCGAGATTGTACAGCTTGTAAATCAAGCCGTTATGCCAGACTTTATCGAAAGCCTTCGCTACATCGAAGAAGAGGGCTCCTGTGCTGAAAGGCTTAGGGGATCTATTAAGACCTTGGAGGATGTGCACCGTTATGCGGTGCACTTGATTGACGCACGAGTGATTAGCTCGAAAACCGAACTGTTCGTCAATAAGAATGCCTTTAGACTGAACGTAGTCTTTCAGGCGAGAAAGGAGGAGTCGTTCATATAGTTTTCCCAAAGTCTTTAAGAGACTAATGGGTCTATATGACGTGGCTGCGTTACTTGGTTTTCCCAGTTTAGGGATACCTATAACGTCAGCTTCTTTCCAAGAATCGGAAAAGGTGCAATTTGCCATGGCCGCATTGAAGATGCTGACCAATAGAAGGAGGAGCTGAGCGGGAAGGATTTTTAAGAGCCTATTCGAGATCCCATCGGCACCCGGGGCCTTTTTGGGTTGTAAGTTTTTGATGATCTTTTCGACCTGAGACTGTTACGGGCGGAAGCGAGTCAAGAGGGGGAAGGACCTTTCTCCGCTCCACTTCCCTATCCACTTCATCGACGTGAAAATAGAAACAAAAGAAAAAAGCACTTTCTATTTAAAAGCTAACGAAAAGATTTAATAGCTTCTTTTTATTTGATACAGTGCCATCTTTGATAATAAAAGCGAACCAGTTTCAATTTTAAAAAAGTAACTCACTATTTATTAGCAACAGAATTTTTAGTCACAGGCGCGACATGAACATTGAACATTACTTTTGTTTTCCATATTCTTATGTTATTGTACAGCCACCATCGTACTGCAAATTTTTTCAAGAGTGTACTAGTGTGGATATCCTGGCTGAAGCATCAGATCATCCTGTTGCCAAACACCCATTATGCTTCTAAGATCCCTACCGCAGCTAAACAAAAGAGCTGATAACTTTACAACAGCTGAACAGATTTTTGATGAAAGATACCTAAGCATCCCGGCTAAAAAACCTGCTTTCCAATAAAAAAATGCATCCAAATGGATTCACCCGTTTAAGAACTGCGGTGCCACAGACATACACACACCACACATAGCAGGCAAACTTATAACACCCCCCTTTTTCCATCTGGGGTTAAAAATAACACTAAAAAAAGAAATTAAAACATACCAAATATTTAACTATTAGCAGAACAGACAAATTCCCATGCAAGTTCAAATAGTGTACAGATTGCTAAATCTATAGTATCAAAGATGGCTTAGTTACCTTTAAATGAGTACCGTCTCCTCATAGTCAGAAAGATCCAGTTTATATTATATTTATAAACCAAACTAACCACTCTTGAAACATGTTAGGATCAATAATCAGTTTTTCAGTATCGTGTTTGGTTTAAAAATGTGTTTCCACCCTGCAGGTATTTGTATGAGTATATACTTTGTGACTTGTATCATAAAGGAACCAAAAACTAGATAGGTATGTAAAATGTGTATTGTGTGTAAGCACCATATATCAGCCCCCAAAATTTTTTTCAAATTTAAATGTTTACTACATTCTCATAATAAAAAATAACCCAAGACGCTTACTTGTAGCTTGTAATGTTGAGTTTGAATTATTATGCATAAAATGACAAAATACTTTGAAAATTATTAAAAACACATGTTTTAGTGAATTTTGTGGTATTATCCTAATATCAGCTGCCTTGGATGTAACAACAGCCTCATGCGTACCAAACATCAGCCTAGAATTTTTGTACTTTTAGATGCTAATGCTCTAAGATTTCATGTAATATTTTTACCATAAATTCAGGCCATATAATTTGTTGCTAGTGGCAAAGAAAATTCATACTACTACTAGCTTTTATCTCCTGCTTCGCCCGCGTGGGATTTATACGTGAACGTTAAAAAGTATTCTATATTAGTCTTTGTTCCTCCATCTACCCTTTATCGAAAATCAAGTTGACCCTTGCATCGTCGACATATATAAAGCTTCCTATGTCCAGTTATATTGCATTACAATCAGTTTGCGGTGATAGGCTCACCCCCTGTCAAGGATTTGGTGAAAAGACACAATCCCCTAAATAATGATACGGGTGCATGTCCAACCAGTGGTTACCCCTTTCTGAGGATAAAAGCCGTAAAATTCAAAGAAAAAAAATGGAAAAGACTTATGGTTGTAGGTACTTATGTTGGTGATTGTACTCCACAATTAGTTTGTTATTATTTTAGATAAGGAATGACGATATAGTCATATGAAGGCTAAGGAAGCTGTTACTAAAGTAAAGCTATACTAGATAAAAATATTCAAATATGTTATACCTAAATAATGTTAAGTACGAAAAAGTACAATGGAAAACAAAAATGGAAATTTCAGTAAAAAAATATTAACAAATGGACCAAGCGTCAGCCCTCTATTAAATTCTTAATCCAGGTGAAATTTTACTTAATTTTTCAAATTAACTGTACGAAATATTCATCCCTTCAATAATAAAGAGATACCTAAGCATCAAAGTAAGTGAAATATCGCTTATTAAGTGTCCAGCAAAATCACGCGTTGCCCTAACCAAGGGATAGGTTTATATCAATGGGATAGGCACGATAATCGGAAGATTACGTCGTAAATATATATTCTACTAAAATATAGACTATAGTTGAAGACATATGTTACTTCTTATTTATTACAGAAAAAAGCAAGCCCGGCTAACATTTGGGGGGAGGCTGGTCATCTGAGCATTCACCCTACCTACTAACAAATGCATGTCCTCTTACGCTTTACGCTATATTATTATTATACAGTTGGCTGCAGGTTTTTTACGCACGTCTTAGTATACAGCAAAGGCTACAATATATACTAGGAAACAAAGATGACTTATAGGTTATCAATTCGACACGTATGTATGTAATATTGTCAGAATTGCACAGGTTTTGTATATGTAAGCCTATACCAGCTTCTAAACATATGTGCGAAATTTCATAAGTGTATGTTTGTATGTTTGTCCGCGCATATCTCAAAAACTATAAGTCGGATTGCAAAAATTCATTTTTAGTTGGACTACGTATCGTCCTACTTAGGGAACAGTGCAAGTTTGATAAAAATCATAGTTTTTTTTAGTGACATTACTTCTTTTTAAAGGCCCTCCACCACTAAAGTCACTTTAGTAACTAGAATCACTTCTTCTTCTTTCTTTTCTTAGAGAATGGCAGTCATACTACTTCTAAGTATATTTTGCCAGCATCATGTCTGAGAAACTATATCAGTTCGAACAATTTTAACCCACGATCAATCAGAAAATCTGAAACAAACAACAAACTAACTACAAACTAATATAAAATGAGTCAATATAACACAAAGAAAATGGTACAATGACATATGTTACATGAGCATATTACAAACTTATATTATTGTCATTAATAAAAATCCAAAATGCTTGCAAAATTTCTTTACACAAGATACATAATAAGTAAGAAATATTTACAGGAAACTGAATTACTTGTATTAATATTAGTGAATTTAAAAACTTGGTACGCTTATATAATGGGCAAGAAAAAAATATATGATTTAAGTCTCCAACCTCTAAGCCGCATTCGCAAATAGAAGAGTCCCTAACATGAATTTTATTCAAGAACGCTGGAGAGCTACAAAATCCTAACCTCATTCTACATATTGTAGATGTAAATTTTTTATTAAATTTAAATTTGGAAAACCAGGGTTTCACAGGAATTTCAGATTGAATTTTAAAATATGAGTAATTACGGTGATGTCCTATACTTTCCCAATCCTTACTCCAAGTTTTTCTCAGTAACACCTTTGGAAGAGCAACAAGGTCATGGGGGTAATTAATAAAGGTGTCCCTATCTCCACATAAGACAGCCTCCTTTGCACATATGTCAGCCCTCTCATTACCAGATATACCAACATGGCCTGGGATCCAGGCCAATGCTATATTCTTCCCGCATTGTTCATATTCAAAAAGTAAGGACTTTATTTTAAAAAGAATTGGATTCATTGATTTGGATTTAAATGGATTGCTAAGTAGAGCTTCTAAACTACTCTTTGAGTCTGTGCAAACAATCACATAATCTAGTTTGAAAAGCATGACATACTTAATAGCTTCAAGAATACCTATGCATTCACCTGTAAATACTGAAGTTTCTGGTGGACACTTTTTCTTCATAACAATGTTGTATTTAGGGTGATATATGCCAACACCAACACAACCTTCAGAGTAAATTTTAGAAGCATCTGAAAAAATTGTAGACCATCCTCGCCATTTCTCATTTAAAATAAAAGAAAAATGTTTGTCAGCATAAGGGTTGTCACACTCAATGCCAAAGTTTAAATTAATATTCGGAGTAAAAAGAAGACATGGAAGAGGAGTTTCAAAAATTGGCAATAAATCAGAGTTAAAGGTACAAGATTTTAAACTTCTAAACTTATCAAAACTAACAGTCAATAAAGGATGTAATTTATGTTTCCAGAAGGGTTTAGAGTAGCAAAAATTTCTCAAAAGCATAATCTTATAGAACAGAGGGTGAGACGAGTGTTGAGTAATTCTAAAAAAGAATCTGTCTGATAAAAATTGACGTCGTAAATACAGGGGTGGCTCTACGCATTCCACTTGCAGAGCTTTATTTGGGGAATTTCTCATAGCTCCAATTATAATTCTTAATGATTTTGTTTGAATTATGTCCAGACTTTTTAAACTTTTTTTATTACATGGTTCCAGAAGAAATAACCCATAGTCTAAATGACTTCTAATAATTGAATTATAAAGCAATTTGAGACAGAAAGGATGAGCACCCCACCAGGTGCCTGCTAAGCAACATAGAATATTAATGTTTTTATCACACTTTGCTGTGATGTAGTTACAATGAGGAGTTCCACACAGTTTACTATCAAGGATTAATCCTAGAAACTTAACCTGATCATGAACTGACACAGGAAATGAATTTAGAAAAATATTTATAGCAGGAACACGCGTTTTTCTAGAGAATATAACCACAGTACTTTTGGAAGGGGACAAGTCCAAACCATTTTGTAGCAACCAAATGTTTAAACTGTTTAAGGAATGATTTATGGCTAAAGAGGCTTTATTAATATTTTTGTCAGATGAGTATAATAAAATGTCATCTGCATATTGTATTTGGCAATCTGCACGAATAGAAGAGTGTAGATCATAAGTGTAAACATTATAAAGCAATGGACTTAAAACAGATCCCTGAGGAAGACCTTTATAAACTGTCCTACAAGATTGGATGTTATCACAGTCCGTCTTAATTTGCAGTGACCTACAACAAAGCATGTTACAAATGAATTGTAACATCCTTTGAGGAATTTTGATATCCAAAAGTTTTTGTCTCAACAATGGAAGCAAAACATTATCATATGCAGATGCCACATCCAAGAAAGCTGCAATAAGAAACTTGTTATCGCTAAAATTTAATCTGATGTCAGTGGTAAAAATGCTTAAACTATCAATAGTGCTCCTACCTCTGCGAAAACAATATTGGTTATATGCTAATATAGAATTATTTTCGAGAAACCATTCCAGTCTATTTTTAACCAAGTGTTCAGCAATTTTAGCTAGTACTGAGGACAAAGCAATAGGACGGTAAGAGCAAATGTCGCTAGGATCTTTATTTGGTTTAAGGATTGGAATTATTATTTGCATCTTCCATGTAGCTGGGATTATACCAGTTGACACTATTAAATTAACAAGATCTAGGTAATATCCTAAAGCAATTTCTCCTGCATTAACCAAAAATGAGTATGATATTCCATCTAAACCAGGGGCTGAGTCTCTTTTAACTGAATTTAGAATATATTTTAATTCTGACCTTGAAAAGGGGGAATCAATATAACTGTTGTCAGAATTATTATAAAAGTAACAGGGTATTTCCTGAGATGTTGGAACAAAAGGTGGAGCAAGTTTGTCCATAAATGAGTCTGCCCAATACTGAGAAGGAACTGAGAAGAATTGAGGTGATGATTTAGAATTACGAAATTTCCGAATGTTTTGCCAAACAGTTGATGATGGAATCTGTGGAGAAATGGAAAGGCAAAAGTTTTTCCAACCTTCAATCTTTTTCTGTCTGAGTAATTTTTTAGTCTCCTTAGTAACAGCCAACAGTTGGTCATAATGTTCATTAGACATACTACAACAGTAGATTTTTTCAGCATTTTTCCTCTTTTTAACAGCTGCAGTACAATCACTATCCCACCAAGGAGGAGATGGTAACTTTTCTGAGGACTTTTTACTGTGAAAAACTTCATCCGCTGACTGAATAATAGCATTAACAAAAGCATTTGAACAGTCTGATACACGATCAGAACAAATGCTAGGTAGATTACATATTTTATCTTCCAAAGCACTCTTAAACTTGGGCCAATCATCTTTTTTTATAATATATTTAAAAAGGGGAATCCTCTTGTTACAACTTTGTTTGATGGATTCTGAAGTAATAAGAATTGGGAAGTGTTTACTACCAAATGTGTTTGGTAGAACCTTCCAGAATACTTGGGAAACAAGAGAAGGAGAACAAAATGATAAGTCGATGGCACTACAACGCTCATTAGGGTTGGATTGGACTGTAGGAGAGCCATTGTTTAAGATACAAATATTAGAGGAGTCTATTATATCAAGCAATTTGTTACCAAGATGATTTGAGAAAGAACAACCCCAAACATGGTGATGACAGTTAAAATCGCCTAAGATAATTATGGGATTTAAAAAGGTTTGTATTATATTCTTTAACTCATTGAGAAGGATGGAGCTAGGATATGGGATATACACAGAAATATATGTTATTTTTCCTACTTTAATAGAAATTACTTCAATACCATCACTATTTGTAGTAGTGAGGTTTATTTTTGAAAAAGATATACCATTTTTGATAAAAAAGGCAACACCACCATATCCATCCGCCCGGTCTTCTCTGACACAAGAAAAACCTGGCAGTAGGAAAGAGTGGCCTGGTTTTAACCAGGTTTCAGAAAGTGAAATAATAGAAGGTTTATGTTTATTACACAGGTAGATTAGATCGGATTTTTTGTTATTTATGCTTTGGCAGTTCCACTGGAGAATTTTTAGGGGCACTTCCATTAAGGACAGATGATAGTAAGGGCATAATAATGGCAACGTTGGACGGTGAAATAAGGGATGAAGAAGACAAGATTTGGAGGAAACTAGACAATAATTTTATAATTTCAGATTCATGGGAGGATGCAGAGCTTATTGTTTTAGAGGTGTTTAAGGCACAACCATTAGTGCTAGGAGAAGGCATTCCTCTAATGATAGCTGCATGGGCTGCTTGATCATAGCCAGAATGGGGTCCTGGTGGAGAACGCGGTTTTAAATTTATTGTTTTTCTATACGATTTTGTTGTAGGAGAACTCAGTACCTCAGCAAACGATTTTCTAGATGGGGCATGTAACTTTGCAGCAGCAACATACGGAATACACTGGTCAGCCATTGTTTTTTTAATATTTTTTTGGCGAGTAAATTCTGGACATGATTTTGCAGATGCAAAGTGATTTCCAGAACAATTAATGCAAATAACTTTATCTACAGATACATTACATGCATCACCTGTATGATTGTCACCACATTTGTAACAACGAGGTTTGGACCTACACTTTTCCTTTGTGTGACCGAACCTACAGCACGAGTAGCACTGAATTGTGGGGTAAATGTAAGTGTCCACTTGAAAAGAATTATAACAACAGAATACTCTGGGGGGTAAGGCCTGGCCATCAAAGGTTAAAACTACAGATTGTGATGGTTTCCATTCAGGAACACTATCAACAATAACTTTATAGTTCAATCGTCAGGCTTTAATAACTGCACCATATCCTTCTGGAACCGTCATTAACTCTATAATCTCTTCTGGTGACAAATCTGAAGGCATACCTTTAATTATTCCCATTTTAGTGACAGAATAAGAGGGTATAAAAGCTTTATAAGTACTCTGTAACATTGGATTAGTTAAAAAATAATTGGCATCATTTCCAGACTGGAATGCAATAGAAATTCTATTCCTGCCAATGCTTTCTACACTACCATTAACAATATTTACAATTTTTGCTTGTCTTAGAAATTTCCCAAATGTAACAGGGTGTAACACTAAGCCAGAATTAGGAACATCTTCTATACGTTGAACATGAACAATAAAAGGGCCTTTATCATTAGAATTATAAGTCATTCTTTGTTGGGAGGTTTGCAGCGACATTTGCGTCAGAGGAGGAGCAGGAGTGGGAGACAGTGAAGATGGAACCTCCAGTGGTGTTTCAGCAACTGATAAATTTTGACAAGGATTTGAATTATGTATTTGTCCTAAGGGAAGCTGAGTGTCCATAGGGGACACCTCCAAAGGAGGAACATCACCTGTACTTTGAGAAATATTAAATTTGGATGACACTTGTCCTAAGGGTAATTGCGTATCCATAGCATCGGAATCTTCGGATGTAATATAAGATTCATTCATTAATTTGGCAGATTTTCTACATTTCTTTTTCCGTTTTTGACATTTAGACGTGTCAGACTTGTGATCGTTGCTAACTTTAAGCCATTTGTATATATTTTTATCTAATAAGTTTGAATACTCTGAACTCAGAGCATCCTCAAAGGCAGCTGGAGAAGGGCAGGACCCTGAAGGGCTACACCCTCCAGGGTCCGGAGACTTGTTCATATATTTGATACCCTAAACTAAAATGGTTGAAAACAAATGACAAACTGAAGTATCTCAAATTCAAAAATGTTCAATTAACTCTAAATACTTACCGAAAACTATATATACATGAACACACTAACTATATTACATGAACTTTACACAATGTAAGCAAAATTAGAGATTCTGATCAATATAAATGATTAAAAATTCCGATTTCCAAAACAACGCGAGTTTCCACAATTGACAATCAACCGGAAGTCCCTAGAATCACTCACTGTTACAATTTTTATTTCGAGTAATTAAAAAATATCAGAATAGCAAACTTAGATTAGATCGAGTAAAACTTATTTTAATTACCATGGTGTAGTATAAATTATCTTAGATATATATGATCTTCGTTATTTGGTCGCATCACCTATATATTCTAGTCTATGTACACAAAAGTTAATTCTGGGAAATTCCCTGTGAACTTTGCAGTGTTGCTAATATAAAAGTATATCATGAAACTTTTTAAAATGAGTTATTTGGGGTTGCTATTATAGAAATTAGGCATTTTTGAAAGGTTTTATTATACATTATACATTGCTATGCAGATGACAGTACTGGAGACGCTTATTACACGGGCCGTGCAAGCATCCCACGTTCCGTTGTGGAGGAACAGCGTGAAGAACTTGTGTCAAATCGAGATCGGTCTGTCCAAGGTCTCTGACTGGGGGCGGGAAAACTTGGTCCGATTCAACCCTTCAAAGACACAAGTCTGCGCGTTCACCGCTAAGAAAACCCCATTCACTGTAGTCCCGCAATTCCAGAACACTCCCCTCTCCATCTCCAAGAGCATTGGGATCCTTGGCGTTGACATCTCCAGCGATGTTCAGTTCCGAGATCATTTGGTAGACAAGGTAAAGCTGGCGTCCAAAAAACTTGTTGTACTTAACAGAGCGAAGCAGTACTTCACGTCGGGGCAAAGGTTGCTACTTTACAAGTCGCAAGTCCGGCCCCATATGGAGTACTGCTGCCATCTCTGGGCGGGTGCACCCGGATACCAGCTTGGCCCTTTTGACTCGGTTCAACGACGGGCTGTGAGAATTGTCGACGATCCCAAACTCACTTTCGGTATCGAGCCCTTAAGTCTGAGGAGAGACTTTGCCTCCCTGTGTGTGTTCTACCGCTTGTACAATGGATTGTGTTCTGAGGAATTGTTCGAAATGATGCCCACGGCTACTTTCTACCATCGCACCCTTCGCCATCGACAGGGAATTCATTCTCACACTTTGGAACCGAAATGGTCGCGTACAGTGCGGTTTCAGAGAAACTTCCTCCCGCGAAGGCTTGGGTTGTGGAATGAGCTCCCTGCCAAGGTTTTCTCTAAGGACTACAGTATGGGGTTCTTCAAAAAAGAAGTTATTAGATATCTGAAGGGTCGGTAACGCGCGAGTGATGCCCCTGGTGTTGGAAGCGTCCATAGGCTACGGTGACCGCTTACCATCAGGCGGACCGATAATTACTCGGCATAGACAATGTTCCTGAACCGGACATAATCTGTGACCTCGAGTGGCAACATTAAAACCGGTTCCACGACGAAAGAAATGTAAATAAATTAAAATATGGTTAAAAACTTTAAAACTTTTTTAGAGCTACAGTATTTGTAATTTTGTATTGTACTTAACCCACCATACAATTTACTACATAATTAATATTAGCTATGGCTGCTATTCTTGGCGGCGGGCTCGGTGGGCTCTCAGCTGGTTATTATTTATTGAAAAATAACCTAAATAGTAACAATAATTTAAAGTTGTTTCTTCTTGAGGCCACAAACTACTGTGGTGGGTGGATAAAATCTATAAAGACTCAAGACTATGTATTTGAACAAGGACCTAGAACTATAAGACCAAAGGGGATGGTTGGTTTAAATACTCTAAACATGATGCAAGATTTGGGTCTCAGTGAGCATATAGCGCCGATTAGACCTGATCACCCGGCAGCTAAGAACAGAATGATATACGTAAATAACTGTTTATATACCTTACCCACCAGTTTAAAAGGTGTATTTCAGACAAACGAGCCATTTTCTAAACCTCTCATTTATGCTGCACTTAATGATCTTCGACAACCCCAAAAGGAATTGAAAGATGATTCCATCTATAATTTTGTAGAACGACGATTTGGAAAGGAAATTGCTGACTATGCCATATCTCCTATGATTTGTGGAATTTGTGCTGGGGATGCCAAAGAAATATCTGTTAAGTTCTTAATGAAAACAATGTTTGAATGGGAACAAAACCATGGAGGAGTTGTTAAAGGATTATGGAAAACAATGTTTGAATCAAAGACTGGGGATAATTTTGAACTTAGTGAATTAGCACGTAAAGCGCAGGAGGAAAAATGGAATGTTTATACAATAAAAGGAGGATTGCAAACATTTCCAGCAAAATTACAGGAGTATCTTAAGGAAAATAATGTAAATTTATCTGTCAATAATAAAGTTGAGGAGCTTGAATTTGTAGATTCTGGGAATGTCACTCTAAAAAGTAGTTCAGGAGATAAATTAAACGTTAACCATGTGTATGCCTCTATTCCAGCATATTCTTTAGCAAATTTAGTTTCCAGACAACATCCTGAACTAGCGGAAACTTTAAATGAAATACCTTTTGTAACTGTTGGCATAGTCAATTTGTATTTTGCAACTCAAAAATCTCTAATTACACCAGCATTTGGTTTTTTAGTTCCTCCAATAGAGAATTCTCCTATATTAGGTGTAGTTTTTGATTCTTGTTGTATACCTGATCAGAATGGGACAGTTTTGACTGTAATGCTTGGTGGAAGATGGTTCAAAGAAAAGTTTGGAGAAAATGTTAGTGAGAAAACTTTATTAGATGTAGCTCTGCGTGAAATACGCTCAATTCTTAGTATAAAGGATGAACCATCAGCACATAATGTCAGTATTTTAGAAAACTGCATTCCTCAATATGTTGTTGGACATTACGAAAGGGTAGATAAAATTAGGAAATATATTGTAGACAATAATCTACCCTTGTCCTTAATTGGATGTAGTTATGATGGGGTTGGGATAAACGATGTAATTCATTCAGCCAAAGTACAAGTTGCTTAGCATTGACACATTTAAGGTATTTGAACAAAAAGCTGCAATGAATTATGATAAAGGAAACTAATGCGGATTCTGTAGAAGTAATTCCTTTAAGACTTTTTTAGAGATTAGGGAAATATGATTTATATCTGAAATTATGCAATGGAATTGTGTCTTATGCGACATGTTAAAGATTCAGGGAATTATTACTTGTAGTAGAAAGTGAAGTGAGACACAAAAAAGCAAGTTAAAGATTATGCACTTATTACTGATAGTTGACATTTATAATATCTGATCAAACCGTTTAGGGTCAAGTGTTGTGATGGCTTGAAAAAATATATTTTAGTATACCTATGCAGCCAGGCTAATTGAATAGATTTATATTAAATGTAGCTAATTGAGATGCTTGTCTATATTGTATTACTTTTTGTTTGTTTATATCAATATACTTAGGTAAATGTGACATTATTTTTTGTGGAAACTAGAAACATTTCACTACGAAATATTCATATAAATACATATCACTATTTAAGAAAGCTGCAAGAAGCATATTCATCCTTAAAATGCTAGTGAATTATTAGATAACCAGTATTTTATTAAATTATATGTATGAATTCTGCAAAAACTCTAATACACTGATATTTGAGAAATGTGTCACTACGCTTGTTACGACACTATGGTAAATAGTGTTTGATAATAACATACCTTAAGTGACAAATTGTTTATTATTATAGATATTTCAGTGTAACACAGTTTGTAAGGGAAAAACTAAATTGGATTAACCTAAAGGAGCTGTGGATGAGTAAATTTATATGCAAAAGGTATGAGAATGTGTAAAGTAAGTTGCTTTTTTGACCTTTGTTATGGGATAAATATATATCTTTAAAAATAACCAAAATAGCCCAGTGGTAGCACATTTGGTAATATACAGTGGCGCAACTGTTAAAATCACCAAACTTCAATACAACAATGGCACAGCTGTAAAAATCACCAAGCTATAATGCTACAACTATTATAATCACCAAGTTTCAATGCTACAATTGCACAAATTTTAAAATTACCCAACCTTAATTCTGTAAAAATTCAAAAATTGTGGATATTGCAGGATTTTTTTATATGTGGAGGATATCTCTAGGACCACTGAAGCAATAGTGTTGGAAAGTAATATAATTCTAAATGGTTAAAGGCTATGTTTTGTTCTTATAAGTTTAGGGTACCATTAGATTCACAGGGACAAAGTTGTGACGGATGTCTTGTGTGGTAAATTTTGCTTTAAATATGTGCAAGTTTCTGACACAAATTATGCCAAATATGTCATGTAACCTATGTATCCAATAGCTAGAATATTTTTTGGTGAAAACCTTATTGGGCTTCTTTTCTTGTACTCGGGCCCCGGGTAGCCTTTCAGGGTTGGTGCAGTACTTTAACGACGCAACCTTCTGCCGGCGACTTAACGACTTGCATCAGGCTCATTTTGTACTATGAGAGGCTCGGTTTTTTGCTCTCTATCTTCTCTATCAAGCTACCCTTGTATTTATTGAAAAAACAAAATTCATAAATACAATAAAACCTATTCTAAAACTATAGGAATAATATTTTTAAAGTTATTTTAATTCAATATTAGAATAACTTGGAAGTATGTTTGCGCCCCCTCTGTGTCTGCGGGGGTTAGGTGTGCTCAACTTCCACTACCGTCTCTTTCTTCGGTGCTCGTTCCCGCAGCACCAAACTCAACACCGTTTTCCGGACCAATCTAACCCCGTAATAATACCGTGCCTCCTATAAAAGGGGACACTTGGGGTGTCAATGCGCAACTCAATGAAATGACTGAATCGACCTTCCGCAGGACCTTGTTCGCTGCTCATCTCATTTCTGCGTTAGTCCCCTTTAGATTCGTTCACTTCAGTCCGGATTGCGTGGTGCAGGCGCAGGACCCACAAATGCTGGCGTACTGCTGGTGTGGTGGCTACGCCTGCATGATGTAGCTTTTTGTGCATCCACGCCATGTAAAGGCTGGTTCTAGGGTTGTCTTCGCCTATAATTGCAGGCTTTTTGTTAAAATCCTGGATGTCTGTAGCGGCCGCTATTCTGGACTTCAATTTGATCACTTGGTTCGCGTCTAAGTACACTGCTTACTGCCGCAGTCTGCTGTCCGTAGGAAGTCGTTCGCGCAAGCAACTCCTATTGTTGCTGTGTGTGTACCCATGTTTGTCGCGTTTGATGCATGTAATGGGCTTCTAAAGGGACCCACACGGTTAGTTTCTCTTGTCGGCACCATCTTCGTACTCGTTCTTTTCGGGTTTTTGTTTAATTCAAATGGGATCACCTCGGCAGTTTTCTTATTTCTTTCGATGAACTGCAGCTCCCTGGATGCAGCCCGAATCAAAATATAACGGGTAATTTCTCGGGAACTTCAGTATATCCATGTACCATCTACCTTCTTCACACGGCGGTTTCCTTCTCAGGCAGTTCGTCCCACTCGGTGCCTAGTCAGCAGGTGTTTTGTAATATCTTCTTGGCCAGGACTGTTACAGTGGCCAGTGACAAAATTTACATCACTGCCCTCAAGGCCCACTTGGTCGGTGTTCACTGGCCACCAAGCAGTTGTTCTGGAATCTTTCTTTTATTAATTTAGAACATCATCGTATTTTCTGTGGATCTTCTCCGAGTCTAATAATTTGATGACCACGGTGGTTCCAGAGGCTAGCTCTGACATCTTACTTTGCCGAGTTAGATGGCGATTATTGCAGGTGGAAATTGACCTTTTAGTAAAATCCTACTTCGATACCAGTATAGGTTTACTTCGTCGCGGAAGCTGCAAATTTAATCATCCATATAATGGCTCTTCAAGACCGCTTCAGCAGATGCCTGGTATTTTAAATCTCTCTGCATCCTTACTCTTGACAAATATGGCGGTGCAAGATAAAGAGGTTGACCTGAAAATTACACTTTTTATGCTATATTCAGTTGGGCGGCTACTGCGTCTCGTCTCGCCACAGTGTGTCTTCCTCCTGCACCGTCACTCACAGGAACATGTCCTTGTTGTCTGTGTGTCTGTATACAGTGTTTGAGGTAGGTCTTACATCATACCATAGGCTGTTGTAAACTTTTGCGCTGGTTAGGTTATGCTCAAATATAACAATAAACTAGAATAAAAATGTGCAATAATATAGCTGCAATAAAATATATATATTTATACAAGTCTGAGCAACTATGACCCAACCCACGAAACGCTGCAAGCATAATAATTACATGTCTTCCTCCTCTAATAATAAAGAATCTCGGGTGGTGCTTTGTATAATTTTCCTTCATTATTTACTTGCCCCAATAATTAAAAAATACTCAGATTTATTTTGGACCACGTAACAAAATTATGAATACCTATGTTATAATTTCCAGATATTTGTCTACTGTTTTCACCAATCTTACATAGATTTCAGATTTAACTAAGTAGGTAAGACGGTGGGTGAGGGTTTTGTTATGATGATTTTGGTAATAAATATAAAACATACAGATATAGACCCCACAAGATGCAACTTCCATTATCTCTGAAATTTAAAGCATCGTGTTTTTAGATTAGATACGTATGTAGCTACTCAAACTGAAACTCGTCGCCTCCTTTTTTGCTGCTCTACACTTAAGTTTCGGAAACGTCTGGTTTCTTTCTTACTATAATTTATTTTGGAATGAGCTTGGCTCAATAGGAAGTTCTAATGTTAGTTGATAATTGATGTATATTTTTGTTTAAATAGTAAATTTATATCTTGTTTACCTACAGTGTTTTATATTGTACTACCTTACCTGGCGAACGCTTCGCAATAGCCGCCTGCGCTTGAAGATTTACCTTATTCAAATTAACATTTCCTTTATTTCTCAAAAATAGGATATCATATCATTTTTTTGAAGTCAATAAATTATAAGTTACTGGTTACTACCGTTTCGAAATCAAAATAGCGTTCTGGTGAGAGGAAACGGCGAATGAAACTCCAGCAGTAGCTCTTTTAGTTTTGATTAACCAATACAAATTATCAAGTAAATTATGTTAACAAAAAATATTTAATCCCATGCCTTTTTATAATCAAAGTAGTTTTGAATTGTGTAATAACCTTTTCGGCAAATTTCTGTTTCACAAAATTTCTGAACTTTTTAAAGTTTAATTGACAATTCTTTTAATAATTTAATTTAATTCTGCAATAAAATTGTAAAAACGGATACATTGTCCTTTAAATGATTTATATTTTTTCTTAAGCTCTGTCTGGATCAGAGCAAGTTTGTGTCTATTTCTAGTATTACGATTATGAATATCGCTATTCTTTTTAAAGCAATCAATATTTTTATGAACATAAATTAAATCACCAGCATCGGTTGATTAGCGACCCCTTGTAAATCCAAACTGCTTACAGGTTAGCCGTGAACTAAAGTGAATACTCAATTAATTAAAGATCAGTTTTTCAAAAAATTTACTGAACACAGGTAGTATAGAAATTGGTCTAAAGTTAGAGAGGTCAGTAGTACTACCCGATTTAAATATAGGTATAACTTAAATGTACTTGATGTGATCAGGAAATACATTTATTAAATATCAAAGCTAGTTGGGGAGCAATAACTTAAATTATATTTTAACTAGGGTAACAGAATGGCCCCACAGGTCAGCAGTGTTTTTTAATTTTAATGAGACGAATGCTTTAATAACATCATTATGGTTTACATACGTGAATTTAAAATCATTGAGCATTCTTTTACATTCTCAAAAGGGCCTCTGCTAATTATGAAGAAGAGTTTAGCGAGTTCGAGCAAAATCGTCCGTACGTCCGTCTGTCACCAGGCTGTATATCGTGAACCGTGATAGTTAGTTGAAATTTTCACAGAAGATGTATTTCTGTTGCCGCTATAACAACAAATACTAAAAAACAGAATAAAATTAATATTTAAGGGGGCTTCCATACAACAAACGTGATTTTTTTGCTCGGTGTTGATAACGGCAACAGGTGTACCTAAATATTTAGTTATAGTCACTTTAAAAATTAATAATTAAATTAAAATTAAACAAATATTTCAGGGGAGGGGGGCTCCCATACAACAAACGTGATTCTTTTGCTATTTTTATAGATAATGGTACGGAACCCTTCGTGGGCAAGTCCGACTCGCACTTGGGCGATTTCTTTTTAATTTGTTCACTTAGAAGACGTGATTTAGCTATGCGGTTAACATCTTTAAACAATTTAGAATATTTTTAACATTATCATTAAATTTCTCACTCATATAACATTTTCTCTCGCTGTATTTATTCGTACTTAATCGTTTTCTACTTCTATGCATGTCTACAGTCGCCCAATCACTAAAACATAGACTTTTGTTAACTAAGAGAGTCTTTGGTGTAAATATTGAGTAGTGAAGAGCACTAAAGGCATTAAAACATTATTATACTGTGTATTAGGGTCACCATAATTAGCAAGAGATGCAATTTTTAACAATTAATGTTATTTCAACATTTACAAGTGTATGATTTTGGTCTACTTAATAATATTTTTTTCCTTAGACTTGTCCCTAGTAAACATGTGAATTTAAAATAACTAACCACAGTGGTCGAAAGCAAGTTTATTTATGATATACTTATTTGTGACTGTAATATCATTAGGTATAGTAATTACTGGCTGTTATTCTGGTTGGCTCTAGAAATATATTTTTGCGTTTGAATGATTGGAAAAGACTTTTCTATTTAATGCATAAGGAGGATCGTTAAGGAGTTAAAATCTCCACAAATGAGTTTTTTTTTATTTTTATTGAAAATCGTTGATAAAGCCTCGTCCATTATGTTTTAAAAAATGTCATATCTGGTGTGACTTTAACCCGTGTTCTGTGATGCAAAGAATATCCATGTCACAGCAATCTATACATATAATAAAATGGTAGGAAAGTCAAAACTGCACATTGAATATTTTTTTAAAAGAATACTTGGGGTATGATCTACAATCGATACCGAAGCCAAAAATATAGTTTTTAGAATTTTTGTCTGTATGTATGCCCGGGATAAACTCAAAAAGTACTGCATGGATTAACTTCAAATTTGGCACGAATATTATTAAGAAGTCGGGTCAACATATAGGCTACATATTATCACGCTATCACCTACGGGGAACGAGCAGTGAACCTTTATTTTTTCAACGCATTCTGTAACAACGTGTTTGACTTGCTTCTGTCGCATATAAACTTAAGTGAGATGTGGAACTAGCTAAATTTTGTCTACGCACACATAGCCATTTATTTTATGTTAAAAAATCGTGACAAGTCATAACTTAAATGTGTTATAATTTTTCACCATATAAAAATGTTTGCTAACTAGATGGCGTCGGCGTCGAATTAGATCACGCTATGGTTTCGTTCACAACAGTAATGTTATAAGTACAGATGTCACCACCTCAACCTGCAGAAACTAGTAAATAAATGTTATTTTAAAAGGTATAATCGTAGGTATTTTGGTGCTGTATAGCGTTAACGCAGACGACGTCGCGGGCAGCAGCTAGTTTATGAATAATTCTATTTCCAAGTCTTTCTCTAGCATACCTTGTATATTTTGTTGTACTATGTTAAAACCTTTTTACATATTTTTTAACATTTTTGGTAGAACATTCAGGTGAATTATATTTAGAAACAAGAGTTGAGCCAGAGGGATTATCTGCTGTACAATTAACTAAAAAACATTTGGAACAGTTTCCAAATTAATACTATCTACTACTACTATCTTTCATAAGATTTTCTTGGAACATTTTTCTAGAAAACAAACCTACAAATTAAACGTATCGCGACTACAACCGGGTGTGTTTCTAACTCTACAAATTAATAAACTTAAAATAAACTTTATTAATTCATAGAGAAATAGCTTTTACCCGCGGTTTCACCTGCCCTAAATTTGATTATCGGTGTAGGATTTAAACGGCGACTCCTCATTTATAGAAAAAATACCGACTCACACTGAAAGAACTATCTTCATGCCAAACTTCATCTTAATCGGTACAGCAGTTTAAATGTGAAGAGGTAACAGTTACTTTCGCATTTATAATATTGGGATGGATTAATGCAATCCCAAATAAAATCTTTCCAGTAGGCAGTTACGAAGGATCGTACCAACACAGTGCATAAATATTCTTACTATGCTTTGATTTTTCAATTAAATAGTGGTCAATGGTCATGGCAGAACGGCAGAATCGTTGGAAAAAAGGCGTGATGCTCGAAGCCCTCTGTATTGTCTATGGGCACTTCCTTTTAAGTTGCTACGGTTTGTACAACAATACTTTTCTCAAAACTAGTCGCCGTATTGAAATAGAGTGAACTTACGACATGGAGGAAAACCGCGGAGAACTTGTATCTCAAATCGAGACCACACTGTCCCAGGTCTCTGACTGGGGACGGGTAAACTTGGTCCGATTCAACCCTACAAAGACACAAGTGTGCGCGTTCACCGCTAAGAAAACTCCATTCACTGTGGTCCCACAATTCCAGAACACTCCCCTCTCCATCTCCAAGAGCATTGGGATCCTTGGTGTCGACATCTCCAGCGATGTTCAGTTCCGAGATCATTTACAAGATAAGGTAAAGCTGGCGTCCAAAAAACTTGGTGTACTCAACAGAGCGAAGCAGTACTTCACGTCGGGGCAAAGGTTGTTACTTTACAAGCCGCAAGTTCGGCCCCATATGGAGTACTGCTGCCATCTCTGGGCAGGTGCACCCGGATACCAGCTTGACCCTTTTGACTCGGTTCAACGACGGGCTGTGAGAATTGTCGACGATCCCAAACTCACTTGCGGTATCGAGCCCTTAAGTCTGAGGAGAGACTTTGCCTCACTGTGTGTGTTCTACCGCTTGTACAATGGGTTGTGTTCTGAGGAATTGTTCGAAATGATGCCCACGGCTACTTTCTACCATCGCACCGCTCGCCATCGGCAGGGAATTCATTCTCACACTTTAGAACCTAAATGGTCGCGTACAGTGCGGTTTCAGAGAAACTTCCTCCCGCGAACGCTTAAGTTGTGGAATGAGCTCCCTGCCAAGGTTTTCTGCAAGGACTACAGTATGGAGTTCTTCAAGAAAGAAGTTATTAGATTTCTGAAGGGTCGGCAACGCGCAAGTGATACCCCTGGTGTTGCAAGCGTCCATAGGCTACGGTGACCGCTTACCATCAGGCGGGCCGTAAGCTTGTTTGCCACCTTAGTGGTATAAAAAAAAAAAAAAAAAAAAAAATCAACGATCAAACACCCAAGATAACAGGTTACAGACTTCGCCTAACCATATGCCAAGTACAAGAGTAATATAAGAAGTACTCTCATTTGGGTATATAGTTCAGTTCAAGTTATATATATGATATAAAATTCTGCTAAATCTGGTCACGATGCTCAGCTATGTAGTATTCCAACGCCAGAAAAATATATTGATATACAAAATAACGGTTGACCTATTTTCCTAAATTTTTTATGTACTTACTGTGTCACATGGATGTTTCTTCGTTATTGATGGAACCCTTAGATAGCGCTGTTGTCGAGCTAGAAATGAACGAGTGAGGTAAATAATAAAAAAAAGTTATTTAAATAATATATTTTAGTTAAATCTTTAGTGTTCGACATGCGTGTAATAAATACGTTTAGTTCTGTACTATTTTATTTTAAATACAAAAAGCTGCATACATGTTTTTTATCCTAAAGTAACACTTAAAGCTAAAATAAATAAATCTATTTAATTTCGTTATTAATTTCATTTAACAAGCATGTTCAGGCACAATTACTTTTCATACTCACCGAATCACAAAAATATAATATTCTTATAGAAACGTATAGGTATATATGTACCTATAACATGATGCGTACAAGGACAAGATATAGTATAAGGACATTCAGAATATTGCAAAATCAGATTGTTGGAATGATTTAAGAAGAAATATTCGTCTTAAATGTCTATTATATAAAATATAATACAATAAAAACACTTTTTGTGTTGTTCAGGTGCCCAATTTTATACCCCGCCGATACTAGGCGTCTGTTACGTGACAACATTCCAGTCGTATGTTGTAGCATTGCGGTTGTTGTAATGACTTGTATATCTGACCGTATCGCGAGTACAACCCGTTGCAAAATAAGGTTACGATACAGTTTGCTGGACTTTAAAAAGTGTAAACGACAACGGCAACGACTCATCAAACACAATAAAAATTTTGAAGACGTGTTCTAGGAATAAATATCTAGGTTTGCAGTATGCCAGTTTCTATTATATTGTATGCTTTAAGAATTATACAGGATTTTGGTTTCTTATACAAATTGAAAACATTTGTATAAGAAACTAAAAAAATCCTACGAAGATTAAAAGTAAATGAAAACATTTTTTAGGATTGTAAAACCACAGACATAGCTATTCGGCTAAAGATAATGTTTGCAACATGTCAGTGTTTGATCAGTAACTGTAACAAACAATAAGGAATACGTTTGTAAGAAGCTCGCTGCGAATCTTAAGTATTCCCTTAAGTAAAACGCAAAACGTTTGGTCTTTACCAAATTAGATTTAGAATTAGACCGAACCAGCTCCCTTATTCAAGTTGGTAAAAATTATGCTGATAGAGATAATTACGACCTACATCGGTGCTTTACGTGGTTAGAATAACTATTCACGGTTAAATAGTTAACCAATATGATACGTGCGTCACTATTATCTCAGAACCAGATTGTAACAAAAAAAATGTAGGGGGTTAATTTGGTCCAACTTCGTAATATTAAGTACGTAATTTGCTTTTTTTACTTACAAAAAAATTAAACGACTTAAATTACTTCAGACTCGGCCGCTTAGATGATTGCAGTCTTTTACGAAACCCTAAACAAGGAAATAAAAAAACCATTAGTTTTCAGGTGCCTTATAAAATATGAAATAAACATTTCGTTCTTCATTTTCACGGCAACCCTCATAAAAAAATAGAGATTCATGCGACAACAGTGCCAAGGTCTAAGACAACTGTGGTATACAAGGTGTGGTCCCTGTGCTGAGCCACGTTTGCGGAAGGAGGTACTGTGTTTCTGTAGGAGTACTCCAGCGCGAAGGCGACCCGTGCCGGTGTGCCAGGACCAGCAGACTGATCGGTCTCCAGTTGCAGTCGCAGCGCCAACTTGTTGGACTTCCGCCATAGAACTAGGCTGGGGAAGAAATTAAGATATCATTATCTAAAATATAGAAGTAACATTGATTGGCTCTGGCCACATCGCCACACAATTAAGGATTTAGTACTTTACATTACATGGTAGGCACACAATTTTAGAATTTTAAAACAGTAGGCAATAGATTGATAAATGGATTTACAAATTATTTTTATGCTTATTTTAACGATTCAAAAGTGTTCTTAGAATCTTACTGAATATTTGATTTGATATGCAGGTAGAAAAGGGTTAAGCTATTTCGTGACAGGAAACAAGGCTGGCGCGCAAGAGAGACAACATTTGTTTACTTGTTTGCAGTTTTCTTCTGCTACAAACAATTCTTGCACAAATCTGTATCCACATAATTGCCAACTTTTTTACTTGCAAAGGTACAAACAATCCAATAAAAGTAGGTATAAATTGTTGTCTTTGTAAAAGCACGTCCCTTCTGTATTTGTGAGCGTTACGTTCCCTAAGTGTGCAAAAAGAGCCTTATTACCTACTAAGCCTACGCTATGTATGTCTGTCTGTCTGTCCAACCTCTTATGAATCCATTTTTTTAAACCCAAGTAGGTTGAAGTCTGAAATTTCCAGACTATGTGCTATTATTGCGGATTTCCTAACAAATAAAAAAAAGAAAAATTGGGGTCTCCATACAAGTTTTACATTTCCGTTTTCATAATAGAATGTTTTCATGTTTAAACAACATGTTTTTATTCTATTGTGAAAACGGAATCACATACAAGCTTCAAACCTTAAACGGTTATAGTGATAGCTCTTTAGCAAAATAACAAATAATAAAAACCGGTCCAGTGCGAGTCGAATTCGCGTACTCTGTCATGGTAAAAGAGCCTCGGTGCGCAAGTCGGACTCTCAATTGGTCTGTTTTTATCCATGTAGTGTGTAGGTTTTTGATTCATGTAAAAGTCGGTGGTGGCCAAAGGGTTTGAATTTGATCTTGCGTCCTGAGTGCCGGAGGTTCGAGCCTCGCATCGCAAGGAAACCTGCATACGTTAAAAAAACGACTTATGTGAACTAACTAAACTGAACTAACTCATTGTCTGTGTGCGCGTGCGCGTCGTCGTCGTACTCTGCGGCGTCATCGCGCTGCGACAGCGACACGAGCACGTCACGCGCGGACACGCGACACGACGTGGGCAGACAGGTCGTGCGCGATATCCGACTAAACACCACCTCCTGAACAACATTAACACTTTAATTAATGTCCGACTTCAACCCCTAATATATGCATATAAAGAACTATTATTGATATTTTTGATATAAAAGCTTTAAAGTTTTTAAAATCTTTTTCCTTACACTTTTTAATAATCTCAAAATATCAAATTGGATTCTTTTTAGGGTGTACCTGTGACCAAGGCTGGTAACCCAGCCGAAACGTCGGGAAAAAGGTATTTTGCCAAATTACGACGCGTTTAATCTAGTTTTATTTTTAAATTAGTAATGGAACGCGAAAATTTAAAAAACTATTTGTGCAAAGTTTGGTAAAAATTATCTCCTGTATTATTTATTATGTACACAAAACACATGTTTATATTTTGTCTGTCCTGTATGCGTTCCTAAACAGTCATACGATTGTGATAAAATTTTTATATTGAAGGTTTCTAAATGAATGTGTACAATTTTAAACGGCAATTAGCCCTGGGCTAGTGCGATGTACTATGGCCTAAGCTTGCTTTCTCTAACGAAAGGCCTGCGGCTCTGGAGTGTGGACAAACAACAGCTGAAACGACAGCCATTTTAAAATAGGTGGCAGAGCGTATTTAGCGGCAGCACGTGTGTTTTCTTGGTTAACTTGGAGGTCAAAGTATACAATTTATGGAAAATTAATTGTAGGTTGATTAGTTATACGATTAAGTACCTACATAAATATAAGTTAGTTACCTTTTCCAAGTTGAGTGACTTCTCGAGAGATTTGTCAATGCTGGGTTCCTCCTCCTGCAGGCTCGGCACATCCTCGGGCTGCAGCAGTCGGACCTGCATCTCGTGCCCCGTCGGGTTGGTCAGCTTCAGAAGCAAAGCAGATTTCTGACCAGGCTTCACACTCTCAAATGAGATTATCTTAACTTCCGGCACGTGGTAGCTGGAAGTTAAGTTTGTGGTTTGATTTGTACAATTATGTGTGCGTGTGTGTGTGATGGTGTGTGTGTGTGTGTGTATGCGTGCGTGAGTTATTGCTCATTATATTCAGTTGAGTTTGTTGTAGCCGTATGGACTGAATTTGTAATTTTGAGTCGCACGCCCATGACACCAGCTTATTTGTATAGATTGGTGGTGGCAAAAAGTCGAGGTTTTCTAAGCATGAGTTTTAGGACGTAAATTATACTGTAAAAATGTGTTAATACTATAAAATAAAGTTGCGGTGAATAACCATGTATTGAGTATATATATACTACTAAGTGAAAATCATCATAACGCTTATTATCATGGGGATTGTCCAGAGATATCACGAACGTCTGTTGCAGTGAACAATCAGTTATTAACGCTCGGAACATGTAATCCATGGTCCGTGGTGAGCTTACCGCTGTACCAGGCAAAAAAAACTATACAAGTTTTTATTTGTAACACTGGAAAACAAACCTAGGACCTTTGACATAGCAATCCGAAGTATTGTTATTTAAAAAAAATAATACTATATCAGCACATAACAGTTATTGACTAAGAAAGATTTTTATACATTTAACAGCACTATAACTCGTCAAATTTCTTAATGTATGTTTTGAAAGAGCTCGCAAGAATGAAAAATTAACTCACTAAGCCAATAGTTCAATTTTAAACTTGATGGACCCCGGGTTGTACTCCGGCTTGGTGAGGTTGTGGTCGCAGGAGCGGCACCGCTGGCTGCGCTTTACGCTCAGCGGCTTGGGCAGAGGGTGCAGCCGCGCCGCGCTCGCCGGCTGCCACTCCGGGGATGCCAGGCGTTGTGACATGCTCGTTACTGACGGGTTGCAAACAATACTGCTCGTAACATAACTCTCCACTCCTCACTCACTCATTCAGTTAAGTCTATCAGTAATTGGATAAGCAGGATCACTTAAAAACAAGTAAATACATAAAGTGTGAACATAATTTCACATTATTACTATACAAATGTGTGGACCTGGCTTATTCTAATACGAACAAGAACTAATCTAACATTATGCATATAATATCTATATAAAAGAAATGCTAACAGTGCTCAAACTTTGGCCCACCGGCCACCGTCCACGCCATCGCCACGATGTGGCCCGCAAATAGTAGTGAATTAGCCCACCAGTATTTTCCAAAAATTTTATTTTACTATGTAAAAGTCAAAGCTTTGTTTGAGTATTATTCTAACAGTAGGCAAGTATTTTTCACTAAGCAGCCTATCAGCTGGCCTAACGCTTGCTGGCATATGATTATAGCCAGGACCAATGGTTTAATATATTATCCAAAGCACAGAGAAGCTTGTGCGCAACTTGTGTTGTTCGTCTAATCGGAAACAATATACAAAATAAATGATGTCGGATAAGTTACCAATATATAGATATAGTAGGATATATAATATGTATTCAAACTAAATTAAATGTAAGTTCTTAAACTCATAGATAAAGTGTTTTGTGACTTTTAGTATCAAAATTATTATTTTTTTTCTGAACTTTCAATGCAGTTGGCTGTTGCAGCCATTACTGCTTCACCGGGCTTTTTGGGGCGAGACTCTAAAGGAGACTCAACCCACATAGCGCCCAACGCTCAAGGGCTCCCGCGGGGGGAGCCTCGGCTTGGGTTGCCGCTTTCGGGGGCGTCCCTTCGACCAGCGTGAGTCTCGAACCCGAAGGTGTGTCAGCGCCAGGAGGGGAGTTCCCCGTTACGCGGGTGTGGTTGCGATTGAGTGGGGGCGAGAAGCGCCCCGGCACTCTTTGATACCTCGTGTATCTTTGCGGGCGCCGACGAACCCGGGGACGTCGGCGTCGTGTTAGGGGGGAGGTCCTAATAGGGGAGGTCGTTGAGACTAATCTCGCTATCCAGGTAGCGAGATCGTCATCTGGGGCCCTTAGTACGTGCCGAGGCCGCCTAACGATAGTTTTACGACCGTACCCAGGTCGGTCGGGGGGCAAGAATTACGATCATTAAAAATTTAATTAAGTGGTCAATTTTGATGTGAGGGTTAGGTAAACTTACTTTGTTTCAAGTTAACTTCTTTAGTATAGATGTCTTCTGGCAATCCTTCAATCTCCTCACTGGCCTGGCTTGGTATAAAGTTGGCTATTGTTGATGAAGAACCTGAGTCAGTTGAAGGCAAACCAGCTATGTTGCGAGCCATTGCTCCTGTCAAACCTGTTTTATCCTGTACAACATATAAGGTTTTGTATGGACTATTGGAAAACTGTTATTTCTATATAAAATAAAATATTACAAATAAATTATATCAATACATACAGCAAACAAAAAGAAACAGCAAATAGTTATTAAAAACATCTGCCAAGTGCGAGTCTGGCTCACACACCATGGGTACCGTACAAACTTATTATATGTAGATAGTTCTTCCATAATGAGATCAAATCACACAGGTTTATGCCTTAATTATCAGTTTTTTGATTTTTTCCTAAATTTGTGATGTAACATTTTATCTCTTGCCAAATTCATGATTTTAGGTAGTACCCCATAGGTTTGATTTATTTGTGTCACAATATGCAACAAAAAGGACATAACTTATATTGCATAGACTTAGAAGCTTAATTTTTTTACTACTTTAAGTGACCATAGAATGACAATAAAAAACCATCAAAAGGTTTAGGTTATTGAATTATATTAACTAATTTTATGGAATTTACTACAGAAATTAGGTAAACTGAATTTTTACAGCAAAACAGCTTTTAAATAAGTTGGCTTACAGTTAACGTAATGTATGTTCCTCTAATGCCAAATTTTTTCCTTTCTTTCTCCAGCTTCTCCTGCTTTTCTTGTAATGAAATGGCTTTATAGTACTCCTGTAACTGATTGAATCGTGTAGCAAATGAGCTGTTCCTTTCAGGCCATCCTCCAGATGCTACAATACAAAGAAAATCATATTTGATAAAAAAAACACCAAATTTACGAAATACAAGTATTTTCAGTTTTGGTAATACTAATCTTGCATTACAGTTTAAGTATTTACATACATTTAATTAAAAATTAACTATATAAAACTGTGTTTATTGTTTGCTTTACTGTTTTATTACCAAAAGGAGTGAAAAAAAAGTCTAATTAAAAGTAAATATCTATGAAAATTATATAAACAATACACACATTGATTATATACAGCATCTATAATTAGTTAGATCATAATCATTCTTAAATTCAGTTAGTTCAATAGACAGTTTTTACACCTCCATTGCAAGTAAGTTATTTATTTGAACTGGTTTTTAATCAGCTTTCATAATTTTTTGCAAAATGAATCATTTTTAGTATATATTATGCACAGTAATAATAGTATATATAATAGAACTGAACCTAAAATTGGGTCAATTGTGAAATTGATTGTCTTTTATTATACCAATTGGATTTTAGGTACTTTGATTTAACCAAGTTTTTATTAAGTATACACTTCTTGATTAAGAAATATTTTTTTGTCTCTTATAATGATGTTTACATAAACCATTCCACTATTATTAAAGCTATTAAAAATGTGTGAACATTAAAACAAAGAACTGATATTTTTTCTATCAAAACGGGCATCAGAAACCCTACTAAACTACACATTTTGATAATTATTAGTCCACTTGATTTATATAAAGCAAAATATTGGTATTACAACATGGTTAAAGATATTAAGCTCAAAATTTAAAGGACACATACCAACAGGTTGGTCTGGAATCCCCACATCCCTTGAAGTCCAACGGCAATTAAAACATAACAAGTAATACATTTTCTTGGGCTGTTTATTTTCAACCTTGGTATCTCCTCCAGCCCTAGCATCTGTAGCCTGACGGGTTTGTGTCAGAGTAGCCCGAGTTGATAAAGTGTGGAAGCAACTGGGACAATCAAAACAGCTACTGCATCGATTCTTCTTCAGTCGGGCTTCAGATGATGGCATATTTTCCAGACAGTTTGCACAGTAGTGGGAATCCACCTTAAATCAGTTACTTGGTCAGAGGATATATTAACAACAATTTGTATGTTTTAAATATACCTTGTTATATATGAGACGTATGGAAAAAAGCCATGTATAAAGTAGGCAAAAAGACAATGGAACATGTTGCTTATCACTTTTGTTGATCAGTCCTTGACATGCTGCCTAAGGAACAAAATCTTGATTTGGGCCATGACATTCCAAACTGTCATATCAATTTTTTATTTTCTAATTATGTACTAAAATGATAAAAAGAAATTCTAATGGTGACTTCTGTCCATATGTCACAGTGGTTTTCTTTCAAATTTTCACTAAAATTTAATGAAAGTGAAGAAAGAAAGAAGGTTCTTAAGGTTCTACAAAAAATTAGATTTCTGAAGGGTCGACAACGCGCGAGTGATACCTCTGGTGTTGCAAGCATCCATAGGCTACAGTGACTGCTTACCATCAGGCGGACCGTAGGCTTGTTTTCCACCTTAGCGGTGTAAAATATAAAAAAAAAAACTTGCTTGTCCACATTTTACTATTGAAACAACCCGCCAAGTGCATGTCATACATTCATTAAGAATTCCATAAAATAAGAATTATACTGGATATCTAAAAAATTAAAAACCAATTATGTCCAAAACAATTTTTGTTGGAATTGGCAGTTTTATCAAGCCCAATTATTGTGAATTTCTTTTATTCATTAGTATATACTTAGATACACATATTAGGATAGGTTTGTCTAATAGACGCCAACTTTCAACTGAGAACGTTGAAGATATATAAATGACATTTTGTATGCTTTATTTAAAAACAAGTCCTCAATCTGCACTGGGCCCGCGTGTGGACTATGGTCCAAATCATCCTCGGTGTACCCGAACCGATGGGAACGTATAAGGCTGATAATGATTAAAAACAGCTAATTACCTCATGACAAATGCAAAAACCACAGCGTATCTTCAAGCAATGCCGACAAAAATAAAGATTGGTAATCGGCTTCAGCTGCCCACAAGAACACACATGTTTTACATAATCAGGTTGTGTCAAATAAGCCATAATTATAAAAAAATATAATTTTATGAGAGACTGCTATGAAGTCAGTTTTTTCTCTTTATTTTTTTCATTCGTTCCTAAGAACAGGCTAAGGTCTTAGACCATGCTGCCAATTCATTATCTTTTTCTTTTAAATATTGAAAAAGGCTTGTATCAAGAAGCTTATATATGGATTCCATATTATAAAAGCTTCTTGGCTTGGATGCTTTGATTTAAGTTTTTTTTTTTTCTGACAAATTGGTGTAGCTAGCTCTCATTTTAACTTTACTACATTGAGTGAGATAATATAATAAATTAAATTATTTCTTTACCACTTTTGTTTAATTCTTATAACTTTTAATTAAAGTTAATGTACTTTTTGAGAATAGTTAATGAATCATGAATAGCTTGCACTATGCGCACTTTGAGCTTGAACAATGCACCTTTCTCTATGGAGGTTTAACTATACGTCCTCGGCGCATACTTCAGAATGGCCTTACCACTAACTAAGCGACCTATGGATAGTTTTAAATTCCTCTTTTTACAAGAAAAATTTTAAAAATGTAGGTAGGTATTTCGTACAGATTATATGAATCTGTGGAGTTTTATGCTATTTTAAGAACGTTTTCTATTATTTATAGAATATACCTGTGAGTTGTTGATAAAACGTTATCTAAAAGCCGCTTCTTTTTGTAGAAATGCTATCCACAACTCACAGATATTTTATAGACAGTATATATATAAAACATTGTAAAAATAGCTTATAATATTTTCATATTTTTGTTAAAGGTTATTTTTGAAATTTGAGTTGTACGAAAATGAATTCTAAAATGTCCATTGGTAGTGCTACCAGACGTCAGGAAGCCCCTGACCGCACCCGCACCGCTGCCCGTTTCTAGCTCTAACTAACCATTCATATGAATAACAAAAATATTGTAGAATTTTGAACGGTTTTACTACAATTGAAATACATAATGTATTTTTCATAACTTTTCATTAAATTTTATAACGTCACACGTAAACAAACAAAACAAACGCAATTTTCAAAACATGTGTTGGAAAGTTACAGAAGATTGCCGAATTAATGACTATCTACCTACATAGCACCGTTAATTGACTAGTTAACTTTGTAATCACTATTTACCGTTATTAAAAAAGTTAACTTCGTTAAACGTCAAACTGTAACATTTTGTAAGATTTAATGCAAGTTTACGTGATAAAAATAACGTTGCTTTGATAATCTACTTATAAAAACAGTTAGCTTGGGTTCTGGAAATTAATAGGTTAGGAATAAAAAAAAGGCGTATATAATTGGAGTGTGTAATTAGTCATATGGTATAATGTGGATATTCCCCTTTATGAACATTAATGTATTGAATTTCTCGTCAGACAGAAAGGCTCGTTTAGGCGTTAAAATATCTTTGCCCACGTAGAAAAAGACAACTGCAGCGCTTGATAGCAATATTATATTTATTTACAGATTCATGAATATTTGTTTCCCGGGGAATGCCGCATCGTTGAACGAGTTTTTTGATATCTCGTCTAGCTAAATTTTGACGGAATCGATTTTGAGCACGTTTCAACTGGCCTGAACGTACCGGTCGGTCGGCGGTATGGTGCATGCGGTATCTTTTTGGTAAAACGATTAACGGACCTGGGGAAATTTAACGGACTTCCGTCAACATTTTTTAAAGTTAACCTAAAAGGTAATCCGTTAATATAAAAAATCAATTAAAAAATCCGTAAAAATCATTGAAAAAAATGTTTTTTATATTAGAATAAGAAAAAATCTAATCTCAAGTTCTCGGATTTTGTTTCTGTGTTTTAGAGTACTTATCAGATGTTCGAATTTTGGCCCTCTTTAAAGAAAACTGGGAAAACATTAAATCGCATGAATAAAACAGAAATATTAAATTGAGTTAAAATTGTGTGTGGTAATTACTGACTAGTGATGAGTTATTAAATTAGTTTCATCCTTTCACCAACTGCTGGACTTTTTTGATGACAATTTTGCGAAATCTCTTCCCATGTTTTACCACGCCCACATTTTTTACCACAACGGTAGATACAATATTTAGACAAAATATCAGGAATTTTACAGAAAAGTCTGGAACTTTGTCAGTAAATCTCACTCTTGGATCTGTTGAACCTATTTTACGTATATTGGCTCGAGACTTGGCCTTTAAGACCTTGCAAGAAGTGGCTAAAATCGGTCCGTCTAGATTTCTAATTTGCTTAATCGGCTTATAACTCTTTATAAAAACAAACTCCTGGCGGCTGTGGTCCAAAAATATAGCTTAGCCAGATTTTTAAACATACTTTTAATTGCGGCATTAAATTTATGAATTTTCACAGTTAAGCGGCAGTGGCTTTGACACAGCACATCCCTCTTTTTTTTCATAACATTGTAGCAGTTTATTTTATTTTTAACTTGAATGTTTATTATAACCATTAATTTAGCACAGAGAAGCGTAATAAGCACTTGGAAATACGTTTTTTTCACGTAATTAATGGACGCCCCTAATCTTTAGGGCGGCACTTGCAAACATACTCATATTTCTTTTCTGAATCTTGCTTACACATCCCTTATTCTTCCTTCCGTTTTCCCCGACATCAATATATATGTTCAATATTCTGTATTAATGACTTACTTAGTAGTGACCAGTTTGGCTTTATGATTGGCACTATTAAATAATATATTTAAAGCCTGGGAGGATTCGCATGATGCTCTTGGAGTGTTTTGTGTTTTAACTAAGGCATTTGAGTGTGTCTAACATGAGGAAGGAATGAGGAGGAAGTAGGAAGTTTAAGATAAACGTAGGAAGTATAAAATAAACGCATAAAGTGAAAACGTAAAAGGACTGTCACATTGGATTACAACCTTACCTTGAGTTCTCTCAGAACTCAGGTATCTCCGGTAACACAACATCAATAGCAAGAATAAAGCTAAGTACTTGGAAATAGTTTATTTTCTTACCTTCCTATAAATTTTTTTATAATTTTGTAAATTTGCTATTTTTATTAAGTTATAATTAAAACTTTAATAATCTTTTAACTTAGTATGACGAGGGGAAAGCTTAACAGAAACTAGATCACTATGGTATTAGAGGCAAAGCTCTCGACCTTTTGACCTCCTACATAAGTAGCAGAGTACAGCAAATAGATGTCAACAGTGAAAGATCTTCGGGATCAGCAGTTACTATGGGAGTACCTCAGGACTCAATTTTAGGTCCTTTTCTATTTCTTATTTACATTAATGATCTCCCATATCATGTATCATTGTCTTATTTGCTGACGACACCTCTTTACTTTTTAAAGTAAAGAGACGATAGACATGTTATGATGAATTAAATTATGCCGTGTCTAAGATTTTAAATTGGTTTAACGCGAATAATTTGTTACTCGATGAGAAAAAAACCAAATGTGTTACATTACCAAGTGTTAGCCAGATCCAGACATGTAATAATATTAACGGCGAGCAATTAGAACATGTTAATTCAACAGTCTTGGCATAACGCTGGACTCTAAACTTAAATATATACTTAAATACACTTAATAATATATACTTAAAACTATCCATATTATCCATGAATATAATATAGTAATAAATATTATAAATGCGAAAGTAAATCTGTCTGTTACCTCTTCACGCTGAAACCGCTTTACCGATAAAGATGAAATTTGGCATGCAGATAGTTTGAGTCACGGTAAAGGACATAAGCTACTTAAAACGTCAAGTATTATCCGTTTTTTTTCCCATAATTGAGGAGTTGCCGTTGAAATCCTACACCGATGACCGAATTTAGGGCGGGTGGAACCGTAGGCCATATCTAGTATATTATAAATGCAATAAACATAAAAAACATGAAATATAAAGCACAACATAAAAAAAAGTATCTAATTGCAAATAAAAAAAAGACAGTTTATGTATTCACAAAAAAGTAACTAAGAATACAAAGAAGTTTGCAAGAGCAGGCCAGCCTCCACAGGCGGCACCCGTTCACAATTATGACACATGAATCAGCCATCGCTTAGCTTAAGCATGTTTTAGGGATCGTAACGACCCGACGCACATGCCACCACCGCAGAGACACTTTGAGAGAGAATGACACACTCAAGCAACTCCAATAAAACTTCGATTGTACTACTTCATTATTATGATAAAACAAGACTTTGCCAGCGGCTCCGCCAGCGTGGAACACCTTAATTATATTAATGAAGTTTGCTATAGCAAGTTATAGATGTAGCTATAGTTCGTTTAACTTTGTTATAGTTATTCCCGCGGAAACTTTTTAATTTTTGCGATAAAAAGTAGCCTATATACTATTCCAGGACCTTACCTATGTATATGCCAAGTTTCGTCTCGATCCGTCCATTGGTTGAAGCATGATTGAGTAACAAACATCCATCCAGACATACGAACTTTCACATTTTTAATATTAGTAGGATATTATTACCTTGCAAATCCGCTTAAACAATTCAGTAGCACTCAGGAACAAAAATACACCATCCATATGTAAATGAGTGCAGGTCCCTCCCTTCCTCCTTATGTGGCCAACTTCACTATAATATTACACCACTAAATTGCTAACAAAACTCGACACGTGTTTGGCCTCAATACGAGGCATGTTCAGGAGACGCAAGTTGTTCGAGCGCTATACCTTTACCAAATAACTATTATAATTATAACCTAGCCAAAAAACTTAGCTCTGCTGTTTATGCGATCAAGAATATAAGACAATTGATTGATGTCGACACTGCAAAAATAGTATATTTTACAAAGATGACATAAGTCATCTTTGATATTTTTGCTACTTCCATAGTTAAATGACATATGTTATCTTATTGTAGGGTAGCGCTGCTAATACAATACAATATTTGTGTTACAAAAACGGGAAATTTGTGCTATTTACAAATAAGGATCTAGGATATCTCAGGTTTAGGGAAGTAAATATTTTAACTTTAGCGTCGCAGTACATATATGAAACTCTGTTATATGTTCATAAAAATATTAATAGTTCAGCAAGAAAAGTGATGTTCATAAAGTAAATACTAGAAGTAAAAATAAGCTGTTGGTGCATGATACACGTCCACACAAAATTAGTAACACTTTTGTGGGGCAATGTATACACTTTTACAAAAAAGTTCCTAATAATATGCAAAAGCTAACAATAAGTAAATTTAAATATTTTAACAAATCCTAACTTTGTAAAAAAAGCATACTTAAATATTTCAGACATGTAAATAATCAAAATCCATTGGACTGAAGATGCTCAATTACAGGACGCATAGGTAAACCGAAGCGATTTTGCCCTGACCTGTTGTTGGCTAATCGAAGGGAAGTAATGTACTTGTCATTCATGTTGATGCCATCCTTTTCACTTCAGAATATTAAGCACTTCTAGAACATTATCTGAACAGATTTCAAGTCATAGCGCATCGCACAGTTCTGTAGTTGGATTAGCTTTATCTCTGGTCTTGTAGTCAGACAGACAGGCACTTAGTGGTAAAAAAAAGACATCGATAGGGATATTTTTTTCACGTTTTTTGAAAACCTAATTTTTATTTGTTTTTAGGGTTCTGAACCATAAATAGAGAAATAGAAGCTATCTGAGATCACTCTCCTGTCCGTCCGTTCGTCTGTCACAGAGTAGGGAGAGGCAAATTTGATGAAATTTTTCAACTATTGAAATCATTCGAAAAAAAAATATATTTGTGTTTGAAAATTTCACGTTTGATGTGAATTATATTTTAATATAAGAATAAATATAAGAATATTGATTCACTCATTAATTGCTCATAAAAATGGTCGAATAATAGGTCCTTTAGATTTTAATGAGCATTTTTTTATTATTTTCACATTTATAGGTTAGGTCATTTATTTCTCATCGAAAATCACATTATGTCATTAAAATAATAATACATAACCAATTCACAAAAAGATCGTCAAGTATAAAAATTAAAATCACAATGAAAAATAAAGGCTTAGAAATATTCTAAGATAAAACGTCAACGATTAAAAATAAACATATAAATAGAATCAATATTCAGTCAAAGATTTAAAAATGTCAAAATTAAATCACACCCGCCAGTGTGCGAAGAGCTCTCTTTTGTATAATGAACACTCGATTGAAGTCTGTCGAGTTAAATAGTTAGTTAAATAGAAAACTGTTGTTTTATCACAAATTGTATGTTTGCATTTGGCGTATCCTTATTGCCTAAATATCTGATAATAGATATAATGAAAATAATAGATATAATAAAAATAATGAACAAATTAAAATGTATGCTATTTAATTAATTATTAAAAATACCAATTTATTATGTTCCTTTATATCGTATTTAAACATATAAAAATTTAATATATATGACACGGTCGTTTAGCTAGCTTCTAAATATGATAGTAAAAATGGAGTAATATTAGATTCAGCCTCGTAGACTAAATGTCAGTCTTAAGTGCTAGTCTGTGTGAAATAAATCAACGCATAACTATCTGAAGAAGTCATATTTTTCTGCAAAATTATTTATGTTAGTCAGTGGCAGTTTATACAAGCGTAAAAGCCCAGCTTACCCTAGGAAAAATATCAACTTGATAAAATCTTGTTTTCTAATCGTTACTTGCCTTTGAAACTATTGTTAAACAGAATTTAATTTCATAGAATTTAATACAAAATACTTCTCGTAAAAGGTAATAAATCATTCTGTGTCTGTATGTTTTTTTAAAGACATTTTCGTACAGCGTACGTTTGAAAACGTCGTAAACAATTGTCAATTTTTGGACTTATGGAGGGCTGCCATAGTTTATAGAAATTATAAATAAAAAAAAATGCAAAACATACCGACATAATGATTTATAAAAAAAATCACAAGTCTACAGCCAAAATCCAGAGAGGAAAACGGGGAATACGTTTGTATGAAAAAAATACCGGGGTATTCCTCTTAATTAGGAAAATTATCTGGAATATTCCGGCAACCAACATACAATTAAAAAGAAAAATTAATAACAAGAAACTATGGTTAGCCGGCAATTTTTTTTAAATAAGTATCTCTCTTTAATCTGTGACTATTATTTAAAATTGATTTCAAGCAAAAATATAGTCAAAGTGCAATTTTACCATTTAGTTGCAATAAACCACTGCTAATGATACGTATAGATTATGTTAACTTGTTGAGATATGCATAAAACTTGGAATAGGCATCTACTTCCCGATTTCAAACATTTTTATCCGACTACGGCGAAGCAAAATGAGGGTTATGATTTTGCCCGGTATGTATGTATGCCCTAATAACAAAACTACTAATCACAATTTGACAAATAAATTATCGCTGGAGGCGTCTTATTTGTCCGCTGGTTAAAGGCTATGGTGATGTCACATAAAATTAAATATGGCATCCTCTGTAGGACACAGCCATGAACTAAAAGAAATGTATCAATTGAAAAGGCATTCGATTAGCACATTTCAAGAATATAGGACATAAAGTCATGAACTAAAAAAAAAATTATCAAATTATAAGGATTGATTAGCACATTTCAATAATATTATATTGTTAGCTGTTGCTTGCGTCTTTGCTTGCATGCACCCGTTAATTGCGAATAATTTCTAAAATTACGCCTCACGTCACATCAAACATGCCCAAAATACATACATAATATTAGCTTCTGCCCGCATCTTTATCCGCGGGGAATTTTGAAAGAAAAAGCGGGCTTTTGATTGTTTACGGTTCTACGTACAAAAATATTAAAATTCTCATACACATTTTAATCCCCCATTTTGCCGTCAAGGAAATAATTTGCCAAAAACGGTAGAATATGTCAATCTTAATTTTTAACCTAAACGCCAAATATCAAATTTTATGCATTTAACCTTTCGGATGTCAGGGTCCCCGCGCCAACTTATACTCTAGAGCGTCGTGTCGGGATAAAATTTCTAACCTGTAATTTTTTCCCTGCCGTGATTAAATGTTCGATTATTCGTAAACTGCATTATAGCCTACAGTTAATATACTCATGCTTCGTCTTTGAGAGCAAATAGACACTTGTAGTATCGCTAAGCTGTCTTCCACACTTTTTTGAGATATATTTTATTTAAGTTTTTCACAACGAGGGTTCCATACATCGCCTGCAAACAAAATTGTGTTTAATAATTATTATACTTTAATCATTTGTAGTTTGTTTGATTACCATTTTTAAAATACTCAAACGTAAAAGTGGTGATGAATGTAATTATCTGTGCTAATCATAAAGTAAAATAAGAAAACTAAAAAAGAAATGCCGTCGCAAAATGTGTCGGCACCGAAGTGTCTTGAGTGGAGTTTCACCGACAGAGTTGCCTAAAATAACGCGGTGATGTCGACTTGGACAAACAAGGTATACATCTTTTATTTAATCCTTTTTCTTCCTTTGACTTTTATATTAATGTAAACTTTTTTAGTTGTTAATGACTTCAATTAGAAAATTCTTATCTACTAGAAATAGACAGTGCCGTATCGTACGCATAACGGTAAAACTATTTTTAACCGACTTCAAAAAAGAAGGAGGTTCTATGTTCGACGGGTATATATTTTTTTTAATGTATGTCCACCGATTGCTTTGTTAATTGCGAACCGATTTCAAAAAATCTTTTTTTATTCCAGTACGTTCCTGAGGTGGTCCCATATTAATGAAGTGGATTTAAAACTTAAACTGTAAGAGAAAAAAATAATTGTTGGTAATTTTGAACTGGTGAAACCTGTTATTCTGATGATTGCATAAAATTTCCATTCAGTCCAGTGATGCAAGTGAAGTGTGTTATAAACTGTTAGGTACATAGTCACCAACTTCAAACTGTTATTCAATCACATTTTTGGCAATTAGTAATTATTTTTACTTTTTAGTGCATCTTTTAAAAGCCGGTTGTTTTTTTTTGTTTAGTTTTTTTACGGCTAACATTTTGCAGACAGGACATAACTTACGAGGTACATACATAGCACACCGAACATTGCATTGGGACTGTGTTAAAGTGCTTAATTTTATATTAGCATACCGATCAGTACATTGGGACTGTTTCAAAATGCTGTGGTATAGACTCAACAAATCGATCAGTAGATAGGGACTGTTTCGACTTCGGACTGACAATACTATTATGTAAGTATTTAATAATACTAATAAACAAGATAAAATACATTACACACAGCGCCGCCTAGCCCCAAAGTAAACAAAACTTGTGTTATGGATATCAGACAACGGATATTAATACGTATATATATATATATTTTTTTGTAAATACATACATATGATACATAAATACATCCAGTAACAATACGCAAAATATTTCATATTTAATACAGGGAACTTTCATGAAATTCAAATAAACGATTTGATTTTACAAATATTAGTTTTATTTGATAAGTTATGTTATTCCATTATTATTTGTAAAGAAAATACTATAATATACACATCATTACATAAAAAATTACATAATTTCTAAGTTTATTTTATGCTTTCAGATTACCTTAGCGGGTGGTCCTTTGTTCATTTTTGTACAGAAAGTAAAAGATTTACACCCTTAGGTTAATTTGAAGCGTGTAAAAAAAACTTTTTTTAAAATTTATGGTCGTAAAGGAAATCTATCTCTGTAAATACAGCACAAGGGTAATTTTTCAACACAGCCTTAGAAAGTACTATAAATTCTAAGCACTCTTTCTTCCTAGATTTCATTTAAATAGCTTAAGAAACAAAATAGGCTCGAGGAAAATTTTTTTTTCGTTTTTTTTTTCTGAATAGTCTCTTTTTGTCCTTTACGACCTTTCAACACTTTGTATCGATATTTTCTTCAAAGCTTACCTTCATAAACGAAGAAAGATTATTTCTATATACATATGTACCTATGTTTATTGTGTTTCTTAATTTTATGAAGATTTGTGGATTTGTTAGATTTATGTACCAGTGGAGTTGTTTTTGTATTGCACAATATGATTGTCAAAAGTACTCGTTCCTAAAAAACACTCACAATTTTAACCAGATAATTATCTGCGAACAGCATTGATGACTAGAAATACGAAGTTTGTAATAATATAATAGGATAAACAATATTTAATCTATTATATTATTACATACTATTACAGTATAACAGAGGCGGTCGGTGAGGTTGGCGAGCTCCATGCCCCCAGAACAATCCTCAGTCCGTGATTGTATTAATGAGAAGAAAATGAAATATTACAATAAAAGTTAACATAACTTTGTAGAGTCTGATTTTTCTTTCACATTATGTAACTGAATTTTCTTTTACTTCAATAATGTATGTACTTATTAATTTATAAAAAAGAGAAAAGAAAAAATATCAAATTTAATGCAATTTTTTATAACATAAACCAAAAGAAAGTCAAAGAAAAAGCCGGTGACTTAGGCCCCCTTTCCTATACATACCCTCGGGTTTTTTAACTGACTTAAAAAGAAAGGTTCTCATTTCGGATGTATATTTTTTATGTATGTTCGGGCATAACTCCGTCATATATAGACGGATTTGCAAAATTCTTTTTTTATTTATAAGGGTATACTTCCGAGGTGGCCCTCCCATATTAATGTAGTAAATTAAAACCTAATCTTTAAAAAAAAAAATTGGTGTTAATTTGCACTGGGGAAACGCCTTTTATGTTGATTGTATAAAATTTTGTACTCGTATGAGTATAGATGTTTCTATTGTCCGACAAAAGCAATTCGTCATTAAAAAGTAAAAAATAAAAACTATTTAACAAAAAAACAACTGGCTTCAAAAATATGCACAAAAAATTTAAAAATAATAACTTATTCACAAAAATTTGATTTGAATTACAGTTTGAAGTTGATGTCTATGTGACTAATAGATTTCACTTGCATGAAACCAACTTAAAACTGCAATGATCAGATTTTTTGAAATAAGTAATTATCTTACGTTTGCGCATATGGAACATTGAGCTAAACGTTGTCTTTCCCTGGAAGTGGAATGCCAAGAACATGCAGCAAAGATACGGGACGGGTTATTTTTGGCATCTGACTGCTCGCTGCTCTCACAGTAATACGCACTTTGAACTTTGAAATGATGAACCAATCAACATTTTTCGTTGGTATGAAAAATGGTATGTATATGTTATATTTACGGCGATTTTTGATACAAAGATCCAATGCAGCCAGCGTTCCTTAAACTCTACCGCGCGGGCATACCTACATGTTTTTATAATAACCTATTTATTTTCTTTATTTTTCGTAGAGTACCTACATGTTTTTATAATAACCTATTTACTTACTGTTATTTATAATTGTTAAAATTATTATAAATTTCGGAATATATATGTTTCTAAATTTCCTATTTATTATGAAAAACTTAATTTAATCCCGAACTTCAATTTTATGATTATTATTTCGTGTTTGCCTACACATACTACCAGAATTAACCTAAAACAAATATTTCAAAATTAAACTACTAAATCACGCACAACCTCAATATGTCAGCGGTCGATGTAAAGTGAATGCCTTAATTCCCGACACGCAGGGGCGTGCGGCGCATGGCAACACTGGACACTTTTAAGGCATGCTGCAGGAACTGGCCATGCTTTCTAATGCCATAATATGTTGCGAAATGTTGATGGCAGTACTTATGTCACCCTTTTAATTAATGTGCTTCGTACAATGTTGCCGACTGCTACTGACAGCTACCCGCAACTACTGATGAATTACTGGATGCCTCCAAGAATTAAACTACTTAACTCTGGGTCAGCACGACACTCATGGGCTTGCTGTTCCGTTATCAATGGGTACCTACATAAATAATAATAGAACTACTACAGATAAACAGTAAAGTGGCGAACGACAACTATCTTAAGGAGGTTTATACATAACATTAAGGATCTTTTCATATTTTGAGTTTAGGGTAAATGGTAGTTTTAAAGGACAGGACATTAGTAGTCTTTCTGTATGCGAAATGATGATGTATTATATAGTCAGGAACTATCAGAGGAAGCTTATTATTTTGGCTCTGATAGTTGTTTGTTACAAAGATTGTCAGAAGCAGTGTTGTGACAATGGGTTCACCACCCACCTGTCACTGTCAAGTGGTTGGCGAAAAGAGGCTGTCTCCCACACTACGACGTGGGTGTGTTTTTAGCCATTGTTTACCCCACCTGGGGGTAAAACCGTAAAGTTATATCTACAAAAATCTTTACAAACTACCATTGTAATAGAATACTGTTAAATATCAAAATACTAGGTGTGTCTGCGACTTCGAACGCGCGGAAATTTAATACAAATGTAAAGGTACTCTAATATAACAATGTAAATGTTGTTTATTCAATAAACCTATATAATTTATTCAATAAAGCCGCAGTACGGCTTTGTCCACTGAATCAATGTAAGAATTTCAACACACACAGACGTATCAGTTCTTCTAAGGTAGAAAGAAACCTATTTACCAATTGCTTACCTACCACCTGACCTTTTAGTTCTTTTGTCAACTCTTAGAGGAACATTTGAGATTCCTGGGCTGCTAACCAAGACTGTGGTAACAGAAAGTACCAACTCCGCCGAGACTTATTACGATCTAGGTGCAAGGACTTCGACGTCACTAATTAACTTCGGAGCAATCGAAATTCTTTTAATGTCATACTCGAAAACGCTTTTGACTTGGACATGTTTTTTCTGAATACCTAATGCATCCAGAAAAACATACTTCAGTATTTTGGAAGTTATTGAGGTTTTTGTTACCGGCCCGTTTTCTTTCTTTGCGGCCCAGTGTAGTTAGAAAATCAGCGTTCGTAATACAAAATAAATATTTATTCAATTATACTTTCAAGTACTCATGAATCGATTATTTAATATTTATGTTGATTTCAACACTAACCGGTTTGAATAGATGTTTCTACCGGAAGGGCCGGTAAGAAACTCATTTAAATTAAATCGTCTTTCGTGTGATTAATACATATAAAAACTTTCTGAGTTTATTGGTTTGTTCTACTTTGACAAATACTACATTAATCAAATTAACATAGAGCTTTCACTATATTATGGTTTATATTTCCAAATACCCATAGCCTACATTTTATGTATACATGTGTTTTATTTTTCATGAGGTAGGTATTTTTAATGAGTAGGTTTATAGTTGATTAAGTCAACGTCATCGGAGAAACCTTACTGACCCGGACACTTCCGTGGCAAACACTGACAAAATTAGGAATAATAATCTTCTATCACAGCCGAAACACTCATTTCATTCATACAGTCAGTCATCACCTTTCGTAAATCAACAGCGTCTGGACGTCAAAAAATAAATTTATGTCTGGACTAGACACCACCCGACTAGCAATATGTGACGATATAGCCTTGGCGGGTGCGCTGGCCCCCCGTTTCGCCGGACACCTTACCTCCTTCTAGATGACTTTGATGACCGACTGTATAAAAGATTGTTAAGGCAGTGCTTCTAGAAAAATAAATTAATATGTGTAGGAAAGGCATTTATAAAAGGTTACAAATTAAAGGAAAGCCGGGAATCATCGCTCAAAATAAAATCACTTATTTGGTCTTATTCAATTTAGAAATCTTTTCCAATATACCCACCTATCTAATATCAGGTATATTGGAAAAGATAGTGCCGAATAAAAGTAGGTTTTCTAAATCCTTCTCCATCCATTTTAAAAATGTATGCCAATGACGTGAAGTGAAAGTGCCCCGCCTCAAAAATATTCTTGAGAAAACTTTATATCGCGATAAAAAGTATCCTATGTCCTGCTCTATCTCTTTAACTAAGCATCCCTGTGCCAAGAACCTGCTGCATTGGATATTCCGTTCCGACATTTAGCAATAGCAACAACCTTTTGCATTTATATATGTCGTAGGATATTCAGAAAAAACAAATCTTTTCGAAAATCCTAGGACCTTTGCAAACAACCAGATGATTGGAAAATAAGAATGAGTCTTGTAATCTTCCGAGCTATTTTCAGGATCATTGCAAAAAACGGATCATTCTCACTAGATCCATTGGCCAGATCCATAATGGATCTCAGTATTTGGTTTAGAACGGAACGCTGTTTGGGAGGGTAAAGGTACGATTTATAACATCTTCCTTCTAATTGGTCAGAACATATCTTCATACAGAACTATAGAGTACGAAAAGTAAGGAAGTGACAAGGCAATTTATTAAGAGCAAATATTTTTATAAAACTAGTACGTAGGGGCCCACAGATAGATATTTGTACGTTCGAAGTTATGCATCTGTGGGACAAAGCAGTCATGGATGGAAGAATAGGGGTTGTGTGATTCCCTAAAAACATATTTTTCGAAGCGCCTCAGTGTTTTGCAGGGCACGTTAGACTATAGGTACTGGCTGTTGGCGGACAGTAGAGTGGCCCATAGAGTACTGTAATATATTGGGGAGTGGCCCCAGAAATAAATAGATGTTTTTAAAAAGGGTATGTATGTATAAATTAAAGAAAATTCAGCTAGCTGCAAATAAGTTGTTATTTTTTCGTAGTTTAGATATTACCTCCGCGGAACCATAAATTGTGTGCGAAATACAACAAGAAACACGATGTAGGTATTATTACTTAATATTGAATGTGATATTATGTGGGCCCCTCCTCTAGCGGCTATAAGGCCCGCCGCATACAAGCGACTGCGCGTCTGACAGAAGTTACTTATATCTTACACTTTACGAGTGACATCGTAACGCAAAGTGGTACCATATACCTCTACACTCAGTACATGATTGTAAACCCCTTGGCGATGTAATATTGCGTCAGTTTTTTCAGTATCGTGCGAGCTATAAAGCTATATGCATACAATGTGATAAAACTAAGAATAGGAATGATTCATCTTGTTCTCTTCTCAATCAGAAGGAGTCAGGTAGAGAGTTTAAAAAAGACAAGTTACAAAAATGTGATTGTTTGATTTTTGGATTTTTTTGTAAATCCTTCATGTTGTTTCCGGTTTAAGTGTGAATGCTCTTATTTTTATATAGGTAGAATAGATGTAATAGGTACAGCTTTTTTACATTTAATAAATCGCGCTGTAGCTCTAGCTACACTAAAAAAAAGGATAATTAAATGGTTTTGCTCTTCGAAATTTACTTAGTTATAACCAAAGTTTTGTTATAATTAAACAACTGATTCGCTGCATTTATTCTTTTATTAGCAAAATGATTAAGCAGTCCCCAAATAATGTTACCAGTGGATAATATTTGTGTTATTGTTAGCTAATCTTTGTTTTTCAGTGATAAGCAGCAGTTTTTAAAATTTGCAAAGAAAAGATGCTTTTATATTTTTTAATTCTATTGCGTGCGTAGGGACTTCTAAAGTGGCGCAGCCGCGGTTATTGCCATAGTTATTCTTCGTTTGTTTGTATTTGTTTTTGATGAACAGATAAATAAATATGTAACAAATATTTTCTAAGGCAATACGAATCACGAGGTCGATCATATCAATGGGTTTAACATAGGTATGATAATTTTATTTACAATCAATAGTTATATTACTAGTACTTTTCTTATATTCTGTGGTTTTATGATGCATTTATAAAAGTTGTCTACTGGCTTTTAGCTACAATGCCTTTTTTTTAACTTTCGCGATTGTTATAAAAATGTTTGTTTTCATATATATGTTAAGTCAATAATCTAATCTAAGAACAATCTAAAAATATAGTCATTTTTACAATGCCTTCGTGCAGATGTACAGATTTGTTTCAATATTTTGTATTTCCAAAAATTCATGATGGTACGTACCTATGTCTATTTTCCTTTGACATTTGTAAAATCTGAATCCCTATCATTTTCGATATTTCGGCTGGGTTTTGGCACAATGATAGCTAGTTAGATCATAATAAATTAAACTGGATTTCCTACGGAACATCAAGGCATTTGATGGGAACCAAAGCAATCAACATAAAGAAGGTTTTTATTAAATAGTACAAAGAGTGTTTAAAACCAACAAGCTTGTACGAAGACATATTGGATTGGCAAGTTTTTTACTAGCTCTACGGGAACAAGCACTATATTTTAAGAGAATACGATTCGCGGCACCAAGCAGTGTGCTTCCTACAAACGAATTTCCCTCTTATTTTTGACATTTACTGATCAAATACTGTGAAATTTTGTAGACACAATCTCAAGCCGAATATATATGTCTATGGTTTTCCAAAATCCTAGAAAATGTTTTCATTAAGTTGTAATCTTATTTGAGACCATTTTTTTGAAAATCTAGAATCCTGTTATATTTTTAAACTATACAATAACTGTCACGCTGCAGTCCTAGATATTTGTACCTAGAACACTTGTTTAAAATTGTATGGTATTTGAATGGTAAGTGTCAAAAATAAGTGGAAAATTCGTTTGTGTGAAGCACGCTGTGAGGCGACGCGAATCGTATCCTCTGAATGTATATCTGTATAGGCAAATTGTGTGCTCTTAGTTACTGCACAGGTCTCATATTATGATTATACATAGAAATAATATTTCAAATTTCTTCAGTTCAAATCATTTGAAATTGTCATATGTATTTGACCGTTTGATAAATTATTATTTTATATCTATATGGTCAATCGTTGTACTCCAGCCGATCGTATATGGCTTGCCTTAGCCGAAAGTCATGACCCACGACCTTTTACATTATTATTTATTTGCAAAGATGAGCGTCGGACAGGTGACGGTGAGCTAGAGATAATTCAGAAAGCTGTCACGTGACGCCACCATTCAGATAGGTTTAAACCAATACTGGTTTACAAATAGGTATAGGTATATATATATACTGGTTTACACATAGGTATATATACTTGTCTACACATAAGACTAAATAATGCACTATGTCTAAGTAATGCTCTGGGATGAACAAATTTTATTTTTTTACATAGTCACCCAAATTTATTTTTCGTACAGTGTGTTTGAGCAAAAAAGGATTTGCCCACACGGTAAAAAAGAATTAGTTGAGCCAAGAGAATATCGTTTCATATATGCACCAACGAATATTATTTTTCTTAAATATTTAAAATAATATGAAGTTAACACAAGACCAAATTTCTTTGAACCAGTAAATGAAACTCTATCAGTTTGAGACAATATTTAATTCGTTGAAAAAAATATGCTTCTTTATTTGAAACACTTAGTTTTCTTGGGCGTTGAACTTTGTGTGTTATTGTACGGAAGTAATTTGTAGTTTACACAAGAGAATAGTGCTCTTAACTTGACTACGGCAGCTCTTAAATTAATAACATTATATTTTAGTTTAAAATAAAAAATGTTTCGGTCCAAAATTACATAGTTATCAAGATTAAATAATTTTTTTTTAAGAGCCCTACGCCTCTTTTCTGGAGGCTTGGCCTATAGCCTTCCTCGATAAATGGGCTATCCAACACTGAAAGAATTTTTCAAATCTAGAACTAGTAGTTCCTGAGATTAACGCGTTCAAACAAACAAAGTCTTCAGCTTTATATATTAGTATAGATTTAATTTAAATTATATTAGTACTATTTATATATCTGTAGATATTCCATTCATAATTTACTTTATTTAATCTTTACTTAATTATTAATATTTTAATTAATGTGTGCATCACAATACCTACCTACGATAACTACTTATTGTTTTTCTAAATGAAAACCTCAAACGCGTTGAAGTCTTTTGTACGTTGTATTTTAAAGGACTTTAACGCGCCCTATATTTGATTAAAACACAACCAGGTACGACCTATGAGTAATTGTATAATGCCTTAATTAAGTCATGGAAAGTTAAATAAATAGTTAAGAAAAAAACATGTAAATACATTTATGAACAAATAGTATACCTAATTTCCGATTAAGGGAATAGTTTATTATTAAAAACTTTTTGCACAAAGTTAAATACAAAGAAACAAAATTAAACTAATAACATGTTTGTGTACAAAGATTTCTTCTAGTGAACCTTTGGGTGTGTAAGGTAAATTTGGTGAGTAAACATTACCCGGTAGTGTCTCATATATAATAATTTGATTTGAAAAATTAATATTAAATATACATTCTACTGTAAACCTACATAAAATACTTATATTGTACATAAATAATAGTGAAATATTTAAATATATAGATGATTATTAATGAAAAGAAATATACACACCTAAACACTATGCATTGTAAAAAAACGACATTATTTATAATTTAGTGACTTGAAATAATGATTTTGTATGTTTATTTTTTAAACAAAAATTGAAGATGAGAGTCTTACATCTGTCGGTAAATTATTCCACTGCAAGGCAGTCTTGACGGCATAGGATGTCCAAAAGAAATTTCGTATGTGATAGAATTGAAAGGGTTCGTTATTCCTTTGACCGTAAAGACATATTCTGGCAAAAAATATGAGTTAATTTGAAAAGCTCTCGAAGATATTGAGGAGCACAGGGGCACTGAGATATTCAGGACATTGTATAAAAATGATAACATATAATGCTTGTTGAGTCTTTACAAAATAATTTCACTGTAGTAACTCAAGAACGCCCATTAAAGTTTTATTTTAGCAAATCAATATTTTGTTTACTTAAATCTTCAAGGTCGATGCAATATTCGATTAAATTATTATAAACAGAAAATTTTGTAAGCACACGTTATTACTGCAACACATATATGATTTTGGCCTTCTTTAAAATTTAAATACTAATTTAAAAAAATCACCGTTTCTAATCGGCCATCATTTTTTCCATTGAACCGCGTTCGAAGGACAAATCCTTACCACGAGCTCGGACGCAGCGTAGTTACGCGTTGAGCAATCCCGAACGCAGCCGCGCCGCAACATGGCGCGCGGCCAGAGACATTTTCCCGCCAAACTCCAACACGCGCGCAAACCCCTACTACTTAAAATTAAAAAAAAAAATGACCTCAATAAATAAACTTTAACATTTTTATGCAATAAATAAATAAATTGTAAATACAGTAATATAATTTAAAAACGCTTTTTACTGTAATCTAAACAATTTTTTTTACAAATATTAATCTACTCGACTTTTATATTATTATAATTGCAATTTCAAATCATTTAGGCAATTTTATTGAAGTGTAAAAAAGTCAATGACATATTTAAAGCTAAATATTACATATTTTTAAATTTAATTGAAAAAAAATATGTTGTAATGTAGTGTGTGTTGTTTTCCGGTGTAGTGATGTTTCCAGTGTTTTCACGATGTGGGTGACTTCAGGAATTTTCTTGTTGTTAAGTGACATTTTTGCTTCCAACTTTACAAGCTACGGAGCTTACAGCAATGGGGTAAGCTATACTTTTTTTAGTAAATAGTTATTTATAGCATTTTACTTTGAGTTAATTGGCGTTTTTTCCAAAGAAACCGTCTCTGTTAGTCTGATTCGCTCACGGAGGGTTTTATTTTATTTTAATTACTCAGCAAGGTTGTATATAAAAACTTAGTTTTATTTTTTCTGTAAAATATAGATAAGGAATTAATTATCTTGAGTTTAAAATATTTTAGGTATTTCACCTATCCAATTTCGAAGATAAAATAACGATATTTTTTGCTGATTTTGGCCAAAAATTAAAAATTATACCACATAAAAACTATAAAAAAATTTTTTTTTTATATTTTTTTATAATTTGTATGTGGTATAATTTTTAGGGCATGTTACAAAAGCCAATGTATAAGGCCGCCGTAGTAATTATGTAAAACGGGTAAATACACGTTGGAGTCACGCAACTAAAGGGTTCTGTTTGTATTATATACTAAACATAAGTGCGATTCCAATTCGCACTTGACTGGTTTTTTATCATTTGGTGTTCTACTTTAAGGTTTTAACTATAATTACTTATTCGAAGCTCATAAATATGACCGCTTTTGCGATAGGTATATTACGGTTTTTGTATAGATACAAGAAAAAACATACGTATCTTGTACTTACAGTGCAAAAATCTTTTCTATCCCGGTATATGTTCGCTAGTAAGTTCACTCCATTTCAATATGGCGACTGTAGTTTCAATTTTTGACCACCGGGTTAAAAAGTTTGTTGTTGTATGCCTAAATTTTTTTGATTTGATTTATCTTATTAGTTGATGGATAATTAACCAAAGTGACATATTCTAAGAAAATCCACCAAAGTGACATATTCTGAGAAAATTGTGGCCTTCTTTCTCATGTTTCAAAATATATCCTTTGAACTCTGACGGAATCGGAATTAATTTTAATGTATACAGCTGGGTTTCCCAATGATAGGCTTTGCGAATATGAATGTATCCACCTACACAAGTCGCTATCCTCATTGCGATCGTGTACCGACTTTGTGAAACGTGTAATTAGGGTAAAATTTATATAAAAATTTTTAATGAAATTTGATCCATACAAATGAAGACCGACCCATATATGATACAGATCCTTCAATTATGAGGTCAGAAGCTTCTCCATCTGTTGGCAATGCAAAGTCTAGTACCAATGATTAGCAAAGTTTGTCATCAAATTAAGGATTGAAATTGTTTCTGTAAAGACTAAATGAATGTTATTATTAATATATAAAATAAATGTTACATTTCTAAAAAGTATCTACTCCAGACTTTTCCGCAATAGGCTCCCTGGGCTGCGTTAGATATCTTTGTATTATTGGTGCACGCAAACGTTGGTGTCGCGACACTAGAGTTTCAGAACGACTTGTGTTGTCACCCGGGGTTAATTCCGGACAAGTAAGTGTTGGACACTATCGCCGGCCCCCTTTAATCTACCTATAATATTATATCGTATCCGTCCTTATGTCTGTTCATATTACATAGAACATTTTGATGAAAATCGTATGCAACGGGTTTGACTCTTGGATCAAAATACTGAGTACTTTGAATAAAGTAAGAGGGCCAACAAACACATAAGAATTGTTTACCTACTTTTAGAAGTTTTCTGTGTCGGGGTTTTTTTTTAATTTAGATTGAGAATTTAGATGTTTTAAAATTCCAAAGCTTTGCTTTACGTCTAATAAGCAAGCAAGTAAAATATCGTTCTCTCTGGCTTTGAAAGCTGGCGTTAGAGAAGACACAGAGGCTTTGGAAAGTTCCAAACGCTACTGCCAAGGCCAACGTGTAGTGTGAAATATTGGTTGAGTACTTGAACATTTTTTGCTGAGAACTGCTAATATGTGCAAAGTTTGTAATTACATCACTTCGAACTTTTACACAATTGTGTCGTTTGATTACTTATAGTTACCCAATTTATTAAGTAAAATCACTGTAAATACACCCTACTTATATATTTTGTTGTGGCGATGGGCTGTCACGCGCTCACGCAGGACTAAAGTTCTCATGATCCGGATAAAAATATATTTAACCGTTTTCGTCGCTCCAGCAGTTCCTGTGTCAGAACCCCGGTGCGACGTAACAAATATTTTAGGGTTCATCGAGAACCCTCCTATATTAGACGTTTCATACTATACCTACTTATAGCAATGAGACAATTTACGATCATTTTTTTTTAAAGGAATTATGCCTACTATAATTCTTTGACTACTTCTGAAACTATTCTGAAACTGGAAGGAAAAAAAGCCGGTGAAGTAAGAGCGATGGCTCGTGTCGCGTCGCGTGTGATATCGTTGTTTAGTTTGTCGAACAAAGGCCAGGCGCCCAGTAGAGCGGTCAGAACTATTGGCCGGTCAATATTCGTTCAATTATAACATTACAAAAATATCAATGATTACTTTTGTTGTACTTTATAACTAATTAGGTCATTGGGTATATTTTTAGCGTCTTTAATATTATCAAAGTACTAAGAAAATGGTAATTAGAAGTTATAAGGAAAAACGTAACTGCTAAGTTTCTTCCCGATTCTTCTCAGTTTAAAACAACATTGCGAACCAAAAGTAGAATAAAATAAACAGAGAAAAACTTTTGTATGGGGAAAAAGCAGTCCGAAAGCCCGAAATCGCCTTCAAAGTCGGTATTGGGCCGCCAGGGGGAGCTGTTACAAAGAAGACTATAAAAGTCAAACGAACACAGAAAAGGTGATGTCTTTGTTTCTCAGAAAAGCAGCCCAATATTACTTTTAAAGTCGGTATTGGGCCCCGAGGGGGAGCTATAACAAAGTAGTCTATAAAAGTCAAACGAACACAGCAAAAAATGTCCTTATCTATTTAGAGTCAAGTAATTGGTACCAAACTAAATTCAAATTAAAGTACGAAGCGTCATGACACGTGGTAACAAACAAAGTATCTTAGGCATTTATGTAAGTATAAATAAATTTCACAAGACAATTTTAAACTTGCGGTTGTGCTGAGAACTACGTGTAATATTATACACTTAGTTTCTTATATAAGACTATCTTCCGCAGAGGCGGCTCGTCCTAAGGAGCGCTGGTGCAGCGCACTCCCATAAATAATTATCTACTTAAGAAACAATATGTTTTATATTTTACTTAAAATAAATAATTATTATGCTTCTATTACTCTTTATGTTAAAATAGCATTTTACTAAAAACATTCTGTACACACACAGTTAACTCAAGATTTAGTATGGAATTGCACTGAGGAGACTTTGTTACTAAGTGGAGCGCTAGCAATTGCGCTCCTATAAAATCAATTTCAGACACTTAAAGCTAAAATCCACAAGTGTGAAAGAGAAAGTTCGACACAGTCTCACACGTGAAACAGAAGATTTTGTATGAAAAGTAAGCAAAATCTTGAGCGCCGCTCCTGGGCTATGTTGCGAGCTTGACTCCCTTTTCGGTCCAACAGGATGGCGCCGCGCCGCACGCCGGCGCGCTGTTGCCACTCTTATCATAACAAATGTTTCATTCGTGCGCGCGAGTTTTTATTAACAAATTAAATAAGTAAATATCTTCATGTACATAAACAGTTTGTTTATTGACTAAAAAGTAACTATAGAAAAATAAAATGTGATTATTGTGATGTTAATGTGCTAAAGTGCTGTTATTTTAGTAATAAATAGAATAATAAAAGGTTAGCGTTTAAGAAATTAGGTACTCTCTTGTTTTTGTTTTTTAGTGAACAGTGAACAAAAAATTGTCACGAGCCGCCTCTGATCTTCCGGCTGCTTTTTTGTTATATCTTAGGATACTTTATATTTAAAAAATAAAAATAAAACATATGGCAATAATAATTATCTTACTATTATTATTTAATGATATATCAATATTTGTTAGCAATAATGTAATTCGTTTATAGTTATTCCTATGTCCGTCTCTGTACCGAAATTAACTCAATTAGTTGCTTCGTCGTTCGCTAAGCAATACAAACATACATTCAGTCTTTCACAAATATATATTAGTTGGGATTACGATTAGCATGTAACAAAACATAATAAGACTTAAAACAATAAAATAATTTTACGACCTCGACAGTGACTTGCCAAGGCGATACTTTACCGGTCCTTTACACATGCATACATACATTACATATGATACAAATGTACTTATAATGTAAAAATGTATGTTTGTTACATTGAAATATCTTAACTGTCTTGTATAAGTGACTTACGTTTACTAAAATTAATTAATAAAAATAATGCCATACAGAGCGTGACACATAACTGTTTTCAGTTAACGAAATACTTAGTGCGTGGAACTGTATAACAAATAACTAACACTATTATTACACAAAAAACTGTACTTAAAATGAACTTTAGAAATAAAAAACGGAATATATTTAGTATAACTACTATTTAATATTAATAAACAAAATTATTAGTAAATTACTTGATAGTGTTGGTAAGAAGTGCTACATTCACTTCGAAACGAATCATTTTAACAAACGACGTTATTTTTTAAGTGTTTCTATGTATAGTTTCAAAATCCCAGTTACATACATAACATATGGAAAATGACAAACTATTGAATGTTTTCGAGTCGTATATCGTTGTTTGAAAGGGTTACGGAAGTAATAAACGATTAATGATTTATATTATTTCGCTTAATACATTACATCTTTGCCACACATTTATAAATAAATTCATCCGTTACCTAATGTATTCGAAGTAAGTTAATATTCTAGTAACGAAAGGTCAGGTTTGTACACATACTTCTGAAAAATGGTTTTTGTGTTGCGTTGTCGGCGGGGTCGTTGCACCGCGATTGGGATTTATTATACATTTAACTAAGATACGGTAAGTTTTATTAGTAAAACGTGCCACGCGGTGCAGTTTACGGTCAGAAGGATCTGTGGTTTGGCCGCATTACTCTAACTATCGTGCTGGTGTTTGATCTGACTGAACCTCTCGCCACAGAATACTGAAATAAAGTTTTGAAATGTAAATATTATAAAGGTTTTAATTTTGCGATAGTAGATTTATAGTAGGGGAGCATTAACTTCAGCATCTCCACTCTGTTAATTTTTATTACAGTTTCGCAGCCAAATGGTCCAAATCCTTTACAGGATCGTTATGTATGTCTGTACGTCCGTCTGTATTATCAAGCATTATAATTTGACGCGTAGGAATATTCATAAATTTTGTAATGAAATTTAGGTTCTTTCTTAAAGATGGCAGAATACGTTAAACTGAACATTTTTCCCCACACAAAATAGGTCTCAAAATAAATTTAAGGTTTTTAGGACGTATATTTTGGGAGTACCTGTTAGCTTTCAAACTGAAAAATTTGTGGGGACACTAACTTTTTACCTGCCGGATCTAGATATCTGAAGGACATATGAGCTTATAATAAACAAAACTTATAATTTAAGAAAATTTAACAAAATCCTTTTTTTTTTTGGAACCATTATAATTTTGTCATGACCGTGCCGCCGTCCGTTCGTATGTCACAGTCTGATGACTTCGCCGTCCTCGCACCGATTTTGATGAAAATTTACATATAATATATATTTTTGTAATTCAATAAAAAAAAAATCAAGATCAGTTCTATATCTAATCTTATATACATTGACGGATGAATAAAACTCGCATTTAGCCGGTTTTTTATAACTGATGACTCCGCGATCGTATCCAGATCCACATAACGTAGAGAACGCCCTAAACAGTAAGTACATAATCCAGGTAGATCCAGAGTAAAAAATCGGTCAAGTGCAAGTCGGATTCACGCACCGTGTGCTCTGTACCATCATACGATTTACGTAAATGATGGCCGCTTCACGGTCCTTTGATTGATCGATGATAACGCCCGACATTTTTTAACTTCACGTATAATTTTCAAAAAACAAACGTAGCTGGGCCACAATTTCAATAAAGACGTACCTACGTTTATTTACTAGCGCCATCCAACTTTCAAATGAATAAAACCGTCATTTTACGTATAGTCCACCGGAATTAGACTTAAATACAAAATTAAATCCAAGTAAAATAAAAATATCTCAAACTGTAACATTTGAGTTGCTATAGTGCGACCGCCCGGTTGGGAAGGTGGCATATATTTATTTAACAAGAATTAGACATAGTCTGTAAAAGTTACAGCCATCTACCGGTAAAGATTTAAAATATAAATAAAGCTCTTTGAAGGTTATACGGACAGATGAACACACAAACAGTCAGACAATGTAGGAACCCTAAAATAAATATGAATCCTTTTTAGTCTTTAAGGTTTCAATCCTAATACGGCTATGTTCGTGAACACTGCGGAAACTGCTATTTGTTGTAGCGTCTTACATACTCGGAGTATTTACGTACAGAATATTAGTATTTGTACATCTAAAGAAAGACGCTCAGGGTTAGATTATGTAAATATTATGGTTAAATTATATAGATATAGATATAGATTGCTGATTTATCAATAATAGGTATTTGAATGTGGGTAGCTGAGGCAGTTCAGTTTTTTAGAAAACGTACTTTTTTTAACGTAAAATTTTAAAACACTTGTAAATTACATATTGAAATGTTGTACATAATTATCCATGATTTAAAATACTATATCATATATAGATACTAAGTTAATGGAAATAACAAAATTACACAATACTTTGCCCGCGGCTCCGCCCTCCCTAAATTCGGTTATAGGCGTGGAACTGTTCGTAGTTTATAAAGTAGTGAAGATAGCATCATCGAACAATAAGTATACTTAGAACAGTTTTCGCCCCATATATTTGAAAAGAGGCGAAGGGTTCCTCGATAATTGCGATCTAAGTTAGGTCATTCGGCCGCACTTAATTACGACTTAATAACTTTTGAATTGGGAACATACAAATTCAAAAAAAATACGCGGAAACAACTTTTTTTATTTATTTTTTTATAACACTAAGGTGGCAAACAAGCTTACGGTCCGCCTGATGGTAAGCAGTCACCGTAGCCTATGTTTGTTTGTAACACCAGGGGCATCATTCACGCATTGCCGACCCTTACAAAATCCAATGACTTCTTTCTTGAAGAACCCCATATTAAATTCCTTGACATAGGGAGCTTAATCCACAACCCAACCATAACATAATTCTTATTGGTTTTTTTATAACTTTTTGCCAAAATATTACAAAAATGTTTTATTTGAAAAACAAAAATTGAATAAAAGATGAGTTCTAGCCGTGAAAGTTAAATATTAACACCAGAAAGTTAAATATTAACACCAGAAAGTTAAATATTAACACCAGAAAGGATAAAACAGCAGGAACTGTCTTAAAAAAATCACTATTAAACAAATCTAGAGAAATATAAATTTGTACTTTGGTTAAAGTTGTAAATATAAATATTCGTCTCATATTTATTTTTCTCTTAGAGGGGGATAATAAGCACACGTTACACAAATAAGTGATTAAACACATTTCAGTTGTCATTTGACTTCATAGGGCTTATCATGAGTTGTTTAAGAAATATTGTTGTCTATGTAGGTGAGTGAGATTTTTGCTTGTCAATGTGGTGTCTAATCACACGTATTTAAAAACTGTTTGGCAAAAAATAACTACGAGTATTGTTGTTATAACTTCACAAGATGGGGTTTCTCAATTGATTGTGCTGTGAACTTAGTTACTTAGTTACATTCATATTTTAAAAATATTACAGACTACAGCCCTTACACTTTTCAGCATAAAAACAGCCTATAATATTTGAAAGTCTTAATGTTTTTTATTAACTTTATTCCACAAACGAATGGAGATTTCGATGTCTCTCCGAATGTCACAGCTGTTATTCTTAGCAACTACAAACGCTATCGACTTGAAATGTGGTAAAATTGTAGAGCTCGTGGACGGCTATAATAGCTACATAATTACTACTAAAGCTAATTAAGATAAAAATGTAAAATTAATGTTGTAAATGAGGTCTGAATTCGGGTTTTGAAATCTGAAAGTGGTGTCACTATGGCAAGTGGACGAGCTTCGATTGCAGATACCAAAATTATTTTTATACTTTTGGGTCCTATTTAGTTTTTAATTTATTGACAAAATTGTCGAAAATCACCGCTCCATTAATCGTCGTTGTGTATAAGATCTGAAATAATACTACCTAAATAATAGATATTTTTGTCTAAGTACACTTTATAGAAAAAGATGTTTCAGGTTTTGACTTATTAAAAGAAAACAATTAAAACTACCAAATAAGTCAAATTTTATACATAAATAACTACGTAAGTAGATAGTTTATGGGTATGACAGTTTGGTACAGACAGAGCTATATGCTTCGCCTCCAATATTGCCTAGATCACGTGAATTTTCCATGACCCATTTCTTCCTTATTTGGAACTACATTTTGCCAGCAGCTGCGCGCGCTCTAACTTCGGTTATTGGTGTGAAATTTTTACTTCAACAACTTATTTTTACTAATGAAGTTTTCTTTAGCAAGCTATAGGATAGTTTTTGAAATAAAAATTATCCTATGTCCTTCCCTGGGACTTAAACTATCTCCATACCAAATTTGATCTTAATCGGTTCAGTAACAAACAATAGTATGGACAACTATGTATGTAGGTACTTATTAAGTTCAATCTGTTTTATTTTATAGTTTTTTAATAATTTTGTAATATTTTTGTGTTTTACCTACGATGGAACGGAGATTGGATTTGCGTTAACGGTAAGTGTTAAGTAATTTCTGTTACCTGCTTTCAATTCTTTTTTCGAACTTTTCTCTAAAAAAGCCGATTTGAAGCGCTTTCAGTAAATTGAATTTATTAATAATCCCACGACGAAATAAGTCGAAAAAATATAAATATTTTCGCTGAAGTAAGTTCCCCCTATAGTATGAGGTTGAGCCACACTGTCAATATCGAGCGATAGTAGAAAATATCCGTGGGCGTCATTGTTAGTACTGCTCCGTTCTGTTGATTATACCAAGTTTCTTTAACGCCAACTTGACCCTGTCGTCTATGTGATTTCGGAATTGGATGTCGCTAAGGATATCGGTTGATGAAGATTGGGTTAGAACGGACCAAGTTTTCCCGTTCCCAGTCAGAAACCTAACAGAGTAGTCTCGAATTTTAACACAAGTTTATCGCGGCTTTACACAACGGAACAAGGGGTTGACAACTTTAACATTATTGAGATAAAAAACTTGCTCCTACTGGTAATCGGACTACAATAGGCCACGATCAAATCGCTACTCAGAATTACAAAATTATAGTAAAGCTGTAGTAATTACAACAGAAAAAGAACATGGGTTGAACCCGTGGGTTGAACTGTATTTACGGACGAAATTATTTTTTCGTTACTCGTTCCTCTTAATTTTTATACTATTCGTACTAACTTTGGTGCCAAACAACTATGCACTTTTCAGTACAAATCTGTTTTAGTTTGGGAAACTCATACTTTTTCCTTTCAAAACTTGTTAATAAAAAAAAATAGGTACATAACACAAGTTAGGCAACACCAAGAGTTTTGTCAAAATTGACAAATATTGTATGCGGGTCTACACATTAATATGTAAAACAAATAGAAAGTTGTGTTTGCATCACTAATGGAACACTTTGTTAGTTAATGCTGCTTTATTTATTTGATATTCATATCACACACTAATCCTCAAGTTCGATCTTAAATATGACATCATAAATGGTAAAGTACACTGTTAAGGTAACAAACACTTTCTACCAACACCTTCAGCTGCACCCGTCTCTTTAATTGTCACTATATCTATTATAATTGCTTTGTTATTCTGAAGTTGGAGAGTTACATAAGAGTAATACACAGCTGAGTGTGACTGTGGCATTGTGCGAGCCTAATAAGACCAAATAAATAAGTATTAAAGTATAATAAAGTGAGCCGCTCCAGGCTTGAACACACACACTTTATTAGTTAACCGGTCGGCGGCATCCATAATGATAAGCTATATTCCGTGTATGTACCTACCTTTTTGGGGCATTTATTAGACATCCCTATATCCCAAAGATAACTGCATATCGACGTCTCTTTTATCTAATTTTTTTTTTCGTAGCGTACGTTTCAAACTCAGAAGCAAAAACGTTAAAATTTACTTTAAAATGTTTTTATAATAAAATTGCTGAACCGGTTTAGATGAATTTTTCAGTGACAGTTGTTAGCGTAAAATATAAGATTTTAACAAAATAACTATATCTACATACAACGGACGAACATGATGAAACAACAACAGTAGTTTGACTGCGAACCTATTTAACAAATTAAAAAAACTTTAGGTAGGTACTCGTAGTGCGAAATAATAATTTCTTAGTCCTAGTCTTTCTGCGATTTCACAGTCTCTAGAATCTTTATAGGAGGCACCGCATGATGAGAAATTGATGGTCTGACAAAGTTGCGTAAACAGAATTTCCTCAACGGATGCGGAACCAGGCAATAAAACCTTTAATGTTAACAACCTGCCGAACGCCTCGCAGGCAAATACCTATCTAAGCAGGTACAGTGCAGTTATCATACATCCTACATGAATTGTATTTTTTAAATCTGATAATCTTTTACTTTGAGATTTTTTTATTAGACTTTTTCTGGGACACAGACATAGGACGTTCATTCTCCTTCTGAACTAATACCTATTACACAATCATACTTCTCTCCTGAAAGTCTGCAGACACCTTAGATTTCTAGGATATAGAATATCTTTATATCAAATATCAATGTTGAAAATGTTTTTTTTTCTAGGAAATAATATTGCCTTCTGTAAACAAAATATGTCCAAAATGGTTGGATTTCTTGACTGAATGCAAATTATTTTGGTGGAATAGAACTTGGAAACTCTTTTTTTTTTTCGTGTAATAAATTTTTTATTGGTACCTCGAAGAACAAAAAATTATTCCTAAGGGTGAAAAAATAGGGGAGGATTGATTTTTCACCTATTACATTTTCGCCTTTAAACCGATGATTAAAGTTTTACACCAATTGAATATTCACCGGTGCACCGATGATAAATTTCTCACCTACTTAATTTTCACCTGTAAACGGATTCTTTTGAAACTCGTAGTTTTGATAAACACGGAAGACAGTCGAAATATGGGATCTCCTCAATATTTTCCAGCAGTTTAGGTTTATTTCAATAATCTTGATAGTCAAAGTTAAAAAGTTTTCATTTTAATAAGGCTTTTTACACTTTTGAATTGTCAAATTATTATATGCTATTTCTTGAAATCTGGTTCACAATTTACGCGTATATATATTGTAATAGGATGTAATGTATTTTATAGTTAGCTTAATTGGTTAAGTTTAATTAGCCGACAAGTTTAAAAGTTTACTAAGACTCTTTAGTTTAGTCTTAAGTAGTACCTAATTAGCTCCTAAAATAAACTTAAATGTTTCACTTTTCAGTTTCTTATATCGTCGGTTTAATTTTTAATAAAGTGTTATAAATGTGTTGTGATTATAATGAATATTAATTAGATATAATTATATTTCGACGAATGACTTTCAACATAACACATAACGCAAACTGCTTAAAAGAGCAACTTAGTTGGTTGGTTACATGCATAAATTCAAAGAAATCTTGCGTACCTTCGTCTTATGTTAGGAAAGTAATATGAATTAATATATCTAAACTTTAGAAGATTTATTGGAACTATTATATCTCTTCGCAACAGCATATTATTACTATTGCAAAATAAAAGAATATTAACAGATCACATCTCGTAACATTTGTTGAATACCTACATATACGGGGAACTGCGGGCAAAGTGGATTTGTTAAGGATTGATATCTATATATCTTGTTATTATATATTACCATCTTAATTTGACTAAGTAACACCTACCACAAAAATAGCTGATATATTCTGCAGAGGCGGTGCAACCTTTATGATGTATTTTTGGGCTACTGGGTGCACAGAATCCAATCTTATGAAAATGATCTGCGTGTTCCTCAAAGCATAGTCATTACTTTTCTTTACCATTGCTCTTGAGTCTTTTTTTGTAACATAACGGCTGCAGTTATGTCCAGCACCTATTTCAGCAGGCTTTGTCTTCTTGTCGATAATATTTTAAAATTTGCATAGAGAATAAATACCATTGCATTGCCTATCCGCTTTATCCCTATCCATTTGGCCAAACCACTTATTGCTATAAACTGGCGACCATAAAGGTACGTTTGAGGAAAGGAAGAAATGTTTTGACTCCAATGAAATATTAACGTAACAGCATTCTCATGAGAAGAAAACTCACAGGCAACTTATAATCAAGCAACATAACTTACTAAAACTCGTAAAAAACAATCAAAATTTGTTTTTCTGCTCACGAAAATTGCGCGCGATATATTACTTGTTTGTTCTAACTTTTATTGCATCGTAAGCCACTCGGAGGGGCTCTAAGAAGCTGCTTTGGAACTTAGCACTATCTAGTTAAACTTTTCAGTAAATAGGTTTATTCTCTTTGCCCAGGATGTTGCTTTGCCCGGACTACGTACGTACCTTTAAGTACTTATGTGCCCTTAATATCTAATGCTATCTGCACTGTTAGGAGTCAGAAGTCAGTTATCGATTGTACTGGTTGTACTAAATGATATTTAGTAGGTAGACAATTTGGAATTAACACATCAGTAAGTGCCTAATTTATATATATTTTGGTAATAAAAATTCAAGGGATCAAGCCATAGTGGATACGCCTAGAATAAATCTACACTAATATTGTAACGAGGAAAGATTTGTATTTTTGTATGTTTGTAACGAATAAACTCAAAATCAACTGGAACGATTTCAAAAATTCCACCATAAGAATGCTATATTATCCCTGAGTAACAAAGGTTACATTTCTTAATAGGAAAAAATAATATTCCTACTAAAACTTCAATAATGTAACCAAAATTTTAGAGGTTGTTTAAATATTGCCAAATACAACGGTTACGCTGAGAGGGGAGGGGGACACAATGTTTAGGTGCTGATATTAGACCCACGCTTTGAACCTACTTGTAGTAAGCCATTCGGTAGGGAGTTGAGTTAGATCCCATGTAGGTAAGTTACGAGTACGTACGTTTAAAATTTTTAGTTAATTTAATTCAATTCAATGCATGGCATTTTTGCGAAATCACACTCTCATGGTTTCCATGCCATCTTAAGAAAACGAGCCACGTCGATGCTAAGCCGTGTCCGGGGCAGCACGAACAATATACTGAGAGTGATAGCTGGCAAAATAGATTGTCCGATATTGTGGAAGTCAGCTCAGCTCCACATATTATAGTTAAATTTTATTTTCATTTTTATTATTAATTTTGAATTGTGAATTTTAGTCTTTTAATTTTTTGCGTTGAAATGTTTAATTATTAATTTATAATTTAAAATAAATATCACATTTTTGTAATTTAGAATTTGAACTAAAATTTCAAATTCATTTACTTTTTAAATTTTTTGAATAATATCTATTTTTAATTTTTTATACTTTTTTATTATTATTTTAAGTTTTTTTTCTGCATTAATTACTAACATCTTTTTTTAAATTTTTGTATTACTAACATTAATATGGACTAAGTTGTCTGAAATAAATAAATTGAATTGAATGGAATTAAAGTGTAATTAACTGATATTTATTAATAAGGGCCAAGTTGTAGTAGTATTAAAATTAAAGTTTTTTTAAATGATAATCAAATCGCATCATTAAAGACTGAACTTTCAGAGCGAAAATTGCAATCTTAGTTTGGCGTACTTCATCTTCGAGACATCCAAACAACATGCGCGCTTATGATTTGTCTGTCGATTTGATGTTGCGCCAAGCGCGCTGGCTAGTCCAATGCGTCATTTGAAAGTAAATATTGTTATCAATTTAAGAAAAATAGTCTTTATAATGTTATTATTTTATTTTTCTATAATTATACATTGTTTATTTACTGATATTTTATACCTGTTTTACAGATGTACCTTCTTCATATAAGTAACTTTTAATGGAATTTGTACGGAAATTTTACTTTTCCAAGTACATTTTATAACTTGGTTGACTATTACTCGTTAGCCGGTAAAGTATACTTACCCGTGATAGTTTTCCTTTTAAATTCATTATATGCCCTACCATTGTAATTTTTTTTTACATTTCTAAATACTATACTTTCGCTGGCAGAGGACACTTGACTCTAACAAAAATTAGTACTTTAAAGCTAAATGTTTAGGTGTAAGGGAGGTGCATTAAAAACATTTTTTTCAAAGATGAAGATCATTAATATCTGTCAGCTTGATCAATGTTCATATCCCTGCCAAACTGCAGCTTTCTCGTATTAGTAGTTTTTAAACTAGGCCGCGGACAGACAGACCGACGGACGGACGGCCATGGCGATACTAAAGGGTTCCATGTTGACTACGGAACCCTAAAAAGTTGATAGAAATGCCAACCAATCTCAGACCATGTAATGAATACCTTTATTTGAATTTAAAAATGTCAATCTAAACAAAATACTAATAGAAAAATAAACGCCGCCACGCTTAGGCGCCGCGCCGCGCCGTTCATACGCGCGGTCGGCTCCCTCAAGATTTCAGTAAAAAAATTTGAGAATAAAATAGGTTTATGGATAACAATATAAATTTTAATTTATAAAAAAAACTACTTATCTTTTACATAAATAAAAGTCCACCTGTACGAAGCCCGGACGGGCCGCTAGTAAATATAGTATAATTAAAATTTTATGGTACCAAGTAGTATAAAATCAGCCACGTGCCTAGGCTAGATGATGACACGACGACTGTCAATACGCCTGATGATAGGTATATCGAAAGTTCCATGACAATGCGGGCCCGTGACCTGGCTATCCGGAACTACCTGAACGACCTGCCCACATAGTTGTCGCTATGTCCGATTGTTATGCGTCTCTTTCGTCACCTACGATGCGCATTATCTATGTCAATATGTTTTATTTCTCTTCTATTGTCAGAAGTTGTTTTTCATTGTCAGACAAATTTTAAGTTTTTAGTTTTCCATTAGTAAAGATGCCTATGGCCCGCAAGTAATTTATGTCAGTCAGTAGTGATATATGTGTTTAGGGTGTTTCAACAAGAAGTATATTTTAAATAAGTTGTTTTATTTACAATATATGACGTTTACACGTGAAATAATGTCGTATCTCTGTTTGGTATAATTATGCACTTTTTTGTTGAAATTTTGCAATATTTTTTGAAGTTTGGGATGCTGGTTTTCTTTAGTTTGGCGTGCAATTTCTTATTTGAGTTTCTCTGTTCCTCAGGGTGGTTCGCATAGATCTTACTTATTTAAACAACGGAAACGTGTATCTTGATTTGTGACCTCCTTAAATTTTTAATTTTAGATTTTTTTATTATTTTAGGCTTTTTTCTACTGCAGTGTAAAAAAAAAAGAGCCCATTAATGGTCGGACCGTCAGACATACAGCGCATGATTTTTAATAGGGCTCCGTTGGCACCCTATGGGTACGCCAGTGTCAGCGTTCGGAGTTCTAATTCCTAGTTTTCCACATTATACATTTTCCAAATTCTATGCTATACCTAATCCTACGTGACATACACCAAGACTGACTTTTTTTACGGATATAAGTAACGGTGTCTAAAATCAGCTCGTTAGTTGTTTCTATGCTTGATATTATAGTTAGTATAGCGTAAGTAAGTATTTTAAGTAACGGAATAGTTTTACCAAAAGTTTAAACGTTTAAAGTAATTAAAATTTTAATGAAATTTAACACATAACAATGAAATTCAGTTTGAGCACAGACTAATAGCTTGGGGTTCACCGGCTGCGGCCAGGTTATTGTAAACGACTTATTCCGAATCCAGCGGAGTAAATAAAGAGACTTAACTACGTGACGGAAAACTTAAGTAACAAAAACAAGGAGGACGCGATATATAACCAAGCCTGCGAGAGTAGAGGTAGCTCCATCTCAACTCACTGAGATTTTTATGAAATACATGAAATAAATTAAAATTCAATTATTAATAGTATAAAAAAAACAAGGAAAAGGGGTCAGTTTAGGGTTATTTTATCGAACAAAAGTCCATTATGCGAGTTTTTACGTTTTTCAGTGTTTGAACCATATCTCGAAGAACACGGGTATTAAATTTTAGTCTGCTCAGCGGATCCTGAGTAACCTTTGGTAAAAAAATGAAATCTAGGTAGTATAGGTGCCTAACTCGTCAAAGAGATACACAGGTTGTCTATTCGAAAGAAAGAGGTAACCATATAAAATGGTTTTCGCGAAATTGCGCGTTGCGTGGACGCCGCGAAACAATTATGTAAATCATAGTATGCTCGTAAAGCGCCGCCGCTAGTACTCAAAATGCAAAACTTGTAAACTCTTATTTGAAATTTACGACGCAATTCCATTTACCTCTATGCAATCCAACGTTTTACGTATTTCCCTGCTGACGCTATTATGGAGCATTGTCATGAAAAGGATGGAATTACTGATATTTTATTTAGGTATACATATATAGGGTATGTATTTGTGTAGGTAAGAAAGCTGGAATGGAATGTAGATATATGAACAATTGTAGTTGTTGGCACGGTAGTGCCCCCGACAAGACGAGCCAAGCGAAGCGCAAGGGCACTACCTACCTTTTTCGTTTTTTTGAACCCTCATTTAACTTGGGTTAGGATTATTACAGATTAATAAAATTCTCGAGATATGATGTCAATAGTGGTCTTATTAAACATATAGATTTTCAAATGCATAACTCTTATACTTTAGATATTATTGCTATCTAAAAAGCCCCGATTTCGTCACTGACTCACTAATAATCATCCTTAAGGTACTTCTTGAAGACCTAGAAAGCTGAAATTTGTTACGTAACCTAGTATTAGTACACAAATAACAAAAACAATCTAATACTTGGAACTTTTAAACCCCAAACCCCTACAACTAGGGGATGGAAGTTTGTATTAGACGTCCGCAAATTTTTAGAAACTTAATCTAGGAACCCTGTGCTATCAAATCAAATCAAAATCAAACAATATTAATTCAGATATGTTTCTGAGAACACTTTCGAATCATCAATACAATGTAAACAAAGTTAATTTCTGGCAAAAATAGCTGGTAAGAAGTTCTATTTAAAGTTATAATACACTACTTTTATAATCAGCTAACAAGTATACAATATGTATTGAAACACTTAGTAGGCAATATAAATAAGTTAGTAAGCTACTAAAAGCACAGTCAAACACATGACAATTATTATTGTGTTTGTTTTCATGTAGCATAGGGGGCGCACCATGTGAAGCGTCAAATATCGTCAATCGAGTGAAGGAATTCAGATATTGAAAAGAATTCCGATATTTAATAGTACTAGTGGCATTAGCGCCATCATAATTACATTCTTGCACAATCATATCTTTCATATACTTAAAACTATTCATGAATATAATAAAATAATAAATATTGCGAAAGTAACACTTTCTGGCACCTCTTCACGCTCAAATATATCGTTAGATTTGGCTTGAATCCGGAAGTGCATACATGGCGTCAGCGTAAAACAAACAAGGCGGCCAAAAAAAACTGTAAAATCTTGATGGAAATTCAACAAGTATTTTAATGAGCACAATCCAAATATCAAAAAATATTTACATGACTACAGCCTGAAATAAACATGGCGCCCACAAATTGTCTAAAACTTAAGACAATTTGCAAAAATCAAAACTTAAAAAAAATGCACCGTGTATTAATGAAACGTTAAAAAAAATTATAAATGAAAATAAAAATAATAGAAGGGTAGATAAGTACTAATAATTTTTAGCCGCAATCAAATTAAAGGTCTTGAGGAAAGAGTTGTGATCGGCATTATCCGTGTATGAGTGGGACACAACTTGATCCAAACCAGAGAAAAATCTTTTTTGGGATTCCAGTGCTTGAGTCAGGATAAGTGGGGCACATACAGATTGATTTATTATCGAAAAAGGTGTTCGACGGGGATGTGTAGCGGTACATTGGTTGTTCAATCTATTCATGGCCAATTGTCTGAGAGTTTGAAAAGAGATAGAATGTGTATTTTAATGAGTGAGTAACTAATCAAATACCTCCTCTATGCTAATGATCAGGTCATTGTTGCGTCATCGGTAGCAGAGGAGTTATAGGAAACATTAATTAATATGTATGAATAACTAAGAAGAAATGGATGAACGTTAATGTAAAGAAGACTAAAGTTATGGGTTTTGATAGGAATATAACTGTTACATAATGCAACGTTATAGTGAAAGGGTAGAAATGGAACAAGTGCGAGAATTTGTATACTTAGGAACTTTATTTACAAGAGACGGAAAATATGAGAGTGACATTGAAAGAGGAGTGAATGCCGGAAATCAGTTAAACTCCATTCAACACTTTTAAGCTGTACACTTTTATGCGCAGTCAGAAATAGTCTACAAAGGGCACGTTTAGCTTTTTATGAGGGACTTTTTCCGACACATCAGTGTTAGAACCAACATACCATACCGACGGAAGTAAATGTAAGGTTCAAACGAAGCATGAAAGTAATATGAATGATGTGGAAATAAGAATATTGAGAAGTATGTGAGGCTCGACGATAAAAGATAGAATAAGAAATACACATAATAAAGATTAAGAAAGGTATTTGTGAAGGTGGTTTAGGTATATTGAGGAATGAGCGGAAAAATGAAAGTAGATGCACGAAAAATATTTATGAAGCGAAAATATTGTAGAGGGTCGATGGAGTTAGACTTCGGCAAACCGAAGTCCGTTCTCAGAAGAGTGCCAGGATCGAAACAAGTGACAGTCATAGGTATCTACCTACCACACTGGAAAACAGTCGTGATGTTATATGTATATAAGTTCTTGACGAAAGAGTTAATAAATATTTTTTAATTACCACACCTAGGTATATATATATCAAAGTACTTATAGCGCGAGCGGGGCTGCGGCGCGGCGGCACGATCTGAGTACTTTGCCTATATGCAATGGTACCAACATCTTCACTTCAATAAATAAATTAAAAGAGCTCTTAGATAATAAAAAATACACACTCACTCCTCCCTATTATTATATTAAAGTTATTTATGTACATAGGTAATAACTACCCTTTTTTTCTTCTTTTTATTACTTGTCCTTATATACAGTATATCGTCTGTCCACCTGGTAGGAGGCCGTCTCCCGCCGCTTCTTCATTCATAAAGGCTTTGCATCAATAAACTATTGTTATAGCTTCATAAGGTTATAACAATCTTGTTGTACGGAACCAAGTATAGAGACGACGCGGTGCGGTCAGAGACCCCACCCACAGTAACCGCGGCTGCGTCTAGCGTTACGCATGCCGTTATTGCGTAATCCAAAAATACACATATTATGTTTAAAGTAATGAAATTTTAATATAAAGTGTTATTTTATACAAATATTTCCTGAATTTGCATATGTAAGTATCTATAAGATTCTACAAATCTGTGATTGACGTCATGACTGTGACCCAGCTAATATTGCGTGGATTTTTGTCGGTCTATCTTTATATATATATAATTCTACTGTACGTGTGTATTTGTATGTACTTCTCCTAAACGGCTGGATTGATTTGAATAAATTTCTCTCTGATGTCTCGAATAGTTTGGTCCCTATTTTTCCTAAAAGTTTGCATAGCATGGTGTGAGAGATAAGTTTATAAGTTTTTATTATATTGCAGCCCGCCCACAGCGAAGTTAATAAGTATGTAGTCTTGAGGATATCAATTATATCTTTAGGCTGCTTGTCCACGGTAACGTGTTAAATCCGACAAAACACCGGGTGTAAGCAAGAATCACCTAGGGTACTAGTTTCTATGTAGCTTTGTCCACATGACGGATCCACGTAAGATTTACTTTGCTTCCACCGCAGTCACGTCCGTCAAAATTTCGGGTGCATGCGGATCTGGCAAAATTCTTACCGTGGACAAGCGCTCTTATGGTATATGCTTTATATAATGATACTAGCTGACCAGGTAGACGTTTTCCAGCATGATACCGACTGCAGCGCCATCTGCCGGGCTGATTTGTGAATCTAAACCATCAAGGGCGCCACCCAAACGCATACAAAAAAATTTATTCAAATCGGTCTAGCCGTTTAGGAGGAGTAACAGTGTATATATATAAAGATAATAAATATTATATCCTATTTTCAGAAACAAAATTACAAAATGCTACGCACCATGCCGTTTGAAATGGTATTAAGAAGCTTTAATTCGATTCAATTCAATTTATTTATCTCAGATTTATAATCCATATATTGTTTGTTTAAGTGTTTTTTAAATTTTAACAGTTTAAACCATTGAAAACACATTATGTAATTTGTATATCCTTATCAGCCTTATACGTCCTCACTGTTGGGCAAGGCTTACCCCCATCGAGGGTGATTTGGGCCATAGTCCACACCGGCCCAGTGCGGACTCCACATTTGTCTTTCTTTTGACATATGCAGATTTCCTCAAGAAACCAGTGGTGTGAATACTATGTGTGGTACAGGCGGGGCTCGAACCTCCAGCACTTAGGACGCAAGGTAAAATCGAAACCCACCATTGTCTTTGTATATATTTTCTCAAATTTTTTTTTTTCATTTATTTTAGTTTTTAGTCGTGAAATCCGCCGTTAAATAATTACACTTTATCTATGAAAATGTCAGCCTGGTTGCCATCATAGTTCAAGGATAAAGCCCTTTAAAGGTCAAGCACAGTTATAGGATAGGAACTAACAAATTGAGGTACCCCTTTTATAGTGTCTAGTTATAAAATATTGTATATCAACAATGAACTTCTAAGTAGATAGTCTATGCACGCCATACAATCACATTGGCGAACAGTGGAACGGCTGCCTTATTAACAATGAGTTAGCAAGAAATTGTTAACGCGCGTTGCCTGCGCCAGCAGTTCGCGGTATTGCTCAAGACACCGAATTATGTACGGAAATCGCGTACTGATGGCTACGAAAACGCTCAGCGATCAGCTTTGTTCCAAAATTGACAATATTTTGTTGAAGTATCGCACTATCTTTTTCTGTCGTACACAAAATCGTATTTCCCATCTCTACTGTTACGTTACATATCTCTACATCATGTTAAATGTTTGAACACAGGTTGAAAGTGCATTTTCAAAGTACAGAACTAACACCATCTATTATGCAGTAGCGGTATTAACTTAAAATGTTGTCAGTGTTCCTTCTTTCTGATTTTGCCCTTGAATGTTGGAATTTGTAAACTGTTATGATCGTTTTACACATAGTTTTTTATTAATAAAACTAAAAGAACTTCATATTTTGAGAAACTTGATATGTAATGTCCATTTTTAAATGACTGTCATAAACAAACAATATTACATATTAATATTGTAGATAGTTTTAAGAAACAATAAATTTTATATATTTTACATTTTGGGATATTATGAAATTTTTGATTGGTAATTGGTAACACTGCTTTGTTTACGTTGAAATTGAAATCTTTAAAGTAAGGTTATTTAGAAATTCAAAAAGTAATTTCCTGAGACTGTGCCGTAAAATAAAAAAGGTACATTGATTCGTCGTCTTGTATTACTTTTCTTTACCTAGTACCTTCAAAGTAAACAATTACGAAATCCAGGAGAAGGTTGGTGTTATTCTATCAATCTAAAAATGTAATCTTTGTGGTATCTTCCAAAAAACCACGTCGTACCTGAGGGCATAGGTACTCTGGAAAACAGTTTAGATTCCAATCGAAGGTATGTAAACAAATCTTAGTTATTGTCACGCTTTAAAGCCAATTCCTACCCTAGATCCCTACATACGCTGCAAATACAAGTGATAAATAAATAGGTAATCTCATGATTTTGTGGCATTAAAATAAGCCTGCCTCTATACTGCTGTTTATCTAATGCCAGTTTTATACTGAAATTGTATTCTAAGCATTGAGAGCTACTCATCTGTAGTACTCACATAACATGATTCTTCGAACAGGGATGACATATTTAACATGATGCCAAAATATCTATCATAGTTTAAGTTTGATTAAACCTAATATATGTAAAGTTGCACTAATTTGATTGACAAGTCTAGAGAAAACAGCGCTAAATAATAGGTATTAAAATTATATCTTTTAATATCTTGCCCACACTTAAAAGATACTTCATTATGTAATTTATCCAGTAAAGAATAGTTTCTGTTGCTGAGTATAATGTGTAATGCATATTTTAGGTCTGTGTACAAATAAAGTCAGTACCAAAGAATTCTTAAAAATCAATCCACCAATATCTTATTATTTTTTTTGTTTCAATATTAAAGAGATAATGTTGATGTTTTATTTCAGGTTGCCTGTCACTATCACAACCAGTAAAGTAATGTTTTTTATATTGTTTCAGTAATCTTGGAAATGCAAGTTTAAGAATGTGAACTGAAGAGGCACTATTAGTAAAAGTATTACAAAAGTCAAGTACTGAAAACATCAACAAAAAGATAATTCCTGCTTTAAATGGATCAAATAGTGTAGGGGGATACCACAGTAGAATTAGATTAAGTATAAGAATTGAAATAATGTAATAAAATTTTTAATTAAAATTCTTCTCAATTTATTTTGTGCTATTATTTAACTAAAACCTATCACTTCATAACTGTTTATCATTAACAAAATGTCTTATGCATATTATTTCAGTGAACTGCTGAACCATTTGATGATTTCCTCAACATATCAGCCTTACAAACACTGCTAGACATAGGCGTATCCCATGTATTTCTTAAACAAATCCGTCTGTACCACTTAAATTCATCTAGGACAAGCCTCTAGGTTGTTAGTCCACTTGGTCCTGCCACATTGAGTTGGAATTGATGGTGGCATGAGGAAGAAGAAGTTTTCTTTATTCTTATGCCTACGGTCTCTAATCAAGAACCTTCTTTCTCCGTTGTTAATAAGTTCTACAAGCACTCTTATTACTCTATAAAGGGTCTCCAAGTGTTGCACTTTCTATTGCCTGCAGAGCAGTTTTTAGCTTATGAGGTGAATAGTCCTGAGCACTAGTCACGGTTTTATAAAATTTCGCACTTTTGACCTATACACTTGGCGAAAGCTGCAGCTGGTTGACAAAAGTTTATCATGGTTGAAGATGATCTAGCAGCTAAAGTAAGGCTTGCTTTTTACCTAAGGGCCATAATCTATTGTAGAAGTAAGTGTTGACTGCCATCTTTGAAAATTGATTTCCTACACTTAAAATTTTAACCTGAGCCCTTATAAGTTCTAGATGTGGTTACCCAACAAAAACTTGTGTATTCACTATATTATGTGTATGGTTTGTTCATACACTCTTTAAGTCATCATCAACCAACAATTATGAACTTTTGTTTGTAAATAAGTTGTTGGTAAGTGATAGGTCAATAGTTTTATTACAAGTGATGCCCTAGTTGTTGCAAGTGTCCATAGGCTGCGGTGACCGTTTACCATCAGGCGGACCCCAAGCTTGTTTGCCCACTTAGTGGTATAAAAAAAAATGCTGGTTTGTTTTTATAGTTTAATGTATTATGGTAATAATTATATTTCATTCCATGTGTGCTTGTTCAGTGTAGTCAGTAAAATATATTTCATTTATTCCTTAGTAACATTTATTTTTTATTATATAGGTACCACTGCTGACTACACTTTGTCCTTTCTTATTCGCAGAAAAGTTGCAGTATTCACAAATTCAGGTGTTGATTCCATTTTGTTATCATGACAGCATAGGTTTATCAACCTTGTAACATATCTTCATCATATTATCTGCAAAATAATTTAGAAAATTAGCTATAGACGATATGGTATTAAGGTAAACGGTAAGTTATAAAGAGTAGGTCCTAAAGATGAGCAATCCTACTAATGCTTTATACAGTATGTTTAAGTTTGTGACAATGATGAAATAAATTTGGCACACACAGATTATTACTAGAATTGACCAACAAATATTTTATAATGATTATTCTGTTGAGTAATAATCAGCTGATAAGTTTGTTCCAAAACTACTTTTTAATTGACATATGGTGTTTAAGAACACCTGTAGGCTATGCTGTAGGACAGTATTTGCCCTCTGCCTTATAGAAATATATAAATTGGTAGATTTCTTCTTATTCACTTTGATTACCTATGTTTACAGTATAATTCTTAGTCTGTTTTTTTAATTGTGTTGCCCTAATGATTAAATACTATTGTTGTGAGCGTTGGATAGGTACACTTGTAGAAAACTGACCAAACATAAAAGAAAGGGTAGTTAGGTATGTAAATTCAAACATATACCACATCAATTGTTTGGTATATTTTAGGTTATAGGTTTTAACTGTAAGTTTTTCTACTTCATTTATGGTGTAATGAATAGGTAAGTCCCAGTATCTTGCCGTTAAATACATACAATTTTCTTCGATTTTAGTAATCTTATGTTGTCAACTTTCTAGATTCCTTCATTAGTAGGTAACAGTATTTTATAGGCAATTTTGGGTTTTAAATCAGCACGGACAGTTTCTCTGGTATTCTTTTCACTATTTTTAGCGAGTTAAAATTCACAAAAACACACAAAATTATCCAAAACACTAGTTTAAACAGAAAATTGTATTAGGTACAACGAAGCGTATTCTGACCTCGCACACTGGTTTCTGTTTTGTTACTTAACTTTAATTCATTTCTTGCGGATATCTGCTTTAACAATCAATGTTTTGAAAATGTCTAAAGTATTTTATTTAATAAATATAAGCTTTGCAATCAGAAAGCGATCAGTTTGCAACCATTAAAAAGGTAAACGCAAACTTGACAGTTCATATGGCTTGCTAACCGCTCGCTAATCGTGATTGTTGTCATTCATAATTCCAATTTTGAAGTTCTCTATGACGCGTAGCGATTGAAAATGCATTTTTAACTCCTAAATCGCCTGATAGAGGCGCTAGCGTCGACTTATCGCTACTTGCATCGCGGACGCTGCTTCATAATTCGAAATTGGTGTTTGACAGCCATTATTGCGAAATATGAGGCTCTTGCACTGCTCACGCAAGATTGGTGATAACCCCGCCGATTTAGTTCACCATATCGTCCATAGCTGTTTTCGATTTTAGGTACGCCAATGCGAATTGAATTTTGAAAAACTAAGAACTAGTGGAGTTGCTTTCACTATGAAACTGAGCAAATATTTATTTTGTATTTTTTATTTTGCATAACAGATTTTTATGTCATTGTGTATTTGTTTATACGGAGTATGTAATCGACCATGTTACTAAATACCAACATCAAATCTATAAACGACTCATGATTATTTAAAAAATACTTAACCTAGGGTTAAAGCTGAAATTTGACATATTATTTTCTATGGGGTGCAGACAGCCAGTAAGAAAGAATATTACGACATGGACAAATTAAGATGATGAAGAGGTAGTTGAACGTTTATAGTTCAGAAATACCTATGTTTATAATGTTATGAGCATAATTTTGGTACCAAGAATAACAGCATAATATGTATAAATACTGTCAGTTAATTGTTGTAATATTTTTTATTTAAGGTATGTATAAAAGTACTTATATTTTTTTTACGACAGGGGTGGATTAGACCGACCAATATGAGACTGAAAGTTTATTTGAAATCATAAAAAATTGTTTAGGGTATGCATTTTGCATAAACAAAAATTGTTTATATCGATTCAGTGAATGTGGACGGATAAAAGTATTGTTTTACATACTGCGTGCTGAAATTAATGTATTAAGTACATTATTTTCTCATATACTATGCATTATTTTATAAATTTTTATTGTTTTAAATTATTTTTACTATTTGATTGTTTTTAAAATTAATAAGCCGTAATATTCACATGTTTTGTTAATTTCACTTTATATTTTGATTTTTAAAAAAGTAAAAAAAAAGCAAGAGCTCGTGTTTTTAGTTCCGTGAGATTGTAATATAATATATTCTGAAATTGCTCCATACAATTAATTCCAGCAAATATACAAAATTTTTAAAAAATAATAGCTTATCAGAGTCTCATATAACTAAAAACACCGAGCCCTTAATTTTTGTTCTTATTTTTAAAAGAATAAAATAAAAAAATGTAAAGCAAAATTAAGTGAACTTCGGAGATTATGGGAAAATTTATTTTATATGAAGAAAATTGATTGCGCTGGGCGTTAAACTCAAAGATTATTATTATAGAATAAAATCATTTGGAAAGGAAAAATGCTTTCATACAGAGATTTAAAATTGAGAGAGCGTTTGAATCAGCATAAAAGATTCCTCATTTGACACTTTTGCTACTGGTTTTTCTCGTTTGGCTAGGTTTGAAACATTTTAAAATTAAAACTTTTAAAAATTTTGGTGTTTTGACATCACTTTAGCTAATGAATGATAGGTGACAAAATACTTATCTATTTATTTCAAACTGAACTGAATGCACTCAAAGTGCCGAACGAAAAATTAAAAACAAAAAGCAACTCTGTATCTTTCTATTTTGTCTATGTTCCAATTATCATCGTCATCTATCCTTTTTCGACGTAATGTGTGTAAGGGCGAAATAGACAGTGGCGAAATTTAAATCAGAATAAAACAAATTTAGTTGATTTTAACGTTTTAAGGCACAACACTACTTTTTTAGGGTTCCGTACCCAAAGGATAAAGAACGGGACCCTATCACTAAGACTTCGCTGTCCAAATATTCACAAAATATTTATTTATATATTCACTTTAAAAATACATAACTAAATTAAAATAAAACAAATATTTAATGTGGCTCCCATACAACAAACTCCCGGCCCGTCCGACTCGCACTTGGCCGGTTTTTTAATCTTAAATTTGTTGTAAATGAGGTCCGATAGGTCACACAATATTTCTTCAACAATAGTTATGTATTATTTAGACAACTGTTAAATGCAAGCGACTACGAGAAAAGTGTGCTTGCGATCGGACTTACAAAGTACAATTTTGTGGTTCAATTAACGCGTAGGCGCCCGGTCTATCTACTTAGAAGGTCATTGTATATTATCCATGTGTTATGCGAGTATATCATCGACTTCTAAAATATTAGTAAATACCATAGAATAAATAATGTTGTAGTAGGTAATACTTTCGCTGTTCGCACACTTTTTTGCGTGATCATAATATCTAGTGTTTACACAGTCTAGACAGTGACGGGATATTAACAAATTATTCGAATAGTTGCATAAAAGGTCATGTTTGTTATGCGATGTTTGTCGTTTGAATTTATAAGATTCTCTTGTTTCATTATGGACATAAAGTAGTCACGTGGAAACGACAATACACAAGCTACTCTTACTAGGTTACCTTTACGACTTTTGGTCCTATAATTTAAAGTGTATTGGAAAATGTAATTAGAAAATTTCAGCTTTATCATAAAACGTTAAATTTCTCAACAAAGTAAAGATTTTTTTATACTCCAGTACTTTAATTTTCATATTCAGAAATCGATACTATTTCCACGTTAGTACTCATTTTAGCAAGTAACAGGTATCTAAAAGTATGTACTTAGAAATATTATAACACCAGCAAACCATAGTGAAAAGTCAGACGTTTAGGCTCTCGCTAGATGGCGTTGATTAAGATGTAGTTAACACTGACGATAGTATTCAGATGCCGAAGTTGACAAAAGTTAGCATTTCATGTTATACATAAATTTTCTTTTCCCGAGTTATTTGCTGGAAAATTTTAAATAACCTAATCTGTTTAAAATTATTTTCTTGCTGGTCATAGAAAAAGCATTGTAGAAATGCAATTGCATGAAATTTGTCGCTTTTGAAACAACTGCATAAATAGTTATTTCATTATCTATTTAAACTAAAAGTAATAGATTTGAAAACACAATTTTATTTTTCTCTTAAAATTTAAATAATTTTACTTTACATTATATCATTTATTATATTATTATAATTGTTTCAGACTTTTCACCCAGTAAAAATTTCGGAGGCAGGCTAGGATAGAATCGATCCTTTTTAGAACTCTCGAAGCTTTATCGTAAAAACAGGAACAAATACTGGCTCCAATCTTGCAACAATGGTGTGTGTGAGCTCTCAAGTATAACAAATTATAAAAACCGGCTAAATGTGAGACGGGCCCGATTTACTATTTGAATTACTAGTACAGCGCCATCTAGCTTTGTTACTAGGAAAAACAGTAACACATTTGTTTGTTGGAAACGATATTTAAAGTTAAGCAACGTCAGGCTTGGTCAGTACTTGGATGGATGACCGCTTAGCAGCACACTTTTATTTGTTTGTCTTTGTAAATTGCGTAAATGGTGGTGGTAGGTACCGAACTCTTGTTGCGCGAGTCCAACTCGCACTTGGCCGGTTTTTCTCCATAAATCAAAAAATATGTCATATAAAGAAATCATTATAGATACTTAAAATTATAACTTTGCCTTAAGTAGAAGTACCTGCCCTAAAAAGCAAACCAAAGCAGAAGTCTAAAGTCTACAGCAGGGAGCACACAGACCTAAGCGTTATCTTCGCATCGAAATCGAATGCTAAAATGTAAAGTGATTTCCAGTGCGGATAGAAGAAAATCTGACGACAAGGAGAAAAAACAAGTCCCCACGCTGATGACACTTCTAGTTTCTATATGCGCGTTCATGTTTTGGGAAGCTCTAACTGGTTTATCGTTAACGGATCTTCTGTTATTGCTTGATTCCACATTGCGAGAATTTGACTTCGAACATGATTGCATTCGCAACTCTAATGAATCTTTTGCTGTTTACCAATTCATAAATCTTACAACACTTTCTGATTGAATATGTACTGAGTAATCAAATCTGACGTGTACCAGCTACTATTTGATTACCAACATCCGTTTGTCTTTGCGAGCTTAGAGGTTTTATCACTAAACGAACTGAGAGAAGTAATGTAGGTACAAAAACATAAGGAATGTACATTATCCTATTCCTGGTCTATTATTTTACCACATATTACTAAAACTAGCAATTTATGGCCTATGAGACATTATGCAAAGCGTCGGAAGTAGCGTTGCGGCGACGCATGGGCTCAACACACCTGTCATTTTTCCATGCAGGATTTACATAAGTAGTTGTTGAAAAGAGTTTGAATCCTACATTGTGATAAGGATATGTGTTTTGCCACTCGCAGCTCGCATAAAAGGCTAAATCCCTTCTAGGGATTAAAACCGTGCAGTCATATATACATACCTAAGTAAATTATAAGCTAGTAAGGTGTTTCGTGAAAGACTAAAGGCGTCCTTGACGTTTGAAGGTTGAACGCCTTGGTCCCTCTTATCAACCATTTGCCGAATTAATACTTTGAAATAAAATAAATGACAGCGTAGGCTTGTCTGCAGCTACATGTAGGTATATCAAACAGATTGTACCTACTAAAAGTTTAAGTAAAACTGTCAGACTGTTGAGACATTTAGATTCATCATAGAACACAAGGAAGCTAAGCGATCGAACTGGTTTTAAAGTGGTCCGTGGTCTACTTACGATCGGGCACCTGCCCATAAGGAAACCAGAAACCAGCCCGGAGCTGAATTGGATCAGTGTGTTTATTATATCGCGAAATACTTTCACGAGGTGTGACAATGATAATGGTGGTAGTAATATGACATTCGACTAGGTTAGGTCAGGTCAGGTCAACTTTACTTGTTCTTAACCCAGAATTTACATGTGTAGGTAATAGAGTTTTGAATAGAATAGTCTTTATTTGCATAGAATATGGGTTACATTAATGATATTACATAATTTTTGGTCAATGCATGTTCACCATTCTAGATGAAGTGCAAAATTATCTTAGAAACGAATCCTAAAAATTACAAATTATCATTACTAAAAGTGAAGAAAACATTAAAAATTTACATAGATAAGTAAAGTAATAATTTATTACCTACTTATTATTAAAATACTTGGTTTTCAAAAAAAATATGCTACTTGAAATTTAAATATTACAGTAAAGTATTATAAAAATCATTATGAAAGTCACGCAGGAGTAAAGTGGTTGTTGTAAAATAGGCAAGAGTAGTTGTTCTGAACTTTTTTTATTACTAAACTATCTACTTTTTTGAGACATTTAACTATATGTATTTGTATAACATCGAAAACGAAGACTGCCCATATGGCACCTTCAATTTACCTGATTTTTGGCACTTATACTAGTAATATTACATTACATTTAGTAGATATGTTTTGAAAATACTTTTTGGATTTTAAGAAAAAAAGTAACCCAAAGGTAATAGTGTGGTATATTTTTAGAACCGGCTCATCAATTTATTTACAACCCAGAGGTTCTGAACTGTGCGCAGATGAAAAAAAAATTACGCCTCTTGCAATTTTTTTTATTGAAAAGTCATGAATATCATAAGGTGCGTCAGCTAAACAGAGAAAAGAATAGTAAAATAAAACAATATACGTTACCAGTCTTCAAATTGTGACTGTATCGATCAGTTATCGATATATTCTAGCAGTATCGATTATCCGGCAACACTACCACAACATAGAAACTGTAGGGTAATCTGTGTTAGCTAGGCTAGGTTTTTTTCATTTTTAATCAAGAAGCTTGTACCGCCGCTAGTTACTTGTTTATAATTAACACGTCAATGTTGCCCACAAAAAAACTATATGCTGTAGAAACTTTGTTGCTGTTCGTCTTCAACTCCCACGTCTCATAGGTTTTTGATCCATCTCCTTTCGGACTGGCACTACAAAAGGAATGCGCCATTAAATTACTTTATTCATTCTTCTTTCAAAGAAATAAAGATGTCTTATATTGATACGGTCACTACAAAATGTTGTTAGTCAACTGATTAGGTAACAATATATGACAATATATTACTCTCTACCATAGATTGATACTGAATAAATATACTGGCTTGGTTTTACATTAGATCTCACAATTTTTAGCGGCGGAAGAACTGCGTTGCTAGACTTGCATTTTTCGATACCAAACACGGTATATTTTTGAATGTTTTTGTTAGATTGAGTAGTTTTATGCAAGTTATATGCGCGATGTTGGGGTTAATTACACGTCATATAGCCCATGTCTACCGGACCATATAACGGACGCTACGGTGTTATATATATACATAAATATAGACACATACATATTTACTCGTACAAAGACTTCTAAAATTATAAACCTTTCTTTTGGCTTTGCCGTAGTCGGGTAAAAAAGGTGATCCTTCTAGCTACCCCTGTGCCAAAAATCAAGTCATCGTAGAGCTTCGTTGCGACTTGAAGGCTACTTGAAGAAATAACGTGTCCCGCGGTTTCATTTGCGTGAAATCAAATGTTCTATGGTATTTTTTCAATTCGGGCAAACATTATTATAAGTCCCAACTAGCTTTTTCCCGCGGTTCCACCCATCTTATCGATGTAGGATTTCAACAGCATCTGCTCAATTATAGAAAAAAAACAGACTCACACTTAACGCTTTCAAGTAGCCTTTGTTCATCCACGAAACTCAAACTATCTCTAAGCCTAATTTGCCCGCGGTTCCACCCGTATATTCCGTTATAGGTAGGGTTGCCATACGTCTCGTATATACGGGACTGTCACCCTATTTAAAAACCTTGTCCCGTATTGCTATTTTGTCCCGTTTTACGATTTGCGACAGTCTTGTTGCTGCATGCGCGTATTTTGCGCATGCAGCAACAAGACTCGCAAATCGTCAATTTAATAAAAAAATTCATTAAATGGTACGAAAATATAGTTTTTTGAGACTCATTGCTAATCACGAGAGATATGACCTTAAACGTCCCGTATTAGTTTCCAATATTTATGGTAACCCTAGTTATTCAACTCCTTAATTATAGAAAAAAAACCGACTCACACTTGACGTTTTCGAGTAGCCTTTCTCGGGACTCAAACAATCTCCATGCCAAATGTCATCTGAATCAGTACAACAATTTAAGCTTGAAGAGGTAACAGAACAGACAAACAGACAGGCATACAGAGAAGCTTTCGCATTTATAATATTAGTATGGATTCTTTCTTTCAGCAATCTCTGTGCCGGAAATTAAACGGAACGTTTTCGTTCCCGTTTTTTATCTCTCCGACTATCATCGTGTAAAGAAGAAAGAAAAGAATAAACAAACAAACCGACTGACTCGTCAATGTAGATATTAGGTTCTAGTAGCATAGGATCATTATTGCTTTTGTATATTGTTTAAGACAACCTCCAGTGACAAAGCTGACAAAGTTGATTAGTGACGATAAAAGCTGTGACGAAAATCATGCGACTTGTCACATTGGTGGAAAAAGCAAGGGTATTATATACTGGGAAAATGTCCACTTCGCAAATAAATTCTTCTGTCAATTACAGTAATTAGATCTCACATTTAGGTAGCGTTGGTAAATCCATAATGTTGAAACCTAACTATGCCTTAATTTCCCCAATATTTTCTCAAGCTTATCTTGCGACCAGTAATGTTGCTATATTGCTCACATGGTTTTTCATTGTTCCACGTCTATTGTTGCCAAGTTTGTTTCGACACTACCGACAAACGAGTCGACAAACGAGTTTGGTGGGAATTCACCATCAATGGTTAGGTAAAATGTATTATTGCAAATATTTAATTTTTCGATCAAATTAAAAAACAGAATTGATAAATTTTTGATGTGCATGACATTAAATATTACAAGATTTGCAAAAAGCCTTATAAGTGTTTAGTTTTCGCCTAAATTTTATAGGTATTTATTTATGCTTAACCCTGAGACTTGTGATGCCGGGCAGAATAGCAGCGTGATTATTGTTAGGAACGAGGGTATGGGATACTCATGGCTGTTCTTACGGTCTCACACCCAGCAAAATGTGGATTTTATAGAATACGGTGTCCCTTCATAAACAATCCAAAACTGTATGTTTTATACGAATACACGTAGATAGAGAGAAAATCATCATCATCAAAGTGGTGCAGTGCAGTGGCACGTTGGACTGTCATGAAATCATGGATTCGATCCCAATAGGCGCAAAGAATTGTTGCAACCTGCTCATTATATAAATATAAGTGTTGGTCTATGACACAGCAAAAGCGATGCATGATACCTGCCATAAAACTTAAGTGTATTATTTATAGTTGCCTACTTACCTACTTTTATGTATAAAGTTTCTATGACGTGCGAGCTTTTAAGTATAAGTTAATCCATTCTTATGTCTTTTGTTTGTTCTGTTAGAACTTTAAATTGCAGCGCACTTTGAAGAGATCAACAAAGATATACCATAGAGATGTGATTTATTATACATATATGTATATAAAAAATAAAACAGAGCGTATGTATTAGTTATTACTATGCTATGTTTATGCCTCATGTCATGCGTCATCAACAGGAGAGGACAGAAAGACCTCAAACGGCAGTGTGGAAATTCACCGCTAGTGGATTAGACTCTTCGATATTTCTTTGCATTTTCAAATTCAGAAACATTATTAATGCGGGCGTATTCCGTACCCTAAGAGTGCCAACGGGTTTCCCTATTACAAGGCTATATGCAGTCTTTTGTCAGTCTGCTTATTAGCTTTAAAGGGATCGACATTTTGATTTTATAGTAATAAACTATGACGCAGACTCAAATAGCTCCAGGATATTCCAGAACGGCTGCCTATTATGTATGAAACGCAAAGTTAGACTGACAGACGCTAAAAGTAATCTTATAATAATTGGTAAGCGTTTCCAAGAGTGTAGCTTATGCACGAGGCAAAACTTAGTTTCGTAACTTATTTGTTAGAAATTTTAAAAAAGTTTAAATCTTAGACTTTCGATATTGGCAAAAAAAAAGGTTTACTGTCATCCAATTTAACTAAGTGAAAATATAGAAAATATATTCATACTTAATATTATAAACGCGAAAATGGTTTTGTTTGTTTGTCCTTACTTCACATCGCAATGGCGCATCAATTGATGCTATTTGCTATTTGATTGCTATTTGGCACAGAGATAGTTAGAGAGAAAAGAGAAGAACATAAACAATGGCTACACGATAACTTGCTAGGACACTTCTTTTATATAAATAACGAAGGAGTTTTTGTAGGAATCTGTCGTACATAACTTAAGTAAGCATGGGCGAAACCGTTGTTTGTTTGTTTGTATTGAATAGGCTCCGTAACTACTCGACCGATTTTAAAAATTCTTTTTCCATTAGAAGCCGACATTATCCTTGATAAACATAGACTACTTTTTACCGCGGGAAAATGCTTCATACCTACGGGAAAAAGGTAATAGGACAACGGGTAGTAAGAATTATCCTTCCGTACATTCCTAATAACTTAATTACGTAATTACTTCCTTTTTCACATAACTTCTAAACGGTTGAACCGATTGGGTTGAAATTTTATATGGGTATTTCGATGGTTTTCTGAATGATTTAAAAATACAATTGGAACACCTACCGAGGTGGCGCTGCTGTCGGTATGTCAACTACTAAACGGCTTGACCGATTGGGTTGAAATTTTGTATGTGTATTACCATGGTTTCACAGACACGAATGTATTATGCCATTAAAGAGGAAAGATTTGATTGTTTGTTTTTTTTCTATAATTGAGGACTTGCCGTAAGAACCTACGCCGATAACGAAATTTAGGGCGGGCGAAGCCGCTGGCAGAATCTAGTAATAAATAAAAGAACAAGTGCAACGATAAACTTATCACCTGACACACAGAGAGAGAGATTGTTCCCACATCACGACGTGGCTGTGTAGGCACTCAGCCACTGGTTATCCCATTCTAGGAATCAAAACCGTTTGGATATACAATACTTATCAATTTGTTTTGTAAAATGAATCATTACAAGAGCTACGAGAATGTATCTCGAATACTTAAGTCGTAATTATTTATTTCATAACATTTATCATAGTACTTTGTCGTATGTGAACCTAACACTATGGCAATAAATCAGTACGATTTGAACTTGTTACATAACACACTTATATAAAAAAGAAGAGTGCTGTTGTAAAAGCGTGTCAACGTTAACGAATCATCACCAGTGTAGTGTTGTTGGTTGTACCCATTCGGTGAGCATTTAGCGTGAATATACATTAGGCTTGCTTTACACAATTCACAGGTAACGGTTAAGTAGGTATTGAATCAATTGAACACTTGAAAGGTTCACACAGTCTATTATGTAAACTAATTTACGATAATTATTTTTCAAGGTTGCCAAGGTAAAGAACCGGAGAACTGCGAGTTAAGGTTGTGCACCGAAGGTTCCGTACAAACTGGTAATAAAATATAAATTGGATTTAAAAACAAAATTTTTTTTTCAGACTTCAAAAAGGAGGAGGTTCTCAATTCGGATGTTTATATTTTTTTTATGTATGTTCGGGCATAACTCCGTCATATAAAGACGGATTTGCAAAATTCATTTGTTATTTAAAAGCATATACTTCCGAGGAAGTCCCATATTAATTTAGTAAATTTAAAACTTACAGTTTTTTAAGTTGCATTTTAAGGTCGTTCTGCATACAAATTTCAATTTTGACAGATTTGTCAGTTGGATCTGTTTTGCATCCTTCTTTTTTTAAATTAAATTAACGATTTATGGTGTTTATTCTTGTACTTGTGTGAGTATTTGCTTTAAAACTCGCTTATAGGTAAATTCTATTCAGTTTTGTATTTACAACTTTAAAACTAGATTATGGGGAAATTCTATTCGATTTTGTATTTACAACTTTAAAACTCGATTATGGGGAAATTCTATTCGGTTTTGTATTTACAACTTTAAAACTCGATTATGGGGAAATTCTATTCGGTTTTCAAATATGTTTTTTGCTGTGTCTCACATGAGCGGGGACGCAATGAAGCTTCGAAGATCTGTTTACCGTCATTCTGTAATACACTCGCGATCACGAAACAAGGTCGACCGATGGCCTGCCATTGCCGCGTCCTCAAACCGTAAGTCTCGAGTGTAAGTTGCCAAAGCGTCACGTTACGTTACGTTACGTTACGTTAGTCGCACGTTTACGCGTAATTGTCTAGCAGTTTGAATGCTAATGCAGGTTATGCACTGTTATGCCATCTGTCGCGCTTTATGGAACTCATTTCGGACGATTGGTTACTGACGGCTGGATTTTAATAGAATAGTATGTATACCGCACTCTGGTAATTTAATTTTTCTTAAAACCAAGCAATAATTAAATTCTTGGTTTATATACAGCGTCTTCGATCCGCGTACTCCAGCGATTCCAATAAAATCGTCAAATTGGTAGGAAAATCGATCCAACTTTTGTTTACGGCAAGAAAACGACAATTATTGCCGACTTTCATAAATACGAGCAGTGTATTTATGTTGCATATCTTACTATAAGTAAGAATGTAAGTCAGGATTGGCCATGGGGATGCAATAATAAATAAATCTTTCTACGTGTACGCAATGACCTTCATGTGTACGACTCGCACTCGGCTGATTTTACTCGTATTTTGTTATAGCTTTACGTATATTTTGTCACGTATACTTACGTTCATACTTTCTTTGCAATGTGTGATGAATACCATGGGTTAACACTAATGTTCTATAAAATAATATTGGAGCGTGACTAGTGGACTTAATATGCCACGAATATTAAGTGTCGAGTGATGGATATACATACTGCAGGGTGGAAATGCTTAGTGATCTCAATTTATTTTTTCTAAATTATAAACGGTATCGAAATACTGTTTTTATTGATCCTGAAAGTTCTTCACGAGCTCTATTATTAATGGTTTATAAAATACTATAAAAATTATAATGTAAAAATATAATATAATTTTGCTCTACCAGCAAAAGTGTAGTATTTGGAAATGTAAAAAAAATTACGGTGGTAGTGTATATAATCAATTTAAAAGGAAAACTATTACGGGTAAGTACACTTAAGCAGGCTAACGTTAACGAGTAATAGTCGACGTTATAAAATGTACTTACGTAGTAAAATTTTCGTACAAATTCTATTAAAAGTTACTTAAATGAAGTAGTACATCTGTAAAACAGGTATAAACGCTTGAAATATTCACAGAATATTTAGTTATATGTTCACTTTAAAAATAAATTTATTAAAGGCTCCCATACCTCGAAATTGATTTTTTTGCCATTTTTGTAGACAATGGTACGGAACCCTTCGTGCGCGAGTCCGACTCGCACTTGGCCGATTTTTTAACAATCCTCAATTTTTTTTGCATTTTTCTTTTCCTAATAATGTTTGAAGTAGCGTCCTCCATTTTCTTTGCATTTTTCTTTTCCTAATAATGTTTGAAGTAGCGTCCTCCATTTTCTTTGCATTTTTCTTTTTTAATAATGTTTGTAGCAGCGTCCTCCATTTTCTTTGTATTTTTCCGTAATTCCGACGAATTGGAATACTGTAATGTCAATATAAAATCGGTCAAGTGCGAGAGAGAAGACTCTCACACCGAGAAACCGAGTAAAAGGTAAACTGTATTGAGGGACAAACTTAACTTTGCCGTTGGACAACCGTTGTCCCATTACTTGACATAGACAGGCGGACAACAAAGTGATATAAGGGTTTCTTTTTTCCTTTTGAGGTACGGGACCCTAAAAATGAAATATTGTAAATAAATAAATGTATGTTTGTTACTTGCTGAAATGAGTTCCTCATTTCGGACGATTGGTTACTGACGGCTGGATTTTAATAGAATAGTATGTATACCGCACTCTGGTAATTTAATTTTTCTTAAAACCAAGCAATAATTAAATTCTTGGTTTATATACAGCGTCTTCGATCCGCGTACTCCAGCGATTCCAATAAAATCGTCAAATTGGTAGGAAAATCGATCCAACTTTTGTTTACGGCAAGAAAACGACAATTATTGCCGACTTTCATAAATACGAGCAGTGTATTTATGTTGCATATCTTACTATAAGTAAGAATGTAAGTCAGGATTGGCCATGGGGATGCAATAATAAATAAATCTTTCTACGTGTACGCAATGACCTTCATGTGTACGACTCGCACTCGGCTGATTTTACTCGTATTTTGTTATAGCTTTACGTATATTTTGTCACGTATACTTACGTTCATACTTTCTTTGCAATGTGTGATGAATACCATGGGTTAACACTAATGTTCTATAAAATAATATTGGAGCGTGACTAGTGGACTTAATATGCCACGAATATTAAGTGTCGAGTGATGGATATACATACTGCAGGGTGGAAATGCTTAGTGATCTCAATTTATTTTTTCTAAATTATAAACGGTATCGAAATACTGTTTTTATTGATCCTGAAAGTTCTTCACGAGCTCTATTATTAATGGTTTATAAAATACTATAAAAATTATAATGTAAAAATATAATATAATTTTGCTCTACCAGCAAAAGTGTAGTATTTGGAAATGTAAAAAAAATTACGGTGGTAGTGTATATAATCAATTTAAAAGGAAAACTATTACGGGTAAGTACACTTAAGCAGGCTAACGTTAACGAGTAATAGTCGACGTTATAAAATGTACTTACGTAGTAAAATTTTCGTACAAATTCTATTAAAAGTTACTTAAATGAAGTAGTACATCTGTAAAACAGGTATAAACGCTTGAAATATTCACAGAATATTTAGTTATATGTTCACTTTAAAAATAAATTTATTAAAGGCTCCCATACCTCGAAATTGATTTTTTTGCCATTTTTGTAGACAATGGTACGGAACCCTTCGTGCGCGAGTCCGACTCGCACTTGGCCGATTTTTTAACAATCCTCAATTTTTTTTGCATTTTTCTTTTCCTAATAATGTTTGAAGTAGCGTCCTCCATTTTCTTTGCATTTTTCTTTTCCTAATAATGTTTGAAGTAGCGTCCTCCATTTTCTTTGCATTTTTCTTTTTTAATAATGTTTGTAGCAGCGTCCTCCATTTTCTTTGTATTTTTCCGTAATTCCGACGAATTGGAATACTGTAATGTCAATATAAAATCGGTCAAGTGCGAGAGAGAAGACTCTCACACCGAGAAACCGAGTAAAAGGTAAACTGTATTGAGGGACAAACTTAACTTTGCCGTTGGACAACCGTTGTCCCATTACTTGACATAGACAGGCGGACAACAAAGTGATATAAGGGTTTCTTTTTTCCTTTTGAGGTACGGGACCCTAAAAATGAAATATTGTAAATAAATAAATGTATGTTTGTTACTTGCTCGTGTTTTTCTTAGTAATTTTTAGTCGATAGATTCATATCCCCTCTACTTGAAATTTGGTACGGTTGTGGGTTGTTAGCCTTGCTTACCCGCATCTATTATCCTACTTAATATTATAAATGTGAAAGTCAGTAAGTTTATTTGTTACTCAATGACGCCGGAACGGAGCATCCATTTCAGCTGAAACTTGGAACAGAAATAGTTGAAGAGTTGAAGAAGATGGATTTAGAATCCAAAAGTTCCCGCGCCATAAACTATAACCGGAGTTTCTAGACGTACTGTAGCTACAGACCTCTTTTGTATTATCAAAGTGTTGCCGTAGGAATCCCATGCCGGTTATCAATCGGTAGAGCGGAACTGCTGACAAAATCTAGTATTTTTTTTTTTTTTTTTTATACCACTAAGATGGCAAACAAGCTTACGGTAAGCGGTCACGTTTGCCTATGGACGTTTGCAACACCAGGGGTATCAATCACGCGTTGCCGACCCTTCAGAAATCTAATAACTTCTTTCTTGAAGAACTCCATGCTGTATTCCTTGCAGAAAACCTTGGAATGGAGCTCATTCCGCAACTTAAGCGTTCGCGGGAGGAAGTTTCTCTGAAACCGCACTGTACGCGACCATTTAGGTTCTAAAGTGTGAGAATGAATTCCCTGCCGATGGCGAGCGGTGCGATGGTAGAAAGTAGCCGTGGGCATAATTTCGAACAATTCCTCAGAACACAATCCATTGTACAAGCGGTAGAACACACACAGGGAGGCAAAGTCTCTCCTCAGACTTAAGGGCTCGATACCGCAAGTGAGTTTGGGATCGTCGACAATTGTCACAGCCCGTCGTTGAACCGAGTCAAAAGGGCCTAGCTGGTATCCGGGTGCAGAGATGGCAACAGTACTTCATATAGGGCCGAACTTGCGACTTGTAAAGTAACCTTTGCCCCGACGTGAATTACTGCTTCGCTCTGTTGAGTACACCAAGTTTTTTGGACGCCAGCTTCACCTTATCTTCTAAATGATCTCGGTACTGAACATCGCTGGAGATGTCGACACCAAGGATCCCAATGCTCTTGGAGATGGAGAGGGGAGTGTTCTGGAAATGTGGGACCACAGTAAATGGAGTTTTCTTAGCAGTGGAACGCGCACACTTGGGTCTTTGTAGGGTTGAATCGGACCAAGTTTACCCGTCCCCAGTCAGAGACCTTGGACAGTATGGTCTCGATTTGAGACACAAATTCTCGGCGGTTTTCCCCCACAACGGAACAAGGGATGTTTGCACGACAGGACATAACTCAGGAGCACACTGCTTAAGCACCACTGCTGGTATACCGTCTGGCCCACTCGACTTATGAACTTCTAGAGAAAGGAACGCCCGCCGGACCTCCCGCTGTGTTATGGAGATTTCCGGTATGGTCTTACCGTACCTCGGTATAGTAGGTGGTACAGCGCCTTCATCGTTTATGTTTGAGTTCGAGGTAAAGAGACTGCCCAGTAGATCGACTTTCTCTTTGGCAAGTCACCATCGGTCTTTCGCAGTGGTGGTAACGACGACTGGTAAAAGTTCCCTTCGGCAGCTTTCGCAAGCGACCAGAAAGCACGACTCCTAGAAGGATAGCTCGCAAGTTGCCCACCTATTTTGCGGATGAATTGGAATTTTGTTTTGGCAGTTGCTTTCTTACTAAACCTCGAGGCAGCATTTAATTTGCGTTTTAACTCAGAAATATTCGGCTCCTTATTATTACGAGCCGTGGTCCAAGTTTCATATACAGTTTGCTTAAGAATTTTAGCTTTCTGCAAGATCTATTAAACCACGGTCGTTTTTTGACGCCGGCAGCTACTCGCGGGTTAGGAATATAGCATTCCATACCAGCAAGGATCTTCTGAGTTAAAGCAGATCTGCCTCCACGGGTACGATGTGTAAAATTCTCGCAATCCATCCCAGTCTGTCGACTTATAGTGCCACACACGACGCCAATTAGTTGGCCCAGATGGATCAGGTTGTTAGCATGACATTTGATTCCGAATGAGACAGTGGTCGGAGGAGCCAAGAGGCGCATCCACTGAGACGGAGTATCCGTCCAGACGAGTAGTCAGCAGAAGGTCCAGTAAGGAGCTCGTATGTTTCTCTATATCTGGTATTCTCGTTGCAGAGAGAATCCATAGGTCAGAGCAAATTCATGAGCAGATATCCCAGCATAGTTATTGGTTCGAGAACTGAGCCACTCACGATGGTGGGCGTTAAAGTCTCCCAAAATAACTAGTTCTGCTGTGGGATATTGCTCTAGAACTTTGTCAGTCTTCAAACTCAGGTGCGTCAAGAGTCGAGTTACGTCCGGGTCACCGCTATGAGACCTGTATAGGCATGCATAGATACGAGTGTGGCTGCCGTAATCCACGCACCCACAATATCAACAGGTCCCTGTCTTCAAGGGTATGAAGGCGGCGACAGCAGATATCCTCCCGGACGAACATACATACACCGGCACGACTCATAAAATTGTGTCCGAGTTTGTAGCCGGGATAGTGAAGGTATGATGTGTCGGCTGGGCAGGATATCTGCGTCTCCGTTAGAAAAAGAACGGTCGGCTGCGCAGTCTCGAGATGGTGATGGACTGCGTTAAGATTTGCGTGAATACCCCTGATGTTGCAAAAATCCACATTATATGTGGATGGAGTAGCCGCTGTACAAACTCTTTTCTTTTTCGTTCTCATGGCCATTATATATAAAAAAAAGTTACTTATACTTTGGATGAGGATTTACTGCACAGACAGTTTAGAGGACAAAAGGTGCGGTTCTAAGACTGCTGAAGCTCGCCACAGATGATGCGGTTGCTGGCACGGCGGGCGGAAGGGCCCCTGATCCCCCTCTGTTGTAGGAGCCGGGTCCACTCCGGTCTCCTTCTCCGGCACGACTACTACTTCAGAGACTTTACACCGGTTGGCGGATCAACCTCCCAGGGCGGAGATTAAGTGATCCCTGGGTTCGGGAACCCGTTCAACCTGCGGGCGGCCAGCGGTCAGCCGTTTCATCAGGTCTCCCTGACGGCTGAACAAGCACGCAGTGTCTACGCCGAGCAATGACAGCAACAAGCACCGCCGGTCCTCCGCTGTCCGCGCAGCGAATCCTCAAAGAGCTCTGGCAACCTTACTCACCGCCAGGAACAGAACACTACTCAATGTTAGTGTTATTTTGGCCGCGGTTTTCTGTAAGGTGGAGGTACTTCCCCAGTTCGAGCCGCTCATTCGAGCAAGTACTCGCTATGCCCTGCTTTAGTTGTTCGGGTGGCTTATTTGAGCGAGTAATTGCAGTGCCCTACCTCTCTCTTAATTCAAAGTTTATAGAAAATGAGTTAAGATCCAAAAGTAGGGTGAGGTACATACAATGACAAATGGTTACTGTAGTGTTATATGAACGGGTTTTGTTAGGTTGTACATTCCAGAACTATTTTGTTTTGGCAAACAAGCCTACGGTCCGCCTGATGGTAAGCGGTCACCGTAGCCTATGGACGCTTGCAACACCAGGGGCATCACTCGCGCGTTGCCGACCCTTCAGAAATCTAATAACTTCTTTTTTGAAGAACCCCATACTGTAGTCCTTAGAGGAAACCTTGGCGGGGAGCGCATTCCACAACCCAAGCGTTAGCGGGAGCGGGGCGGGGCGCGTTTCTCTGAAACCGCACTGTACGCGACCATTTCGGTTCCAAAGTGTGAGAATGAATTCCCTGTCGATGGCGAGCGGTGCGATGGTAAAAAGTAGCCGTGGGCATCATTTCGAACAATTCCTCAAAACACAATCCATTGTACAAGCGGTAGAACACACACAGGGAGGCAAAGTCTCTCCTCAGACTTAAGGGCTCGATACCGCAAGTGAGTTTGGGATCGTCGACAATTCTCACAGCCCGTCGTTGAACCGAGTCAAAAGGGCCAAGCTGGTATCCGGTTGCACCCGCCCAGAGATGGCAGCAGTACTCCATATGGGGCCGGACTTGCGACTTGTAAAGTAGCAACCTTTGACCCGACGTGAAGTACTGCTTCGCTCTGTTGAGTACACCAAGTTTTTTGGACGCTAGCTTTACCTTGTCTAGCAAATGATCTCGGAACTGAACATCGCTGGAGATGTCAACGCCAAGGATCCCAATGCTCTTGGAGATGGAGAGGGGAGTGTTCTGGAATTGTGGGACTACAGTGAATGGGGTTTTCTTGGCGGTGAACGCGCAGACTTGTGTCTCTGAAGGGTTGAATCGGACCAAGTTTTCCCGCCCCCAGTCAGAGACCTTGGACAGACCGATCTCGATTTGAGACACAAGTTCTTCACGCTTTTCCTCTACAACGGAACGTGGGATGCTTGCACGGCCCGTGTAATAAGCGTCTCCAGTACTGTCATCTGCATAGCAATGTGTGTTTTTGATGTCCAACATATCATTGATGTGCAGTAGAAACAGCGTAGGAGACAGCACAGGGCGTTGCGGGACAACAGCATTAATGTCCATGCTATCAGAGCAACTACCGTCAACTACGGCTCGTATGCGACTGCCCGACAAAAAGCTAGCCACCCATTTGCACAAACCCTCAGGCACTCCGTAAGATGGCAACTTCGATAGAAAACCCCGGTGCCAGACCCGATCGAACGCCTTCGCTATGTCTAGGCTACATGCCAATGCCTCCCCCTGACTCTCAATGGCTAGTGCCCATCGGTGTGTGAGATACACTAGAAGGTCACCAGTTAAGCGACCATGGCGAAAGCCATGTTGACGGTCACTGATCAGGTCGTGTTTTTCTAGGTATCTCAAAAGCTGTGTGTTGATCACACGCTCCATCACCTTGGAGAGGAGAGAGGTTATAGCGATAGGCCTGTAATTCGATGGAGCTGATCTATCGCCGTTTTTGGGCACCGGGTGCACATTCGCAGTCTTCCATGAAGACGGAAATTGCCTACTGTACTCAAGAGGCGCGTGAGTACAGTATAACTATTTGTTTTTTGTACAATCCGGAACTATTTTATTTTGTTAACATTTCAAAATGTGTTTTGTTCCAGAACTATTTTGTTTTGTTTGTACATTTCAGAACTATTTTATATTGTTTGTACATTTATTTACTATAAGTATGGCTATCTAATTTTCAATGACAAGTATATATAAGGATTTTATTTTCTTTCCAATCTTCTGTAAGTTTAAAATGACTAAGTTATTGACCGTTTTACCTAATACCTAATAGTATGCTAATTAATTTATAAAGGTCAGGTAAAAGTATGGCAAATATTTGTTCATATAGTCGAGAGGTTTTGTAAAACCACTAAACTGAGTAAGATATTCTTATGAAATATTACTAATATCCTGTCGAAACTAAAGAGAAACAAACAAGGTTGTAAAGCAGACACATTTTTAGTATACCTTTATATCAAATATTGGTAAACAAATGTATGTAATACTTGGCCTTTGACTTATAATATAAGGTCATAAAACCAAAAATAAATATAAAATTATACTTATTTTAATAATTTTTTATAAATTGCATGTACAATTTATAAAAAAAAATGGTTTTGTAATGTGCAGACAGAACTGGTTCACACAACACCCCATTGGCACTTTCAGGTGTATCCCTATTTACCGGACACATTTAGAATTTTGCGCTCATTATCTTTAACAAACTTATAACGAGACAAAAATTTCAGATTGATTTAAATAATATTACCGCAGTTCTGAGAGATTGTTACTTATATACCTACACGTAAGTCAGAAGTTTAGCAGTCACTGTCACTATGGTACTGCTCAAGAATATAGAATGTTATCGACATCCTACCGATCATTGAACACTTTCTTATTTTGTTTGTCCTCAGAGCCAGTCACCACTACAGTATCCTTCCCGGAAATCCATGGTACGTCGTCAGACGCCTGTGCCTCTTTCGACCCCGTTCCCTTGCGCGGAGGCAGTCCCCCGGGGTCGCAGCAAGCGACGCCCCACCTCTGTGCATCGACTACGACCCGGGGACATCGACGTGGTCGCCGCCATCGGAGATTCTCTAATAGCTGGCAACGGAGCGCTTGAGGAATACGCTCTCGGAACCATTATAGAGTATAGAGGAATATCATGGTGTGCAGGTTGGTTTGAATTTATTTTGTGACTTATTAAAAAATTCATGCAGCATTAATGTCTCTCTCTAACAGGTCAACTTGTAAACTCCATTGGCGTAACTAGAACAGCCGGGCAATTTGAAATTTAGATTTGAAATCCATCTATCAGTAATTTACATTTTTAATACAGTTGCTCGAAGTGATATATTACGTAGATGGGTTGCGTGTCTTGCCTATTACACACTATTGCTTTTTACTTTACCAAATAAAAAATCGCAACAGTCGTTCAATACACGCGCGGTAATGTCATTCCAAATCCAACGCAATCGGACTCTTCGTAAAAATAATTTACAATGAAAAGTCCCGTTACCGGGTTGTTATAGGTAGTATATATTTTATAGGTAGCAGCTATAAACTACCTATATACAAACTAAAACTATATATAAACTTGGAAATGCGATGCCTTACCTGTATGCGGTTTTCCTATACCATAAGTACAATGCGGAAATGTGATCGGATAAGTGGCGTACCTACATAGTAACTACTAATCATAATTTGGCCTAGTTAAGCCAGCCACTCAGTTTTTATATGCCCACGTAGTTTTAGTCTACTGTAGAAAATGTATAAAAAAAGGCCAAGTGCGTGAACTATACGCATTAAGTCCGGAATCCTGACTTTTGTCTGCTCCGATTCTGATCAAAATAATTATCTTTGAGAGTGGGTATTACTGCAGCCTTTTCCTAATCTTTCAGGAGGCGAGGCGACGTGGCGGGAGTACCTCACTTTGCCGAACATTCTGAAGGAGTTCAACCCAGGGTTGCGAGGGTATTCGACGGGCACCGGGGAGTGGGTCACCAAGAACTCTCGACTCAACGTCGCCTTCCCCGTTGCCTCCGACCAGGATGCTTTCAAACAAGCTAAGGTGTGGTATTCGCTTCTCAAAGTGTTATATTATACTTCACTATTTATTACTCAAAGAGTTTTTCTTATTTTGGAACTATAATAAAGGGTACCTTTTTTAGCCCAATTTTTTTTATTTAACAAGGATGAAAAATAAGACGTGACGGACGGATGGTAACCCTACCTGGGGCTCCGCCTGGACCACTTTGGGAACTACTGCTCTATGTAAACTACCTAAAGCAACGTAGCATCCTGACGCGGCCATGAGGGCCATGTTGGTCTCTGTAAAGTACTTAAAGCAACACGGCAGCCTGACGCGGCCATGAGGGCCGTGTTCCTCGATGTAAAGAACTTAAAGCAACGTGACATCCTGACGTGGCCATGGGGTCCGTGTTTCTGTATGTAAAATACTTTAAGTAACGTACGGCAGCCTGCCGCGGCTTTGTGGAGAAGCTGTGCAACATTTTACTTTTTGCCGATGACACTTCTCTTTTTTTTAAAGTCGACAGAAATAAAACTAATTTTGACAACGTAAGTAGTGCACTTTCTCAGGTTCTTTCTTGGTTTACGGCAAATAACTTACATCTGAATGCAAAAAGACGTGCTTAAAATTTATGATGCCAAATATCAGACACATAAATACAAAATTATCCTTCAACGCAGAAGAAATAGAACTGTTAGACTCAACAGTGTTTCTAGGTATTACATTATACAATAGGATGCAGTGGAAACTTCACATCTCAGTTCTTGCAGGGACACTTAGTTCAGCTGCTTATGCAGGTAGAAAAGCTAAGCAGCTTACATATGTTGACACTGCTCGCTTGGTCTACTTTAGCTATTTCCATTCCGTCATGTCTTATGGCATTTTGCTTTGGGGTAAGGCAGCTGATATTGATACAGTCTTTATTTTGCAAAAGAGAGCAGTGCGGTTAATCTATAAATTAGGACCTCGAATTTCTTTTAGGGAACTATTTAGGGAAATTGATATTTTAACTGTTCTTTGCTTGTATAATGTATGTACGCAAAAATTGTCACTTATTTGCTAAAAATAGTGACCTACACAGTGTTAATACAACGAATAAGGATAAATTAGTAGTTCCAAAATGTCGTCTTCAGAAGGTACATAGCTCTTTCGCAATACAAAGTATATTTTTCTACAATAAAATTCCATAACATGTGGTTGATTTACCCTCAAATAAATTTAAAATATATATCAAAGATAGTTTAATAAAAAAAGATATTACAAAGTTGAAGAATACATAAATGATAAAAATGCTTGGAAAAATTAGAACTTTATTGTTTTGTATTTGTATTGGGGCATTTAAATTTTTTTTTTAAATTAAAACATTGTATGTTATGGCGACGTGAAGACTTGACGAAGTTTACCAAATGCTGCCCAGCCCAGCTAAAGACGAAAGTCTTTGACCAGTGCGTCCAACCAGTCATGACTTACGCCGCCGAAACGTGGACACTAACAGCAGGGCTGGTCCACAAGTTCAAAGTCGCACCGCGCGCAATGGAGCGAGCTATGCTCGGAGTGTCTCTAAGGGATCGAATCCGAAATGAGGACATCCGGAAGAGAACCAAAGTTACCGACATAGCTCGCAGAATTAGCAAGCTGAAGTGGCAGTGGGCTGGCCACGTCTGTCGGAGGACCGATGGCCGATGGAGCAGACGTATGCTAGAGTGGAGACCGCGTATGGGAAGGCGAAACGTGGGACGCCCTCCAGCCAGGTGTACCGACGACCTTAAAAAGGTGGCTGGTGGTGGCAGGATGCAGAAGGCAGGGGACCGGGAGAAATGGCGCGCCATAGAGGAAGCTTATGTTTAGCAGTGGACCAATATAAGCTGATATGATAATGATGATGATGTTATGTTATTACTGCTGAATTTCTTGCCGGTTCTTCTCGGTAGTAAAGAATTCTGAACCTTCCAATCTTCTCCTCTTATATCTTAATATTTTAAAAAGCAACTATAAATCAGTTTTAAGTACACGTGTGTTCGCCGTGTGATGTTAAATGTAAACTTGTGGTCACTACAACTAGATATTGATGATACTAAACAGACAAATGATTTTAAAGAAAACACTAAGAATATCTACTAAGTACTAAATTTGTTTTTCTTCGTCAGTGGCGAACTATCTCATTCAGAGGCTCGGGGCATCTTAAATATCTTATTGGATGAAGGAAAATGTTGAAATAAAATAAATCATAACAAAAACTACATTTAATTAACTATTTTGTAAAACATGTAAGCTTAAATTTTACTGACATAATATAGAAAATCTAGACATAATCGAAATCATCTTTTATTTTTCGAATTAAATACTAGATATAAACTCCGGACTTGCCCAACAAAACTACTAGCCATTAAATTAATTTAAAAAAGTAAATAAGCAACATTTGAACGCAGCGAATTGGCGGCAAAATTACCTAAACTATTTTTATTATTCTAAATACAGTTGTCAACATAATAAGTTTTTTCACACGCATGCTTGAGAAAAGCACTATACAAGCCTTGGCCACAACTGAGCATAACCGGACTCTATGATGCGTGCTTCGGCTATGTGAGGCATACTCACGATCGACCGCTTATGTTGCGTTTGCGGGCCGCGGCAGTAATGTACTATGAATGTATTGTAACAAATAAAGAAATAGTTTATATGGTAGATAGTTATAGGTAGTTGGTGCTACCAAAATCCTTTTACTTGTTTCAGCACTTTGTTCCTTCTCAAATTCCTCCGTCAGAAATGTTGTAATTTGCTACGGCTAATTCTAAGTCACTGACAGGTGGTACCATTAAATTGTCAATTCATATGATATGTTTTTAATTTTGAGGTAAATTAATTAAAGATAAAATATGTTGTTTCAGGTTTGTTAATAATTGCAATCGTAGCTCGTGAATAAATAAAATTAATCCTATTTCTGACGCAATTTTTGGCATTTGCATATATTTTTGAGTGACGTCACCATTTTAAAATATAAGGTAGCAAAATTAATTATTCCTTTACTTAGTCCGCACAGTTCTTATATAAAATTAGAAGAGTTACCGCAACCCGAGAGCGACAACCCAAGCCGAGGCTCCCCCCGCGGGGAGCCCTTGAGCGTTGGGCGCTATATGGGCTGAGGCTCCTTCAGAGTCTCGCCCCAAAAAGCCCGGTGAAGCAGTAATGGCTGCAACAGCCAACTGCATTGTTAGATCAGAAAAAAAAAAAAGAGTTACCGCCACTGAGTCCTGTGTCTAGTCACTACGCTATCGCATTTTTTTTTTTCAAAATAATTCTTATTCTTGCAAAACTATCTTTGAAATTTATTTATTATTATAATTTAATTATATTCTCATACATGTATAACTACAGCCAAATAGTAGTTTGATTCTGGTTAATTTTATCACCAGTGGTTTATGGTGTGTTATTTAGTAACTGGTGTCACTGTCACACAATGATTCAGCGGTCTAGCCGCGGGGCTACGAAAAGCGGCACATATTGCAAATAATACCTATAAAACATACATTCAAGTATCTAAATACTAGTTTGGCCGATAGGTTTCTTACACTTCGTAACCGCTAAGGAAATGTCAAAGTTTGTATGGGTCGGGAAAAGATAAAACGCACGAACACCTTTATGGTACTCTTACAAACTATATAGCTCAGTGTTAACTCAGTACCAGAAATCCATTTGATCTCCACAGTACCGGTAGATATTTCAACCCCTTGTTGTAGTGTCTTTTGGGTTGCACTGATTGCGGCCTGCATCACTGTTTGTACATATGTATTCTAAGTATTGTACAAATTTAATCTTCCACGGGAAGGCATACAGCAAATATTGAAGGGAATTGGATCCGCTTATAAACACAACACTTGGCTCGTTGCTCGGATCAAGGATGTACATAATACTGGATGTGGTGATGCTCTCTCACTTAATGTAGCTTAATAAAGTAATATTTAATGTTCTATAACAATATTTATAAAAATTTATAGTGTAATATACAAACCATCAGCGTCATATCAACTAATTGAGGTTAACTCAAAGTATCTAATCGACCACTTTTCGCCATTGATATACGATACGATAGGAGTGGTCATAGAGGGGTGGCGGTGTCGACTTTAGGAAGTGGTTGGCTATTTTGAGAAAGTTACGTAAGATGAATCCAGGGGTTATTTTAGGGGTTCAATCCATCTCTACCCCAATAGGAAAGTCTTTTGAATATATTTGACGTTTTACATTAAAAAATCTTTTCCTATAAATAAAACTTACAAAATATTTATACTATGTAGACCAAAAATCCAAATAAATCCCCCAAGAGATTATAGCAGGGAGTCCTAGTGGACGAAGGCTGTGGTCTACATAACACATTTTGTATTTACGTAAAAAACACGATAATTGATCTTTATAAATAAATACTTACAACGAAACAAATTCAGCTAAAGCTTTTTGAATATTCGCAATAAATCTCATTCTAAGTTGTAAGGTCTAAGTGAAAAAGGGTATAAGTTAAAAAAATTGTGATTTTGAGATGTAAATTAAGACCGACCTTTATAATCAAAATTAAAAAAAAAACAGTGTAGGCTTCCTTTGTAACCGTAGTAACTTTATATCAATTTATATTAAATATAAAATTTTCAAAAGAAACTCAACTTAAATCTGCTAACAACTAAACCTTATATTTGCTACCTGTTTTGCACAAGTGAAACTTCATCTTTTAATGGAATTTGTACGAAATGTTTACTTTTCCGACTACATTTTTTAAGTTGGTCGACTATTACTCATTATGTTGTAAAGCCTGCTACACCCATGATTTTTTTACTTTAGCATAATACACCTGGAATATCTTTTTTCTAAACTTAAAATGCCTTTATTAAAAGAGTCATCTTCTGGTACACCTAAATATTTCTGTACTGCAGCGACTTCGGCTTCATCATGTTCGTATCTCTGTCCATCCAAAAACCCTTCAACCTTGGAAAAAGATAGAAAACACTGGGGGCAAGGTTGGGTGAATATGGAGAATGCTCAAGTATTTTGAAGCCAGCATCTCAGCCATAGCAACGGCGGACCTGTGAGCCAGGGCATTATCTTGATGAAATAAAATAGTTTGCCTCGCGATTTTCCCGAATTTAGTTACGCAGTTTTATTATTTGTTCTGCATACAAAATCTAGACATAATCGAAATCATCTTTTATTTTTCGAATTAAATACTAGATATAAACTCCGGACTTGCCCAACAAAACTACTAGCCATTAAATTAATTTAAAAAAGTAAATAAGCAACATTTGAACGCAGCGAATTGGCGGCAAAATTACCTAAACTATTTTTATTATTCTAAATACAGTTGTCAACATAATAAGTTTTTTCACACGCATGCTTGAGAAAAGCACTATACAAGCCTTGGCCACAACTGAGCATAACCGGACTCTATGATGCGTGCTTCGGCTATGTGAGGCATACTCACGATCGACCGCTTATGTTGCGTTTGCGGGCCGCGGCAGTAATGTACTATGAATGTATTGTAACAAATAAAGAAATAGTTTATATGGTAGATAGTTATAGGTAGTTGGTGCTACCAAAATCCTTTTACTTGTTTCAGCACTTTGTTCCTTCTCAAATTCCTCCGTCAGAAATGTTGTAATTTGCTACGGCTAATTCTAAGTCACTGACAGGTGGTACCATTAAATTGTCAATTCATATGATATGTTTTTAATTTTGAGGTAAATTAATTAAAGATAAAATATGTTGTTTCAGGTTTGTTAATAATTGCAATCGTAGCTCGTGAATAAATAAAATTAATCCTATTTCTGACGCAATTTTTGGCATTTGCATATATTTTTGAGTGACGTCACCATTTTAAAATATAAGGTAGCAAAATTAATTATTCCTTTACTTAGTCCGCACAGTTCTTATATAAAATTAGAAGAGTTACCGCAACCCGAGAGCGACAACCCAAGCCGAGGCTCCCCCCGCGGGGAGCCCTTGAGCGTTGGGCGCTATATGGGCTGAGGCTCCTTCAGAGTCTCGCCCCAAAAAGCCCGGTGAAGCAGTAATGGCTGCAACAGCCAACTGCATTGTTAGATCAGAAAAAAAAAAAAGAGTTACCGCCACTGAGTCCTGTGTCTAGTCACTACGCTATCGCATTTTTTTTTTTCAAAATAATTCTTATTCTTGCAAAACTATCTTTGAAATTTATTTATTATTATAATTTAATTATATTCTCATACATGTATAACTACAGCCAAATAGTAGTTTGATTCTGGTTAATTTTATCACCAGTGGTTTATGGTGTGTTATTTAGTAACTGGTGTCACTGTCACACAATGATTCAGCGGTCTAGCCGCGGGGCTACGAAAAGCGGCACATATTGCAAATAATACCTATAAAACATACATTCAAGTATCTAAATACTAGTTTGGCCGATAGGTTTCTTACACTTCGTAACCGCTAAGGAAATGTCAAAGTTTGTATGGGTCGGGAAAAGATAAAACGCACGAACACCTTTATGGTACTCTTACAAACTGCGTATTATGTAGGGCTGTTGGATGGTAAACTTCTCGATAGCTCCTCTTCAGAGAGTTGCACGGCCGCAGGCATTTTTGGGCGTGGTCAAGAGAATGTGATAATAATTAGACAACCTGAGGTACTATAACAAGTTGTATAGATTGGAGATGCCAAAAGCAGTCAAGACGGACAACATGTACAAACACACAATGTTGGTAACGTCACGCTCGGCCTCCAGAGGTTTATGATGCGTGACTCTGGATTGGCCAAGTATTTGAGTGGACGTTTCCGTAACTGCATTGACCCACTAAGTATATTTATAAATACCAATTTTAACAAATTAATATTATTTTGGTTGCCCACTAACGTGCTCTATATTTTCTACGATGGGCGGAAGAATATATTTTTGGCTGGCAATGAAGGCAAGGAAGGACGTACACAATCTCACAAAATTTTATCTGAAGGTTCCTTGAACTTTGAAAATAGAGTGTTACCACTCCTGAACCCAACGACAAATAATAAGGGTGAAAAATCCTCCTTTTTCATTTTAAACAAGGTTGTACCAAACTTTGGATATTGTTATTGGCATCACTACAAACGTTTTACCATAGGTTAAAACATTTGCCAGTCTCGTCCTAAACTATCGTACGTTGACTTTACTGAGTGGACTACACGAATACACAACCAGCAGAATCTGATCTGCATTCTGACTATAGCATCTATTTCATACCCATATATAACTAAAGTAGTTCACTTGTTGCGATAACAGTGTTGAGATGAGGGATTTAAAAGTGCTTTTACTCCAGTTATAGGTAATGTTGTTTTCAGATCTTAGTTGAGCGTATGCGAATGTCTCCTGATGTGAACATGGCGCTGGACTGGAAGATGGTGACGATCTTTATGGGCGCCAACGACCTGTGCTCGGCGTCGTGCCTCTCACCTATCTCCTGGTCACCGACGGCACACGCTCGCAAGCTGGCCCGTGCCATCGACTATTTGCAAGCCCATCTGCCCAGGACTGTTGTTAATTTAGTGCCAGTTTTAGGTAAGTACTTATTATATACATATAGATAGTTCTCCATTATAAGATCAAGTCTTACAGGTTTATGATCAGTTTTTGATTTTATTCCCGAATTTGTAATGTAACATCTCGTTTCTTGCCAAATTTCATTATTTTAGGTCATCGGGAAGTACCCCATAGGTTTTCATCTATATGTGTCACAATTACCGACAAAAAAGACCTTTGGGCATATTTTTTATTGCAATGACTTTAGTATTTAACCCACTTCAAAAAAGGAGGAGGTTCTATATTCGACTTATACTTTTTCTTTATGTATATCCACCGATTTCGCCGTCAACTGTTAACCAATTTCAAAAATTCTTTTTTTAGTCGAAATAGTATGCTTCTGAGGTGGTCCCATATTAATAAAGTTGATTTAAAACTTAAACTTTTGGAGGAAAAAATAATTGATGTTAATTTGGAACTGGTGAAACACGCCTTTTATCAAGATAAGAGGCGTGTGCATGATTGTGTAAAATTTTGTTAAAAGTATGGACGTTTTTGGTGTAATAGAGTAAAAGAAAAAACAGCAATTCAAAACATAAAATTAACAGAAAAAAAACAAACTGGCTTCGAAAAGATGCACTAAAAAGGTAAAAATAATTACTTATTGCCAAAAATCTGATCTGAATTACAACTTGAAGTTGGTGTCATGCAAACAAACTGTTAGATAAATAGACACTTACTTCAAACTGTGATTCTTTTTTATTAATATTAATTTGCACTTGATACCTTCACGCGTTCACGAGTAAAAGGGTTTTGACAGGCAGACAGACAAACCTTGCTTTTTGTCACATTTCATGATTCTAGGACAACGGAAATTTTAGATTTTAATTTATTTGTAAATGCCAAAATATTCAACAAAAATTTCGGTCGTATTTTTTTACAGCTTCAAGGGACCGTAGATAATAGATATTTGATATTAATTTCAACTTGATACCTTCAAGTGTTCCTGAGAAAAAGGGTCTTGATCAGCCGCCGATTTTGGCGGGACGTCCCGATTTTTAAATCAAAATTAAATGTCCCGCGCGGGACAGGCTCAATCCCCCTTTTCAGGAATAACTCGACCGTGGGTGCAGCGTACTGACTTAACTATTTAACGATAGGGTACCTAATCCAATTTGAAATATCATATTTTTATAAAAATGCATTTTCTATGGATATTTTTACTAGGTACCTAACTATTGTTACGTAAACGTAATTTGAACTCAAATAAAAAGATAAATATTCAAAACTTTTGATTATATACGTTATTTTACTATGTCCCGCTTTCGACGAAAGAATCCCGCTTTTTTCACTCAAAAAGTTTATAAATCCCGACTTGGCAAAAAAATATATCTGGCAACACTGGTCTTGATAGACAGATAGACGGAGAACAAAGTTATCCTAAAAGGGTTCCTTTTTTCCATTTGAGGTACGGAACTCCTTTAAATGGGTCACTTTTAGATTCAAATGACTAACGACTCGTAGCGAAGTTGGCGAGCCGTTTTTACTTCTAAAAATCAAAGAGATCCATAGACACGCGTAACTCTTTGTTACTAACAAACCCAGGAAGTGGAACTAGCAGTGCATTGTCTATAAAGCCTATTGTTGGATTGGCTACTGTTTATAAGTAATATAAAATCAAACAGACAAAAAACTAACTAAGAAGTAAAAAATAAACTAAACCTGTTCACCCTTGCTAAGCTGCTAAAAGAATTTTAAGTCGGAATATTTCGCCTATAAATTGAATCTTGGATGGATTCCTATAAGTGATTACTTATTATTAAGAATTTATTAAGAACCTCCTTAATTTTCTTTCGTCTGTTAGAAAAAAATAGTCAGGCGTAGTTTTTTACACGACTTCTGAATTCTGAAGTTGCTACTATCATAATTATTGTTTCCAATAATTGTATGTTACTAGGCCACGAGTCCCTTCAATACCGTTGTGAAAACCATTAATATGAAGTAACAGCCTAAAACGGTCACATAACAGAAAGATAAAAGATTTGAGTAGGAAAGAGTTACATAGAGTTAAATATAACGATGGAAGGTGGTATTGAGGAAGCTTATGTGTTTGCCAGACGTGTCGGTGTCGGTGCGAGTGGTGCGCCCCCTGACGTGTCGGCTGCTGCACTCGCTGTTCTGCACGTGCTTTCACCAGGGCGGCGGGGAACTGGAGGACCTCGTGAGGATGGCTCGACTCTACCAGAAGGCTGAGAATTTACTGGTGTGTTTAAATGAAATATTATTGTATGATTGATGGATAGATTATTGCACTGTCCACCTGGCAGATGGAAGGTGAACAGACTACGTATAACTGTTTAGGGGCCTCAAATTGCGACGCTTATTGTTCAAGTCAAAGTCAATTTTTTATTCAAACACTTTTGAATCATCCAAGTTATGAAATAATATATTTTGAAATCATTTACACAATGTTAATTTCTACCGAAAAGAATCCGGTAAGAAACACGATAGTTATTAAAAAAAAAAAAAATTATTTAGTTGACAACATAATCAGTACATATAATCATAAAAAAAATACAATTATAATCATCAATGTTTTAGATAAAAAATTTAAGCCATACTATTTTATATAATTTCTATTTTAATTTGGTTTACCTATGCGTCCTGTTTTGATGTGTCTAGGTCGAGAGCGGTCGATACGATGGTCGGGACGACTTCACGGTGCTAGTCCAACCGTTCATGCGTCTGTTCAACGCTCCGCTTCCGCTCCCGCACCCGCTGCCGCTCGTCATCCACCAATCGTACATCACGCACGACTGCTTCCACTTCTCGCAGAAGGGACACGCACTCGGTAACCGTACTTCCTCATCTTACTCACTAATGCACATACATAAAATGATGTCATGGTATGTATTGTGCTCTGAGACATGATTCAGAACCTGCTCCGTCCACTTCACAGCTCCAGCTTTATCACTTCCTTCGCATACATACGACTTTTAGAATAAGACAAACGAGTAGATGGCCCAGATATTAATAAGTGACCTACCTATGCGCGATCCCGTTAACACTAGCAGCATGCCCTGTACGTACGTGCACTGATGTCAGGTGTGACTCTGATGTCTTCAGTGAAACGTTTTAATATTATGTGCTGGTTCGCTATACCCTATCCTTTACTCAGGAATATATACGTACCTGTTATAAATAGTTGCCCTGAATTTGTGTATTTATGACGTTTAAGGCGAGCATATGGCAAAGATATAGTCTGGATTTTCTTCAGCTAGTGTTGTACCTCAATAGCTCAAATGTTTGCATGCAAGTCCTGGCATTTTTGACCTCAACGTTCCAACTGCAACTTTAAATAAGCTTAAGATGGCTACAAGTCTTTTTCTTCAATAACACCTACCTTGTTTACCTTTTTCAGCTGCGAATCTCCTCTGGAACAACCTGTTAGAACCAGTAGGGAACAAGACTGACAATGATCCTCCAATCCTGTGGCGGTCCTTCCGCTGTCCCTCGCGCGAGGCTCCCTTCATCTTCACCGTTAACAACTCTAAGAACTACTTGCTGACCGGAGTCCAAGATGGTGCATTCGACGATGACCGGTGATGAAACGTTATAGTAAAATACTGACTTTGAGTAATTAGATACTTTGTGTTTGTAATTTGTGGTTGTAATATCTTTATTTCAAATTATAAAATATCGTGTTACAATTTTAATGACACTGTATACGAATTGTAACTGAGATCATTTACAGTGATACCTAAACTTATATCACAAACAACGGAACAAATATAGAAGTAAAATAATGTTGGATCAAAAATTATGAAAAGAACCTAATGAGTAATGACATTATCAAATATGGAACAAGACCTTAGTTGGTCAAAGTGGTAAATACGACTTGCGGCGCCTCGCAGCGGGCGTCTTTTGACATTCACTGATCAAACACTACGATCATAAATTTACCCTGACCTGAGATATAAAGGACCATTCAAGCTCCTTACTGGACCTTCTGCTGACTACACGTCCTGACGGATATTCCGTCTATGTGGGTGTGCCTCTTGGCTCTTCCGACCACTGTCACGTTCAGACTCAAGTGTCATGCACACTACCCGATCCATCTGGGCCAACTAATTGGCGTCGTGTTTGTCATTATAAGTCCGCAGACTGGGATGGATTGCGAAAATTTTATGCATCGTACCCTCGTATGCTCAGATTTAGCTCAAAAGATCCTGACGTCTGCGCAGCCGCAGTCACTGAGACAATCCTCGCTGGTATGGAATATTTCATTCCTAACCTGCGAGTATCTGCCGGCGTCAAAAAACGACCGTGGTTTAATAGGTCTAGCAGAGAAGCTAAAATTCTTAAACAATAACAATAAGGATCCGAATATTTCTGAGTTAAAACGAAAATTAAACGCTGACGAGGTTCAGTAACAAAACAACTCCCAGAGCTAAATTCCGATTCATCGGCAAATAAGGTGGGCGACTTGCGAACTATTCCTCTACGAGTTGTGCTTTCTGGTCTGATCGTGAAAGCTGCCGAAAAGAACTTTTGCCAGTCATCGTTACCACCACTGCGAAAGATCGATAGTGATTTGGCCCATAGTGCTAAAAAGAAAGCCGGTCTACTGTGTAGTATCTTTGCCTCAACATCGAATATGAACGACGAAGGCGCTGTACCAAGTAGTAGTAGTTGTAGTAGTACTACTACTGTGTTTTAGGATAGGGCATAGGTATTTTTTTTTTATACCACTAAGGTGGCAAACAAGCTTACGGCCCGCCTTATGGTAAGCGGTAACCGTAGCCTATAGACGCTTGCAACACCAGGGGTATCAATCACGCGTTGCCGACCCTTCAGAAATCTAATAACTTCTTTCTTGAAGAACTCCATACTGTAGTCCTTGCAGAAAACCTTGGCAGGGAGCTCATTCCACAACTTAAGCGTTCGCGGGAGGAACTTTCACTGAAACCGCACTGTACGCGACCATTTAGGTTCTAAAGTGTGAAAATGAATTCCCTGCCGATGGCGAGCGGTGCGATGGTAGAAAGTAGCCATGAGCATCATTTCGAACAATTCCTCAGAACACAACCCATTGTACAAGCGGTAGAACACACACAGAGAGGCAAAGTCTCTCCTCAGACTTAAGGGCTCGATACCGCAAGTGAGTTTGGAATCGTCGACAATTCTCACAGCCCGTCTTTGATCCGAGTAAAAAGGGCCAAGCTGGTATCCGGGTGCACCCGCCCAGAGATGGCAGCAGTACTCCATATGGGGCCGAACTTGCGACTTGTAAAGTAACAACCTTTGCCCCGACGTGAAGCACTGATTCGCTCTGTTGAGTACCCCAAGTTTTTTGGACGCCAGCTACACCTTATCTTGTAATTGATCTCGGAACTGAACATCGCTGGAGATGTCGACACCAAGGATCCCAATGCTCTTGGAGATGGAGAGGGGAGTGTTCTGGAATTGTGGGACCACAGTGAATGGAGTTTTCTTAGCGGTGAACGCGCACACTTGGGTCTTTGTAGGGTTGAATCGGACCAAGTTTACCCGTCCCCAGTCAGAGACCTTGGACAGTATGGTTTCGATTTGAGACACAAATTCTCCGCGGTTTTCCTCCACAACGGAACAAGGGATGTTTGCACGACCCATGTAAAAAGCGTCTCCAGTACTGTCATCTGCATAGCAATGCATGTTGTTGATGTCCAACATGTCATTGATATGCAGTAGAAACAGCGAAGGATAGCACAGGGCCTTGCGGGACACCAGCATTAATGTCCATGCTATCAGAGCAACTACCGTCAACTATGGTTCGTATGCGTCTGCCGGACAAAAAGCTAGCCACCCATTTGCACAAACCGTCGGGCACTCCGTAAGATGGCAACTTCGATAGAAGACCCCGGTGCCAGACCCGATCGAACGCCTCCGCTATGTCCAGGGTACATGCCAATGCCTGCGACCATGGCGAAAACCATATTGACGGTCACTGACCAGGTCGTGTTCTTCTAGGTATCTTAGAAGCTTGCTCCATCACCTTGGAGAGGAGAGAGGTAATCGCGATAGGCCTGTAATTGGATGGATCTGATCTATCGCCCTTTTTGGGCACCGGGTGCACATTCGCAGTCTTCCATGAAGACGGAAATTGCCTAGTGTGGTGAGAAAGCGCGAAGAGGCGCGTGAGTACAGGGCATAACTCTGGAGTACACTGCTTAAGCACCACTGCTGGTATACCGTCTGGCCCACTCGACTTATAAACGTCTAGAGAATGCAACGCCCGCCGGGCATTTCCCCACAATGCCCCCCTTTACCTACCGCCGTGGTTCCTAGGTGTCAAAAGTAAGAGAGTAGGTTATTCGTTTGCATGCATCACGCTGCGAGGCGCCGCGAATAGTGTTCGTTCACCAATATCCTTACGATCCCGGTGATCGTTGAACTTTTTAAACGAGTACCATTTTATTTTTATTTAGAATATTTCTTGGTAGGTATTCTGAGTATGTCTTTTTGCAGTGTGTGAGACTAACTCGTACCTACATAAAAAGCTAATAAAAAAATATCTATTTGTAAATTTAAATAGGTATTAGACATTATATAAAGCAGCAGAAATCGTGTCCTATTTATATTATATTAATGAAAGTTAGTAAGTTGTATTGTTGTGTTTGTTTCTCAATCACGCTGCAATGGGACATCCGATTGAGATAAAATTTGGCAAAGATATAGTTTCTTGGGGAGACGGAGAAGGACATATTATCCAGAAAAAATCAAAAGTTCCTGCGGGGATAACTATAACCGAAATCCATTTGGACGTGGTATAATCAAGGAGTTGCCGCAGAATCCCGTCGCCTGCATTTACGGTTGGCGAAGCCGTTTGGAAAATGGTAATTGATAATAATATCTATGAGAATTAATTTGGTGTTTGGAAAGAAGTAGAAATTTTACGTAAATTGATTACTTAGTACGTAGTGTGAATGAAGCTATTTATAGATAGGTATTATATTATTTAAAATTAAATAGGTTTAAATATTGTTTCCAAAGCAATATATGTGACTTGATAAATACCTCGAATTAGAATGTAAGAAAAGATTACCACAAATTTGATACACCGTAAATTATTTTTGTATAGAAATTTTATTAAACAATAATGGTTTTCTTATTGTACAATTATCTATTTTTTGTTTTTATTTGTATAATAATTGAGGGTTTTTTTAATACATTTAGGCAAAAATATGACTTGTGCATTATTTATGAAAAACTAATAAAAATGAAATTATAAAATTATTAGTTTTTTTTTTTGTCAACTTGTATGTATCTTTTACTACTTTTATGACTTTTAAAAAGGATGGTAGCTTTACTGGATATGACCCAACTATCAGATAACACAGAAGTGTTGAGTGAGGCAAACAGGTTTTGTTAATATCAAAAAGAGGGAAATTTAGTGTTTGTTTTTTGTACATGTAGTTTATATTTTTCTGATTGATAATACGTTGGTAGAGCTGCGCGGGCCGGGGGTAAAACTGCTGAAAAGCAGCTCAGCAGCAATATATAAAACAAAACGTTCCAAATTAAAATCACCCTTCTGTATCTCCCATACAACTCCTAGTTACTTATAAAGTCCTAGTTCATCTTATAAACACTCTAAATCTACATAGAAGTAAGAAATACAATATAAATATACAAACATAGAAATAATCTTTCCTTGTTTATGACTCCCTGAAGGTAAGTCTTAGAAGAAAAATTTTAAAATCAGCAATGTTGGTAGAATAATTTTTAATAGCTGGAGGTTTTAAGATATGCAGTTTAAGTCCTTGTGAGTTTGTTGACCCTAAAAAACCTAGGGCTGTGAATTGACCTAATTTGGCTATGCGATCGAAAGCGGAGGCAAGTATTAAATCCGGAAAGGTATTAGATTGTTGTGCGTTGGTTCTAAGGGAAGAACAGAAAGGCGGGCAGAATTTATTAAATCTAATAACATACAACACTAAGGAGAAGGTTATTCATTATGGACTTTACTGCACAAAAAACTTATATTATGTAGCGACAGTCGGATTTATATAATAGTGAGGGCATTGTCTTGTCTGCAAGTTCTTTGAGATTTGAAGATGAAAGATTTTGAGATATTGTCGACTGTTCTTACTGGTACTGCTGTAATTAAAAATTTTAACAGTTAAGTAGTAACGATAAGAAACTCAGTGAGCACTCATACAATAACAACAGGTTATGTAAATCCGAAGACAAATAAATATACCAGGAATTGATATTGTATACGTAATTCCTATATTTTTATTTTAGCAAACAAACAAATTGCATAAATTGCTGCTCAATGTTAATATAACTAATTGGGAAGGGGCGTCCTTTATTTACATGATTTTTGATTTAGTTCGAGTCCCCCACGCTTTATCTCACGTGAGACTTTTCAAAATGTATTAAGTGTAAGTACAAACGTTAATCAGTGTTTGGTAACGCTATATTTATAAATAAAAAACCAACACACCTAAAATATTATTGTGTAGGATTTAGCCATATTTTACTTAATGCGGAAAAAAATAAGTGATATTTGCCGAGACACCGTTTCTCCACCACGGTTGATTGGGTGAGATTCACGTCGGCTTAGTAATAGTTGGAACGTTAAAACTCACACTCAGGTCAAACGTGTGCATGGTGACCAAATGGAAATAATCCTTTCTTAGCGCACGCCTGCATCATAATAGGTATATGTGTGCTAATTTCAGTTCGATCCGTCGAGTGGTTGGAGCTGTGCATTGATAGATTAGTCAGTCAGTCAGTAACGTTTGCATTATATATATATATATATTTTTTGCCAACAGTAAGTCTGACTAAATTCAGTGTGAGCTATCAGCCCATACCCGCCATAACCCATAAACAATGGGCGCAGTTTCACGGTTCGCCTGAAGCCGCGCCTCGCGCCTGCCCAGTTTTTTCATCTAGCTTCTTTCCTACTGGACACACTGTATGCTCTACCCAAACGAGTTAAGTTTGCAAGAATTTTATTAATTTTGTTAAAGTTTAACTTTTTGACGTGAAAAAAACCTTTATTATGAGGGTTTGCTCATCTTATTTTAAAGTTAATATTGAAAAGAAAATTCCATTTTTACATTTCATGCATGATAATGCTAATAATCTTTATAATATTTTTTTTGATTTCTTAAGTAATGAGTTCGAGCAAGTGTTTAAAGTAAAAACTTTTAGGCCAAATAATAAAATGAAATTCAAGGACAGGGCTACTGTAGGAATACACCGAAGTCGAACTAGGTTGTATGAAATGAAACAATATAACCACAGTCCCACATTCACCAACTAAGTGAAAATGTATTCAAAAATATTTAAAAAAGTATGCAGGGTTGCAAAATCAATACATTTAAGTAATAAAATTAAAAATTCTGATAATAAAATAAAGGCCACATGGAATGTAATAAATAGTGAAACAGGAAAAATTAAACCGCGTGACAATCATTATTCACTTACTGTAAATTCAAAAATAATTGATTCAGATCTTGATGTAGCTAACTCTTTTGAGAAATATTTTACTGAAATGCCTACAATTACAACTAATGCATTAAATTCCTCTCCATTAGAATCAGTTACTTTTAAAATGTAATGTAAATAAATGCAAGGCTATATTTAAATTTGAGCATGTTACCTCTGAAGAAATCATAAAGATATTGAAATTACTAACTCAGAAAAGAACTTACGACCTATGGGGTATATCAGTCAAAGTCCTTAGCGGAATTTTTGATATTATAGCACCAATCTTAGCCATAATATTTAATAGGTGTTGACGAAGGGATATTCCCAGACTTAATGAAATATAGTAAAATAATACCACTTTTTAAAAGTGGAAGTAAAGATGATCCTAATAAAATTTTAGACCTATCTCTACACTGCCTGCCTTAAGCAAAATTTTTGAAAAAATTATGTTCAATCAGATGCTTAAACATTTTAACTCAAATGGATTACTTCATCCTCAACAGTTTGGTTTTAAAAAAGGGCGTTCCACAACTGACGCAGGTGTTGCCCTTATACAGCATATATTTGCTGCTTGGGAACAGTCACAAAATGCTATTGGTATCTTCTGTGATCTATCAAAGGCATTCGAGTGCGTGCAACATGAAACTCTTATACGGAAACTGAGTCATTATAGTATTGCACAAGGTTCAAATCAATGAAGTAAAATCCAATGGCTCTGAAGTAAAATTAGGAGTTCCTCAAGGTTATATTTTAGGTCCTTTTCTATTTTTAATTTACATAAATGACTTGCCTTTCTTTGTGGAGAAGCTATGCAAGATTGTACTGTTTGCTGATGACACATCTCTTTTATTTAAAGTTAACAGAAATAAAACTAATTTTGACGACGTAAGTAGTGCGCTTTCTAAGGTTTTTCATGCCTAAGACTAAGTGTTTAAAATTTATGATGCCAAATGTCAGAAACATAAGAACAAAATTATCCCTAAACGGAGAATAAATAGAACTATTAGACTCAACAGTGTTTCTAGGTATTACATTAGACAATAGGCTGCAGTGGAACCCTCACATTTCAGTTCTTGCAGGAAAACTCAGTTCAGCTGCCTATGCAGGTAGGAAAGTTAGGCAGTATTAATAAACAAAACAAAAAAGTAAGACTAAATACTAAGAATACAAAGAAGTTTGCAAGAGCAGACCAGCCTCCACAGGCGGCACCCGTTCACGAGTATGACACATGAATCAGCCATCGCTTCGCTCAACCATGTTTTAGGGAACGTAACGACCCAACACACACGCCACCACCGCAGAGACACATTGAGAGAGCATGACACACTCAAGCAACTCCAATAAAACTTCGATTGTACTAGTTACAATGTGTGTAGTAAAGGAACAAAATATAAGAGGAGAAGATTGGAAGGTTCGTAATGCTTTACTACCGAGAAGCAACGGCAATAAACTCACTAGTTAATCTTTTATACATCCTATAAAAATACAATATAGCCTTACACTAGGTAATAACATAATATACAATGTTTTAATTTAAAAAAAACAAAAAAATTCAAATGCCCCAATTAAGTTCTAATTTTTCCAAGCATTTTTATTATTTATGTATTCATCAACTTTGTAATAGCTTTTTTTCATTAAACTATCTTTGACATATATTTTAAATTTATTTGAGGGTGAATTAATCACATGTTCTGGAATTTTATTGTAGAAAAATATACTTTGTATTGCGAAAGAGCTATGTGAAGACGACATTTTGGAACTACCAATTTATCCTTATTCCTTGTATTAACACTGTGGAGGTCACTATTTCTAGCAAATAAGTGACAATTTTAGCGTACATACATTATACAAGCGAAGATATATTGGCAAGGAACAGTTAAAATATCAATTTCCCTAAATAGTTCTCTAAGAGAAATTCGAGGTCCTAATTTATAAATTGACCGTACTGCTCTCTTTTGCAAAATATAGTCTGTATCAATATCAGCTGCCTTATCCCAAAGCAAAATGCCATAAGACATGACGGAATGGACGCGCAGACTTGTGTCTTTGAAGGGTTGAATCGGACCAAGTATTCCCGCCCCCAGTCAGAGACCTTGGACAGACCGATCTCGATTTGAGACACAAGTTCTTCACGCTTTTCCTCCACAACGGAACGTGGGATGCTTGCACGGCCCGTGTAATAAGCGTCTCCAGTACTGTCATCTACATAGCAATGCAGGTTGTTGATGTCCAACATGTCATTGATATGCAGTAGAATCAGCGAAGGATAGCACAAAGCCTTGCGGGACACCAGCATTAATGTCCATGCTATCAGAGCAACTATCGTCAACTACGGTTCGTATGCGTCTGCCGGACAAAAAGCTAGCCACCCATTTGCACAAACCGTCGGGCACTCCGTAAGATGGCAACTTCGATAGTAGCCCCGGTGCCAGACCCGATCGAACGCCTTCGCTATGTCCAGGGTACATGCCAATGCCTGCGACCATGGCGAGAGCCATATTGACGGTCACTGACCAGCTCGTGTTCTTCTAGGTATCTTAGAAGCTGTGTGTTGATCACACGCTCCATCACCTTGGAGAGGAGAGAGGTAAAAGCGATAGGCCTGTAATTCGATGGATCTGATCTATCGCCCTTTTTGGGCACCAGGTGCACATTCGCAGTCTTCCATGAAGACGGAAATTGCCTAGTGTGGTAGGAAAGCGCGAAGAGGCGCGTGAGTACAGGACATAACTCAGGAGCACACTGCTTAAGCACCACTGCTGGAATACCGTCTGGCCCACTCGACTTATGAACGTCTAGAGAAAGCAACGCCCGCCGGACCTCCCGCTGTGTCAAGGAGATTTCCGGCATGGTCTTACCGCACCACGGTATAGTAGGTGGTACAACGCCTTCATCGTTCATTTTCGAGTTTGAGGCAAAGAGACTGCCCAGTAGATCGGCTTTCTCTTTAGCACTATGGGCCAAGTCACCATCGGTCTTTCGCAGTGGTGTTAACGACGACTGGCAAAAGTTCCCTTCGGCAGCTTTGGCAAGCGACCAGAAAGCACGACTTCCAGAAGGATTGCTCGCAAGTCGTCCACCTATTTTGCCGATGAATTGGAATTTTGCTCTGGCAGTTGCTTTCTTACTGAACCTCGAGGCAGTATTTAATTTGCGTTTTACCTCAGAAATATTCGGATACTTATTATAACGAGCCGTGGTCCAAGCCTCATATGCAGTTTGCTTAAGAATTTTAGCTACTCTGCAAGACCTATTAAACCACGGTCGTTTTTTGATGCCGGCAGGTACTCGCAGGTTAGGAATGAAACATTCCATACCAGCGAGGATGGTCTCAGTGACTGCGGCTGATCATCTGAGCTAAAGCAGATCTCCCTTCACGGGTACGATGCATAAAATATTCGCAATCCATCTCAGTTTGCCGACTTATAGTGCCACACACGACGCCAATTAGTTGGTCCAGATGGATCAGGTTGTGTGCATGACTTTTGAGTCCGAACGAGACAGTGGTCCAAGGAGCCAAGAGGCGCATCCACTGAAACGGAGTATCCGTCCGGTGTAATCAGCAGAAGGTCCAGTGAGGATCTCGTATTGTACTCTAGGTATTCTCGTTGGAGAAAGTATCAGCTGAGAGAATCCATAAGTCAGAGCAAATTCATGAGAGATATCCCTGCATAGTTATTGGTTCGAGAACTGAGCCACCCACGATGGTGGGCGTTAAAGTCTCCCAAAATAACTAGTTCTGCTGTGGGATATTGCTCTAGAACTTTGTCAGTCGTCAAACCGCTATGAGACCTGTATAGGCACGCAAAGATACGAGTGTGGCCGCCGTAATCTACGCGCACCCACAATATCGACAGTTCCCTGTCTTCAAAGCTATGAAGGCGGCAACAGCAGATATCCTCCCGGGCGAACATACATACACGGCATGGCTTACAAAATTGACCACGAGTTTGTAGCCGGGATAGTGTAGGTATGATGTATCTGGCGGGCAGAATATCTGCGTCTCCGTTAGAAAAAGAATGGTCGTTGGGCAGTCGCAAGATGATGATAGACTGCATAAAAACCCCTGATGTTGCAGAAAACCACATTATTTGTTTTTCATTTTATTTCTTGCCATTTTTTTAGTTACTAAGACTAAACATGAGGATTCTCTGTACAGACAGTAAGAGGACAACAGGTGCGGTACTAGAACTGCCGAAGCTCGGCACAGATAATACGGTTGCTGGCATGGCGGGCTAAAGGGACCCTGATCCCCCTCTGTTGTAGTAGCCGGATCTACAACGGTTTCCTTCTCCGGCATGACTTCAGAGACTTTACACAGGATACACGGCTCAGCCTCTCAGGGCGGAGATTAAGTATTCCCTGACCGCCGTACCAGCACGCCACGTCTACGCCGAGCAATGACAGCAACGAGCACTGCCGGTCCTCCGTGGTCCAAGCAGCGAATCCTCAAACGCTCTGGCAACCTTACTCACCGCCAGGAACACAACACTACTCAATGTTAGCGTTATTGTGGCCGCGGTTTTCTGTAAGGCTGAGGTACTTCTGCAGTTCGGGCTGCTCATTCGGGCTGCTCATTCGGGCGGGTACTCGCTATGCCCTGCTTTATAAAAAAATAAAAATAGTTTATTTCTCTCACAAGCATTAGGTACGACGAGATATTTTGACAAAGGGCAAGTAATTGATTAATTGCTGCTTGAGAGAGAATTGGAGGCCAAACTAAGCTGGGCTTGTATTATGGTACCAATTGTCTTTCGTCGACAAGATCGCCTGTTCTAGTTTAGGCATTATAGCGAATAGGTATTATTAAGTTAGGTAAATTAAATTTTACAGAATCTTAAGATAAGAGATATATATAAAGTTCGTAATTTCCTTAAGGTAATATGAACAATAACAAATAATAGTTATACTAAAAAAAAACAAGGACTGTTTCACAATGTGTGTGTGTGTTGATTGTTGATTTGTTGATTGTATGTGGTGTGCCTGCAAGGAAGTAAATGTGACATGCATTAGTGTAAGTATATATGACACATATATATATATATTTCATAACATGTAAATTTGTATTTAATATAATATATAAATAATTATATATTAAGATATAAGAACAATAGAAAGATGTTTTTCTACATTTTTTTTTAATTTTTATTTAGCAATGAGAAGAATATGTTAGGTTTTAGTGTAGTCCAGAAAAGATAACCATGCTTTTAGGACAGTTTTATTGTTCGGTTGGCTTATTCGAGTGAGTACCCGCTATGCCTTACCTCTTAGTACAACAAGTTTCAAACTGATAGAAATAACATATTTATTTTAAAATGCTCTAAAAAGTGATCTAGTATCAGCTCCTACCTCAACAAATAGGCAAATTCCTGGCTACCTTGAGTCGCGTCAGGTCAAAACTCTTACGTTACATTTTACTATTAAACTTGTATGATTTACTTACAGCTACGTGTGTGATTACAATTACGTTTGGGTTGGGTGTGAGACCGTGAGACCGCCACTAATTTAATGTATTTAATTAAGGCGAGTCGGTAAAGTACCTAACCTAGTTACCTGCCTACAATAAATAAGAACTTTAATGGTTCACGTTGTTTTGTATAAAATTACGCGTGGTGTGTTTATGGAATTCTTTTCTGAATAGAAAAAAGAATAAACTCTATTTTATGATGTTGTTTACGACAAAAACAGAAATCAGAAGAAAAGCAATAAGGCACTTTTTCCTTCTTTTAGGTTAATGGCCCATACTATAAATTTTAAGATTAAAAATTAAAAACACTGTAGTGGAACTTGTAGCGTTTTTAGAGCTCCGTAGCCTAGTGCTAAAAACGAAACTTTAGTACAGTTTCTTTATGCTCGTTGGTCCGTAGGATAACATCCTAATAATTACAACTTCTTTGCATCGATTCTTTGAAAATTCTACAGGAAAGTTATAAGAAAGCAATAACTTTTAAACCGCATGTTTCTAAAATCTGAAAAATCTTACGATTATGAAAATTAAAAGATATTTAAAAAAAATATTGTTTTAAACAAATATGATTTTTTAGAAAACCGTAATAATCTGTGTTTGTGCGTTCGTCAATTTACAACATACAAATGGCGTCCTGAGGACCATTATTTTTGATATCAAAACTGTTGGAAATCAACAGGAGACCAGTAGATACTAGAAAAATTGTCTCGCTTTAATACATAAGTACTAATAACCGCTAGCAGAGTCAAGGACACAAGTATTATGCACTTCTCTGGCCGGATCCCTGTCATATTTTAGATAGATAGAAGATAACTGAACACAAAGTCAGTCTGTCATCCTCCCAGAGGATCCCTGCCGAACAACCAACAAGGCGCATTAATGCAACGAGCTACTTTTGTTATCTCGTACTAAATCGTTAACTATCTCCGAAATATATTTGTCAGATCTGTGTACACGAAAAAACACCAGATATATGTCAGTTCTGTGTACACGAAACAATACCAGATATTTGAGGAGTGAAGTAAAGACGATAAGATAAAGCAGACCACGTGACCACTGACACTGAGGACATGAGGTGCAGCTGCATATCAGATGCAGATGTATTATTAATCCTGTTAAGGCTTGACTAAGAACATGTAAAGGGAATTAATTTAAACTATTATTTTAATTATCTCAGCCAGATATGGATAACCTAAGCTATTCCATATGTTTTCACAACGGACATAAGCCACGTGCATTCAGGGCACCCTGAAGCTCTAACCAGATTGCCTGTCAACCTCGTAGAAGGACGTCCCACGCTGCGTCTTCTAGTCCGAAGTCACCAGTCGCCATTCCGTAACCTTTCTTCCCCATTGATTTCCGGTTCGATAAAGTGGTCTGCCAATTGCCATTTCGGGCTATGTAAGTGTTTCTTATTTTATTCTTATATTATTGTTGCGCAAAGCAAAACCTAGTACAACTCTCTCCATCGCTCGCTGAACTACTTCTTCACCTTTCTCATGATTTGGTCTATTGAACGGAACGCACAAAGCTGCAGAGAAGCCAATACATATTTAGAGTCTTATTTAATATTATCAATTTCTGGCAACTTGGTAACTTAAATTAACTTATCTCGAAAAAAAAAGCACCCGAACCTTTATGCTTCTATTTACTGTTGTGTCTGAAGTAGGTACACAGGGATTGGCAACTTTGCGGTTGTCACGACGGACACGACAAAACTATAAAAAAATCCATTTTTGCTACTTTACTACGAACAAAGAAGAAAAGAGACACAGACAATGGCAACGATGGGAGAAGAGAAAAGGGAGACGAAAGCTTAGTCGATGTTTTATGATTTGGCAACAACAAACTTAAAAGCACGGTCACGTTACAAGTGTCGTTATCGTAGCTATATATTTATATATTGTATGAAGACGAGTAATTACGAAACTTGTAATGTGATTCGCTTTAACAATGCGGCACAAAACTACAATACTATCATTTTAATGCTGTGTAAATAACGCTTCATTTGTGTTATTAGACTAATAAGTAGAAGTCTCTGCTGTCTGACAAATGTTGAAATTATCTCTAGTATCTACTACTTATTTAAAAGTTATTGTCTCGCTTGCATGACTCTCATCGAAACTTGCAGGCTTAGTATCAAAACAAAGCTATAAGGTTCAAGGTTTCCTCTATGCATCCCTTTCCCCAATTATCTCCAATCTCATCCCCGACTAGGGTGACCTCATCCAAATAAGTAAGTCAGGACAATTTAGGAAGTTGCAATATTGATGTCAATTTTATTTAAGACTATATAAAGATATAGTCTATATAAATCGCGTAAATACTCCGGTTTTGTGGCAATGAATTAATAAAAAAAAAAATATTATAAAATAAAAAAAATTTGCCTAGTGCATTACCTTACTATATTTATTGTATTCAATACAAAAAAATCTGGGAGTCACCATTATTTCCACACTGCTTAAAGCGTGTATTGCATTTGCGTGTAATGAAGGTCCGTTAACTAATTAGAATTGCTTGTGTATCTAGTGCATTGATTCTAATTTGCAGCAAAAAGTCAAAAAATGTAACTACAAAACGGTGATAACGTTAAACCGCATAAAAAAAATTAAGTTCCGACGTCAATTCAAAAGTCAACAAGAATTTAGTGCCTCTGTACTGTGTTTTAATTTTAATTACTTATACCTAATTTATAAAAGAAATAATATTTTTATCTCATAAAGTTTGCTTATGAAGAATGGTAAGCATCAGCATCTAGCTCTAAGCATTTGGCAAAAATCGTGTATTTTAAGCTTTGGTTATTTTTCAATGTAAAAAATCAAACAATAGTCATTAAATAAAAAACAAAAAAAAAAAATTTTTTTTTTTTATTTACTTGTGTTATAGTGTAAATAACTTAAGAAGTATATAACGAATAATCTCATAGTAATGAATATAACATTGTGTAATGATTTTTAGTACATTAACATGCACATCATTAGTATTACAGAAATTAGGTTTCTTAAACAAGTTTAAAAAACAAAAGGGTAACAATTATTCCTTAGACACTGTAAAAAACAATTAATATGTAATAAACTAGCTTTTACCCGCAGTTCTGTTACCTTGGGCTGCAAAATTACGGGAATCCGTCGCTCCATCTCGCTCCGTCTCGCTCCGCTGCTAAATTAAAGAACAAGAAGCCAACTAACAAACTTTTGCATTTGTTTTCTCAGCACAAAAATTAAGTCAAGCATTCCAATGTTGTAACGTGAAGAAATAGTGCCTTTTTTGGCACTATTTGCGGACAAACTATTCCCGTGGGAGCTGGTCATTGGCATGAAAAGTGTTCTGTATCTAACTTTATCCTTTCAGCTATATCTGAAAAATCTAGGTATTTTGGTGCTTCGTTACGGCGATAAGGAATAAATATTGGAAATAGCTAAATGCGCAAAAAAGGCAAGAAATATGTTCCCGTAGAAATAAAAAGTATCATATCTATCTGACTTTGTTTTTTTCGCTAGGTGTAAGGAACGACCCTAAGGAATAAAATATTGGAAATATGCAATTTGTGGCACATGTCATTCACCTGAGGTCATGTCATTGTCAAAATTTTGGTCTACCAAAACGAAGTTAAGTTTGGCTCCTAATATGTCTTTTGCTTTCAGACTAATCAAAAATTACATACTTATGTCAATATGTAGTCTTATAAAACAAAAAACCCGGCCAAATGCGAGTCGGATTCACGCACCGAGGGTTCCGTTAAAGGTAAACTGTATTGAGGGACAAACTTTGCCGTTGGACCACTGTTGTCTCAAAACATCTATATAGGTCGCGGTTAGTTTACCAACTGCAAAAGTTTATAATCGCAAAAGAACAAATTGTGATGTATCAACAAATTTACAGTTTTCAGATTTACTCCTTTATGTGTACCTATACTATATGGCATTGCTTTTTGCCAAATTTTATAATACTAGGACAACGGGAAGTATCCCATTGGTTTTGATTTGTTTGTGAATGCCGAAATATGCGTCAAAAATAGCAGTATTTTGGCTGAATTTTTTTATTGCGTTGACTTAGAAGCTTGATTAATTTAGGCTTTAAGGGACCGTAGATTATAGATATTTGATATTAATTTCCACTTGATACCTTCACGCGTTCCTAAGAAAAAGGGTCTTGACAGACAGAAAGACAGACGGACAACAAAGATTCTATAAGTTTTCCTTATGTGGTACGGAAACCTTTCCTTTGACTTGATATAGCTGTCATGAGTAATAAAGGAAATATTATAGTCTTTGTAAGTGAGTAGTTTCTTTTGGTCGTCTGGATGTGTAATTGTCTTTGGTATCAAAGATTTAACGGTGATATTTGAGTGTGCTAAATAAAAACTTTTTAAGAAAAAAAACAACCGGCTTCAAAAAGATCCACTAAAAAGGTAAAATTAATTACTAATTTCCAAAAATCTGATCTGAATTCAGATTGAAATGGGTGTCATGCAAGCAAAGTGTATAATAAACTGTTACATATGTACATAGACACCAACTTCAAACTGTAATTCAGATCAGATTTTTGGAAATTAGTAATTATTTTTACCTTTTTAGTGCATCTTTTTAAAGCCGGTTGTTTTTTCTGTAAATAAGTTTTTATTTTTTTTCTTTTCAGTGACGAATTTCGTTTTTTTTCTTGTACACTAAAAACATCCATACTCGTAACAAAGTTTTATACAATCATCAACATAAAAGGCTTTTTACCAGTTCCAACTTAACATTAATATTTTTTTTCTACAAAAGTTTTAGTTTTAAATTCACTTTAATAATATGGGACCACCTGGAAAGTATAAAATGCTAATACTAGCTTTTGCTCGCAGTTTTACCCGCCTTAAATTCGATTATCGGTTTAGGATTTAAACGGCAACTCCTCAATTATAGAAAAAATCGACTCACACTTGACGTTTTCAAGTAGCCTATGTTCTTCCCGAAACTCAACATATCTCCATGCCAAATTTCATCTTAATTGGTACAGCGGTTTAAGCGTGAAGAGGTAACAGACAGACAAACAGAGTTACTTTCGCATTTATAATATTAGTATGTACGCTCCATGAGCACAGCATCTATAACCAATAGCACTCCATATGTTCAACTCACAAACAAGGAAGGGAACCTAACAAAACAAACATACTCACTATTTTAAGAGCGCAAGTCTAATCCAAACATATGCTTTTTACCATGAATATTTTCACAAAATGGATTTTGACGAAAGTTTTTTCATTATTGGGATTGCCTACCAACATGGCAAAATAATAATAACTGCGATCGTCTCAATGACTAGTACACTGTGAATTAAATAAATAAATATTATTCGACATCACACGCAGCGCGTATTAGTCCCAAACTAGGCAAAGCTTGTACTATGCATAGATACCAGACAACGGATACAAAAATACATATACTAGAAAATTTGCAAACAGAATTCACACCTAATTTGCTTAAATTATTTGTTATACCGATACCAATATGTGAGACTTATCATTCATGTCAAAAGCTTACCTGCCTAAATAAAATATAATTGTCTTGTAAAATCTATTCTTTACATACTCCTACAATATTTTCTTCGTAAATTATTTTAGAAACTTACAGTCATACTTGGAAATGTTTCTCATAAAAGTTAGTTAATTCAGTTAGTAATCAAAATTGAAAAACAAATTGGAAATAGCGTTCCCTTCTGGCTGGTGTGGCTGGACACTCTAGCGTCGCGTCGGGGATGAATCAGCGGACCTATTCTGGAAAGGTAATTTGTGATAGTTATGTATATTGTATACATGAATAAAAGATTTATTCTATCTCCTACAATTTAAGGTTACGTTTATGTACGTTACTATTGTATGTATCAGCTGATAGTATAATAAATACTACATTCCCCATTAAACATATATTAAGAAAATCAGCACTTGTCTATTTATACTTACTTTAAACGATTATTTGCAGAATATCTAAGCTGTATGGTTTTTTACTATTAGCTGGAAGGACCTAGGACTGCTGTGTATTATGCAAAAGATTTTTAAATCGTACGTTCGGTCCTAAGGCAAGATTCTGAGATGTCTCGAGTACTCGCAGTTTCGGAAAGCCAGGGAAAAAGGGTATGTGGATCTGTTCATCCACAGGTCTCGAAAGTTCCGACACATTGCTTCTTTTTACTTTAGTATGCTCGACTTTAGATAACCTACGGGATAAATTTTGAAGTTATGTAAGTAAAGGAAAAATACAGACAAATGGCTGGCACGAAGAAATTATCCAACATGAAGTGTGCGAGTGTGCTGAAAATAGACTCGCTACGGAATTTGTAATGTGGTAAAATACCTAAAAACATCTAACCATACAAAATCTATAACTAGCTGGTTAAAATTCACAGTAATTAAAAGATAATCGATATCGAAGTTTACTTTCTAAATATCATCTCAGAAAATCAGGAAGATATTCTGTTTCCTTGTTGAAGTCATATCGCATTGTCTATACAGAATACAGGTTGCGCGGTGGTTCGTGGTTAGGTCGGTATAAAAAAGCGTCTACTTTGGGCGCGCGCACACTTCGGCCCGGTGCGTTGCGTCGCGGACACGCCAAGCCACTCCCGCTTCAACTTTACACTTGTCAACTAAACACTACACACAACCAAAATGGTAAGTCCTACTTTTTTTATAAATCGAAGTAAATCTTTTTGTTACAAACTTAGACAAACAAAAAGCGATAAAGCTCAAAAATTTAAATAAACTTTTTTTACTACTTTGAAGTTTTAAAAAAAAGAATACATCCCTACTGCCTTTAAGTATAATTCTATAAAGTCGCACAACCTGTGTCTTATTTAAATAGTAAACTTTTAACAAAGTTTTTGCGATATGAAGCGGTTCTTTGTATCGTTATTTATTTATAATGGAAGTCTTATAGACTGTTTTATAAATGTAATGTATTTTTTAGTTAGTTCAGGTTATATCATTAAATTTAATAAGTAAATAAATAATTACTTTGTCAAGTTATAGAATTTACTTATAAAAACATTACAACGTTTTGATAACAAATTCTATTATATATAATATGAAGGAGAATTAATTTGAAAGCTCACCTAACTATTTCAGTTATAATAAGTACCTTCTGACTGTAGTTTACTCCGCCCGTGGTGTAACATACGAAATCGTTCGTATCCGCCCGCCCTTGCATGTAGCTCGTGCGTGTCTTAGGGCGGGCGTAGACCATAAACTTTTCGTGTAAATTCACGATTGGTACAAATAAAATTACTGTAGGAAGTTCGCAAATGTTTCGATAAATGTGTGTTTTACCATGTTGAGTCGAAATTATCTTTATGTCTTTTTCATGTGAGGAAATGATAAGTTACAATAAGGTAGATTTTATATATGTTCCGTGAAAGTTACTTTCAGTCAGAGTTAGTCAATTGTAGAGTTATTTCTGTTTGTTTCGAAAAAATCTTTATTGCTTGCTCTACGTTTTTGAAAACTAAAATACTTACGATAGCTTTCCGGAAATATTTTTCTTGTAGACTTTATTTTGTTATTATGATCATTGTTGGATATATTCGTTTTATATTAAACAGTTTTAGATGAGTGATACTATAAAGTTATTGAGTGGTAATTTCAGGAAGGAAAACAAAATACTATGATAATATATATCAAAATACCAATACATATATGAGCCAAATTGCATATAGGTACTTATTTTTAGATATAAAAATCAATTGACGTTTGTTAGTCTCACAAAAACTCGATAACGGGTAATCCGATTTTGTTATTGTTAGAGGCACGAATGCACGAACTAAATGCACGAAATTTGGTTTTTGGCCTTTACATTGATAGTTAAGAATGACGTGTTTCACCGTTTTCAGAAAAACACCCCTAAAATTATGATCAGTATTTCGTCATTTTTGTAGAGCTAAAAGTCTACGCAAAGCTGCGGGAAAAAGCTAGTAATAGTAAGGTATTAAATATGTTATTTACATAACTTATATTCCCGTTAATCAATACAATGAGTATTACTAGTGCTGTGTGCCTACAAAACTAATAATACGCTGTATATTTTTAGCTTTTTGTTTTTTCTCTGTATTTCTTAGAATGTTCAGGTATTTTTGTAGGTTGTGGTTGGGTTGTGTTGATGTAACTTGTCCAATTAATTATTTGTCTTTTGCAACCCCATAATTACTGAAAACAAAAGGTAGTTGATGGAGTTCTTAGTACATGAAAACCACATTCATATAACGTCACAGATTAAAATGGTCAAGCGTGAGTCGGATATGATGTTTCATATATTTATTTAATTAATTTGTATGCACGGAACCCTTTAAAGAACTCGTTGCTTCTTTGTGCCAGAAACCTTATATTTATACAACTGTGCTTATTAGAAAATTTTCTTTTTGTGAACAATGTACTCTGTGATACTACTGTATATAGCGGCTCATATTTATTTCTAGTATTTAGTTCACAATAAAAGTCTTATCAATAACGGTCAAATAGAAAATAATACAAAAATCCTTTGATGTTGATGTAAGAATCTGTTTATCTACTACATTATTTTTAATAGCCCTCATAAAGAAATATAAGTATGTTTACTAAACTTACATAACATGTACCTATGTGTGTGGGAGAGCATTTGCGTATAAAGTTTGGATTAGGTTAAGGTATCTTTATTTTAATTAAAATCCATTATTACTTATTAATTTAAGTCACATAAAGGATCAATCATCAATCGATTACTATTGTAGTTTGTATTCATTATTTGTTATTTACACTAATATACATTACACAATTAGGTTACTGCCTTCATTTTCAAATATGATACAAATATACCTATTAGTTAATATCTACATTTAATTCATTTATTTATAGACTTATTTCCTTGAATTTACACTGATTATAAATGTAACTACACTAGGGAAACACACTATACCATAAACAAAAGCAAACACTGGGCTTGGCTAATTGATGTTACACGCTTTTGGCGAATTATTTCCTGCTCGTAGTACGATTTATCTAAGAGGGGCAATTTTAAAATAGTTATAAAATACTAAGCTAGAAGAACTTTATTACTATTCTATTATACCTATCGTGAATTCATTACCCTGGAATCGGTAGGTCTAAACAAGGAAAATCTACGACCAGATTTTCGTCTTCGCAATAAAAACTACTCCATTAATCTTGAAGATCAAAATAAAATAGGTCCTAGGCTAACTTAGACACAAGTGCCTAAATAGCTAATAAAAGAAACTGCAATCTGGTCTAGATATTCTATGATACTGAGTATGACCACGTAACGCCAAAACACCAGCCGGTAGCTTTTTTAGCCATAACTTGGAAAACTGCCCAATTTCAGGCAAAATATACGTCCTGGGAGAAGGGCTCGCGCAATATGTTTATCATATAATGCAACACTTCATCCAATAGATCGTTTTTCCCCGACTGCGAGAGTAATAGGTTATGTTTTGTGCATCAATGAGTGTATGCGGTATTCTTTATTCCCTCTTCCTTCTATCATCCAAACGACTTACTGGATTTCGTTCATTGATTTGCCGGACGGGACGTCACAGGACAAGTGTCATAGGATAGGAAGTATAGTAAGTACCTCAAAATGCCTAAACAATAATGAAATTTTGCCATTATTCAGTCTACTTTTTATCGGGTAGTCGGGCATTTCGTGTTTCTTGATTTTAATAATCTTGTTAGCATATAAAATTCTCTGGCTATAAAGATTTAAGCGTAATAATGGATTTACGTTAATTTAAGTCCGCAGGTATAATGATAACATTATTTGCCCACAAGCTTCCGCAATCAAAATAACACTATAGCTTGTGGGAAGTAATTATATAAATTGGCCATAAGAAAAAAATAGGACGATAACAAAAAAAAAGAGACAAGAATTTACTAAATGTTAATTATATATATACCTATATCAAAATACAAATAACTGTAGGTACTTAAATTGCTCTATTTGCCATGTATGGACTATTACTACATAAGGAAGGATCCAAAAATGACAATACATTTGGGTCTCCCCTCACGTTAAGTTTGACAGCTAAATTTTCATAAAATGTCTAATAAAAAAAAGCGAATTGGAATCTTTAAAAAGTAAAATTCATGCGCCCGCGCCGCGCCGTGTCAAACAAAGGATTGTTCTGATGCAACAAGCGCACCAACATGTGCACACATTTGCACACACCGTTATGTGCACACATTTTTGGCAAAAGATTTTTAAAGAGAGCGCTGTCTTCTTTCAGGCATATTTTTACTAGAGATTAAAAATCCATTTAATTTTTTTATTCTAAATTATATTACCTAGGTACTCTACCTAGGTACTAATTTTCTGAAATGGTTGTATAGTGCATCAAACTTTTCTAACTTTCTGCCCATGGGTGTTTAGTCGCTAGTATCGTTGTAAGTTTCGCACCATTTCAATATGGCGACTGTAGTTTTGATTTTTGACCACCGGGTCAGAAAGGTTATTTGCACTACACCTGGATCATCATTCAAATACCCAAAAACGTCAAATTTCGTCATCTTCTAAATATATTAAAAAATGCCGAAAAATATACAAAAAATACCTACTTTTAGGAGTCAAACCACAATTTGCAAACAGTGATTTGAACTTTTTCAAAGTTTATCTGATACAGTTTGCTTTTTGTTTTACTCAGGGAGGCAGATCTGAATATTGGATGCAATAATTATTTGGAATTACATTACTATGGGTTATATTTCCTTCCTACTGCCACAAACAATAATATTCGCCGTCTTTATTATTATTAAAAGAAGTAGGTACCCTAGAACTGTACCTAATTCAGGATGTCTATAAAAACTTTTTAACGAAAAAAACAACCGACATCAAAATGATGCACTAAAAAGTAGGAATAATTACTTATTGCCAAAAATCTGATCTGAATTATAGTTTGAAGTTAGTGTCTATGTCTATCTACCTAACAGTTTATAACACACTTTACTTGTATGATACCAATTTCAAACGGTAATTCAGATCAGATTTTTGGCAATAGATAATTATTTTTACCTTTTTATTTTTTCCAAAAGTTTAAGTTTTAAATCCACTTCATTAATATGGGACCACCTCAGGAGCATACTCTTTCGAATAAAAAAAGATTTTTGAAATCGGTTTAAAATTGACGAAGAAATCGGTGGATATGCATAAAAAAAATATACCAGTCAACGCAGAACCTCCTCCGTTTTTGAAGTCTGTTAAAAACTTAAAAGCTGACGTAATGATCGGTCGATTATCCCGTCACGTCCGCGCATCGGCGCCGCGGCGGTGAGCGTGGTCACAGTCAAAGCTCTTCACGGTTATCGCCAGCTAGTTGCTTGACTCATAGACGGAAAACCAAAAATTACGTACCTATCGGAAATCGGTAGTCATTTTAGAAAATATGCAATTTTAATTTTAATTGTCAGATAAGTGACATACTTATGTAAAACAAAACGATAACATTCACATCTCCATACCAGTAAAAATATTAATACGAAACTAGCTTACCTGTCTGTTTGTAACTTATTCGCGGCTAAACCGCTAAAACGATTTCGATGAAATTTGGTGAGCACATAGAGCTCATTGAGCAAGGATACCAATGACATTCTAAGTAGAAGAGTACAAACGACTTCCTTTCATCCCAACTTGTCGTGTGAAACCGTGGGAGTGGAGAACAGCTACCTAAATTATAAATGTTAACCTGAGGTTGTCTGTAAATATTTTTGCTACGTATTTACAGCTAAACTTCAAAACTAATTTTGATGAAAAATTAACAGAGATATCTTAAAACCTAAAGAGTACACCTATCTAATACCTTTCAATGAGCAATTCTTGTACAAACTCGGATGTATATATATAGGTAATCTGAATCTCGGAAACGGCTCCAACGATTTTGATGAAATTTAGTATACGGGGGGTTTTTGGGGCAATAAGTCGATAAAGCTAGGATTCATTTATAGGAAACGTCTTTTTATCCGTGTTTTTAGGCAATGATAAACTAAGAAATATGACTCTTTCTGACATCTATTGGCGAGTAGTAATACTATTATTTTTACAGACACAGCAACACTAAAGCTTCTTAACAATAGATGGCGTTGTTAAAAAAACGAGCAAAGCTCGGTCTTTCAGGTACTTTTTATAATGGATGTTATTTTAGGAAGTTTCCCTGTAAATAGTAGTTTTTTATGATATTCTTTCTTAGGTTTAGTGTAGGTTCTGTACTGCACCGTAGTGTTGAACGGAAGATGAAAAATATAGTATACAGGCCTCATGCTGATAGAAATAATGTCGAATTCTTACTAGCTATACCCATATGGCGGAAGATAGCTCGACTAGTTTGAAGTAGATATGTCGGAAAAACATGGCGTCAGGAGAGGGAACACCCTTTTTTAAAAAAAAACAAAGCCGCCGCGATTTACAAACAGTGAGTAAATCAATTAAAAATATCTCTTGTTTAACTTTATCTCTATCAGCATCACATGATAATCAAGCCGCAGGTAGTGCAACTTGTCCTTACCCCGCTGTGGGCAATATTAGCGCTGTTTCTTTTAACCAGTTAACACCAGTCTCTTTTTCTTGACACAAACAAAGGGTTAACAAACGATTTGATGAATTAATATTGGGAGTTAAGGTCGGGACGGGAGCTCCGGGTGATGCAGGTTGGTGTTGTGTTCCCAGTGCAGTGGGAACCAGCAGTGACCGTGTAACCAAAGCCGAAGACTACAGTATATTGCGCGTGACGGCGAGCGGCCATGCGACCGTAGACATCACGTGGCTATCTATGTGTATACAGACTTTCTTGTCGCTTGCTAGCCGCCTTATTTTTTTATTTTATTTTGTAATTTGGGTGACCAACATGCAAAATACTAATACATTGATTGAAATTCTAGCGCAAGGATTAATCCGACTATGTCCATAATTAAAGGTAACCACAGCGTGCAATGTGTTACAATTCTCTAATATAATCATAAAATTAAATTTAAAATAATAATAGATAAAATAACGATTCAAATTAGTAGATATGTCAAAAACAAAAGAATTTAAAAAGAAATTTCAAATTATATAAACTAAATAAAACATCACAGTCTGTGGAGGTGTCATCCAAAACCAAATACAAAATTAGTACAAGCACACACATAGCCCCTTACCCTAAACACCTTTATAATAAGATCTTGGCACTTAGCACTGACACTATTATTCTTTATTCTGTGTCGACGACGAACAAATACTTAAGTAAACAACATTTGGTATAATTATATCACTTTTTGGTAAACAATCAGATAAGATGCACCATATTGTAAAAGTAATGCAGCACAGTGAGTGACGTACAACGTATTTATTGCTAACACAAAAACGAACAAGTTAACTTTGCCACGAGCAAGTGCGAAATCGTTTTAGAATTGTTCAAACAAATTTGACTAGATTCTAGATAACGTCTAGATCCCCTATAGTCCTTCAACCGAGAACAATGACCTATGACTAAGTAGGTAGATAGGGCCACCAAGTAGGTAGGGGCCTACAAGTAGGTAGGGCCTACAAGCAACAGACAGACAGTGAAACATACACATTTTAGCGTTTATAGTTTTACTATGAAATATTCAATTAAACTAGGCTTGGAATATTCTATGAACAAAGGTTGTTAAACATGAAGATTTGTCGCACTTGTTGAATTCATTAGGTGTTTACAACCCTGAAGTGTTGCATGCACCCAGGAGTCACGCTCTCAGTGTTGCTGGAAAGTATAACTTATTAATTATTTATCGACCATTGTGGTCGACATCACGTCTCTATTTAAATGGTCAACACATTGTGCACGTTGGTCAGCGCCACAACGCAGCCAAACCGTGATGTTCTATACATGGCTTTACACATTTACATGCCAGGTACAAATAAAACAATCGTGCATTGGTAGTAGAAAGACGCACCAATAATTTACTCAACTGGAAGTTTTCTTTAAAACCAATTAGAAAAATAAGTGAATGAAACGACAAAATAAGTGTTTAGGTATTTAAAAACGTTTATAATAGACGTTTGTATCAAATCGGTAAATGATGTAGACTGTGAACAAAAACAAATGATAGGTAGACAATGTAGGACAATGAGTGAATCGACCGAACGATGTAGTTGTCAAGACAAGTCCAGGTTTTATATCGGTTGAATATCATATACAAGCCAATGTTTTGCCAATTGATGATTTGATAACATGTGTTGTTATAAGTAATACTGATACCTTAACCTACAGTAAACAGTGTTTTCAGCAGCTTATTATAAATAGTTGATCTACTGTATAAAGGAAATATACAGTACACATTAATTGTTCTGTGACTACACTATGTCTAGTCTAGTCTAGTCTCAATCCATTACCTTATTTACCTTTGTAACTGTGGCGGCAGCGTATTGATACAGAATTTTAATTTCTTTGTAAACGTAGAAATTAACAAGTACTACTAAGTACAAGTGAGTTCCTATTACAAAATTCCACGGTCAGTGTAACTGAAACGGGGCGCAAGGGAAAAAATGACCGGACTTATTTATTACGGTATTTAAAAAGCTCATATTAATCAATATGTTACAGACCTGAATTAAATTTAAGTATTTATTCATACATTAGAATAGATAACACATATAAACATGAAACGACGAAGTATTAATAATTTCACTACTATCTCTCCATGTCCGTACTTATGTTCTTATTTTATCGCGTATCGCGACATGTCACAATTAAATTGTTATCTTGTGTGTAAAATGTGCATCGATATATACAAATATATATATCTATATCTACTAGATAACAATATTTATGGCCAGTGTAGGCGGCACTCACAGAACCGACCAAGTTCGTAAATTTAGGGTTCCGTAGAATGAGAATTTTCTTTGGTAGTATAGGTATATAAAGTCCTCATAACGTCATTTTTTTCAGATTTTTAAATCACTCGGTTTAAAGTTAAATTCCCACTTTTCAACTTAAGAATCCAATAACTCACTTAAATGCATTTCAAAGCTTTATCCAATGATACCCCACATGATAGGGTATGGGTTATTTAACAAATTAATAACACAAAATTATTTTATTTAACTTAAAATATTCAAAACATCTCCTAATAATAAGTTGCAAACATTTATACCACATGTATATGATATTTCTTCAAAATGAAAAACTTCAATCCTAGTTTTCCATTTATATATTTTTTTTAATACTCTACAACATTTTCAAAAATCGTGAAAATTCGACTATCGCTGCTTTGTCCCCTCATATACGTACGCATCGCTCGTACGAATGGTTTTCATAAATTCATTAAATTCATAAATCATTAATTATACCGTCGCATCGTCGCAGTAATTAATAGATATTAAAAAAATAATAGCTTTAGAACAGTTACGACGACGGCGACGCGCCCCGCGAGCCCAGCTGTCCACGTGACGCTCCCCACAGACATATAATATAATCTAAACGCAATATATCACTTCAAATTATTTGGCTCGTGAATGTGCACCATTAATTGTTATTTGTTATGCAAGGGTGGAAAGTTGTTTTTTGGCATGAGTGCCTATATTGAATACCTAGCAAGCGAAGGATTTAAATGCGAGGGCCGTAATGCCAGCCGTAAGACACACGCAATTTTTCAACTCACTACAGCGAGGAAAATATAATACAAGATCAACAATAATATTAGTATTTAATTACTTATGAGTGGAACAAGTATACTTATTTTAAATAGTTTAATTAAGTATTGATAACTTGATAACAACATTATAAGTGTCTGAAATAGGTTGAGCGCCTTATGTTTATCTTGCTGCAGTCAACAAATCGCACGCTCAGAGGTATTTAACTATTTCTCGCGGGTAAACTTAGGTATTTAACGTCACTGGTGAAGTGACTCATGTTTTTTAATTATTTTTAAAAAAACAACAATCAACAGGCGGACAAGAAAATGATTCATAGATAAGGATTTCCTTTTTTCCAGGTGCGGTACAGAGTCCTAATAAAGTCGAGCTACAACAGCTAGTTTTTTCGTGATTTTGATGATTTCCAAGTTTAGGAAACCGCGAACTAAGAAGGCCTTTGTTAGTAATCCTTGAAGAACTTATATTTCGTTGATTCCTCTGGATCGTAAACGTTCATCGAAATTACATTCGAATCGTTTATTAGCGGTCCAGTTGATGATCGAAGTTCCCCGTTCGCTGGTCGGCATCTTTACCAAAAAAAGTTTGGGCTGGTGCCACTTTTCTGCTGTTCGTCAGGGCCGAAGCTAAGGGGGGGCATTGTGGGGCAATGCCCTACCTTAAAAGTACCATAAACTAAGATATAATTGTTTTACCATACTATAAATTAATACCATTTTGCTCTTGTGTTCCCGCGATCCCACCCAATTACCTTCTACCTTGATAACTCACGCACATAAGCAGGTAAAATAATGAAAGATAGCAAAATTACTTGCGCCGTACTCGTGCATAAAACCACCGCTGCCCTACCTTATATTCAACTCTAGCTACAACCCTGCTGTTCGTTCTTCTTATTTGACGTACGACACCTTTCTATATTGGTAGTAATTATTTATTGATGATCACACATGGAATTTAGACTTTTAGTCGTAACTATTTTTGTGTTTTACAGTTTCGGTCCAATATTTTTTTAACAGTCACTACAGGATATCCGAACGACAGTCTGTGTTAAACCTGTGACATCACAAGTAAATTTGTGACGATCGGACATTGAACGATTCCAGCTCCTCAGAGTTAATGTGGGAATACTAACACTGGCGTTGTTTCCGAACGAGTTTTTGACGAAATACTAAAACTTCTGAAGGCTATGGATTTTGCTCTATGATAAGCTGCGACTTGCAAGCGTTGCGTGCGTCAGCCGACCGCCGACAGCGCATTTGGGTCACGGAACTTACCAACAAAAACTGATCCTTGCACGACGAATATCTCTCGTGCAGACATCTTCACACTAACATGTATCTATAACTACTCTTCTAAAAATAGTTACTTTATTCGCAACTGAAATAGTTCTGATTCTCACTTCACAGACAGGAAATATAGGGATTTTTTTGTAATTTTTAAACTCGCTTCAGGTCACGTGTCCTTATCGGATTACGGAAAATTTGTAAGACGAAACTCGCTACAGATTTATTTACGTTAGGCTATAACAGATTGAGATGTGAAATATACATACTACTTAAGTCAAAAAGTAAATAAACAAACATTATTATTTGTGATTGGTAAAAAATTATAAACTCGCGTCAGGCTGATCAAAAAATTCGGCAGACGGAAACCATAATGCCACGCCATAAAAATTCGCAAGCATGCCCCGCATATAATTTTGAAGTAAAAACGTCTTTAGCTGCGTTGTGGGGATTTTTTTTTCTGTTTAGTTAGTTTTTTTATCACCCTTGCTCGTAAACAGTGTCATTTTACCCACGGGCTTTTTCTTTGTAAATTTTACTTTACAGAAGTGATAGATTTCATCAAAATCTTCATTTCGGATGGCAGCTGTGTTATAGATCTCATCAATTATGTTCATAATTACGTGAGGCGGTTAGGGAGGGGAGGAGTTCAAGCGGAATATCACCCAATCTTACGTGAGGGATAGGAGGTTTCGCCAAAAATCACGTAATTTTATTTTTCGCAAAAAACCGTGTAGATTTGCGAGATAATATCACCAAATCCTACACAATAACAATAACAACTATCTCAGCTTTGCTAAATCCGCAAAGAAGCGAGTTATGTTTTTTAAATATATCCAACGCGATCAAGCTGAGATTAACGTTTTTACACTAAAGATACGTGTTTTAATAAATCTAGCGTGAGATAAGGGGTTCGAACCAAATCTCACGAAATCTCACCAAATCACTTCACGTAATTTATAAACGCCCCTTTGTCCCAGATGGCATAGGCTTTACTTATATTCTGTATATAGAAGGGACAGGGCCTATAGCGAAACAACGTTCGCTTTGTCTACTATTTATTATTTACTAAAAATCAACAAAAAATAATTTTATCATGTATGTATATTAATAATATTACAGCTACCTTATAGTATTCAGAAATTTTAACTTTGCACAATGAAAGTACAAACAGCCCAAATTCAATCCGAAATGAAGGTGGTGCCAAGTACATTATGATTTGTCCTTATTTCTTTGTTTGTCTCCGAGCTTTGCCTAGTTCCACGTGTCGAGAGCTTTTAGCGACTGAGTCATGAAGGGAGGCGCGGCGGGGCGGCGGGGTGGCGTGACGTCATCGACCATCCCTCACGTAACCCGATACTGTAACATAGTATTCAGCCAGAAGTCCAGACACACCTACCTACAAACCTACCCATTATCTATCGTTGATAAACCACTACCTATGTATTATAAAATTTAATGTGAACTGTAGACTATATTTAATAATTGCATAACTGCATATTATCAAACAAAAAACAAGCCTAACTATAGTCACTAGAATTTTTTTTTTTATGTGTTATTAATAATTGAGAGAGCTATTTGAATTAAAAGTAATTACTTTTGTTGTACCTACTGTCAATTTACTATTTATGCTAATTGCGCGACTGGTCCTAGACCAAGTCGAGCCTAGGTATTGGGTAATTGGATTTTTGAAGGGTCGGTAACGCCTGAGTGATACCCCTGGTTTTACAAGCGTCCATAGGCTACGGTGACCGCTTACCATCAGGCGGACCGTAAACTTGTTTGCCACCTTAGTGAAAAATAAATAAATAAAAAAAAGCCTAGGAAAACAGTCAAACTACGGCCTACTCCTTAGTCCGAAACGCAACTATGATAAGCGACGTTACTGTTACGTCCTAGGAATACAGCGAGGTTGTCCAGAGAAACAATCTGTTTCGAAAATAAGATAAAAGTAACTACATAATTAACGAAATAAAATATATAACCGAATCTTTTTAGTTTCAGACAAATTCTAAAACTGATGTAACATTCCTATCCTAAAACATTGTAGGTACTCCTTTACAAAAAAAATCGAGTTTAAATAAAAACAGGCTACAAATGAGAGATATAGAAGAAACTTCAACACAAACAATACTCACAATAAACTTTTTCTTTTGTGCTAAATTGCAATAGGAAGGAACCTGGCAATATCATTGCAAACAATAGCTAAGCCAGCGGCCAACCAACTGTCGGTGACGGCTAGGGATGCCAGGTATTCCGAAATTGTTAGGACACTCCGATATTCCAGGCCTGAATTAGTTGCCTAACTCTATGTGTCTATTCGTTTTGGGTTGAAGAATCATTATTTTCGTTAATTTTGTCACCTGTCATCTATTCGTTTAGCATTGGTATCAAAAATATCGAAATTTTTGTATCGCCTGTAACAAACTGTCAAGCGATATTTTATTATTATTTTACAATTGTGTACGAAGTGACGATATTTTTGTTACTTTTGCAACCGAAAGATAAAACTTCAGACCCATGTCTGGAGGTAAGGTTTTGGTGTTATCCTGTTATACTGCCAATAAATATTATTTATGGTAGTGTGTGTGTTATTATCGTAGTGCGTGTAAGTCAAACATTCGTTTTGCACCCAAAAAATTTTTTAGCAACACCTTAAAGCTACACGGACGATAGGTGTCTGTGGTAAAACCGGCATCATCAAAAGTGTGAGAATTATCAAACCTAAGAACTTTTTATTTCAAAACGATCACACTTTATATTCCTTAAAACTTAAGTTTCGATTTACTGTCAGTATACATGAACAAAATTTAACCGTTTAAACGTTTTACCCCTCATATTTTTTTGTTTTAATATATAAATAAATAAAACAAATTAGTTATTCTAGATATTTCGACGTTTTATTTGAGAATACTCTTCATAAATATTATTTTTTCTCTGTAAATTTTATCGACACTTCTTTAGAATTATTTTAATCACCCGATTTTATTTGACCTCTGTCCCCTTTTTTTCATATTTAAGACTTGGCAACACTAGTTTAGTTACAGTAGCTCTGGCTAATAGCTTGCGGCTGCCCTCCCGCTGCCATGCCGATTTGAAGAAAACGTAGTGACTCAGCAAGCATTGCTAATAGCTGACGGAGTCTACAATACATTATAAAACCACTTTTTATAAATTTCGTTTAAATTACTTATTCTAAGGTTTAAAGAATTCTTTTGAAACTTGTATGAAAGACATCAATAAAGATCATCCCATTTTAGATTTAAAAATCTTGGGACCCTGTTTAAACGAGTACTTCCCAATTAAAGTATAAACTATAATTATGTTCCCTACGCGTCCACATCCTCACCAGCCTCATACCTTCATATTGTTGGGGCACAGACCCTCACGTTGGGCGATAGCGATTTGGGCTGAAGTCCATCACGCGGGCCCAGTGCGTATTGTGGACTTTACCTTCACATACGTTTTTTGACGTAACCAGTTTTTCTTCGATGCTTTCCTTCTGGTGGCGAAAACAAACCATGTACCTACTTAAGATATTAGGAAAATACCTCGAACCTCGGCACCTCAAATCGCAAGGCAGATATCGTAATCACTAGGCTACCATAGGTCGGCCTCATACAACTATGCCATGAAATCGTAGGTTAGGTTAAATTTTTTCTGTGCCGAAAATTTACTTATTGCATTAAACATTATTAAAATTAATTCAATTATCTCTACGGACTTCCACAGCGCCAGTTTTTTACTTTTATTTTTTGCTGATTGCCAGTTCACCGCCGAATAGCAGTGGAAATTAGAGGTGTTGCCAGTGCGATGACCTCTCGCATGGTTTTATTACTTCTATTACATGCACTTGTAATAATGGACGTCGAGCGCCGAGCGGTGAGCGATGACTTCACTCGACACAAAAAGCCTTCGTAAAAAGCACCAACAGCAGCGATGATACTTTCTTTTCATCAGATTAGATCTGAACAAATGGATGGACGTTTAAAATCAACAGCGTTTAAGTACTGGGTATACGCATGGTGTCAGCAAATCACCAAGTGTGGTCGGTTCTATATTGACTTATGTTATGTTTCAGAAACTATGCGACTTGATTAAGTAATACTAAACCGCATTATTGATTTTCATAGCTTAAAAAATCTATACCTACTAAATACCCAGTTGCTGACATGTCTCTGCCGCACTGGCCGTCTGCCTCGCAATCCTGAGGTGTGAGAGCGGCGTGTACCAATCAGTCTATTTTCAAAAATTCTCAAGTGCATTATTTGTTTACACAACTGGTATTTAGCTGAATAAATTCATCTTGAGGTAACTTGCATACATCAAAAAAACTCAAACTCAAAGATTTTTCATTCAAGTAGACTTTTTTGACTTTTTTCGAATCGTCAGTTTAATTATAAATTTTATAGACTTTTCCACCGTTTCGGAATGATTTCACTACCGACAAGAGCCGGCAAGAAACTAAGTGTTAATCTTTTAATTTTTTTCAACTTAATATTATAAATATTACAACATAGTCTTACATCATATCAGCTCATATTGGTCCACTGCTGGAAAAAAGCCTCCACTACTCTGCTTTCCGCATCCAGCTACGACCAGCCACCCTTTTTAGGTCTTCGGTCCACCGAGCTAGAGGGCATCCCACGCTCCGCCTTTTCATACTAAGTCTCCCCTCTAGGACACGTCTGCTCCATCGGTTTTCCGACAGACGTGGCCAGCCAACTGCGACTTCAGCTTGCTAATTCTGGGAGCTATTTCGGTAACTTAAGTTCTCTTCCGGATGTCCTCATTTCAGATTCGATCCCTCAGAGATACTCCAAGCATAGCTCGCTCCATAGTGCGACCTTGAACTTGTGGACCAGCCCTGCTGTAAGTGTCCACTTTAAGGCGGCGTAAGTCATGACAGGTAGGACGCACTGATTCAGACTTTGCGGCATAGGCGACGTGACGCTGGACGAACGACGTATTGGTTGAAAATGACTTTTGTCTTATCCAAATTCATGCCAAGGCCCACTCATCGAGAGGATACATTTAGGTAGTGCAACATTTCGCTCAGTTCTTCTAATGACTCTGCCATTACAACGATGTGTATGATGTATTCGCCGTTTATGTTTATGCCCTGCCCAGCCCAGTCCAAGGTTTTGAAAACTTCTCCAAGCATGTTGGTAAACAGTTTCGGGGATATGACGTCCCCCTGTATTTCACCTCTACGCAGCAGGATGGCACTTGTCCTATGGTCCTGGAACTGGACGGTCATCGTAACAGCGTTGTAAAGACATGGCAGCACCTCAGTATATCGCCAGTCAGTCGCCATAAACGCCAGTTTGCGTACATACATTATACAAGTGTAGATAGATATTAGTAGGAAGGAACAGTTAAAATACCTATCAATTTCCCTAAATAGTTCCCTGAGAGGATTTCGAAGACCCAATTGATACATTGACCGTTGCTCTCTTTTGCAAACAAAGACTGTTTAAAATGGTTATTGTGGGTTCCATAGTTCGCCACTAGATGGCGTTGCATAAATTTAAAACTAGCTATGGTTTCATTATTTACTGTGTGATGTATAGATCGGTGTTAAAAAATAAAGTGAGATAAGAAGTAGTGCAATTGTATGTTATTTTGCCGCGACAAAGACATTGACAAAAAGATATCATATGCCCATATATGCACATACCTCAAAGCAAAATGTCATAAAACATGACGAATAGGAAATAGCAAATGTGACCCCCTTAATACTTGTAGACAAGAAACAAAAATTGAACTTTCTACGTATATAACGTCCACAATTCGTACTTCCTACTGAGCCCGCTGTGTTCAGATTGACTTAATGAGGACAAGCCCAACAGCGGGGACGTATGCAAGCTGGAAAAAAGTTTCTTAGAGAGGTGGGAAAATCCTACTAAGAATAAAATGTAAACTATTGTAACCACACTTTTAGGACATAATCGTTAAATCTTTCTAATTGTAAGTGTTAACAATTACACCATTCTTGTGCTATCATTGGTTTCGTCCGTAAGAAACTACAAGAACACAAATAAATGACTAAAAAATAAAAAAATCCGACTGCAAGAAGTAAACAGGCGCCCCTAAAACATACCAAATATTTAACTATAAGCTAGGCGGGATTCATGTTCAAATACAGATTGGTCTAACTAACTATAATAAGTACCGCCTGCTTATAGTTAAATATTTGGTATTTTTTAGGGGTTACTTGTTCACTTCTTTTTGGTTCTTTCAGTCCGGTTTTTTTATTTATTTCATTATTTATTTTTATTCACAGCAAACACAAACAAAAATTAGAAAAAAATTACTCTAAAAAATTTTTTTCCAATTTTTTTTTTACTCGGGCTTGACTATTTTACTGTGTCATATATTTTCGTACTCGCTTTTTAAGGCACTCTCTATTTGGATACACAACTCGAGGGTCTTGAAAAAAAAAATTTAACACATAAAATCCGCCATTTTGATTTTTTAGAAATTTTAATATTTCTAGTATCAGTCACACAATGAATCAAATGACACCTCGCATGTCAAAATCCGTCAAGCCGTTCAGGCTGTAGAGCGTGCCAAAGAAATGGAAACACATATATACGCTCGAAAAACATTACTTTCCTTTCTTCGGCAGTCGGGTAAAAAGCTAATCGAAATACGGTTTTGCATTCCTCACCTTGCACGAGTCATATGTTAAAAAAAATTGAGATAGGTAACTGTAGATTGAATTTAGCAGAATATATATATTATGTAGTTTATATGCGTTCTGAGTGTAGTTATTTTCAGGAAAACATCTTAAGTAAATATATAAATGTATAAGGGATCAGTATACATATATAAGGGATGGGAAGGGAACAACCGGGGTTGTTTCTGGGAACGCTGATTTATAAGTAGATTCTAAACAATAGGTCATTGATTCTAAAGGAACGTCTTTAGGTTTTACCCACTTAAGTTGCTTAAGTAACAGCTGCAATATATTTAAGTTCGTTAACTATCAAATCACTATGCATATGCCTTTGCAAATGTTTGCGAACTTTGTGCATTAAGAAACCGTAACCGTGCTTTAACCCTCCCGGAACAGGAAATGAGCTTTTACGTAGGTACTTGGTTTCTGTGACACAAACGTGCTACCGGAAGTCTGAAAATTAATACCAACAGTAACCTTAAGCCGGGTCTTGACATGGCTTCAAACATTCGCCAAGTGATATAAAGTCATAGCTATAATATGTATGTATCAAGCCATGTCAAGCGCTGGCTTTACAGACTACGCTAATACATGCTGTGTTAACTAACTATTTCTAATCTGTGACTGATTGTTGCAAATAAAACAATTTAATCGTTGGCAACACAGCAAAAGTAACCATGTAATTGAATAATAACCATGTCCGTAACTAATCACAATCAGAATGTAATTTAGTTATCGATAGTACAGGCATAGAGCTGCAACTTCTTGAGGTTACGATAATTTGTCGATATATACGTAAAATTAGCTTTTTCTCATATTGATTATTCGGCGACCTATGTATGACCTTTCAAAATAAAACGGCACTTATTTTAAGAATAATTACACAATGTTTGCAGATCGGTGAGCATTAACAATCCTTTTTCGAGGTAAAAATATCGGAGACTAAACCGAAATTCAAAACAATTAGTGGTACTTAATCAACTGTATGACGAAAACCATTTAAACATTTTAAATAATTTGTAAACGTAAAATATATGTCATTATTTTATAACGTCGCAAAATAAAGTATCCTTAACAAATTACTAAAAAGATCTAAAATATTTTAATCGTCAAATTCACATTTAATAAAATTTGTTTGTTTTGAATCTCAGTTTCGTCACTCTATATTTTTACCTCGAAAGAAGTTTTTCTCAACGTCTTCCAAAGGGTGACTAATACCTGAGATATTCCTCCAGGCCAAACCCCGCTAAATACAACGCTTCATCGAACGACGAGACATTTCGAGATTCGATTAGCTCTTGTGAACCAGATCTCCCCATTGTTCTAGTCTCCTCACGCGTGACGACAACAGCCGTCTCCGCAGGACAATCTCTACCATTTATTAAACGAGATAACTCAAATAATTAGAGGGGACAGTTAAATTGTCCGCATTTAGCTTTAACTTCAGTCGTTACTGTGTTTTTCTTCTGTTTTAGGTAGTTAGTCCATATTGGTTGTAATTACACCCACTCTGCGGGCGTTTTGTTGAGTTTAGTTGGACATAATTTGTGTTTCTAGTTTGTTGTTCGGTGCAATAGAGGAGTGACTCATGTATTGAAAATCAATAGGTACCTATACGTATAGGTAGTGTATTAAATAATAAAGTGGAAATATTCTACGTTTAAGAAAACTTAAGCCAAATCCAGACATATAACCTAAATGGCTTAATAGTACACTACTAATGAATTCCTTTTTGGAAATGTTTTTGCCATATTCAGTAGCAATGAATGTTGTTTTGTCACACGTTTTTGGGCCTACAGACTATAAAAGTTTATTTGAAATAGGCACTAAGGGACCAACATTTTGTCTGTGGAAGTTATAAATATTCTTATATAAATAAGTAAATTCTTAAAATAATTGAAATAAAATTCTAAATCATTGCTTGAATCTTTAAATACATACATTACAACACGCCTGTTTCCCAGAGGGTTGGGCAGAGACTAAAGAAAATCAGGTTTTATACATCAATGAAGGTTAAAGTTTTTATGTTTGCAAAATATATGTATACTTCCCTTTAAAAATATAGAAATCAACTTTTATTACCTTTATAACTAACTAATCTTACAACACAAATCACTCAATCTACTACGAGATCCCTATCTTTTGACTTGAGGTAGCTTTTTGCAGTCTGTACTTTAGACATCCAAATAAGTGAAAATATAAATAAAAAACCGAAACAATTTTTTTTTATACCTTTTTATTATAAGTACTCTAAACAGGAAGATCTTTTGAGATTCATAATAATAATAAAAAGGTTACTGGCTTAATTTTATTTTTTCACCCCAAAATGGACCGTATCTCCACTTCTAGTAAAGATTAAGTGTCGAATGTCCGGCATACGCTGCAGTACGTGACGTAATGAGATTACATTTACATAGATGCGCAGAAGTTAAGGTCTTGAGTTATAATGGAAAGTTTGATGTCCTTTCGAAACCCGTTGCATGGACTGTGACAGTTATTTTACAGCGCTGAAGAAGACACGAATAGGCAGATAACATCGATATATTATATGTACTACGCAAGTCGTTGATAAATAATTACTACGCGACCAGACTCGCTATTTGAAATGGCGGGAATAGAAGTAGAGAAAACAACGTATTATTTAACGTAGAATTTATGAATTAAAAAGTTTTCTCGCTTTTAGTCTGCGCGTAGTTCATATTTTCAACCGACTTCAAAAAAGGAGATTTTAAATTCGTCTGTATAGTTTTTTTATATATACTTGATAGAATAAGCATGCTCTTTATCTACGAGAACCTAATGAATGTCATTTGACTATATAAAGAAGATGTTTTTAACTTTAATTCAATTAGAATGTTTTTAATTATTCTACAGTCGACTGGAATTGCCTCTGTGCCGCCGTAAAGAAAAAACCACCGTAGGTTCACCATGCAAGGTATTGTACAAAAAGGAAGTATACCTTGCCTACATTTTCATTAGCTACCAATTGATTGATGATTCCCCATTTGTTCAGGAGCCACCACGTACCACGTACCGACCACGTATCGTATAGATACCGTTTTTTATCTACGTTCGTAAACCGTAGCATCACTGCTATTGTAACTATTAGAAAACGATTAACTTGCTAAATGATGTTTTATAGTTTTTTCGGAATGTTTACGGGATTTATCTATCTTTTATGGTAAAAAGGTGTGATTTAAAAAAGTTTTAAAGAATTTCATTAGTTTAGAACCAAATGTGTACTCCGATCAAAGTATCAAATCATGTCAATCATTCATTTTGAGTTGGTAACAAAGATAACTTTAATCAATATAGGTACATAAATCAATCTGTCAGGTTTTTAGTTTAATTCTTTAACTCGAGAACGAATTCTTTCGCGTGTGTGTTATTTCTATTTTACAAATTGTTGTAACTGCAAAACTACTTTAATATTGATAACAAGGTTAAAGAATCGAATAAATTAAAATACAATCTAATCAAATCAAAATGACGATATCAGTATGCCATGGGAACCCACAGTACATGTATGTAAGTACATGGAGTTGCACTTTATTGGTCTGATGGAAGAAGGCATGCAGACAGGAAAGGAACTGTAACAGGAAGAAGGCATGCAGGGAGGAAAGGAACTGTAACAGGAAGAAGGCATGCAGGCAGGGAAGGAACTGTAACAGGAAGAAGGCATGCAGGCAGGGAAGGAACTGTAACAGGAAGAAGGCATGCAGGCAGGGAAGAAATTAATTGTAACAGGGTGCATGTTCGATTAAAGTCAGTCCCATTACTGTAGCAACTGTATAAGTGTACCAGAAATAAGCAAAAGTAGGATGCTTAATTTGAAAATGGTCCTAAAATAAATTGTATAGGTATCAGTATCAATTCATAAATTCACTCAAAATGTACCTATAAGATAATAAAGCCCTTCTGAAGTAAACAGAATAAAGAGCTAAAACATTTTTTCAGTTGTTATGGATTTCAAAAACGGTCTAAATTTTTAAACAACGATGTTATAACGTTTTTTAAGTTGGTTATATCGACGCTGGAAAGGCAACCTTGGTATAGAACTTTACAGATGAGCCATTCAGAGTTTGAAATTGTCAAAAAAAATTGTATAAAATCTAATTATTGTCAAAAAAACCTGAAACTTCGTATCAATTTGAACATTCAATCAAAATGTATTAATCTCCGAAGTCATTCAGAAATATCAAATGCATTAATCGGTGATATTCTCAATATGCCAAAATTGGCTCTTTCCAGAAATTCTTAACTCGAAGTAAAAGACCAAAAATTCTGCGTTTATCCACTAAAACGTATTGATTTACAAATTGCTTATACACCATCAATAATACTCGAACTCCAATAAAATCACGATCAGCAAATAGATAAAAATCGGGCGATATATAACTTATATTTCCAAATTTGGTGAATTGCTTTGCCAACGTCGAATAATTATAGCTGATACGAGTTAAGTAGTTCCATTCCTGCTGGCTGTAAGCCACCTCATCCACCTCATCCACCCACGCCCCCGCAGAGCGTCGCATCGCACTACCCAATATCCCAAATCCAAGATAATTTAGCGTAATCCATGTTTCAGTAGGTACTTTCACTGTATTTTTTACATTTTCATGAGACGCGGACATAACATGTGTGTTGAGATTGTATAAATATATATATTGCCTAATACCCGTTCTATCCATAAATTCAGAAGATATAACTTTCAAATAAAAAAATTATAATTAAATCAAACTTTTGTTCAATATTGAATTAAGTGTGACGTCATTTAACTTTTTGTATTTTTCTCAGCAAACCTTTTCATATCATGAGGTTGCATAAAAAGTTACTGATCCGCCATATTGGATTTAGAACTCCGTCACTTACCTATCAATCCATTGTCATCCAAACTAAACGTGTGCAAAATTAAGCTTAATCGGTTAGGCACAACTGTTTAAAGTTCAGTTTCAAGATTTGACTAACACAAATTAACGACAGCTTAAATTAATTTAAAATAAAAAACAATGTTAACAAAACTGTACAATTACGAGTATTTTAAATTTTTTCCTACTTTTTCGCACAGACGGTCTTTTTATTCTTCAAGAAAATTCAAAGTGAAATCTGAGGAAAAAGTAATAGTGTTAAGGGTCAAATCCACTAAAAAAGTTGTGCTTCTGGGCAGAACGCCTATAATATATATATAGCATATAGTATACCCAGGCCTTTCAACCCCGATGAACACATAGGAGTGTTATGTGTTATGCTTATAATTTTGACTTGTGTACCTGTGTACTTATCTGTCTGTGGCATCGTAGCACCCGAACGGATAAACCTATATTGATTTAGTTATTTTTTTGTTTGAAAAGTCACTTGCTCTACAGTATTCTTAGCTATAATTTAAGAAAATCTGTTAACCCTTTGAAGATCATCAGCTCTTTACTAGTTGATGAAGGGATATGAGTAACTCACAGGTCCAATCAATCTAAAATATATATAAGTATCATGTTAGTTCAATGTTTCAATTGCAAGAGCATATAGGGCGCTTTCGTTTTGGGATTAAGAGTTCCCACGAATGATGCTTTTCACACTTTTTATAACGCCAGTTTTGCCACCGACACCTGCCGTTCGTGTAGCTTTGAAACGTTACTAACAAAATTTTTGGTTACAAAACGTGCAAACCGAACGGTCGACGTACACACACTACGATAAAACACACACACAAACTACCATAAGCAATGAATATGTATAGGCAGTTTGACGGATTAACACAAAAAACCCACCTCCAGACATGGGTCTAAAGTTTCATTTTTACAAAGTGACAAAAATAACAAAAATATCGTAAACGAACGCATGACAGTTTGTCACAGATGATACTATATATTTTATTTTTGATATTTTTGAAACCAATGAACGAACGGATAACAGGTGACAAAATTAATGAAAATAATGATTCTGCATCCCAGAACGAACGCGCCCATAATAACCTCGACCGATGCAGACCTGCAGGATACCCAACTCCTTACTAACTTATAGCTGAGGTATCTTGTTTGAGCTTATTGGAATTGTCACAATGAATAGGTGATCGGGGCAGATGATCGTGCAGGAAAGACAAATGAGAATAACTTAGTGAGGGATTCCTATCGTGTTTGGGCTCGTTACATTGGTCTTGATTTGTACTATAAACCTAGGCAGTTTAAGTGAATATATGAATAGTTAGGATTTTGCCCCCTTATCCTATGGCTGGGTACCCCCGTAGCCGTCTCGTTATAGAGTAGGTGGTATCTGTGTCAATAAAAAATAACAGCGTGTGTACGCTTGCCTTTATCTGTGATATGTACTAGATATACTTTATTGTAAGTATATGAAGATACAGTTAATCTAATTTATAACGCATGAATCGTCTGAAGGATTTTTGTTAGCTCATGAACCGAACCTGAGTCGGCGTCACTCGTGCGGAACCGAACGTACTTACTTCGCCCGTCATACATAATCGTTTTGTACCATAAGTATAGATAAATGTCGGTACTCACCAGACCACAGACAGGACGGTACTCCACAGAGGCTATTATGCTATTATTCTTATGACTCAAACTTATTTTGTTAATCCAAAAACATTTGTTAGTAAAGATCAAATAACTATATAGGTAAACTTGTACAAAATTGATACATCTAGACTCTAGATTCTAGAGAAATACAGGATCGAAACAAAAGCATCGATAGGACTGTACTCGTAAGTACCTACTTAGTATGCGTAACAAAAGTATCGGCATCGAAACAACAGTATCTAGTTACTCAGGTATTAGGTAATTTTTATTTGAAACTCAATGTAAACAAAAAATACCTTAAAGAATTTTGAATTTATTTATTTATTAAATTGAAAAGTTTCTTAAATAACATTAATAACATAAAATTTAACTAAAATAATATAAATCTTAACTAATCTAAATCATACAAATAATAATAATAAATAGTTTGAATTAATTATTTATCAATAGTATAAAACAGAACACAATATTTTTTATTTAATTATAATATGACTAAATCTTTCGTCGTACAATCGTTTCGAAATCAAACCAGGCCTCAACTAACCTGGGTTTCTATTAAATGATTTTTGACTTTTAATAACTCAACAAAGCTTTAGTTTTAGAAAATAACATTCCGCGGGGACTTTGAGATTACAGAGGCAACTACTAGTATGAAACCTTGACAACACGGTTTTTATTTTAGTCCCCATTCTGTAGGTACTACAGAAGTACCTATTTTCAGGTAAAAGTCAGTTAAAAATGTACCAGTTTGCATATTATTAAATATTTTAAAAATTGATACCTACAAAAATACAAATATCATAATGGTCCCTTCCCGTAATCATAGTACAAAAACAAAACGCAGTCCTCCGTTATCACAACAGGGATACTACAAACTGTAAAACATTCTTAATAATTAAAAGCACTTGGTCTATAGATCATTATCAAACAGCAAGAATTATAACCCATTACCTATGTAGTAGAATAAAGATAGTAAGTACTGTTAAAAGTATCAAATCCTACTTAGTATCTTATACTACAAACTATTGACTAGGTATCAAAATACTCGGCATCGCAACAAAAGTAACCAGAGTACCTATACTCAGATATCGATACTTTTATGACAGCAGTCCTTAAGCCAAGTCGGAAGCGGCTCGAAAACTTTAACAGTCGAGTGCAAGATGAGCAATGTAAGAGGAAAGCTCGGTGGACTGTGTCCTAAGCCTTCAAGGAGAGGTATGTTCAACGGCTGAGGCATTGACATTGAATACCTCGAGATGATGTTAGGCTTAGACACATAGTCGTATGGCTAACACATGCATAGTAGAAAACAATGCTCTGTCTATATGAAATTCACTCGCCCAACAATGGAAATAAAACTTTATGTACATACCTATCGTGCAAAAAATAGTTATAAATGTAAAAACAATTAATATAATAATCGTGGTCAGTGCCCTGAGCGCGCTTGTCCCAACTGGTCCTCATTTTTTGGGGCTCGTATCAAAAAACTTAAAAAGGTCACGCACAGCACAACACGTCACGACTCAATAAAGGTTGCATAATTCAAGAGCGAAAAGCGATAATGAAATACTATGTTATTATAAAACATATCAATTTAATAAATTGTCTATAGGTACCTCCTCTATTATTATTTATGAATTGAGATTGGGCTTGTTTATGTGAATATGACATAGTGCAATGTTAATGGGGTGTTTTTTAAGATTGCTTTTCTGTCTGCAAGTCTGTCTGTTTGTCCGTCTACGGACTATTTTTTTGACCAAATGAGGTATAAACCTAAAATTTTCGTAGAATATGTTATTCTGAAGGATTTTCTAGAAAATAATAAAAATATAGTAAAAACAGTAAAACATACAAGCTCTAATCTTAAAACGATTATAGATTAAGCTCTTTAGTAAAACAACAAAAAATAAAAATTGTACAAGTGCGAGTCGGCCTTGGACATTCTGTTGTGATACGGAACCCTCAGCGTCCTAGTCCAATTTCCACTCGGCCAGTTTTTATTTCGATAGTAACATTATGCTAAGAGGCTAACATAAGTGAAAGTGGCGCCCCCATCAGATTTTTCAATTTGTATTCATCTAATAAGGAATTTTGAAAAAGTGCTCAAATTAAAAGTTGTTTAAAGTACAAGTAAGTAAGCTATTTTTAGAAAGTTTTAGCTGCTATATATTATGCATGTGTAGGCTAGAAAGTTCATTTCTGCTAAATGTGGTCACTTTTAGCATAAATGAACTTTTCAGCCTGCACGTCAATGATATCTAGCAAATAAAACTTTCTAAAAATTGCTTACTCGTACATAAAACTTTTGATTTGAGCACTTTTTTGAAAATCAGTTTGTATTGAATGGAAAACAAAAAAATTAAGTGAGGGCGCTACTTTCACTTATGTTAGCCCCTTAATATTTATAAATAGCTCAGTCATTGATCGTAACTCCTAAAAATTTTTTTTTCTTTTTCGATAATGCAGACATACCAATGACATCATAGGTTGTATGTTATAGGTCATTTCTGTTTTCCCGCTTATTTCTTTTAACTTAGATCACTTTATAATAAACGGTTTCAGAGTACGACGTCAAATGAAACAAACTACTGAAAGAAAATGTGAACAAAGTAGCGGTGACTCGGTTTTATTGTAAATGGTAATTTTTAACAATGCGTCGTTCTTTTATGGTTATTTATTACTGTTTGGTGCCAATCTACACGAACAGAGCACGGGAAATTAGGAACCATTGTGTCGCGGGCTAAATTCTATTGACTATTGAAAAGAGTGGTAATAAAATAATAGGTACACAAAACTTAGTACTAAGGTGTTGGTTTTAAGACTTTCTAAGGTTAAATATACTCATATTGTTATTTAAAAGTAAATAAGGTAAAATTTTTACAAAGCAGTGCTTAAGATAAAAATAATTTAAAATCGATTTTAAAAAATAATATTATGAATGTGAAAGTTTGGATGTTTGTTACTCAATCACGCTTCAACCACTGGACGCATCTGGATGAAACACTCTTGGCACACATATAGGTTAGGTCCTTGAATTCGCACTAGGAATCGGAATAAAAAGTAGCATGTGGACTACTTTTTATCCCGAAAAATTCAAAAGTACCCGCGGGAATAACTATAGCAGAGTTAAACGAACTATAGCTACACCTATAGCTTGCTATAGCAAACTTCATTAGTATAATTATGGAGTTGACCTAAAAATTCCACACCGATAGCCAAATTTAGGGCGATTGAAGCCGCTGGCAAAATCTAGTTATACATATATAAAATTTTACATAAAAAATTTAATTGGTAAATTTCTTCTTTCCTATTCTGAATCATGTTGTCCAACCCCTAGAGATGACCTACTCTAGTGCTCGTGCATTTTATAAAGTATGTAGCCTACCCAGTGATGAGTTCTCTGTGCCTGCCCATAGTTACTACAGCTACAGCATACAAAAAATTTGAGCTATCTCTGCCACTCTTACATCGAGATATTTCTAATGAGAAAACATCGGTTTTCCTAAGACTTGACGATGTTTCTTGTATTGCAGAGGGAATGCATCTCAGTGCACATCGGACAGGCGGGCGTGCAGATCGGCAACGCGTGCTGGGAGCTGTACTGCCTGGAGCATGGCATCCAGCCCGACGGGCAGATGCCCTCGGACAAAACCCTGGGGGGAGGTGACGACTCCTTCAACACCTTCTTCAGCGAGACCGGCGCCGGGAAGCACGTGCCACGAGCTGTCTTTGTCGACTTGGAGCCTACTGTCGTTGGTGAGCTTTTAACATGTTTTTATCTTTATTTATCGTGCCGTTTTGAGATTCGAGTTCAACAAAGGCGTTGTTGTAGCTTCGACAAGTTTGTAGCCGTTTATGGGGCTACATGGGTTTGCGCCGGGAAAAAACGGCCTATTTTTAATAATTTTTTTAATATAAATATTGAAATATTTAATTCAAATTTTTTTCCGTCTTAAAGAGACATATTTAAGAACTCTGCCATTGTGACGTAATTTCCGGCGAGCCCTCGGAAAAAAGCTGCGTCCGCGTTGGCAACAGAACTCCTAGCAGGATCATTTGCAGGGAAAAAAATACGTGTATTAGTTAAGACTTTAAACTAGAACACGGACGAAGGAAAAAAAATTAAAATTGGATTTTGGGCAAAGGTTTTAACGAAAAAATGAGAAACTATTACTCGGATCGACTTCACACTTTAGGACAATATTCTAGACGATATTTTGAGCCGTGATATCCATGTCACCCCTTACGTAAGGATGATTTTGGCCATTTTTGACGACACCTATCCCTTGGGTTACGTAAAAGTTCTAATTACTAAGGGCCACTTGCGCTCCTCAGAGTTAGCGCCATTTTTGTCAAGTTATAAAGTTAACCTGAGTCAAAGTCATATTTGTCTTGCGCTACTACTCAACCCGGGTCACTGCCGAATATTAGAAATTTAACCCGCCTCCATCGGAGTGTTAAGTCACTCACTCCGCCATATTGCGCCAACAAATGTTTAGGTATTTTAAAAGTATGAGAACAAAACTTTGACTGACTATTCTCAGATAATAATTATGTGTAACACTGAATTTGCGGTTCATTATTTTTGCTTCTGCTGCCTGCAAGTATTCTAGGTACCTCGGTTTTTTTTCTATATTCAACACATACACATAGGCAAAGACTCCACCGTAGAAAAAATTGGAGCAAGAACGAACGCGTTTAACAACGAAAGATCTTTTGTAGGTCCATTTTTAACACTTTTCACTTGCACAATTCAAATTAAATAAATAGGTATGTAGTGAATAAACCGACAGACTGAGTACCTACGTACGCGTTTACTGCAAAACATGGAATAAAACAATTTTTAAAAGCATCTTCCATTCCTAAAACATCATTCATAAACATCTGGCAATCATTTGGGCATCACGAAGGAGTCGAAGGACGACATAATAAAGTATTATCTTTGAAAGTTCATTTTAGAATAACAGAGAATGTAAAAAGAGATAGATTTATTGTTTCTAACGAGGGAGAGCGAGACCCATAAATGTTTATGCGGGAATTTCTTATTTAGGCGGTTTATAACATGATGCACATTTACTATTGTTATGTTGTCACTTCTGAGGAATAGTTAACTTTCTGCTTCTGCAAGACAATTGACGAGTTATCTAGCTATACAACTGACCCAGGTTTAGTTATTTAGCTAGTTATTTATTTAACCCTGAATCTTCCGCAAGTCGGCCTAAGGACACTAAAGAACATTTAAATAATAGGTATACGTACGCACGTAACACACTTGGCCGGAGCGGCTTCGGCAGGCGGAAGGCTTTTGGTATATAATATTATTTGGGCCAGTCGTACAGTTGCGTGCGAAGGTTCTATCAGCAGTAACGGACCCGCATCGGCGGGTTCAACACCCGGCCTACTAGATGCGATCATACTAAACTGCCCAATTACACTAAATACGCAATAACAAAAAACTAACTTAACTACCCCGTTTTATTAAAAAACAAGAAAAGGAAATTTTTAATTTTTTAATGCTGTAATAGTTGTCTGTAGGTTTTTGGTGAAAAAGAGAAACCTTCTTTATTTAAAAAACCGGCAAAGTGCGAGTCGGACCCGCGCACCGAGGGTAAACTGTATTGAGGGACAAACTTAACTTTTCCGTTGGAAAAATGTTGTCTCAATACATTGACATAGGTCGCGGTTAGTTTACCAACTGCAAATAAGTTTATAACCGCAAAAAAAAAAAAAAAAAAAAAAAACAGGTATTACAGATTTATTCCTTTATGTGTCTACATGGCATTATTTCTTGATAATTCTAGGTCAACGTGAAGTACCCCATAGGTACCATATGCGACAAAAATAACCGTATTTTGGGCATATTTTTGTATTGCATTGACTTAGAATCTTGATATTTTTACATCTTCAAGTGACCGTACACTTTAGTATATATGATATTAATTTCAACTTGATACTTCCACGGCGCGTTCTTGAGTACAAGTTCAAAGACAGACAAGGTTTTGATTTGTTTGTGAATTCCGAAATATGCGTCAAAAATGGGCGTATTTTGGCTGAATGTTTTTATTGCGTTGACTTAGAAGTTTGATTTTTTTACAGCTTTAAGGGCCCGTAGAACTTATTTGGTATTAAATAAGGTTCACGCGTTCCCGAGAAAAAGGGTCTTGCAAAACAGACAGACGGACAATCCTATGATCCTATGAGGGTTCATTTTTTCCTTTTGAGGTACGGAACCATAAAAACAGATTTGAACCTTGTCTAGATGTACATTATTAATGCTAATGCAATTTCATGCAATTTATATAACATATGTGTAATTCTCGTGCACGAGCTCAGTGGTATTGAATCTCGTCCAGAGGGTAATCTTAGACGTGTACCGGTCTCACTCGAACGACGAGCGACTTCGTCGTGGGTCAAGTGTCAACGCAGTCAGTTCCAAGTCGTTACTTGTTTTGCTATACTCACTTTGCTACACTACACTTATATATAAAAGATGCATCCGATAGATCAAATACCAGGGACAACTGAAGTGACGAAAAAGCAAAGCTAAGCAAAAACTAGTAAATATCAACAAATATAGGTAAAGTAGAATGAAGTACCTAATTCCGTCTTTCTATCATATAAAACAATTATTTAGCATTCCTTTATAATTAAGAAAAGTCCGAAATTTTACGACAATTAGGTAATTAAGGACGAATTATTTGCTTTTTTATAAAATAAACGAATATTTAATATGCAATTAATGTAGTGGATAAACATTTATACTCAAAGGTACAATTTATTTGAAAACAACCCGTGTAGACAATGACCTTTTGTAGAGTATGAAAAGCTAAACAAGGTCCTAACAGAGTTCTGTTGTACTGCTGTGTGTAAAGACCGTCTGTTAACTTGTAGTTCCTATTCAGACAATTTTTTTGTTGTACAAATGTCACATAATTTTGGACATATTTTAAAATTTTGCAACAACTGATCTATCTGACTTTGATGTGCGTATTTTGTAGGTACTAAACCGTTTTCTCTTACGAGCAGAGAGCATTTGTCTCAATAAGGATCGTTGAGAGCACTCAAGCCAGTCGAACTTAGCTCTCGTCTCAAGTGCTCCCCTTCCCCCCCGCCCCCCGACGCCGAGTGCTTTAGTCCGATAACATCTACTTCAATTGCATCTAACCAGTGCAATAACCGTTACAGATGCATCATGCATTGCATTTCATCAGCTGAACAAGCGGCGGACACTGCTGTTTTTTTTTTGCATTTCAATCTAAACGGTTTCTGTAATAGACGCCTTATTCAAAATATAGGTATCTACCTAATTACTTGATGAGATGCTCATCCTCAAATAAACTAAGGAATTGTGACAGATTTCTAAAAATCTTGTGAACTGATTTTGTGACTGACTGAACTGGGTTCTGTTTTTACTATTTTGGATACGGAACCCCTAAAAAAGAAAATTAATTTGTAAAAAAACTTTGGAGTCGAGCCCTAAACACCACTGATTATGCGAAAAATAAATACATAGCTCCGGAGTTGACTAAAGCAGTGTTAATAAGCTAGCTTGTTGTGATAGAGTAGAGAAATAACAAAATTCCGAGACAGGAATTACCTTTAGTTTACATAATACTTGTAACATTTATTGTTTAGTTTATCCATAAAGGTCTCTCCTTGCATTATCATCATAATTCTTGTCATACTTTACCCAACGACGAACAGGGCCCTAAAAAAAATTATAATTAGGTACTAGTCTGAATAACAACCATTAGACGAAGTGGTGAATTGTTCACAGACGAGGTCCGCACGGGCACGTACCGTCAGCTGTTTCACCCGGAGCAGCTGATCACGGGCAAGGAGGATGCCGCCAACAACTACGCGCGCGGTCACTACACCATCGGCAAGGAGATCGTAGATGTCGTGCTCGACCGGCTGCGTAAGCTGGCCGACCAGTGCACCGGTCTCCAGGTCACTACTTATACTGCATCTAATTATGCACTAATATAAACAACCGCGGATAAACCTAGTTGACCGTGCGAGTGCGACCAGCTAGTTGACCGTGCGGGTGCGACCAGCTAGTTGACCGTACGGGTGCAACCAGCTAGTTGACCGTGCGAGTGCGACCAGCTAGTTGATCGTGCGGGTGCGACCAGCTAGTTGACCGTGCGAGTGCGACCAGCTAGTTGACCGTGCGGGTGCGACCAGGTAGCTACGTGTACGTAGTCACACCTACGAGCTCTTAGGTGCCTATGGGTTTTAGTAGCATGATGAACCTTCCTCAAGAAACGGGCTATCTAAAGCAAAAATATTAACTTAATTTTTTTTAAGCTATCTTAACTAAGTTACTAAGAAGATTGCTTATAAGTCAAGCAATAATAACTGATGCGCATTCCTCAGGGTTTCCTGGTGTTCCACTCGTTTGGCGGCGGCACTGGCTCTGGGTTCACTTCGTTGCTGATGGAGCGCCTCTCCGTTGACTACGGGAAGAAATCCAAGCTTGAATTCTCTATCTACCCGGCACCACAGGTAGAATACTTACAACACCTTAAAACACCTTCGTCCCAATTGTAGGTTTTATTTAACATTTTTAAATTAATCATTTTCAACCTGTTTCATATGTAGGTTTATATATTTTATAGTTTATATGCTCGCTAAATATTTTTAAATATACCTATTTACCAAACTATATCTACAATCAGGGAGGATGTAGAATACCTACAATTGCTGCAGTTTTTGAGCAATTTTTCATTTACAAACTTCTATTTTTACTATAATATTTACATATTTTATTTACATAACTTAATATTTACATATCATGTGTACCTATGTATATACATTATGTTATATATTCAGTAACGATGATATCGTGACCTCCTCGTTAGGTATCAACAGCGGTGGTGGAGCCTTACAACTCGATCCTGACGACGCACACCACGCTGGAGCACTCCGACTGCGCGTTCATGGTGGATAACGAGGCCATCTACGACATCTGCCGGCGGAACCTCGACATCGAGCGACCCACATACACCAACCTCAACAGGCTCATCGGACAGGTAATAAATCCTTTATTCCTAACTTTTCCTAACTTACTTCTTAATGCGAAAAAGACTAAGTGTTCAAAATTTATGATGCCAAATGTTAGAAATATAAGTACAAAATTATTCTTAAACACAGAAGAAATAGAACTGTTGGACTCGACAGTGTTTCTAGGTGTTACATTATACAATAGGATGCAGTGGAACCCTCACATCTCAGTTCTTGCAGGGACACCTAGTTCAGCTGCTTATGGAGGTAAAAAGTGAAACAGCTTACAGATGTTGACACTGCTCGCTTGGTCTACTTTAGCTATTTCCATTCCGTCATGTCTTATGGCATTTTGCTTTGGGGTAAGGCAGCTGATATTGATACAGTCTTTATTTTGCAAAAGAGAGCAGTGCGGTCAATCTATAAATTAGGACCTCGAATTTCTCTTAGGGAACTATTTACGGAAATTGATATTTTAACTGTTCCTTGCCAATATATCTTTACTTGTATTATGTATGTGCGCAAAATTTTTACTTATTTGCTATAAATAGTGACCTACACAGTGTTAATACAAGGAATAAGAATAGTATGGTAGTTTCAAAATGATGTCTTCGGAAGGTACATATCTCTTTTGCAAGACAAAGTATATATTTTTAAGCGACTTCACAAAAAGGAGAAGGTTCTCAATTCGGTTGTATATTTTTTTTTATTTAGACGAGCTTTTACCGGTAATTGTCTATACTGGCCATTCTATCTCGCAGTGCGCGCAATTTCATTGCCTCATTCACACCTTACAATTTTTTTTAAAACGCACAGTGTTTTACCAAAGTGTACAGTAGGCCTAACAAATTCGATCACCATTTTGATATTTTATGCATTTGACATTGCAAGAAAAAACTGTTGAGGTTTTAATTTTAGGATTCCATATTTAACACCTAATGTTATGCTGAGGAAGCGAGATAAATAAATACAGAATCAAGCGCACAAGAAAAGGTCAAGTAGATATAGTTCCTATTTACAATAGAAAGCGAAAATATCGAAAATTAATTATTTACAAATTTATAGCAAAAGTTTTTAAAAATATCTCTCTGCCACGACCTCGACTGATGTCTAAACTACGTTTTTCAATAATTTGGTGCTTATTTATTTTAATATGTTTTGAGTAAAGCCTGATAAAGTATCTCTTTAGAGCACTTTTCAAAATTAAAGTCTATCGTGTAAAGTATACGCAATCATGTTTTGGCCTGTGTCACAAACTCCAGTATATGCTCTATTTTATTGTTTTTTTTTTGACTAAAATACATTCAGCAGTTTTAGAAAAATCCCTGTTAAAAAAGTGTTTTTTCACAAAAACCTAACCGACTTCAGATCCATTAAAATAGACTTATTCACAGAACATGCAGCTACATGTTTTTTGCCTATATTATTTTTATTATCGAATCCGAAATGAGGACATCCGGAAAAGTAATTCTTCTGTTTCTTAGAAAAATACTCAAAAAAAATCTTTTTTTGCAGATCGTATCATCAATAACCGCGTCTCTTCGGTTCGACGGCGCACTGAACGTGGACCTGACGGAGTTCCAGACCAACCTGGTGCCGTATCCTCGTATTCACTTCCCTCTCGCCACGTACGCGCCCGTCATCTCCGCGGAGAAGGCCTACCACGAACAACTCACCGTCGCTGAAATTACGAACGCCTGCTTCGAACCCGCCAACCAGGTAACTTCATTTTGACGACGATCGGCCAAGCAGTAGGTAGGTATCACATTTTTACATAGGTATCCTAATAGCTTTTGCTAACAAACAAACCTGTAGGCTTACTCATCTAAAGTATACACGAAATGACCAAAGGTCTATTGACAAAATAAAGAGTTCGCAAAATAAATAAAAGTTATGTGAACACTTTCATATAAGGGGAGTTCAGGGTCGCAATAAACTACGTAGATCATAGAGGCGTTACAGAAAAGGACCTTGTCATCAATAAAACGGCACCTACCTACCATTCAACGAGCCAGAATGGTTTTGAAATCCTAAATTAATTCCATTAATCATCGATTTATTCATTCCAGGTTTATTAAATCCCGTGAAAAGTGGCATAATTTTGAGTTTTGTTTGTTCCAGATGGTAAAATGTGATCCGCGTCATGGTAAATACATGGCTTGTTGCATGTTGTACAGGTAAGCACACCCAGCTCGAACTGCCAATTTTATTGAACTTAGCTACTAACTTTTATATTATCATTAACGTAAGTTTCAAATTTTTAAAAACCTTTTGTAATCAAGTTATTATTTTTTCTTAAGAAAAACAAATTTCTTACATTTCTACTAAATACCAATACTAATCCCTAAAAATTATTTATTTATATATTATATTGATTTTTTTTTCGTTTATTTTTAATAATAGATTTATTTTAGGCCATATTTCATTAAGAACAGAAAATTGAAATATTTTATTTTATAGTCATCAGTTATTATGAAAGTGATTTATGAATTGACAGAGGCGACGTGGTTCCAAAGGACGTGAACGCTGCCATCGCCACCATCAAGACCAAAAGGAGCATTCAGTTCGTGGACTGGTGTCCTACAGGATTCAAGGTTGTTACCTAATCCTAATTTAATGACAAATCAAGTTGATTATGTTTTTTTCCGTCACATAGGGCATCTAATTCATTTTTTTATGGCACAAATTATTCGGCGTATGCCGACTATATCACAGTACTACACTAAAAAAACCGGTCGAGTGCGAGTCGGACTCGCGCACCAAGGGTTCCGTAAAAGGTAAACTGTATTGAGGGACAAATTTAACTTTGCCGTTGGACAACCCAATGCATCGATATAGGTCGCGGTTAGTCTATCAACTGCAAATAAGTTTATAATCGCAAAAGAATTATTTTTTGTGATGTAACAACAAATTTACGGTATCAGATTTTTTCCTTATTGTGTGCTTTTTGCCAAATTTCATAATTCTAGGACAGCGGGAAGTATCCCATAGGTTTTAATTTATTTATGTCACAATATGCGACAAAAATAACCGTATTTTGGGGATATTTTTTTATTGCATTGACTTAGAAGCTTAATTTTTTGCAACTTAGAGTGACCGTTGACTTCAGTATTTAATACTAATTTGGACTTGATACCTTCACGCGTTCTTGAGTAAAAGGGTCTTCTCAGACAGACATTTTTTTTTAATGTATTATAACTACAAATTAACGAATTTCGATTTTTTTCCTATATTTGTTATGTAGGATCTAGGTTCGTGTAAAATTTCATGATTCTGGGACAACGGGAAGTATCCCATAGGTTTTGATTTTATTGCGTCGACTTAGAAGCTTCAAAGGACCGTGTAAACCTTATTTGTATTTGATATTAATTTTAACTTGATTTCACGCGTTCCAGAGAAACAAGGTCTTGACAGACAGTCAGCCGGGCAACAAAGTGATCCTATAAGAGTTACTTTTTTGCTTTTGAGGTACGGAACCCTAAAAATAAACAGACGAATATATTATTATGTATTGTAGTAGTAAACTAAAGAATAACAAAATTGTTTGTCTCGAAATCCACCTTAAGCGGCAAAGTAGCACCGTACAGCAATGTAGACAAGTTTGGTAGAGTGAAGTGTTAAAAGTTGGAACCGGGTAGTCTGGTCTGAAGCGCCTCTTGACGTGCTAATCATGGCGTAACTTCGAGGAAACACTGACTTCTGTGCTAAAATCTACATTAAAACAGTTACTCATCCAGAACTGGTAAAGTAGGTTCTGTTAACCGGTAGAGCAATAGGCGAGTTGACTCTACCGTTTACTATACCCGTGTATATGTAGTGTTACATACTATCGTATTCGATATAGCTATCATATATTTTTCCTATATCCTTATAAGCCCTATACGTCCCAACTATTGAGGCACGGCCTACCCCCACTAAGGCTGATTTGGGTCATAGTCCACACGCGGGCCTAGTGCGGATTGTGGACTTCACATGTCTTTTTTTTTTCCATATATGCAGGTTTCCTTACGATATTTTCCTTCACCGCTAAGCCAGTAGCCTAAGAATAATCAATGTTCTTGAGAAATTAGGAAAAATACTCATTGGTATACGCGGGGCTCGAACCTCCACCACTCAGGACGCAAGGTGAAATCGAAACCCCTGGGCTACCACCGACCCAGTACATTCTATTAGTATATCTGCTAAGAATCATTTTCGGAGGTGTCTAACATTTTTAAGTGTGTCCTATATAAAGGTGCGATGTTTATTAACAGGTGGGCATCAACTACCAGCCGCCGACGGTCGTCCCGGGCGGAGACCTCGCCAAGGTGCAGCGCGCAGTATGCATGCTGTCCAACACGACCGCCATCGCCGAGGCCTGGGCCAGGTCGGTAACGTGTATACACGAACCTAGGATATCCCTTTATACAAATGGTTGTTGCCCATCACGAGGACCTGGTTCTCACGCGTGAACTGGTGAAAATGCGTTCTTTCAATAAGTACATACGTAGGTTCTTGAACCGGGCGTAAAATGAAAATGGGACCTATACATTCAAACAATTAAAATGTCGTGGCTCCTCAATGACTACAGTATGGGGTTCTTTAAGAAAGAAGTTATTAGATTTTTGAAGGGTCGGCAAACCGCGAGTGATGTAGCAAGCGTCCATAGGCTGCGGTGACCGCTTACCATCGGGCGGACTGCAAGCTTGTTTGCCAACTTAATGGTATTAAAAAAAAGATATTTTCAACGTACTATATAACACGTTATTTTCCTATTCATAGGAACGTCAATAATAAGAGGAAAGGTTTTTCCCCTTACGTGCCAGCCATGTTTCAATTAAAATATCGAGAAATAAAAGGTAGTTCATCTTGTATTTTCTATAATGTTTGGCAGTAATTTACAGTATAGTGTTTTAGCGATAGTTATTACAAAGTTGTTAGGAAATTGTTTAACAAAGAAAAAGTAAGATTTTTCAGGACATTTTCATAGGAAAAAAAACGAAGTACCTACTTCCAAAAATATGAACCGTTAAAGTCTTGCACCTATTTGACACGTGTGCATTTTTTAGTATCTAGGTAATATGGTAGTGACAACATAACAGTTGCATTCAGTTCAACGGGTGCCACTGTGGCGTGAAAAGGAACGCAATAAAACTAAAACACAAAGTACAAGCACTAACATCACAATTTGTGGAATTATTTTACTGTTGTCTTGTTTCAGATTGGACCACAAATTTGACCTTATGTACGCTAAGCGCGCATTCGTCCACTGGTACGTCGGGGAGGGAATGGAGGAGGGAGAGTTCTCAGAGGCGAGGGAAGATCTCGCCGCGCTAGAGAAGGACTACGAGGAAGTCGGAGTCGACTCCACCGAGGGAGAACTAGATGAAGACAATGAATACTAAACTAAGAGTACAATGTTAAACTACTAACAATTGCATTAAAACGGGAAAGAACGTTAAAGGGTATATCTCGATCCAGAGACGTAGTAAAAGTTTACAATTACTTTGTTTTTTTAAATTTGATTAAATAAAACATTTGTTTGTAAGAGACATAAGTCACGATTATGTCAAATTATTTACAATAATATTATTGTTATATTTTATTCATAATTTATCACTTGAATTTAAAACAATTTAAGCTTACGTGCTTCATACAAATGTAAATTAAATAAATTTTAAAAAACTTGGCTGCTCTGCCTATTGCCCTGGCAGAGCTTTTGGAACGTTTTCGTTTACAATGTCAATTTAACTTATATGAAAAGACTATATAATAATAAAATATTTAGTGGTAAGAAATAATTTTAGTAAGCGAGCTTGGATATGTGTAGCGAAGGTTGCATAATAATGGGTAAGTACAAATATTTTAAAGAAATAACTTTGAAACTTTTTTTATTAATTTTACAAAAAAAATGGTGATAATAAATAATAATGTAATGTCGGTTATATTAAATAGTGTGTGCTTTTACAATATTAATGATAATAATAATATAAGCTAACTCATTGAGAATTATTCATTTTTGAGCAATTTCATATGTTTATAATAATTTTATGTATTAAAATGCACATTAAATTTTTTACGCATTTGATTTGTGTTTTATTTTAAAATACCTGTATATAAAAAAGAGTTTAATAATAAACAGTTATTATTATTTATAAATACCTATTTATTTACATTTTCTAACGTATCGTATGCAATATTTAAAGTTAACAAGTTTAAAACTTAATAAACAATAATAAATAGTGTTTTTAAGTTTTTAAGTGCTCATTCACTGATACATCATGGAGTCATGGGCAGTAGATGCAGAGTTGTACAAACCGGGTACATACCTCAATATTGATGGTCGAAAATTAAATAACCATAAATGTAAGGTTCCATTTACGAGATTTTTTACGTGAACACAAAAAAAAAACATCAAAATGAGCTGAATAAGACCAATGAATTTATTGAAGACTGCCACTTCTTCTGAGCGTGACTACAGTCCGACAAAGTCCACAGAAATTATAACCACAACCACATTACATATCAGATAATGTTTCAGGTAAAACATTATTTGTGACAAAATAATTTCCTTTTATTTAATAACCTTAATTATTATGGTGCGCAAGACGTTAAAATTTGCAATATGAGATCTGGTATCAGAAATACATATATTATATCCCGATAGCATAAAATTTATAAAATATAGAAAAATATGTACAATTTACTTAAATTAAAATAATAGTTTAGTAATGGGTACACACATAGTAACACATTAAAAATATTTGATATAAAAGTCATTAGAATAGAATCAGTCTCATAGACCAAAACTCAATATAAGACGTAATTAAATCATAATGCTAGAAAATCTTAAAAACTATTAAAATACTTTCTAATTTCATAACTTAAAAAAAATAAAACAAAACCCCAAAGGAAATAAATTAAATATAAAAAAAACTCACACGTTATTATCCAGCAATTTCGGTCGGTCTCTTTTGAATTTTCATTTTGCCGCGCAACACACGTTACTAAACATTGCGACGGGACCGTAATTAATCGCAGGCTTTTTTTTGTTATACCACTAAGGTGGCAAACAAGCTTACGGTCCGCCTGTTGGTAAGCGGTCACGGTAGTCTATAGACGCTATGATCTGAAGACAAACCAAAGTACATTTAATGACAAACGGACAAATTAATTATTAATATTATATACATATCAACTAAAGACAAGTTACTTTTCATCACACTTACTCGTAAACAGTGTCATTACGTGCAGGCAAAGCGGATGCTAATAATTACTCCCAAGGGCTTTTTCTCCGTAAATTTTATTTTCCTCAAGGCAAATAGGCATAGAACCGACGGGCGATAATGACGCGCCTATTTTATCAAGTATGCGTGAGGATGAGTTTTTTTCTGAAGGCTTTTTTGACGTCACAAGCAAATTGCTTCGTTTTGATTTCACTCACATTTATTGTACTTTTTAAAAATCAAAATCCATAATAATTATGAAATGTGTTTCAAAGAAATATTGAACACAGCCCACGTCGCGCCAGCTCATGCCAAGGTACCGTCGTGTCACACCACGTATCGGTAACCTGATTGGCGCGGCGCGGGTGTGCCTATAACAGGAGCATGCCCCCCACAAATCGGGACGACACGTCGTGGTGTAGCCCGTGAAAAGCCACCTTAGAATAACGAATTATCAACTAGAGTACGCACCATATAAGTTTGCACGTAGTCAAATGCGGAACTATAATTCTATGACATATTATTTTGTTTATTTAATTCACAGTGGTGTCTGTGCCACGCAGAAACTTATGTGGCGCGTAAATAGGAAATAAGGTCGTCAACAATGATACCATTTAAGAACTTTTCTTAGGTTTCTTTGGGCCGATCCTTATCAAATTGAAATGGGACCAATCCGCGGGCTTACCCTTTCATATAAGTTAAACTCTGGTCTTAATCCGCAAAGATTTTGCGTAACATACATACAAATAACAACATAAAGACGAATTGACAACCTCCTCCTTTTATTTGAAATTGGTTAAAAAATGTAGGTCCTACCTTTCCACCTAGACAGGGCGCTGAGAAATGATCGGAAAAACTAAACCCATGTTCTTCGTAATGGAATGTAGTCGTTCATACCTTTAGACATTGGCGTATAGAGCATTAGAAGAGGATCTTTATTTTATTTTTGTAACCGACTTCAAAAAAGGAGAAGGTTCTCAATTTACCTGGTTTTATAACACGTGGATTTTTTTTGTTGAAGAGACCTAACTACACCAGTGCTCTTACCCGCTGTACCCACCACGGAATTATTCAGTTAAAATAAATAATTGATATTGTTTTGAACAAAAAGCTATTAAATAAACTGTTGCGACACAGTAAGCACCAGAAGAGAGCAGCGGCCCCACGGGAACTAGTCGGGCTTTGCTTTAAGCTCGTCGGTGGGCACCACGCAGTCTCGTGGAAACCACCCGCGCGGCCCGCGGTCACCCTTCCGCAATAAAATTTCACCGAACAACCAGTGCCTGCAAAATATTGTAACTTATTATTATTATTTTTACTTATAATACTAATTTCAGAGCGCAAAAGCTTGACAACTCTATAATTACTAAGAATTAATGAGACGAATCGTAAATTTATTTCATTAGACCACATCTTCACTTTTTAAATAAATATAATATAGAAAGCATACCTTAAATCAAAAACCAAGAAAAATTTATAGAACGAGGTGAGAACTAACTTCCTCTGTCTCGTGGCGCGCACGAGGTCGCCCGGCCTAAGCGCGAGTCGCGGCTCATCCGTGCAGGGCGCGTGCAGAGCGGCGCGCGGCCACGCCCAAACCGGCACCCACCGACCAGAGTACGCAGCCACGCCGCAGTACAGACGGGACCGCACCAGCTTCTCTGCCTTCTGCGCCTTTTGCTCGCACTTGTGCAAAAACAATATTAGGTTTTAAACTATTCACAATCAGGAAAACATCGTCAGAAAACCTATTTACGTCGTTAAGACGTACATGAAGTTCACAATCCACACTGAGCTCATGTGATGATATGACTCACACCTTCGCCCAACATGCGGGTAGGCCGGTGTGAGGACGACATATTATTTTATTCTGTAGCGAGCAACACCGATGCTGCAAATGCGTTAAATATGTACAAGTTTCGATCTGACTGACCAGAACTTAAAAGTTACGAGACTAGGAGGGACACTTGTCCAAATTTAACATTTGCGGAGGCAAAATAATCTGGGGGTCTACTCCGAAGCACCGGAAATCGAAATTTCGTCAGAATGTATGGACGTTTCCTACTACGAACATCTTTCGTTCGGTCGGTCAGGTCGATTTTCGGACCCTAATTTTATTTGACATTTTTTGCGTCGGAAACCCTACGCATTCACAACGACCGAAAATTTGCATTTGACAATTGTTTCGTCGTCTAATAAGCGTCAAAATTCACGACATCAAAATAGATATGATTTTTTTTAGTTTAATAGAATTTCATATTCTGTGAAGGTGGAAAAGTAAGTTTGTGGTTATGTTTAAGTGAAATGGCAGTTCGCATGTTTTTACTACAATTAGCCCTTGAGGAAGAGCGTTTGGAGCATGGGAAAAAACGCAGACGACTCCGGGAATCAATTTGTAGGAAACTACAGACTCAACCGAGAATTTTTCGAGGAGCTCTGCCAGGATATAGTGCCTCTTTTACCCTCAAAACGTAATTCCCGTAGAATTGACCCCGCAACATAGGTGTGTTGGAGGGAAAACAATTTAGTATTTTGTCATCATACTATGTGATTTTATGTACATAATAATATTGGAACCTAACACTATATACGTACCTACATATATATTAGGATCATTCACATTATGTTCTTGTTCCATTTTAGATACTCATTGCTCTGATTTTTTTTGCTCGGGGTAGTTACCAAGGTTCAGTAGGACAAAATATTGATGCCCCTGTGGCCCAACAAACCGTCTCCCGATGTTTGAGACAAGTAACAGATGCAATCAATACACCCACCATACTGCAGAAGTACATAAGATTTCCTTAAAATGCAGTTGAAACAAATGCCACTAAGAGAAAGTAAGTTTGTAGTTCAATGGAAATTTTAATTTGTTTGTTTGTTATGCCTTTGTTTTAATCAAATGGTTTTCTTACAGGTTTTATGAAATGTTCCGTATGCCTGGGGTAATTGGGCGTATAGATTGCACTCATGTTGCAGATGTTAGACCCACTGTACATGAGGAGCGGTTTTTTAATAGAAAGCATTTTCATTCTATTAACTCCCAAGTGGTGAGTTATTTTACTTACACCCGACTATTAAGTAGATATTATATTTTATAATCATCTATTAAATTATGTACACGCCTTTGTGTATATTTTTATCTTATTAGAATAGTCATCACCTACAGTAGAACTCATGAATAATAAAAGTTTCCCAATTTTTAGATATGTGACTCTGACAACATAATTTTAAATGTGGATGCATCTTATGGTGGAGCTGCACACGATGCATTTATTTGGTCTCAGAGCGAGATCAAAAACCATCTGGAAAGTCTCCATACAGAGACAACATATCTATTAGGTAAGTATTTTTTTAGGTCTATACTAATCACTGTTGCATTCATTATTATATTTAACAACTAGCTGCTGCCCGCGACGTCGTCTGCGTGAACGCTATATTGCACCAAAAATACCTACAATTATACCTTTTAAAATAACATTCATTTACCCGTTTCTTCTTTATATTTCATATCTACAGGAAGTGCAGTAACAGAGGAAGACTGTCTTTTGTTAAATTGACCTTCAAAATGCTTTGAATGAATGACGTTATGGTGATTCTGCTGAATTAACTCATAAGTTGTGACTGAAGCAGATGGAGAAGATAATGAATAAATAATACAGAATAGGGTAAAAATACATACTTGTAGAACTTCTCGATGAACAACATTAGTGGTTTGGCTCTCCGCAGCCAGAATGTAAAGTTTTCTAGCCATTTTATTTATTTTACGTTTGAAAGATAACAGAAATTAATTTACACACTGAGAATTTACACACATATAATAATAGCTAAGCAGTACTTCGATTGAAGTTTATTTAAGTAAATATTTATTTATATTTCAGGAAAATTTTTACACGTTAATTTCGACCAAGCACACGATAACTTATAGCAATGCATAGGTTATTTTTATAGGTTGAGGCGGCGACATCTGTCCTCATAACATCACTTTTTGTCAACGAAACCATAGCGCGATCTAATTCGACGCCAACGCCATCTAGTTAGCAAATAGGAAAAATTTTTATATGGTGAAAAATTAAAACACATCTAAGTTATGACTTTACACGGTTTTTTAACATAAATAAACGGCTATGTGTGAGTAGAAAAAATCCAGCTAGTTCCACATCTCACTTAAGTTTATATGCGACATGAAATTAGATTACACGTTGTTACAGAATGCGTTGAAGAAATAAAGGTTCACTGCTCGTTCCCCGTAGGTGATAGCGTGATAATATGTAGCCTATATGTTGACCCGACTTCTTTATAATATTCGTGCCACATTTTAAGTAAATCCATGTAGTACTTTTTAAATTTATCCCGGACATACATACAGACAAACACGCAAACAGACAAAAATTCTAAAAACTATATTTTTGGCTTCAGTATCGATTGTAGATCTCACCCCAAGTATTCTTTTAAAAAAATATTCAATGTACAGTTTTTACTTTCCTACCATTTTATTATATGTATAGATAATTGATTGTTGTTTGCCTCTTACAGGTGATACAGGGTATCCTCTTCGAGAATATTTACTGACACCTTAACCAAATGTTGTCGAAAACAGTCCAGATGGCAGATACAATGCTGTGCAAAAACGTGCTCGCTCTACCATTGCTGTTTGTTAGTGACGCTAAAACTCGAGAACGGCTGAACTGATTTAAAAGATTTCTGTAATGTTGGGTTCGTTATTGTTCAGGGAAGGTTTATGAGAAAAAAATAGCTTTGTAAATATTGTTTTTTTTAAATAAATAAAAGTAAATATGATTGACTATTTATTTTGTCTAACCCCCCATCTTTGAAATTTATGTATTGTTGTTACAATTTTCAACGTGCGGGTGATGCTTCTGTATTCCAGTCCATAGGCTGTGAAAATCTGTAAAATGCTGTTGTCTGAGGCTCCCCAAATCCATCTTCCATAATGGAAATCACGCGTGATTCCCATTCTGAGTGGTGGAGCTGTTGATGGTCCTCCACCAGTGGCAGTTGCAGACCTTCGTGCCGCCGCAGCAGCTTTTTTTGCAAGATATTTTTTATCTGTCCAAACCTAAAATAAAATTAATATTTTGTAATTTAACTATTCATATTATTCATATATTTACAACAAAACACTTACCTTCTGCCACTGCTTCGTCGTCTTATTGGAGCCTCCCATGGCATTGAGTGTGGTAGTTATTTCTTCCCATAGCCTATGAGAGACTACACGACCTTCTACACTCCTCAAGTTTCCTCGGTCCAAGTCGCGGTGCTCCTCAAGGAAATTGAAGAGTGTATCTATCTGGGCAGAGGTTGGTACAGACATGTTCATAGCTGTATGAAAATAAACAATATAAATATGAAAATCTAGTCATGATTTTATTTCTAACGTTGAAAGCAATCGAATCGAAAAGCATGATAAACCAAAAAGACATTTTATCACATATAATGTTTCTTATATGCAAAACAAAGTTTTAATACTTACATAGACACAAAATAAAAAATCAGACAGAAACGTAGTGATTAAATTCTCTAAATTTAGTTTCTTCTAATAGAACTTTATTTACAATTTTGCATTGTTTTGTTTATGCGCGATTCTTTTGTCCTTAAGGCACAAGGCTAAGGGTACAAATGTGTAGAGCTTTATTTTTGGTCAATGTTTAAATCTTTAGAAAAATTATAAGTTAATCTTATAGAAATAATTAAAATAAAGTTAAAATGTTTAATTTATTTTATTAAAAAGACATATTAACAGGTGATTAGACCAAAATATTACATCGTAAAAGAGGAAATCAAAATATCGACAAGGTTAAATGCACTAGGCCATAACTGCGTGCCTTCCAAACATTGTCTATGGTTGCAACCGATTAACACGAATCCGAACTAAAATCAGAGTAGGGTCGTAATGTAAAGTTCGTTTGGGTATCGGTCGGATCCGAAGATTCGGAAGTCTAATTTGAGACTAGACCCCCTGGATCTTAATGATGACTAATGTTTCTTGACCAGCTAACCCTCGCTAATTAAATGGAGTTGTTATTAGTTTTCGAACTGTTGTGTGGAAACTGGGCTACTTCGTAATACACAACGTCTGTGAGTGTGTGTTTACATGAGGGTATGTGTGCATGTTTGAGTGTTGCGCCCTCTCGCGTTTGGAGCCCCTCTGAATTAGAGCGGGTCACTTATTACTGTTACTGTTATTTATTTATTACTGTTTTAATATATATTTACTGTTTACAGTAATTAAATAAAATATTATTATGCTAGTAGTACATAGCTATGTAAGTTTATTGTTGTTTAGTTCTATAATTTTCTGTCTATATATTTGTTAACATAAAAACAAAAAACTATAATTGACATGTTAACATAGTATTTACTCGTAGTAGCATTACTAGCTTATTGTATTGTATACTTGTTCGTTAATATAAGTATATTATCACTTTTTATGGTTTAGTTTTTTGCCGGCTGTTTTCGACAAAAATTAACACTGATGAATAGACAGTATTGACGATTCAAAAGAGTCCTCAGAAACTTACTTACTTGATTGATTGAAACACGTGTGCCAAAAATTTTGTTTGCAAACTCTACAACTGACCGTGATAACGTCTATGTGAATATATGACAGTTTAAGTAGCTAAAATAATGATTCTACAAATACATGTTTATATTTTAAATGTCAATAACGAAATGCTTTTGTTCAAGGACAAGTACTGTGGTATAAGGTTGTAGATCTACATACGTTTGATTATTGTTAACTAACAACCTCAATTACAATTTAATATTATTAAATATTATATTTAAATACTAACAATATGTGTTATCAGGATACTCCAGAACTTTGGAAATGCCGTTTTGACCAAAACGTAGATTATATTCGCGTTTTGCGCCATTTTGAGTTCCGCCAGAGACTGCAAACGCAGTTTATGTTAATCGGCGTTTTCGCGACTACCAGCCATTATACGGCCCGTTACATGGTAAACCGATGTTTAGGACACTTGTTAGCGAATCGACAAAAAATTATATGCTCTCATAATACACAGGCTACTTTCATGAGGTGATTTTAAACGTTTCACTATCCCAAAGCCGGGGGCAAAAATTGCTCATATTTGCAATTTCTTGATAAAGAATTCAAAATAGCCCTCTGTTGTGGAGGCCATCGCCGTTTGACGAGAAACGTTCTTACGCAATATTGTTAACCATATCTTCTGCAGTTACCTCGGTCAGATGACCATACTGCTTTTCATCAAAGATAAAACGTCGGCCACGCTTAATTTTTGTTGGTTGTAATCGAAGGTGTAAAGTCCTTATATGCTGCAATTTACTTTTTGTTAATTTCCTCTCACGTCTTTCAATCCAAAAACAAGACGCAAATCACGGTCTGTCAATCATGTTTCCTTTCGAATAGTCCTCAAAATAAAACTCTGGCATTAATCTTTCTAAAATTGTATCACTCGTCGTTTCAAATTTGTTGTAAATTCCAATTCATCGGCAAAATAAGACTTGCGAGTTATCCTTCTGAAAGTCGTACTTTCTGGTCGCTTGCTAAAGCTACCAAAGGGAACTTTTGCAAGTCGTCGTTACCACCACTGCGAAAGACCGACGGTGACATGGCCCATAGTGCTTAAGATAAAGCCAATCTACTGGGCAGTCTCTTTGCCTCAAACTCGAATACTAACGATGAAGGAGCTGTACCACCTACTTTACCGTGGTGCGGTAAGATCATGCCGGAAATCTCCATAGCTCAGCGGGAGGTCCGGCGGGCGTTGCTTTCTCTAGACGTTCATAAGTCGAGTAGGCCAGACGGTAAACCAGCAGTGGTGCTTAAGCAGCATGCTCCTGAGTTATGCCTTGTACTCACGCGCCTCTTCGCGCTCTCCTACCACACTAGGCAATTTCCATCTTCATAGAAGACTGCGTATGTGCACCCGGTGCCCAAAAAGAGCGATAGATCAGATCCGTCGAATCACAGGCCTATCGCTATTCTCCTACCTCTCTCCTCTCCTAGGTGATGGAGCGTGTGATCAACAAACAGCTCAGTCAGTGACCGTCAATATGGCTTTCGCCACGGTCGCTCTACTGGTGATCTTCTAGTGTATCTCACACACCGATGGGCACTAGCCATTGAGAGTCAGGGGGAAGCATTGGCATGTAGCCTGGACACAGTGAAGGCGTTCGATCGGGTCTAGCACCGGGGTCTTTTACCGAAGTTGCCATCTAACGGAGTGCCCGACGGTTTGTGCAAATGGGTGGCTAGCTTTTTGTCCGGTAGACGCATACGAACCGTAGTTGATGGTACTTTATCTGATAGCAAGGCTATGTGCTGTCTCCTACGCTGTTTCTACTGCATATCAATGACATATTGGACAAAATACATTGCTCTGCAGATGACAGTACTGGAGACGCTTACACGGGTCGTGTTAACATCCCTCGTTCCGCGGAGAACTTGTGTCTCAAATCGAGACCACACTGTCCAAGGTTTCTGACTGGGGACGGGTAAACTTGGTCCGATTCAACACTACAAAGACATTAAACTAAACAGAGCGAGGCAGTACTTCACGTCGGGGCAGAGGTTGCTGCTTTACAAGTCGCAAGTTCGGCCCCATATGGAGTACTGTTGCCATCTCTGGGTGCACCCGGATACCAGCTTGGCCTTTTTGACTCAGTTTAATGACGGGCTGTGAGAATTGTTGACGATCCCAAACTCACTTCCTCCCTGTGTGTGTTCTACCGCTTGTGCAATGGGATGTGTTCTTAGGAATTGTTTGAAATGATGCCACCGGCTAGTTTCTACCACCGCACCGCTCGCCATCGGCAGAGAATTCATTCTCACACTTTAGAACCGAGGTGGTCGCGTACAGTGCGGTTTCAGAGAAACTTTCTCCCGCGAACGCTTGGGTTGTGGAATGAGCTTCCTGCCAAGATTTTCTCTAAGGACTACACTATGGGGTTCTTCAAGAAAGAAGTATTGGATTTTTGAAGGCTCGGCAACGCGCGAGTGATACCCCTGTTGTTACAAGCGTCCATAGGCTACGGTGACCGCTTACCATCAGAAGGACCATAAGCTTGTTTGCCACCTTAGTGTAGAGTATAAAAAAAAAGATAGTAAGCAAATGTTCAGCCACTGATAATGACAGTTAGTAAAAACCCATACATATCAAACTGCCCACGTATGAGGCCACAATACGACAAATGGTACCTAGGTAGCAGAAGTAGTAGCACCTAGGTAGTAGAAGTGGGAACGAAAGGTTCTCGAGTGGCGACCACGGATCGGAAGACGCAGCGTGGGAAGGCCCCCTACCAGGTGGACAGACGACCTGGTTAGAGCTGCAAGAAGCCGATAGACGCGGGCGGCTCAGGACCGGTCGTTGTGGAGACATATGAGAGAGGCCTGCGTTCAGCAGTGAACGTCTTCCGGCTGAAACGAAAAAACCTAGGCAGCACAAGTAGTTAGAAATATCGTTTAAAAAAATGCCTCAAAACCACTGACCACTTAGTATCATGCAAGCTTGTTTGCCACCTTAGTGGTAAAGAAAAAAAATCAATGTTTCGTTTAAGACTAGCGGACGTCCGGAGGACAATTTATTTTGAGCAGGTTCGGCGAGAAGCGGAAGCTTGTCAACTAGTGCATAAAGACTCACGGTGAAGTCGTATTCCCCGCAGCCCTCCCGCAACGGCCAACGCAGGCCATCGCAGCTAGAACCCAACTGGGTCGCCAGGTTTTTCCTCCAGCCCAGGTCATAAGGGTACACGAACGGCGGCAGTCCCAAGTCCTCGCGCCGCCCCACCGCCTTCTCCAGGATCCACTCCTCGATCGTCGTCTGGTTGCGGATGAGACCGCGGATCTGGGAAACGTTGGTGGCTCTGTTAATTCAGCTTTCCATTTCTGTGCATCCGTGTGCAAAATAATAAAAAAAATCTTGTTATTTATAAACCAAAGAGGTTAAGTGACCAAAGCAACAACAACGTATATAGGAAAAAGCTATAGATAGATTATTAGGTCAACAACATTTAAACAAAATAAAATAAGAACAAGATAATTTGACTTCAAAAATAACCCTCTAAAGCAAAATATTGAAAAAAAAATTATTGCAATAGAATTATGTCGCAGATATATAAAATTTTAATTATTATGTTGGAATCTCACTTGAAAGTACAGTAGTGCTCCCACAGCTAGCACTACTCCGACGGCCATGCCGATGGCGAGCAGAGAGAGTAACAGAGTGGCCAGCGTGAGGTACACCATAGGCTCGCCGCCTGTGCCGTGTCGGAGGTACCAGACGCGGTTCACTGCGTGGTACATGCATATTATTAACACCTTGAACAAACAATACCACAATTACATTCTATAAAATAAATACAAAAACAAATATTGGATATCTATTGAAATATATAACTACAGAGTTTTTGGCCAGTTGTTAACCGACTTCCAAAAGGAGGAGGTTCTCAATTAGGATGTATTTTTTCCTTTTTTTTTTATGTGTTCAGGCATCACTCAGTCATAGAAAAGCGGATTTATAAAGTCCTTTTTTTAGGATTCTGTACCCAAAGGGTAATGAGAGGAACCCTATTACTAAGACTCCGCTGTCCGTCCGTCTGTCACCAGGCTGTATCTCATGAACCATGATAGTTGAAATTTTCCCAGAAGATGTATTTCTGTTGCCGCTATAACAACACATACTAAAAAACAGAATAAAATAAATATTTAAAGGTGCTCCCATACAACAAACGTGATTTTTTTTTTTGCTGTTTTTATAGAAAATGGTACGGGACCCTTCGTGCGCGAGTCCAATATTAATGTTGTGAATTAAAAACTTGAATTTTTGGTGTTAATTTTTGGTGAACCGTGAAAAATTATAAAATTGTTTAAAATTTTAATACAAGCATCGATGTTTTTATTGTTCAAAAAAAAAGCAATTCGTCACTTATAAGTAAAAAATAAAAACTTTTACCAAAAAAATTATCCGGCTTTTAAAAAGATGCAATAAAAAGGTAAAAATAATTACTTATTTCCAAAAATCTAATCTGAATTACAGTTTAAAGTTGGTGTCATGAAAGTGAAGTGTGTTATAAAACTTTAGGTACATAGACACCAACTTCAAACTGTAATTATTCAGATCAGATTCTTGGAAATAAGTAATTATTTTTACCTTTTTATTGCATCTTTTTAAAAGCCGGATGTTTTTTTTGTTAAAAGTTTTTTTCTAAGAACGAACTATATGCAAAATTTGTCATAAGCGATTTACAAACAACGAATTTATGCAGGTACATACACAAAAAAAATATGCCAACGAATGATAAACTCCTTTTTTTAAAGTCATTTAATAAGAGGCAAGCTTGCCTGTCATCTTACTATGGAAGCATGCAGACAGCCCAGCACTGCTACAATAAGAAATGTCACAAAGTACCCGTGGTTGGCGTGCCCTACGCAGCTGTTTATCCATGGACAGTGGTGGTCCATCTTCAGGACACAATGACCACCTAAAAACATTAAAACAAAAACACAAAAGTTAGTATATATTTGTATTGTTTAGGTATAATATAAAAAACTGGCAAATTGAATAACATATCAACGCACAATACGAACAGCTGGGTCTAGAGAGTCAAATTTTGGAATGTGGGTTTGTAACAAGACATAGGGCCCCACTAAGAAAGGGGTTTTGCAAAATTTATCTCCTAAGGAGGGAAGTGCAAGTCGGACGAGCGGTGTGGGTTACGTACCACCATATAATTTGTATAGACAAACAACATAAAAGTCCCTCTAGTTGGTCACCCATCCAAAGAGTGACCATACCTGATGTTGCCTAACTTTGTATACTTTTTTTTTTCTTTTAATATTCAACATTACACAACACAGACAAAACAGAGCCGTCTGGCCCCAAAGTAACCAAAGCTTGTTTTATGGATACCAGACAAAGGATACATTTTTTTTTTATACCACTAAGGCGGCAAACAATCACACGGTCCGCCTGATGGTAAGTGGTCACCGTGGCCTATGGACGCTTGTAACACCAGGGGTATCACTCGCGCGTTGCCGACCCTTCAAAAATCCAATAACTTCTTTCTTGAAGAACCCCATATACAGAACCCATACACCATACAGAAGACCATAAACATGCTTGACAATTTATTAATTTTTTTAATAATTGCACAGCTTACATTTTTTACAGTGATGCGACCTTGGAGCCTTAAACCCATTGCACACAGTACAGAACTGAAGATATTCAGTGTCTGATTCTTCTACCTGAAATAATATTTCCATTATGTACATACTCCTTGAAGGATTGTTTGAACCCTACTCTTTTTAGTTTGATCGGTGCAGGTGTAAAAACCATCCATTTGTCATGATTTCCATTTTAATATTGATAGAATCAGGCGTTTCTTTGCGGGTATTTATTATTATAATAAAATATTATTACCTTGCAAATCCGCTAAAAACAATTCAGTAGCACTCACATGCAGAAGTACACCATCCACATGTAGGGGTGCACCTCCCTGAATTGTTTTTAGCGGATTTGCAAGGTGATAATTTTCTATCCATTTTAATAGTTTATTTGTTATGTGGGAATAGCTCAATATCTCATTCACAAAGCAAGGTATAATAAATTTAATTTTCTCCCTGCCCAAACCTGATTTATCTCTTATTATTCTTCAGGAATTAGCTATAAATGGTTATATTATAATCAATAGCAATCCGTCTTACTAGTTTTCGAAGGCTCCACTTGGGTAAATCTACATGTCCATTCAATCTGTAGTTTTGACATTTTAACTATTAAAGTAACTGGGCAGTCTTAGTTTGTCACTCGCTTCCAAAATAAAATTTTTAGCACATTTAGAGATTAAGTTATGTTTATTTATTAGTAGTAAAAATTTTTATAACATTAATCCTAAAAAGTTAAATTTTAGTTATTTACTGTTTTTCTTATTGTTTACATTTCTGGAAGTAGGAATACAAATATTACATATTCTCAGATCCCTGCTGCTAGAGCCAGCAACCAGCAGGCAGCAAAACGTGCTGGATTGCTGGATCTAGGACCCACCATTGCAATCTCCTTATGGGACATGTACAAATCCACCTTAGTGCAATCTCTATATAGGACATTTACAGTCCAGATGCACTGCCTCAGAAGCAGTGTTGTGGCGATAGACTCACTCTCTGTCACGCAGGAATAATATGGTTAAAGAGAATGGACTGTCCTGCACATTATTATGTGGGTTTGTATCCAGCCACCCTTTTGGGGATAAAAACTGTAACAATATACATACATTAAACAGCAATTCTACCAACTGCACTCACAGGTTTCCAACCAGGTGGTACAAAACCAGGTCCCTCAATTAATGATTGCAGGAAGTAGTAAAATGTGGACCCTGCTAGCGCCAAAAACAATACTGTATGCAATGCACCTCCGAGAGATGCATGTGGGGGCCACCACATGCTCAAGAGATGTATCATTGACCATGTTATTAGCTTAATTATACCTGAAATAAAAAAGAACAAGTTAATAAAGTTGACTTAATTTACAACTACAAACTTTATTTACATTTTATATTTAGGTGCATTGCATGTTTGATATAACATAAATATTATAAAAGAAATCTACAAAAGTAATACTGCGAAAGTGAAATTGGAAAAGGTAAATAGATAGAGGAATAGGAGGATAGTGGAATGGTTTGGTACAGTGCATGCGTCCATATATTGTGTCCATAAAAATATGGTTATCTTTCTAGGGCTCATCTAGTAATGTAATTCAGTTGCCATGACTGATGAAATAATACTTACAAATTACAGATATAGGACCCCAGTGGAATAACCTCCTTACCGGAGACAAGCCCATTTTTAAGGTTATAATATAATCCAAGGACTGAATAGAAGTATTCACGCATTACCTGAAATAAAACAAATATGTTACTGTAAAAAAAATTCAAAAGTATTTCCAAATTACAAATAGCATTTGTAAATAAATAGTTTCAAAAGTAATTCAATTCTTGTTTGTTTACAGATATACCACAGATTAAAGAGAGATACTAAGGGCGTTTCACTGGCGATTCTTTAACACTTATAATTTTTAGCGGTTCGCGTTATATTAGCTTTTGGTAGCAAAATTATAGCAAAATCTAATGTTGACTTTTAGCATTCCTTTTGAGCGGTTTTGCTACAAAATGTTGCGACCAAAAACCCATGTCGGGCGGTGGGTATTTTGCGCCACTTTTTGACAGCTGTCAAAAATGTGAAAGTGAATTCTTTGAGAAAAATACTTATAACGTTTAGAGAAAAGAATATTTTTGCATTATGGACTATATATCTTTGTTATTATCTACAAAAAATCAAAATAAAATACTTAAACATATACACACACGGATATGACGCGAACGCGTTTCGTTTGGACAATAATAGCGCCGCTGAAATTATCAGAAGCGCTCAGACGGAACGGGTAGTTGGTGCTAAAATGAGGTTTTACTATTAAATTTTAACGCGGCTCAGAAGGAACACTCTAACTGATACTAGTACGTTATACTTAAGGTGCGTTTTGTTCACTGCTTCAATGCGTTTAATGTCATAATCCAGCTAAGTTAAAAAGACATAAATTCTGTATGACACACTACAAATCTTGGCTCATTCTCTTTATTTGGATTATCGACATTAAGCGCATAATATACATTATTTTGGTCAGCAAAACGCCACTTTTATAAATTTTAATACTGATATTATGGCAGTGACAGTTGAAGTTTATTTACTTTCGTAAACTGTAGATTTCTTTTTGTTCTAAGGTTTTCTGGTTTTGAGCAGTGAGTTTTAAGCAAAGATGAATCAAACAGAAAAAATAATTAATAATAATTGATATTTGACAATGACAGATAAAACAACTAACAAAAAGAAAAACCATGCTATGAGCGGTGATTATTTTTGTAGTCAGTTGATTTAAGTTGGATTATTTTAGATTCACGTCATAGACCCTTAGTCGTGACGTCATTTGGTCATTGGACCGCATTCTATATACCTATATATATAAGAATCAGACATCTGCCCTAGTATACATGCCGGCACCTAAGTTTAGCGATGACCTTGAATGCGCAGAATTCATTTTTTAGATGTGTTTGATGTAGAGACGCGCGGTGCGATGGGTGCACTTTCTTTCAAATCATCACCACTAGGGGTCACAAAACTGGTTTTACCGAAATTGAAAACCGGGTTTACACACGTTTTTCTTTTTTTTTCTTTGAATCATTTATTATGTTTTAGATTTTTCGGAATCGTATATTATTCTATCATACATCACATTCCAAATTTTTTTCTACATGTATATAAAAATGTTTTTTTTTTGTTTATTTTACAAAATTTATCTAACTGCCCTTAAATTTTGGTGAAACCCGATTTTTAACTTACTTCCGGTTTTATGACCTCTAGTTATGACGCGTTATAGACCTCATCATTATGTGTACTGTCGCGGAAACAAATTCTTTCACATAAAATTATCATGCCAGAGAATTGCAGTCTTAATATTTTATTTATTATTGTACATACTGTGTTTTCCAGCTCAGAGAATGCGTTCGTGATCAAATGGTCTATGTAGCCTTGAAATGGGGAAATATTTACGATAAAAATGCTTTTAGTTGTTTAAATGTACTGTTACATTATTGTAACAGATTTAAATACTGTACTATTGTGTCATAAACAAAATGTGTATTCGTTTAGCGTAAAATGTAATGTTAAATAAATGAAAAATATAGTATTTATGTTATTTTAATTCATTAGCTGCACTGTGTCAAGGTTACGTCTACTAACAATTTTACTAGATATGTGGTAAAAATACTAGATAATTGTTTCTTTTACGTTACTAACGCATTTGTATTTGCCTGGTATTTTCCGCACCATGCGAAATTCTGAATATCGAGTAAAAACATCATATTACTTCCATGTAAATACATAGATTTTTAGGTTGAATGGTAACATGTCATTCAAAAATAACAATATGTCAAAAAAAAAATTGTGACATAATATTTCCTGCGCGACAGTACTCATGCGCAAACAGGCCCTCCACGTTTCGCTCGCTAGGTATTATAAGTTATTTTTGTGCAAAGCAAAGTGAGAGCGAGGATTTTGGGCAGCTTGTAGTAGCCTACATTTTGTTTTTATTTTAATGTTTCATTTTAGGCTGTTTACATAATAAAATTAAACAAAAGTTTAAAAAATATTTTTTACTGTAAAGAAACATAGGTTTTTATTATATAACTTCGTATACATTGTTATTTATAGTAGTAAAAATAAGTATTTCTCATATTATAGAGTAAGACATAAGGTATTTTGCAAAAAAGATGATAAGAGACAGATTTTTCGAAACTTCTTTCCTTTACTGTTTGCTTCTTACGTATACTAGTTCCATTTTTATAAATGGTGTTCGAGTTTGAAGGATACCGATCATCTTCTAGTTGACAAAACCTGTAACAGAAAACTAAATTATTTTACTTGTTACTACCCGTTTATTTATATCGTAAGTACTATATAACTTCGTAGATCATCCAACTTTAATTTCAAGCTTAACATTATTGTTATCAAAACATCGTTGAAACTCATAACCTATGATGATAATCAAAATTATTTTTAGCATGCCAATAGGACTATATTTAAGTTTATATGTGCCCTTTTGAACCATAGTAATTAACTGAAATTTGCACAAAATATGTGTTATGACGAATTATAAAAAGTATCCGTCTTGCCTCATACGTCATAACTGTTGGGTGATTTGGACCATAGTCCATTGCGGGTTGTGGACTTCACATATGCCTCTTTTTTGACGTATGCAAGTGTGTCACGATTTCTTCCTAAACTGAAAACCCAGTAGTGTAAATAATCAATTTATGTGCTTGAGCGAAATCAAAACCCTTATGACACCATCGACTCATTTGATAAACGGTATGAAAAGTAAATATTTTCTTCATACAAAGCGTTTTTATTCAATGTTTTTTGTTTTGATCTTGTATTGTTAAAAACCGGTCAAGTACACGTTGGACTCCCGCTTCCCGCACTAAAAGCCCTTGTAGACTTATTTTAACACAGATCGGTGAAGAGCGTCTTATACAATAATATTGGCGGTCAGTCATTCGGCTCGTGTACGCGCTCTTATTGTAACCTGATTCATTGGTCCGGCGTCTATTGAAGAAACGGACGTCTACATCGTAATATATAAGTTTTATGTAGCAAAATTAATAAACGCATAGACTACTATGCTACTAAGCAATAATAATTTATCAAACAACTACAGTTTTTTATAATTTTTTTGTTTTGCTTTAGGGTTTAAATTACATTCAATCAAAGATTGAAGCATCCATGCATTGCTGTTTTTCCGATAAAACAAAAAGTTAAAATAGGTTATCCTGTAATCTGTAAGCAAAAAACTCTAAATAACTGGCTTATGTAACCAAATGGCTGCGACATATCTTTATATTATATAGCCGTATCTAAACAATAAAAAATATTGTTAATGGCACACAATATGTATCATCTTCTCCTCACTAGTTTACATTGATTGTAACCATAGTCATAAGATTTCTTCACTATGATTGTAACAAATTAAACTCAATAATAATTCATTACTTTTATAAATAAATAATTGTTGGCGCCATTTTTTGTTTATTTCTTCTTTTGTTTTGTCTGAATCATGTACATATTTTAAAACGAAGTCCCTAATCTACAAACCGAACGAAAAAGGACAACTTTTTCTAGATAAATTAGATTAGAAAAAAAAATATAAAACTTTCAAGTCTTCATTGCAACGCCGTTTAGAGTGGTGCTGCTGACTATGGAAAATTGTGATCGCAGCTTTAATCAGTAGGTGTTTTTTAATATAGTATAAATGCTCGTTTTCATTAACTGTAAAAATAATTTAGTTGTGTTGTCGCATAAGTCCAATTTTTTTTCTTCGAGAATTACCGGCCGTGAGATAATAGTATATCTATATTTCAGAGATAATATTATGTGAGTGTCAAGAAGCTAATATATGGATGTATAAGCTTCTTGATGTATGTCCAACACTAGAGCGGATCCATAACAAAAGTTTAGGGAGGGCGATCATAAGAGCTGAAAGTATTTTTTGAACTTTGAATCTGCAAACGTAAATTACCGAATCGACCCGGCTCGTGCAGTTTTTGAATAATTAAATATACAAACCCAAGTAACCTCAAGTATTTTTTATATGTATTTTTTATTTAATAAAAGTTATATATTTTAAAAAATTGTTTCAATTCATTTCTTCCTCAGCCGTTCTTAGGGGGGGCGATTGACCCGATAGCCCCTCGCTGAACAAGAAGCTTATATATGGATGTCACTGGAGAGTGCACTACGAATAAATAGTAAATTACTATTGCATATAAATATCAACTGTTGAAGCCAATTTTTTTTTAGCTTTTTGAGCTTTCTGAGTGGGTAACCAACATTTCGGATAATTTCCCTAAATAATAACTTCGCTGCTCAACCTGTCAGCACGCACATTATTAACAAATGTATTTCGAAATCAACTAAAATTTTAAATAATAAGACCAATTTATATAAATGGCAGTCTCAGCGACATAAATAACTACAGGCCCATAACCATACTGTCATTTATTGATAAAATAATCTAGAGGTATTTCGGTAACGAAATAAATAAATATTTATAAGATAACAATATTATCAATAAAATAATCGTATTGTGGGCATATTTTTTATTGCATGCATTGACTTAGAAGCTTGGATTTTAACTTAAAGTGACGTTATACTTTAGTATATAATAATTTCAATTTGTTATTTCCACGCATTCTTGAGTAAAAGGGGCTTAACAGACAGAGAGAGAAACTTTTTTTTCATGTGTTTCAACTACAAATTACCGATTTAAGATATGCGATGTAAGACCTTGCTTTGTGTCAAATTTCGTGATTCTAGGGCAACGGGAAGTATCCCATAGGTTTTGATTTGTTTGTGAATGCCGAAATATGCGTGAAAAATGGCTGTGACTGAGAAGCTTGATTTTTTAACAGCTTCAAGGGACCGTAGATCTTAGTATTTGATAATATTAATTTTAACTTGATACCTTCCCGCGTTCCTGAAAAAAGGGTCTTATATCCTTTTTCTGCGAAGAACCCCCGAAGCTAAGCCCCAAAACAACAAATTTTTTCCTTCTTATTTTAGGTCTGCTCTTCGTGGAAGGCGGTATCTCCCTTAAACTCGATGGGGTAAAAAAATATAATACAAAAAAAAATACGTAGGTCATAATTTTCCTTTAACTTTTGGTTACCATAATTATCTTATGATCTATGCATAAATATTATGAAAACAAAAAGGCTAGAAAGCAATTGAAATACATCAAAGGATTTTGAAATATTGTAAAAGTTGAAAGGACCGTGTTAAACATTTTATGTTACAGTAAAAAGCCTTATTTATTAAAATGAAATATTAAATGAGTAAACTTAGGCCAATCATGTGAATTTGATTCCACGACCTGCTTTCCATACACTTCTGCAACCACCAACTTTGCAGTACTTTTATTATTTTTGTAATTAGCTCCAAAATTTACACAGAAATCTACAGGCAAACTGGAAATCGATGTAAACAAACCAAACATTTGTCATTTTGAAAGTCACAACAGTCGAGTGAGTGTGACAATGTAAAAAAATATTCACTGTACCCGAGTTTAGGGTAATATATGCACCTTATCTGCCACATACGTCACCACTATTTGAGTGGTGACGTACTCTTGCTGAGGGTGATTTGGGCTATGGTCTACACGCGGGCCTAGTGTAAGTAGTTAGTATACTTGAAAGATGTATTTCAACATACTTACTAACGGCATTTTTTTTTATTTATTTTGTCAAGAAAACAGTTAAATTACATTTACAAATTTATTGCCTTCCATTGAAACCTCGCAGGGCTTATCTGCGAATAGTTAAGATCGCTTTGCTATGTGACAAAATACTATCACATTCTATAAGTTGACACATTTTAATTTTTGCAAAATATGGTGAGATATCCATTTCATATTTCTGGTAAAATGTATTTTGACGTTCACTTTCCACATACATTGTTATTTTTTGCTAAAACATAAGTAGAAATGTAGCTTAGTTTTTGTAAGTGATCATGCCTTGTTCTTTCCACTAAGTTCTTTATTTTAGTGAATTCGTTTGTTATTTATTGTATGTTTCTACATTAATTTTTATAACATTTTGCAGTGTTTCAATAGACCTTTATGATCGTTTTTGTATATGTGTTTAGGTACTACAGCTTTTAATCTAATACCTTTAAACGAGCAATTCTTGTTTATGTGTATATAAATATATATATTTATAATCTGAATCTGGGAAACGGCTCCAATGAATTTCATGAAATTTAGTATTTGGGGGGTTCCGGGGGCGATAAATCGATCTAGCTCGGAATTACACGACGTTTTCTGAAAATGAAATCCGTGTTTTTAGGCAATGATAAACTGAACAATATGACTTTCTCTGACATCTATTGTCGAGTAGCAATACTAATTTTTTTACTGAAACAGCAACGATAAAGCTACTTTACAAAAGATAGCGTTGCTAAAAAAAAACGAGTGAAGCTCGGTCCTCCAGGTACTACTCTTAAACTTACTTACTCTTGGTCAAGGGCCAATAGAGCCAATTTGGGCTGCATATCTGGTTTAACCTGGTTTATGTTTTTTATCTATTCATTAGCAATATATTATTAACTGGCGAAATAATATTCCTGCAGTTTCGGCCATGGGAAGTTTTTTTATTTTATTTGCCGTTGGATTCCTATGGAAACTCTGTGATAAACCGGTTAAAAAAGTATTGATTATGTTATTATCTGTTTTATCAAGTCCCTTCTCTGCTCGTGCACATGAAGAAATATAGTCCTGTAGTTTTATGCATGGAAAACTGTTTTCCGATGGGCAAAATATTATTTCCTCCATTAGGATTAAAAGTTACATTTCCTTGATCACCCCTAACTTCAACAATTTATATTAGGTGAACAATTTACAATATTTTATTAGGTGCTCCGTTACAAGTTAAAGGAAAAGTCACAGTAAAAATTTATTCCTCTACAGTTTGATGTATTTTACCATTTTCTAGGAAGCTCAAGTTAAGCAGTTGAATCAAAGCTAGCCCAAGCTAATTGAATACTTCGTTAAGACATGATGAAATAGTGCCCCGTATTATCTGCTAAAAAATACGTTTCCTAGAAAAATCATCTTGATCTAGATAAAAGTATCCTAAAATCCGGTAAAGAGAAACAAAACAAACTCAGGGGGATTGGCATGTAGCCTGGACAAAGCAAAGGCGTTCGATTTGTGGCCTCTCTGTGTGTTGGTAACCTACAACCCAATCAGAAAAGTCAAAAAGGTAAAAAAAAATTGGCGTCAATTATTTGTTCGTAGTGCACTCTCCAGTGACATCCATATATAAGCCTGTACTTGGCCTGTACTTTTGTGCTATGGTATTTTCCTAGTTATATTTACCTTTTTACTATGATTTATTTATTTATTTATACACATAACAGTTACAGACAATATATAGAGTTTATTTATACAAACACTTAGTAAACAGACTGAAACCCTACAGCATGTGTTTATATTACGTATTAGATAATACGCATTACTAAAATATAAGTACAATAAAATACGTTTGAGAAACACGTCAAGTTAATCTAGACTAAATAATTAGACATATAGTTACTAAAGATACACACACACGTACACACACACACACAACAGAGAGAGACATTTATAAATAAATGTATACCTACTTAAAAGATAACTTAACATTTTTTAGCAACATTTTTAGGTTACTTAGATAAACATCTACTTTTTTGTTTTTGTTCTTATCTTTAATTTAATCATTGTATTGACGACATATTCTTATAATGGGATTATAGTAGGACGTATTGTTTTTATATACACAGAGGGTAAAGGATTTGGAGTAGCAAAACTTAAAGTTAGTATTAAAATTAATTAGCGATAGAAGATTAGCAGAATCAATAGAGGAGTGTATAATTTTATGAAGATATGAAAAATCGCTTATTTTGCGGTGCTTCTCAAGTGTGTCGATGTTGAATCTTTTAAGTCTACTTTTATACGTAGTAAGATGTCGAGTAAGTTTTTAAACGCGGCATAGGACATTATAAAAAGGTGGCAACACTGTTATAGAAAAATTAATAAATAAAATTTTGCAACATGACAACATCAAATACCACGTCACGGAATTTGTCACATCGCGATATTTTTGTGACTCTAGGGTGTGTTGCATTCTTTAGGAGTGTTGTGCTACTTATGTGGATTATCAGGTGATATTTTCCTCTTTACTGGGTAAGTTTTTATCTGCTGTTTTCACTTACACCACTTTGCACTTTGTTTGTCTATTTCTCCTCAACTAACTCCGACCTAATTTCTGCATAGCGTTTCTCTATACGTATTACCCTCCCGCCGGCCACTCTTATTTCATTGTCTTTGTATGAATATAACTATATTATGTTAAAAAATCTTGGAACACTTACTATAGTTTATATATTCTTTAACTAACAACTCTTTGAATAACGTTGCATTACTTAGAATATGCATTCGTCAGCTATGTAATAAAAAAATTAACACTGCCTGTTTCTAATATGTGGGTGTTTTCTTGATTCCAGGTAGATTCTAAGCCGCCAAGATGCCGAAATCTGTAAGTAAAAGTGGTATTTTATTATATTTATTCTTTGAGGTTACCATGTTTCAACACCAAAAAGTTGCTGTGCGATGGTTCCGATTGCCGCAATCTCAATGTAATCAGTCTTATATTTCACATTAACAATCATTTATATGAGTTTTGCTGTTTTATATATTTATTTTATGCCATCTATGTATACTTACCTGAATAGTGTGATATTTAAACCTGTTTATTTATTGTACAAATTTGGCAATTATTTAGCACTTAAAGCCGGATAGGAGATACAGTTGTTACAGAACAGTAAGAGACAAATTTACAATAGCTTTAAAATCTTAGTTAGCAATGAAGGGCCTTTTTATAGAAAAGTATAACACTTACAATATGAGGAAATAAATTTGTCTAAACAGTAAGAGACAGCATGCAAGCCAATGAAATTGCAATAGCTTAAAAATCACATCCTAAAAAGGCGTACTTCATGTATGTAATGATAATTTTAAGTATGTCATAACATCAAAGCATTATGGGTTTATCAATATATAAATTGATAAGACTAAGATAATAGATAGGTACTATGATATTTTTAGTTTCTGTCTCAGCTGGGTGTGGATTTTGGTAATTCTATAAAGAATGAGTGTTTAGCATGCTGCTTTAATTACATGGTATATTAGATGATTTTCAAATGAATACTAGGCTTTGTTTCTATTCAGTTTTATTCTCTTTTAAGTATTAATATCACCTGGTGAAGCTGATTTTGAATTTTGGACAGACTGCACTTATAGAGTCTTTCACACTTGGGTGTGTTCGTTTTGGGATTAAGAGTTCCCATGATTGATACTTTTCACACTTTTGATAACTCCAGTTTTGCCACCGACACATATTGTTCATGTAGCTTTGAAATGTTACTAACAAAATTTTAGTTGCAAAACTTGCAAAATGCACGGTTGACGTACACACACACACACACACTACCATAAACAATGAATATGTATAGGCAGTTTGACAGGTTAACACAAAAACCCCACCTCCAGACATGGGTCTAACATTTCATTTCTCGGAAAAAGTGAAAAACATAACAAAAACAGAAACGAATGACAGTTTGTTACAGATGATACTTAAATTTTGAAATTTTTGATACCAATGCTAAACAAACAAATGACAAGTGACAAAATTAATTAAAATAATGATTCTGCATCCCAAAATGTATGCACCCTTGGTAGTTTCTGAATTACAAACTGGGGCATCAAAACTACTTTTTATTTTTTTTATGTATTTTGGTAATTCAACACTTTTTGAAAAGAAAGCTAGTATTTTTTAGTTATTTTTCATTTCAATCATGGACTAAGGTATACTTTCCTATGGCTATTATACAATCATGATCCTCTGAGTCAACTAGATTTTATATTTCTTTCTCTATAAAGATACCTGAAGCATTTTGTATTTGTTTCAGGTGAATCCTACCAAAATATTTTTACAAAAACTGCATTACACTAAATATTTTGCCACTCAAAATGTTTTATTATTATAAAGTGCTATTTACTATAGTCACAAAACGCATATTCAACCTTAAAATGATGATAGAATTATCAAATTAATTAAATGTATGAAATCAACAAAAACATTCATGAATGAAATTATATTTTGCAACAACAATATATAGAAATATATGTTACCACATTTTAAGCAGTGAAATATTGTTAGTTAGAGATATTTAGTGCACTAAAGGTTTAATATATATACTATATTTACTTTTATTATATTAATTAAAATACAACCACTATCTTTTTTTTTAAGTGATAGAAATAGTAGAGTTGAAATCTCATTAAACCTACTTTGTTCCTCTTTATTCTTAATGAAAAGTCTAATAGATTGTTATTATACTAAGAGTTAGTAGATTGGTCAGCAATATTGGTAACCTATCAAGAATATTCGCATATTGCATGTTATAGCAACATATTTTTGGTTTATCCGCAATGGGTGTATCATTCAAATAAAAAATTGATATTTGAATAACAAAGATATTAGGATAAAAGAGCTAGATGATTGAGAAAGAGAGATAGGAGAAGATAATATGATGTTTTGCTGTAGGTAGAGTGATCTGTAGTCTTTCAATTTGATAAGAACCAAATTACCCACTATTGTATTGTACCCACTATATAATAATAATAATCCATTCTAATATTATAAATGCGAAAATAACTGTCTGTCTGCTACCTCTTCAAGCTTAAACCACCGAACCAATTTAGATGAAATTTGGCATGGAAATAGTTTGAGACCCTGGAAAGAACATAGGCTACTAGACAATGTCAAGTGTGAGTCAGTTTTTTTCTATGATTAAGGAGTTACCGTTGAAATTCTTTATGGATAACCAAATTTAGGGTGGGTGGTGGTGGGCAAATTTGGCATGGACTTAGTTTGTGTCCTGGCGAAGGACATCTAGGTTATTTAAAAACGTCAAGTGTAAGTAGGTTTTTTTTTATAATTGAGGAGTTGCTGTTCAAATCCTACACTGATAACCGAATTTAAGGTGAGTGAAACAGTGGACAAAAGCTATTTGTAAATAAATGATAAAATATCTGCCCAAGTGGGACTCTGACACTTAGTGTTGCATATAATTACACTAGGAAAAATAATGAGTTTTGAGCAATTTAGTATTAACATGTCTGATAAATAAAATATTGCAAACAAACACCTTCCTGCATCATAACTGGCAACCTATTATAGTTATGAAGCTACAGATCTTGTAAGCTAGAAAAATAAAATGTAATGTTGTGGAGACATCATCAATATTTCATTTTCCCAATTTGTTTCTGCTGAACCATTGTTCTTTAACAATGTCTTTTAATTTCTATACAATTGAGGTTTGTATAGAAATATTATTAAACATTAATAATATCATATCGGCAATTTATAATTAAAATAGTTAGTATAAATAGTGTAAAGATTTTTTCTTTCCTTGTTGAAAGTTCATGGATTCTTAGCTACAACTCAATATATAAATATTGAAATAGAATTGGTGATTCTAAAAAATTTTAGAAGACAAGACATTATATATTTGATAGTATTTTTTCTCATAATTCTGTGTAATTTAATTACCTTTACAGATACTTGGCTATATAAGCAGCGCTCTTAATAATAATACTTCTGTCAATAACCTGGTTAGTTCTGGTTTGTCAATGTAGTTTTGTTAACTTGGTTTTTTTATATAATTTTTTTCGCTCTCGGTGAGGGCAGGCCGTGCCCCAACAATGGGGACGTATGTGGTTGGTAAGGAATAACGTGTAAAAGTATTGATAAAGAATTTATAATTGTTATTGTAAAACGCACTTTTAGGAAGTTATCGAGCGCCATTTTAAGGAACCCATTTTATGACTAGAAACAGACTAAAAAACAAAAATGTTAATACAAAATTGCTGAAAACGTTAGTGACCGTAGTGACTTTCGTATTTCGTAACTTCCGTCATTTATTTATTTTACAGTCACTTTCCATGTGTAACCGTAAGTGACGTCGGTTATCCATCATCGCGTACAACCACCACGTTTAAAAAGTAATGCAGTTATTATATTTTGCGTGTCATAGTGTACGCGATTGTGTATGACGCCTTTTATTCTCATACCAAATAAAACTCCTGAAATTAGAAAATGACACTATAAAAATGCATATAATACTAATATTTTGGATAAGAAAGTTTTGTATTTTTAAAAGTTTGCCTTGTTTGTTCCTTTTGCCTCTAATCAATGAAGTAAATTTTAAACGGACATCTCGTTATTAAATAATGCTCAGACTGCAATTTTAACAATATAATATAATAAAAAAATACTTTTGTATATAGGCGTGAAACGATTTGCACCTGTGTCACGTCCATAGGCAGGCAGATAAAAGCAATCAATATCGGATTGATTGCCTTTCCTCAAAAGAAAAAACTTGAATTAAGCTAGATAACCTTAAGTTTATTTTCATACCTACCTTTAGCCGTAACATATATATATATTGCTCTTACTGGGCTCCATCAACATAGATTTAAGTTTCTCTTATTTTGCCCCCTGTTGATCACAGCGAGATATGTAGACTTAAATGCTGACCTCAAAAAATTAGATCGACTTTTTAATAACAACATTCGTTATGTTTTCTGCCTCCGTAAATATATCGTATCCTTAAATGTCTACCAATACAGCAGCGTCTCAACATTAGAATCCTTTATACGCTCTTTTCCACTTTTAATAATCCTAACTCTTTAGACTAATTGAAGTGTAGATTTCAATACCTTAGCTCTAACCACGATCGTTCGCTTCGTTCTACCCAAAGCACTTATCTCCTTGCTCCTCGTCACCGCTCTGGTTTTGTTTTGCATTCCGTCATAATTCAGGCTACACGTACAGAACTCTGGAACGGCCTCCCCAATGAGGATATCATTGCTATAGTTCTCAGACCAAACACACCATTAAGAGGCAGTATTACGTGACAGTAACAACAAGGATGAAGCGATATATGTAACTAAGCGTGCGTGAGTAGTGGAACTACATCGCAATTCACTGATTTTTTTCATTGAAATACATGAAATTAATTAAAAGTTCATTACACATCATTTTTATAAAAAAAAACGTCAGGGTCTTAAGCACTATCACGGCTATGCTTTGGAAATTTGTTTGCCAAAACTTAAAAAAAAAACAGTAGTGTCACTTTAGGATGTTTTTCTATAGAACAAAAGTTCATTAATCGTGTTTTCACGTCTTTCAGGGTCTGAACCATATCCCGAAGAACACAGACATTAAATTTTAGTCGCATCTGTTCTGCGGATTCGGAGAAACATTTGCCAAAAAAAAAAATGGTAGTACTGCCTCTAAAATAATAATACGCTTTTATGTCGTGTAAAAAGAATATTATTTAAAGCAGCTTCTCGATTGAATATAAAACAGAAGTATGACAGTCAAGTTATCAGTGATGTTATTTTCTGGACGCATATGTATTTGTATGTATATATTTTCTGGACGCATATGTATTTGTATGTATATATTCATGAAGATTTAAAGTATTAAGAATATGTAAGCATTTTGTAGGTTTATTTTTGTATAATTTTACTTTTGCTTTTTATTAAATATCTATAATATAGGTATATATTACGGATATTTTCTCTCTGCACCGCCGACAGTAATTTATCACCTCAGAATACGGTTGGCTGGTAGAGAATGCCCTTTCGCATTTAGCCGCCATTGAACATTAATGGTTGGGCAGAAAGATTAAATAAATAATCTTAAGATTTTCACCACCAACGATTTCTAAAAAATTACAATATGACGGTTTACGTGAGAGAAAAATGGATAGGTTTTGTTTCTGGAAAAATAATCATAAACTAACATGGGTTTGTCATACAGAAACACGTAGTACATATCTCATAAAGAAAGACCTCCTAAGCTAAAGGTTTTTTTTTAGTATAAACTGAAAACCTCTCTTTCTATTACATACTATCCTCTACATAACTGGTAAAACCTACAAAAATAGTAAATAATATTACAAAACTGCTGGTAAATAATGTCAATTTTATGTTTCAGTTGACCATTTATAGTTTGGTATTTATAAGTAAGAGCAACTGCAACTGTGATACCCTTTTTTTAAATATAGAGATACTTGTTACGTAAGTCGATATATCTCATAAATGTTAAAAATCGGACGACTTATTTTTGCAAAATCAGCTTCTGTTGCCTATCATTAGGTAACGCCATTGCTTAGTCTAGTTTTGTCGTCACAGTAGGACGCTAATATCTTTAAATGGAAAGTCCACGGAATGTGTCGTAACATTGCTCACTGGTTCTCCAAATGGCTTACTCCATTAGACTATAGGCTGCTGGCAAAATGATAAACTGTAATTAAATAATTGTACTCCCGATCGACAAGAAAGTTTAATTAAAATTACTTTTATGTACCTACTATACATACATACTATACATACTACTACTATATACTACTATAACATGTCCTTAAAAATCATCATAATCCGTATCTTCCAATAACGCTCTTTCTAACGATTTCGAAATTAATGACCGGCCAAATGCGTCCGGGCGATTGCAAAAATTATTGCAGATGCCTAAAGAAATTATTGTTCACAGATTTGTTAAAAACAATTTTCGATTCATATCTCCAAGGTGGCCTATCTGTGATCGCGACTCGAAAATCTTTATTCCTATTAGATATCGGTTCCATTATCGATGTTGCATGCCCATCGCCACTTCAGGTTGTTGCTGCATTTGAGCTTTGCTGGTGACTTGTTTTTCTGATAAAAAGTTTTGAAAGTCATAAAATCTGCATTTCAGACTAGTCGTAATAACCTCGGAAAACAGCGTAAAGATATGACACAGAAACGAGATGGGCCTATCATTCTTCCATTAGGTAATTTCTTTTATGGAGAGAAGTATTACAACAAAACAATATCGGAAGTTTCGGGCTTCAGCTTCGTCAACTATACCAGCGCGCAATAGACACCTCTCTAGCAAACACATAAGCTATACCAGCGCGCAATAGACACCTCTCTAGCAAACACATAAGCTATACCAGCGCGCAATAGACACCTCTCTAGCAAACACATAAGCTAAGCATATATTGCTTCTTTAACAAGTGATATGTTTAAACTGCGTATATAGGGATTTATAAATACTACCAATGAAACTGTTTTTATTCTATTGATTACAGATATATAACAGAATACTCCCTTATTAAAAGTTCGGATAAAATCAGTGTCATTTATGTCAAACTTTGGAGCCGCCACACAGAAAATGCACTGGCGTGAGCTCCAAAGGTTTAACCTATATATGTGTAACCTATAAATATATAGATAGTGTGATGAGTACATAATTTGATTGGATTAAAATTAGTGTCAATAATAATAATATAATTTAAAAACTTGTTAACATACCAACTTTATACGCAGAAATCTCGTGTAAATTAGTTACTGACTAGAATCTGCAATGTCATGTCACTAAATTTGCTTAACCTAAAGACATATAAGATTCAACCGGTTACATAAACTGATCTTGTGAAACCTGTTTCTGAAAAACAATACTCTCATTTTACAAGCAAGGATGTCTAAACCGTTTTAATAACCAACTAGAGTTAAAACTTGTGAATAAGCGGAGCAAAAAGTACATACGTAGGTACCTGCTGCATTTAGTGTCCTTATTTGCATTAAATAGTGTGTTGACCACACAATGACAATAGTGCACAGGCTCACCGATTGGATCACGAATCAATTTAGAGGCGGATGAGTGAAAAAAGGTGCAAGACAGTAGGTTGAGAGTCTGAGGCGCTCGCGCCGCGCCGGCCTCGACTCGGGCAGGCTCGGGGCGTCTCGGCGCATCCCCACGATTTGCAACCGTTAACAGTCAGTTCAAACTCTACCGCCGCGTCAGATAGACGCGGCTTTCGTGCCGCCTAATTCCAACCCTTACCAAATAAAGCATAGTGATTGTGGACGTGACATTTTTCCAGTGCAAGTGATCCAAATAGCATCACCATGGTTGCTGGTGGAAAACAGGTATTGCATTATCATCGTTTGATATACCAGGAATATCTAAGGTTCATCGTTAGGGATGTTCTCCATGGTAATAAAAAAATATGGCTATATCCTATGGACTCTAATTGTGGTTATATCTTTGTAATACGTTCTGTGCAGTTCTTTTAACTATTTAAAACTCAATATTATGTAGAGATTGGGATTAAAAAGGTTTTATACATGTTGAATACTTCACCATTACCAGTATTAAGTATCGGTCATGTTATATAATAAAGGTAGAGGTACATTTCAGCTTAGCAACAGGCCCCAAAGTCAACTCTGCCGCTGCTAAATGTTTCGTCAATCGAATATGATCACTTATACAGGTTTTCGAGCGCCGCGCTGTTGACTCAAATCATAAGTTATGGTGATGTCATATTCCATGTAACTCATATTTTCCAAGATGGTCTTGTACCTTGTTGCTTTATTTTTTTCATATACAGTGATTGGTTTCTTATAGCCGTCATTGATCTTCGTCCTTTTCAAATTTGAAAGGGATGGAAATGTTTACATAATTCGTCAGCGTTGGCTATCCCACTCTCGCTTTCGTTCAAATAACATTTCAGTCGTTGTGAAATAGCTCGTTATATGAACATTTTACATTATATTTTCTTGCTCTTATCGCTAGGCAATAAATGTATTATATAACGCTGCTTGTGATAGCACAAGAATTATGATTTTTTTAAGTATACGAAACCTGTTTAGTAAGAAAATTTTAATGAGATATCAGGAATTTATATCTTATCATTAAATTTAAATTAGTTATGATACGACTGGTATAGGCTCAATTTTAAGGCATGTAATGTGGATTCTGAATGAAAAATAGATCTAAACACGTTGACTACGTGACGCGACCTTCTAAAGCAGCCTCATCACATAAACCGCTCGTATCCTGTTAGACATTAATTTATCGTTATAATTTACAGCAGAGTACCTATTTTACCGTCAATTTTTGTCTCATTTACGTCAGTTTAATAACTAAACGTCAAGGTTCTTCCTCTTTCTGAGGACAGTAGTAATCACTTATTGTTTCTATCTTGTGTGCTTTGGGCGCGTTCGTTCTGGGATTAAGAGTTCCCACGAATGATACTTTTCACACTTTTGATAACGACAGTTTTGCCACCGACACCTACCGTTCGTTTAGCTTTGAAACGTTACTAACAAATTTTTTGGTTACAAAACCTGCGAAACGAACGCTTGATGTACACACACTACGATAAAACACACACACACTACCATAAACAATGAATATGTATAGGCAGTTTGACAGATTAACACAAAAACCCCACCTCCAGACATGGGTCTAAAGTTTCATTTTTCGGTGGCAAAAGTGACAAAAATAACAAAAATATCGTAAACGAACGCATGACAGTTTGTCACAGATGATACTAAAATTTTGATACTTTTGATACCAATGCTAAACGAACGGATGACAGGTGGCAAAAGTAATGAAAATAATGATTCTGCATCCCAGAACGAACGCGCTCTTTAGCATCACTTAGACTTGTTAAGTTAACCACAAATTAAAAACTGTAACTATTCATACAACATATTTTGTTTTATTCCTGAAAAATCTTTTATGCTTTAGCATTGCTTTGACTTCTTAAGATTGTAACGGTACAACAATTTAAAATGTTTAAATATCAGTGCAACATTTTTGCCTTTTGCTTTTTGCTCTATTGCTTTGCTGGTTATTATTTAAGCAAGATCAAAAACAAATTTTTCTTTAATTCTAACTTAGACTTCTAGGTTTCCAGCAGCCTCAGTTTGGCCTTGTGGAGCACCACGTGACTGTCGGTGTTAGCACATTACGTCACTCTTTCGTTTCCATTACTTGTGTACTTGAAAATAAATTTGACGGCCGACATGCTTTGTGGCCACGAAGCGCTGCTTCACTTCGTTTCACTTACACATTCTTTCGATTTCTACAGCACATTGACGAATTACTTTTTCTGTTCACATTTCGTGGTAGCTACTACTAAAGTACGCGACATTTGTATCACTTTCACCCTTTTGCACACATCATACCCGTTTTGCCCCTAAATTCATTCATTCATGCTGCGCATCTAGTAGCTTACTTCAGAGGAAAAGATCCTTGGCGCGTATTGTACTTACAATTTGCAAAAGTTTTGAGTTGGTCTATGTAGATCACAGAGTCGCACGCTGTGGAGAAAGTTAGATGAGGCCTATGTCCAGCAGTGGACGTCAATGGGCCGATATGATGGTCTAATTGGCACCCGCCTTGCCTTCAAATAGATTATGTTATGAAAAAGGGGCAAATCATCAATGATATGTTGATTTTATCTTAATAGGGTTTTAATATCTAAAGACTCTTTCCACATGACATATTTATTTATACGCGTGTTGTGGGTACATGGATGTTTTAGGTTTTGATTTCAGTCTATGTCTAAGAAATCTGTGTATGTTCCTAAATATTAATACTAGCTTTTCCGTACAGCTCCGCTCGTTCTAATTCGGTTATCGGTGTGGGATTATAGCAGCGAAGTCTTCTATAGCAAGGTATAGTTGTTGCTTTTTTTCGTCCAAGTAGAATTCGGTTGTAGTTATTTCTGCGAAAACTTGAATATTCCGGCAAAAAAGATCTCTATATATAGATACCAGCTCAATCGGATGCCCCATTGTAAACTAAACTGAAGACAAACCAATAAACTCACTTTCATGTTTAATTAGTATGGATCATTCGTATAGAAACTTTTGCAAATTAACTCCATGGTTATATTCGCATCTAAGTTATTTATTATAACCTATAGTGGTTTTTAACTGCGTAATACACACTATAAATACCAATTATAATACTTAAGCCTTGTTCATAAAAAAACCCCAATTGCAATTGGGTCCGTTTAGCCTCTGTCTGTAAGTAAATACGTTCCACAGATTGCAACATGGCATGCAATGGAATGTAATACTATTTGTTTACTTTACGGGCCCAACACTCAATGCCATTCAAACAGGTAAAGAAATGCTAAGCCAAACTTCTTTGTCCGTCGTCTTTTTTCGAGTAACCACCAGCGCAGAGCTGGCTACATTTGGTACCTGATATTGCGTCAAAAAAAATTGTATACTTTTTGAAATTGGTATCGTAGGTAGAAATTTGCTATATGGACTATTTATTTTGCTATGTAGATCTCATGGTGCTTAGATTATAATTTTAATTTTGTATGGAGCATTCGCTTTGTAGCCTTTTCGGCCAATATCGGCAATTACATGTTTACTGTAGAATATTTCGCAATGTGATTTTGCTACATGAACTTTTTGCAAAAGTTTATTTTCTTTAATGCATGTAGTAGTTAGGTTTTGTAATGTTCTGTCTAAATTTTCGGTTTTTTTTTGTACATTAAATAAAAAGAGCTTACAATGATAGTGTTTTTAAAGTACTTTGAATTTCACCTCTAAAGTAGTTATTTTTTTTTATTTCTAATTTCGTTACTGTAAAAGACGGATCTGTTCTAATTGTATCGTTCGGTGTCCGCGTGTTGCCGGCACCTGTCCATGCGCACCTGTTCTCGCGCGTGGCGTGGCCCTTCGTCCGGAACATCTGAACGTACCAGGGCACCATATGTCTACCATATGTAAGACCTGGTTCATTTTATAAAGGAGGAGCATTGTATGCTTCGCTCCCGTACACATTTATTATAATTTTCTAATGAAAGCTGTGAATACACTTCTTAGGGATTCAATTTCACCAAAAGTCACGCTATTTGGGATCTACGTTAACCTGAAATTTGGTCAGCAAAGGATTTTATTTATATGAAACTTACGGTGCATAGCGGTATTACTTCGGTTTAACGACGATGTAAACTCCCATGATTTTTAATCTTACGGCTTTTCCTTTTCCTACCTTTTCTTTTATTTTAGAGACTACTACGCGTTTTCCATTATTTGTTGTGTGCTATGTTTCAATTATATATGATGCTTTACTCCATATAAAATTTAACATTTTATTTCACCACTTAAAAAAGATTATTAAAAAAAAAATATTATTGAGTACTAGTAGTAGGTACTTGCGGTTTATTAGTTTTCGTGTGATAAGACTTTAGCAATCTCAAAAGTTTTAGCTACATACATGTGAAAGTTTAAAACAAATTTGATCGGCCATTCTAGAGTTATAAATGAAACGACAAGCAAACCTTAACTCTTTATTTTATTAGTATATCACCTTAATACAAAACTGACCAATTATAATATTTTATTATCTGCTAGCTAGTCACAGTTTATCTATTGGGCAGAAGAAATAAGGACATGTTCTTTTGTAGGTAATTTTAAATTTTAACTTATAAAGTTATAAAATATTCTAAATTATTTGTTTCATTTCTTTCATGATTAACTAAATGACTTTTCCTCCTTGTGTTATTGTCTTTCTAACGTTATGCGATACATTTATTCCAGTTTTGACTAAATGGTCATTTCCCCTAGTCTAGCATGTCTATTTTGTTGGTACTAAACTTCTGATGCTATGCGATATGTTTTTCTAACGAGGTCGATTGACTAAATTTCTAGTCCAAGGGGGACAAATGAGTTGTTGCACACAGTATGTCGCATACAGAATTAAATTCATGACTAATGTCTGTAACAGTTTGCGATAAATTTCCATTTCGTTAAGGCGCTTAGTGTCTTTTTTTCGGTGTTTGCAGTTTTTTTTTTTGTATTATTAATAGTATAAAACGATTCAATATTTGCTTGAGTCTCTTCATGCTTAATTATGTACGTACAAAATATACTGGTTTTAGCAGTGACCTTAACCTTTATACCAGTATATTTATTATAAGTTAAATGTTTCTGAGTTGGATCATGGTATTAGAAGTCAACTTGGTTTCTTACCTGTATAAATATTTCTATGAATGAAAAATTTAATTGCCGTATTTGATTTCTGCTTGCGGGTTTGTAAAGTCTACAATTTTTTGAAACGAAATAAAGAATCTTGATAACATATACCTTTGGGTTATGAATGTTACATCCTATAAATATTTAAGAGGCGAAAGTTTGTTTGTCTGTCTGTCCGTCTGTTTGTTTGTTACTTCATAACTCATACGTGGAGTGATTGATATAAAATTTGGTATGGAGGAAGGACATAAAATAGTTTTTATCCTGAAAAATTCAGATTCCGCGGGAATACCTATAACCGAGCTTAAACGAACTTTAGCTGTAGTAAACTTCATAAGTATAATTATTCCCGCAGGAATGACTAACGTTTGTTACTCAATTCTGCAGCAACAGAGCATCCAGTTGAGCTCAACTATGCACAGAGATAATTTAAGATACGGAGAAGGAAAAAGGCTACTTTTTATTCCGGAAAATTCAAAAGTTCATACAGGAGTAACTACAACCGAATTCCAGGAACGAACCAAAGCTGCGCTGCACCTATAGCTTACTATGACAAATTTCTTTATAAGTATGATCAAGAAGTTGCCGTAAGAATCCCACGCCGATAATTAAATTTAGGACGGGCGGAGCCGCGGACAAAAGCTAGTCTGATATAAAGTTAATGTGTTTTTTATAAGCGTACCTCCTTACTTTACTTTGAACAATTTACTTGATGTTACTACACAGTCGTCATCACTCATCAGCAACTCAGTAGGTCCGTAGCAAATCGGTTTCCACAATGACATTCATTTCTCATTCGTTTTACCATTTTTTTTTGTCCTTAACTACATTATTTTTGTTAACAATAGAGTGATTCTAGTCATTTTGGTTATATTTATCCCATTGTCTTATTAAGTTTTAGTACCTATTTTCGTACATTTGTATACTTTAGGTATAGGTTATAGACAACCGCCAGTTCTGTAAGTAAAGGCTGTATAAGTATATAGAGTTATTTTTCTTTATGATTGGTAATATGTCATTTTAATGGTTTCTATTTTTTTTTTCGTAGCGTAAACAAATGTTTCCAATGTAAACTTTATTTGGTGACAGTGTACAATATATAACATTTTAGGTAGGTACTTAACGTTGTTATTCGTTAAACATATTCATTTCAGTAAAAAGTTGATATACCACTAAAGGACCTTGAAAATTATAGCTTACTGCTGGTGTTCGCGAAATTTACTATTTTAGTTGAATTCCAAAACTTTTATCTACTCAAATCGATTAAACGAGAAGTTAACATGTAGCTGATTGCATGATTGCTGATCATTGATTGAGAGCCACTTTCTTTACAACTACAAGCTGCACCCTTACATCTATCTAAATTTGCATGAGCAAAATATTGATTGGAGAAAGTTATTTTCTAATTCATCTTTATGGTGTCAGTGGATTTTCCTGTGCATTACTTTAATAATATGTACACACCTAACCGACCATATCTTGCAAACTACTGAAACGATTTTGAACAAAACTTGAACTATGGGCATAATTAATAAGAATCAAAAAAAAGTCGTTTATTATCAAATTTCTAATTTCTGAGAAATACGTATACAAAGTTACATACATACCCTTGTGAAATTTAGAACACCTGTTTAGAAACTTTTATAGACTAACATGTAAGACGAGTATTTTACAATCCAGCAATATTTCGATATGATACGATACGAATTGATATCGCCCTTTTTTAATGGTTTAAAAATAAACTATAGCTAACCATAGATGTTTTTTCGCAGTTAGTGACCGAAAATCTTCCAAAATATCGATTCAGGTCCCCCTGGTCCCCCAGATCGAGGGTAGGGGTGCGAAAATGCAAATCAAGACCTTATAGAATTTTATCATCGGATTTAATTTCGAGCCATTTTGGTTGGTTCGAGGGTGTAACGGGACGTTTACCGAAAAACCTAATGGGTGGCATTTTGAATATGTTCAAAAATATAGCGTATGCAAAAGTTTTTATTCAATTTGGTACTGTTGCACAAAATTCCTTTTTTGCATTCACTTCTTCTGCTAAATGTAGATCCTTATTTTTGGAGAACATGCTTTAAGGTATTATTACCATAATCCATTTGTTTTCCATCTTATTCAAAATCGCATTTTTAAAGATATAAAGAAAATGCTCATATTTAATGTTCCTTCAAATTCGTTTTTGAGAAACAGGAGCAGTTTATCGATTAACATGTGGTTTATATACTCTTCGTCATATCAGTGTCTTCAGCCTATTGCACTGTCACTGCAAGATCCACTTGGAAAGCATTTTTACCCATGATAAAATCAAAGCTTGTGTCAGGATCTTATTAGACTTAGTCTCAGTAGACATAAAAATTAGCCGCCTCCGCTGTGCACCCTATAAATAGCTGTGCGCACATGTTTACCATATATATATAATTTTCCTTGGCGATATCGCGTAATTACACACCGGCGTTCAGCAGACTGACGTCATCAGCGTATCTCCCGATGTTTGCGGCTGCTTATGGTTTGGTTCCACCGTTTAAATAATTTCATGTTTAACCTTAGCTATAGTTAGGTGTATAAATCATCCGTTTCATTTTGTCTCCACCTTTTATTAAGAGATTTCCTCCTCTAAACCTTATAAAAGTGCGATTTTCACGAGTTTTGAAAACTTTATGTCGTTACTATATATATGGTAAATTGTCCGCCAATGATGTTTCTCACTTTATTTGCTTATCTTGCACATTTTAAATATATGTCTTAGTTGTCTGCGGTTCCTCAAATACCATAAATCATAATAGTTTTATCGTTAAAGTAAATTGATATCACTAGTCTTTTCTATTCAATATTTTGTAGGCTGTTGACGTTGTTTTAGAATTTTCCTTTTCTTTAGGTATGATGCACTTTTTTTAGCATCATTGCAATTTAGCATCATTTGCAATAATCGGTTTTTCATACACTCGATATCGGTAGAAGAAATACAAGTTAAAAACATATTTGCTGTTGGGTTATTTAGTCTTGTTGATAAAACAAACCACTTTGGTGATTGAAAATCCTTGCCCGCATCAGCCATGCTTCCTTGACACGCCACGATGTTCACGCAAGGCATGATCATTCAAGTCAATAATGTGTCATTCTGCACGTATGTCACTCTAGTGGTTAATATATTGTATGCAAATTCAAGGTGAGATTGATATTGTTAAAAGAGCACAAGCCAGATGTAGTCGCATGTTACTGCTCTACAACAACACACTTATTCGAAAATTCTCTGTTCAGTTGGTTTTCACAATTTACACACGCTTATCTTGTTACATAAAGCAAACTAAGATCTCTTATGTGGGATGATTACAAAATAAATATATTTCATGTGTTGTTGTCTCTAAAATTGACATTACTTAAACCGACAGTAAGTCCTTTAAAAATCCATACGCTGGTTTTAATGAAGTCGAGTATAAAGTATCTTGCTAAAAATGTTTCTGTAATTAATGTAATTGTATGTTTAGAATAAACGCTAATTGAGACATGCCCAAAAAAATAGCGTCTCATTACATACAATGATGCTGTAATCTGTTGCATTGTTATCAGGTTTCTATGAAGATACCGTTTAAAGGGGTTAAAGTTTAAATTCAACTGCTTATTTTGAACCGGAAAGACATGCAGTAAATAAATGTTACAAGTTAAATTAAAGCATTTTAAATTATCAAATTATGATCTTCGTTTGAATTTGATCTCTAATACATTCCATGTCATAATAAGAAACAAGAAAGAAGAAAAAGAGAACAATAATCTAATTACTACATAAAAATGTCAAATGGAATGACATAACTTGGGTACATAAAGAATTTTCTGAAAAAATTTTAAAATTACATGTCACATTGATGGCGGAAAATTGAACAATTTTATCTGAGGATTTAATTACAGGTTATTTAAGTTTCTCTTAATGATTACGGAAGTGTGATAACATATCCAACATAGTAATTATTTATCTTCAAATTATTTAATAACGCTATTTAAATACAGTGATAACACCTTCTAAACAGTAATAAAAAACAAGATAGAAATATTCTTAAGAAATGCAATAACGTTTAAAAGATTAACTGACTTCTAAACAGCTGATGAAGTGGATTGTCAAATAATTACAGCAAAATTTTTTTTTTTTTGCAAATCAATACATCATATAATTTTATACTACAGAAAAGTTAATGCCAGTCCTAGTCGTACTTCTGTGGGTCTGAGAGTGTAGAATTTGCCGTATAAATATAGTAGAGTAGGCAATTGTCTTATGCGACCGACGACGCAGCGAGTGGCGAATCGGCTGAGCTTGCGCAAACATCCGCAGCAGCGACGCGATAACGCGGTGTACATGCCGCACTTATCGCTCCGTTGCTTTACGCGGTGATTCATCGTCGCGAAATTATATACAATTTCATTATCATTTTAATATTATTGTTATTAGTTTCAACTTCACATGCTTTGTATATTCTTGAACCTAAATAGTATTGGGTTTGCCTTTAATTATATAAGTTCTTCCAGATTTAGATTTCCGTTAGGCATTTATTTTTCGAAAAAAAAAAAAAAACACTAAATCCTTGTTAGGTCTTCATTAGTCATTTATTTTTTTAAAAGAAAAAATAAAATAAACCCTATCACAGCACTTATCCTTGAAGAAGTGGGTAATACATATTATAAACACAGTGGTGCGGCGAACAATTTAATAATGGTCGTAATATGCACATTTCACTGATGGTATTCCGTCCCAAGGTAGGAGGTGAACCGTTCATATACAAACCAGACTTAAGACAACTTTAACAAATACAGATTATAACTTTTTATTGCCCTTACCGGGAATCGATTTAGGAACTATGACTTACATTTCAGCTGCCAATTTACCACTGCGACACTCATTCTGTAAGATTCAAATTGAAACAGAAGGTAAATGACAATTATTTTCTGCATCAGTAAACGAATACACTGTATTATCAACGTTCATTTTCCTTTTCTTGTCGCAATTATTTAAAACTTGCTCTTTTAATGCTTTAACGTAATTAATTGTCACGTACAAACTTAATAAGTATATTTTTTTAGCATTTGTTTTTATATTTTTTCCTTTAATTTTTTTAAATCCATTATAATTTTCTATAAGAATAGACGTTAGTTCCAGTTTTAAATCAATAAAATATGAAGTAGGTTCTTGTAGAGAGTACAATTATTATAGTGACCACATAAATAAATCACATCACATAATATCGGAGGTGATATTTTATTATGTAGCGCTAAAGAGTGACGTCATAAACTCCGGAAGATAAGCATCCGCTTGGCTTGGTCTCAAAAACTCCGAAAACGATTTAGCTCTCGACAGTAGATTTACGATGGTCTATTTTAGTCGTGTTTTTCTTGTCTTTCTTCGTTTCACTTTTAACATGTCGCTTTCATTATTTACCGACTCTTTTCTCAGTTTCTTTTCATTTGAGCTATCTGCTTTGGGTATTTAGTTTTTAGCTCTGCTTTGTGATACATGATAACAGTCTTTTATTCTGATGCGGTTCTTATTTTTGATAATCGAATAGGACGCTTAAACGTCGGTTTATATTTAAAGAAGAAGTTGTTCTCAAAACAGCATGTTCATACTACAACCTTCTGAATGCGAAAGTTCCATGGTTGGTATGGAGATTGCTGATGATTTATTTATATGATATGGGAAACCGAAACATTAGTACCCAGACAGTTGGATGCTTTAATGATGTGTCCTTTCGTAATTGTAATATTGTTTGTGGCACCATATTTCATGCTGTGCTTGAGGTCACCCGTTTTAGGCACAGAACAAGGACAAATGAAGTATTGTGATTTTGAATTTTAGGCTCGCGATTTGAAACACGCCATATTTGTGTCTTTTGTATTATTTTGCAAACCTTCTTTGTACTTATACGTTTCCCTTATTAAATTATTGTAGGTATTAAGATCAAAATCAAAATACGTTAGTGGTTTATTTAAATACTTAAAACTGTTTATATAATGCAGTTGGCCTCAAATATTCCAACACTGATGCAGTACGTGAGGTCATCCCTTTTCTAGGTAATGACAAGGTCGTATATTTTATTGAATTTTTGAATAATTAAGATTACCATTGTAAAGGATAGAACTTTATGTGATGAAGTTTAAACTAGATACGGTAGTGTTATGGTGATCAGATGTTTAATTATTTGGGCGCTTTCATTTATGTTTTGTATTTTATAAGCGGTATTCCTGATAATTTAAAAATCGGCTCTAGGTCTGTTTAGCTGATTGAAAAAAAAATAAAAATTAAATGATGATCTGATGTTCTTTATACATAGTTTGTACCTTAATGACATTGTATCATTTTAGTGTTATTATCTCGACTACCGTCTTTCGTTAAGCTTTAAATCGTTATATCGTTTTTTTTCTTAGTGTGGATTTGAAACCATTTACAGTAATTTTACGTAAGCATTATATTACTCAACTAGTTGACCTAGCGAACTTTGTTTCGCTGTGGTCCCTCTTTCTTATATAAATAATATATAGCCTATGTCCATCTGAAATGGTGTACGGTTCCAATACAATAAAAATCAAAGATAGCAAAGTTTTTTTTTTAAAACCACTAAGGTGACAAACAAGCACACGGCCCGCCTGATGTTAAGCGGTCACCGTAGCCTATGGACGCTTGTATCATCAGGGGTATCTGTCGCTTATATTAGTTGGTATAAATAGAATAGATAGATAATATTTTTGCGTATACTTTCGAAGCCTTTGAACTTCTGATGTGCTTTCGTTCCTATTTCATTAGTCTATTTATCTAAATGTGCTGTCCGATTATTGTATCAATTACCGCTGGGCAATTATGAGTACAACACAAAAATGCCTGGATTTGCCATCCCTTATTCAAAGCTGTCAATATTCTCTTAGCATTCAGATGTAAGTAAATCACGTCTATAATTTAATTAATAAACTTTATGTTTGGCGACAGATGAACGTCCGCGTGACGACTATGGACGCGGAGCTGGAGTTCGCGATCCAGCAGACGACGACCGGCAAGCAGCTATTTGACCAGGTTGTCAAGACCATCGGCCTCAGAGAGGTTTGGTTCTTCGGCCTTCAATACACCGACTCCAAGGGGGATCTTACCTGGATCAAGCTATACAAGAAGGTTAGTGAGATTGTTTCTTAAATAATTCATTTCTACTTATGCAGTATAAACAAAAATGATTTGATTGTGTTGTAGTTTGTCTTTAGTATTGGTGCAAATGGAAGATGTAATGTAAGATTGATTTTGATCTTGATGCTTCTGAAGATTATGAATTTAGTATGAAATTTATGCTGATTAAAGCGATCAAGTTACGCAATTAAACAAGTATATTAGAGGTGTTTGTAGATAATATGTGGAAAGAAAATGAGAATAAAATAAAAGACGGGTCACAAATAGCTAAGAATTTATTTAGCACTTACAAAGTATTTAGAGAAGCGGAGAAGCATTATTGTACAAATCTATATCTCTATCTAGAACTGATTCACAATAAATTACACTGTATCTGAGATTTCCAATAACAAAATCAACGCTAGACGTATCTCTATTACTCCTCCTAATCTAGTAATGGGAGTCGGTTGAGGCATGCGTCGTTCGCGCTGGCGCTGGCGGACGCAATCAGCGCGCTGCTGCAATTTGCTAATTTTAGCGGAACGGATAAGTGTCAAGTTCAAGATTATTTGATGCGTTGCGTTTGATAACATTGCGTCTACATTTTTAACTATTAACCATCGCATACATATGTAATGAGGCTGCTTACTATATACCGTTAATTCTGAATGTACAAAATAGACAGTTTTATAAATTATATAATAGGAAAGGAAAATATAAGAGTGGTTTAGACAATAATACGTTACTAAATACAATATGTTTGACGCGCCGAACCAGTTATACTAATTCGTGACGTAACCATAAAGTAGCTGCTTCAAAATATATAAGTAACATTTTGATCGATTAAAAAAATCTGCAAGTGCTACGCTTTGAAGATTATTTTCTCTAAATTTTACTATTAATGATATCTGTCATCTATCGATGCATTTTACAATTACGTGTATAAAAAGTTTGTCGAATATCGTTCTCCCATTCCAATAGACGTTATTGGTGTCACCCATTGATATGAAAACGTCACCTCGCACAATTTAATGTCTTCTCGATCCCTTATGCTTTTAGCTATATAATTTGAAATACTTTAATTAATTTATACTTATTCTATTTAATTTGTCATCGAGTTTAATTAAACACTCATGTCGTTTTGCAAGTATTTCCTCCGTCTAGGGTCCTTGCTTAGCAAACGGTTAATTCTCATTGAGTTGGACGTTTCCGTCATTTGGTAGCTCATCAACAATTCCGTGAAATTGTTTTCCTCGCTCTTTTCCTGTGTTCGACATTGACCCGATCATACAATGACTACGAGTTGCGACTTGTTTTTAAATTATACAATATTGCCATGGACATCACTAAAAGTATTTGGGCACACGCAGTTTTATTAACAAATTCTGTTTTCCTTGTCACTAAAGTCAATACCAAATGCTTGTTATTTTGGCTTTTATTGCTTAAAGTTTGCATGTATTTTTTATAATATAATAATTATTGTACAATTTTATTTGTATGTTTTAATAATGCATATCTTAATATTGCAAATGCGAAAGTGTGTTTGTTTGTCTTTCACCTTACTTGATATTTAACGTCAGAAATAGCTATTTAGCTATAGAATAACAAAGGATACTTTATATCGCGGACGACAGTCACAGAAGTAATATATTTTCTCAGGGTAAAAAAATCGCAGGTTTTTAGTATTTTATTAGATATGTAGCTTCTCATCGTTTTATCGTCAAAGGATTTTGAATATTCCCTTTGTGGCCCATGAAAAGCCCAATATCACAAAGTAATCTGTCAGAAAAACAAACAAACTATTTGATAAACACTCATAAATCTACTATTAAAAAAAATCTATTGACTTAGTGGATGATTTTGATAAACAAAAAGTAAAAACAAGATAGGTTACATATTTGCGAAGGCAACGTTAAGTATGTGTTTTCACTTTTAAGACGTTTATGTTTATGTTTACCTGCCGATTTGCTCTTGGCCTATTCCATGTAAGTATAGTATAGTTAAGTGTATCACTGAGACCATCGAACCTGTTGTCATGTAAAATCACAAAGACTGCATTACCGTATATTGACTTTCTATGAGCAGTCAGAACAAAATAACGCCAAACTGACTGCCCTAAAATTAACTGGTTTGGCTTGTGTTCCTGATAAGTTGTGTTTAAATAGATATATAAATTCATTTGGAATGTTGCATAAAGTTCTTATGATTTCTGTTTTCCAAAGATGTTTATACTAAATATGGACTGGATTGAAGACATAGTCATTCTTATTATTTCTATAGATGATGCGTCAGATGGTGTCCATTTTGCGTATCCGATCTCAAGTATTTATTTTATTTAATCGTCTTTATCTATACTTACGTAAAGATAAATATTTTTATAGAATATGGGCGTCAGGAAATAGAGAGTTCGACAAAGGTGCGTCCCGGATCTAGGAGTGTCTTTTATAGTTTAATTTGCACTTACATAGGTGTGTTCATATATCGGTATCGGTACTGGCATAGAAAGGAGGCGATGTGCGTATGTCTGCCCTAAATGATCTTAGAATACCTATTCCAAAATTCAAAGTACTAATCTGTTTGAATCTCCGGGGGAAGATTTGGTAAACTAAAAAAAAATATTCAATAAAGCACTTTATTAACCACAACTTAAAAACTTTAAGTTAATGTAACTTGATTATTACAGAAATACAATTAAAATGATTGATTGGTTTAATTATTAATTTTGGCATAAAAGCAATAAATTTAGAATTATAGATCGTTTAACAAAGAAGCTTGTCATTTTAACAAAAACATGTTTCAATTAGTCAAATTAATTGTTTGTTGATGCAATTAATTAATTGAATTAATGTTGATGCAATATTATAATTAGTCGTTACAATCAGAAGCTGTATAAATATAAATAAAGCGCTTTATTGTTGTAGGCATCATGTAATTTATTAATTCAAAATTGTAGTATGGTCTGTCAACAAAGTACTTTTTTAATCTAACAGGTACTGCATTTTATGTATCTATTTAATTATGTGTTTCACGAATATCGTTATTGAATTGACAAATAAATTAAAATAAATAAGCGTTAATGCATACAAAAAAGCAGTTTTATACGAGCTGCAATCAGTTAGCTGACGCCACGCATTCTACATCGCGCTATGAGAGTTTTATTTGGTAACAACCATATATATCACTTGGTCCGTAACTTGAACCGTATAAAAGTGGACCACGGCGGTCCCCACTCCCAGGCATTTTACCTAGCTTGACGTGAGATCTCCCCATGCCGCCACTCTCCATAGATGGAGCTATGTAGCTTAAATACTAACGCATCTTCCGAGGCAAGCCAGCCTTCTCCTACATCTACTAGATACATGGGCCAGTAGGCATTAACTTGTCCAAAAAGCACCGGCAGGCTAGCCGCCCATAGTTAAATTTTTAGACTATGTTGAGTAGCGCATCGATTTGACGCAACAAACACAAGGTCATCCTCGGCGAGTGAACATCTAAAGATTTTTGGTTTGTTTTATTTAAATAATGTCGTATTGTGCTGTAAAAAGTTGTAAAAACTATAAAAAAAAAAATAAGAGATCCAGCGACGTAACTTATCACACTTTAGTATTATTTTTTCATGAATAACGGATTTTCTTTAATTTATAATAAATTACTTTAATAGAGGTGCACTATTTTTATAGAAATCATGTTAGTCATCACTGTAATCTTGTTCATGAAAAGTGTGATTTTTTCAATTTCATGGCATAATTTTAAACCTTTCTTTTTATTTGTGATAAAAAGAATATTAAATTACACTTGAACTGTGACTGTTTTTCAAGATTATTAGGATATCGTTTCGTAAATTCACAACGAAATCGAAGACAATAAAGCCTCAACCTCTATTTGAGTAGAAATTTTTATTTCGAAAAAATGTTGACCTAATCTCAACCGTATTACAGTGATATAAAGAATAAATTAAATATGTAATGCGCCATCTACCGGTAAGTAGCTAAACTAATATATATATATATATATATATATATATATATATATCGCTTAGCGAAATAGCTTAATTTGCTTAGTGTTGTATGTATGCATGAGATAAAGATATCGATATTTTTTACCCGTTGTGATCAATTTACACAGCTGTGGAAATGAAGTGAATTGATGCTTGTAGTAAATGGAATGTTTTAGGGTTGCGTTCAAAATTTTAAAAGCGTTCGAATAATTAAATTATTTTAATAAGTTAAATAATTCTGTCAACCTGTGGGTACAATCAGTTAAATGAAAATTTAATTATACATTTTAACGCGCTTATTTAATGCAAAATACATCTAACAATACTGCTTTTCATCCAACTAATATTTTAAATCCGGAAGTTTAGGTGTTTGTTAGTCAATCACGCGTCAACCACTGGACGGAGCGGGATGAAACTTGGCACACATTTAGGTTTAGTTCTGGAATAGAAAGAAAATAGGCTATTTTTTTATCCCGGAAAATTCACAAGTTCCCCTCTTTTCACAAATTCCAGTTGTACGAACTACAGCTTTACATAGCAAACTTTCATAGTACTCGTACCATCAAGGAGTTTCATAACTAATAACTAATTCATTTAGGGCGGTTGGAGCCGCTGGCTTGTATAATATTCTGTCAAAGTACATACAGTTTTAGAGAATTTGTCTAGCCCCGAGCTTTCCTGTGATTTATAGAAGTGTTTCGTTGTTTTATTTAATATACAGGATGATGGACTTGGATAATGTTTTTATTTCGCTTATTTGTTAAGCTATATGTTATGTAATTGTTGACTTTTGCATGCTTCTGCGAGACTTCTTGACGTCTGGAAACTAATACGAGTAGTGTATGTGGAGTAAAACCTATAAATAGCTTTTGCCTGCTGCTCCGACTGCACTAAATTTGGTTATCAGTGTTAAATTTCAATGACAACTTCTTGTTTTTAGAAAGAAAGTTTGCAATAGCAAGCTACAGCTAAAGCTATAATTCGTCCGCGTGTAATTTGGTTTTAGTTATTTCTACGGGTACTTTGGACTTCTCGGTATTTTATACTATCTCTGGGCCAAATTTTAGGTTTATATGATGCTCCAGTGCGACGTGAAGGAAGAACAAACAAACTTTTACATTTATTTTATAATAGTATAGTAAGTATAGATTGTTTTTCAAATTTCAAATCTTATTATTAAATTAAATTAAAACTCATATTATTTATTATTTTTATGATAAAACTTTTAGCGTTCATCTATATATTTTCATGCCATGAATCAAATTCGATAAAACGAAAGCCTACGGTGAAGTTTAAATTTTGAACTAATTTAGCCGTTTTAACATAATGCGTGTTCGAACAAATTTAAGTTAAAGCATAAAGGTACAAGTAAGGTAAAGTAAAGTATATCTATATTCCAATTATGTAATATCTAAATCACAATATTATTTGCTGTTTTATATGTCCACTGCAAACTAATTAGAATTAAATTATTTAGGTACATTTATAATTTAAGTATATTTCATTAAATTGGACTTTTAAAAAGCCTAAAATCGCCAGTTTAATTAACAATTTTATAGATTAGGAATGATTTTACTACCGATAATATAAAAATATGTGTTGATAGTTTTAATTTGATTTATCATAGTATTCTATCGATAATTTTGTTCATATCGCCACAGGAACAGCACTGGGTCTAATGTAAATCATCACAAGATGTCACTATTATCAACGTGTAAGCCTTATGTAATGAACATAAGGTTTTAATTGGAACAAAAATTACCATATCTATTGTTTTTTCATATCGATGCTGTCGCGCCTGTTAGTGCGCTTGATATATTTTTCTCATAAGGAATTTGGTTGTAAAATCAATAATTCATTAGTAATATATTTTTATTTTCATTTGTTATAAAATAATGCAGAGTATTTTTTATTTTAAAGAATGTGTCGCCTTAATAAAGAGTAGAGCCGGTTTCACCATTTAACCTTTGACTCGTAGAAGTGTCTCAGCGTTAATTGACCGTTAGAGCATTAGACTGTTTAAAGTTAAAGTCATTGACACAGTATCGTCTGTCTCTGTTAAGAGTGGCACCATTACATTCCACGTGCCCAATTGTAAACAGTAAATACGGTCGATATTTGATACCCTGTAGGTTGATCGGCCGTCGCGTGCTGTTGATAAAACATTCTACGTACCGTTGATTACACAGTAATTATGCTAACTAGTGGTATAGGACGCGTAGAGTGTAGAACACCTTCAACAAGTTAATTGTGACATAGACAAAATAATTATGTACGTACGAGTATTAGAGTTACTAGAATCGCCAAAGTTACCAGAATTGCCAAAATTATGAACCGCGAGTTGGAGGCGTGGATCCCACGGAAATAAATATTTCTTTTGATTTTTAGCTCAGAAATATCTACAGGGATAGAGCCTGGTCAAAGCGTAGGTACTTTTATTCTGATCGGGATTTCTCACGGAAATAATTATGTTATTCTGCGAGTGCGACCGCAAACACGACCGGTAGTAGATATAGATACTGCTGCTGCCTACTGCGGTTTTACCCTCCCTAAATTCGGCTATTTGTGTTTTTTTTTATATATGCCACTAAGGGTGCAAATAAGCTTACAGTCCGCAGAATGGTAAGCGCGGCGGTCACTTTAGCCTATGGACGCTTGAAATAACCAGGGGTAACACTTGCGTGTTGCCGACCAAATTTCAACAGCAATTCTTCAATTATAGAACAAAACCGACTCCCACTTGACGTTTTCAAGTAGCCTATGTCCTTCCCCGGAATTCAAACTGTCTCCATTCCAAATCGCATCTTAATCAGCACAGTCGTTTAAGCGTGAAGAGGTGACAGACAGATAAACACAGAGACAGAATAACTTTCGCATTTATAATATTTATATGGGTACAATATATAAGCATAGAATTAGTATATCAGGGGTAGAGTCCACATTCTTGTAATAAATACCAGACCCTAATTATAATAAAATTTGTGATCAGTTTTATTGTAATAGCAGGACCTATGTCACGTGGTGTTAGTATCGATTCATTCATAGAGTTTCTTAGCACATAATTGAATACATTTAACTTGCACGTGGGTTTTTCCCGGAGAATGTAAGATAAGATAGGAGATGGTAGTGGTAGACAAGATGGTCACATTTTGATGAAACTAATAAAAAAATTTGTATTTGATGTAATATGCGAAAAATTACAAAAAATATGCGATTAAAAAACTTGATCACGTATCATGATTACGTATGTAGTTGAAATTTTGTAAAGTTTTAAATTGAAAAATAAAAGTTACTCTATACGTAGAACCGCAGAACTTAGGCATTTGGAAAAAATGGTAATTTCGTCGATTTCAGTATAAAAATCTTCTTTTCTATATACTTCTGTGTAATATTTGCTTTCATGTGTTTATACATAAGTACTGTGTGTGTGTGTGTGTGTGTGTGTGTGTGTGTGTGTGTGTCTGTGTGTGTGTCTGTGTCTGTGTGTGTCTGTGTGTGTGTGTGTGTGTGTGTGTGTGTGTGTCTGTGTGTGTGTGTGTGTGTGTGTGTCTGTGTGTGTGTGTGTCTGTGTGTGTGTCTGTGTGTCTGTGTGTGTCTGTGTGTCTGTGTGTGTCTGTGTGTCTGTGTGTGTCTGTGTGTCTGTGTGTGTCTGTGTGTCTGTGTGTGTCTGTGTGTCTGTGTGTGTGTGTGTGTGTGTGTGTGTGTGTGTGTGTGTGTGTGTAGGTAAGTACATACAGGAGGTGCGTCCGTTTTTTTTATCGTAATCTGTTAAACTAGTTTGACTTTCACTGAGGCCCCGAATGGCGAAGCAACTTGCACTTGATGCATTTCAATCCAGATTCTCAAATGTATCCGTGAAAGTTCTGTTGTAAGCTGAAGAGCGAGTAACACGCATAACAGCCGTAGACTCCGTATTACCACAGAGTAAGTGTAGCGGACAGCGGAATCACTTTAGATATTAATGCAAAGTAAAATATGTCTTATGTACACCGTAATAAAATCGTATTAATAAAAATGACTTTCTGTTGAATGTTCCGATAGACTAACTAGACTAGACTATTAAGATAGCACTTTGTTTACATCACTCCCTAGGCGCTCAAGGTTATAGGATAAACAATAAACAAACAAACAGAACGCTGAAATCGCAGTTTTAATCTCAGCCATATTTTTATTGTCTGTGAGATAAGTTAGGAGCTTTAACATTTAGTTGTTTTTCTCTGGTTGTGGCATCACAACTGTACAACTGTGAAGGGCACGTACTCGTACCTCAACAACCTACAGTTTGCAGTCACCTTGCTCGTTTTATATTGCGGCATTTTTTTATTTTGTCTCCGTAATGGGACGTTCAATATCACAGGTCTGAATACGACGATGACGTCAATTATTGACCTAACCGCTACTCTTGAAAGGCTTAATAAATATGGTTCATTTTATTTCTTTAATACTCGGCCAAGTGCTAGTCGGACTCGCGCACGAAGGGTCCCGTACCATTATCTACAAAAACGGCAAAAAAATCACGTTTGTTGTATTGGAGCTTCCCTTAAATATTTGTTTTATTTTAATTTTATTATTTATTTTTAAAGTGACTATAATATAACTTAATATTCTGTGAATATTTTAAGCTGTCTACCTGTTGCCGTTATCAATATCGAGCAAAAAATCACGTTTGTTGTATGGGAGCCCTCTTAAATATTTATTTTGTTCTGTTTTAGTATTTGCAGTTATAACTGCAACAGAAATACATCTTCTGTGAAAATTTCAATTGCCTTAAGTATCACGGTTCATGAGATACAGCCTGGCGACAGACGGACGGATGGACAGCGGAGTCTTAGTAATAGGGCACTGTGTGTAATGTTCAAATATTTAATTACATATAACATTCGGCCGAATACAGCAGTGATATTACAGAGGTTTGCGCAAGGACAACCTGCGAATGAGTACGGGCCTTTATTAAAATTTGCCGGTTCGGAATCAAAAAGGCGTTCTGGAAAGAAAACTAGTGAAAGAAGCTCAGTGCACTGCACTGCTCCCTTTTTCTTCTTTTCAATTTTCAATATTGTAAAAATCCTAATAGACTTTAAACAAGTTATCACAGTAACTTGTCCTAGTTAAATCGATAAACAAGTAAATCCGTAGCAAAGCCATGAGCCCGAGCGCACCAGTCATAACTGTGCAACAACATAAGCTGTGTACCTCACCTCGTGAATGTAGCAAACACGCTTCAGCAGTAAAAGATCCGTGTCGACCACGTAATGCTGCGCTGACTCATACACGACGGGGACACACGGCTCAACGCAGTCCAGAAATCATAGGAAATTAATTTAGATATAATTTTACTATGTTATACACTAGACGTGTGCGCCGATGTCAAAATTTTAATTGTCCGGCGGCGCGGCGGTGTAAATGGCGGCGTCATCATGCGTGAGCATTTGCTCCTATGACGACTTCAATTGTGTCTATATTTAAATACAATTAACACGAAATTATTTAATAAAAAGCCGTAAGGTTTTCGACATAGTAGAATTGGACCACTCCCTATCTTTTTTCTGCGGACATCAACATGTCTTGGCAGCGTGAGGATTATGGACAAAACCCAAAATGGTGAGAGCAACAATACGAGCCGAAGTTGACGGTAGTTGCTCTGATAGCATGGCCATAAATGCTGGTGTCCCGCAAGGCTCTGTGCTGTCTCCTACGCTGTTTCTACTGCACATCAATGATATGTTAGACATCAACAACATACATTGCTATGCAGATGACAGTACTGGAGACGCTTATTACACGGGCCGTGCAAGCATCCCACGTTCCGTTGTGGAGGAAAAGCGTGAAGAACTTGTGTCTCAAATCGAGATCGGTCTGTCTAAGGTCTCTGACTGTGGGCGGGAAAACTTGGTCCGATTCAACCCTTCAAAGACACAAGTCTGCGCGTTCACCACTAAGAAAACCCCATTCACTGTAGTCCCAAAATTCCAGAACACTCCCCTCTCCATCTTCAAGAGCATTGGGATCCTTGGCGTTGACATCTCCAGCGATGTTCAGTTCCAAGATCATTTGCTAGACAAGGTAAAGCTGGCGTCCAAAAAACTTGGTGTACTCAACAGAGCGAAGCAGTACTTCACGTCGGGGCAAAGGTTGCTACTTTACAAGTCGCAAGTCCGGCCCCATATGGAGTACTGCTGCCATCTCTGGGCGAGTGCACCCGGATACCAGCTTGGCCCTTTTGACTCGGTTCAACGACGGGCTGTGAGAATTGTCGACGATCCCAAACTCACTTGCGGTATCGAGCCCCTAAGTCTGAGGAGAGACTTTGCCTCCCTGTGTGTGTTCTACCGCTTGTACAATGGATTGTGTTCTGCGGAATTGTTCGAAATGATGCCCACGGCTACTTTCTACCATCGCACCGCTCGCCATCGACAGGGAATTCATTCTCACACTTTGGGACCAAAATGGTCGCGTACAGTGCGGTTTCAGAGAAACTTCCTCCCGCGAACCCTTGGGTTGTGGAATGAGATCCCTGCCAAGGTTTTCTCTAAGGACTACAGTATGGGGTTCTTCAAAAAAGAAGTTATTAGATTTCTGAAGGGTCGGCAACGCGCGAGTGATGCCCCTGGTGTTGCAAGCGTCCATAGGCTACGGTTACCGCTTACCATCAGGCGGACCGTAGGGTTGTTTGCCACCTTAGTGGTATAAAAAAAAAAAAAAAGCAACAACAACACGGCCCTCAGTTCCCAGCAGACGCGACTACATTTAGCAACAACCAAAACAGTTTTTATTTTGGCAGGCAGGAAACATATATTTCGAGATGATGTTAAAAACTGGCAGTGGTCATAGACTTGTTAGAGGCCCTATAAATATTATTTTACAAGGCCGAAAGAAATCATCTCTTTAAGTATTGTCTGAGATCTGTATCGTCCCAAGCAAGTATAGGATCTGACCAATTTAATTATGAGCTCCAAAATAGATTCAGAACGCTGCCAGAAACCAAATGCTATGTTGAAAAGCTGATTAGCAACTTGGTGAAGGCAGTTAAAGAAATGGGTGGTACTGCATTGCACCGCAGTAAATAACCTGTTTTCCTTCCTTCCTTGTCCAAACTTTTGCCTGAGACTCTTGAACCTCATAAGGAAGAGATGGGAGATGCCATCTAGCCAAAGATTACTAGTAAGCATTCGACACAATCGAAACCTGGGGCCTAATCTACAGAAGAAATCTGTTCTCTTTATTATCTAGCTGTGCTAAGTAAAGAGTTAAATAAATATTAAAAGTCTGCAGAGAGCGTCTGCGAATGGGCTCCTGCAGTTCTACATTATCAGCAGAGATGTATAAACATACGATATAATATGGGCGTTAAGATTTCTTTATAATCCTGCTGTGGACTGTCATGTCCAGTTCCAAAATCATAGGAAGAGGGCCATCAAATGCACAGAGGTATGCAAAAGGGAGACGTCATATCCCCGAATCTGTTCACCAACAATAATAACAAAAATAGGCCTGTACTCAGTAAAGTTTTTGAAAAAATCATACTTTGTCAAAAATTAAGCCATTTCTTTATTAATTACTTACTTAGTAGTAGTTTTAACAGTTTGGATTTATGAAAGGCCGTTCCACAACCGATGCAGAAGTGGTACTAATTAATAATATATTTATAGCCTGGGAGGATTCGCAAGATGCTCTTGGAGTGTTCTGTAATTTATCTTAGGCAAATGCTGTTCCTTTCTTTTCCATACCTGACACTGTCTAGGCACCTTATTAACTAGCTAAAGTAACCAGATGACTGCGACATATACACCGCCTCACGTTCCTACATAGAAAAAAGGACAAAAAAAAAACAGACACATGTTTATAATATTAATATAGATAAGAGATTTCTCGTCACTTTTTTACTTCTCTTGGGGGAAGTTATTATAACAGGTCTGAAAATCGAAATCGCTAAATTTACGTTTTGAGACCTGGAGAACCGTTTGCCATCATATTAGAGTGATGTATGTGTGTGTGTGTATATATATATGTATGTTTATAGCTTTTTTTTTCTCCTCGATATCTCAAATACCAATGGACCAATTTGTCTCGTGACCATATTTATCGGAATTGTTTGAGCAAAATCGGTCAAGTGGTTAATTTTTTTTCGCTTAAAAAAAAGGAGTTTTTTTCATTTACTTTAATTATAATATGCAGTGGCGCCGTCTCGTTGATGTAATCGATATTTAATCTGATTTAAATGATGTCAATAACTAGATGTTCCAGTTTATTTTGTTATTGATACATTCATTATCATTACACACAAATTAACTAGTTGAGTTATGTGATTTTGATTTGTTTAAAATAAACGTTTAAGCATACGTGTCAAAGTACTTTGAATACTATAAGTAGAACATCTGCAAGAAATAGATGGCAAGTGTCGGTAAAGGGATGCTTAAGCACAAACTACTGTTTGCGTACAAACAAACCCTTGTGAACCATGTTAGAGGTATAGATTATGTCACTGTTGACGCCATTATGTATTGTCTATGGACACAACAGTTATCTGTTTCGTTTTTCGTAATATAACTAGCATTTTCCCACTACTTCGTCCTCGTGGACTTTTGAAAGGTTTCACCTACGAAAATATAAGACTCATACTAATTTCCAGTACCTATTTTGACTCCCAATTTTTTTTTAAAACGGTGAAATACGTTTATCAGGATAATAAAAGCCAAATACGAATTTTTATGACTATTTAGCTTCAAAATTGACGGATTTTCATACAAATTTTTGGCCCCCATTTTACTCCTTTAGGTGACGAATTTTGCTATTTCTCTTGGATCCCTACGACAAGTTAGAAACTTACGTGCCAAACAAGTTTCTAGACGCTGCATTTTGGGCTGTGCGTTAATTATGTCATTGAATCAGTCAGTCAGCGGTCTAAGTACTTATTAAAAGCTGCGTCATCAAAGTTATAATGAAAATTGAATGATTAATAAAGTTGTGAATTACGTCATGCGATTTAGTTTGAACTTTGACTATTATTTTCAGACATCTACACGCTTTAGGTTGTTTTTAATTTATTAAAAAAATAACGATAGATTTTTTTTAGAAATTCTAGCCGATTTTTTTTATTTTAAAAATAACCTATTTTGTATTTTTTTATGTGTGTTTTAATGTGTTTTAAATATTATTGGGTTCCCTGACTAAATAGCCAGGTCATCATTAGAGATTTGTTTTTTTATTTTTGACATTTTTCTCTCTTTTTCGATCTTTTTTTTTTAATATGTCTTCCTTACCTTTCAATCTTTTTTAGATTTGTACAAATCTCAAGAAAACTTATAAGTACTTCTTCATCCATCAGTTTTAGAATATCTTTGTATATTTCCGTCGTAACAATAAAATATGTGTGTTGCTTTTATGTACATTTTTTTCTGACCCAGTAATAAGCTCTGATTTTTGTTTTCAATCGTTCATTCTGTTGCTAACACAACTAATAGGGTATAATTTAGAAATACCTACTTTTAAATATGTGTTCGATTATATGCATTGTGAAATAAGAATTTCTGGTAAAATTAAAACTATCTTAACCGTGTGAACTTCTGCAATCTTTCTGGTTAGTATTTTTAAAATTTCATCCTAGTGGGTCTAAAACAAACAAAATAAAACCTATTTAAAACAAACAACACTTCATAGTTTTAGCTTCAGCGGATTGGGTTAAGCGATTATTATATGACTATCAGATGCAGATGCCATGTTATACTAGCTTTTGACCGCGGTTTCACACGCCTTAAATTCGGTTAGCGGTGTAGGATTTCAGCTTCAACTCCCCAATTATAGAAAAAAAACCGACTCACGCTTGACGTTTCCAAGTTGCCTGTGTCCTTTCTCGGCACTCAAACTATCCCCATGCCAAATTTGCCTGCGGTTTCACCCGCCCTGAATTCGGTTATCGGTGTAGGATTTCAGCGGCAACTCCCCTATTATAAAAAAAAACTGACTCAGGCTTGACGTTTTCAAGTAGCTTATGTCCTTTCTCGGGACTCAAACTATGTCCATGCCAAATTTTATCTTAATCGGTACAGTGAGGAAAGCGCAAAGAGGTAACAGACAGACAGATAGAGTTACTTTCGCATTTATAATATATGTATGTATTAACGGCCCCTGACGACGATCTCGCTGTCCGGATATCGAGACTAATCTCGACGACCTCCCCTAGTAGCCACACTGTACTAGTCATACAGAAAAAAAATAAAAAATACAGATGTTGTATGTATGTTTGTATTATCTCGCTTACACGCAACCGTTAACGGTCTAATTTTAAATCTGTTGCCATTTTTATCAATATAATGTGTCAGTCGTCCTACTTGTCGTTAATAGTGACCATTTCTTAGTCTTGACACAAGCATACACAGCACTATTTCTAGAGGTAATGCGACTAAATTGAAAATACAAGCAGAAATGGCTGCCAGGTTATTTATTATATTATTAGGTTTCTTCATTTATATTCGTTATACGAATGTTATGTAAAGTTATATTCTTTTTTTATTACGTGACAACGAACATTTTGTTTTATTAGGGAGATTAACGACAACATTATTATTCTATATATTATTCTATACAACATTATTATTTTATATAAGTGCTTAAATTACAGATAGTAGTGTCAACAAATTTTAATTATTAAGGCTACATTCAGATAAACGTCAAGATTTCAATTTCGATGCGATACACGTGCCGTCGAATGACGTCGTGAACATAGGTCATACCTATTGGTCGTGAACAAAACCGCCGAATAGCTAGTTGAATAGATAGACAGACGCATCAACAAGCAATTTAGTATGATTCAATTAAGAACTCCATTATGTAACTTTAGAACCTATTTAGTTAATCTTAACTGTCGTTTTTATTAGAAATGCAAATTAATATTCAATTTAAGTTTACTTACATTAGTAGACATGTAAAGGTTTGTGTCGTATCTCTATATATATAAATATATATATATATATTTATTAGGTATCATTGGTATATTTATATCAATGTCAAGTAGGTAGGTACTAGCTTTTTAGCCCACGCTAGTTTTAGACATTTTTTCTCTGTGTCTCAATTTTTGAGTTGAACTTAGGCCTTCTATCCACGATGCGATACGACAAGACATGATGTCGATCAGTTTAAAATCTTCAGTTCGCGTTCGTCTACTAGTCCATAAAATCGTCAGTTCGCGTTCGTCTACTAGTCCATAAAATATCACCAATCAAGACTAGTAGTAAACAAGTAAACAGACTGGACGTTTTTGCTTTGCATTTTTTGCATTACACAGTTCGTTCGCATTGCTGCCACTTCGGTCCGATATAACAATTCATCCGATGTGAAAATTATTGGGCTGATAAATATAGTATGACAATAATCGTTAGTTGCGCGGACAAGCTCTCATGTAAATAAATATTCACATGTCTATGGAGCTATTATCGAACTGTCGGACCGATAAATATCGGACGGTTGACAAAGCGAAGCAGTACTTCACCTGGGGGCAAAGGTTGATGCTACATACTCGTATAAGTCGCAGCCTCAGGTCCGGCCTCACATGGAGTACAGTTTCGCTCTCTGGGTGGGTGCACCTGGATACCAGCTTGGGCCTTTTGACTGGGTTCAAAGAAGAGTCGACGATCCCAAACTCACAAGCCGTATTGAACCCTTAAAAGTCTGAGAAAAGGGTTTGCCTCGATGTATATTTTTTACTGCTGTATAATAGGATGTGGTCGGAAAATACTTAATCATAAAAACATTTTCTTGTAATTCGACTTACTGGATTTAAAATGATATAATTCAGTTAATCTGTTAAACTTCATTATTTATACTAAAACTTCTTTTATAAATAGTCGTGGTATCACTACCTACGTCACTTATTCTACAAAACCATTTAAAGCAATTGTAGAACCATTAATGTGAAGTAAGACATAACTAACTCTATCTATACAATGGTTTTATGTGTTCGTTTTATTATTACCAATTAAAGTTTGAGTTTGTTCATGTCCTCTAAATGTTGTATTTATTAGTGATCCTACCTAAATACACTTTAATTTGTTGTGGCGAATGTGGTTAAACATTTTCTTCGTAATTCCTTCTTACGTTGTGTTTAAGGAGGGCCGATAACCGTCACTGAACATTGAATATACATAAATTGTTAAGTTTGTTATGCATAACCTTGTTTTTTTAACTTAGAATTAAGTAAACTATGATATTTGCTCAAAATATGAAAAAGGCGTAATGCTCAATCAGATAAAACTGAGATTGAACTAAACTCTACCAACTGGCTTTTCTTATTTGATCCTAAATTATAGTTTTAGTAAAAAGAACAGAGTATAGCAAACTTGTCTCTGAAAATAATGTTTATGTGTGTTTTTTTGCAATAGACTTACGTTCGTGTTTTGCATTTTTTCGCATATTGCATTGAGAGAGTACCTTACATGTAATATGTACTCTTTATTTGTCAAGTTTTTATTTGGTACTGTTAGAAAAGTTTTTGCACAAATATGAGTATCTATTGATTAAATCCTGTTGAAGTGTTAAAATAAGTAATGCATTAAATCTTAACTAACTATTTCTACGGCACAGGTTGTGGGTCACGGCCATTTGGTACAGAGGAGATGCTGTGAGCTCGGAGACCTATTGTATTCAATGGTGAACGGACATTATGTTGCGTAGTCATGCTCATGTCGCTATTCACTTGCAGTGGGTACTACTAGATTATATCTCAATTCACTTGCAGTGGGTACTACTAGATTATATCTCAATTCACTTGCAGTGGGTACTACTAGATTATATCTCAATTAACACACGCTTCACAATGAACATCACTTTTTTTGACGATTGTATCTTAACTCTATGTAGCCGTTGCCATGACGTAAATTGCACTACTATTACTTGCAGAAGTATTTATATTATTTACTTATTTATCTCCATCCTGCCTACCTAATTCTCCGCCATCGGTTCAGCCTACAAAGAAAATTGGGCCAATAGTTTAACGCTTAACGCCTAACACAACTAAGGTCTTTTTGGTCTGATATCCACATTTCATTCAACATTTCTCAATATAAACCCCGAAAATAGCTCTCTCTGAAACTACCTTTCAAGTTCATCCTCAAATTGCTAAAGCATTAAGTGGACTGTCCAAGTTTACCTTGGCCTTGTTATGCATTGAATTGACCCAAGTAGATCGTTATCGACTGACTAAATTGAATACTTTTGTCTGGGCGGCAGGTCTACACAGATAAGTTGTACGCCTTGGTTAAGATAGACAAAACACACCACCTGATCGTGTATAATATTATGTTTTATTACTTATTTTAACTGTTTTATTGCTTCAATAGATTTCCATAACGGATAATCTAGCTAGGTGGATGGATACATACATCAAAGAAACTCCACTCAAAACATATTTCTCTTCTTCTTGTCTACTTTTGACCTACTAAGAATGTTACGTGCAACATTTGACAGGAATGTAATCTTAAACGTTAAGTCTACTTTTTTTTTTTAAGGTCTTTCCGCCTAAAATTATCGTCAGTTCTAGATGTCTAGACAACCATTCAACCATCCAGTGTTCAGCATTTACCCAAGATGTTAGTGGCCTCCATTTTTAGGTACTCTACCTAAAGTTGGGATTCTGTGATCCTCCTCTTTCGATTTATTTTTTATAATTTACCCGCTAAAATTTTTCATTGTAACTTCGTCAATAGTATTCGTGGCTCGCACTATATAATATTCCCAAGTCATCGTCGCAAATACTATGTCGTTATCGTACCATTTATCAGCAAAATGAGTTTATAACTTCCTATCTATTGACGTTAAGTATGAAGAGTATAGGTGCACTGTATTTTATTTCTACTTCGGTAATAGCGTGTTCTTATTTAAGTAGGTAGGTACGTAACCTATGTACTTATGTATGTTAAATATATTTGGTCGGTGAATAGCCTAGCCCAGATGCATGATGTCTCATACGGCTTGCTCATGTTTTGCCCACATGGTGGTGATGAGATCATTCCTAAAAAGCCTGCGACTTCAGAATGTTCTAGATTGTATCTTGTGATTGTAGTGTCTTTAACTTATCTAACTTCTAACTATCTACTACTACATCTAATTATTCAAGTATTTCAACTGTGTATTTTTATGAATTAGATAAAATATTAATAACTAGCTTTTTCCCGCGGTTTCTCCCGTCCTAAATTCGGTTATTGGTGTAGGATTTCAACGGAAACTCCTTAATTGTAGAAAAAAACCGACTTACACTTGACGTTTTCAAGTAGCCTATGTCCTTTCTCGGGGACTGAAACTATTTCCCTGCCATCTTCCTTCCTTGCAATCTTGATCGGTACAGCGGTTTAAGCTTGAAGAGGCCACAGACAGACAGACAGAGTAACTTTCACATTTATAATATTAGTATGGATATCAGTCTTTTATCATACTGAAAGATAGCCTTTGATCTTTGACCAGCTTTCATGTTTCCAATAAAGGTCAAATTAGCACCATTAGTGAAATAAAATTAGATAACAAAATGTTTGTTTAAATAACAGTATCTAAAGATCTTTCTGATTGCATTTTTACAATATGAGTTGCAAGTTGCATCGCATCGCACGCACGCGATCTCAATACGGCCAGCGACAGCGTTCGCGGAATGTCGGTTTTTGTCGTGCGACAATTATTTGCGCGCCTACCTTACCTATGCGCGCGCTCGCGACGTGGCACCGATACTAGTCGCGCTCGCGTTGCGTCACCGGGCGGCATAGTGGAATGCGTTATCTGTGCCGATCGTAGATAATTGTCACCGCTCTTATATGGGGAGACCTTGACGTACGGTACGCAATCGCTAATAAGTAATAACTAAATTAAAAAAAATTATCGTTTTTACCAGATTTACCGCCAGTTGTGTTTTGTTGGTAAGCATTATCCGCATTGAATGCGCTATATGCTCTCTATCCGCACATTAGATCGTTCTGTTGACCAAAAAAAAATAGCTTCATGCTGAATATGGCGTCACTTACGGCCCACATTCAACGCATTGGCTGCACATGCTCGGGTGCTCCTCTACCACTACCTCTACCATTTTGCTGTAACATTTAGCGGTCCAAAAATTCTTTTCTATGAATCCTCAAAAATCAATCCAAACTATAATATTATAATTATAATAATATAAATGCGAAAGTAACTCAGCTTTTCTGTCTGTTACCTCTTAACGCTTAAACAGCTATACCGATTAAGATGAAATTTGTCATGGAGATAGTTTGATTCCCGAGAAAGGACATAAGCTTCTTGAAAACGTCAGCCGTGTCAGTCGGTTTTTTCTATATATCTATTGAGGAGTGGCCGTTAAAATCCTATACCGATAACCGAATTTAGGGCGGGTAGAACCGCGGGCAAAAGCTAGTATGTTATAAACTGTGGCATACGTCATACAATGTAATGGTACCATCCTTAGGTTATCTATCATACGTGACCTAATTACTAGTTAAGTTCAGTCACGGTCAGAGCCTGCACTTACCATAATACAATACAATCATAACAACAAAACTATTCATTACCGATCTTATTGACCTCTTACGATTACATGCAAACAATGTACACTAAATTAATAAATACATGAGAGAATATTATTTTAGCTTTAATAATTTATCAAAATACAATATCTTGAGGTTAGGTAGGTAGGTTAGGTTAGGGTTGTAAACTTTTTCTACTAGTTAAGGACTTTTCAACCATATGTTCTTAAATCTGAAAAAAAATAACCATATACATTTATTTGAAAAAAATTTGTTCACAAGTGTTATCCACAAAATTCTCATACTACGGAACTCTTGCGTGTACGACACGCGCGCACTTGGCCAGGGCTTCTAGCTACTCTTCTGTTATCGTTTCAAAATGGACGCTTTCCGTACGGACACGCGACGACTGTCTGTAATGCAAGCAAGGGTGAATGTGAGTGTTTTCTTCGCCTTTTCGTTCTTACGCTCGCCTGTTCTCCGATTGATGTCGGTATTTTGACCTGAATAAAAGGATTTTTCGGGCGAGAAGAGAACGCCATTACATTCTTGCTCGTTCTCAGTGTGACGTGAAAAGTGCATTGAGTGGACGTGTACTACTTAAAATTATCTTATTTCGTACGATTTTGGAGTTTTGATAATGTGGGATAATGAACTGGAACTGAAGTTCTTACAAAATTTCCAAGCTCAGCTTATTTTGTGGGATACAAAACATTCTCGTTATAAAGATAAAAACTTAACCATGACGCATGCTAATGCACTCAATTTATCCATACCACATGAGGGCGACAACAGTAAAAAGTACATTTGTGAGTGTGGACAGTATCTACCATGTATTCGCGAGAAGTCTTGGCGAGCTTTCTCGCAGAGACTTTCTCTTGCACTAAGTCTGGAGAGGGTATAACGGTCCCAACAGACGGCAGTAAAATCTGTATTCCATATTTGCCATGCCAGGGCCGTTCTCGTCGCCATGCCGTCGAGTGTGAAAGCGCCCATTCTCTTGTGTGGCGCGCATTACCATTTCGATTGCATTACCCAAAACTTCTTAAAGATGAGAAAAAGAACGGCGAAGAATAACGAACTTTCGTCCGCGGCTTCACATGCGTGGAATTCTATCAGCACTGTAGGCTTTCTTCGTAGGTCGCTAAATCTCTATATCTTCCTTCCTTCATATGCTATTTTGGTTAGCGAATTCACCTGCTACCTGTTGATATGGTACACGAGCACAAGTAGCACGGCAGTGTAATGGTAGTGCGATGCGCGTGCACCGTTGCGCGACGAGGCGGCCGCGTGACCGCGTTCTCACGGTGCCATCCCCAGCCTTCCGCCCTTGACCCCTCGTCTCTCACAGGTGCTCGCTGGTCACTCCTCAATTATAGATAAAAATACCAGGGGCAAAGGCCAGAAAAGATAATATCAAAACAATAATTAGAAAAAACAGTTTATTTTAAGGCAAGAAAGCGCTAAATTGCTTAGATAGGTCCGTGTACCTGGTAGAAAGGAGTAGGCCTGCTGCGGAAGGTGTGTCAAATGTTCAGCTCGGGGTCATCAATGTGGAGCGCCAGATGAATACGCAAACAAAAAAGTAGATATAGGACTTGACGTATGTATGCTATATATTATGGTCGCGGAAAGTTGCTGAAAGTGGAACGATAAACAGCTGGGTATATCAACGTAGATATTGTTACAAACAACAATACAACAGCAAATACCAATTTATTTGTAGTTAAATGTAGAAACAGTGGAGAGAGAAAAAGGGCTATTTTTCGAAATTTGGTGTAGTAGTCTCGGTGAGAGGGCCACCGCGTGTCCAAGTATGTATTTACGGCGTGTTCACTAATCTAATACATTGTGGTAGTTTTCACTTTTCACGTTTTATGATTTTTATGCTATTCAAATAAAGACTAGATTTTTTTGACAACCTTTATTGCTGTGGAATCATTAATCCAAAAATATTTATTATTTTTGCTTAATGTGTATATACTTTATAAATAAAACGAAAATATGAGAAATTCAAAATAGTAAAACGGAGCTCTAATGGTCAAATCGATATTTACTGGTTTTTTTCTTACCGTGGTGGTTTATTTAGTTTCAATTAAGATCATAAAAACAATACATGCATATCTATTCCAGTTTCAGTTAGATCATTCGGTGGTTTTAAAATATTAACTTTAAAGCGCAGTATCTATCTACCTAACTGGCACCGCAAATGTTGCAAACCAATTATTTAGAACTAGGCATAAGCTATTTTTATATTTTATGTATTGTATCTTCTGCTAAAAATTGCCACTTTCTCACAGTATACTACTTTAAAACTCACAGATATATTCTAGAAACGATGTAAAACCTTCTAAAAATAGCTTATAACTAGTTTGAAATAACTGATTTCTAACATTTATATATTTGTAGATACTGCGCCTTAAATCACCAAGAGGTTTGCCAAACGGACTTTGAGATGATTAGTATTATAGGTACATTATCGCTAACGTATACATGTGTGCGTTGATACGTGATTTAAAAGGTCTTTAGATATATCGGTAAAAGCACTAGGGCGACCCATAATAACAAGAATGGTTATGTTCTCGAAGGACTAGCAGTAGAATGCCAGGAGATGGTCAGTCAGGAGGGAGTACTACAAACATCGACTGCGACCTCCAACCCGTCTGCCAAGCATGGGGAACGGACGAACGAAACAATCTCCAACTAGTATTCGTCTAATTATTAATCTTGACGCTAAAATCCTAACGAAAACGCTTCCACTCGGTTACATAACAAAACGGAATTCTTATTATGATTTCTTTTGCCGCCTCCCTTAGACCACAAAAACCGGAACTACTTTTCTAAGTAAATCTCTATGTGTCACACTTCCCCCAACTATTTTGGATTTAAGTTATTTCCTGAAATATATTGCGTTTACGTTTGTTCCGCTATAATGAAATTTCTCAGAAACTAAATGAAGAACAAAATGAGTGTTGTGTCACTGATGCGGTAATCATAGAGACGAGGGGTCGACGAGCACCGGAGAGAAAGTTCCCAGACCCCACTGAGTCGGCCTTGCGACCTCCTTACAAGTGACCTCTGCGATAGTTGCAGTTTAACATGTAGAGCCACATTGGCGCCACCAGCTTTGTAAGCCGTATCTATCTGTAGAACAAAAAACGCCTGAGCCTTATAGTTCAGCGTTTTCCACCGTCCTAGTCAACTTTGTAGCTGCTATACTTAAATACATTAAAAGATAACCAACCTGTTTCAATGTGCTTACTTGTAAACGCCCAAGGCAAATTAACGCTAGAATTCTAAGCAATGCCACGGGTATCGTCTTTATTTGGCCTCAGTATAGGTAGTAGCACTTGTTTGGCAGAAAGGTGATTATGTGACTTCATTGTTGTTAGAGCACAACAACGCATTATTGACTACATAAAAAACAAAATATCACAAGTATTATCGCTTGTATTATACCAAATACTTAAATTAAGTGTTGATAACTTTTGACAGATATAAACTTTCAATTAATTGCTTAGCGTTGATTCATTTACTTACTTGCTGTAGGTCATTTACAATCTGCGTTAATAGTTCAGTATTTTATGATCGATAATCTCAAAACGTGTGCTACGTGCTTACTGTTTCGACTCGGATGAGGAAAACTCATATTAAAAGCATTTAACCATTGCACAAACTGCACTGTATTATTTCCAACACATTGGTTATTACTTCGGGAATGGTGTCGAAGCGTCACGCGAGAGAAGGGCGTGCAAGGTGCCACCTCGAACTGGGTTACCCAAGAAAGAGATGTCACGCCGCTTTTATCTCTGTCGCACACCAGCCGCGCGTGTGCTGATGGTGAGCAGAAATGCCTCAAATGTGTTGAAGTTTCTCTCGCTATCTAGGTAGCTGCTGGCACGTAGTAGCTCAGGCATTTGTGGTGCATCAGCGAAAATTGATAAAAAATTCCAATATAATCTATTTGAAAATTTAGTTTGTGCATTACACGTTTTTATTAATGTCAATTGATCACAACTAACAGCGTTATATGATCACGCAAAACAGCTGATTGTTCTGTAATGGCGGTCGTAGGGTCATTGACCGCACTTTCGCCGCTCCCACGACTAGATCATTGGTCAATGTTGTAAGGCCTCTAAGACTCTGCTAATTATCTCCTATCCACTGTGTACGATCCCTGCACTTGTGGAAGGTAGCCATTTAAGCGCTGCTATTTGTACCTCCTACAGAGTAACGGTGACTGAGTAGTAGATAACATCTGCGCTTTTCTAATTTATCTATTGGTAACCGTCATAACCAAACACCAAGCAAGAACTATTAATGTAAACGCATTAAAGATATGCCGTCCATCTTAAACAAAACTTTTGTAAAGCCGATCAGCTAGAAAAACTAATAAATTATTGTTACCTAAAATATAATCTTTTATTTTTGTGTGCCAGCAAAAAACTGCATCAATAATAAAAAATCTCGTGTGTAGTTATTGTTTATTATAAATTTACAATATTCTTAATAAGTTTACTAATGAAACTAACTTACAGCATTTTTCCAGCGAAAATGAAAAAAAGAAAATGCTCTTGTTCAATTGCCAAATAAAACACCATTCACAAAAATAAACAATATTTATGAGCTCCTAGTGTTGATATGTGTAGTTTATTTTGTTCGATGATGTGCCTCATTCATTCATTTGGGTCTTAAAATAATCCCACCTACGTTCTTGCGGACGCGCGGCGCGCTTGGTAAACAAACTTCGCTGCAACTATCTGAGATGATTAGATAAGTGAGATGAAGAAATGTAAATAAAAATGGTGTGTTATTGTGATGTACATGCATCTTATGTTAACTGGAAGTTGTAGAAGGTCATTCGTGAAAGTAGAATGGGGAATGATGAGAATTGATAAAATAGAACGAATGAGAATGAACAAGCTAAGAAATAGATCTTGTGAGGCTGAACAACGGGTTTTAGTAATATTTGTATAAATAGGTACTTATTGAACGAAATGAAATGCAATTTATTTGTAAGTACGGAAACAAATGTTAGGAAAATTCCTATTCTTATTTGTATTTATATATGTTATTTTACATGAACTATATGTTTTAAATGTGTTGACTTGTGTTATGAATTCCAAGCCGGAATCCTTATTGGAAAAGACTACCAAATTTGTAAGTACAGTAGCCAAAAGGCTGGTATCGCCTGATGAAGATGACGAAGAGGCGGCTTACGACAGGGGGGAGGACTTGGTAGGTGGACTTTCTTCTCGCGTTCTTGGCGCTAGTTTATACAAGTGTAGTTCCGCTAGTGTTGCTAGTTTTAAAAAAGAAGGATTACTGTCTGACTTTCAGAAAAATATTCTTAAAATTAATCTAATGGGATTAAAATGGGGTTTCAAATTTATATGGAAATTCGTCATTTTTTAGGGTTCCGTACCTCTAAAGGAAAAAAGGAAAGGAAATATAAGGGATATTACACTTTGATGTCCGTCTGTCTTTCTGGCAAAACCCTTTCACGCAGGAGGTATCAAATTCAAATTAAGAGGATACACTTCGCGACGCCTCGCAGCGGGTTTCATACAAACGAATTTCTCATTTGTTTTTGACAATTACTGATCAATCACTGTGAAATTTTTTAGTCATAATCCGAAGCCGAATATCTAGGTCTGTGGTTTTTCCAAAATCTTGAAAGAAGTTTTATTAACTAGAAATCTTTTTAAAACCATTTGTATGAAAAACTAGAATCCTGTATAACTTTTGAACTATTAAATTTGATAGAAAACTGGCACACTGCAGACCTAGATATTTATTACTAGAACATGTCTTCAAAATTTCGTGGTATTTGATCAGCAAGTGTCAAAAATAAGTGAGAAATTCGTTTGTATGAAGCCCGCTGCGAGGCGCCGCGAAGTGTATCCTCTTAATATCAAATACTGAAGTCTGTGGTCACTTGAAGTTGTAAAACAATTAAGCTAAAATAAATAAGCTAAAGTAAATGCAGTATAAAAATTGGCCAAAATACAGTAATTTTTGTCGCAAATTTTATGTTACACAAATAAATCAAAACCTATAGGGTACTTTTCGATATTTTCTGTAGATAAAACCATAGACTATAGCAAAAAGCTTTTTATTTTCAAAAGTCTGCACAGATGCGCTATTGCTGGTCATATGGTTAATATTTGAAGTACAAATTTTATTTTAATTTTTGTAGGATAAAAATAGTAAGTTAGTTTTAGTTATTTTATTACACTACCTCGACTTCAAAATAAGCGTCGAGTCATGATTACATACAATAATTAATAAATGTACATTCATAATGTAGTCCGACATATTTGAAAATCCTTAAAAAGTAGTTAGGTGTTTTCGTGTCACATATCTTATCTAGAGCGGTAATGCGCACGTAGCGACAATGTGTATACACGCGCGACGAACAACTCTAGTGACAATTTATGTGGTGACGAAAAATATCTAACTACTTTCTTGAAGGCCAACATTTATCCGAGAAAATCTTAAGGATTGCATCAATTTCTTAAAAATAATGCTCGTTACTGAGAACTATACAGCGAGATTGCATAAAGTATTCTATTTTGGTTTTAGCACTTAAATGTTTAAAATAAAAATGACAACTAATTAATAACATTAGATTTGATTTCTGCTTCATGTAACTGCTATTTTCATACATGGTCTAGTTATACTAATTTAGTATTAGCTAATTGTGCTCTTATTTCCAAAGATATAAGTAAGTATCCCTCATAACTGGAAGTCACGTACGTAGAATCGTTGAGGAAAAGGCTGCTGAGTTTTATTTATACCTTTGTGTTAATTCTCAATTTCCATTCACGATAATGTCTTTGGCAGTCTGCCATCTCCGTATCCTCACTGCAGACAAATGCTTTAATATATCTAACTGACAAATGGATGTTATTTTTGAAATACGTCGGACAAACAAATCCGAAAAATTATCGTTTCTTATTATTTTTATTATTAATTTTTAAAGATTTCTTTTTTAAAATTGCGTGTAAGCAAGTTTTCGAACGTGCCTACTGTATTGTATGTCTGTGGCACTCCTTATTTCTTAGTGGCATAACTTGTGAGGTATCGCTTTATTAGTATGTGTTAATGTAATGTATCCTAATAAAGAGCCTTTCTCTTTAGCAATTGGAGGAACAATTTTAACTCTTTCTGTAATTAATGATTGCCTTTTTAATGCTTTCCCCGGATCAATGGGCGCACCTCGAAGTCAGGGTCGCTTCCATTCTCCAGATGGGTAAGATGTTTAGCTTCAATATAGTAGGGTTACATAACAAGACTCAAATATTATGAAACATTTTAAGAATTAAAGAATTGCTGCAAAATTTGAAGTAGTAATTATGTCTAAAAAATCTGCCTTTCCGTACGAGTTAATATATCGACTAACGATGTTTGACGAACACCAATATGCGATCAGCCCCAACAACTATACCACTGAATTATATCAAATGATAGAATTATCTTTGTCTGGACCATAGGTAAATAATGAACTTAATTAACTATATATACTTTTTTTTTTGCAGGTGATGCAACAAGACGTTAAGAAGGAGAACCCACTTCAGTTCAAGTTCCGCGCTAAATTCTACCCAGAGGATGTCGCCGATGAGCTCATACAGGAGATCACGCTGAAACTGTTCTACTTGCAGGTAACTCATCGCAATCACATATTCTGTGTGGCACAAACCACAAGTCTATTAAAGGGATTGGTGTACAGCATATTACCGTATTCCATGCAATAGCTTATCCCAAAAGGTTTGGTACTCTATTCCACTATTCAAATCCATCAATGAATTAGATTCCACATGAAATTCCACTGTGATCCATCAATGAATTAGATTCTGCTTTTAATTCCACCATAATCCATTGATGGGTTTGATTCCCCCTTTTGAGTCCACTCTTATCCATTAATGGATTGATTCTGCTTTTGATTCCACTTTGATCCGTGGATGGATTTGATTCGACACTGATCCATGGATGGATTAGAATCCACTTTTGATTCCACTCTAATCCATGAATGGATGCATAAATGGATTAGATACTGTTATTAATTCCATGGATTCCAATTCATTTTTGATTCAACTTTTGATTTGATTTTACTTGAATTAAATTGCACATATTGTAAGAATTCAAATTATAGCATGTTAAATACTATTTTATATGTATGTTATATAGTAGGTAAAGGATTTTTTATTCAGTAATACGGAACCCTAAAAATGAATAGAAAATATTTTTTTGCATTTTATTGGCAATTTCAAGTGACAATGACAATTACCTAAATAAAAGTAAAAAATTGCTCTTAAGTAAATATAAGTAACAAAATACCATTTTTTGTCCAACTCGGTCGATGAAGATTTAATTTTTAAGATAGGGGAAAAGATGCAGTAGTTTTAAGTAACCGCTACCAGTATCATAAAAAAATTGCAATTTATAAACCAATCATGGCTGTGGAAGTGCTGTGAATGTCAAAGATCGAATGCTTACGATCTGTTACATTACAGGTATAGTTTTGATTTCTTTTTTGTTTTTAGTTAATTTCTTAGTTAAAGGCTAATCTGTCTCACTGTCTCATAATTATCAATGTCATATAATATGATATTCTACAGTAAAACTGCAGTCTCATACAGATCTTTTTTCAACTATGTGTCTTTTTTTGTATTTTTATTTTCCAAACAACTATCACAGTGATATAGCCTGTCTTTCCGAAATAAAGATCTTGATGAGATTCTGTAACGAAACCACTAGTCTACTATAAATAGTTATATGGAAATATGAGTTTTTAACCGTGACACTACCGGTAGCACTACTGATTTAATACTATTTCAAGTTTTACAGGTTTTTATTATAGCATATATATAATGTTAGAGTGGAATTGAAAGCGAAACCTATCCATTATTGGATTTGATCATTGGATTAGTGGAAAAGCTCTCCCAGAAGCATTACAAAAATACAAAGAATATAATATATGTCATATCCTTATTGCGTTATTTAATCACAAATTACTTCACATTAGTAGTAAAACTAATTTAATTATTTTTTCAGTCTTTTTCTCAATAGTTATCAAAATTCAAATTAGCTGTTTTGACTTATTGAGCTGTTTAATTATTGACTTACTTAGGGTACAAAAGGCTACATATGTTTTGTTGTTGTGTTAGGTCAAGAATGCAATACTATCGGACGAGATATACTGTCCGCCAGAGACGTCGGTGTTGCTGGCGTCGTACGCGGTGCAGGCGCGACACGGCGACCACAACCCCGCACTCCACGCGCCAGGGTTCCTCGCCAACGATCGCCTCCTGCCGCAGCGCGTCACCGACCAGCACAAGGTGACATAATACTCGTATATATACTGATGTTCAGCTACTAGCACAACCGGACATCCATTAACACACAATAATGTAATGATAACGCAAAATATATGTATGTATCTGAAATTAACTTATGCTAGGCGTTTACCTAGTTTGTAACTTCCAAGTGTTGAAACATACTTTAATGCTCCAAGTAAAATTATACATTATATAGAATGAGTACTAAAATGTTAGTGATATATAATAACCTTATTTGTAAGAAATAAAATATTTAAATTTTTTATGTCAATACTACACATTTTAAAACATTTTCTTATCTTAGCATAATGTTAGAAACATATTTAAAAGTTGCTTTAATATGTTCAGTCTATAGAATGTCGTTTATATTTAAAACAGTGATAATTCCTTTTTCCTTTACCTGATGGTTAGATGTCTCGCGATGAGTGGGAGCAGAGCATCACCAACTGGTGGCAGGAGCACCGAGGAATGCTGCGCGAGGACGCCATGATGGAGTACCTGAAGATCGCGCAGGACCTCGAGATGTACGGCGTCAACTACTTCGAGATACGCAACAAGAAGAACACAGAGCTCTGGCTCGGGGTCGACGCCCTCGGCCTCAATATCTACGAGAAGGATGACAAGTCAGTATACTTTAGTATCTAGTATCTTAGAACGAAAACAATATCGTTACTAGCCTTCAGACGTCCGCACTTTCAAGGCACGGCTTACCCTCACCTTGCGCGTGATTTGGGCCATAGTGGAAAGTTTGTGGATTCTCAAGGAAATCTTCTTTCAGTCAGAAATAATTTATTTCAAAAAGTGAAATATACCGTGTATTCAGAATGGTTAAGGATGTGCAATATTTACTCAGCTCGCTCACTGATAAGATATTTTTTTTCAGTTGCATACATATTAATGCAAACAAAACAATTTAAAATGATTCTCTGTTGATTCATAAACGCTGACGTCATCAAGTTACTTACTGTGCTGATGTCACTGTCACTTATACTTTTCTCGATGACTACTCCTGGCTGTACCTAATAGATTTTTTATGAGCAAGCTGGTTGTATAATCAATATAACCTGTTTAGTTGACTTGGTAACTGTTACGTGGTTTTGTTTCTTATACTTTACAAATTTTAAATATTCAAAAAGTGGTTTTTCTTTAAATAAATGTTAAAGAAAACCTTGACTGATATCTTTACTGAAGAGTATTTTGTGGTTTGTACAAAGGGGTCACCTTTAACTTTTTTGTGTAAGTACATATATCAGTATGGAGTGTATCTATCAAACAGAATGATGCCCAAGTGGCGTTCCAATCCCGATCTCATTTCGTTGCGTGAGACTTGATAGGTTATTCCAAAGAAGTAATTCTATTATTATGTGTTTTTAATTTCAGACTGACGCCAAAGATCGGTTTCCCTTGGTCGGAGATCAGGAACATATCGTTCAACGACCGAAAGTTCATAATAAAGCCGATCGACAAGAAGGCGCCCGACTTCGTGTTCTTCGCGCCGCGTGTCCGCGTCAACAAACGCATCCTAGCGCTGTGCATGGGCAACCACGAGCTGTACATGCGACGACGCAAGCCCGACACAATCGACGTGCAGCAGATGAAGGCGCAAGCCCGGGAGGAGAAACTCGCCAAACAAGCACAGAGGTGACGACTTACATATTTTCATCGCTAAACATCATGAATGTAGCTAGGAACGCCCAGGGTGGCGAGATGTCCTCTAGACTACCCAAAGTGTCTATAACCTTAAGAATTTAGTTGGTGTAGTATATTTTTTTCCATATTAATATGTATGTTTAATGTGACGATTTTTATCCAATGCAATTTAGTCTTGCTTGACAATTGGTGAGCCAGTCGCTCCTTATGTGTAGAGCAGTGTGTCTGGACTAAGGTGGCTTTATATCAATTATAATAAGTCGTACATTTGGAGTAATAAAACCCAGGGACAGAACAATATACCCTTAGTTCTTGACAAAGTATAAAACGGAATTCATAATTAGACAAAAATAAAATTTACTAGCAAGATTCGAACCTACAAGCTTGTCTAAACAATCTCGTGAAAAGATATTGTATTCTCTTATTCTACTAATGCGAAATTCTTTATGGTCTTTTTTATGTTGATATATGCTGGTCCTTAAAAACCGCTTACAAATGAAAGGAAATCAAGCATAATTTGATACATTGTGTGTCCAGAGAAAAGCTGCAGCTAGAGATCGCGGCCCGCGAGCGCGCTGAGAAGAAACAACAGGAGTATGAGGACAGGCTGCGGCAGATGCAGGAGGAGATGGAACGATCACAGGTACAGGGGATTAACAATTAACCTAATTCTTTAACTCTACGCTATTTACCAGACATGTTTCCACAATATTCTTGAATTAGGTACTGAATTTTTGTACATTGTATTATTTGAACCCAAGCTTTTATACCATAGTTCTAAGCTTGTAATATGAAAAAAAAACGTCTTACGTTCAATTATTATTTATGTTTTTTACTGCAAACGAGCAATCTTTATTTAATAGATGATTTGACAATTTTAACATTACACACAACGTCATCTGGTCCCAAACTAAGCTAAGCTTGTACTATGGATACCAAGGTAACGGATATATACTTTTTTTGTTAATATATACATATTATATATAGTAAATATCCAGTCTCAAGAAAAACACAAATTTCATCACATAAATGTTTATTATTAGCTAATGAGCCACAGAGCCGTCAAATATTATTTTGACACCTCTGTCAATGTCATATTGGAAATTACAAAAGTGTTTACCAGTGTAATAACTTGATTATAGTAGGGCAATTTTATTAATTGTGCTTGTTCACTATTTTTACCTAATTACCTACACAATGGGTTTCATTAATGACAAATATGTTTTTGCGAAGGCCAACCTGCTCGAGGCGCAGGATATGATCCGGCGGTTGGAGGAGCAGCTGCGACAGCTGCAGGCCGCCAAGGAGGAGCTGGAGCAGCGACAGAACGAGTTGCAGGCCATGATGCAGCGCCTCGAGGAGACCAAGGTACTCTTTCACATCTCCACAATTAAGTGTTATGTTTGTGCCATTTTCCTACTCTCAACTGGTTATTTGTTTATTAATTCAAACTGGACAATCCGGACTATTTTTTTTGAAACTCATTCCAAATTTCAAGAAAAAATAACTTTTAATTTTGTAGTTTCAGGAAAACTTGATTTTAATTTGAATCTTTATTCGATTTAAAAGAATAACGCTGTGTAAATTAATTATACATGCAACTGTCTCGTCAATTTTAAGAACACGCCTTTATTTGATTACGTGTTTGTCCAGAACATGGAAGCGGCGGAGCGCGCCAAGCTAGAGGAAGAAATCAGAGCGAAACAGGAGGAGGTGTCGCGCATCCAGACCGAGGTCGAGGAGAAGGACCAGGAGACACGCCGTCTCCAAGAGGAAGTCGATGAGGCCAGGCGCAAACAGGTAACGTAGTCATACGTATTCGATAAATTTTCTGAGCCACCATAGTTTCTTCACAGAACGATATTATATTCCATTTTACATAGCATGGTGCCCGGCATAGTGTAATTTTGTTTCTGAGAATTATAATAATGTAATAACAAAAAAATCAACCGTACCGCGCTATTTCAAATGGAGTATAGCTATGTGAATTCCTCCTCAAGCCGTCAATGGTCTCCTGGTTGAAATATAATAATTCGTTGGAACTTTTCTTACCTGAATTATCTAGTTGTGGTTTGCACTTTATTAACCCTAGATTACTATACTATTGTAAAAATTACGACTGCAAAATCACTATTCCATGTACAATTTATTCATATATATTTGATTTTAAGCTGATATATATACATATATCTGATTAAAGCTTAATAATCTGATAGTTTGCTGTCGTTGTTCTTTAGGATGAGGCGGCCGCGTTGCTAGCGGCGGCGACGACTCCAAGCCATCATCACGTGAGCGAGAGCGTCGGGGGAGAGGGGGACGCGGGTTCGGACGGGGGCTCCGAGTCAGGGGGCGGGGAGCTCTCCGGCGCACCCGACGACATCGTCGACCCAGTCGAGGACCGACGCACGCTCGCAGAACGTAACGAGCGACTTCACAACCAGCTAAAGGTCAGTATCCATAGCCACGTACCCAATACCTTTTACGTACAAGACATGGGACTGGACACTACACCGAGGATCAAAAGACTGTTATAGAACTGATGCGTAACGTAGAAATGTAGTACGATTTGAGATGAACTTTCTCCTGCAACCGCTTAGGTAGTGGAATGAACTCCCTGTTGAGGTTTTCTCTGAGGTAGTCCTTATAAAGAACAAATATGGGGTTCATCAAGAAAGAAGTTATTAGATTCTAAATAGTCGGCAACGCGCAAGTGACGGCCCTGGTGTAACATGCTTCCATACTTGCAGACATTTCACTTACAACTAATTCTTGGTCAATGAGAACAAAATCACTGATCAGTAGCTGAATGTAGGTAATTAGACTGAGATAACCGCTCAGCACTAACAAAGTTAGATCAAATAAATAAATTGTTCCAATATGTGTGACTAAAAGACTTCAGCACTACCTCCGTGGATACACAAAACCTGAAATAACATTTATGAGAAAAGTGCATTTCTTAGCTAAACTTTAATCAACATTCATACCAACAGCCAGCTGGAGGTTAAGAACGTTTGCCTTATTTTATTTATCTGTGTAATTCACACCTTTTAATATTTTTTCACTTGTCTTCTTTTATATTCTTGCATTCTGCATGTATTTCATAAATATTTTTGTATTACCAGAAATAATGTTCTATTTTATTGTCTTTTTTATTTTGTTGGTTTTACTTACACTTTTTACATTTTAATTTGAATTACCTTCCTTGTCACATCAAATTTAATATTAGTCTAGTGCAAGTCATGGGCATACATGGGTTTGTTAAATAACTTTATTTTATAACAGGCATTGAAACAAGACCTCGCGCAGTCCCGCGACGAAACAAAAGAGACCGCCATGGACAAAATCCACCGTGAGAACGTTCGCCAGGGCAGGGATAAATACAAGACGCTGCGCGAAATACGCAAAGGGAACACCAAGCGACGCGTCGACCAGTTCGAGAACATGTAGACACGCGGCCGGAGGCGCCCTCTAACGTTATCATATCAGTGTGTTCAGTCCTACGTGTGTTCCGTTGACAGCTAACAACTGTTCAGTGTTGGCACCAACACAATTGCACAGTTTATATATCTCTGATAACTCTTGTTTTTAATTTTTTCAAGATCAAAGTCAATGTTACAGATATTTCGGCAACTTAAAAGAATATGGAATAAAGATAACCCGATTCCTTTATATCTGATCAGACTTAGCTCTCAATAGAACACATCGAAATGAAGCATGTAATGGCTGAAAAGTTAAGAATAAAGTAAGCTAATTACGATTTGTGTAAAGTTGCATACACAACGGTCTATTACTTTGATTTAGCATTTGGTGCCAAAAAAATCTATGTTAGACACATAAAAAGAATATAATATTATATTGACTAGTCTTTAACAAAATTCTGTGGATATCGCGTACTTATAATATCATGGTTAAAGTAGCGAAGTATTAGACCTTGTGCTCATATATTTAAACACCCGTCCAAAGTAAATATTTGTCATTTTTGTTAATAAAAAATATATTTTGAACTTTGCATGAAAAAAGAGTGGTGAAATTAGACGGTGCTTACAATGTTTAGCGAACAATCGGTTTCAGGGGTGTCTGTCATAACTCTATGTAAATATTGATTATTACTAAATAGTAATTTTATTTTAGACCATAGTGTGCTATAACCGAACATCTATACATTTGATGGAATCATGTCTTTATATATAATTTAAGTATTCGCTGAAGACAATTGGAATTGTGAAGAAAGCACACGGAGTCAGTTTTTTATTATCATATAATTCTTATGAATCGGTTTTTATTCTGTAACTTGTTATTGAGTCATAAATTAAGTGCTGTGTGCATCAAGTTATTCAGTTATTTTTAAAATGCGTTACGGTTTTTATTATAGTTTGCCTGTTGATTATTTTTGTGAAAAATAGTTGTATGAGTTGAGTTTCGCGCGAGGCGATGCCGACGACGTGGCGACGTGGGATGAACCGAGTTCAGCGACCCCGGTAAACAAACTGAGAACACTTCCAACTTAGGATACTTAAATTCGTGTGAAACACCAATAGTTATCGAGTTTTGCTCAAGAAATCGCCGAAGTGTCTTGTACGGAGTGTTGGGGTGAAAGGGAGGGGGATTAGCCCCTTATTTATTTTTATAATCATTTATATTTTAGATGTAGGAGTCGCGTTAGAGCTTCAAGTGTAATTATCATTATTCAGAGACAGTTTTCTTGTTGTTTACTTGTAAATGTAAAAAACTGATATTACGTTGTCTGTTGTGTGTTGACGTTAGTTCGCCTTTACCGTTGTGCTAGAGGACGATATTATTAGTTCACAAAAAAAGAATATTTCCACTAATAACAATGAAATAGATGAGAAATACTTGGTCGTATGCTTACTTAAAGTGTAGATTTTTAATTTATAAGTGAATCAAGGCATTCCATAAGTTACTATGCGGTGGCGTTTATTTTCGATAATTTAAAAGTAAATGTAATGATTGATTATTTATGGAGCATTTTTCGTGTTTTTGTAACACTGTGCCATCCGTGTGGCCGGCGCCAGCGCTGCAGCGGTGCGCCGCAACAACTTACACAGTATTCACCCTTTTCTTGTCATTTTAATTTCTAACATTGTACAATCAATACCATGTTGCCTTCAATCTAGGATGAAATTTTTCCAATAAAATGTTTAAGTAAATATTGCTTGTGTTTCATTTATTTGCTTTTTGACTAAAATACTTTTTTTTGTCAGGAGATCCTTATATAATTATATTCCTAAGTCCGTTTGTTATTGCTTAGCCGCACAAAAGAGAATCCAATTAAGCTAAATATCGGAGGGCATATAACTACTGGAAAAATTCCCGCAGAAAAACTTTAACTGAAATCCACGTGGACAAACTACAAGCTACAGACACATAGCTCACTGTAGCAAACTTCCTTGCTATAACGATGGAGCCCATTTCCCAGGACTACCGCGCCAAATATCGAACTCAGCGCGGGCATAAGCTAGTAGGTACTATGTTAATGACCAAAAGCAACTAAGGAATGTGTCAAATTGTTTTATTCAAATTAGGTATTAACAAACACTTAAATCGTCAAAGTTATTAAATACTACTTTTGAAATCTGGTTCACAATGTAGATTTATACCATGAAGAATCCACCAAGAAACTCGAGTTTTAAAAAATCATTTACGTTGATATAGCTAGTAGACATTACAAAAAAATACAAATATAATCATCAATGTTTCGAATAAATAATAACAGTATTTACGGACTGGACTTTTTTTTATACTACTGAGGTGGCAAATAATACTTTAGTGATTGGGTTTTTTCAGCGGTGAACGCGCAGACTTGTGACTTGTTTTCCCGTCCTCAGTCAAAGAACCTTAGTCTCAATTTTAGACACTATTTCTTCACAACGGAACGAGGGATGTTTGCACGACCCGTGTAATAAACGTCTCCAGTACTGTCATGTGCATAACCAATGTATGTTGTTGATGGTAAAGATGAAGTAGGAGACAGCACAAAACCTTGCGGGACACCAGCATTGTCGATGCTATCAGAGCAACTACTGTCAACTACGGCTCTTATGAGTCTGCCGGACAAAAACCTAGCCACCCATTTGCACAAACCCTCCGGCATTCCGTAAGATGGCAACTTAGAAGACCCCGGTACCAGACCCAAATGCTAATGCCTCCCCCTAAATCTCTATGGCTAGTGCCCATCGGTCACTAGAAGGTCACCAGTCGAACGACCGTGACAAAAGCTATTTTGATTATGTGTGTTGATCACACGCTCCATCACCTTGAAGAAGAGAGAGATGGATCTGATCTATCACCCTTTTTGGGCACCGGGAGCACATTTGCAATCTTCCATGAAGTCTGAAATTGCCAAGTGTGGTAGGAAAGCGCGAAGAGGCGCGTAAGTACAAGACACAACTCAGGAGACACATTGTTCAAGTACCACTGCTGCTGCTATACCGTCTGGTCCATTCGACTTATGAACGTCTAGAGAAAGCAACACCCGCCGGACCTCTCGTTGTGTTATGGAGATTTCCGGCATGGTCCTACCGCACCACGGTATAGTAGGTGGTACAGCGCATTCGTCATTAATATTCTAGCTTGAGGCAAAGAGACTGCCCTGTAGATCGGCTTTCTCTTTAGCAGTATGGGCCAAGTCACTGCTGGTCTTTTGCAGTGGTGGTAGCGACGAATAGCAAAAGTTCCCTTCGGCAGCTATAGCAAGCGACCAGAAAGCACGCCTCCTAGAGGCATAGCTCGCAATTTGCACACCTATTTTGCCGATGAATCGGAATTAGCTCTGGCAGTTGTTTTCTTACTAAACCTCGAGGCAGCGTTTAATCTGCGTTTTAACTCAGATATATTCAGCCGTCCTGCAAAAACACACTTAAAAATTGGAATGTCGATAATTTTTTACCTTATAAACTATTTTTTTTTAATATTCATTGAAAAAGTGTACTTTATTGATCAAATTGTTATAAACTGACTACACCGATAAACTGACTTCGAGAAAAAACGACAAAAATTGTATATTTAAGTTTTTTCGCTTATTATTTATACAATGTCGCCGGAAATATTTCATCTTTGCAATTTTACGAGTCGTGGAAAAAAATCAAAAATTTAAGTCACGTAAAGTATGCCTTTCTTATATATTTTCCCATAGAATCGATTTACATTATTTTTTTCTTAATTTATCGATATTTTATTAATTATTAATATTAAAGGTAATAACAGAAAGAAATGAAATTAATTAAAATCAAATCTTGTTTATTCATTATTCGAAAATATAAAATTCATTTTTTTATTGTTTTATATTTTCGAATAAGTTGATATTTAAAAAAATGTCATCAAAGTTACATTAACAAACATAAAAAAAAAATCTTATTTTTTTCATTTAATGTTGTAGTCTAGTCTGTTCAACTTTTTTTACCAGTCTCTGAAAAATTCGGAATAGCGTCTAGATGATTTTGAAAAAAATTAAGTTCCGCTGCAAAAATTGCAAATTTTTATTTTTCAGTAAGATTAAAATCAATCTTAATTTTTCAGATACGTTAATTGTTAATAAAAAGAGATTGTTTTTTTAATTTTTCTAACGGGGATCTATTTTTTCAAGATTCCTCACTAATATTATAAATGCTAAAGTTACTCTGTTTGTCTGTATGTTACCTCTTCACGCTTAAACCGCTGCACCGATTAAGATAAAATTGAGTCCCGGGGAAGGACATAGGATACTTTATCCCGAAAAATTTGAAAGTTACTGCGGGTATAACTATAACTGAGCTTAAACGAACTATAGCTTGCTGAAGCAAACTTCATTAGTACGAGAATAATTAAGGAGTTGACTTAAGAGTCCCACGCCAATAACCAAATTAAGGCGGGTAGAACTGCTGGCAAAAACCATTAATTACCAGTAATGCCATTAAAATTATAAATGCGATTTTTTTTGGCGGCGGATTTTTTTCATCCAATAAGTGCCTGAATTTTTTCATTGAAATTTTCGTAATAAATTCTAATGTTAAAGTGCCCAAAGTGGGCAGGGCTTGCGCAAGCCAGACCCGTTTTCAGCCGTATTTTCTTGCCATAAGTGCAGTTATGAATAATGTTTTTTCAGTAAATCTATCTATTAGTGATTGTACCATTTTTGGCTAGTTGAGAATCTGGCAGTTGCGAATCTGGTGAGTTGCTCATAAAGGGTAGTTTCACCCGTCTGGGAAAATTATAAATATTTGTCAGACAGTTCCGTGATTCGAGACTTTTTTTTTGCAAATCTTGATTAGTTTTTGAGATATTTGCAAAAACCAAACCCCCTTTTTTTCAGTAAATTGTTTAAAAGTTTTGCAATTTTTTCTAGCGAAACTTAATTTTTTCAAATATCATCTAGACGCGATTCCGTATTGAATGTCACCTCATTCATATTTTTCCGAGACTGGTAACAAAAGTTGAACTGAAAAGCACTTGTTGACTCTACAAGTGCGAAAAAATAAGTCTAAGGCAAGTAACACACTGCAGGCCATATTAAGCAATAACTTTATTCTAATTTAAAAATACTAGCTACTATACTCTGTTCCTATCAAAAAATAAATAATAGGTAGTTAATAACTATTCTCTTTAACATTAGCACCTTTTAAAGTCGACAATTATTGAACAATTCGTATGCTTTAAGTTATTTTTCACGTGACTTCTCTGGTAAAGAGCTTAGTTCAGCATTAGACACTTGTTGTCTTAGCTCTTCTGGTGTTAAAGAAATAACTTCGTGACTCGAGTCACTTATTTGTTTTAAAAAAAATACAAAATTATTAGAAACAATCGAAGGTTAAAATAACTTATCAATTTCGCGCCATTTCGCTTTCTTTTTTTTTAGACGTGCGTTCAGATATTTACTTTTATGACACTTTTATCGAAAACAAAGCATATTTTTTCTAAAATTAATGCTATTTTTTATAAGTTGGTATTATCTTTATATGTATATATAATTCTACTGTATGCAATTTTTTCATTGTTGACTTAATATTTATAATTAACTAGCTGACCGGGCACACGTTGTCCTGCATCCGACTGCAGCGCCATCTGCCGGGCTGATTTGTGAATCTAAACCATCCAGGGCGCCACCCAAACACATATAAAAAAATCATTAAAATTGGTTTAGCCGTTTAGGAGGAGTTCAATACGTGTGTATGTCACTGTACTCCTCCTAAGCGGCCCGGCAGATGGCGCTGCAGTCGGATGCAGGACAACGTCTGCCCATATATACTAGCTGACCGGGCTGAATTGTGAATCTAAACCATCCAGTTTGGGTGGCAGTCGGTATCATGCAGGACAACGTCTGTCCGGTCAGCTAGTTAATTATAAATTTTAAGTACGTCAACAATGACAGAATGCAATGTAGTTATGCTTTTTCATTAAAATAAATTTGTTACTAAACCAATCATAGTGTTGTTTTTTTTTTCATTTTCGCAAAAATCCAAAAGATAATATAGGAATGTTGCATTACTTTATCTCGCTCGCAGCAAAAATCGATTTTGCTCACTGTTTTTGAACAGCAAAACCACCCTTTTGGTGCTGGAGATGTGAAAACAATATTTAACAACTCACCTCTTACCAAATTTGATATGAAGCAGAAACTCTTAATGAAGAAAATTCAAAACATTTGTGGAAAAATAAGTTTCATTTTTTTTTCTGTTTTTTTAGTAAAATCTTAACTACATTTTGTAAATATAAACTTGTATTTTCTTTTGTTATATTTTTGAATAATACAAAACAAGATAAGATTATGAATAAATTTCACTTCTTTCTGTTATTATTAAAAATCTAATTTTTCAGAAAATATCAATAAGTTTAACTCTAAAATCGATCAAAAATGAATAAAATATCGATAAATTAAAAAAAAATGTAAATCGATTCTAAGGAAAAAAAATGCAAAAGAAAAGGCATATTTTATTGGTTTTTGTTGGAATTTTGATTTTTCCAATGCCAAATACTGATCGTATGGTGGTTGATATACACATAATCACACAACTTCTATAAGTACAACAAATAACACAAACGTTTACATTCTTCTCTAAATTATCATACATATACGATTTTATTTGAATGCTCAAAATTATTTAGTTCCTGTACAGTCCGTAATGTTTCGGGATCGTCATGTATTCCTATGTTCGAGCACAGACGTCGGTCTTCACGTGCATCGTGTGTGTGTCCTCTGTGGGTTTGCGCCCGTCGGGTGGCGCCAGTCAGGTGGTCGGGTGCCCGTGCCCTGTGCACGCGAAGTGTCGCAGCAGCGAGCACCGGTCGTGCACGCACCGCCCGCACGTCGCGCACCTAAACTCGCCCCCGCGGTGACGCACCATGTGCCGGCTCAACCCTGCCCACACACACAGAAATACACCCCGGTTACTTCTTCCTTACCTCTAACTCAATATCACAACAAAAATATATTTTGCGAGCAAGTTAAAGATTTATACACTTCGAACCAAACTTTACGGCGTCTGGTCGTTTACCATTGAACGCGATTTGATTGCTTCAACATTGGAAAGTGATATATTTGGTAATTTTGGCAAACTTATTGTGTCGTAATAAATAATACACATCTGTTAAGGGTCCGCGCTATCTCAGATTAGCATTAGCGGGATTCTCTACTATATTAAAACTACTGCACTATCACTTTGTGATAAGTATATAGTAAAGTTAAGTAAGTAAGTAGTTTGGCGAAAGCACAATTTCATAAAATTTTCTCGACAAAAAAATTACAAAATCAAGTCCAAACCACCAATTCAAAAAATTACTTCATATTAGATCATGAAACCTAAGTAACTGTAAAAAAAATATTAAGTCAAAAAGTGTGTAGAATAGTCCAAAATATAAAACGGTTTATATAATAAATTTCTAGGCAGTATTCCAAAATAATCATTTTTACCGAAAATACAAGTTTTTAAATTTTTTCATTTCAAAACCGGTTAGGTAAAATGCTTAAAATAGTCTAAAACATAAGATTCAAACGGTTTGCTTAAAATAGTCCAAAACATAAGATTCAATGGTTTGTTTCAAAAATTTTGGTGGTCGCATATAAACTTTTGAGTTTTGTTAAAATTGCCTTTTATTTTGCTGGCAGTTTCAGTATCATAGACAAACTTCTAAGACAGTTTTCTTGTAGCTATAATTAGGGTAGCTTCCCTTAACTGACCCCTTCAAAATTTCCACTCTGTATAATTCACTCTGTATATTAGTAAAATTAATGATAGATAAAATTATAATGATAATAATCGAGAGGCTATTTATTTTGGTAATTTCGAACACTGATAGGCACACATACGACAAAAATATTTTGAAGCGAAAACTTATAAGTAACTAAATCAATGGTCGGAACATTCAGACTTGCAATATAAAATTTTCTATTCTTATTATAAAAGATTATCATTAGATTCGATAATTTTGTTATTTAGTATCCATCCCACAATAGTGTAGTTTACCCTAACAAAATCGCTTTGACCTCGGTGACAGCATCACTGTGCAAGCACTAACTGTGCGAACGGGATAGATAGTGATTTGGGGAGGGGTAGTGGGGGCAAAATTAGAGTTCGAGCTGATTCAGTATAAACACCGAATAAGTGACTTTTTCAATGCTGATTCAATCCACTTGGGTTCGGAAGTAAATAGCCAACCGCCGTAAAGTTTGCATACTGAGATGCGTTAGGTACCCGAGGCGTGTAGGAAGTGTTTGTCGCAGAGCGGACAGGCGTGGAGCGTGAGCGGTCGCGCGCTGGGGGCCGCGTGAGTGCGCGCGTGCTGTCGGAGCGACCCGCGCTGCGTGAAGCTCTTCGGACAGAGCTTACACTGGTACGGACGCACCTCTGCATAAAAATACACGTTTAAAGTTGATTTTTGATTTATTAAACAAATTAGTTACCAAGCACCATTTATCAAGAAAGCAAATCGCTCAAATGTTTCAACGCTCAAATTACACATCGCTAAATCAAATTCTTTTCATTACCTAGGTATATGATACTTTCTATTCTATAAAGGGTAGACGGCGGACGGCAACCTGTGCCAGCCTCTTTCTTGTGGCCTACGATGATGAAATAAAGGCCTTACACATACGGGAGGAGCCGTAGGGCTTTTTCCGCCGTAAGAAAATACGTGCAAATACTTAAAATTCAAAAGTATACAGAAAACTTTTTCTCACTGGCTCAGGAATTACTTTATTATTAAAAAAGAATATGACACTCAGTTTTCGGTACGGAGCGCAATGAAGACATATTTCCAACGATTCCGGACACGAGACGATGATCGAAATTTCTGGATATATTTTTTTAAATTATCATTGGAATGTCAGCAATGCTTTTTAAGTAGGTGCAAGTAATATTTTAAAGGCTGAATCCACATATATGATTTAAAGTTCTAATAAAAATCAAACATCGGAGGTCGAATTAATATAAAAATAAACTTTGACGTGTCTGTAATCAATTGTGACCTCGTTTCGTTAAGTTACTCTCAAACTATTTTAAACTAGAACTAAGTAGGACCTGTTGTTTTGAAAAATAGTTTAAATATATTTTAAAAACAGTATACAAAACTTGTAAATGAATTCCATTGTTATCAAATTGTGGTTAGACTTTGCATAATAATTTCATTCCCTTTATCAGAATTGATATAAATATGGCGCTATTACCTACGGCTACGGATATTTTGCCAATTACATACGGATGGACGGACATGACGGATTTGGCTATGAGACTCTAAAACGCAGTTTAAGTATTTCAGGGCTGGGCAGTATTTAATAACTTATAATTGGAATACAAAAACGCATTTTGTTTTTGTATTTAGGCCGGCCCCTAACAGTGGGAAAATATGAGGCTGATAAGGAAGGGTATGTAAGAGGTAAAGGTGAGAGGGAGTGACCTGTGTGTTGTGTGTACCGTACCGTCGTGCACCAGTTGGTGTCTTCGCAGCACGGCGGGTTGCGCGAAGCTGCGCGCGCACACGTTGCACTTGTGCGGGCGAGCTCCCTCGTGCACGTCGCGCACGTGCCGCGTCAGCGCGCTGCGCGTCGACAACCGCTTGCCGCACCACCGGCATACCGGCCTAAGCCACATCAAGCATAATCTCAATTTCGACAATCTTATCAATTTTTATTATATGCACTTACTTGTATATACAGAATGAATGGTGTTTTTTACTCAAGTTTTCTGTAGTACTGCCTCTTAATAATTATACCTAGATTACATGTACCTTGTTTGTAATGTTGCTCAATATTTTTTACCTAAGAAAACTAAAACAGTAATTTGTTAAAAATCCAACACTCTCCTTAAGTTTGCCGTATGTCATTACCTCCCAGAATTCGTTTCTTATTAGCGACACTATCGAATTGTAATAATACAGTGTTTTCGTTTTCAAAACTGTTTTTGTGTTCGATTCCTGATTAGGAATATTGATTTTTCAAACATCCAATGATGCAGTTTTAGTTTTAATTAAAATCGGACCCGAGACTTATTGAGTACTGTAAGAATCACTTATTCATGAAGTGATCCTACAGGTATATAAAAAAAATTATAAAATACTTCCAATATTTAAAAGAGGCAAGAATTCGACAAAGGCTTCTTCTATCTTTATCAGAGGTAAAGATGCTTGGGAACTAAATTTTTGTCATAGACCAAGTTAAACTGGCCGAGTTTCGTATATGAGTGCCTTGAAAAATTCTTAACGCTTAGCAAGAATATCGGTAACACGCATTTGAAACAGTCAAACCTAAGGGTTGACACAAAATAGAAAACAAATATTATTGATTTAAATTGTTAGAAACTATCGACATTTTAAATCAATTTAAGGTCAACATTCTGATTGGTTATTCTAAAGAGAAATTAGACATTTTGATAGTATACAATTTAAAATTAATAGTTTTCGAACGTTTAATGTCAACAATCACCAGATTTGTGAAAAGTCATATAAATAATGGGAATAATCAAATGAAAACTATTTATTTGTAAATCTTATTTATAACCGAAAGATTTATATAACAAATATATAAATAATTCTGTTGTTTCTGTCTCTTACTGTTGGCCTCTTAAATAAGCTCAGAGTCTGAGCGACTATGCTATGGAAAGAGCTATGCTTGGTGTTTCTTTGCGCGATAGAATCCGAAACGAGGAAATTCGCGGAAGAACTAAGGTTACCGACATAGCTCAAACAGTAGTAAGCTGAAGTGGCAATGGGCAGGCCACATCGCTCGTCGAACCGATAACCGATGGGGACGAAAGGTTCTCGAGTGGCGACCACGGATCGGCCTCCTACCAGGTGGACAGACGATCTGGTCAGAGCCGCAGGTAGCGGATGGGCGCGGGCGGCTCAGGACCGGCCATTGTGGAGACATATGGGGGAGGCCTACGTTCAGCATGATCTGGAAATCTGTTTTGATGGTTTGAAACTCATAGCTTAGAAACTAGCGGGATTAAGGCGTTAGGTTGGTTTCAAGTTCAGGAAGTTCATGAGTATAGGCGAGTTGGGAGCTCATGACGCGTAAAGTGCAAAGTGTGCGTTAGAATTATCAAAAATTTAGGAAGTGTGCGTTAAAAGAAAAGTGAAACGTTATTTAAATAAATCGTCAACGTCCAGGATTGCGAATTTACCATGAGTTTTGTTAAACTCTGGTATCCCTGGTATGGTGGGGACACAACTTCAACGACGAAAATAAAGCTAAGTACTTAGTGATAATTTCTTTACTTATATTATTTTGTGTTGTTATTGTCTATTTGTACTTTCTTTTTCTTTTCCTTTTAATTTATTAAAAACATAGGTACATGAATTACAGCGATAAGCAGTTTACAGTACTTTTCGCTATTGTTCAGTTTCGGATTTGACCATGCACGCCCACTTAAAAAATTTATGCTGTAACTTTAGGTATATTTATTATCCGAACTATAACATTCAGAACCTGGTGTCGGCCCCAGGCCTGCAGATAGCGCTATCTCTTTTCCGACACAAAGGTTCGTTGAGCTGTAAAACACCATAAATGTTTACCTTTCATTTATAAAGTCGTCTTGACTAAGAGTTGATGTAACTTCACTATCTGGCTTCTCAGCATCTGACTCTTTTTCGAGGATTGTACAAGGTAAATCCTGACTCTGGAAAAAAAAAATTAGTGTTACAAAAAATACATTATAACCAAAAATAAAATCCATCAGAAGCTCTTAGATTTTATCATCCTTAAAGGGACCTCGTCAGACACAAGAACTAGCTGCGCGGTGTTTTTTTTTTTTTTTTTTTTTTTTTATACCACTAAGGTGGCAAACAAGCCTACGGTCCGCCTGATGGTAAGCGGTCACCGTAGCCTATGGACGCTTGCAACACCAGGGGCATCACTCGCGCGTTGCCGACCCTTCAGAAATCTAATAACTTCTTTTTTGAAGAACCCCATACTGTAGTCCTTAGAGAAAACCTTGGCAGGGAGCTCATTCCACAACCCAAGGGTTCGCGGGAGGAAGTTTCTCTGAAACCGCACTGTTCGCGACCATTTTGGTTCCAAAGTGTGAGAATGAATTCCCTGTCGATGGCGAGCGGTGCGATGGTAGAAAGTAGCCGTGGGCATCATTTCGAACAATTCCTCAGAACACTATCCATTGTACAAGCGGTAGAACACACACAGGGAGGCAAAGTCTCTCCTCAGACTTAAGGGCTCAATACCGCAAGTGCGTTTGGGATCGTCGACAATTCTCACAGCCCGTCGTTGAACCGAGTCAAAAGGGCCAAGCTGGTATCCGGGTGCACCCGCCCAGAGATGGCAGCAGTACTCCATATGGGGCCGGACTTGCGACTTGTAAAGTAGCAACCTTTGCCCCGACGTGAAGTACTGCTTCGCTCTGTTGAGTACACCAAGTTTTTTGGACGCCAGCTTTACCTTGTCTAGCAAATGATCTCGGAACTGAACATCGCTGGAGATGTCAACGCCAAGGATCCCAATGCTCTTAGAGAGGGAGAGGGGAGTGTTCTGGAATTGTGGGACTACAGTGAATGGGGTTTTCTTAGCGGTGAACGCGCAGACTTGTGTCTTTGAAGGGTTGAATCGGACCAAGTTTTCCCGCCCCCAGTCAGAGATCTTGGACAGACCGATCTCGATTTGAGACACAAGTTCTTCACGCTTTTCCTCCACAACGGAACGTGGGATGCTTGCACGGCCCGTGTAATAAGCGTCTCCAGTACTGTCATCTGCATAGCAATGTATGTTGTTGATGTCCAACATATCATTGATGTGCAGTAGAAACAGCGTAGGAGACAGCACAGAGCCTTGCGGGACACCAGCATTTATGTCCATGCTATCAGAGCAACTACCGTCAACTACGGCTCGTATGCTTCTGCCGGACAAAAAGCTAGCCACCCATTTGCACAAACCCTCGGGCACTCCGTAAGAAGGCAACTTCGATAGAAGACCCCGGTGCCAGACCCGATCGAACGCCTTCGCTATGTCTAGGCTACATGCCAATGCCTCCCCCTGACTCTCAATGGCTAGTGCCCATCGGTGTGTGAGATACACTAGAAGGTCACCAGTTGAGCGACCGTGGCGAAAGCCATATTGACGGTCACTGATCAGGTCGTATTTTTCTAGGTATCTCAAAAGCTGTGTGTTGATCACACGCTCCATCACCTTGGAGAGGAGAGAGGTTATAGCGATAGGCCTGTAATTCGATGGATCTGATCTATCGCCCTTTTTGGGCACCGGGTGCACATTTGCAGTCTTCCATGAAGACGGAAATTGCCTAGTGTGGTAGGAAAGCGTGAAGAGGCGCGTGAGTACAGGACATAACTCAGGAGCACACTGCTTAAGCACCACTGCTGGTATGCCGTCTGGCCCACTCGACTTATGAACGTCTAGGGAAAGCAACGCCCGCCGGACCTCGCGCTGTGTTATAGTGATTTCCGGCATGGTCTTACCGCACCACGGTAAAGTAGGTGGTACAGCGCCTTCGTCGTTCACATTCGAGTTAGAGGCAAAGAGACTGCCCAATAGATCGGCTTTCTCTTTTGCACTGTGGGCCAAGTCACCATCGGTCTTTCGCAGTGGTGGTAATGACGACTGGCAGAAGTTCCCCTCGGCAGCTTTAGCAAGCGACCAGAAAGCACGACTCCCAGAAGGATAGCTCGCAAGTCGCCCACCTATTTTGCCGATGAATTGGAATTTTGCTCTGGCAGTTGCTTTCTTACTGAACCTCGAGGCAGCATTTAATTTGCGTTTTAACTCAGAAATATTCGGATCCCTATTATTACGAGCCGTGGTCCAAGCCTCATACGCAGTTTGCTTAAGAATTTTAGCTTCTCTGCAAGGCCTATTAAACCACGGTCGTTTTTTGACGCCGGCAGCTACTCGCAGGTTAGGAATGAAACATTCCATACCAGCGAGGATTGTCTCAGTGACTGCGGCTGCGCAGACGTCAGGATCTTCTGAGCTATAGCAGATCTGCCTCCACGGGTACGATGCATAAAATTCTCGCAATCCATCCCAGTCTGCCGACTTATAATGCCACACACGACGCCAATTAGTTGGCCCAGAAGGATCGGGTTGTGTGCATGACAATCGAGTCCGGATGAGACAGTGGTCCGAGGAGCCAAGAGGCGCATCCACTGAGACGGAGTATCCATCCGGACGTGTAGTCAGCAGAAGGTCCAGTAAGGAGCTTGTATGGTCCTCTATATCTGGTATTCTCGTTGGAGAAAGTACCAGCTGAGAGAATCCATAGGTCAGAGCAAATTCATGAGCAGATATCCCTGCATAGTTATTGGTTCGAGAACTGAGCCACTCACGATGGTGGGCGTTAAAGTCTCCCAAAATAACTACTTCTGCTGTAGGATATTGCTCTAGAACTTTGTCAGTCGTCAAACTCAGGTGCGTGAAGAGTCGAGTTACGTCCGTGTCACCGCTATGAGACCTGTATAGGCACGCATAGATACGAGTGTGGCCCCCATGATCTACGCGCACCCACAATATCGACAGGTCCCTGTCTTCAAGGCTATGAAGTCGGCGACAGCAGATATCCTCCCGGACGAACATACATACACCGGCACGACTCAAAAAATTGTGCTCGAGTTTGTAGCCGGGATAACGAAGGTATGATGTGTCGGCCGGGCAGGATATCTGCGTCTCCGTTAGAAAAAGAATGGTTGGCTGCGCAGTCTCGAGATGGTGATGGACTGCGTTAAGATTTGCGTGAATACCCCTTATGTTGCAAAAATCCACATTATATGTGGATGGAGTAACCGCTGTCAAAACTCTTTTCTTTTTTCTGTTCCTGGCCATTTTTTTTTTTGAAGTAACTTAGACTACGGATGAGGATTCACTGCACAGACAGCTTAGAAGACAAAAAGTTGCGGTACTAAGACTGCCGAAGCTCAACACAGATGATACGGTTGCTGGCACGGCGGGCGGAAGGGCCCCTGATCCCCCTCTGTTGTAGTAGCCGGGTCCACTCCGGTCTCCTTCTCCGGCACGACTACTACTTCAGAGACTTTACACAGGTTGGCGGATCAGCCTCCCAGGGCGGAGATTAAGTGATCCCTGGGTTCGGGAACCCGTTCAACCTGCGGGCGGCCAGCGGTCAGCCGTTTCATCAGGTCTCCCTGACCGCCGAACCAGCACGCCGCGTCTACGCCGAGCAATGACAGCAACAAGCACCGTCGGTCCTCCGCTGTCCGCGCAGCGAATCCTCAAAGAGAGAGCTCTGGTAACCTTACTCACCGCCAGGAACACAACACTACTCAATGTTAGTGTTATTGTGGCCGCGGTTTTCTGTAAGGTGGAGGTACTTCCCCAGTTCGGGCCGCTCATTCGAGCAAGTACTCGCTATGCCCCGCTTTATTTGTTCGGGCAGCTTATTCGAGCGAATACTTGCAGTGCCCTACCTCTCTTAAAATACTTTTATTTAAAAATTAGATTATAAGTCAAATAACTTTAGACTCGTCTGACTTCTGAGGCATATCTACAAGAGGTTTTCTAAGTAGGTTTTAAGCCATTTAGCGCCATGGACCAGAAACATGGGGTATATCAAATTATATAATGTAATGAGCAGTATAGTTGGCCTCTTTGCAGAGCGTTCGTGAATTGGGATCTCTAGCGGGGCCGCAATGACTATCGGTAAATCAAGGGTTTAAAAGTGTTTATATACCAGATGCATTACGTCCATCTGACTACAAGACCATAGCAAAATAACCAATTTCACTAAAAAGAGGAGTGAGACAAGGAGACGTTAGTACCTGCTTCGAAACTGTTTACCGCTGCGTTGGAAGGTGTTTTAAAGTTTCTCCAGTGGAAAAGATCGTATCATCTTAGCCTAAAGACATCCACACGACACAAACAACGGTCCTGATTGAGTCGCCTGCAAGGTGTTATAACAGGGTGTCTACTCATAATGCTTAAAAAAAATCCCTGGCTTTTCCTGACCATTTTAGCAAATTTCCCTTACCAACCATCAAAATAAAAAGCCAATTATATCCATAATCAAACCTATTTATTACTATATTGCAGAACACTGTTTTCTTATTCTAATTAAAATAATAAACTTAAATACGAGCTATATAAACAAAATATAAAAATTGTATGTTGCTTATTAAGTAAGTTAAAATTTAGCGTTTTAAATAAACAATTAAGACTGGAAAATAAAACATAACTGTACCATTTTTACTTTTTGGTAGTTTCGAGCGTTTAATCGGTAATTAATATGTAGTCATATTGTTGTAGTTGGCCTGTTAGCCAACATATGAGTGTATTCTAATTTTCAAAAAAGGTTTTTGTTTATTATTTATTTTGTATTTTTAAATAAGTGTTTCTTTAAACTAATTATTATATGTGATTTCTAAAAATTGTGACTTCTGTTTTTATTCTTGAAAAGGCCCATCAAATGGAAGAAATATTGAAATTTTTGTCTGATTTCTAATAAATTTGCTCAAATGGGTGAAGTGTGTTTATACCTTATTGTACAATTTATGACCAAAGTGGGAGTAAGTTGGAGATATGTCATGTAATTTATCCTTCATATTACAATCACTGGGAAGAAAACACGGCTCTTTTTACAATTACTCTTGAAAATATAAATTTTTTACCTGACTATCCAGGTGACCCCTCGATTTCACTGACTGTCCCTGACCACCTTGAGCTTCCCTGATTTTTCCCTGACTTTTCAGAAAGTGGACAACCTGTATAAGGACAACTAATCTTGGCTGGCACTTTAAAAATATAAAAGAACTGTTGACATCTTTTGTGTGTGTCAATGTGATTTACTTTTAAATGTAATACACTGTTAGTGGTGCTGTTAAAAAACTAACAACTTACTTCTTCGTTTTCCTCAACAAGTTGGATTACTAAGTTGTTTCCATCACCAGACTCCAAGTGTATGGTCCTCTGGTCAGCTATTGCCAGATCATCACGATCTTGTGACAAGATGCCCAGCTCCAACAATATAGTAGCCAGAACTGACGATAATCCCACAGCTGGTGCAGGAGACGACGTGCACTTAGTCGCGTCTGTGACCTCAGGCTAAAAAGTAGTAAAATAAATCCTGCTAATATTTTAAAGAAAAATGGTCAATATCTATATGATAATTTAAGCGAGCGAAAACCATTTTTGTTATAAATTAGAAAACACCCTAATTTAAAAATAATACATTAATTAAATATACTTTAAATTACACACACATACTCAAAAACTGCCCTGAAACACTAGGGTGTAGCAGAATAAATAGTCGGTATACACGCTATATATACAGGTAACTTTAGTGCTTAAGAGCGGATTTGCACAAAACAATGTTGTTGAACAAGACAACATAAAAAAAAAATATCCGAATACATAATGTAAATCAGTGATATTTTGCAGAGAAAATAATTGAAACAGATTTTCTTGTTTAATTTGTACAATTTAATATACGTTTTACACACATGTACCCATATCTACGTTTATATTTGAGTTTATTACAATATATATTAATTACTGACGACGCAACACATGGTACATATTGTATACTCTTTAGCTAATTATCAAAGTATTGTATAATTACTTTAAATAGAACTTCTTGCCAGCTCTTTTTGGCAGAAATTAAAACGATTCCAAAGTGTTATTAGAAACCTATTTGAATAAATATTGTTTGATTGATTGATTGATATTAAGTTTTTAAACACAACCGTTTATATCCTAATATCAGAATGATATTTTTAATTTTTACTGTACATCAAGTTACATTGGTTAAACTTTCTGTCTGGTGAGGTTTGTTTTAGGGTTACATACTCCAAAGGCAAAACGGAGTCCTTTTGCTGTCTTTCAATTAAATTAAAGAGTACCTGGGGACCAAGCTTTGCTCGTTTTTTATTTGAACAACGCCATCTATTGTCAAGTAGCTTTAGTGTTGTTTAACAACGCCATCTATTGTCGAGTAGCTTTAGTGTTGCTGCGTCGGTAAAAATAATAGTATTACTACTCGCCAATAGATGTCAGGAAGATTCATATTTTTCGGTTTATCATCGCCTGAGAACATAAATAAAACGATGTTTTCTAAAAATTAAACCTAGCTAGATCGATTTATCGCCCCTAAAACCTCCTGCATTAAAAATTTTATAAAAATCATTAGAGCTGTTTCCGAGATTTAGATTATATATCTATATATATATATATATATATATATATATATATATATATATATATACTGTGAGTCAAGATAGCTAGCATTTGCATAGTCGAGAACAGGAAGAAGAAGTGACTGAGCAAGAGCAATTTTGGTGGGAATAGGTAGAAAATTGCGTTATCTACTTAAAGATTTCGCGGTAGCAAACATTTTCTTACTCACTTCTTTAATCTGTGGACCCCATGAGAGTTTTATCGGTAAGAATACCTAAGCTTTTAACCGTATCACTGTATGGAACAGGAACTTTATTTACACAGACTGGTGGAATTTGTTGCCTATCAATCTTGGAAATTAGTCTTTTACTACCCACGATAATGATGATAATGTTTTTTCGGATTGACAACAAGACCATGTGGCTCACTCCAGTCTACAATGCTAGACAGGTCCCTATTAATGATTGTAATAGCATTGACAACTCATTAATAGAAGCTTGCGTGTATATCTGAAGATCGTCTGCATAGAGATGGTAGAGAGAAGATATGTGAGATGTAATTAGATTGATGAAAATTGCAAAGAGAAGTGGTGACAACACGCCACCTTGCGGAACGCCAGCAAAAGTGTCACAATAGATAGAGCATGAATCATCGACCTTAATGCGTTGCCGGCGTCCCTGCAAGTAACTATGAAAAGTATATTAATATATATATATACCTTTTCATGCTTCATGACATTAATTATGTCTTGAATATAGATTTGGTTATTCTCAGCTGTTGAACATTCTTCTGACTTCTGAAATAAACACTACATTCAATACAAGTTAAGTTACAAGGTGCGATCAACATCACAATAAGTGCTCTATTTTCTAGTGTATACAAGCTCATTGCTTTATAGGAATTGATTATACATGTATGTGTACATAATTGACTATACATCTCATCATCATCATCATCATCATATCAACTTTTATTACTCCTGTGCTAGACATAAGCCTCCTCAATGGCGCGCCACTTTTCCCGGCCCTCTGCCTTCCACATCCAGCCACTCTATTTAGTTCGTCGGTCCACCGGGCTCGAGGGCGTCCCACGCTTCGCCTTTCCGTAGGCCGTCTCTACTCTAGGACACGTCTGCTCCATCGGCTATCGGACCTCTGACAGTTGTGGCCAGCCTACTACCACTTCAGTTTACTGATTCTGCAAGCTATGTCGGTTTATTTAATATAACTGTACATACTTTCATATCTGGAGTCTTGACATTATCTTGAATATATATATCACAATTCTCAGTTGTTAAAGATTCATCTAGTTTCTGAAACAAAACTTGTTTTTAATATCACACTTTTTAGTATACAATAATCATTCCCAGTTTACTATAGGATTTGATGCAGCACGTGACCACTGTCAGCTTAGTAGTGTTATTATTTGATGCAGCATGTGACCACTGTCAGCTTAGTAGTGTTATTATTTGATGCAGCATGTGACCACTGTCAGCTTAGTAGTGTTATTATTTGATGCAGCATGTGACCACTGTCAGCTTAGTAGTGTTATTATTTGATGCAGCATGTGACCACTGTCAGCTTAGTAGTGTTATTATTTATTAATAAAGTGTTTTGTGTTTTTCTATAAAGTTAATAGCAGGACCTGGGGGCTGACTCTTGACGACAACTCCAATTGTACGGCAATATTAAGCTATCTTGAACATTAAAGCTAACACTTTTACATTAGATTTCGAATAAGTAATCTTAATAATACATACACAAAATTGCACTTTTGATGCCAAATTTACAGTGGAATTGAAATTGAGCATCGAGAGTAAACCTCTAGTGTAAAAAAAATAACTAGCTGCAACTACAGTTCCACATAACTCATTTTGATACAGTTAAGTGAGTTACAAGTGATATGCTAACCAAAGATACTGGCAGACAAATACACTAATGTTTAATAAGATTAGAATAACCAGCAAATGGTTATTTGTGAGGTGTCTTGTTTACTTTTTAGCTTGTCTATATTGGCTGTCCATAAAACTACAAGATTACAAACAATAAAAAATATCCATGACGAAAACTATTCTTACCCTTACGTCATCGCTGTTAATTGCACCGATCTGATTCCAATTTACAGCAGTGGAAGCAGCTTTCTGAAATATTTATGGGTATAGATGTATAATATACATCTTTAAGACTGATAAACATTAGGTCAGTTATTCCGATCAGTTGAAAAGATAAACAAGCAATAGTATATTTATTTGGTGGTAGGTAAATATGGGGCACTAAAACAACAGTAATAAAAAACAAATTGGTTGATTATTTAACACCAAAGGGCCACTACAAAAAATAGTCAAGCAGTTCAATAAATAAATGGTCAGTAAAATGGCTGAATAGGCAGTTCGATAAATAGTTTGGCGTACGACAAAACCCGAATCCAAAATCAATCAAAATAAATAGCATATTTCCTTAACTTTACTATTGTAAAGACTACAGTTTACAAAATTAAGTAATTTTTATGATTTTATAGTCCCTATAGAATAGGTTTTAGCATGTTTCAGTTTCAAAACTTTTCTCTGAAATAAAAATCAGCGTGTTGTACCAACATTTTTAAAGTTTTTGTCATTATTTAAAATCAAAACTATGTTTATTCTGATTTTATATTGGTTGTATATAAAAAAAGGTCTCGGCGTCTGCCTCGCCTTCTGTGGGGTGGGTGTGTACCAATGAGCCTTTTCTAATCTTCTTAAGTACATTGTTTGTTTATGCTACTGGCTTTTTGGTAATGTAAAACTGCATGAGAGAAGCTACTTATGTCAATAAGATATTATGTTACACTAGGCCCGCATTATGAACACTCACGTGAGGGTAGGCAATCCAAGATTGTATGAGTAAGTATGTATTCTTGGTAATAACAATATAAAAAGTGCGGAAACTAGAAGCTCATGTCGCCAACAGTCAAGGCCAAGTACCGATGTTCTAACAGTAGCCCCTCATTAAAGCCTTCTTCACAAAGCTTTAGAAATCACAAAAAATATGCTTATTTACTTTAACAAACATAACATTAGATTAAAAGACCCCATTTGTTATATATTTTATTACAATTTTATCTATTTACTGAAAAAGGCAGTGGCTCTTCAATGCATCTAACAATTAATCACACAATCAAAATTATTTTTGTGCATATTCATATTACTGCTAATTCATACACATGACATTGGATCTGAGCAAAATTTGTCATGTCAAACACATTTTACTCCAAAAATATTCTATTGTATACCTACTGTCTGATTTTGATTTGACATTGGCTCTCATGTTACTCTCACTATTTTAATGCTCCATTGAGCTTTTGCTGTCATGAACTTCTTTGATTACTCATTTAAATATTTGCAACTGCTTGTTTTATTTATTTTTAGAATGAGTTTCAACTACCTAACTTATTTATAAGCATGCAGTCTGTATTTTGTTACTGATCAAAAGGACAATAGAGTATAACTGGCACTGTAAGCCAGTGCAGAGTTTATATTACTTACTTATAAGAGAACACATAACTAAGCTTCTTTTATTATAAAATGTCAGTAAAAATAAAATCATACCTCTGTATGGGTTTCTGCATCATAATTACACAAAAGCTTGTCACCTAATTTTGAATCATTTACAATTATAAGTTGTTGATTTTCATTATATATCAAAACAATTCCTTGGCCTTCTAAATTTTGACTGCTCTCATCAATGATTGTTCTAAGTCCTTGATCAATGTCACCATTTCCTTTCACTTGTTCTAATTCAGACAACATGCTCAACGAATTACCTGAAGGACTTATTATACTATTTAATGGTTTTTGATTTAATTCACCCATTTCATTCAATTCTTTATCTAATAGATTTTCACTCTTAAGTTTTTCAGCCAATAAAGCTGTATTTTCTTTAACTGCTAACAGATGTGATTTTAGTTTTTGATATGTGAAGATACATTTCTTTTTAAAAGTGTAGTACTTCTCCAGTTCACTACAACAATCTTTGCAAACTTTATTAGGTAGATTTTCGTCTCTTGTAATCTAAAAGAAATATTTTAATTATTTACCAACCAGATGTCTACCTACTACAACTTACCCATACATTTTTACTTTCCTAACAATAAGTATTTCAGGTGTTAATCCCCTACCCCCTTTGCCTAAGTCTACCTTCCAAATCCAAACTAAAGTGATGCCCAGCCCTGAAAGCTAGTAAATATCTATATTCTTTAATAAGAAACTCAATATCTTTTCTGGTTGATCCCAACATTTGGTAAATGTGCTAAATGTAGAGTATGCATGCATGCTATAAAGCATGTAGAGTAAAACACCCAAATTTCGGCCCCTTAACATAAAAATTTAAAATAACCACCTATGTGATTATGGAATCAAAAAATTTCTCATTTCAAAATATATAAATTCCTATTACATTTATTATTACACCTTATGACAGTATAATTGAATAACTTTTTTTAAATGAACACAATGTTTTTAAAATGAAATAAAAAGTATAAACAATTTTTTTAGTTTTTCCCTGCCCATATACATTTTTAAACTTCATACAGATTTCCTTGTAACATTAAACACAAAAAAATCGGCCTGCATGTCATGTACACTCTAAGTTAGGGTGCCGTATTTCTGTTGGGCATATCTGAAAATTTCTGAACAGATTCTGTCTAAAACAATTTTAGCTAAGAATATTAATAAAACTCTAATATTTTCAAATTATAGAACATGTGGTTAGATGATACGAAAGGGTGTATGAGTTAAAATGTTAATGGGGCTACAAAAATATTTTGTTCCAGTTTTAAAACGTGATAAGTATAGATAAAAATATTATATATTTTATTTCATGCTTTTCTAATGAGTGAAAAAAAAATGTCATAGTACAAGCTTTGCTCAGTTTGGGATGAGATGAGATTACTTTTGCTCAAATATCGGAAAGATGCATAGAATCCTGCGCTTTTTCCAATTCACAGACTGTGTCAAGCTTTGTAAATTATATGGTATTTTGTTGCTTCTTATGTGGAAGTAAATTGCAAAAAAGCAATTTGTTAAATGAAGGTTGAATGTTTGTATGAAAACAGTTTATTTTTGAAGCTAAATTGATAAAACTTGGTATTTGGCCCTATAGTTATAAATGATTTTTTAAGTGTTTCATCATTTTTGGGAAATTATCCCCTAAAGGGCAAAATAGGGTACATAAATTTGTATGACAATTTTGATATTATGTTTCTAGAGATTTGAAGTTTACCACAGAGGTTTTTCTTATGACGTATGTGAGCACTAAGATCAGATTTTGCTATCAGGGGATGCTTAAGAGGTAAAATGGTGGTTGAAAGTTCATACTGAAATCTGTCATTTTTCAAGCTAAAAGCATAATAATTGGTATTTGGCCTTGAATTTAAAAATTAAGGTTTACATATTATAGATTTTTTGGAAAATCATTCTATAGAGGGTAAAATAGTATTTTACAGACACAAGCTTTTCTTTTTCTCAAAAATTCATGCAAGTGATTTACCATTAATAAAAAACATCCCCTTGAGGTCAAATGAGAATTCCAATATTTTCGTGTTTAGAGACTTAAGTAAAACAAGCCAGAATGTAGAAAGAATTTTGCAAAATTCAACTTCTAAGGGGGTAAAATGAAGGTTGGAAGTGTGTATGAAAATCTGTAATTTTTTAAAGCTAAATGCATACACAACACTTTCATATTAAGATAGACATGTTACACCATTTTTGAAAAATTATTCCCAAGCTAGATGGGGATGCAAATTTGTATAAGAATTCAAATATTATTGTATGTAAACCAGTAAACAGTTAAAAGTTGTCTTTTTCCTTCAAAGTATCTTTGAGAACCCTTCAATATAAGCTATGGTTATGGGTCAAGGTAATTTTTGTTTACCTGAATTTCAAAAATATTCCGAGTCAGGTTTATTTGTAAACAGCATCAAACATCAAATTGCACCTTAATTACTTAGCGCAAGTGAATCCTTGGTAGCAATGTTGTTTATACATTAAAACCCAGTTTCAGTTTGTAGTATATTTGATTTGATCATTTATTATCATTATGCACTGCTTCATAGGAGCCGTGCTAAGAGGACGAGCCAACTTAGGGGCAGGTTATAATACTTACTTCCAAACCAATGCATATCATAATCCTCAAAGCCAGTGATACACACACATTGTCCTGATTGTCAGAAAATATTGGAACACATTTTTCAGTCTTCTCGAGACATAATCTACATAATTCGTGTATCCCGTCGATGATGTTGTATTCCAACTGTTTACGTTTATAAGTCCGCATTTTTAGTAATTTTGTGATTATATAAAAGTTATAGAAGTAATAATTTATTTTCTCAAATTTTATTATTATTTTCCGTATGGCTGCTTTTGCGGCGGACTAAGCCTTAATTTGGTCAGTGACAGTGATGAGGGAGACAGGTATCAGACCTATATGGTCAGTGCCTCTAAATATTTATTTCTTCTAAATAATTGGATAGTAAGGCTTGGGTCTCCACTGGCAGAATGTGATAGGAGTAATTAAGTTGCTGATCTTCTATATATTATAGCCTCTAAAAGAGCTATTGATTCACCTGTAAATACGGTTAATCTGTAAAATTTTAGTAACCAAACAACGTAGAGGAAACAAATACAAGTACTTGTACATAATACTTTATAATTTGTGAATACAAGCAAACAATTAAAACATAACATAACAAATATACATATTGGCTACGGTCCAGCAAACGACCACAAAATACCACGTATTACGTTTTATTAAGTTGGTATTTGTTGTAGTTAAACATCTGGACCCGTAGTCGAAATTTGACAGTTACAGTTGAAGTTTATTTAATTTCGTAAACTGTAGATTTTTGCTTGTTCTAAGGTTTTCTGGCTTTTAACTGTGATTTTTAAGCAAAGATGAACCAATTTTACAACTAGTTTAACGAATATAAAACACAACAAAATTCAAGTATTTATTTACGCGCTGACATTTGACAGTGACAGTTAAAAAAAAGAAAAACCATGGTATGAGCAGTGGTTATAAGTCAGTTGGTTTAAGATTAACGTCGTGGACCCGTGGTTGTGACGTCATTTGGTCATATTTGGTCGAATATAGTCGTTGTTTATTGTACCTGGACCGCACTCATTATTGTATTTTTTTTATTTGTCCCTAAGGAAGGGCTAAGGTCTTAGACCATGCCACCAATCAATTTTATGAATGCCATATATTTACGTCTTTAATATAATCTTGTTCTTGTGTAATCGTTGTCTTTATTCATACTACCTGTGTGTGGCCAATTTGTTTTAGATTCCTAATTCATAGGGTGTGTTCGGGCCTACGGGCCTCCCAAGATAAATTGTACGCTAGCATAGCTGTATACATAACGCGTCATATTACTCTGCTTTTCATCAACGTAAGACATGATGTATTCTTTCAGAGTGGAGTGGCTCCTCTCTAAAGCTCCTTAAGTCTGAGGATGAAAAAGAGTTGACCACAACTGCTTTACTCTTAGGAAATGACAGGTTTGTCTAAAGGGTTGGGCAGTAAAATAAGTACCCTGGTCGGTAAGTATGATTTTCGAAATAGTGAAATAAAATGCGTTAGGAATAGGATAAGCAGCCGAAAACTTCGTCAGGTCGTCTTGTAAGGTAAGTATGAATCTAACAGCATTATTACCACTACCAACTTCAGGAAGTTGACCTACTATATCTAATGTGATATTTTCAAATGGGTAAGTTGAAGTGCTGATAATTTGCATTGGAGCGCGATTTATTTTCCTTAATGGTTTATTGGTTAAGCAATGTGTGCCATTTTAACATAGTTTTCTACGTCTGGCCGCGTGTTTTACCCTATTGTTTAGATGTCATGATTCACGAAGGCTTGGGTAGAATATTTTATTTTTGTATATATATATATATATATATAGGAATATTAGTATTGCTACATAGATATACGAACATGTTGTATATTTTTATAAATAGGTGTGAATCAAAAGGATTTTTAAAGTCTGTTTTGTTATTACTTCGCTTGTCTAGAGAGACAACAAGCTCATTTCGTAATTATTCCAAGTCACAGCGTCGGGACTTCGCAAGGTCAACCTTCTATGGAAACTCTTCTTGTAAAACGAGTTCATCAAAAAGAGCCCCTCCATTTCGAGATAGTTTACCAGCATTTGTCTCCTTTGATTTCGCTGACCCAAGGCATAAGGGCCAATTTGACGTTCAAACAAAATCTCCCATCACAACTCTGTAGTTAGCCTTGGTGGTGTTATGAAGGCCCTTGGTAATATATTCATATGTGGCTTCGGCTTTTTCATCAGACTAAGACAAGGTTGGCACACCTGTACCACCACCTTCAGAGCACCTTCAGAGAGTATGTTTTGGGTTCAGGACAAGGTATGCTACCCGAGTCGAAATACTACTGATTTCCACAACGTTGTTAATGAGCGATATGTAGTAGCTGCTGGGTTCAGGACAAGGTATGCTACCCGAGTCGAAACACTACTGATTTCCACAACGTTGTTAATGAGTGATTTGTTGACCATAAAACCAACACCGCGTTGGGAAGAGTCTTCGTCTTCTTAAAAGTAGAATAAGTTTCCTGACTCCAGGGTCAGCGTGTCCTCGCTCTGTCTACGGACTTCTGATAAACCCAGCAAATGCCATTTTCTGCAAGGTCATCGTGCGTCCATTGAACGTTGTCAAATTTATTCCTCCTTTGGCTTCGGTAGCCATTGGTCGTAACCCCTGGATTTCTTGTACCCTCTACCCACCGTTATACCGACCGCTACCGTAGCCGGAAACATTATGGCTGCCGGGAACTGAGGGCCGTTTTTTTCGTGCTTTCATCATATTGGGTTTTGCCCATAGTCACCACGCTAGGCAGACGGGTTGGTGACTGCAGTTAATTCAGACTGCTACCAGATGTTGCTGCTGCCCAACATCAATCTGTGTTTGGGGTTTTTGCCTCTAAGTCGCCTTTTACAACATCCCAGGAAGATAGGCAGTGGTCCAATTCTGTTCTGCCGGAACCACATGGCACTGCCAGCCAAACACCAATCATGTTATAGTAAAATTTTTTTTTTTGGGTCACCGAAATCAAAGGAGACAAATGCTGGTAAACTATCTCGAAATCCCTCTCGGCTCTTTTTGATGAACTCGTTTTACAAGAAGAGTTGCCATAGAAGGTGGACCTTGCGAAGTCCCGACGCTGTGACTTGGAATGAGATAGATTTTATTAGAAAGATAGACGGTACATATTTAAAGAAGTCTCTGTGATCAACAGGTTCAATACTGGCAGTGATCACAAGCTTGTTAGAGGCACTTCAAATATCAATTACAAGGCCAAAAGAAATAGTCTAAAAAAGTCTACTCTTAGACCTCTACAGTCCCAAGCAACTGTAGGATCTGACAAGTTTCATCTGGAACTTCAAAATAGATTCGCCTCGCTGGAAATCACCGGCCACCGGCCACGTTGACATGATGACCAAGGTGTCCAAGGACCTTGGTGAAGACAGTAAAAGAAATGGGACGCAATTTTACCCACCCCAGAACAAAATTAGAGAGTCCAAACTTCTGCCTGAGACTCTGGAACTTATGAGGAAAAGTCTCTCTCATTATTTAGTATGGTATGTAGGTATCGTATGGTATCTCTATACCATCTACCCAAAGGCCTTTGTCAGATGAAAAATCTCTAAACGGGCTGATACGTTTGATGACTAGCCGTCAACTTCAACGCTCCAGCACACGCAGCATTGAGCTTACGATTGAGCAAAATAAAGGGTCGAAAGTCTTTGCGTGTCAGCTTGCAAAGAGCCATCTGACGAGACTTAAAACTGCAGATGGCAGAATAGTCACCAATCCAAGTAGTCCAAACCAGAGATCTCAGCAGAAGCCGAATTATTTTATGGACAACTCTACACGTGACATGCGGCTACGTCCAGATTCCTCATAACCGAAGATCCAAGAGCCAAACTGACGCGCCACTTCACCGAGGATATCCTGGACGTTCACCAAAGCGAGATAAGGGGCGGTTCTGGAACAGCTTAGAAACAACAAAGCTCCGGGCGATAACGGCATTACGATTGAGCTTCTAAAAGTCTGCAGAACTCCAGTCCTTAAAGAGTTAGCAAAGATTTTTGTCATCCATAATAGAACTACACCGGAGGCGTGGTGCGGAAGCGTAGTGGTATTATTCTGCAAAAAGGGACATTAAACTCTACTTAAGGCTAGGGTATAGGCTAGACCGCGAAAATCCGCCGTTTTTGTGCAAATTTTGTGGCTAAACTACAGCATCTAAAGCATTGAAAAAAATATATGTTATAAGACTTGCTTTTGTCTAGTGCATTACCTTACTGAATGATTTTCATTTCTTGTATTTAATGCACTAAAAAATCTGGTGTGACCGTTGTTTTAACACTTGTGCAAATTTTTAAAGCGTGTTTTGCATTTGCTAGTAATGAATGTTGGTTAAATTATTAGAATAGCTTGTTATCTAGTGCATAGACTCTAAGTTGTAGCGAAAAATCAAAAAATGTGACTACAAAACGGCAATAACGTTAAATTCCATACAAAAGATTAAAAGTTTCAAGGCGTCATTACGGTATAAATTACTTAAGAAGTACAAAACATATAAATCTCATAGTAATGTATATGACATTATCTAATGATTTATAGTACATTTACATACACAACGTTAGAATTACAGAAACTAGCTTTCTGGCCTATATCGCCCTCTTAAGAACTGCCGGCCAATATAGCTTCTAAGCCACGTGTATAAGCTGTTTTCTATAGTCGTCACGAATCGTCTCGCTGGAAGACTTGACGAGTTTCAGCCACCATAACCGGCTGGGTTTCGGAAAGGCTTCAGTACCGTAGATCATATTCATAATGTACGGTAGATTATACAAAAACTCAAGAGTATTATGAGCAGCTGTGTATAACGTTTATGGACTACGAGAAAGCCTTGGACTGGGCTGGGCGGGGAACAAACATAAACGGCGAATACATCGCACACCTAACGTTTGCCGACGACATCGTTATTATGGCAGAGTCATAAGAAGAACTAAGCGAAATGTTGCACTCCCTAGGTGAATCCTCTCGACGAGTGGGCCTTGGCATGAATTTGGATAAGACAAAAGTCATGTTCAACCAACACTTCGGCGTCGTGCCAATGCCAGTATACGTCGCGGGTACCTAACTCGAAGTAGTCCAGGATTATGTGTACCTTGGACAGAAAATCCAACTGGGCCGGAACAATTTTGAGAACGAAGCCGATAGGAGGATTTAGCTAGGGTGGGCAGCTTTTGTCAAAACAATTTGCCAAAAGTGTCCAAACATGATTATATTTTATTTGCAGATAATACCACAATTAACATTAATTCTAAAAAAATCAGATGACCGTAAAAAAGAGACTTATATGTCTAAGTAAAATACAGAACTGGTTGGATGAAAACAAATTAGCAATAAATATAAATAAAAATAAAATAATGCAATCTCAAACTCACAATAGTAACATTTTAAATTTGGACATTAAAATAAATGACTCTATAATAGATTATGTAGATAGTGCAAAATTCTTAGGTATTATTATTGATAAATGTTGTAGCTAGTAACAGCACATAGAAAAACTATGTATTAAATTACATATATACGTGTATGTGTTGAGAAGAACTAAGCAAGTGGCAACAGAACAAGCGGCGCCCCTGGAATACCACGGTTATGTGGCTGCAATACTGCGATATTGTATTGTTCTCTGGGGAAACTCCGTTTATGTACAAGGCATTCAAATCCCAAAAAAAATGTGTTCAGTCGATGTGCGGAGCAGGATACCTAGATAGTTGCAAATCACAGTTTAAAAAGTTAAATATTCTACCACTTCCCTGTCTTTATGTCTATGAAATGTGTCTTTTTGTTTTTCAAAATCCAGCTATTTTTAAAACAATGAAATGACAGGTCGGGATAGTAGGTCTGGAAACAGGTTACACACTCCACCACAAATTAAAATTAATTATTTTATTTTCTTTCAAATAAAATGTATTATTCGGTCGCATATTTCCTAGCAGATAAGCGTAATACCTAATATCACCAAATTAGGTGAACTATTATTAAGCTATGTTTATTTAAATTATTATGATGATTAATATTATGATTATATATGTTAGGATTAAATCTTGTTGGTTCGGTTCGCAGTTATTTATAAATGCCTTAAATTTTCGTGTGACCCATCGAAAGTTTTAATTAACCTTTTTTTTTTTTTTTTTTTTTTTTTTATACCACTAAGGTGGCAAACAAGCTTACGGCCCGCCTGATGGTAAGCGGTCACCGTAGCCTATGGACGCTTGCAATACCAGGGGTATCACTTGCGCGTTGCCGACCCTTCAGAAATCTAATAACTTCTTTCTTGAAGAACTCCATACTGTAGTCCTTGCAGAAAACCTTGGCAGGGAGCTCATTCCACAACTTAAGCGTTCGCGGGAGGAAGTTTCTCTGAAACCGCACTGTACGCGACCATTTAGGTTCTAAAGTGTGAGAATGAATTCCCTGCCGATGGCGAGCGGTGCGATGGTAGAAAGTAGCCGTGGGCATCATTTCGAACAATTCCTCAGAACACAACCCATTGTACAAGCGGTAGAACACACACAGTGAGGCAAAGTCTCTCCTCAGACTTAAGGGCTCGATACCGCAAGTGAGTTTGGAATCGTCGACAATTCTCACAGCCCGTCGTTGAACCGAGTCAAAAGGGCCAAGCTGGTATCCGGGTGCATCTGCCCAGAGATGGCAGCAGTACTCCATATGGGGCCTAACTTGCGACTTGTAAAGTAACAACCTTTGCCCCGACGTGAAGTACTGCTTCGCTCTGTTGAGTACACCAAGTTTTTTGGACGCCAGCTTTACCTTATCTTGTAAATGATCTCGGAACTGAACATCGCTGGAGATGTCGACACCAAGGAAGGATTGGAAATGGAGAGGGGAATGTTCTGGAATTGTGGGACCACAGTGAATGGAGTTTTCTTAGCGGTGAACGCGCACACTTGTGTCTTTGTAGGGTTGAATCGGACCAAGTTTACCCGTCCCCAGTCAGAGACCTGGGACAGTGTGGTCTCGATTTGAGACACAAGTTCTCCGCGGTTTTCCTCCACAACGGAACGAGGGATGTTTGCACGACCCGTGTAAAAAGCGTCTCCAGTACTGTTATCTGCATAGCAATGTATGTTGTTGATGTCCAACATGTCATTGATATGCAGTAGAAACAGCGTAGGAGACAGCACAGAGCCTTGCGGGACACCAGCATTAATGTCCATGCTATCAGAGCAACTACCGTCAACTACGGTTCGTATGCGTCTGCCGGACAAAAAGCTAGCCACCCATTTGCACAAACCCTCGGGCACTCCGTAAGATGGCAACTTCGATAGAAGACCGCGGTGCCAGACCCGATCGAACGCCTTCGCTATGTCCAGGCTACATGCCAATGCCTCCCCCTGACTCTCAATGGCTAGTGCCCATCGGTGTGTGAGATACACTAGAAGGTCACCAGTCGAGCGACCGTGGCGAAAGCCATATTGACGGTCACTGACCAGATCGTGTACTTCTAGGTATCTTAGAAGCTGTGTGTTGATCACACGCTCCATCACCTTAGAGAGGAGAGAGGTAATAGCGATAGGCCTGTAATTCGATGGATCTGATCTATCGCCCTTTTTGGGCACCGGGTGCACATTCGCAGTCTTCCATGTAGACGGAAATTGCCTAGTGTGGTAGGAAAGCGCGAAGAGGCGCGTGAGTACAGGACATAACTCAGGAGCACACTGCTTAAGCACCACTGCTGGTATACCGTCTGGCCCACTCGACTTATGAACGTCTAGAGAAAGCAACGCCCGCCTGACCTCCCGCTGCGTTATGGAGATTTCCGGCATGGACTTACCACACCACGGTATAGTAGGTGGTACAGCGCCTTCATCGCTCATATTCGAGTTCGAGGCAAAGAGACTGCCCAGTAGATCGGCTTTCTCTTTAGCACTATGGGCCAAGTCACCATCGGTCTTTCGCAGTGGTGGTAACGACGACTGGCAGAAGTTCCCTTCGGCAGCTTTGGCAAGCGACCAGAAAGCACGACTCCCAGAAGGATAGCTCGCAAGTCGCCCACCTATTTTGCCGATGAATTGGAATTTTGCTCTGGCAGTTGCTTTCTTACTGAACCTCGAGGCAGCATTTAATTTGCGTTTTAACTCAGAAATATTCGGATCCTTATTAAAACGAGCCGTGGTCCAAGCCTAATATGCATTTTGCTTAAGAATTTTAGCTTTTCTGCAAGACCTATTAAACCACGGTCGTTTTTTGACGCCGGCAGCTACTCGCGGGTTAGGAATATAGCATTCCATACCAGCAAGGATTGTCTCAGTGACTGCGGCTGCGCAGACGTCAGGATCTTCTGAGTTAAAGCAGATCTGCCTCCACGGGTACGATGCGTAAAATTCACGCAATCCATCCCAGTCTGCCGACTAATAGTGCCACACACGACGCCAGTTAGTTGGCCCAGAAGGATCAGGTTGTGTGCATGACACTTGAGTCCGAACGAGACAGTGGTCCGAGGAGCCAAGAGGCGCATCCACTGAGACGGAGTACCCGTCCGGACGAGTAGTCAGCAGAAGGTCCAGTAAGGAGCTCGTATGTTCCTCTATATCTGGTATTCTCGTTGGAGAAAGTACCAGCTGAGAGAATCCATAGGTCAGAGCAAATTCATGAGCAGATATCCCAGCATAGTTATTGGTTCGAGAACTGAGCCACTCGCGATGGTGGGCGTTAAAGTCTCCCAAAATAACTAGTTCTGCTGTGGGATATTGCTCTAGAACTTTGTCAGTCGTCAAACTCAGGTGCGTGAAGAGTCGAGTTACGTCCGTGTCACCGCTATGAGACCTGTATTGGCACGCATAGATACGAGTGTGGCCGCCGTAATCTACGCGCACCCACAATATCGACAGGTCCCTGTCTTCAAGGCTATGAAGGCGGCGACAGCAGATATCCTCCCGGACGAACATACATACACCGGCACGACTCATAAAATTGTGTTCGAGTTTGTAGCCGGGATAATGAAGGTATGATGTGTCGGCCGGGCAGGATATCTGCGTCTCCGTTAGAAAAAGAATGGTCGGCTGCGCAGTTTCGAGATGGTGGTGGACTGCGTTAAGATTTGCGTGAATACCCCTGATGTTGCAAAATTCCACATTATATGTGGATGGAGTAGCCGCTGTGCAAACTCTTTTCTTTTTCTGTCTTCTGGCCATAATATATATAAAAAAAAAGTTACTAAGACTAAGGATGAGGATTCACTGCACAGACAGCATAGAGGACAAAGGGTGCGGTTCTAAGACTGCCGAAGCTCGCCACAGATGATACGGTTGCTGGCACGGCGGGCGGAAGGGCCCCTGATCCCCCTCTGTTGTAGTAGCCGGGTCCACTCCGGTCTCCTTCTCCGGCACGACTACCACTTCAGATACTTTACACAGGCTGGCGAATCAGCCTCCCAGGGCGGAGATTAAGTGATCCCTGGGTTCGGAATCCCGTTCAACCTGCGGGCGGCCAGCGGTCAGCCGTTTCATCAGGTCTCCCTGACCGCCGAACCAGCACGCCGCGTCTACGCCGAGTATGACAGCAACAAGCACCGCCGGTCCTCCGCTGTCCGCGCAGCGAATCCTCAAAGAGCTCTGGCAACCTTACTCACCGCCAGGAACACAACACTACTCAATGTTAGTGTTATTATGGCCGCGGTTTTCTGTAAGGTGGAGGTACTTCCCCAGTTCGGGCCGCTCATTCGAGCAAGTACTCGCTATGCCCTGCTTAGTTGTTCGGGTGGCTTATTCGAGCGAGTACTTGCAGTGCCCTACCTCTCTTAAACCTAAAAAAGGGACTTCAAAAGGGACTACGTCTTGTTGTGACCTACCGGCGCTAGTAGTTTTCTTTGATTCTTTGGACATTCTGGTAAGTGAATTTACTTTCCTAATATATGGTAAGCTATTTATCTAGGATTTTGTAAATAAAATAAAGCTTAACAGAAAAATTATCTTCTTTATCTTCTCTATTATCTTCTTAGTATGATGATGGCTTTATTTCGTCAATAAAGACGTAACTCAGCTTTGTAATTGTGTGCGTCGAGCGAGACCAGACAGACAGAGCCAGCGATAAGAAAACAACGTAGGATAAACAGCGTTATTTTACTAGTGAGAATATTACGTTGATATTACTTAAACTATAATATTAACTTATGATTAGCGAAATAGAGTTTGTTATTAATTTTTATAAGTATATAAAAGTCAATCACAGGATAAACAACTGAATTTTCATGGTTCCCATTGGACTGGTCCGGACTGGACTTGACTGGACTGGACTGGAGACGAAGAACGGTGCTGACGGTGCTGGAACTGAAGATCACTCCCGGAGGACTGCTCCATGCAACTGTAACCCTGTCGGTTTACTCCAGGTATTGGACAGTTTTTACTGTCTGTCGTCGACGAGGTGATACTGCATCTCTGCCTTGAGGTGCTGCAGTGTCTCGATATTTTGGAGTAGTTCGGAAGGAAGGCGATATTGACGAGGGTTTCACTCACTTACCTATTTTAGCGCACTGGATATATGTTTCACTTTCACTGAACACTTTAGTTTCTAAGGCATACCGGGAATTCTTACAATCCCATTGAGCTGCCACAAATGTTAAGACGCTGAGGTAAGGGGTATTTTTAAAAAAGATTTCTTTATTACACAGTTTAATAAAATAAATTTGGACATAGAAAATAATAGTTTTAAGTATTCGCAGGATTTCCAAGCGCAACGAGAGATGTATCCGAACTGGCGAGCCAGTACCATGGCATCACGGACCTCCCAAGATATGCTGACATGACAAAAGAGAATTAATGCTGATAGGGATGCTTATTCAGCAACAACCCTTACAAAATTATGGTTTAACATTTCGTTTACCATTGGTGTTCCCTGCATCCCTGATAGAGATTTTATTGCTTCGCTGTAAGATAAAATTATGTATTCAACTAGTATTCTTTCGCTAGTTTTTTTACTTACTTGATTGTTCCACATTAGATCTTTATATATAAAGTTATCAAAGTTTTCATCTTATTTCTTTAAAATATATACATCTCTGGCTATTTCAATTTGCCTTTTGTCTTTTGTACACAATCTACAACCATTACTGGTGTCACTGACCATTATCAAACGCTTTCTTTTATGTATCATAAATTTTTTTTAATTAAAATTTTAGAATATGCTTTTTGGAATTTGGTAATGCTTTATTTTTTCAAATTTGGCATCTTTCCTCTACACTTTTCGTATGATATTTTATCTGTAGTCAGTGGGCAATCTATTTAGTAGATTCACTGTCTCTCCCCACATTTCTTTTTTATTCCTATTCAAAGTAATAATGTATTATTTGTCCATTAAGAAACGGTTCACCCATTCTGCTTTCCCGTTCAATTTGTAGTATAGTCCAGTTTTATACCCAAAGATGGCAATAAAGAAGATATAAATAATTACAGCCCAATAACTTCGATACCTATTTCAGCTAAAAAATTGAAAAAATAATACATAACAGGCTTACTTGATTTTTAACTAAGTTTTAAGTTATGTTCCATCACCAAAACGCATTTCAAAAGGCAAGTCTACAACTTTGGCATGTTTTTCGCTGATCAAAGAAGTTTCATTATGCATGGATACTATCATGCCAATAACAACTAATTTCTTTGATATGTCCATAGCTTTAGATTTTGTGTGTCACAAAATGCTGCTAAATAAATGTAATTGTTATGGTATTCAAGGTGTAGCTAAAAATTTAATAAGGGGCTATCTCAGTAATCGCCTGCAGTATACTAAAATTAAATAAATTGACAAATATAACCTGGCAATCAGTCAGAAATAAAATATAAACATACAGGTGTGCCACAAGGAAGTATTCTTGGGCCCTTATTATTTCTGATTTACATAAATGTCATCCCTGGAATTACAAATAATCATGTGAAATTATTTGCATATATAAATAATTATGAAAGTGACATTAATAATGCAATAAATGACGTAATGAAATGGCTTGACTTGAATAATTTAAAAGCAAAAATTAAAAAACTAAAGGTAAGTTTTGTTCACTGCTTCAATGCGTTTAATGTCATAATCCAGCCAAGTTAAAAGTCATAATTTTTTTGTAACACACTGTACAAATCTTGGCTCATTCTCTTTGGTTGGATTATTGATATTAATCGCATAATGTGCATTATGTCGGTCAACAAAACGCCACTTAAATGTGTACAAATTTATTAACAAAAATGGTAACTATAAAGATCTCAAAATATCGTACAATGGAAATATTGTAAACCAAACTACTCACACCAAATTCCTAGGATTTGATTTAGACAGTCAACTATTATGGAAACCCCAAGTATTTTTTTTAAATAATTTATGTAATAAAATAAATAAATCTGTGTATGTTCTTCGTAGATTGAAAACAGTGGTTGATTAAAAATCTGCACTCATGGCATATCATCATGGGTATGTTGGAAATTTAGTTGATGAAAATCTGGGGGCCTGGTAGTATTTACTTTGTAAACGTCACTTACCTTTCTGAAACTATTACTTTTATCATGAACAAATACGGAATAAACTTGATCTCCCCCACAGTGATGACAGTATTATCATTCTAGGGATCATGTACCATTTTAATTAAGGTAATTATATATAGGTAGAGAAAATAATTGAAGGTTAGAACGAAGGAAGGAATTTTTTTTTTTTTTTGGTAAATGAGTTTTAATTTACTATATAAACAATAAATCGCACAAACTTCAGTCGTACTCAGCACCGATCGTGATGCTGATGTCTCCGGGCAGCACGCTAGTCTGGTGGTACCAACGGTTTGTATCCACCACCACTGAAACGAAAAACAACCTTCCAAAATTAATTGGAATAAGTATGTAAGGCAAAGATGACTTATAAGTCATCTTTGATGTAAGGTTTATCAATGTCAAATGTTGCTTTTTAAAATCGATAAAATTACTCCTAGAGTAAGTATTTTAGGTACTTTTTTATCATATACAGAAGAACATATTCTATATAACTCATTGGCTTTTACTACCAAAAACACGATAGCCTTCAATTAGACTCTATAGCAAAAAAATATCAATAACAAAACATTCATAAACCTACATACATACACGTGAAATTCAAAAATAACTCCAATACCTTGAATAGTACATACATACATACATACATAACATCACTGTTTCCCAGAGGGGTAGGCAGAGACCAAAGACTGCCACTTGCTACGATCCTGGTATACCTCTCTTGCGTCATCTATACGCATAAATGCTTTCATACATTTTCTACGGTTCCGAGTACTCCTGACCTGACCTTTTCTGAGAACGTACTCAATTTGATCTACATAAGTTTGCCGAGGTCTACCTCTACCGACCCTACCAATTGCTTCAGATTCATAAATCTGTTTCGTGCATCTATTTTGGTTCATTATTTCAACATGTCCAAACCACCTTAACATACCTTTCTCAATCTTTGTCACCACACTTTCTTTCACACCGCAACGCTCTCGTATCACACTATTTTTTATCCTGTCATTTAGAGTCAAACCAAACATACTTCTCAATGCTCTCATGTCCACGGCATTAATTCTACTTTCGTGCTTCTTTTGCCCTACCCAACATTCACTTCCATACATCAGTGTTGGAACCAACACACCCTCATGTACAGCCAAACATGCCTTTTCAGACAATTTTTGACTGCTCATAAAGGTGTGCATCGCCCCATTTACCTGATTTCCCCCGTTTACTCTTCTTTCATTGTCACCTTCACATTTTCCGTCTCTAGTAAACAAAGATCCTAAGTATACGAATTCTGGCACTTGTTCTACTTTCTTCCCTTCTACCGTAATATTGCACTCTGTTACAGTATCATTCCTTTCAAAAACCATAACTTTCGTTTTATTTACATTAACATTTATTCCATTCTTTTTAAATGACTCATACATAATAGTTACCATTTCCTGTAACTCCTCTGCTGCCGATGCAAGAATGACCTGATCATTGGCATAGAGGAGGCACTTGATTAGTAACTCATTCATTCTTATACCACATTCTTTCTCTTTCAAATCTCCAAGACAGTTATCCATGAATAGATTGAACAACCAAGGTGACGCCACACATCCCAGTCTAACACCTTTTTCGATGTTAAACCACTCTGTATGGGCCCCATTTATCCTGACACAAGCACTAGAAACCCGGTAAAGAGATTTCAGAGCCCGAATCAAGTCGTTGCTCACCCCATACACGGAAAATGCTAACCATAACTCATTCCTCTTCACTCTATCATAGTCTTTTTCCAGGTCCACGAAAGCGCAGTAAACTTTTTGGCTTTGTGCCAAACATTTTTCTACTACGTTTCGCAAGGAAAATACCTGATCCATGCACCCCATTCCTTTTCTAAATCCTGCTTGCGCATCCCATATTTTACCTTCCGTTTCTTCCCTAACTCTATCAATCAAAACTTTCGCATATAATTTACCAACGACGCTCGGTAGTTTTTGTAATCTTGCTGCGACCCTTTTCCTTTATATAACGGTACGATTACGGCTTTGCACCAGTCTTAAGGCATATTACCGCTCCTCCAACAAAGGTTAAAAAGGCGGTGCAGCTGACTCACAACTACTACGTGACCTTCTTTTAGCATCTCAGTATAAATCCTGTCAATTCCAGCTGCCTTTCCTGATTTCATACCCTTCAATGCTTTCACTATCTCTTCTATGCTTATTTCCTCTTCATCTATGAATCCACTAGTATCCACCGTTAGTAATTGTGCATCGTCCTTTTTAAACAAACTTTCAAAATAATCTTTCCATACTATCAACACACATTCTTCTCCTTTTACAATACTGCCATCCTGATCTCTTATTGAATAGTACGAAACTAAAATTCGGTGAATATTGCATGCCCTAGTTGTGGGTAACCCTATGTTTATTATATACATATAAAGCAATTAAAAAATATAAATAAGCTGAACTAACAGATCTCGCCCGGATGAACGGTGAAGTTGATCCAGACACAGGAGTAGAGACACTCCGGTGGGGGCGCCAGTTGCCAACGCTTGCGGCCGCGCACCTGCGCCTGCCACGACGTGTGCCGCACAGAATCTACCTTCACAACAAACAACACAACGCAATTATAAACGGTTTCTTACAGTATTATTGCTCCGTCGCGTCAAATTAGCCTTCGCCTTAAGAATCGCTTAAAGTCTTTTAGCTCAGAGCGTCCTGTTAATCACGATGTACAGCGCAGGAATTTGCGATCACACATAGTAGTGAGTTTGATCCACAAGTTTCAATTCACGCAGCTATTGAGAGCGATACCTAGTGACCCTAATATAAAGTGGCTTTGCAAGGACTCAGATCTTTGCTAGAATGAGGACAACATATGGAAGGCGGGTCGTAGCTCTACGCAGATGAGTTAGTTCTTAAAGAAATTAATTAAAATAATATTAATAGCTAGCTGCTGCCCGCGACGTCGTCTGCGTGAACGCTATACTATACTATCACTTTTTGTGAACGAAACCATAGCGCGATCTAATTCGACGCCAACGCCATCTAGTTAGCAAATAGAAAACATTTTTATATGGTGAAAAATTATATCACATCTAAGTTATGACTTTACATGATTTTTTAACATAAAATAAATGGCTATGTGTGAGTAGAATAATTAATAATTAAGAAGCAAGTCAAATATGCGTCTTTAGATTACACGTTGTTACAGAATGCGCTGAAGAAATAAAGGTTCACTGCTCGTTCCCCGTAGGTGATAGCGTGATAATATGTTGACCTATATGTTGACCCGACTTCTTAATAATATTCGTGTCAAATTTGAAGTAAATCCATGCAGTACTTTTTGAGTTTATCCCGAACATACATACAGACAAACAGACAAAAATTCTAAAAATTATATTTTTGGCTTCGGTATCGATTGTAGATCAAACCCCAAGTATTACAAATACCATTAAAGAGGTCAATTGTACTAATAATACATCATTGTCGTTAACGAACAAAGGCATGATGCTGTCAATTATTTATGAGGCATCGTATCAAATTCGTTGCGTATTATGATGCAAATCTGACTCACATGTGTCTCAGACTCTCAGTAGCTAGTAATCATGCAATATTCGGACATCGAGCCTAATTAGGCTTCTGCATAGGAGAGAGGGTGACCAAATTAAATAAAAAGTCGTGTCGTTTTATCCGTGTTTTCAGGCAATGATAAGCTGAAAAATATGACTCTTCCTGACATCTATTGGCGAGTAGTAATACTATTATTTTTACCGATACAGCAACTATATAAAGAAAGCTATATAACAAAAGATGGCGTTTTTAAGAAACACTAAAGCTAATTCTACTTATGTTATAAACGCTAAAGTTTGTAAGTATGGATAGATGTTTGTTACTCTTTCACGCTTCAACCCCTGGATGGATCGGAATGAAACTTGGCATACATATAGGTCCTGGAATAGCAATAGGCTACGTTTTAACCCGAAAAATTCAAAAGTTACAGCAGGAATAACTATAACAGAGTTAAAAAAACAATAGCTGCACCTATAGCTTGCTATAGCAAACTTTATTAGTATACCTAATTAAGGTAACCGCCGATTACCGAATAGAGGGCGGGCGGAGCTGCTGGCAAAGTCTAGTTGTCAATACATGGCGTTGTTTAAAAAATAAATAAAAGAAAAGTTCCCCAGGTTCTAATATATGTTAGAAGACTATAGGATGCTTCGCCTCGATTTACTTGGTCCTGATACATTAATACTTACGTGCATATGAGCACCTTGACCAGGCCCACCCATAAATATCCAATCCACCATGTCACTTTCAGCGGTCTCGGGGAGGAAGTACGGGCGACTGTAGAAACTCCTCAGTTTCCTGGTCTCTTCTTCATAGCACGTACTCCAACCCACATACCAGGGTTGTCCAGACAAATTCGCTCGCTCTTCGTCCATGCTAAGTACTTCGCTTAGAGATCTCAGTCCTGACTTGTAGGGGAAGAAGAAACAGTCGTTGATCTGTGCACCAAGCTCGGTATTGCGGTAGAAATTTACAAAGAATTTAAAATCAAATTCCTGAAAACAAAACCGTTGCAGTATTAAAAAATACATCGTCTGTAAAAAATATTAATTAGTGGACCTACGATAAAAAAACTGCAAATCGATGTTGAGGAGGACGAGGTGCGCAAACACTGTCTAATTCTACCCCTTAACTTCAAGTTCACTGATTTCATTTAATCATACCGCTCCTTTATTTGTCGTAGAAATTATACAGAAGACAGCTAGGAAGAACTATAAAAGAGGAATTGCAAAGATGCATCTTCCATGCAATTTTGAGCAACATTCTTTAGTGTGTACCACAAAAACTATACAAACTGATGAAAAGGTTTACAAACATACAAAAAATTTATGACGTCATTACAAATTTGTTTTGTACATCGTCCACTACTAGAACAATTAAAATTTTACGAAATTGTAATTCGACTTTTCGTTTTAGTTTATTTTATTTATTTCGCGGAGTAAATGATATTTTTTAATTTTTTTTTATAACTCAATAGGTACTTTTGTATCGAGTTAATGCAAAAAAGTAGCAAGCAACAGCTTGTATATTTATATTTTTGAAATGTAGCCTTTTATTAAATAGCCCCTTTCCCGTGTCCAACTCTGACTTATTTTTTATAGTTTGTCTAGAATTAGCAAATTCTGTCTATTATTCTGTCCCTGGTCTGACATTTTACCGCTTATCACTATAGAGCTAGTATTTATTACTTATGGGAAGTATATATATGTATGTATATATATGTATGTATATATATGTATGTATTTATATGTATGTATATATATATATGTATATATATATGTATATTACCACTTAGTACAATGCTATCAGAAACAGTATTATGGCGATAGACTCGCCCCCTGTCCCTGTCACACAGGCAGGACTAAAGGGGTTGTAAAAAGAGGCTGTGGGTGTATTTCCAGCCACTGGTTAACCCCTGCGGGGAATAAAAATCATGATTTTATACATACATTTGGTATCAAACAGGACACATTTCAAACATTTTTTAATACAGGAGGAACTTAGTGAAACTTCCTATAGCCTATTACCAGCGGACTATCAAAGATTGAATTCATCAAATTGCAATGGGTAATTTAGAAAATATAAGGGCACAGAGGGAACAGACAGATGAGCATATCTGCATAAATACCTACTGGCTAAAAACATATTCCTACGTCCCTTTTGGCTTTGCCATATACGGGTAAAGATGACTACTGACTTACTATGCAGTTGGCTGTTGCAGCCATTACTGCTCCACGGGGCTTTTGTGGCGAGGCTTTGAAGGAGTCTCAGCCTATATAGCGCCCAACGCACAAGAGGTCCCCGCAGGTGGAGCCTCGGCTTGGGTTGTCACTTTTGGGGTCGTCCCTTCGACCACCGTGAGCATCGAACCCGAAGGTGAGTCAGCGCCAGGAGGAGAGTTCCCCGTTACGCGGTTGAGGCTGCGATTGCTATTGAGTGGGGGCGAGAAGTGCCCCGGCACTCTTTGATACCTTGTTTACGAGGCAGGTCCAAGGTCCGAGGAAACCTGGGGACGTCGGCGTCGTGTGAGCCACTCTCAGGCCCTCTCCGGATAGCGAGATCGTCGTCTGGGGCCGTTGGTGCGTGCCGAGGCCGCCTAACAATAGTTTTTCGACCGTGCCGAGGTCGGCCGGGGGGATGGTAGGTTGTGGATTGCACAATTAATCGATTTAGGTGATTTTGTGTACGCTCGAAAAAGCAGACTGCGAGGTCTTTAAGATAGTGGGGAATTGTGGGGAGCTCAAAGTCCCTGTGTAGGTCCGCATTACGGACGTACCAGGAGGCTCCGAAGGCCGCTCTGAGGAAGCGGGTTTGGAGGGTCTGGAGTTTGTGGAGATTGCGTTTAAACATCGCATAGATTTAAGTAGATACTACATTATTCGTTTACAGTAACGGAGTTTTTCAAATTGTATTTTTTGCATAATTTTAACACAAATCATCTACCTCGTCTTAACGAAGTACAAATTACCTGAATAGCCTTCCATCCGGCAGTGCCGTCTGTAACGATGACGGGTGTGGTACCATAGGCGTAGAGCTGCTCAAACTGTTGAGGCGTGAGGTTAGCGAGACGCACCACGTGGTCCACGTCGGAACACATCGAGCAGTCCTCAGGCGGACGGAAAAGAACCTTTGTGCTTGGTGGCAATGGCAGTACACAACTCTATAATCAACCATAATATCAAAAGTAATGTTAATTACGCAAAGAAATTCTTAGACACAATTTCTCTAACCTTATTTAAAATATCGTAGTAAATCCACCAGATTCCTAACGTAACACTTAACGTTAGCATTCCTATAAGAAAATTTTGGTAGCAAGAACTTTTCACTTTAACATCTGAGTTAATCTTACTATTTGGTAATTTTAACTGAGAAAGATAAGAACAGTTCAGTTGCAAACAATCAATTTTTTTAAGTATTTTTTGAAGTTTCAGTTCTGCCATTTTCAATTTTTTTTCACAAGTTTTTGGTGAGTTAGTCTGGCTCATGTTGTCAGTTCCCGGGTTCTCATTCCCAGAGGCTAGTGTTGAATGAGAGCAAAGTTTTTCCTCGGGGATGGTTAAAGGAGAACAGTTGAGATAATTCTAAGGGTGACATCTCACTGTGCCCGAGACCTTTAAAATATTTCGGGTTTTTTGTTGCCTGTCCCTAGTTACTTACCATCCATTAAAATGTTGGAAGTATCATTCGATTACCTAACCATACTTTATATTTATACAATTTTTTTATTAATGAAACTTGATTCTACGGCTTTTAATTTGTCTGTCTTTGCAAGAGTCATGAAAATGAATAACAAATACCTACTGGTGCATTATCCTATCCTTTATTTACAACAGTTATATTAGTCAAATCAAATAAAATCAAACAAAATTTATTCAAGTAGGTTTCTGAGAACACTTTTGAATCGTCAATACAATCTAAACAATGGTAATTTCTGCCAAAAAGAGCTAGTAAGAAGTTTTATTTAAAAGTAATAATACAATACTTTGATAATCAGTAACAAGAACACAATATGTACTGAAACACTTAGTAATATAAGTTATATTAGTCCATAACTTATTATGTAGGTACTATTGAAACATAGCTTAAATTAGGTAAAACATATGATAAAACAACATCTACAAACATTATATTCATGATTACCTGAATTTCAGGAATTATTATTTATTGGTTCATGTGTGTGCTTTTAGTGTAATTTCCAATGATCTTCTGGTTATTTCACATATTAGGTAGGTATTCTAATATTGCTCATAATAATATTGCTATTTCGTGCAAACGGCATTTTCGCTTCTAGTGTGTACTCCGCCCGTCTCAAGCAAACGCAACAAGTGTGAAATTGAAATTCATTATCAGCGCGACACCGCAACTGTGTCCCGCCCGCCCATGTAGCTGTGCGCCCCCAAGTTAAATAAATTATCTACCAATATGTAATACATTTTTTTTAACTAGCGCATAAAAACCAGACAAACTGACAGAACATTTAGCTACAGTTTCTTTACCTTATTGCCAACAGCACCTTTATACTAGTCTCTATTATTAGCAATATATTTTAAGGCGAAAAAAAAGTATGTATGTTCTGTTAATAAGTCTGCTTGTGGGGCTTATTTTAACTTTGGAGGAGTGGATTTGAAGTCGTTTTAGGGTTTTGTTAAGAAAATAGTTTATCTTTTAATCTTTAGTAGCCCTATTAAACCAATTTAATTTTTCAGTGGTTGCTGGCACGGCGGTTGGAAGGTCCCCTGATCCCCTTCTGTTGTAATAGCCGTATCCACCCTGGTCTCTTTCTCCGGCACGACTACTACTTCAGAGACTTTACACAGGTTGGCGCTTCAACCTCTCTTATTTACTCTAGGAAGGGCTACGCCATCGAATTTGACTTCGCCGCTTGATGATATAGATTCGTCGGGGTTGAAGTTGCATACCATGTACTCTGTCTTGGTTTTGCTTATGCGTAATCCGTTTAGCTCTAAATATTTAGTTGTCTGAGATGAAAAAAACATCATCCGCATATAAAAGGCTTCATGGTGTGGGTTTCGAGACTTATCCTGACGTACGATAATGGCGAAAACTGACTGCAATAATATAAAATAATGTTCTCAGAGACTCTTACTACTTACCTATACCATTGGTGCGCGGGCGGGGATAGCCCCGAATCTAATTAAACAATTTAAAAAACGCGGGGCGGAGCGCCGGCACGTATTTGTTACGTCTATCGCGTCCGACTCGTGACTATTCGATGTTTCGTCGACTGGTTACTTGTTCGTAACATTTTCATTCGTATTTTCACATATATCCTACTCTTTGATTCTGGCGCAGGCGAAATGTTTTCGTACTTAAAAGAATAAAAAATTATCTTCGATCCCGGATAAGTAACAAACGCTTAAACATTTTAGCAATCTTTAACATAGAAGCTGACTTAACAAAATCCGTTGATTATGACAGTGTCATTAACAAATTCGTCAACCAATTTGTCCATCGCGCAAATATGTATATATTTAATAAATATTGATTGTTTTTTATAAATAGCTTTTTTTCATAAATTTTGTAATAAATTACGATCAGTTCTGGGTAAGCTCACTCATTTAAAGTACATGGTTAGTCGCAAGGTGTTGTTTATGTTATTTTTTTCGCTAGCCGAGACAGTCATTGACTATGGTCTAGGTGCCGATGGACTTACTTCCAACACGAATTTAAATAAAATTAAATCCCTACAAATAAAAATTTTAATAATACTCGTTGACAAAAACACTCTAAATGGAACTAAAAAAGACTATATACGAAAAAATATCTAAAATCTGTAAAATTCTCCCTGTGAATAAAAAGTTAAAATAGCAGTATTATTAAGGGAATATAGCAGTAATATGTATAAAAAAGGTCGGTTGTATAAGTATCCTAATAGATTATCAAAAAAACGGAAACTTCATGTAGGTAAAACAACTAACTTTTACGGAAAACGCAGGAGAGCGTGGGTGGTACCAACGTACATCAATGAGTACTACAACAGTTTATCCAAAACGTAAAAACCCGAAATGAATATAAAAGTAAGCTAAAGAAATATTATCTTTCAAAATGTCCTTGAGGTATAATCGAGTAATAATAATAATATAAGTATATTTTCAACAAAGTTTGCTACGGTGATATGCACAGAATATATATTACCCACTAGTGTTATATAAAAAGGTAGAACCTTTGGGCCAGGTTTAAAGAAAAGTGATCGTGTGAATATGGTATGTGAATGTGTGAGCTTTATTGTATAATTATAGATTAGATATACCTATTTATATTTTAAGTACCTATTTTATTTTAAATGATGCTTATCAGCTTAATAATTTTTATTAAGTGTTGCTATCTATATAGAGTATTACTTGTAATAATTATACAAACAGTAAAAAAAAAATTACCTGCAATATCCTTAGAATCTGCTGTTATCTATGATTTTATCTTTAATTATTTTTAAACTTTATGAATGTTATATTTAAACTTTAATTACTAGAAAACAAAAACTTTAATCTAAATATCTAGTTACTTAATACGGAACTTAAATAAGTATTTTATAGTTAAAACTGTATGTAAAAGATTTTTAATAAGCACGTTTGCGTGAATATTCTTGGTTGATAAGTAGGTACTACCACAGACTATAAAATACTGTACATTACGAAACTTAATTTAGTAGTAATTCGTAATTTTCTTAAGTGTATTTTTTATATGTGCCTAAATAACTTGTAAGCCAGTGTACACGAGGACTGCTGCCGACAAGCTGCTTAAAGCAGTTTGGCAGATATAATCTACGTAAAATGTTACGTACGTATTTATGTAATAAATAATTAAAAAAAAATTATAAAAGAATTTAGCACTTACGCTTTTTTATCAATTAATGGGACGAAAAACCTTGTGAGACCAGGGCGCAACATTTAGATATGTCAGTCAGCCTGTTAGTCATTTTATTCCTTTATATATAAATCAAATCAAATCAAAATCTTTTTATTCAAATGGGTTACTAAGAACACTTTCGAATCGTCAAGTAAATTAAATACAACTAGCTTTACAAACTAATTACAATACTGTTTTATTGCGTGCGTCCAATAGGTAATCTTTGTAAAATCACAAACGAAACATAAAATTAAAGTGTAAAATTTAAAAAAAAACAATGTTTTAGTAATATATCAATTGCCTATTGTTTTTCAGATTGCATAGGGGGGGGGGGACCATGTGATACGTTAAAAGTCTTCAATTATTCTGTGACGGGATTTAAAGTAACTCCCGAAAAAAATATATTCATATTACATATAATATTACACAGCAGACGTGCATATATATATATATACTAAGAATACAAAGAAGTTTGCAAGCCAGCCTCCACAGGCGGCACCCGTTCACAAGTATGACACATGAATCAGCCATCTCTTCGCTCAACCATGTTTTAGGGAACGTAACGACCCGATGCACATGCCACCACCGCGGAGACACTTTAAGAGGGCATGACACACTCCAGCAACTCCAACAAAACTTTGATTGTACTATATTCATATAACATATAATATTACACAGCAGACGTACATATACATTTATATATATACATATACATACATATTTACGTTTTACAAACATATAAATATATAAATAGGTATTCATATACATACAGACATATAAAAATACATATATATAAATATACAAATACATTTCATATACAAATAATTATTATTCCGTCTATTCCGTAAGTAACAAGAGAAACGCAATAACTAAAGTAGAACGGCACACAGTACCTACAACTTAGCTCTCCTTATCATTTGCTGTTCCACTTCCAGGTCGTTGTGGTATCGCTTTAACTCCACTGTCACGTTGTAAAGTAGATTCCTCAGCCTGTCTCTGTGGTAGATTAAATTTAAGCAGAAACCATACAAAATAGGGTGGGAAAACGAAAGCTACAAAGCGTCTGAAGCTTGTTTAGAGGTCAGGTTTTTCTGGGTGAAGAGAGCATCCACTTCTGTAGCCATGAAGATACAAATTATGACATCAATAAATTTTGAAAAGTTTTCGTTACATTTTAAAATATTTTGGGTATATTCAGAGGTGGGTTTGCCATACTCGCCACGCCTGGCAAGCGGGTTGGCGAGCGCAGAGGAGTTACAGGGGGTCGCTGCTGCCCGACATCCCCTATCGGATATCAGAAGGGAACAAGGAGTAGGGGTTGGGATGTGATGATTTTGTTAATGGGAATTGCATGATGGCTGGGATACGTCGAAGGGGAGGATACTACTGTTGGAAGGAAATGGGGAGAATTAGTAGCCGACGATATTGTGGTCATGGCAGAATCGATGGAGGACCTTAGCAAAGTGCTCGAAAGCCTCAGTAGAGCTTCCCAACGAGTGGGCCTCAAGATGAACATGGACAAGACGAAAATCATGTCGAATGGCCATGTAGCACCCACTCCAATAACTGTTGGGAACTCTACACTCGAAGTTGTGGGCGAATACGTATACCTGGGACAAACTGTTCGATTAGATAGGTCCAATTTCGAGAAAGAGGTTAATCGCCGAATCCAACTCGGTTGGGCAGCGTTCGGAAAACTGCGTACTATTTTCTCGTCCCAAATTGGGGTATTTGGGACGAGAAAATAGTACGCAGTTTTCCGAACAAAGACAAAAGTCTTCAACCAGTGTGTGTTGCCAGTGATGACCTATGGTACTGAGACGTAGCCGCTAACTATGGGCCTCATACGAAAGATCAAGATCGCTCAGCGGGTGATGGGAAGAGCTATGCTCGGAGTTTCCCTATGTGATCGAATCAGGAATGAGGAAATCAGTAGGAGACCTAAAATCGCCGACATAGCTCACCGAATCGCAAAGCTGAAGTGGCAATGGGCAGGGCACATAGCTCGAGAAACCGATGGCCGATGGGGGAAGAAAGTTCTCGAGTGGCGGCCACCGGAAAGCGCAGCGTGGGACGGCCCCCCGCTAGATGGACAGATGACCTCGTAAAGGTAGTGGGGAGCCGTTGGTTACAGGCGGCACAGAGTCGCACGCTGTGGAAAAAGTTGGGTGAGGCCTATGTCCAGCAGTGGACGTCAATGGGCTGATATGATGATATTCGGAGGTTCATTGGCAATACCCAGGACACCACATGCGTAGATGATTTCGTTTATGGTGTCGAAGAAAGTTGCTGTTTTGTTAGGGAAATGCTATGATTGTTCCGTGATTTTGTCATGATAGGATGACTTGTCACAAAAATATTTCTAATTAAATAAAGATGGGTGCCTTACCCATACCGGGTTTGGAGAGCCTAAACCGTGAACTCTCTTTTTACCAAACCGTAAAGTACCATAGACTTCGTAGATGAGAGTGGCATAAACTCAACTATATGTTACATATAGTTGGGGTCCTTCAGGAAAGAAGTTATTAGATTTTTGATGGGTCGGCAACGCGCGAGTGATACTTCTGGTGTTGCAAGCGTGCATAGGCCACGGTGGCCGCTTACCATCAGGCGGACCGAGGGCTTGTTTGCCATCTTAGTGGTATGAAAAAGAAAAAAAAAATACATATCCAACCAATCCTCAACATCCATAATTATTATCTAACAATTTCAATCTTATATTAACAGAAAATTAAGTAATTATTTATAATAATTCATGTCCTTTAATAACGCACCGCCGATTACTGAAACATTGTTAATAGCGTAATTAGGATTGACAGGGCCGAATTAAGAGTTAAACAAGCTTTTACCAGCAGTTTCATCAGCTTGATATACAGCCCATTTCTTATAGCCACGGCTACGGAAACTATAAATAATAAAATATATAATAAAAACAATTTATTTTGAAATATTTAAATAAGTAGGTGAAACAAGAAACAAACAATTAGTAGTTAGATAGAATTACGGAAATTAGGGATCTATAGGTAGCTACTTGTAAATGAAAGGTTTAAATCAATTTAATTAAATATTGCATTTTTGAGTTTGAAGGCGAAAAACAAATCTTTGAAAATTAATAAAAATCAATCTAGGAAAGTTTCCTATTTATCAAAACAATACACATATTTGAATCGCAATGAAATTATGTTTGCTCCTGGAAAAGGATAGAGTACCAGTAAAGTTAAATAAAAAAGTTGAGGCCAAAGATGACAAACCGTATCCATATTGACATCTTTGGTTGAGGGATTGAAGCAAAAGTGTGTCAGGAGCGCAGAAGTTACTACTTCAACACACATACCTACCTAATTCCTCTCTGGCAAATACGATTCAATATTCAAGAGTTTCTTGTGTTAATTGACAATTGCTAATTGAATTTAATAACATAACTCGTCTTATACACGACTTATTTTCCGTAATTTAGCAATTATCTAGTATTATGAAGGCTATGAGTAGATATGCAATGTATTAAAATCACTATAAACAACATGCGTTACGGCCGAAACTAAAAAAAGGCATTTAATTGTACGTGGAATTAAACAGTTAAGAGGAAATATCACCCTTTGATTATTAACCTGTAAATAATCAAAGACCACAACCAAGCTAATGCAGAAATAGGTACCTAGACACTTGCTGTCGCGTCCGCGCAAGGAGCCAGACCAAGATACGGATGTGCGATAGGGACAACTGCGCCTCGGGCTTTTTTACGTAGTCGTAATAATCAAAATCGGGGTATCGTACCTATTCCCCACTTTCCTCTTCCAAATCTCAACCAAATTAAAAAATTGCTTCATCATAAAAGTTATTAATTATTTCGTGTCTGTATGTTTTGTTCTCTTAAAAAATAGTTTTCATATTTGTATAGCAGACGTCTAAAGAAGTCATAAAAAAAAAGTTTTTTTTGGACTTTTGCAGGGCCCCAGTTTTTTATAGAAATGGCATATCAAAAAAAGCAAAACATAAATAGTGATTGTGTATATGTCATTTTCCATACTTAACGATCTGCCTAGGCGCACAAATAATTATTATTTAACCAGCTTATTTAACCAGATGGCTGCGACATCTATCATACTTAAACATAACAATAACAACTCTGTAAGGCCAAAATCCAGGGAGGAAACAGGAAAATACCTTTGTATGGGGTAAAACAGCTAGATCTTAAGGACAAGTTTTCAGTCCGACCGGCCAACATGTTATGCAAATAAAATTCAGCCAAGTGCGAGGCGGACTCGCGCACTGAGGGTTCCGTCCCTACCGCAAATTATTTAATATTAAAAAATTATTAAATTATATAATTATTCCGTACCGTAATGTACAAACACAAACAAAAACAAAAAGTATGGTGGTAACGACGACTGGCAAAAGTTCCCAACGGCAGCTTAAGCAAGCGACGCACCGGCCGGGGCCTTAAGACCGAGTGCACGTTGCATCTTTTGCAATTTTTTTTGCATGATAAATTTGCATGATAATTGTGCAGTGCTAACTTGTTCCCGCGTCCCGCTTTGGAAATTTCTTTGGAATTTTATAGACAGCAAAAATTGGAAATTCCGGCCTCTGGGCGAACAGATGGTAAGTTCTATGTTTTCATATTCTTCTTATATGGTGTACTGTGTGTGTGTGTACCTACATCTCTTTTTCTATTTTAATTATAAGGGGAAATTACCAAACCAGCAATTTAAAAACTTAAAGGTTTAACAACCACTACTAATGACCCCGTAGTCCGTTTAATGACACGCTATGCCATTCTGATAAAACTGGAATATATAAATATTATCATAATCATAGATTAAAATTAAAATATAAAATGGAGATCATAAAATATAATTTCTTGTCAATCATTTATTTGCTTATAATTTAATTACTAGTACATGAATTTAAGTCGAACAACAAAATTTTTAAATGTGGTCTATATAGGTACTCAAAAATGTTACAGAGAGATGATGGTAAATCTGCAGTGCGGTCCCAGTATGCAGCCTAGAAGTACGATCGATCTTATTTCATGTCGTTGTGATGTTGCACGAAGCCAATTTGCTTCAATAACACCTTTTGTAGATGTATTATGCTAATGCTAATATATGTGGTAATAATTGTGAATGTAAAAACTATTTTTACTTTTTACTATTAGGGTCGGCAACTTGCTTAGGTGTTGCAAGCCTCCAACCACAAGCAACCATCGGGCGGACGGTTAGCTTGATCAAACTCAAAATCCGTTGAATCCTTAAGTCGAGAGAATTTGCCTTCCTATGTGTGTTTTCAACCGCTAGCATAATGAAAAAGAAGAAAACTCCGTTCACTGTAGTCCTACAATTCCAGAACACTCCCCTCTCCATCTCCAAGAGCATTGGGATCCTTGGTGTTGACATCTCCAGCGATGTTCAGTTCCGAGATCATTTGCAAGATAAGGTGAATATGGCGTCCAAAAAACTAGGTGTACTCAACAGAGCGAGGCAGTACTTCACGACGGGCAGAGGTTGCTGCTTTACAAGTCGCAAGTTCGGCCCCATATGTAGTACTACTGCCATCTCTGGGCGGATGCACCCGGATACCAGCTTGGCCCTTTTGACTCGGTTCAACGACGGGCTGTGAGAATTGTCGACGATCCCAAACTCACTTGCGGTATCGAGCCCTTAAGTCTGAGGAGAGACTTTGCCTCCCTGTATGTGTTCTACCGCTTGTACAATGGATTGTGTTCTGAGGAATTGTTCAAAATGATACCCACGGCTACTTTCTACCACCGCACCGCTCGCCATCGGCAAGGAATTCATTCTCTCATTTTAGAACCGAAATGGTCGCGTAGAGTGCGGTTTCAGAAAAACTTCCTCCCGCGAACGCTTGGGTTGTGGAATGAGCTCCCTGCCAAGGTTTTCTCTAAGGATTACCGTGTCGGGTTCTTCAAGAAAGAAGTTATTAGATTTTTGAAGGGTCGGCAACGCGCAAGTGATACCCCTGGTGTTACAAGCGTCCATAGGCTACGGTGACCGCTTACCATCAGGCGGACCGTAAGCTTGTTTGCCAACTTAGTGGTATAAAAAACACGGGTTGCACTCCGGGAGTGCTGGCAGAAGTGAAAACATACTATTATTTACTTCCCATCACTTCGTATACATATTTATTTATTATAAATAACAATGTTTGTTTATTTACTTTTTTGACGTAGTATATTTGACATCTCAATCTATCATAGAATTAAAATCCCATATCCAACCTCCCTGTACTACTCATAATCGCCATATACTAAAAAAAATTGGAAAATCCAAAAGTGCACGCCTCATAGCGGTCATTCACATTTAAAAAAAAAAATCTAAAACAAAAACTCAAGTTTTTTAAAATAAAATAACAAATAAGGTAAGGAAAAAATATACTATAAAATAAAAATATATTATGTATTCAGATAATCGACATCTATCTATTTGTACTGAACTTATGCTGACCAGAACATGCGAGAAATTTCTTGCAAACTCACGTGTACGTCGAGAAATTACTGTAGATTACTAGATGGCAGTAGATGTATCATAAACGTGATCAACAAACGAATTCAGTTACCAAAAATATTTCCTACATTAAATTGCTTGTCGTTACTTTTTTTTGAATTATAAAAAATATAGTAGTACTCTTCGCATACTAACTTGTGTTAAACTAAACTAAATAAAATATATATATATAGATATACAGTATACAGTGGTATATTAGTTTTTTATAAATTATAATTAAACGACAGTACTTAGAACGCTAATATTAACTAGGAATCAGCACAGTGTAATACTTTATATATTAAAAACAAAAGTATTCCGGTAAGATGAATTTTTCGACCAATTTCTCTGCCACATACATGGTCACATAAACACAGACTCACGGACGTCCAAGAATGATTAGTTTTAATGTTATTATTTATTATATTAAACAAATTAATTGTTTATAAAATGTACCATATGTGCTAGACAGATTATTTAACTTCATATTAGTGCTCTCATATTATCCTGTAAGTGTTATATTAAAAAAAAACGTCATTTAAGTTTCGAAAGACTGGGTTTTTTGACATGTCGAGAGTAGAGCACTACCTCACCGCTCCGCTTATGAGGCGTGCAATAAATATAAAGGTCACGTGTCCTTACGCGAGTGACATCTAACGAATTTTCGATCAGGACACGTGACCTGACGCGAGTATAACATTTTTTACCCAAAACAAAAAAAGTGCACAACACCGCTTAAGAAGTTTTCATTTCAAAATATAATGGCCGAGTTCTGAGATTGTTTAAAATGACGTCCATGGTTCCTTTCTATCATCGCACTGCTCGCCATTGGCAGGGAATTCATCCTCACACCCTGAGAGAATCTTCCTTCGACGAACGCTTAAGTTGTGGAATTAGCTCCCAGCCAACATGTTCTCTAGGGACTACAATATAGGTGCTACAAGAAAGAAGTGATAAGGTTTTTAAAGTTTAGGCAACTCGCGAGTAATGCCTCCGGTGTTGCAAGCGTACCGTCCATAGGCTGCGGTGGGTGCAGTCCACTTTACATCGGTTAAGCTTATTTGCTACATTTTTACTATAAGTTTTTTCAAATACTTTGCCTATAACGGCAATAGAAGTGACACACTTTGGTGGTTTCCATGACGGGGATCTTGTCGGCAGGTAGCTGTGTAGATAGTTTCAGTCAGGCTATCTTTGAACTGGTCGCACCACGCATCGCCCAGATGCATGACCTCTAAATCTTTTCTCTACGTTTTTGGATTACCTAGTTCTTATACATAAAAATTGGTTTGGTAGCAAGTACCGTACATGCAACTTATCTTGAGAAAAAATCTTTTACAAAAAAAAAATTACGTCATATCGGATCCGCCATTTTGAATTTTAAAAAACTGATAAAAAATTCGAAATCAGCACCCTCGAAAACCCTTTACTTCCCCTCGATACATGAAATTATATATAAAATGTTGCGTGCATAAAAAAGTCAGTTTTTTACGGATAAAAAAACAAACCGCTGGACCGATTTATTTCAGACTACTTCCAGATCTAAGTCATGACGTGGCGTATCGATTGATATGTCATCAGAGCGATTCGGTCCAGTAGTTATTGAGGAATCGAAAGCCAAAATATGTCTACATACACACATACGTACACACACACACACACACACACACACACACACACACACACACACACACACACACACACACACACACACACACACACACACACACACAGACATCACTCTAAAAATGTCTCTCCAAGTCTTGAAACGTAAAGAATACACAAAATTTTCGGACCTATTCCAATAACTTCTCAAGAGAAGTTAATATAACAAAACAGTTCATTGAATTGTATAGTTCTAAGTAAACAATAATCTGGAAAAATTGATTTTTTTATTTCCTCTTAATTCATTAATACAATAATAAAAACAAATTTAATATCAATGTACATACAATTAATTATGTTTAATTTTTATTTTAAAGAACCAATAACCTACACATATATATAAATCTATAAAATTAAAATTATTCGATGATTTTATTGATGTATATAAATGTCATATTAGTGTAGGTATTAAATCGATAGATCTACAGTAATCTTTTATAATATGCTTATTTACTACACTGCAGACAATAAAATCGAGTAATAATAAGGTACTAAATTAAAATTTAGATACTAAAATATGTAGGTACCTAGTTATGTAATTTATAAAACAGACTAAAAGTAATAAAAAATCTTCAAAAAATAATTAAAACAGCACCGAAAAGACGGAGTATGAAAACTTTACTATCTGAAAAGAAAAACATTATTTTTGTTAATAACTGTATAACAATTTTACTAATTATTTTAAATTCAATGAAGAGCATAATTACCGACACAAACGACTGATACGAGAGATCAATGATACCAAGAGCTTTCATCACCAGAGGTTTCTGTAAAACAATCACGTTAATCATAATCAATGTACTTATTTCACCAAATTCTAGTAAGGAGGCGCTGCAGTACTGGTATAATATGCAGGCAGACTCATACACAGATACAGGGGGATGCAATTGAGGCTGTTATAAATAAACTTAGACGTTATAAACTTATTCAATCGGCAAATTTAAACTGAATTCCCTGTGGTGGGCACTCGGGCACGTATACAAGGAACGTTTTGTATTCGCCTCTATCCTAGCTCACTTATATTATTATTTTTAGTAAGTTAGCTAGAAATATTAATTTAAAAACCGGCCAAGTGCGAGTCGGACTCGCGCACCGAGGGTTCCGTAGCTACGACCATTTACGTTATTTACAAACACGAACAAGAACAAAAAGTGTGCAGCTAAGCGGTCACCCATCCAATAACTGAGCAAGCCCGACGTTGCTTAACTTTTAATATCGTTTCCAACAAACAAATGTTATGTGAAAAAAACCGTTTCGTTTGATAATAGCTAGACGGTGATTTAAGATGGCTCGGCACCGTTTCACACTTGGCCGGTTTTAATTATTTGTTGTTATACTTTAGAGCTCACACACATTATGATCACTACAAGATTAAAGCTTGCATGTGTTAATTCTTTAACAATATAGCAAATTGATTATTAAATTTGTACTCTGTACCGCAAAGCGCCGCGCCTGAATTCAAATCAAATCAGACAATATTTATTCAAATAGGTTTCTAAGAACACTTTTGAATCGTCAATACTATGTGAACAATGTGTATTTCTGCCAAAAAGATCTGGCAAGAAGTTCTATTTTTAAGTAATAATACAATACTTGGATAATTAGCTAAAGAGTATACAATATGTACCGAATAATTCCCGTAGGAATGAAGCATTTTCCCGCGGTAAAAAGTAGCCTATATTCATCAGGGCTAATGTCGGCTTCTAAAGGTAAAAGATTTTTTCAAATCAGTCCAGTAGTTTCGGAGCCCATTCAATATAAACAAACAAACAAACAATCAATTAAATCTTTCCTCTTTATAATATTAGTATAGATAATGTTACATGATTTATAAACTTATTTTGAATACCTGTTATACACAAGTATCAACTTTATCCAAGTACTTTCCTTTTAATGGATTTTGTACGATTTTTTACTTTTTTTAAGTTAGTCGACTATTACTCATTAAGTTGTAAAGGCTACCTTAGTTTTGATAGTTTTCCTGTTAATTTAGTTATGAATGCTATTCCCATTATTTTATCCGCACATCTAAAACAGCCATTTAGCTGACTGTGGGGGAGTGGGGGGGGGGGGGAGGGGACGACGACACTGGGCACTTACAAAAATTTTCCCTATAAGACTAATATTTCGCGTAATATTCGTGTATTTGACTGCAAAATCAAGTTGGTTGTAATAGGAAAAATGAGGAAATTTCAAATAAAAAAAAACTGATTTATCAATTATGTTGGTGTTTGTTAATAATGTAATAATAATAAACATTATCACCAAATATCAAGTTTATACGTCAGTGGCAAGTTAAAAAATTCTTCAAAACAAAATTTTGTAAAAAAAGCTGACTCCAAAGCCCCCACTCGATGAAGAAAGGTCAATTTTTTTTTATCACGCTACCCTTTAGCTGTATTGGAGCCCCCCTTAAAATCATTTTAAAATATATTGTGATAATTTGCATAGCTTTGGGTCCACAAGATGCTTTACTGTAATTACTGTGACAATTTGAAGACTGAAGCTCAAACCGCTTGGCTGTAAAATCTATGTGACAGACGATGCATAGACGGATACGTGAGTGACAGCAATAGCGTAGGGACTAGCGACCCTTCGGGTACGAAACCCTAACAATAGAGATACATACGTATGCGATATAAGTAATCAGTCAGTAAGTCGGTACAACATGGTCATGAAAATACTAAATACCAACAACATCAGATCAGAGTGAAGCGTCTCCGTCCGACTCCGAAAGGTCAGATTTAGTTAGTGAGTAAGTTCTACGATACAAGTAGGTAGGTACGTTAGTTACATACCTGAGCTCGAGCAATGGCGAGCACGAGCAGCGTGTGAAGGCGCCCGGCTGTGGGGGGGGTGCAGTGCTGCCAGCCGGACTTATACATGGCTATCGACACCTCGAACGCCTTCCAAAAGTATTTTTAAGATTTTCAAATTTTTCTACTTTGGTAAAGTCAAATGTAAAAGAAGTACATATTTCTTGAAATGATTTGCCTGCTACAGGTAAAATTGACACGCCACCGACCGACAGACGGGCGGCATAGGTTTTGTAATAGGGTCCCGCTAACAAAGGTGCCCTAAAACATTCTAGTACTTTGAAAGGGATTGCACGAGATCTTTGTGTAAAAATCTAAAAACAAACTTTTTAACAAAAAAACAACCGGCTTGACTAATCCTAAAAATAAATATAAAGAAAAGACATTTTTTTCCTTATAAATTTAATTTTTTTTTTTAATGCCAATGTCAATGCTTGATTGTTTGCGACCTCATCATGCTGCAATGGAGCCCCAATTGGGCTGAATTTGGCATAAAGATAGAGGTGAAGAGACGGAGAAGGACACAGGTTATCCTTTTTCCTTTAAAATATGTTGAATTTGTTTTTTGACCATTTTTACCTACACGCGTACAAAATATATCAATAGATAAAACAGGTTAGTTGTATATGTATCAAACGGTGTATAGGTATGCGTTTTTCAGCATTAGTGCGATATGAACTATATAGTTGTAAATAAAGGTACTTCTTAAAGGTACTTTGAGTTGTATCATATTGTTTAGTGGGATACAATCATATCTATTGTGACATATATCTTAGAACATCATTTATTGCTAGCTGTGACCGCCTTACTGTGAGTTTAGATAGGTCGTACTTCTCGAGTTCATACGGCAAATAACCACAAGAGCTTCTATAATTCATATTTCGTATTTCGACAGAGGAAAATGAACAGAGGAGAAAATTTGCGAACTATTTGCCGACTACTTTGTGTCCGTTTACAACCCAAAAGATCGAGTTTATCATACCTTAGATTCTCTAAATAGAATAGCGCCCATGGACACTCATCCTGTTATCCCACTTGAAAAGAAAACTATTTATGACAAATTAAAATAATTAGACAACACTAAAGGTTCGGGCCCATATGAGATACCGCATATAGTCTTATCACAATGTGCATCGAGTCCAACTCCTCTTTATTTCATTTTTCATTAGACACAGGTCACCATCTTTCCATACAAATAGAAGATTGCTAAGGTTGTTCCAATTTTCAAAAGCAGCAATAATACCGACGTAAACGATTACAGACCTATCTCTATTATATCTTCCTGTGCAAAGGTATTTGAATCCTTAGTTTATCGTCAACTTCAGCATTATCTTAAATTTTACATGGCGGAGCAACAACATGGCTCGCGACATGCATGGCAACTTATCATGTTTCTTTCACAGAAGAGTTAGTGGAAGCGATTGATCTGAACACCGACTTCAGCAAAATACAGTCCCACATTCGATCTGGTTAAAGAAGCTTTCTTGTTACAATATTACTGGAGAGTTGTACGAGTGGCTGAAATCCCATCTTGAAGAACGCAGTTTTAATGTCGTTTTAAATGGTTTCAAATCTTCTAGCCACAACGCCATATCCGGAGTGCCCCGATGATCGCACACATTTTGCTTAATATTTTTATAAATGATCTCCCATTACACATCAAAAACTCTTCCTCATATTTATTTGCAGATGACCGAAAGTTTCTTAGGGTTGTATCATCAACAGAAGATGCTAATCTTCTGCAAGAAGACCTTAATTCTGTTATTGAATTGGGTGAAAGCAATGGTATGCATTTAAACGTCAAGAATTGTTCATATATAAAATTGACCAAAAATCGCAAAGTGATAGACTCTTCTTACCACATAAAGCATAATCTTCCAAATGAAGTAACAGTCTTAAAGGACTTAGGTATTCTACTGGTTAGCAACTTAACTTTTATCCCACAAATTGAGAATGTGATAAGTAGACCCTTCAAAATAGGTCGAATTGTTATACGCAATAGGAAAAATTGTCTTAAAACTAAATTATCCTATTCAACACGTTAGTAAGGAGTATAATAGAATAGAATACTGCATTATAGTATAGCAGCCTCATTACGCAACACAAACGTTACGTCTAGAACTTTCGTACAAAAAACGCCTGGACAAATTTAACATTGAAAGTCGTAGACACGTGTAGTAAGTTTCTATAATCAAAAGTTCTAGTAATCAAACATTCTTATACAAACTTTCCAGGAACAATATTGACAGTCCGAAACTATTAGGAACAATATTGACAGTCCGAAACTATTAGCCAAACATAAACTCCGAGTACCTTCTTGATACCCTCGACTCGAGGGCCTCGAGGAATGATCAAACCTTTTTCGCTCCCAAAAAGACGTACTGTATTGGGCACCTCATCTGAAATACCGCGCTTAATAAAAAGCAGACTTCTAAACGAGTCAGTAGACATATTTGTAGCCAATTTCGTAAATCTATTCTGTAGCTTAAATTAACTTTTTATTATGTTTAATCGGAATTTTGACTCAAAAAAAATGTTTATTAAGAGACTAACATTATTTTAATGCAAGTTAGGGGTTACATTAGGGTTTAAGTTTAATAAGTACAAAATAAAAATAGGTTGATACCTCAAGAGTAACATCACCGGCGTTCCATACCAAACAGCCAGTGGACAGCGTCATGATGCAGGACGTGGATACAGTGGACACCAGCGCGGGGAGAGTGCGCTCCGAACTCTGCAACGAACAAACGGCCGACCGACACCGACAGCCGGAGAGTTAACAAAATGTACCATGTGGTGAGATTATAACAGTAAGCTATGAGCCGACATTATATATTTATAGATCTAATAAGTCACCCCCAACTAGCAAAAATGCGATAAAAGAAAATCTTATATCACAAAACAGTGATATCAAAGTCATATAGACGTAACACTTGTGACTGCTGGTCATATATACGTATTCCTCAAAGCGTTTTAGCTGTATAAGTTTCTACAGCAAAATTGTGACATTAACCTATCTACATAAACGTTTACTCTGCCACTTTGTATAACGCCTATAGCACTGTTGTAAATAGGCACTCACAACAGTCGTTATCGAGCTACTATGTTGTATATAAGGCTTTCATGGTACCTTTATGAAGCGGAGCCATACTATTATGGCGCCTAAATAACTAATATAACACGAGTGTTTAAATAGTCACTATCACTGCTAAACCGTGATATAGCAGCTCCCGTTATAATGAATTTACAACAAACTTGCGTTAAAGACGCTCCCGTGAACAACTGCTCTAAAATCGTCCTAATTGGATCTTAATTAACACTCAAAAGTTGTAAAAACGTATTTACAAGGCTTAGATATCACTAGTTACATAACAACTTTGTTATTTCCTATTTATCACTAAAAAGTCACATAACGCTTTACTGTGATATCTTTACAGGACCTAAAAGGTATTATGGCTGCGAGATGTTGTAAATCGGTTGTGTATGAAAAACCGCAACTCTATTGAGTTATATATCAAAGTCTTAAAAATATTTGCTAATTAATTTATATTTATTTGCCTAAATATTAGTGAATTAACGAGGGGCATGCAAAAAACACCATTAATATACTACTAGAATATCAATAAAAATGCAAGCGCAAGTGACATTGAACTATTTATTACAATACCATCGCTCGTTACAGATTACAGAAGCATTAACATCAAACAAATAATAACTTAGCAATTATTTTTGTCTCCAAACTTCGAAATTTATAGATGGTCGACACAACAGTAATTGAATTTGTAATAGGAAGGAATAGCAACCACTACATTAATACTCAATGGTTGTATATCAATGTTCGCGTGGCCGTTTTATCACTTCATAGTGATACCATTTTACCGTTTAAAATTCCCTAATATATTACCGAAAAGTCACAAAGAACAACGCATATATGACAAATATGTATCTAATTAGCCCCAAGCGGAGCTGCAATACAGTAACTATATTACTTAAACGTTCTAAATCGGAGGCCCTTTCCGCGTTGTAGAAACGTTTCTAACATTCTAATAAAACCAATCATGAACACCATTTTGCACCCAGGAAACGTTCCTATAACCGACGTACAGCTAAGATTTGCTAGTTGGGCCGTTAAAACCTACCTACCTAGTGACGTTTATCCTCTTACCAAATTCCGTCACGCGAAGTAGGAAAGCTTATAGCTTAAAGTCTGGACTGGACTATTTGGATCTCGCGTTCTCGGGGACAAATTTATGAAAGTACGCCTCGCCTCTCAATTCCAAAAAAACTAGGTAAGGTGCACCTGGGTTATAGGGGTTAACTAATTTGTCTCGTTAGACAACTTTGATTTGACGAATGTATGATTGATTATTTGTCATAAAAATACAGAGTTATCATTAGTAATCACACTTCTCACTAATATTATAAAGGCGAAAGTTTGTGAGTGTGTATATTCGTTACTTCTTCACGCTTTAACAACTGTACCGATTTAGCTGAAATAGAGATAGGAATAGAGATAGCTTATACCTTGAATTAACACATAGGCTACATTTTGTCCTGGAAAACTTACAAGTTCCCATGGGAATAAATATAAGTGAATGTGACTTTTGTTACTCTTTCGCGTTGCAACGGAGCATCCAATTAAGCTGAAATTTGGGATAGTTAAAGACACAGAGAAGGACATAGGACACTTCTTATCCCGATAAAGAGTTCCCACAGGAATATTTTTTCTGAGATTTTTACTCTTTCCCGTCGCAACGAAGCATCTAATTGAGCTTAAATTTGGCACAGGGATAGTTGTTAAGACGGAGTAAGACATAATACTTTTTATCACGATCAAGAGTTCCCACGGGAATATTCTAAAGGTTGTGTCTGATACTCTTTCACGTCACAACGGAGCATCCAATTGACCTGAATATTGGCACAGGGATAGTTGAAGAAGGACATAGAATACTTTTTATCCCGTCCGAGTTCCCACGGGAACAAATTTTTTTTCGAGATTTCTGCAGAGCCAGCGCGATTAAGCAGACATCGTTGGCTGTACCATATCTATATGACTTCAATATGTAAGTTTATTATTACTTGACAGATTTTACATAAAGTATGTTCGTACACTCTTCGACCAATATTGCAGAGTACAGAAATGTTTAGATTTTACCATAAACCCACGCCCGGCCAGTCGCTTGTCGTGAAGTCGCGTCGCGAGTCCGGCCGTCCCGGACGGCTGTACGGGACGGCCGCCAGAGCGCGGGGGCACATCACAAACTCCGCTGACCCGAATGGGCAGACACGTGAGGGTAGACGACGTTGTCGGACGCATACGATTTATATTTTTTGTGTTCTATTTATCGACTTTTAAACAAAGAGGACATTCTTTGTATTTTTTGAAGTGAAAACTTCTTCAGCGACGTTGTGTACTTTTTTTGGTATGGGTAAAAAATGATAAACTCGCCTCAGGTCACGTGTCCTGATCTTGAAAATGCGTAAGACGGATGGAGAGTAGCTAGCTGGCGCGTAGGAGAGGGTGGGAGGCCCTGCGCCTGCTGTTTCGTTTAGGCGGCGCAGGGCGCTTGCACGAATGGTTGTGTGTGTTTATGTTACAGCGTGCTACGCGCATCCATGGATGGTGACAGCTGATGGCTCGACCATCTGTGTAGTGGCCATACTGCTGTGAATTCGTAAAATTCGTGTATATCTTTGTAAAATACGGAAACCGTAATGCCACGCCTATTATAATTTTTATTTTTAGTATTCGCGGTTATGAGTAGTACAGGGAGGTTGGATATGGAATTTTATTTCTATGACAGATTGCGATGTCAAATATACTACGTCAAAAAAGTAAATAAACAAACATTATTATTTCTTGACAATGTCAAAGACATGTCTTGTGACATATTTGAGTGTTAAGCGCGAATCGTGTGTAAAGGTTTTCACTTCTGCTGGCACTCCCGGAGTGCAACTCGTTCTTTTTTTTTTATTTTTGGGAAGTTCCTCGAGTAATAAAACATCTTATAAGATTTGATTTTAAGGATTCTTTAAATAATAAGTAGTTTAAAGAAAAAATAGGTGGTCTATTTTATTTAAATAGAATTCTGTTAATAAATTATTAAATAGAAACTTCTGCGGAAGCTGATGCTCGGCGTCAGGAAAATGCTATCCGCATAGCTTCTCAGCGTGCATCAGAGACAGCTGAAGAGGCAGCTTTTCGGCGTCTAGAAAACGCACAGCGTATGTCCACTCAGCGATCCACTCAACCTGGTCCCATATTCACCGCTCATTTTCAAAATTTTAAACGCTCATACAAATGTGGAGTTTTGCAGCTCGGTCTAGGCTATCAAATATATATGTAAATATACATAAATAAGGGCAGTGACCAGGCCATTTTCACCGTGAGACAGGAGAGTAACGCTACAATCGACCCAAAGGATGCGGTGCAGATGTTTCGGGCGGGCCGATATGTAAGTAGTAACAAAGCGGCATGGAGAATACTCGGTTTACCGTTACATGAAAGGCACCCAACAGTGACCCATTTTGCTGAGCACCTCCCAAACGTCGAGCGTGCAAGACCGAGTTGCAACACCGCCTATTACCACCCTCACCGCATTTTTCCGCCTGTGCCAGGGAGACGAGTTTGCTCGGACGTTGTTCTATGTAGAAGTACCAAGATATGACACGTGGAATGCGTCACGAAAGGAATAGAAATGTATTAAAGGACTGTATCTTTTAGACCAAAATAGGTAGAAGTCTGAATTTTCGCATATTGGGGGTAATGGGGGATTATATAACAAATAAAAAAAACACATTTAAGTTGTTTTTTCTCTATCGTAAAAACAGCAACACATACAAATCTATATTGCAGTGAATAATCACACTATAAAGTGTGTGTGAGCTCTGAATTATAACAACAAATAATAAAAACCGGCCAAGTGTGAGGCGGGCCCGAGCCATTTACCATCTTAAATTACCGTTACAGCGCCATCTAGCTATTATTATTAAGAGAAACAGTAACACATCCGTCCGTTGGAAACGATATGGACGAACGATGGACTACCGCTCAGAGGCTCACCCTTTGCTTGCGTTTGCAAATTACGTAAATGGCGTCGGTAGGTACAGAACGACCCGCACCTGGCCGGTTTTTTTGAAAGATGCCGAACCGACAATTATTTACGGTATTTATTGTTAGATGATTTTATATATGTATAATAAATAATTACTCGCCAGTAAAATTATGAAACGTAAAATACCTACTCGTATATTAATAATAAACAATTACCCTAAATTATGTTATGAATTAACATAGTTACCAATATGTAAATTCTCATTTGTCAACAAAGAACGCATAAAAACACAAAATAATCATTTATTACATCTCTAAACTACGTAATAATATTATATTTTCTTTGTCTGAACGTCCTTCGGAAATAAATTTGTATAATAGTAATTGTGTACAAACATACAATAAACAGATAGACCGGGGGACTTTATTTTACATAAATAATGTTTGTGGTGAATTTATTTACTCACGACTTTACGATTTTAGGTACTCACCGATTCTCATCTTTGTCACAAAAATTGTAAAATTTAATAAGCGAGAATGACACGCGACACGCTACTTAAACACCACCAATTACCAGTGCAATTTACAGTTAACACCACCACGAGAGGCATTGTAACCAAAGGGCAGCAAGGAGGAGTACTCTCTCCTTTACTGTGGAACATTGTGGTGGACGATCTGCTGAAACGTCTTAACGATAGATGCTACTACACAGTAGGTTACACGGACGACATTACCATTCTGATCAAAGGCAACTCAGAAAATATTATCTGCACTCGCATGCAACTAGCCCTCAGAATCTTGGAAGAGTGGTGTCACCACCATGAACTGACGGTAAACCCCAACAAAACAGAATTAGTCCTTTTCACAAATAAAAGGAAAATTCAAATAGCTACCATGCCAAAACTATTTGACATTGAGCTTACCCTTTTCAAGTGAAGTCAAATACCTTGGGGTAATTTTAGACAACAAACTAAATTGGAGTAAGCATCTAAGCACAAAAATAACCAGGGCATGTACAACCTTCTGGCAATGCAGAAGACTAATAGGCAAGAAATGGGGCCTTAAGCCCTATGGCTTTATACAGCCATAATACGACCCATGATAACATATGGTGCAGTAGTTTGGTGGCCCCGAACTCAGTTAAGCACAGTAAAAAACAAACTACAAAGCCTGCAGCGTCTTGCCTGCCTAGCAACCACAGGCAGTATGAAAACGACTCCCACGACAGCATTAGAAGTCATCCTCAACCTCAGACCCCTTCATCTTGTTATACAACAAGAAGCTGCCGCTGCAGCCATACGACTTGAGAAAGTAGGGCTCTGGAAACGGGACGGCAGAATCACTCATGCACGGCTCAAGGAGGCGGTGGGAAACGAGCTTCCGATGAAAAACCTTTGTCTTTGACAAAAAATACCGTATCCAGCTTCATGAGGAAGAAAAGGATAGCTCCGGCATCCATGAAGTCAGGATCTACACCGATGGCTCCAAAACGGAATCAGGAACGGACGCAGGAGTATTCTCCCATGACCTGAACATCAACATATCAACGAGCTTGGGTGCACTCAACACCATCTTCCAAGCAGAATGTGTTGGGATTATCCGAGCTGCAACAGCGGTCCTGTCTAAAGGCATAAGCAATGCATCGATACGCATCATCTCCGACAGTGCCGCTGTGCTACAAGCTCTCAACAACAACTGCATCAACAGTGGACTAATCCTGGAGTGTCACTGTGAACTGCAAAAAATTGCATTGAAGAACCAGGTCACTCTTCAATGGATACGTGGTCATAGTGGGTCTCTAGGCAATGATGCGGCAGATGAGTTGGCAAAGAGAGGATCGGGCACTAAAATAATGGGACCAGAACCAATTGTACCGATACCATTCATCCAATTCAAAACATGGTTACGTGACAGAACCTTACAACAACACAACAAACAGTGGGCAGAACAGATAGACTGCAAACAAACCAAGAATGTTCTTACATCCTTGGACGCAAATCTGTCGCATAAATTTATAAAACTCAGCAGGAAAAACCTTCGCTACATAGTTGGCATAATAACAGGTCACTGCCCGCTAAACAGGCACTTTTTCAATATCGGCGTTACTGACAGTCCTCTATGCAGGGGCTGTATGGAAGCCGAGGAGACACCGTCTCACGTGGTTCTTCATTGCAAAAGCGTGAGCGACCAACGGACAAAACTCCTTAAGAATCCACAAACCATGAGAGAGGCGCTGAATAACATCAGATGCCTCCTTGACTTTTGGATGGAGCTGGGATGGTATGAGTAACCAATGACAGGTATTGGTTACCTACGTACAATGGCCCTATTATGAGGCTAAGTGCGGAAAACATAAGTCCAACTAACTAACAACTAACTAACGCTTCTTAAACAGTACCCTGGCGCACTGGTGGTTGGTCGGAGCGGTCGCCTGCGAAATAGGGGTGGGGAGTCACCGCCCTGGACCGCACCGCATTACATTTTTGCCCTGTCTAGACAGCCGAGTTACCACACTATTAGTAGTTATTACGCTATGGTGCAAGCAACAAAATTCACAAACTTCACTGACGTCAGACACTACGAGTACGATCGACTGGGCATCACACAGTGTAAACCAACCGGTTAGTGAACAATTAATTCTACACTCAGTGTGAAAATTAAAATTAAGATTTATTTAATTTTATTTTACTTCTTTGTCGGCCTAATTAATGTGTATATTATGGTATCTGAGCTAAGCCGCGGCCATACAAACAGATAGACAGACGGAAAGACGGACGGACATGGCGAAACTATAAGGGTTTCTTGTTAACTACGGAACCCTAATAAAAAATCTAAACTGAATCATATACCATTAAGTTAATTGAGTTGAGTTTAGATATAACAATTTGACTTGAGGTAATTTACACTGTTAGCACATCTACTCTAAACTAAAACCATTTCTAGAGATCCATGATTACACATACATACCACTTATCGCTTGTATACAGATAGAATATGACCAATACCACCTTAAGTTAAGTTTTAGATATAAACAATAAAACTGTGATAACCGCCATTATGTTAATGTACAAACATTCAGACATACAAAAATTGTTAGCTTTTGTTTGCGTTATGTGGAAAAACCAGTCCCACAAGATTTTCTTAAATCTATACTACTAATATAATAAAGCTAGAGATTTTTTTTTTTTTTTGAACGCGCTAATCTTTGATTGAAAGGAGTTGGAAAATATATTGGCATTTGATAGCCCAATTCTTAAAGAAGGAGTATAGTATTATATAATCTGCGAAGCAGGTAAACTATACGCTAACATTACGCTACGCCCCTTAGCAGCCGAGCAAAAAGAAAAAGTCAGAAAGATCGCTAAGCTTAAACGAAGTAGCGTGGACCAGCGATGCGACTTCATGCGAAAAGGGATGGCGCTACAGCACAAAAACAACGGAAAGGGCACAAAAATGTCTGACAGGTCAGCTTGTAATTCATATGTACAGACAAAGGGTCGATTACAGTTTTGTATGAACAGGCAATGGGTCGGTTAAAATTTTGTATGTACAGACAAGGGATCGGTTACAATTTTCTCATAGGTAGGTATAAATAGAGGTATCTACAGACCGCCATCTGTCCCATAAGCTGGGTAAACACTGTCACGTTCACTAAGATATTTCCGCTGTACGCCAGGCTGCATGCTTTCTCCATCTGCTCCGTGCACCTGCAAGGAACTCATTTGAAGTAATCTATCTATCTAATACCTTTAAACGAGCAATTCTTGTATAAATGTATATAATCTGAATCTCGAAAAGGGCTTCAACGATTTTCATGAAACAGTGCTTATAAGCAATGATATACTGAAAAATATGACTCGTCCTGACATCTATTGGCGAGTAGTAATACTTTTATTTTTACCGACACAGCAACACTAACGCTACTTGACAGTAGATGGCGTTGTTAAGCAACACTAAAGCTACTTGACAATAGATGGCGTTGTTAAAAAAACGAGCAAAGCTCAGTCCTCCAGGTACTGATTATAAACAGATAACAAAATGGTAATATTAATAACTACCACCTTCAACCGAGCATACGTAGTCTAGTTCTCTCCATCTCCAAGGCTTTCCAAATGACTGAGTTTATGAACCTAAAAAAAATCCAAACGCTGTCTATCTTTCTACAGCTTCAAGAGAAGCACACTTGTCAGAAATCAGCAGAGGCGGGACGTAGACAATAAACAGGACCTTACTTTATTAAAGTGTAAAATGTTTCTAAGAACACTTTTGAATCGTTAAAATCGATAAGCAGTGGCACATGCCTAACTTAATAGTTACCTTTATAAAAGAACATTAAATAATGAAACACAATCTTACTTCAGTGTAGCATTATGCAATTTAATTCCCAAAATAAAGCCATCTTCGTATTTCTTTTCCTTTTCTAACTGACTCAAACTGTTGTTGACAAAAATGTCGTTGAGGTCATGAAAATAACTCTGCAGATTCTTGAACTGGTGGCTGAGACAAATAGACACACTTATGACGAGCAAGTACGCTGCGGTCACTCTGATCATGTGCATCCACCAAACGAAGTAGGCGACGACCCTTGCTGCGGAGGCGAGGAGAGACCTGTCGTCAGTTTGCGGCCATGCTGTTATCACTGTCGTAAAGGTACCTCCTGAAAATATAAGCGTCTGATCAAAAAGTCTATTTTACAAAAACGCCAGAAACAGTTTTAATTACATTCGAAAAAAGAACACAGGAAAGACATCGATTCTAGAATGCTAACAAAATTAAAAAAAAAACTGGACAGAAAAGCCTGCAGTAAAATCCTACACTTCTTTAATTGCATGGCCTATTATTCGTTTTTAAAAATAGGTATACCTCATTATTGGCTAGTGACGACTAGAGAATACGATTCCGACCATATCGAAACCCCGAAAATTTCGTGACTAAACTTAGCTAATCTCGGGATTTTAGAGATTTCCTCAAACTGGTCTAGTTTGCATTTCGTAATCGGTAGCGAGTGCGTTTAGGCCTTGACTACATTAAGGGCACTTATTACATAACGATAAAAGATTTTCTTGTACCTACCTCGCCGGTACGACAACTGGGATTTATTTTTTTCATTTATTGTTCTACCAGCGACAAGGTTACACAGGATATCATTTAAATTTATATAATTTGTTAATAATAAAAAAGACTGATACGTGGTAGTGTGAAGTGCTAAATTTAAGAGTTAACTAGCCATAGTCAAGACTACAGGAGGATCGAATTAGGGATTACGTACACATTTGTCATCAAAACTTAACATCAAGATTTTAGCTGAGGTAATTTGTAAACAGAAACAACAAGTCGATTTTGAAAATTTAAACAGCACCGCCGCCAGCTAAGCTAAAAGTGCCGACGATAGCCTGGATGTTATTTTGGCAAGAATTATTGCATGCTTCAGACGATTTGAGAAAATTGCTCTCAACGAAAAACACGGATTTACCACAGACAGCGGTCACAATTCGAAAAAGTTTTATGAATTATAGAGAAAAAATCAGAAAGCAAGTAACTGCAGAATTAAAAGATTTGAAAATTGCAGGTAAAAGGTCTATCTTTCGACGAGTGGACATAGATATTTCCGAGCAAACTGACATTGTGGCTATTGTAACCGATGGACCGAACGTTATGATAAAGGAGAGACAGCTTGTTAGCACTGAACAACAACTGTGTCTCGCACATTACACATAGTATTAATTTGGCCATCTGTGATGTGTTTTATAAAAAAAAAAAACGGGTTGCACTCTCCCTCCGTCTTACGAATTTTCGATCAGGTCACGTGATCCTGACGCGAGTTTAACATTTTTTACCCATCACAAAAAAGTGCACAAGGCCGCTAAAGAAGTTTTCACTTCAAAAATATTTGCAAGACCCTACCCCTACCCAAGGGCGGATCCAGAACAAAAGTTTAGGGGGGCGATAATAAGATCTGAAGGTATTTTTTGAAGTTACCTTATCGACCCAGCTCGTGCAATTTTTGAATAATTAAATATACAAACCCAAGTAACCCCAAGTATTTTTTATATGTAATAAAAGTTATATATTTAAAAAAATTGTTATCGCTCCGATATAATATAGACGACTGCGATCATGATGAAAATTTACAGAAGAAGAATGATGATGAGAATTACATGAAGACAGACTGTCCAGAATCAGGTTTAATCTTAGTGTCACAAAATGATCATGCCCGAAAACAAATACCAGACTTAACGGAAGATGAAAATATTAATAAGCGTTTTAACCATGCTAGAGCGATTTTCTCTTTTAAAAACCTGCATTCAGAAAGCTCTTATAGATCTCAATCATCCAATCCGTTTAGAAAATAATGATTTTGATTTGGTAAATAATATTGTTGATGTGCTCAACCCAAATAAATTAACAGTAGAAGCAATCAGTCGGTGAGATGCTAATTTATGCACAGCTGATGCCGCTTTGAAATTTCTTATAAAACAATTGTCTAGTAACAACTCCGCAATAAAATGAAAACATTCATGGTGGAACGTATAAAGCAACGAAGAAGTGATGACATAACTGGTGTGTTGAATTACTTACAAAATCCACGAAAAGATGATGAAAATCAGTTATTACCGGATTTGGAATGACTTGACTTATTTCCAGTTCCTTCACAAGCTTTAATGAGCAGATAAAGAGTATTATTAAAAGTTCATGTACAGTCATTTGCTAAAGTCCATGCATAGTGTAAAGGTTAAAATTGCGTGGAGCCATTCTGTGAATCTCGCACTCACACATTAACATTATCAGAACTGTCAATAATATTAACCTTAAATCGAAGAAATTAGGTTTAGTTTTCTTTATACTAACCAGTTTATTTGAACCGTTCTTACATCTTTTGGTTTTTTAACCTAACAAATTAATTAGGTGTAAACTGCAGTTTGTTCTACATAAGTATTGTTTTTTTCGTATTAAATGTTATCTGCCCCGTGATGTGATACATAGGCGCTGCGACTTTAAATCGGCGAGGCTATGGTCCAAATCACGCTATTTCCATATTGAGTATTTTTGTTAGGAATTACTTTTTTTGTGTTTTGACATCTAGTTCTCTCTGAAAAGGACCAGTTGGTATGAGGACTTTTTGTTTTGTTTGCAAGAATTAAAACAAATGCAATCTAATAAAAATGGTTTTTATTAAAAATTTATAAATAATGTTTTTGATAAATGTCTCTTTTTTTATATATATTTCCTATGGTTATAGCTTAAGTATTCGTTTTCGTAATGAAAAGATAATTGAAACATAACCATAAGAATAAAAAAAAATACAAGTCACCATTCATTCAGTAACACTGCTATATTTTGAAAAACAACTAAGTAAAAAAAATATTTTATATCTTAAATATATTGAAATGTTAAATAATATCTGTAAGAAAAATAGTACTTTATTTTTAGGGTTCCGTATCCAAAGGGTAATTAGCGGAACCCTATTACTAAGACTCCAGCTGTATCTCATGAACCGCGATAGTTAGACAGTTGAAATTTACACAGAAGATATATTTCTGTTGCCGCTATAACAACAAATACTAAAAAACAGAATAAAATAAATATTTAAGGGGGCTCCCATCCAACCAACGTGATTTTTTTGCTCGATTTTGCTCGATATTGATAACGGCAACAGGTAGACGCTTAAAATATTTACAGAATATTTAGTTATATAGTTACTTTAAAAATAAATAATTAAATTAAAATAAAACAAAAATTTAAGGGGGGCTCCGTGATAAAGTGATAAAGAAACGTGATTTTTTGCCGTATTTATAGATAATGATACGGAACCCTTCGTGCACGAGTCCGACTCTCCTATTTAAAATAACCTCTATTATTTTCAATTACAGCAAGTAAGCGCCGCCGCATAGATCCGACTATATTAGAACAGATCTGTTCCTCTAATATTGTCCCAAATTTCTACACAGTGAGATCTAATGACTATGTAGTTCTTTCATTTCGCATGTCCCATCTTTGCACCATCAAACCCCATAGGTTTTCTATGGACCAGCCGCAGTCATCCACCCCCACATATTAAGTGCTATCCGTCCAGATTCCATATTTGAGACAACATTTTGTTCTGCATAACGGGTTCCATTTCTGCGCCACAAATAAACCCTACCGTTTTCAGATGATTCAAACGACTTTTCATCGGTGAATAAGGTGTGCTCCCAGTCAAAATCTAAATACTCCCTTGACTGAATCATGTTCCCAAACACAGCAGTCGGTATGAAACCGTTGTTCTCGTATTGTTCCACCATAAATCGTCTTTGAGTCGCATCAATGTGCCGCGGGCGTCCACTTCGAGGTCGAGTTGATAAACTACCCTCCTCTTGGTTGCGCGAGACCCAACGCTTTACGGTAATCCTCTAAAAACCAAATAGCCAGATTAAAATAAACATTTTTCAAACTACTGAAATTATATTTTCAATTTTTTTTTTAGAAATTTTCTTACAAAAAAGTGTGGTATTAAAAAATTATGATATAACATTAACATCAAATAAAATACTTACGGTAAAACCAGTCTCATTGCAAATTTGAGATATATTGTAACCCATATTATATAGTTCCATAATACGCATCCTCTTTTGAATATTAATATTGGCCTGCATATTTTTTTTAGCAAAGAAATTTAATAAAAACATCAAACAACCTTATCAACACAAGCACCTACAGTAACACATCCACGACGACAAAAAAATGGCTACCTAAGTAATGACCGCATCTAACTTAATAGCTAAATAAAAACACCAAACAACCTTGCACATACATTTACACATTACACACACCAGAAACAAATCGGCAACGAACGAAAAAATAAAATGTCTACCTACGTAACTAAATAGGTCTAAGCTGTTTAACTGAACAAAATATTCATAATTCGTAAAATGTAACAAACACAAAAAGAAAGACATAAGGTGAGATTCGAATCCACAACCTCCTTTGCTCTCAAAACACGTAATAAGATCTGATACGTCTATCCACTAGGCTACGGATGCGATAATTTTTTAGTGAAGTTATTATATACAATATTAAATGAAACTAATATTACTCAGGTCCTACAAGACATATAATTTTATTTCTTTAAGTGTGTGAGTGAATGCGCTTTCCATTCTATTTTGTTTTGAAATTCTATATGCAGTTCTGCAACTGACCGTACATCCCTTAGAATTATCATATAAATATTTGAGAACCAATGACTGATTAGCATGACTGCAGCTTCGTGTTTTCGACATTAATTTTAGTGGAAAGAAGTGATTTCAGATAGTTTGGAACAACTACTAATTGAAGATTTTAAATGTTTTTTCTTGTTATTAGATCACCGGGTATAAATATAGTTTACTTCCAAATGCAAATAAGTAGTTTTCTTCTGATTAAAATAACGAAAAAGAGGAAAAACGATAAACACTGACATCACATTTGAATTAAACCTTTTAAATTAAGTGTGATCTACTAATTCACCAATTTTTAAATATAGCTACCATTTCTCTGTAGTAAATGTTTGAAAAAATCGATTACCCCTTCTGACAATAATAAAAAAAACGTTTTGCCTCTTTAAAATTATAAAAACTATTGAATTGAGTTGTTGACTTTAAATTCTTCTAATATTCTTCATAGACTATCACATAAAAAAATGTTTAAACATTAGTGGGCCGTCTCACAGGGAAGCTGACTTTGTAACAGATTTTTTTTGGAAGTTCTATGAAGAATATAAAGTCAACAGCTCAATTCACTTATGCTTAATAGTTTTCATAATTTAAAGATACTGAACGTTTTTAGTGTTCCGTAGCCAACAAGGAACCCTTATAGTTTCGCCATATCCGTCCGTCTCTCCGCCTGTCTGTCTGTTGTCTGTTTGTCCGCGGCTTAGCTCAGAGACCTTTTTTTTATACCACTAAGGTGGCAACAAACCAGCTTGCGGTCCGCCTTCCGCCTGATGGAAAGCGGTCACCGCAGCCTATGGACGCTTGTTACACCTGGGGCATAACTGGCGCGTTGGCGACTTTTCAAATATCTAATAACTTCTTTTTTAAAGAACCCCATACTGTAGTCCTAAGAGAAAACCTTGGCATGAGCTCCCATTCCACAACCCAAGCAGTTGCGGAAAGAAGTTTCTCGGAAACCGCACTGTACGCGACCATTTCGGTTCTAAAGTGTGAGAATGAATTTCCTGCCGATGGCCAAACTGGTATCCGGGTGCACCCGCCCAAAGATGGCAGCAGTACTCCATATGGGGCCGAACTTGCGACTTGTAAAGCAGCAACCTCTGCCCCGACGTGAAGTACTGCTTTGCTCTGTTACGTACACCAAGTTTTTTCGACGTCAGCTTCACCTCGTCTTGGAAATGATCATGGAACTGATCATCGCTGGAGATGCCAAAACCAAGGATCTCGATGCTCTTAGAGATGGCGAGGGGAGTGTTCTCGAATTGTGGGACGACAGTAAATGGAGTTTTTTTAGGTGTGAACGCGCATATTGTTTCTTTGTAGGGTTGAATCGGGCCAAGTTTTCCCGTCCCGATTTGGCGCACAAGTTCTCCGCGCTTTTCCTGTATGCGTCTGCCGGACAAAACGCTAGCCACCCGTTTGCAGAAACCCTCGGGCACTCCATAAGATGGCAACTCCGATAGAAGACCCCAGTGCCAGACCCGATTAAACGGCTTTGGAATGTCCAGGCTACATGCCAAAGCCTCCCCCTGACTCTCAATGGCTAGTGCCCATCGGTGAGTGAGATACACTAGAAGGTCACCAGTCTAGGGACTGGCCCACTCGACTTATGAACATCTAGAGAAAGCAACGACTGCTGGACCTCCCGCTGTGTTATGGAGATTTCCGGATTGCTGCCAGACAAAACGCTAGCCACCCGTTTGCAGAAACCCTCGGGCACTCCATAAGATGGCAACTCCGATAAGAGACCCCGGTGCCAGACCCGATTGAACGCCTTTGGAATGTCCAGGCTACATGCCAATGCCTCCCCCTGACTCTCAATGGCTAGTGCCCATCGGTGAGTGAGATACACTAGAAGGTCACCAGTCTAGCGACTGGCCCACTCGACTTATGAACATCTAGAGAAAGCAACGACTGCTGGACCTCCCGCTGTGTTATGGAGATTTCCGGCTTGCTGCCAGACAAAACGCTAGCCACCCGTTTGCAGAAACCCTCGGGCACTCCATAAGATGGCAACTCCGATAGGAGACCCCGGTGCCAGACCCGATTGAACGCCTTTGGAATGTCCAGGCTACATGCCAATGTCTCCCCCTGACTCTCAATGGCTAGTGCCCATCGGTGAGTGAGATACACTAGAAGGTCAGCAGTCGAGCGACTGACCCACTCGACTTATGAACATCTAGAGAAAGCAATGACTGCTGGACCTCCCGCTGTGTTAAGGAGATTTCCGGCATGGTCTTACCGCACCACGGTATAGTCGGTGGTACAGCGCTTTCGTCGTTCATATTCGAGTTGAGGCAAAGAGACAACCAAGTAGATCGTCTTTCTCGTTAGCACTATGGGCCATTTCACCACCGGTCTTTCACAGTGATGGTAGCGACGACTAGCGCAAAAGTTCCTTCGGCAGCTTTAGCAGGCGACCAGAAAGCACGACTCCAAGAGGGATAACTCGCTAGTCGCCCACCTATTTAGCCGATAAATTGGAATTTAGCTCTGGCGGTTGCTTTTTTACTGTACCTCGAGGCAGCGTTTAATCTGCGTTTTAACTCAGAAATATTCGGTTATATTATTATTTCGAGCCGTGGTCCAAGCCTCATACGAAGCTTGCTTGAGAATTTTAGCTTCTCTACCGACTGGAGCGAAGACCGTAACTATTGATGTTCAATCCAAAGATGGTAATGGGTAACGCAGGATCTTCTCGCCAGTGAACAAATGATACCTGCGATCTTCCTTATGAATCATCGTCTAACGAAACATCATACGGATATCAGTCACCAGAATTACCTGATGTCTCCGAATAGTCAGGATGTCATGAATATCCCGCTGCAATTTGGGTCCCGAGTGAAGACACTGATTTAGGGTCGGCAACGCGCAAGTGATACCCCTGGTGTTGCAAGCGTCCATAGGCTACGGTGACCGCTTACCATCAGGCAGACCGTAAGCTTGTTTGCCACCTTAGTGGTATATAAAAAAAAAAAAACCGTTTGAACTAGTAGCCGAACAATACAGCGTGGTGAGGAATGAGGAACTGTTCCCCCCTTGTCCAGACAAGGTCAGAAACCGACGTATAGCCCAAACCTTGGTACTCCTGCATGCACTCCAAATACTTCTGTCGGAAGGCAGGATCGCGCCTCATACGCCTCTCCATGGAAATTAAACGTTTTTCGGCTAGCATCCTGGAGTGGCCGAGGGCAGGTTGGTTCGGCAAGTAGAGGAGCCGAGTGAAGAATTGACCAGCGGAAAATTTACCGGTATTATTTACAAGAAGGGCCTCACACTCTTAATCATCCGGGTCAGACCTAGGAGTTGCAGAAGGCTCTTTTACTTTTTACTTCTACAGAAGCGATGATCTGCATCAGCAAGGAACATTCCGAGGAGCCAGACAGGGTCAGTCTGAAGAGGGGCGCAAATAGGACGTACTAGGCTCAGTATGTCCAAAATCTAGGAAATGCCACCAATCCACCGGCCTGAAGAAGCTTAGCCGGTCCTAAGTTGCATTGACCCATAAAATCGGCACCGAGGAGTACTGATATCCACCTAACTGAGAAGATGACAATCAGGATCAGCCAACGCCAGAACCGTTGTCAACTTAGAATTTTCCAGCAAAATTTGGCACAGAAGAAGGAACCCCCGAGGGGCCACAGAGTTTGCAAATTCCTCCTGAGGGGCAACGGTCTAGTTCACAATAGCTCTGATCTTACGGATTCACCAAAGTTCTCCTATTTGTTGGGATCAACCGCTGAAGAGCCTTATGACATGATTCGGCATGTGTACAAAAAACTCAAAATTCTGCTGGTAAACCTTTAAATAAATAAATAAATAAAAAATAAATAAAAAAATACTATACTTGTAACCTACTTATTAAGTAATTACTAATACCTGATAGAACCCGTATTACTCCATCTATTCCATAAGTAACAAGAGCAATGCCGCAACCAAAGCTGAACGGCACACAGTACAACTTAGCTCTCCTTATCATTTGCTGTTCCACTTCAAGGTCGTTGTGGTATCTCTTTAACTCCACTGTTAAGCTGTATAATAGATTGCTCAGCCTGTCTCTGTGGTAGGTTAAATTTAAGCAGAAACCGAACACAATAGGGTGGGAAAATGAAAATAACAACGCGTCTGAAGCCTGTTTGGAGGTCAGGTTTTTCTGGGTGAAGAGGGCACCCACTTCTGTAGCCATGAAGATGCAGATAATGACATCGATGAATTTCGAAAAGTTTTCGTAAAATTTTAAAAATATTTTTGGTAGATTCGGACTGGCAATACCGTGGACACCACATGCGTAGATGATTTTGTTAATGGTGTCGAAGAAAGTAGCCGTTTTGTTAGGGAAATGCTTGTTTCGTGACTTTGTCATGATAGGAGGACTTGTCACAAAAATATTTCTGATTATATACCTTCAGGCAGGTACCTACTCCGCATCAGGTTTAGAGAGTTCATTAAGCCGTAAACACTTTTATTTAAAGAAACTCTTATTTACCAAACCGTAAAGTACCAAAGACTTCTTAGATAAGAGTGTCGATCACTAGACTAGGTAGGTAACCAATCTTTCACAATCGCGACCATATAATCTAACAATTTTAGCCTTATACTTACGGACAATTAGGTAATTATTTATAACTATACATGTCCTTTGATTACGCGCTGCCGATTACTAAATTATATTATTTGTTACACATGTTAGCGTGTGTGATACACATGTTAGCGTGTGGGTTATCACGACAGACAGGGCTGAATTTACAGTTAAACAAGCTTTTACCCGCAGTTTCCACGTAATATATAACCTATAACAATACGGAAAGTATATAGGTACCTACCTATTTATAGGTAGCTACGTGTAGGTGAAAGTTTTAAATAAATCCGTTCAAACATTTGTGAGTTACCTATAAAGCGAAAAACAAGTATAACATTTATGAAGATATATATAAAAATTAATACAAACCAACTAATAGTATGTATGTACCTACCTTAATACATAATTTCTAGAAATGTCGACTATTTTTAAAAATAATAGACATTTTTTAATCGCAATTAAATTATCTTTATTTCCAGAAAAGGCTTAAATACCACTGAACGTGGATAAGGGGTTGAAGCAAAACAATGCCTGAGTCGCAGCAAAAGTAAATTTGTGATCTCTCCCGTCTCCCTGGCTGCCTATCCCTGCTGGAAATAGGCGTAAAGTCACTACTTTAACACACGTACTTCCTCTCTGTGAAATACGATTAAACAATCATAAGTAACAATTTCTAATTGAATTTAATAACGTAACTCGTAATATAATAGTCGTAGGTAGGTACATAAACGACATATTTTTCGTAATTTAATAATTACCTAGTATAATAAAGGCTATGAGTAGCTATGCAATGTATATCACAGACACAATGTATGTGATTTAATCCTAAAAAATTGCACATGAAATTAAACAGCACTATGTGCCCAAATGTTATGCAAATAAAAAACTACAATAACAAGTGCGTGGTCTTTCTAACTTACCTGCAGCGCATACATTAGAAAATAAGATATTTTAAGCTTCAATATTGTTTCGTAAATTTCCTGACCGTCTCAAGTTAAGGTCAGTATGAATAACCTTGGTTCAGTCATTCTATACGTACTGGTCACTGGCCACATTTATTCACTTTACGAATGAGCAGTCGAACTGGGGAAGTACCTCCTTCACCTTACAGAAAACCATGGCCATAAAAACGCTTACATTGAGTAGTGTTGTGTTACTGGCGGAGAGTAAGGTTGCCAGAGCCTCTGCTTTAGCTAAGATCCTGACATCTGCACAGCCGCAGTCACTGAGACAATCCTCGCTGATATGGAATGTTTTATTATTAACCCGTGAGTAGTAATATAAACGACGAAGGCGCTGTATCACCTACTATACCGTGGTGCGGTAAGAGCATGCCATTCTCTAGACGTTTATAAGTCGAGTGGGCCAGACGGTATACCAGCAGTGGTGCTTAAGCAGTGTGCTCCTGAGTTATGTTCTGTACTCACGCGCCTCATCGCGCTTTCCTACCATACTAGGCAATTTCCGTCTTAATGGAAGACTGCGATTGTGCACCCGGTGCCCAAAAAGGGTGATAGATCAGATCCATCAAATTACACGCCTATCACTATTCTCCTCTCCAAGGTGATGGAGCGTGTGATAAACACTCAGGTTCTAAGATACCTAGAAAAACACTACCTGATCAGCGACCGTCAATAAGGCTTTCGCCACAGTCGCCCGACTGGTGACCTTCTAGTGTATCTCACACACCGATGATGGGCACTAGCCATTGAGAGTCAGGGGAAGGCATTGGCATGTAGCCTGGACATAGCGAAGGCGTTCAATCGGGTCTGGCACCGGGGTCTTCTATCGGAGTTGCCATATTATGGTGTGCCAAAGGGTTTGTGCAAACGGGTGGCTGGTGTTTTGTCCGGCAGACGCAAACGAGCCGTAGTTGCTCCGATAGCATGGACATTAATGCTAGTGTCTCGCCAGGCTGTGTGCTGTCTCTTACGCTGTTTCTACTGCATATCAATGACATATTGGACATCAATAACAGACATTGCTATGCAGATTACAGCACTGGAGATGCTTATTACACGGGCCGTGCTAACATCCCTCGTTTCGATACGGAGGAAAAGCGCGGAGAACTTGTGTCTCAAATCGGGACCACACTGTCCAAGGTCTCTGACTGGGGACGGGAAAACTTGGCCCGATTCAACCCTACAAAGAATTAATCTGCGCGTTCACCGCTAAAAAACCCCATTTACTGTCGTCCCACAATTCGAGAACACTCCCCTCTTCATCTCTAAGAGCATCGAGATCCTTGGCATCTCCAGCGATAATCAGTTCCGAGATCATTTGCAAGAAAAGGTGAAGCTGACGTCGAAAAAACTTGGTGTACTCAACAGAGCAAAGCAGTACTTCACATCGGGGCAGAGGTTGTTGCTTTACAAGTCGCAAGTCCGGCCCCATATGGAGTACTGCTGCCATCTTTGGGCGGGTGCACCCGGATACCAGCTTGGCCGTTTTCACTTGGTTCAACGTCGGGCTGTGAGAATTGTCGACTAACCCAAACTCACTTACAGTATCGACCCCTCATGTCTCAGGAGACTTTGCCTCCCTGTATGTGTTCTCCATTCCCCCGTCCGACCTCGGCACTAACGGCCCCTGATGACGATCTCGCTATCCGGAAAGCGAGATTAGTCTCAACGACCTCCCCTAATAGGGCCTCCCCCTCACACGACGCGACGCCGACGTCCCTAGGTTCGTCGGTGACCGCACGGATACACGAGGTATCAGTGCCGGGGCGCTTCTCACCCCCACTCTCTCGCAATCGCAACCGCGTAACGGAAAACTCCCCTCCTGGCGCTGGCTCACCTTCGGGTTCGAGGCTCACGCTGGTCGATGGGACAACCCCGTGAGTGTTGGGCGCTATATGGGCTGAGACTCCTTCAGAGTCTCGCCCCAAAAGCCCGTTGGAGCAGAAATGGCTGCATCAGCCAACTGCATAGTCAGTTCAGAAAATAAAAAGAAAAACATTGAGTATCACGGGCGGCACAGAAATTACAAACTCGAGTCAATAAAGCCTTCGGTTTTAGCCTTAGGCTTCTAAATAGCTAGTTTTAATACACAATGTACTTTGTATTATGTTTAAAAAGTATATGAAATTTTTTTCTTTCTAATTTGTAAATAATAACATTATAAAATCAAAATACAAATTTATTTTAAATATATGCATATAATTTGATTAACACTCCAGTCTCAACAGGCAACAATTATCACAATATACCTACACTAACTCTCATAAAATACATAGTTGTATATTTTATATATGTATATACACACACCAACATTGTATATTATACAAAATAACTAAAAATAAATGCTAGATTTTTGTTAACAAAATTGATTTGGATTTTCGAAAATAGAGTAAACAGCCAATAAAAAAATATAAAAAAAAAATGTGGTCCCTTAAACAACGATTTACTCTTACGGGTAGGTACAGTCGTCTGCACGTCATGCGCCGTACGTAAACGTTATTGTGCAACATTTTTTATAACTCATGTTTACGATTGACATGGTCACTTATCCTTAGAGCTCCTTATATCTCCTGATACCTATTTACATACAAAAAATCATTCTTAAAATCATACATCAAATTGAACTACTTACTACACAAAATGAAATTATTACATCAAGAATGCAATACAAAAATGCTGCTTTGCACTGGAATATATTTAATTTTGCTCAGCAAAATGTAACCCTGTCGATTGGAAGTTTGAGGAATTAATTTATAGTTTGGAATCGAAGAACTTGAGCTCGCGGTCTTCGGGCAGTTTCTTGAAGTAGCTCTCAACGTAGTCATCAGTTACTTCCGCTAATGTTTTTGGGTTCCACTGGGGTTTATTATCTTTGTCTATGAGCAAAGCACGCACACCTGAAAAATACAATTGTCTTTAAAATATATTTCACTAGCTTTTTTCGTGGTTATTCCCGCAGGAACTTCGAATTTTTCGGGATAATCTTATGTTCTTCACCGGGACCCAAACTATCTACATACCAAATTACATCTACATCGGTCTTTATATGGGGGAATTATGCAGTAACAAACAGACAGACAGACAAACTTTTACATTTATAATATTTATAGGATTATAGGATATAGAATAATTAAAACAACATAAAAAATACTACACAAGTCCGTTCACGCACGTCATTGCAGGGGCGGATCGAGCGGGGGGCGATCGTGACGGCCTTAGGACGGCCGAGAAAGAAATGAATTGTAAATTTTTTTAAAACATAAATATATATACTTGGGGTTATTTGGGTTTGTATATTTAATTATTCAAAAACTACTCGAGCTGGGTCGATTAAGTAACTTACGTTTGCAGATTCAAAGTTCAAAAATACCTTTAGATCTTATGATCGTCCCCCCTAAACTTTTGTTCTGGATCCTACCCTCCGTCATAGTGGATATTTGACAAACTTGTAAACCGATTTTGTTCAAAACAATTTTTGTTAAAAGTATTTATAAAGCTCAATAATTGTAATTTTTCCAGATTTTTAGAACTCACAGTTAAAAGGTAAGAGGCAGGGGGCGCTCTATTATTAAATTCGTAAGCTTCTTTCTGTGAGAAAAGGCTTAAAATCCATTATTTGACCATCACAGACTTGTTTTTACCTATCCAACAAAACCACACTCAATGAGGTATTCAAATAAACCCCTTTATTTAATCTATGTAGCGTAATGCATGTATCCTTTAATAGCTATTTATGCCATTGTTGCAATAACACAAGTGTTAAAAAGACAGATTTTGTACAATGCATAAAATGCTTTTTATCCGACCAGAAAAAAATATACCCAATAATTATAAAAAAAATAGTATATTTCAGTAGTTTAACCTGTTTATCCCTACCTGTAATGATTGACGAAAATATGAATATGAGAAAAGAAGACTTTCTTTATCAAAATGTAATAACTGGTTTGGAAAATTTGCGAACGAATTAGACAAATGTACATACATTATACCTACTATTACCCACCACAAATTACTTAGGTACGCCTTCGATATATTAAAAAATAAAGATAGTTTGTTGAAACGATCGACTTCCTCACCTTCAGGAAAGTCGTGAGTCTCGGTGGCCCGGCAAGCGATACGGTATTCCATTTTGAGGCACTGGCCCAGGTCGAGCTGTGCGCCTCGCTGCAACGCTCGCAGGGTTATCTTCAGGGAGCCGGGACACATCTGGCTTAAAGTCTAACGTACAAAAAATATGTGATATAATAATACATTTTACATCATAATTTGGTAAATATACACAAATACAGACTTTTGAGATCTTACTTCAATTAATATTGCAGAAAATGGAGGTTTTAACATGATAAGGTGCTCTCTGAGCCCAGAGTGTCATTTATTCTAAGTTTGGTTTACCTTAACATCGCATCGGATTTGACCTGATTTTAGAACAAGAAAAGGTTCGAGAATATTTTTTCCACCGGTGATACCGCGAGTTACTAGATATTTGTTAGGCGCGGTGTGCGGCGCGAAGTGGTTAGTATCATTCTTACAGCCTATCTAATAAACAGGCCACGTGAAACACGAAATAAAATTTAAACCAATAGTCAAAGGCAAATTTTTTTATTCAAATTAGGTTTTAACAAACACTTTTGAATCGTCAAAGTAATGAAATACCATTTTTTGAAATTTGAATAATATTTCATACTGACCTTATTCATTTCGTACCGGGGTCCAGACATATCGATTAAAAGATCTTTTTGCTGAAGGTAGTAGAAAAAAAATATTTTAAATTAAATTGTTCCGCGTGTAAAACCAAAATTGTAGCAGTAGTGCGTGTGTAAACTTGATTTTTGCCACATTATAAAAGTGTCTATAATTGAATTATGTATAAGTGTTTTTTTAAGACATAAAGCTATTCAAGAAATAAGTGTATAAAAACATACCTGAAGTGTTTTCACAGACCAGTCATTGTTCACCTTTTCGAGTCTCTCAATAACTTCTTCGACAGTTCCGGCAGCGAAGCAATAGCTGATGTCTTTAATGTTATCTGCTAATGAGAATTCTTCTGTGGGCTCGTGGAACTTGTTCAGCAGAGATCCAACTTCTATATCGCTTGTGCACCGAGACAGCAGCTTCTCTAGCTCGTACAGACGTTGGCTTGGAACGTAGTGTGTGGCTATACCAGATTTAACTACATCTTTGCCTTTTAACCTGTCACCTAAAAGATGGACAGTATTTTTTTAGTATTTTTTTCTTTACCAATAAAACTATACCTAAGTAAAGTGTAACGTCATAAGAAAAACCTATTACTTTGTGAGCTGACATAATTCTACCCGCAAAGTAAAATATTTACATACATTACCTACAGTACTTAAAAAGTAATTAATTGGTGAATCAAATTTTAATGTTTTTATTTGCTTCATCTGCCATACCTCCAATGTAGGCCAGATCGCAGAAAGCTTTAAGTAAAATTATAGCATATATAGAATTGAAAAAGAATATGTTTGTCTAGTGCATTACCGTTTTAGGTTTATAACGGTTTGCGACTATCATCTGTATGTTGTGCGGCGGGTTTTTGCCTAAAATATTTTCGATCCCTTTTTTTTCTCTATGGCCTGAACGGAGCGCGTGTTGGAGCGGCGGATATCAATGCATATTGGCTTTTTGACTAGCTTGTTAAGTATGTCATCCCGGCAACGCTGTAGGCATTTCCCGTCTCTTCCTCATAAGATCCTGATCCCAGCTCTAAGGATTGATAACAGAATCGGCGGTCCCCTTCACAGACGACAGTTGCAAAATCGTTGTATTTATATATAGCATTAGCGGTGGTTTTCAACAACGCGAAACGGTTGCGAAGTTACAACTGGAATTTTTCGGAACCCATCATGGTTTGGTGCTTGGTGTCAGGCGGAGTTTTGCTTTCGGGCGCTGCCTTTCGAGTTTAAAGTGCATCGAACAAGTCGGTAATCGCTTTCGATATTAAACTTACAGATCACTAAATTACTTTTAAATATATACTTCCTGTTGGCCATGATAAAATCGATCTAGTTCTTGGTCAGTCAGGGCTTCGCCATGTCCACTTTCTTTTTTCCTTTCCTTGAAAAAGGAATTCATTAAGCATAGCCCCTGCCTCTTTAAGAAGTTGATTTTTTTTCCCTCTATGATTTCTACGATTAAACCTCATCATCAGAATATGGGCGCCCCTGTGGGTGCAACCTTTAGGTTTAGATAATGTCTCTGTGTTAATTTGAATACAACATATACAAAATAAGTGCCTCATTACTTTTAAAAACACTGGACTCAATAACTCGTTATTTATGTTGATGCCATATCGTTTCTAAATTTTCTTTCTGCAGAATGTTCTGGTCTTGTAATAGGAGAGACATAGTGGCTCCTTTATACAAACACATCAGCAATTCGATGCACCGATAGTCAATGTGGCACCGCTGGAAAAACTGTAACACTGCCTAGGTCTTAATCAAATTAAAAGCTTTTTCATAGTCTACGAACGACTACATTGCTTACTACAAAACTCATAATTATGGCTTCTGATACCACTTTTCTGTTCTTCTTTTTCATCAATACACAACACTATTCTTTTACTTTTCTGGCCGTACTTGCAGTAGTAGGTATTCTATCCCATCCTTAAAGATTTAGCTGGAGCTTTTTGCATACATGTGGTAGGCAATTAACAATAGGCAAAAGTTTATGACTTTAGGTTCCTTTTTTAGAAATCTTGGCGCCTTAAAGACGCTATAAAGAAAGATCTCATATAATTTTAATTTGTACAATAAAGAATTAAATTACATAAAATAAAATCATAATACCATTAAAATATTTATTGACGTCTAAATACTAAAGTTATTATTGTTATAAAGAATGAATTGTTATTTCTCCTCGCCATAATTTTCTTATTCGTTGGACTATTTCAGCCATGGTGATAGACGACATCTTGGAAGATCATCCCTAAGTTTTGCTTACGCCGAAAATTAATAAGTTGACAACGGGTCTGGCGTTGGCTGATCCCGACTACCATCTTCTCAGTTCGGTGGATCTACTCCTTGTTTCCGATTTTCTGGGTCAACGCAACTAAGGACCGGCTAAACGTCTTCAGGGCGGTGGGTTGGTGGTACTTCCCACGGATTTTGGTCATGCCATAATTGGCCCAGCACTTCCAATTTGTGCCCCTTTTCAGATTAACCCTGTTTGAATCCACGGTATGTCCTTTGTTGATGCAGTTCAGCGCTTTTGGGTAGTAGAAGAGCCTCCTGCAACTCCTAGGTTTGATCTGGCTGATGAAGTGTGTAAGGCCACTTTTGTGAATAATACAGGTCTATTTTCGACTGGTCAATTCTTCACTAGACTTCCCTTCTTGCCGAACCGACCTGCCCTCGGCCAACAGGACGGTAGCCGAAAAACGGTTTATTTCCATGGAGAGGCGTATGAGGCATGATCCTGTCATCCGACAGAAGTATTTGGAGCTCATGCAGGAATACCAAGCTTTGGGCCAACTGTCCGTTTCTGACCTTGACTAAACAAGGGAGGAACACTTCTTCATTCCTCACCATACTATCTTCAAGGGAGGAAAATAAGAGATTCTTTGATGGTTCGGCTCCTAGTTGAAACGGTGTGCCCTTAACCAGTGTCTTCACTCGGGACCCAAATTCGGGGGATATTCATGACATCCTGACCAATTTTCGGAGATATCAGGTAGTTCTTGTCGCTAATATCCATATGATGTTTCGTCAGAGGGTAATCCATAAGAAAACTCGCAGTTATCAATTGATTATCTGTCGATAAATTTCTTCGTTACCCATGAATGTCTTGAGTTGAACACCAATACTTATGGTCTTCGTTCCAGTCGGTTCGTCGCTATTCGGACCCTGTTAGGACTTGCTGATAGGGAATGTGTACACTTCCCTCGCGCTGCTTCTGTTTTGAGCAGCGACGTCTACGTTGACGATAACTGCACGGTAGCCTCAAACATTGAGGAGGCAGTGATTCTCCGCGATGAGTAAATTGGAATCCACCATGCCGGCGGATATGAGCTTCGTAAATGGATTTCTAACTCTTCTGATCTCCTCAATGATCTCGCCAAGGAGTTACAGCAGGATCCTCTGATCTTCCATAATGTCGACAACCCGAATTCATTAGTAATTCTTGGAGTACAATACTAACCGATTGCGGATTATTTCTTGTTTCAGGTGGAAGCTCTTTCAGCTCCCAAGACCTGGAATAAGCGCTCTGTGTTGTCTACCATAGGCTGGATTATTGACCCTTGCGGTTTGCCTGCTCTTGTGGTTTTTTGAGATAAGTGCCATTAAAAAAAACTGTGGCTGGAGTGACTGGGACCTGGACCTGGGATACCACGCTTACTATTCTTACTTATCTATTCACGATTCCAAAGATGGAATCGACTGGTGCTACTCTTTTGAGCCAATTGCTCAATCTCGTGGTCTCGAGCTTGGGCCAATCTGTACCCATTTCCCACGTCTACGATTGAACTACTACTACTCGATTAGGGATTCTGAACTAGTCTTATCAACGTCAAAACGTGAACAAGCGCTCCATATCCTAGTATGAAATGTACAACGAGAGCACTATGGGACTTTGATAGGAGATCTTCAAGCTGGTAGCTACAAGTTCAAAGGCATATTTTGGCCAGACTTAACCCATTTCTCGACGATCGCGGACTCATTCGTTTAGGCGGCCGATTACGTCATGCAAACTTGCCTTATAGTACAGTCAAATTAGATACATTAAAAAATAGCCACGACTGGCTATCAATACCGAAAAGCCATGACCAGCTGATCATCGTCTCGTAGGTGTGCCACACTTCCCATAACTTATTCCGATTTACGTGACTTTGTATGTTAATGTGTATAGTAACCAAGCACCGTTTATAGTACTGCAATATACATATATATTTCACATAACGTAAGCTTAGGTTTTTGTATCTTTCTAGACTCTATCTAGACGGATTTTGCTTTGAATTTCTTCCTATTGTTATAGGTCCTTCTGACTCCTATCCGACAAAGGCGTATTCAAGAAAGCCCGTAAAAGCTTATTAGCTCAAAGCAACTAGATCGCATCCTCTCTTATTAGATCACAAGACAAATAGACGCGGCATCGAATCTCTTACCAGTCACTAAGTTAAGCTACCATCAGCGAGTGCTCTAAACAAGCGTTCACCGGTGCCCGAGTACATAGAGTTACTAATAAGAGAGCCCAAAAATGGTAACAATGACCCTTGCCGAACATTAGACTCCTTCTACAAAAGTGTCAAGAAAGCTACAGGCGTACAAAAAGCAGTCACGAAAACGAGATGGAAGGGATGTAGCCTGGCTGGAGGCTAACTGGATTAACATAAGACAAACACTGCAACTGGAAGTCTCATATTCAGAATGTGTGCTCCAAAATAAATAGCTTCACTTACGCCCTTAGACAGTTACGAACACTGGCAACTGAAAAAGCTGCACTAACAGTATATCATGGGTATGTTGTTTCTGCATTGAGATATGGACTCTTATTATGGGGCAATTCCACTTTATTAAACGAAGCCTTTATTGCCCAAAAAAAATGTATTAGAGCAATTTGTGGTGTTGGGCCATTACATTCATGTAGACCTTTGTTTAAAAGACTAAAGATATTGACACTTGTTTCTCTTTACATACTTGAAATAGGTCTCTTTGTAAAGAAAAATGATTATATTTATAAAAAAGCCAATGATGGATTAAAATATAGCTCAAGAGATATCACAAAATTAAAACTAGAATTGTGTAAAAGCACTCTTTATCAAAAAAATTTGTTACATCACGTCAATTATGGTGTTCAATAAGATACCTAAAGACATCAGAGAGCTTACAATAAATCATTACAAATACAGACTGCAGCAATGGCTTGTGGATCGATGCTTTTATACGTTAAAAGAATTTCTCGAGTATAAATAACCAAGTGTGATAATTTTGTAAATTAAGATATTGTAAGAATAATTTTGCATGCCTTAAGAAGGTGAAACATGTTTTGTACTTAAATACTTTAGAACCATCATATGTAACCGTGTTTCTTGCAAATAAATCTATTTATATGATTTATTTATTTATAACTTAAAATTTTAGATCCACTCCATACTCATTACTTTAGATCCTCACAGATTCATTAACAGTCATTAAGGGCTCCCTTAGGTCCTCTTAGAGGACATTAGGACAGGCAGATGTGGTCCATGTAGGTACAACAACCTACCACAATTGAGGGAAGCAATACTTAAAGTTTTTAATCATAGGTTTTACATTACCCAGCTTTAGCTTTGACGAATAAGAACATTTAGTGACAGCGGTGGGATCATGCTGGGCCCATAACCTAGAGGTCCGTGTTGTCCGTACCAATATACTTATTTAGTCAAAGCACTTATCGCAAAAAAAATTAGCGCCACCAAGATTATGTCAAAAACCCGTTATAGGAATAATCACCCAAACAATTCTTATTGACATTTTGGTCAGCATGTTTGAACATCGTGTGCAGAAGCGGCTCATGACAATTTTAAATAGGTGTTTACCAAAAAAAAACCAAAAGAGGAATTGCTTAAATGCTAACCTTTTATTATTCTATTTATAACTAAAATTCATTCGCATATTTAGATTTAAAATCGCGTGTCGCGCGTGTATGCTTTCGTGTTACATTTTAGTGACCCTTTGTCTTTATTTCAAGCTGAATTACTAAAATATTTTTGCACTGTTCAATCGCATTACAATAATCACATTTTGTTTTGCTATAGTTACTTATTAGACACTAACAAAACTGTAAGACCGTAGGCGGGCTTAAGCTGGCAACAGTATTGTTCTTACATAGCCCAGGCGCAGTGCTCGACATTTTACTCATTTTTCATACAAAATCTTCTGTTTCAAATGTGACACTGTGTCAAACTTTCTCTTTCACACTAGTTGATTTTAGCTCGAAGTCTCTGTATTAAAATTCGTTTCATAGAACCGCAATTGCTAGCGCTCCATTAAGTGACACAGTCTCCTCAGTGCAATTCCATGCTAAATCTTGCGTTAGCTGTGTGTTGTGTGTGTGTACAGAATGTTTTTAGTGAAATTGTATTTCAACATCAAGAGTAATCGAAGCATAATTATTTTTTATTTTAAGTGAAATCTAAAACATATTGTTTCTTAAGTAGATAATTATTTATGAGAGTGCGTTGCACCAGCGCTCCTTAGGACGAGCCGCTTCTAATCATGTGAATACTAAGAAGTGGATTGAAATGAAATTTGTTCAGTAGAAAGGGTCCAGAATTAACATAGATGCAGGATATTTAAATCTCTGAAAAAAAAAACACAAGCCCAATCATAAAATGTAGCAGCCAGCTATTTATAGTATAGTATAGATTTCGTATCATTTTGGATATTAATATTTTTTTTTTTCAGAGATAAAAAAATGCAATTTTATATGTAATACAGATACAGATTACTTACCTGTTAACCCTAAATACATCCCCAGATTAACTTGCAGCCTGGGTAAGAAGTAAGAACCTCCCACATCTGGAAATAGACCAATCTTAGTTTCTGGCATTGCTATCATTGTTTTTTCTGTTGCAACTCTATACCTTCCATGGACTGACATCCCCAAACCACCTCCCATAGTTATACCATTTATAAGTGCAACATAAGGAATTTTATATTTTCCTATTAGATAATTTACATTATATTCTGTTTTGAAGAATATTGGTCCTTCAGTTCTATCAATAGCTGCTTTAACATCTCCACCAGCACAAAAAGCCTTATCTCCAGCACCTTTGATAATGACCAGACTTTTATTTTTCTCCCATTCCTGAAGCTGTGGAAGTATCTTTGCCACCATAGAAGTATTTAAAGAGTTAAGAGCTTTGGGGCGGTTTAGCGTAATAATTCCAGCATTGTTTAGTGTTTCAAATAACACATCAGGCTCTTGAGTGGACATTGTACGTTTTGCTCCACTTGATAATTGTCTTGTTACACTGATTCCGAGCTTCAGCATCTGTGCACAATATGCATCAAGATCACTAACAAATTAAGCATTATAAACATTGATAATCTGCAGTTTTAATCCTGTGCCAGTTTAACATCTCAAGGTTTTCTTTATATAAATGACCACAAAACACATACATTTCAAATCAATACAAAATCAAATTTATTAACCGATTCATGGGCTATAACTTATGAGGCATGTTAAGCTATAAAGTTTCATTAGAAGCCGAGAGACGCGTCAAAACTGAAATAGAAAATAAGTACGAAAAATATCATATATATAGGCCTGTAGGGCCTATGACACATCTAGCTTGTCATTCAAATATAGTACATGGCTCCTAGCAAATATTGGGTCTAGAATAAGAGGCCATGAATTGGTTAAGGCTAGTCTAGATATAATAAATTTAGACTTACAGACATCTAATCTTCATTATTGATAAACCTAAAAGTTAGAATATCTATATAGAAAAAGGGCTCCTTTAGGTAAAATATACTAATTGTAGGTAAAATATTTTTATGAAGATTGATGAAAATTTTGCCCTAGTAGATGTATCATTTAAGATTAATCTTTATTTTTATTTGAATTTTTTTTAGTATTAAGTAGTGTGTATGTTTCATAATACACAACAGGCTTACTTCATTTTAACTAAGTTTAAAGTTATCTCCCACCACCAAAATGCATTTCAGACAGGCAAGTCTACAACTTTGGCATGTTTATCGCTGGTCAAAGAAATTTTATTTTGCATGAATACCAGCATGCCAATAACAACTTTTTTTTTTTAATATGTCCAAAGCTTTCAATTATGTGTGTCACAAAACACTGCTAAATAAATGTTGCAAACAATTTAATAGGAGCCTGTCTCAGTTATTGCCTACAAACTCAAACATGAACGATGAAGGCGCTGTACCACCTACTATATCGTGGTGCGGTAAGACCATGCCGGAAATCTCCATAACACAACGGGAGGTCCGGCGGGCGTTACTTTCTCAAGTTAAGTGGGCCAGACGGTATACCAGCAGTGGTGCTTAAGCAATGTGCTCCTGAGTTATGTCCTGTACTCACGCGCCTCTTAGCACTTTCCTACCACACTAGGCAATTTACGTCTTGATGGAAGACTGCGAATGTGCACCCGGTGCCCAAAAAGGGCGATAGATCAGATCCATCGAATTACAGGCCTATCGCTATTACCTCTCTCCTCTCCAACTTGATGGAGCGTGTGATCAACACACAGCTTCTAAGATACCTAGATGTACACGACCTGTTCAGTGACCGTCAATATGGCTTTCGCCACGGTCGCTCGACTGGTGACCTTCTAGTGTATCTCAGACACCGATGGGCACTAGCCTTTAAGAGTCAGGGGGAGGCATTGCCATTTAGCCTGGACATAGCGAAGGCGTTTGATCGGGTCTGGCACCGGGGTCTTCTATCGAAGTTGCCATCTTACGGAGTGCCCGAGGGTTTGTGCAAATGGGTGGCTAGCTTTTTGTCCGGCAGACGCATACGAACCGTAGTTGACGGTAGTTGGTCTGATAGCATGGACATTAATGCTGGTGTCCCACAAGGCTCTGTGCTTTCTCCTACGCTGTTTCTACTGCATATTGATGACACATTATCCATCAACAACATACATTGCTATGCAGATGACAGTACTGGAGACGCTTATTACACGGGTTGTGCAAACATCCCTCGTTCCGTTGTGGAGGAAAACCTCGGAGAACTTGTGTCTCAAATGGAGACCACACTGTCTAACTGTGTGTAACTTGGGACGTAAACTTGGTCCAATTCACCCCTACAAAGACACAAGTGTGTGCGGTCACCGCTAAGGAAACCCCATTCGCTGTAGTCCCACAATTCCAGATCACTCCCCTCTCCATCTCCAAGAGCATTGGGATCCTTGGTGTCGACATCTCCAGCGATGTTCAGTTCCGAGATCATTTACAAGATAAGGTAAAGCTGGCGTCCAAAAAACTTGGTGTACTCAACAGAGCGAAGCAGTACTTCACGTCGGGGCAAAGGTTGTTACTTTACAAGTCGCAAGTTAGGCCCCATATGGAGTACTGCTGCCATCTCTGGGCAGATGCACCCGGATACCAGCTTGGCCCTTTTGACTCGGTTCAACGACGGGCTGTGAGAATTGTCGACGATTCCAAACTCACTTGCGGTATCGAGCCCTTAAGTCTGAGGAGAGACTTTGCCTCACTGTGTGTGTTCTACCGCTTGTACAATGGGTTGTGTTCTGAGGAATTGTTCGAAATGATGCCTACGGCTACTTTCTACCACCGCCCCGCTTGCCATCGACAGGGAATTCATTCTTATACTTTAAAACCGAAATGGTTGCTTACAGTGCGGTTCCAGAGAAACTTTCTCCAGCTAACGCTTGGGTTGTGGAATGAGCCCCCTGCCAAAGTTTTCTCCAAGGACTACAGTATGGAGTTCTTCAAGAAAGAAGTTATATTTTTGAAGGGTCGGCAACGCGCGAGTGATACCCCTGGTGTTGCAAGCATCCATAGGCTATGGTGACCGCTTAGCATCAGGCGGACCGAGGGCTTGTTTGCCACCTTAGTGGTATAAAAAAAAAATACGGAATACAAACAAATTGGCATCATATCAGTCAAAAAAAACTTAAATTTTTTTTGATTTACATTAATGACATGCTAAGTATTACAAATCATAATATCATAATCTCTTATTTGCAGATGACATATAAAATTAAATGGCTTGACTTAAACAATTTAAAAGGTAACATTGAAAAAAATCGGCCAAGTGCGAGTCGAACTCGCGCACAAAGGGTTCCCTACCATACACGTTTGTTGTATGAAATCCCCCTTTAATATTTGTTTTATTTTAATTTATTTATTTATTTTTAAAGTGACTTTATAACTAAATCTTCTGTTAATATTTGAAGCGTCTACCTGTTGCTGTTATCAATATCGAGCAAAAACCACCAAAAAGATTACCCCACTTAAATATTTATTATATTCTGTTTTTTAGTATTTGTTATTGTGTTGTGAAATACATCTTCTATGAAAAGTTTAACTATTTTTATATCACGGTTCATGAGATACAGCCTGGTGACAGACAGACGGACAGCGGAGCCTTATTAATACGGTTCCACTAACAATTTACTACCTGACTGCAAACATACAGAAAACAGTACCTTGAATCAGAACATGCTATATGCAGCAAATGGTGCTCACTCATGTTTTGTGTGATACCAAAATACCTGAGAGAACCAGAGTTGAAGTATACAAAGCTGCAATAGTAATGCTATATGGCAGCGAAAGTTAGGCTGCCAGAAGCATTCAGGCACAAAAACTTCATACTGCCGAAATGTGAATGCTCCGTTGGTCTGAAGGTGTAACAATGAAAGACAAAGTCCGCAATGAGTTCAATCAAACCAATTGCTCACAAAATGGTAGAATTGAGATTGAAATGGTACAGACATGCTCCAACCTGAAGACTTTGTTGTGAAAAAGTGCCTACCTTTTGCAACAGGAAAAAGCAGAAAAGGAAGTCCAAAAGGAGCGCCTCAGAATTAGGAAAGCCGACCCGGTATAACAGGAGTTGGTGAGGACAAACAAATATTTTTCCTAATAATTATTTTTTCTTCTCTTATCCTCGTGTTGTCGTCTGGGAGCATGTAAGGTAATTACTACATGCTATGCTTAATGTTACCTCAGTCCATAGCATAAAACATATCAATTGTTTTGTATTAACAATTTACCAAATATATTTTACTGTGCATTATCAAAGTTCATCATTTATCAACCAGATCAAAGTTCATAGACATTTGTGGTGGCCTAGGGGTGACGATTTTCCCTCGCATTCTGAGTAGCGGAAGTTCGAGCCCGGTGTGTACCAGTGAGTGTTATTTCTTTCTCAAGTACATGAATAGTTACACAACTAGCTTTTTTGGTGAAGAAAAATTTACCCTGCATTCGTCAAAAATAAGACGTAGGTATGTGAATTTTTGAAATGAAACAGGCCACATAGATAAAAAAAACTCCATAAAACCACCAGTCTTAAGTATTAGGGGCCGATTCTCTTAAAGCGGGCTAGCAGTTATCTGCCCGTATTAAGAGTCTATTCCAATAAATACAGAAAGTTAAATTTTACTAAAAAGTTACGGCAGATACCTAAAAAAGCATTTTAACACTCATAATTTAATTTTATTTTATATATATTTTAATTTTATTAATTATAACCTAATTCATTATTTTATAATTATAACCTAAAGGGACTTTTACTATTTATGTGGTTCGTTTCGGTATCTATTACGGTGCGCAAAAGGAAATGTCTTTTCTCTAAGGCAGCTTTAAGGAAAAAAAGAAACTTGCACTCACTTTAACAAAGTAAAATAAAATTTACAACTGAAAGGCCTGCAGATTTTGTTATCTCATAACAATATTTCTGAAAGGCCAAAAATTCGCAAGTAAAGTGCTGACCACTTGGAATAAAATTAATTTTATACAATATATGTAAATTATTCTATTTTTGATAAGATTAAGATAATATTAGATTTGAACAATTTGTGATAACAGATAATCTCTGGCGCGCTTTCATAAACCCAACTCGGGTAAGTGTCCGGTTAACAATGGCAGCAGGAAAGGAAATACATTTTTCTACAGTACAGCAAGAGACAGCATGAAACTCTAGCCCGCTAGAGTGAGTTTTTGAACGCGACCCTGGTTGGTCTTAGATTTATATACATATGTACTGTGCGTGCAGGGCTGCCAGTAAAGATAATTTGTTTAACAATGCTGGTTCTTTAACATAATACAAAATCAAATCTTATTACAAACCTACAAAACTGTTAAGAAATAGTATTTAAAAAAAAACAGTTATTAATTTGCTTGCAAAATAGTAGGTTTTCATTTTTATTTATTGTTATATATATTCAAGGGTTTAGGAAAAAAATCAAAGAAGAAAAAGGTAAAGGTAAGATATATAATAAGTAGGTACCTTTTTTAAAAAGTTATAAGTGAAAAACAAGCGTTCAAAGGCATATAGATCAGAAAAATGTTAATCAGTGTTAGCAGCACTCTCATCGACGCATTCCATCCAAAGCGAACCATTTAACACCAGTTAATTAATCAACAATTAATTTTCCAATTTTTTGATACAAACCATCCACCAGCATCAGTTATTACCTACAACAGCGCAACAAGTTTATTTTTTATTGTTGTACTGAATTTCTTTGCTATCATAGCATTTGTGGGATCAAAAGCAACGCAGCCTTAACCACGTTGATATATAATTCCATTTTTAGTCGACATCAAACTAACTAAAGTTTCTGTTTTTAAGCAGTTCTTCATCCTTCTGCCCCATAGCGATTACCGGCCATCAGCCGATCATCATTGCATCGGTTTATCTCTCCCCCTCTAAAGACTTGCTTTAGAGCGATCTTCAGTCGCGACCTAAATTCCAAGCACCATCGATGGAAATCCTCAGTCACTTCACGGAAAGAAAGACTTCTCGACCAACTAGTTGACAGACTAAACTTCGACATTATCGCTACCAAGTCGCTACCATGACGCCCACCTACTTTCCCCATGCCGCCCGCTGCAGCACTGACGTGCTCAACATACACTTCTAAAGAGTGGAAGGCTAACCTTTCGCTCTATTGAGGTGCTTGACGAACTTGACTCGTACCACCGCCCTGTCCTCCGATTTAGTTCCCCATCTGACACTCCTCCCGACATTAGAAATGTGACGGACTGCGAAAAATTTGAGCAGTTACTCGAAAATCCCAGCTCGCCATATCTAGATCGCGATCCCGACAATATCTCATCCGCAAACAATATTAACGTGGTTATCAACTTACTCACTAGCCACCGTGGGCGAGTGCTCAATACAAGTGCCGGTTGGTGACTACCACCACCTAATCCTGCCTCAGAACATCAGGTCGCTAATGATGGAGCGTAACGCAGCCCACCGATGACGCGATCGCGCTCCCTCCGCCGAAAACAAAGTTCGCTACAACGACTTACACTGCCGAGTAAGATCCGCTATAGCTGAGCTTCGCGCCCAACGTTTCGGTGATCTGATGGAGAATATCTCTCCTTCTCATCAACAGAGGCGGCTCGTGTTAATTTTTAATGGGTGTTCACTAAAAAAAAAACAACAGAGGAAATTGCTTAAATGCTAAACTTTTATTATTCTGATAAATAACTAACATTCATTCGCCTATGTAGATTTACAAACGCGCATAGCGCGTGTAAGTTTTTGTGCCACATTTTTGGGTAATTTTTTTCTCTGCACCACGTCATTTTTGCGTAAATGGATGAATATGCATCTCCTTATACCCAAATAGACTGCAGAAATCGGCGTCCGTTTTTTTTTGTATCGACTTTTTGAAGAAAAAATTTTTTTTTGTGGATTTTTTGAAAATATTTGCTTGGTATGTATTTAACACATCCCTCTGTGGGCTGCCCTCGCTCCGCTGCACTCCGCAAGGGAAAAAAACATAACGAAACCTAACCAAACCTAGCACAAGTATTTCAGTATAGACTTTTTTAATTTGATTTTTTTTTTCAAAAATACTCTTTTCTGCCAACTTTTTTTATTTCATTTGTGTAAGCCAAGCCCAATGTGCCTTAAGCACACAACAATACGATCCCGATCACGCGCGAGAGGTAGACGGTGAAGTGGAGGTTGTCTAACGATATCCTATAGCGCCTTACTTTTTCCCTTCTCTGTCTTCTAGCAGCCATCTTCAACGCTGCTATCGACAATTGCATTTTTCCTTGTCAATGGAAAGATGCAACTGTTATAGGCATCCACAAGCCAGGGTAAGCTCGTACCAAGCCTTCCTCCTACCACCCTATAAGTTTACTATAGTCCCTTGGTAAACTGTACGAACGCCTCCTCCTCCTGCAAACTATATTCTCGAATTATAGGAAATTTAAAATCAGCAAAAAAGACCCATATACTATCAGTCATCAACACTCAAACAATTTCTTGTTTTTAAAGCAAGTGAATTAAGTCAAATATTTTTAAAGAAACATTCAGTAGAGAAACGCTCGAAGCCTCTGCTAAATCTGAAATAGAAAGTAGCTTCTCACATTAAAACCAGATTTGATTTTTTTGATTTTACTTTTCATTTTTAGGATTCCGTAGCCAAATGGCAAAAAAATTACTCCTTATGGATTCATCATGTCTGTCTGTCTTTCCGCCCGTATGTTACAGCCACTTTTTTCCGAAACTAGTATAGTATTACATAATTACATTTACATAATCTGTCCCGAAACTATAAGAACTATACTGTTGAAACTTGGTGAGTAGATGTATTCTGTGAACCACATTAAGATTTTCACACAAAAATAGAAAAAAACAATAAATTTTGGGGGATCCCCATACTTAGAACTGAAACTCAAAATTTTTTTTCATCAAACCATAATACGTATCGGGTATCTCTGGATAGCATGGGCGTAGCCAGGTACGTGCAGGGGGAGGCTGGCAGCATATTTTCGGGATAATTTGGTCATTTAAAAAAGTACCTATGCGGATCACCCGCATTTTTACTGCTGCTACACTGCACCGTCTTCCAACAGTCGTCCATTCAACCTTCTACATGTAGAGAGAGAGAGGCAGTTCATAAGTGTTTTGGTGTTAAGTCGTGTTGGCCCGCCATTGCTTCAATAGCGATTTTGTACGGTCGCCACTACAGGATCGTTTACAGGTGCGTACAGATTATTTGCAACACAACATTTCCTATACATTTTAATGTGTTCATGAACGCACTGGAATCAACTGCGCGCACGCTACGTGCATTCGCAGGGCGCACGTTGGTTCCCTCCTATTGTAGGTTTTTCGACAAATGCTGTAAGTGCGCGCACTGTAATCTAGACGGCTAACTCGTGGTGGACCTGCCTACTGCCCGCGATATTTGAATTGTCAATTATTGTAATAATGGATGGAGATGACGACTGGGACTTTTTTTATACACAGGTGTAATAAAATAATTGAAACACCAATATAGTCATGTACACTTCGAAATCAAACGGATCAATGGCGTGCGTGCTGAACACTGCCAGGATTGGCCGTTGTTGACGCACGCAGCGTGCGCGCATACCGTCCACATACATTCTTGTTGCATTGCATCTTGTGTTGCAAATAATCTGTACCAACCTTTACAGTCAACTCTTCGTCCAACCTTTCACGAGTAGAGATGTAGTTCCTCAGTTTTTGATGATGTGCGGCCGTGTTGACACGCGATCGCTTTATTTATTATCAACTAGCTTTTGCCCGCGGTTCCGCCCGCCTGAAATTCGGTTATCTGTGTAGGATTGCAACGCCATCTTCTCAATTATAGAAAAACTCCGACGCTTGACGTTTTAAAGTAACCTATGTCCTTTCTACGGACTCAAACTATCTCCATGCAATCTCCGGGTTCGTCCATATACGAGGTATCAAAGAGCGCCGGGGTGCTTCTCGCCTCCACTCACTCGCAATCGCGAGCAACTCCTGGCGCTTACTCACCTTCGGGTTCGAGGCTCACGCTGGTCGAAGGGACGACCCCAAGAGCGACAACCCAAGCCGAGGCTTCAGTCAGTGCAATATAGGCACATCTGATTGGATAAGAACATTACATTTTTTAAGCAGCTCTAAATGACTCTTATGCAAACGACATGAATTCTAAATAAATAACCATCAGCTAATTTTTATGATTCCGTTCCTCAAGGTCTACGGTCCCTTGAAGCTGTAAAAAAATTAAGTCAAGGCAATAAAAAATACTGCCATTTTTGTCGCATATTTTGGCATTCACAAATAAATCAAAACCTATGGGGTACTTCGTCCTTGAATCATGAAATCTGACACGAAGCAACACATCAAAAAAAAGTTTGTCTGTCACGACCATTTTACTCAAGAACGCATGGTAACAAGTTGAAATTAATATCAAATACTAAAGACTACGGTCACTTAAAGTTGTAAAAAATCAATTTCTTAATTTATCATTGATATATGAGAATAAAAAATGAGATTAGAATGGCCGTGAAACAGCTTAAGAACAATAAGGTGGCAGGAGATGACGGAATTACGTCAGAGCTTCTGAAAGCGAGTGGAACACCGAAACTTAAAGTCCTTCAATGGCTCTTTAATTCTGATATCCTTAAAGGCACTACGCCAGAAGCTTGGAGCAGAAGAGGGAGGGTCTTCAAAAAAGGAGATCTCACCTCATTGAAGAACTATAGATCGATTTCGCTACTAAGCCATGTTTATAGGCTGTTTTCCAGGGTCATTAAGAATCGTCTCGAACGCAAGTTTGAAAAATTCTACCTTCCCGAACAAGCTGGTTGCCGAAAAGATTATGGACCACATACAAATACTGCGCCATTAGAGATACAGAAGGCAGAGGAGTGTAATCGCCCTCTTTGCGTAGCGTTCTTGGACTATCAAAAAGCCTTCGAATCCATCGAGACGGTGTTATAGTCTCTCCTGCGGTGTCACTTTGACTATCGGTACATCGAAGTGCTTAAGTGTTTGTATAACAGAGCCACGATGTCTGTCCGACTACAAGAACAGAACACAAAACCAATCCATCTGCAGAAAAGTGTGAGACAGGGAGACGTTATTTCTCTGAAACTGTTTACAATAGCGTTGAAAGATGTGTTTAAGCTTCTGGAGCGGGAAGGATATGGCGTCAACATAAATGGCGAGTACATTATTCACCTTCGATTTGCCGACGACATAGTAATCATACCTCAGTCTATAATCAATGTGTGTTGCCAGTGATGACTTATGGTAGAGAAACGTGGTCTCTTAATGTTGACCCCTTAAATAAGCTCAAAGTCGCACCGCTCGCCATCGGCAGGGAATTCATTCTTACACTTTAGAACCTAAATGGTCGCGTACAGTGCGGTTTCAGAGAAACTTCCTCCCGCGAACGCTGAAGTTGTGGTATGAGCTCCCTGCCAAGGTTTTCTGCAAGGACTACAGTATGGAGTTCTTCAAGAAAGAAGTTATTAGATTTCTGAAGGGTCGGCAACGCGCAAGTGATACCCCTGGTGTTGCAAGCGTCCATAGGCTGCGGTGACCGCTTACTATCAGGCGGACTGTAAGCTTGTTTGCCACCTTAGTGGTATAATAAAAAAAAAAAAAAAAAAAAGAAATTCGTAATATTTCGATTACGAATAATTCAAAAAGTAATCTACAGGTATGGAAACAGTCTTGAATACGAAATGCACACTGCAGACCTAGATAAGTATTTATTACTTAAACACGTCTTCAAATTTTCACGTTGTATGATTATTAAGTGTCAAAAATAAGTAGAAAATTCATTTGTATGAAGAACGCTGCGGGACGCAGCACAAATCGTGTCCTCTTAAACACTCCCGACAAATGAAGATTTTTGGCGCCATTATTGGCTTCATATGTTTATGCTAGGCTATATGGATTAAATTTCCAACAGCCCTCTAAAGCTTCTTCAGAAGCCTGGACTGGAATTGAAAAAGAAAAATCTAACCTTCAATCGCTGGAGAATATAATCCTATCTTACGCAGTATTTGTTTCCTCTATGATCCTATCGGTTTCTTCAATCAAAACAATACGAATGATAGGTATGTAGTATTTCTATGTACAATAAAATACAAATGTACTGAACTTACATATCTAGAATACAACAAAACAAATAGGTAGGTACACGAAATACTCTTCCGTAGGAAATAATTTGTGCTCTAATTAATCACAGAGAAAAATACACCACAAGTCATTGATATAAACAAAAAAGGGTGTAAAGCAATAAAGGTACGGCATGTGATCAAAGAGCGGTGCAAACTACGTCAGTTTGACCCACTATTCGTTTGTCGCAACTAGTCGCAAGCCAATCTATCTTCTGGTGTTATGAACACTTTTTCACGTAAGGAAAATAATAAAAACGACACAAAGCTATCGCCAAAATGCCATGTTGTTCGTATATTAAGTGTACCAATCATTCCGGAAAAGAACGGAAGACGACAGAAATCACTTTCCACACGTAAGTTTATCAAATATGATATTTTCCCTGTGGGAATTTCGGGATAAAAAGTAGCCTATATGCTATGCTAAAGAGTAACAAACATCCAAACAAACTTTCACATTTATTATATTTTTAGGATATGCCGTATAGGAGACATGGCTGGTGCCAGGCTCCCATTTTAGGGTTCCAGGCTTTGCATGTCTCCGGGATGACAGATCTGATGGCTGGGGTGGCTCTTGCCTTTTACTCAATAGAAAATATACTTTTTCTCAAATCCCCCTCCCCAGATTTCAGTATTGTTGCTGCCCGGGCTCATGATATTTCTTTCGTTTCTGTTTATATTCCTTGACCTAGTATTACTTTAATCCCAAAACTCTCTGCTATCTGTTCTACCCTTCCTTAACCTATATGTTTACACACAGCACTATCTGGCCCCAAAGTAAGCAGAGCTTGTATTATGGTGACCAGACAATGGATACAAATACACAAACACAAATGTTTGTCCAGTGTGGGAATCGAACCTACACCCTTTGCTCACCAGTCCGCCAACTAGGCTGCGAGGGAGAACAATGAATCCCCCATTTGAAGAGTGTCCATAATCCAAAATTCACAAACAGCAGTAGATCTATCAGGTTTTAGCCCCTGCTTGGCTCTTGTGTTTGACTGGGAGGTCCTCTCCCAATCTTATGGCACTGATCAGTTCCCAATAATTATTTAAGTTCCCCAAACTGTTTCCCCTGTCCTTGCTCTCACTCCCCTCCTTAAATTTAACCTTCAATATGCAGATTGGTCTCAGTTTTCTATTTCAGTAGTATTCAATTTCAAATAGTATGTTATGAAAATTAATAAATTGTTTAAATTCCTGAACGCTTCACAAAACGCTTGGTCATCTCCTCCTTGGTGGGATGCTGACTGTTCTGCTATAGTCAAGTTATGTAAGGAGGCTGAACATAAATATAATAGAGCTATGACCATGGAGAACTTTCATAATTACCAGAAGGTGTCTGCAAGGCCTAAGAAACTCTTTTCAAAAAAGAAACAGTGCAGCTGTATTCTGTGAATCACTTTCTCCAAGATCCCCATCCTCTAAAGTTTGGAAACAAATAAAGAAATTCCACAGTTCAATGTCAGCTGATAAAGGGTCTTCCTCTGACCCTTACTACCCCTAGAGTTTTACTGACAAACTGCCTACTCCATTTGCTCCTACTGAAAGTTATTCACCACAGCAAGGGGGATACCCTTTCATTTTAAACAACAGATTTAAAAAATTCAGAGTTAGAATGTGTCTTTCCTCATCTTAAGGACTCAGCTCTTGGGGAAAATGGTATCCCATACTCATTTTATACTCATCTCAGCCCCTACAACAAACAGTTTCTTCTAAAAATCCTAAACAATATCTTTCTCTCTGGTAATACAAATTATAATCCCTATCTTGAAACCAGGTTCAGATCCCTCCAAAGCTTCTTCAAATAGACCAATTTCCATACTAACTTCCCTCTGTAAGAGAATGGAACACCTAATTAAGAACCGCTTGGGGTGGTTTGCTGAATTAAAGCCAATAGTCAGTTCAGTTTTTGCAAAGGTACTATAGACGGCCATAGGATCCTAACCACTGATATCTGTTTTAGAAAACTTACCATCTTCAATTCAATATTAATTCAATATTGTCCAATCCTTCCTTCTTCCTCTTCACAAAACAGATTTGGATTTCCTAATTTTCCAACCACAAGTATTCTTAGAATAAAGTATTTTTAAAAGGTAATCTGGATGCTAATAATATCCTGAATGCATGTTTATGCAATATTTTTAGAACTGGCTAAGTATTTTCATGGATGCCTCAAAACTCTCAAGTGACAACTATGTTGGGTCGGCTGTTTGGATTCACAAATACAAAATAGTTCTTAGTTTTAAGTGCCCTCCTGAGACAACAGTATTTACAGGTGAATCAATAGCACTTTTAGAAGCTGTCATTTATATAGAGACTCACCAACTTAATGAAACCCTAGTCCTCTCCAATTCTAAAAGTTGTCTTTAGGCAATATTATCCAATCAGTACAAATGTAAGTTTCCCTCTCCTATCATTTTGAAAATTAAAGAAGATTTATAGTAGGGAATTAATGTAGCTCTTGCATAGATTGACGAAAATGAAATGGCAGATCATTGTGCCAAAGAAGCAACACAAACCAGGATTCGACACAAGACCCACAGTGTATTCCTAAACAGCAAATGTTATAGAACTGGGAATGAGTCTGGAATCAATCTAGAATTTTAATTCAACCATCAATACCTTGGTTTTTAAGTTTCCAAAATTGCAACAAATCTGTTACATCCACTATCTGTCATTTACGTTTTGTACATGCTTGTTTTGGAGTTAGAGATAATTCACTTCGCGAATGTGGCCTGGAAGAAGGAACAGTAGATCACATCTTTTTCTCCTGCCCTTAATTTCCCTAATCATTATATGGTGTACTTCCTTCAGACGTTCCCCGCCTAGTTAATATTCATTCCCTTTTAGCCTTAATAAATTGAAAACTCAATCAATTATTTAGCTAGATCTATAAAAACATTCAATATCAAATTACAACCTATCTTCTCAAATTAACTGTATATTTTTGTTGCAGATGATGGTCCTATATAAGGTGGAAATCCAATATACAGGAAATAAATATCCAGAGGCATATCTCCTTAATACAAGTACCAACCATATATTTTTAATACGTCTCTCCCTCACCACTGACACTGGCGAAATTAATGTGGCTTAGTTGGCAATAGAAGCCATACTGAAAACAATAATAATATTAATTAAATATATAAGGCAATGACTATAACTAGAAAAGCTCTCAACTGGTACGCTAGACTGTCCCCTCGTCATGGAAAAGTATTTCCGCCATATGAGCATGTTGTGCAAATCGGTGATCCAACATTACGTAGAATCTGTGAGCCTGTGACTCTGGAAAAAGTAAAATCTAAGGAAATACAAACTTTGATTCATAAGTTACATCATGTTATTAACAAATATGGAAGTGTTGGTATGTCAGCACCGCAAATAGGAGTCAATTTAAGAGTTTTTGCAATGAAGCACACACACAAACAAATGTCAAATGTTCCTAAAGAATTGGTTAAGTCAAAGGGCATGTACAAAGTACCATTTACTGTGAGTGAGTATAAAATTAATTTATGCATTGTTTATGTTCCTGTCTATAAGTAGTTAAGTACGAGAGATGTGACTAAGACCAAAATGAAAGCAAGAATAAGCAATTTAAGCACTTGCAGCTAAACCATATTTTTCCTTACTTGTCTTATCATGTAAACAAAACTACGTTTTTTAAAATTACAAGATTCTGTCACTCAATCTGTCAATCACTAAATATTACCCACCAAAAATCATATTTTTTTCAGATTATCATTGCCTGAAAACATGGTTAAAACGACGTTTTCTAAAAATTAAACCTAGCTAGATCGATTTATCGCCCCCGAAACCCCCCCATACTAAACTTCATGAAAATCGGAGCCGTTTCCAAGATTCATATACATTATACAAGAATTGCTTGTTTAATAAGATAAATAGATTATTTTTATAGACTTGTTATTTGCTACTGATATTATTTTACTTTAGCTTTGGAATGATAATACTAACTTAACTACTAGGTACTAGTATTTTTATAGACTAAATAAATTCTTTTAGATTTTTATTGACCCACACATGAAAATTGTAAATTACCAGAAAGTAGTTCACTCTGAAGGATGTGAAAGCATAAGAGGATTATCAGCTGATGTACCACGATACAAGGAGATCGAAATAACAGGTAATTTCAGATAGTTTGCTGCTTCCAACAGTATTAACTAATCTTTATATTGTTTTTTAAACTTATTTAGCTGCTTCAGAATGGATTGTAACCTGTTTATTAATCTCACATTTTATTAGCTTATTGCACTTCATTGATAGTTTTAAGAAGGGTTTTCTTTAAGTCAAAGAAAAAAATATGGCAATTAAATAATAATAATTTATGGTTTGGTCTAAGTCAAAATATTTTTATACATTTTATACATATATTACTTTGCTGTTTTAGCCTATAATGAAGAAGGAGAAAAAATATCTAGAATTTTCAAAGATTGGCCTGCAAGGATAGCACAGCATGAATTAGACCATCTAAATGGACAGTTATACACGGACATTATGGATCGGAAAACACTTACTTGCATCTGCTGGGAGGAGGTCAACATGGCACAAGGGAAACTAACCATACCTTTCTGAGTGTCAAATATTTTTAAAAATAATTAATGTTCAGCTATAAAGTAAAAGATTTGGATTGGACTATGTACTAATAATCATTTAAGGCAAATTAGAGTATGACTGAGTATGACCATGTTTATTTATTTCTTAATAATAACAAATATCCTACAGTTGTCAGTGTCAAAATGTTTTTATTATTCATAGTGACTAGAAATTGTAGTTAATACAAAACAGAAATATAAAATTTAGAATCATTTACTTTTTTGTCGTAACATTAGTTCTATAGTAAGAAATAATTAAATTTAAAATAAAACCGTTTTTCCCCGAAGGGTATAAAACGGATATTTAGGTTTCAGCCGTAGCTTGAACCACTGTGAGATTACCTTTCCTATATTCGCACCTAACTTTCATAGAAATCCGTGAGTGTGAAGAGCACCTCTGTATGTTTCCTCTAGTTCTGTCTCTGTCTAGCGCCTCACGAGCGGCGCTTGGCGGTCACTTGGTTCAGTACTTTAAAGCCGGCAAGGCAATTATGGTGTGGTTCAAGCTACGGCTGAAACCTAAATATCCGTTTTATACCCTTCGGGGGAAAAACGGTTCTATTTTAAATTTAATTATTTTTTACTATAGAACTAATGTTACGACAAAAAAGTAAATGATTCTAAATTTTATATTTGTGTTTTGTATTGAAGTTTCTAGGTGACTGAGCACCCTCGGAATCAGTGCTGGAGGTGGGAATGCCCATCCGAGGTTGTATTACCATTTTCTGCTGAAAGCATCGGTAAATTGGCTGTTTACATCGGTAGCATTTTCGCTCACGTAGGCTGGTACCACTGCCGATTTTGCCGAGGCAAATAGGTTGATTTCTGGTGTCTCGAATTCCTGGAATATCCTTGACTGAGCATGTTTTGTGAGATGCCATTCTGGAAGAGCCTTCTCTCTCGACAGGCTGTCTGCTGTGCCATTGCATATACCCGGTATATGACGGGCGATCAAGTGGCATTGTATGTTTTCGCAGTACTGGAGTATCTTTGATGTGGCTACCAGTAGCTTCAATGATTTCGTGCCTCCCTGTTTGTTCAGATAGGCTACAGTTGCCCGATTGTCTGATTGTAGTATGACTGTTTTGCCCTGTAATTCCGAATCCAGATGCTGAAGGGTTTTGTGAACTGTCCAGAGTTCTTTCAGGTTGCTGTGCCATTTTTTCTGTTCTTTTGACCATCTGCCTTTGACCCCAGCCTAGATCTGCTGCATCTGTTGTGATAAATACAGAGGGACTTTCGTGGTGAATTAGAGAGCCTCTGTGAGCTTTTTTTTTATCCACCAGCTCAACTCTGTCCTAGCACCCTCCGGAATCGGGTATTTCTGATGTGGGATCTTCTGTGGTAATGCCCGTGCTGCTCTCAGTACGAGAAGACAATGAAGGCGACCTAGGGGACTGTAAATGATGCAAAGTTCAGTTTGCCTAATATCACCTTTGCATCAAGCCAACTCCATCGGCCCTTTCTAAGCACTTGTGAATGAATTCTTGTAGCTGGGATATTTTTGTTCTTGACAGGGCTTTCATGTTCTTCACTGTGTTCCAGGTGATGCCTAGGTATTCTAGTTCTGTTGACGCCTTCGAGGAGGACTTTTTCTGATTCACATGCCAACCCAGCTCCTTCAGATATTGTTTTGCCAGGCTCATTTGACGCTCTAAAACTAACTTTTCTTTTTGAATGATTAAGAAATCGTCCAAGTAGACTAGGACCCGTAGGCCTTTCTCTCGAACTTGCTGTGCTATCCAATTGGTAATCTTCGCGAAAGCAGCTGGAGAGCTGGTCAGCCCGAACGGTAGGCAGGTCATTTCGTAAATTATTCCTTGATAGGATAGTGATAGGTACTGACGGTGGCCCTCGCTACTCGGAACATGCTTGAGTGATATCTAATTTCATCATGCAGTCGCCACCTTGTAGATGTCGTGGTATTTGTTGGTGATTTATTATGTGAAACTTCGGGCTCAGCACATAGTCATTTAAGCTTTTGAGTTTGAAAATGGGGCGATAGCCTCCGTTTGACTTTGGTCTCAAGAACATTGTTGAAAGAAAAGCCGCTTCCTGATGGCTGCGCCGTAGGGCACCTGTTTTTATTAGTTTTTGTATTTCCAAAGACATTTCCGGATTTGGTATGGTGTGTGTCGAAACTTATGGCTCCTCGACTCCTACCGGTCTGCCGTGGGCCTTGTTGGATGAGCTTGTCGTTTTGCGGGAAAAAACTTATAAATGCCGCCTTGCTCTTTAATAGCTTCAGTAAAGGCTTTGTCATCAAAAAGGTGAGTGTTCGAAGAAGGAATATCCCTCAAGATATTCTTTAGTGCTGAATTCTGCGGTTTATAAATATCTCTCCTGTCTTTTAGCACTTCGGCTCGGCGCCCGCATGTGTATTGAATGAGTGCATCAGTGCTTTTTCTGAACGCTGAGTCGGCTTCTACAAAATCATTGCCTACTCGTCTTTTTATGTCATTCGGTAAGCTATTCAATAGGTTCTGGAAGATAAGCCTTTGCTGAATGAGGGCTTGTGTTAATTGCTCCAAGCGTTAAGTCATACCTCTCCAGGATTTCAACTGTTTTCCATTTCGGAGTGACGCTGGCAAGCTAGTTGTTTGCCTTTAGGGATGTGAAAATTGGTGAGGCTTGAAATTGCTTTTGAATGACAGCGAAACGTACTTTTTGCCACCCACTTTGACCCAATTTTTGACAAGTCTCTTCCAACCTTTACGGCCTTTGGGTCTGCCTTTGCAATTTTTGGTTCTCGCTCGGTTGTGGTGAGAGTAAAGTCAAAGGTAAGTTCGTTTCCTTGCAGCTCCGCTAGCTCCCGTTGCGCATCCGATATTGTTGATCGGAGTTTTTCTTTTCAGTCATCTGAGTTTGAGGTCTTCTCGAACGTCTCGTCATTTTCCTCAAACCTCGAGTCCGTGCTGTCCGGATGGGATTCGAAAGAGGTGTTTAAGTCCTGCTGTGGAGTGGTTTTGGTTCGACAACCAAAAACTGGTCCGACGCCCAGACGTGATATTCTGAACTAGTTTTATGATATTTTCATTTTGTTCAGTTTGCATATTCATCATTCTGCTAAAGAGCTCAGTCTGCTGGCTTAAAACGGCGGCTAATAAGTGTCCGTCGCTGCCTTCCGTGTTGTTTGATGAGGTTTTATTGCGCTTTGCATGGCTTCATGTAGCTCAGATGTTGGTGATTCGCATGGCCTCTTTTTGTTAGTGCTAGATGTGGGAGTTAAAGGTCCCATGAGCTCCACTGATGCCTCTCTTCGTTTTATCATTTTGGGTTTAATTACTTTTACAGTCTTCATGAAAACGTCGTATGACATTTCATGGACTCTTTCCATTAGCTTGTGAGGGGCATATATTAAAGCCCGGCCGAGGGACCATCTAATTAAAGTATTACGTATGGCTCTATACGTCCGCTCTGGTAGAGCTGTGGCTGATGGGTTAAAAGCTCGTGCCAAGTCCAGTGTGGGGATGGCGAACCTGAGTTCACTTCTACTGCCGATGACACCTGATCCTCGCTGAATAAGTCCCGAATTGTGAAGTTGTGTATTTTCCATTCCCGCCAATCTTCGGGGAAGTGTTGGTCTATGATGTTGACGACGGCGTAGATCGCCTCCTTGTTTTCCTCTGGTGGTCTCGATGCCAGCTCTCCCATTGTTGTTAGCGTCGACATGATCTGAAAGATAGTTTCAGTTAAGCCCGTAAACTGAATAAGTCGCTAAATTGAGAGTGGACTGGTGTGCATCTATTTGCGAGGCGACATGATATCCTACGGTGAAACGACAAGAGTCGATAATATTAAGCGACATGACGTCTAAGTTGAGACGACAAGAACTGCTATTTGAGGCAACAAATCGTATGAGACGTCGTCTCGTACACCTCAGGAGTCGTCTCGTATGAAACAACAGTTCAAATAATTTTCGAAACTACGTCGGGTTCTTTGAGGTGCCTACTTATGAGTCTGTGATTCGAGGCGACACATTGCTGTGTCCTGTCAATACGATGCGCTTAGTTGCGGCATGTTTGACTCGTCGCTGAGCTTGACGCGTCGAGCGGTAAGGCGGACTCAATAAAATTTTTAGATAAAGATGTTCGGTACTTACTGGTATCAATGTCGGTCACTGGTGACGAGTTTTTGCGAGTGAGAATTCGTAGACGTGCATTCTGTTGAAAATAGAAAAGCGTACTGAAGCAAGTTACCGCCAAGCGCCGCTCGTGAGGCGCTAGACATAGACAGAACTAGAGGAAACATACAGAGGTGCTCTTCACACTCACGGATTTCTATGAAATCGGAGTGAAGGTAGGTGCGAATATAGGAAAGGTAATCTCACAGTGGTTCAAGCATAGGCTCGAACACCTAAGTAGAACATTCACAAATTTATCGGGTGTTTATTTTGAACAGTTTGATATATAAAAATCAATCGAAACATAATGATTATAGTCATTGCTTGGACCTAATAGGAATTAGTAGACCAATAAGATATCACATGATTCAGAGATTTCTATTGTAAAGGAAGAAGTCAAGGTCAGAAAGGACAAATACAGCGTTTATATAATACTAGCATTTGCCGACTCACACTTAACGTTTTCAAGTAGCCTATGTCCTTCCGCGGGACTCAAACTATCTTTATGCTAAATTTTCTATGTACGACAGCGTAGATGGATTGAACAGTAGGTACTTTGTAATGTTAAAAAAAATTAGAGTATCCCAGCGAATACGAATTGGGAGCCATTTCAGCTTAAATTGAAATTTGAGACCACGTCATATTTGCCCAAGCATATATATAAATATATCGGCAGCGCGGGCTAATCCTTGAAATCACAAGCCAAACTTTTTTTTTTTTTTTTCAAGTTGACTTTTAAACAGCACTTTTGAATCTTCAGTTTAATAATTAATTTTATGAACTTAACCACCGGTTCGGAATGATTTACTACCGAGAAGAACCGGCAAGTAAATCAGCAGTTAGCGGAAGCTAACTTAGAATGTTAGATCGTCAAGAGTGTCATATAATTTGCGCAATGTAACTTACATCTCAAAAAAAGGACGTCTACTAAGTGAGAGCTTTTTACTTTACTTACATAACATACCTAAAACTCATAATGCATTGCTCGCTCAATATGCTAACATCACGGCCTTTTTGTCATCAGGAGCCTCAAACATGTAATTACAATGGGACCAATCCGCTCGCTAATTTTTTCATATATGCAAAAATCGATAAACTCCATCTGCAAAGATATCGCATAACACACACACAATATAAAATAGACGAATGGAGAACCTTCTTCTTTTTTTGATATCTGTTAAAAAGAATAGTAAAAGAGTCTTATACAAGGCGTTTTAATTTCGCTTTACAGAAATCTTAGTCCAATCGCTCTATCCTTGCCGTAACCATAGATTTCACTACGGTACGATTAATGTGTTCTAGGAATCGCTGCTGCCGGACTCTGCCCTATCTAGTCTCTTTTTACGTAATCGAAGGAAGGGAAAACGACCAAAAATATATAGGTTACGAGCAATTTTATTTAATAGAGCTTAGATAATTGCGTATAAAAACAATAAATAACGTTCCCTTATTTACAAAACAACATACTAGAGTATTTACCGAAATATCGAGACATAATACGCAACTACGTATGTAAGTATATTCCACTTCAGTTTAACTTTGTCATTTCGTAAACAAAGGAAACAATAATTACTTAAACAAACTAAAGTCAATACTTTAATAATTTAAATACTTAAAGGATCATAGACGAAACAACAAATGACTTTATTAAAATAAAGTTAATAATGTAGCAATAAAGCCAGTAGTAAATATTTTATACATACTTCACCTGCATTACTGTATAAAACATGGATATTTATTTGAAAGTTAAGCATACAATTGAATATTTAATGCAACAATTCAAATCCTCTACAATAACTATGTTTGGAATCTACTTATACAATTGATATTTTAAGTATAATTTTAGCTTAGTGTGCAGGAAATATGTTGTTTTGTTTTCTTTTTATAATCTAACTAAAACAATTTATCTCAAGTGTCTTTTATTTTACAAACGAAAAGCTGTTACATTTACTACCGGTATATAAAGAACAAGCATTAAGATGTTAACGACTTGTTAAAACAGCATAATCTCAAAAAGAATTAAAAAAAACTCCTCTCAATTCAAATTCCGATATCAAAATATCTACAAAACCCAGGTGCCATTTTCTATGTCTCACAATATGCACAATTTATAAATTATTGTAGTTTTCACTACTAATGAAGATTACGTAAAGTTTGTTTCATTCCATACATATAAGTTAACCGCACCAATCGTCAACTTCGTTTGCGAGATTCAGAATATGGACACTGCTAGTTATTAATCACATTTCATTCAACCTATACAAGCCACAAGCCTACTACACGTCTGAAGTTATCTGAGAGGGTTGCTGGCCAGCGATGTGAGGCTGGTGAGTGACGAAGGTCCACTGGTGGCCAGGCTGAGTCGCTCTGTCTCTTCATCTGCTTGGTTGTTGCGAAGCTCTTGTAGTGTGTACACGAACTTAGTCCATTCGTCGTGGCGAGGCTGGTAAACGTGCTGTGAGATATAAAAGGTTTTTTTTTTAATAAAAATGGAGAATGAATTTGGTTACTTTTTTATCAATACTATCAACCCTCGAGCCACGGCAAAGTAAAATCACGTAAAACTTGATTTTTTAGGCCAATCTTATTGCTTGGAGGAATAAAATAAATATACATTGCAAAACTAATTGTTCGAAATGATGCCCACGGCTACTTTCTACCATCGCACCGCTCGCCATCGGCAGGGAATCCATTCTCACACTTTAGAACCTAAATGGTCGCGTACAGTGCGGTTTCAGAGAAACTTCCTCCCGCGAACGCTTAAGTTGTGGAATGAGCTCCCTGCCAAGGTTTTCTGCAAGGACTACAGTATGGAGTTCTTCAAGAAAGAAGTTATTGGATTTCTGAAGGGTCGGCAACGCGCAAGTGATACCCCTGGTGTTGCAAGCGTCCATAGGCTACGGTGACCGCTTACCATCAGGCGGGCCGTAAGCTTGTTTGCCACCTTAGTGGTATTAAAAAAAAAAAAAAAAAAAAAAACTAAAATTTTCCTATAGCATTTATCTTTATTTACTAAACTTAAAAAGGTCTGAAAATAGAGTCTATAGTGCACATTTCAAAAATTATATTGTACTCCGTTGTTGGATCATTAAATTTATATAAATTTGTTATGTTATGTATTAGTTTTTATCTCCAAACATGGGCTCACCTCTGCGAGTTCGTAGACCCATATCTTCCCGTTGTCGTCGCCCGCGGTGACGTGCCCGCCAGCCGGCGTCCACGACACGCGGTTGAACGCGGCGCCACCCTCAGCCTGTATCGACGCAACCGGCACCTGGAAACAAAGCACAGAGGTTAATATCTGAAAGTGCCCTCTAAGGTGGTGGTGTATGTACTAGGGTGAGAGGTGTACTATTTACCTCTGTGTCGCGGTTGAGGTTCCACAGATCGAGCCGCCCGGCCGCGTCAGCCGCCGCGAACAGCGCGGGGTGCACGGGAGACCAGCGCGCCTCCACCACGTAGTCGCCGCTGTCCTCGAACGAATACAGCGGTTTGTTCTCCTAAAAAATCATACACATATTATTTGTTGTTAAGCACAACATACATAAAACAATAATCATTGTAATCGATTTTATAAAGCAAAGTCTATAATAGATTCATTGCGCGCTCGTCCGCCGGGAACTAATATCAAAAAAGTTGCCTTTAACATGCCTTTCCAATATGAGGCTACATTAATGACTGTTACGCTCAACCAAATTACTTATTACGTTTTTTTTACCACTAACGTAGGAAATAAGCCTGCGGTCCGCCTGATGGTAAGCGGTCACCGCAGCCTGCGGACGCCTGCAACACCTAAGTACTCTCACTTAACACTCGCACGTTGCCGAACCTTCAAAAATCTAATAACTTCTTTCTTGAAGAACCCTATACTGTCGTCCCTAAAGAAAACCTTGACAGGGAGCTCATTCCACAACCTATACATTTGCTGGAGGAAGTTTCAGTGAAACCGCACTGTACGTGCAAAGCAAAAATCCTACAATTTGCACTGATAGTCGGGTGAATAATCTTTAAATTTATAATTGCTCAATAGCACCTTCATACGCAGGTATACTGCAAGTCACTGAAAAAGAAATGCATATATGATGTAACCTTGGCCTTGCGCTCACAATAGTGTCTGTCACTAGTTGTTCGTGTCCGTAATTACTCGATTATAAAGCTGTATCGTATGACTATCGTTCTAATACACAAGGTCTTGAGCTATACTAGTTTCGCGCATATTTTAACTATTGGTGTAATACTAATGAGTGGATGCATTAGAATAGCGTAAGGAAGATAATTAAAATAATTTAACTGCCTCGCGCGCAAACAAGTCATTAGGCTGAGAATAAAATTTGAAAATATTGCCAGGGAAATGTTAAGATAACCGAATGTATGTACCACTATGAAGATAAACTTATGAAAAGAGTAAAGGTATAAGTAGAGCGTTCTACCACTCTCCAAACCTGACTTTATAGGCCTTTACCTCCTCGACCTCGCAGGACTGTCCGCACATTACGATGTGTGTGTACCACCGGTTGTTACCCCTTCTGGTGATAAAGACAGTAGAGATATACCAATTACCTTCAAGCTCCACAGTTTGACGCTCCAGTCCATTGACGACGTAAGGAAGAGATGCGAGAAGTCGACGGCGCCGGGGACCGTGTGACAGGACACGGAGGTGACGGGGCCCGCGTGACCTTCGATGCACTCCGTCACGCCCGCACGCTGCCCGTGACGACAACCTGAATTCGTCGAAATAGGTCACACATCATTTCATTATTTTGACTGATTTAATAAAGGATACGACACAGATATGTCTCACTATCGAGGCGTGTGTGACAGGGTCTTTGCGCATACCATCACAGTAACTTGAGTATTGCATCATAAATTTACAACTGATTTTAAATATGGTCACAAAGCTTCTTTATTTGTTCCCATTTTCCCATCAAACTCTAAAACCTTCAATTAAATATGACTTGTATGTAGTATAAAGACAAAACATGTTTTAGATTCAGGGAAGTCCAAATAGTCTATTACAATATTTTTATACCACCTTTAATTGTAAGTTTATAATTAAAATTGACGTTACCCCACGGCATGATTCCCTGATATAATTTGTCGTTACCCCATGGCACGGCGTGATTACCTGCTATAATTTTAAAGGAACTGTATGTGTAGCAGCAGACCTGTGTAAATATTTCCATCTTCGCTCCCGAGCACGAAGTTGTTAACGTCGCTGTGCGGGAACCCCATGGACGTGACGGCGACGGCCTTGCTCTGTCGATGCTGCAGGTCCAGCGTCTCCTGCGGCTGCGAGAGCATGTCCAGGGACCACGAGCACATGCGCCCATCGGTCGACACCGAGATCAGGTTGTGCGCGTTCTGACTCCCGACCACTGACAGACAGTACACTGGATGCTGCAAGTAACATTGACAAGTTCTAGCTAGAAGGAAGTTATCACAATTTCAAAGGATCGGCATAATCGTGATCAATATCCCTGATGTTACAACTAGGCTACGGTAATCGCTCAACATGTAAATAAATTAACACAACAAAAAAAAACTCTTACGTATGTCTCAGTGTCTTTTTAAATTACATAGATCATTTAGTATGTAGTCAGTATTTCAGTCAATTAATCAGTCTTTAGTTTGCGTTTTGTTTAACTTAAATAATTGAACCGTTAACTTACCGTATGAGCGAGCGACGAGAGAGGCGTCCGTTGTATAGGTGTACGTTTTTGCACGCGGTTGTCCCATAGAACGATCTGCCCGGAGTACGTGCCTCCCAAGATCAAATTCGGGTGGAATCTGAAGCACATGCAAATGCATTATACAAAAACCCTTGAAACAAATTTTAATAAATAAGTATTTTATAACAAAGAAATGAAATTTATATGAATTTCAATGTCAATCGGAAAATAATCACAATCTAAATGTTCTTACAGTCGTCGGCCATCGAAGACGTCTAGAGACTGAGCGATCGTAAGGTGCGGTGCGCGGCGATACGTCTAGAGACAGAGCGATCGTAAGGTGCGGTGCGCAGCGATACGTCTAGAGACTGAGCGATCGTAAGTTGCGGTGCGCGGCGATACGTCTATAGACTGAGCGATCGTAAGGTGCGGTGCGCAGCGATACGTCTAGAGACTGAGCGATTGTAAGGTGCGGTGCGCGGCAATATGTCTAGAGACAGAGCGATCGTAAAGTGCGGTGCGCGGCGATACGGGGGCTTCACGCTCCCGATTAACCATGTCTTCACATACGGCCATTAGGGAGGTGTATTTTCTTTCAACATCGACTACCGGGCTGTATGAATGTTTATATTTCTAATTAATTGAAATTGTATAGTAGTCACAGTCAGTTTGTTTATAATAAATGAATAAAAGTACCTGGCGAAAGTTGCGCTCATAACTGGTGACTGGCAGTGGAATATATCTTCGGGCGTGGTCTTCTTAAACTTGGTGTTCCAGACGAGACAGACGCCGTCGGGGTCGTGGGGCGCGTCGTCGCTGTTGTGGTACGAAGCGAGGAGCAGCTCCGGGTGCGCCGCGGACCAGTCGAGCGACGTCACGCAGCGTCCGCGCGACCACCGCTCGTCGTAGAACGAACGCACCAGCGACAGACGGGCGTCCGACTTGTCGTCCCTACGGTTTAAACATCACTTGGTAAATTTAGCTTTTGCCGGCGGTTCGGTTATCGGCATGGGATTTCTGCGGCAACTCCTTGATTTTAGTAAAACAACTGACTCACATTTGAAGTTTTAAAGTAGCCTTTGTCCTTTCCCAAGCTACCACATTGCTCAATTTTATCGAAATCGGTTCAGCGGTTAATCCCTGAAAAGGTAACAAACAGACAGACGGAGATAAGTAAGGAATTTGTTACTATTAAATGTTTCTGAACATAGCACCCAGCGCCATCAAGTGTTAGTTAGTTAGTCTAGCTAAGCAAAGATTGTACTATAGATTACAGATAACGGATACAAATAAAAATGCTTGTTTTTGTAAATACATACATATTATACATAGAAAACACTCAATTTCAAGACAATCACAAATGTTTATTACATAAATGTTTATCTTGCGGGTATTTAACCCACACCCCTCGAATCAGCAAGCAGGTCATTACGCACTGAGTCACGGAGCCGTATTAAGTGCACATAATTAATTTCTCCCGTAAATTTTTTTGCACTGATATTACAGCAAATAAATGGCTTTGAAAACGGAGGGTTTCATCGTAGGGTTAAATTTAAATGTATGAAAATTGTAACAGTTACATAGTTGTATCTGAGCACAATATATACGAATGAGCAGTAGGTACTGACAGCGCGGTGTCTGCGTCGCCGCCGCCGGTGTAGTCGGTGCACACGTCGACAGCCTCGGCCAGCGCGCGCTCGATGACGCGCCCCGCTCGGTCCATGAACCGCTGGAACTCCGCCGACAGCATTATCGTCTGCTTCTCGTCCGCGCTCAGCTCGCGAACTAACGTTATATTTATAAACTATTACGTCTACAAGGTACTTAGTTAAATCTAAGGTTTCTTTGCATAAAAGGATCCAGAATGAGAAATTCCAAAAAAACGAACAGTATGTAAAATTAGTGGAGGCGAGTAGTTAAGAATAAGATCATGTAAAGGTCCGAAGGTACCGCAAAGAATCGATAAACACCCAGACAGACGAATGCATCTTCTTATGTGAAGGACCCAAAAAGTAATATTGTGGATAACATTGAGACAGAACTTAGATGTAGGACGGATCATAATACAATTCGGAATGTGGTACAAAACTTATTTAAAAGTTTTGGCCGTGATTTGTTTGATTTATATCATGATAAAAGTGATGATAACTTCTTATAACTTTACAAAAAAATGTGCTAAAGAAGGATTATACATACTCGTATATATGATAAAGCATCGTTATTAACTTATTACTTTATTTTAAAAGTTACTGATGGTCTGACCTTTTTTCTCTTTCTCCTCCTCCTTCTTCTCCTGCGGCTCGGCGGTAACGGCGGGCTGCACCTCCTTGACTGTGGGCAGGCCGTGCGGCAGGATCCCGGGTGGCAGCTTGCCATGGAACGCGGCTTCCTCCTCGTCGCCTTGCCGAGCGCCATCCCCATCGAATGTAAGCACTGGACGGTGAATAAGAATGGCCCTTTCGAGGCGGGAGGTGTGTGTCGCATGCGTGGTGTGGGTACGGCACATTGGTTTGCGGCAAAGGTTATAGTGTAGTCATACATTACTTACTTTAGGTTTTTAGATAACAATTGAGATGTAAAATCATTTTGTTACTTTACATCAAAAATGTTTATGATTGCTATTGAATGGAAACGTTGAACTTTTATAATATTTGAAATATATATATTTAAATCATTTTATGAACAAATGTGCCGTAATTCTATTGATAGATTCATGAAGTGTTCATACAATGGACTTACACATCAACTTAACTACAATAAAGGTTATAAAAAAATACAAGTATAGAATAAGAACTGCATTTTTTTTATAAAACTGGTGAAAAAAATTATAATTAAATTTTACTTATTTGAAACTACTTCATGAAATTATCTAGTGTTAAGTGTAAAGACTGTATAAGTTTTCGAGCTACTACATCGCTAAGTGTTCTACACCTAACTAACTGTGAGGATGTAAGAACTAACAGATCAATAGATGTGTACAATGGAACGTTAGCAGTTATGTAGCACGCGATGGTGGCAATCAATTATATACACGGTAAAAATTATTAGATTACCCCGAGGCGAATCGGATCGAAATAAGAATTAGAGACAATTTAGAAACACCGTGCTACATTGAACGCAGCTATGGTAGCCTGTCCTGAGCCTTTGTCCTTGTCCCCCGGTTCTGTTGCTGAATTCATTATTTTTTTACCGCTCGTACAAAGCTGTAAGAAAACAAATTTATAGACCTGGATTTCATGTGAAAATTGGTGCTTCATAAACTGGGGTCATAGAAGAGACGACAAAGGAACATATACTTGTAACATGTCTAATAGCTGATTTATGTGACGTCTGATCTAATAATTAAGATGTAATGTTAAGTTTTATGTCTGATTATAAGTATGTTATTACGAAAGATTTCTATTTTACATTATAGATGACGGTTGATCCGATTAGCCCCAAGATATGTGGCGAATCGGATAATTCTCGATTTATAATTCTTTTTGTTTACAGCAAAGACGATTTAAATACTGCATAATTTTAAGTTTATGCAACGTAAAGTTTTAATAATGGCAGATACAGTTCAATTAATAAACATTATGATTCATTGACAGAAATTGTATTTTTTTAACCTCAAATTCAAACTAATCCGATCGCCTCGGTCTAACCTATTTCACTTCTCTGAATTTATTAAGTTTCAAAATCAATTTATTTTATTTTTATTGTTGTGCCAGTGCGCAAGTAAAATCACAGTAGAGCTTCGAATATCCGAACGACCGTTTAACCGGACAACTATAACGCTGCCACACTATGAGGAGCAGCTTCTCTTCCGATCGATCGCTTATCAAGTAAAGCGCGCAAAGAAAACTCTTGAAATAAAATGCCAAAACATAAACGTGTTGTACTTAAATCTAGAGGATAGAGAAAGGCGAATCTGCACAGAAGTTATTTAACGACTACAACGTTGGTAACACTATAGGTACAGATATAAGATGAGCATAACCAATTTTAATTTATTCAACTGATGCATCGTCCATCATCATCCTTCTAAGCAGCCCACTCATACGAGTTAGACATAGCCATCCGCCTTTCTCATCCAGCCACTTCCGGCTTTCTTTTTAGGGTTCCGTATCCGATTGGCAAAAAACGCAAATCTTATAAATTCATTATGTCCGTCCGTCTGTGTGTCACATCATCATATTTCTGTTGTTGGGCAGATTATGCTGAAATTTTACTACGGACCCCTAACTTAATGCGTGTACAACACGCACTAGGCCGGCTTTTCGGTCATCGGCGGGCCACCTGGCTGGAGGGCAGTCTACACTAGTTTGTGACAACCCATGACCTCTTCCGCATGCTTATTATGTGGGCTGTGTCGGTCGGTGACATTGGTTCGTCGTCGAATCTTAATTTCTGGTTATAAACTTCAAAGAAACGAAGCATAGCCCTTTCTAGAAAGGGCTTTAAACCTTTTTACTTGACTTTTAATTAAATGTTATTAATATGATTGTTATTGGTAAAATAAGGAACCCAGAGTTTTCCAAATATTTGTCAGGATAATCGACGCTCTACTGCATTAACATTTTATAAAAATCAGAATGAAATTGGAAATTAAACAAAAAATAAAACCCAAATTAGGTATGTGATATATAACTGCTTATTTATTTATGTAATGTTTAATGTGAATGTTTCAATGAATTGGTTAATTTGTGTTTCCTCAGATATAAGACATTAGCACAACTTAAGCGTGACATATGTACACACAACCACATTGTAAAATACATATTAATATTTATCTTTACACTAAATCTTCTTTCCTTCTAATTTTTATATGCTTCAATAATTATGTTGTAATAATTACTTGTCCGATTATGTAACTCGTAGGTATATTAAATAAACAAACGTGGTTGAGAGTACTCAACAAAAACGGTAATTTACTGAAGCGATAAAAAATTACGCTTACTTAGGGCATAAGATTTACAGAACAAAAAACTCTATAATGACAAAATAATTCATTGGTCCATAAGGAGTACCTATACTTTTAAAAAAACACAATAAAAATTTTATACTTTGAGGCAAAAAAAACACTAAAGTTACACACTGTTTAGCAATCAATATAATAAACTTACTTTTAGAAATAAAATATTTATTTAACTCAATATCATGCAAACATTAATAGCAATGATCACACCCAAGTCATCCATGGAAGTGACATTTCTTGCAGATTTTTTTTTCATAATTTCAATGGAAATAAATAATGTAAATAATATTTGTTATGAATAATTTGATTGTACAGCTTTAGCTCAATTTCTCCGCGTTTCAGTCAATTACCGTCCAAAACAGAAAGTTCTATAGTTACAGTAATTCATTCAGAATGGCGTCAAACATGCATAATATGTCAAAATTCAATTTCATAACTTTGTATACCTTCTAGGGTTGTTAGGGTGGCAGCGTTGAGTAAAGAAAAACAAATCAATTACTATAACTATGTCCTAACCAAAGGAATTTGTAATCAGTTCCCTACAACTAACGATACTTGTAACTGTTTATTTTAATACGATTTGATTAAGCAATCAACAATCAATTTCTATTGAGTTTACTAGAAAAAATATTTAAATGTAACTGTAATATGAAAATGTTGCAGGGAACTAATACTCTATTTTTAAGATGCTAATTAATATTTTTGTACTATAATATAATATTGTTGAACATAATACAGTTTATTAATAAACTGAACTACATATGTGCAACTAAATCACACACAAAATAAAAGTAAACACTTCAATAAAGCGCAAAAATCGTAGGTGACAGAAAGCTATCAAATAAATTAAATTAGGCACAAAACTTCCCGAGCTCTCCACTAGAGAGATAAATGTTTTACAATAAAATAAAATAAAAAAAATATAATGAAAAATACTTGAAAATAAAATTATCACTAAGAATATGATGACTCGCATCATGCGTACAATATTGTAATATTTCTGTCACATGCAAAATTATTAATGAATCTTTTTAAAATAAACAGCCATTTTATCATTTAAACCGAAATATTTGTGTTTAAACAATGGACTGGCCACCGTCGTTGTGAACATGACGATTTCTGTACAGATTGATTCGTATTTTCTGGCTCATGTTAAATTTTCTTTTTCTAGTTAATAATTTTAAAACATTTGTATCTCAAAACAAATCAGTCTGCTTTGTGATGTGCTACATAATATGTTGGTGTTAGCGACTACATTTATAAACAGCGTTACAAATATGAAGATAAATATATAAATATAAACACAACATGCGTTATGTGACGTGGCACAGGCTTGGACTACCAAGGGCAGGTTAACTTTTATAAATTCTATGGTTCAGATTTGAGACCTACCTGTGAACTCGTCCTCCCACTCTAAACCCGGGTTTAGATTGTACTCATCTTGAAAAAGGGAGGAAAAACAAAAAATATGTCAGTATCTTTCGACCATTAATAAAAAAATCAAACTATAATATATAGATTAGCATAAACAGTGCTTTTATAATTTACAAAATGACCTGTGTTAGAATAACCTGTGCGTGCAGTTTGTTAGTGGGATCGGAAAAGGAAATCAGCGTGAGATGATATGGCAACCCCGATACTACCACCATAAATTATTATACACACATATTGAGATAATGATTCTATACATTGTGTATTTTTTGTGGCCACGTAATGTGATGGTGTCCGTATATATGCACCATGTGGAGAACTCTGGAAGGCCACATTTTGATCGTATTGACAATAAAAAAATATCATAAATTGACGCTTATTTCTGTATCTACCCCCATTCTATACAATAATCCAGATTTCTTGATAAAAAAACTAACAATTATCATTTAAAATTACTAAGTTTAATGCAACTATTTTCTATATTTTTTTTTCTAACAAAGCTACTTATCAAGTAATCTGACAAATTCTCCTAAATCGTACCATGTTAGTTGAATTTCTTCTAGAAGCGTGATAGTAAAATGTATTTTTTATTTACAGGATGTGTCAAGATGAACACTATCGATATGTTACAACCGACACCGAACGACGAAGATAGTGAAGTTAGGAGTCGACAGAAAGCGTTCAGGAGGAATAATGACTTACCGTAGTAATCGGTTGCGTGTGCTAAAAAAAGACAAAAGATAAAAAACATATCTTAAGTAAAATATTGCAATTAGGCTACGTACACACTAGACAAAGCTCTTAAGACTATTATAATAACATTATATTTTAATTTCTGCAATTTATCTACACTGTATATTCGTATTGACAAGACAAGTTTCGAACACAAACATTTGTTTTATTTTTCTGTTACGAGCCCATACATGCAAATGTGCATTCAATAAACATGCTTGTACAAACATTTTGTTTCTCGTTGCATTTATATCTCAAAAAATCACACTGGATAGTGAATCAGTCATGTTATGTTACTTGCGACATGCTTAACAGTTTTATCCACACTGTCAGAATGTCATCTGAGTAAAAATTATTCATGATATTCTATTAAAATATTGTTACGGGTACGTAAAATATAAATTTCTTTTAAGATAATATTGTTAAAAATAAATATAGTTTCCCATTAATATAATTGCACATGTATATATTTATGTTAATATATATGTATATATGTTAATACCCAAATAAATAGCAAATTAATTATCTGACAAACAACATAAATGTTATCAAGACACTTAACAACTATATGTATAAGCTATTTTTTTCTATCTAAGTCATTCATATTATTTAAGTTGTTTCAATCCTTTAAATTTAGTCTTTGACTTGTAGTCTATCTGTATGTCATGCATACTATATACTATTATAAACTGTGACTAAATATTATTCTAAGTATTCGCTCTTTAGTCTTACAAAAAAAAAGGTAATTCAAAAATTCAAAATATACAGATTGATAAAATACTGTTACGAGACCTTTATATTAATGGGAAATGGAGCCCTAACAAGATGTTAATAAAGTTGGATTTACCTTTTCGGGGCCGCCACCAGTCCTCCATGTATCCTGCAAGCGGTGATGCATTGGAAGAGCAGCCTTTTTTTATGGTAGCACAAACACAAACATGGCACCAAGGACTCACACAGTATTTACTTTTATGATAATTATCAAGAGTGAGACAAACAATACCATGAAAATGGAAATCAGAGAGACGACACGAGTTAAGCTAAACAACGTAATTTGGTATCTACATACATATACATAGATTGAATATTTGATCTGCATTTTATGTTTTAACTCTATTATTTACTTGGAAATGAACTACGGCAGTGTTCGGACATTTATGACTGATTGAGGGAAGCGTATTTAAGCTTTCATTAACAATGGATAAACCCACAAAAATACTTAAGCAGAGAATACATTAATTTGCTCATCTCATAACATTAAGTTAAAGTGAGGTTCACTCTGTACCTAGTAACGTGTCATCCATTAAGGACATAACAATTTCATATCTTAATAAAAGACTTAATAGTTGAGGACTTAATAGTTGAGAAATTCAGCTCAAATTTATTCCAGGTGTAGTAGACATATGACATTTAAGTGTGGGATTCGATCTCTCTCATATGACCACCACGAACCCGTTTGCAATGGTCGATTCTCTGGACCCAATTTTCCACCACCTCTCACACATTTCGACAGGAATGTTGGCAATTTCGCGTTGAATATTGTTTCTGAGCTCGTTCAATGTGGCTGCTTGTCGGCGTAGACTAGACTCTTGACGTAGCCCCAAAGCAAGAAGTCCAACGGCGTTAAATCGCACGAACGAGGCGGCCATTCGATGGGTCCATTTCTCGATATAATGCGAGTTCCAAACTTCTCATTCAATAGGTTGATTGTTGAGCCAGCTGTGTGACACGTTGAATCCACATGTCATCCAAGTCCTAATCGTCCAATTGGGGCCAGAAATAACTTTCCAACATGCCACGATAGCGCTCTCCATTGACGGTAACATGGCGATCGTGATCATCGACGAAAAAATACGGCCCAATGACTCCTCCGGCATGAAAACCACACCACACAGTGATTTTTTGTGGATACAATGGTGTCTCGCAGAGCACATGAGGGTTTGTTGCTGTCCAGTAACGCATATTTTGCTTGTTGACGAAGCCATTCAGCCAGAAATTGGCTTCATCGCTGAAGATAATTTTCCGATGAAATTCCGGATTTCCCAAAGCCCAATCAGAGAAGTTTCGGCGTTTCAAATGAGGCTTCAGTTCTTGAGTCAATTTGATCTTGTACGGATGTAGGCCAAGATCTTTGCGCAAAATACGCCACAATGTGGTCTGAGAGAGGCCCAATTCCTGAGAACGGCGTGAAATCGACTGATTTGGATCATTCCGAATGGACTCATTTACGGCTGTGATATTCTCGTTACTGCGGGCGTTCCGGAGTCTAATTGGCACTGGAACATCCAAGAGTGAATATTTGGACTCGAATTTAGCACGCACAGCCTGTCTGGTGGGACGATTTTGACGACTAAAAATTGGAGTGAGTGCTCTTAAAGTTGCAACCACCGACTCAAAATTTCGGTAATAATTTTAAATAATTTGTAATCGTTGCTCGTTCGTGAATTTTACCATGTTTAAAATGTTGAATTTCACTAGCGTTTTAACGTGTGCGTTCACACGAAGATGCGGAATTGTTATGTCCCTATTGAAAGACCCGATATTAATTTTTCAACCATCAATTTGAATGCTTTGTCCTGGTATTACTTCTTAAAGTATAAAAAATTATTATCAAAGTTTACATTCCGTAATAAGCAGAACTTTACCTGACATAAAATTATTTGTATTAAGATTTTATACACAACTAGTAAATTTATTCGGTTCTAATATTATATTGTTAAAATATGTATTTTTTTATATTCTAATATTTATAACTTTTAAGCAAATTAGATATCTGTTATTCCTTCTGAAAGTTCCCGTAAGAAACGCAACAACTTATGGAAGTATTTGTAATTTCATCAGCGAAGCCACGCGAATCATCAACTGATACAATATTACCAGTACAATTTACATATTATATGAATTAAAAAAAATAAGATCGAATATTCAATGCCGAAACCAAAAAAAGTATGCTTGAAAAGTAAATACTGTTGGAAGTTACTACTATGTCTTTGGTTATAATACGTTATTTCATTTGCAAATAACAAAAGTAACAAGTAAAAAAAAAACAAATAAATACCGTTAGATTTAACTAATTGTAGCAGTGAGTAAGAAAACACTACTATCTCTTTCGCACAACCAATCAATACTTGCCCAAATTAGGAACTTCCAGTGATTTTAGTTATATAACTAGTGGATTACTACACAATATGTTTTTCTTATTTCTCAGATTTCTGCTTCAAAGATAGGGTCAGTTAAAATACGGGAAACTGTTAAGGTAATCTGTACAAGTTTAAATAGTCGCTTGTTCGTTTTTTATCAAATTAAATCTCAAAGTTTCATAGTTTAAATACACCCTGGCCAGTCCATACAAAAAAGCGAGATTCGTGACAACTAATAACACGACAAAATTAAATAACGTGTGTATGCATGTATGCATTCACAAGCTATGTGTATTTGACCCGTACTTAGTAGACACGTAGATACAAAAATGGAATGACCACATACTAAACTATTTGCTTCTAATGCTAAATCAAACGAAGTTGCACAAATCATCATAAATGATATTGGAACCTTACATTTTCGCAACAATTTTATTCCTCAATTTGTTGTCCACTCGATTTTACAAACAGTTAAATACATCCTTACCGATATCATTGTTTATTTTTAAATGCTTATAAGACGTGCTATAATTCCCGTCAGACCCCGTGCGAAAGAGAAAGCAAACATTCGCATTTTCTATTAAGAGAACTCACTGGTTAATAACACTATGATAGCTACTTCAGAGGCAGGCAGCTGCTAAATAGCGCTGCCATTAGAAATTTTTAATGTGCTTTTTTAAAAACCGTATTTAAATAAAAACAAATCGGTGCAAAGCGGACTCACGCGATGTGAAAAGTAACTTTGACCTAATTATAGTTTCCAATAATCCAATTTGTAACTGCTTACTTTAATATTTTAGACTATTTTTGGTAGATGGCGCTGAAATGGTTTAGACACGTTAAGGGGTCCAGTCTGTTCCACACTTGGCCAGTTTGTATTATTTGTTGTTATACTTTAAAGCTCACACTTTAATCACTGCAAGTTTGAAGGTTGTATGTATTACTGTTTTATGACACAGCAAACACAACGAAAACGTGTTTCTTGTATGGGGAACCCCCTTAAATCTTTACTTGGAACTTTTGTTGGGTAATTCGCCATTACAAGAACATTTTAGGTTTCTACCTTCTTTAGTCTTAGGCATGGAGCCCTGTAATGGGCGGACAGATAGATAACGTAGGCTTAGTGATAGTGTAATGAAAAGCATTAGCACCCTTTGGGTACGGAACCCTAGAAATGTACTACATAGAAAATACAACACTAGCCGTAAGCTATTTTTAGAACGTTTAGTATTATTTTTACACTAAATGCAATTCAAATGTACTGCTAAAAGAGGAAATTAAATAGTACATAGTGTATTAACAGTGGTAAGGAGAAAATTACTAACGAGAGGCTATTGAGAAGCCTAAGGCCGAAGGCTTTAATGACATGAGTTTGTAATTTCTATACCGCCCGTGTGACACAATGTTTTTCATTACAATTGCGAGTAAATAAATAAAAATATAAGATAATTAAATAATTAAACTCACCAATACACAATTGAAATGGCGGGGACAAAAGCAGAGAAAACAACGCCACCGTCGAATGGCGCTAGATAGCTAGATAATTTATGAATTCAAAAGTTTAAGTTAAAGTTAAAACTTGTAATTGCACGCGCGCTTTGCTTTACGGAAAGTAAAATTTACAAAGAAAAACGTGTAGGAGTAGTTAAGGTCTCAGCACCCGCTTTGCCTGCACATAATGACACTGTTTACGAGTAAGTGTTAGAAAAATATCTAATATGCCGACATTAGTTAGCAGCTACCCGACTCTTAACACAATAGGGTACATATTTTGTGTCCTGGTTGACAATGTGATACATTATTGTGAAACCAAAATATTTGCAAATGATATTGTTAAAACCAACACCAATATACGGTTATTTTAAATTTTTACATAAATGCAAATTCTCAAGAACAAAAAATGTTAACAAAATGTACAGGAAACTTAAAAAGAAACCACAGATATAGACACATTCAGGAATTTATTATTAAGGGAATTAGAATTATATCTTAAGAGTCATTTGCATTAGTAAAACACAGTATTAAACAACCACAGTCCAGGGACAATACAATTAAAATTATAACCTTTTTCCTTTAATTAAAAATTCTATCAAAAATCATTTCAGTAGTTTTTCAAAAAAAAAAAATCATACAAAAATTACTCGCGGCAATCAATATCTTTTCAATGCAATGCATATGTATTTCGCATTTCTTTAAAAGTATGTTTTAAATACATATGAAAAGGGATATTACTTGCATTGGTGGCAAAAACAAATTATTGTATCTATCACAATGTCATCATCCCACTATAAACGCACCAATAGCATTCATAGTGTTCATTCTATGTAAAACTGTGAAAATATGTTCAGAAATAAACTGGACTTGCACACACACACACATCTCAAACTAACCTATTACTAATATAAAACGGTGTAGAACTAACCATCTCGCAGTTCAGTGACCCCTGATGTTGTGGTTTGGGTCTGCTTGGCATAGGTGACGTTTTCCTTTGGTGGTATGTCTGTAGACTGTACAGAAACCACTTGCAACTGAAGACTCTTTTTAGGTCTGAAATTTTTTTTTTTTTATAGTTGTCACGGTATATCTAGTAAACCTGCAAGTTAAGCCTGGTGTATCTCCCTTTTTACGGTTTCGTAGCCAAATAGCAAAAAGCAAACTCTTATAATTTGGTCATGACATTGTGATTATTTACACAATTTTAAATAATTGTTTTGAACCTTGTTAGCGTTATTGGCTGCCTCATAGGTTTATTTTAAATATTTTCTATTTAGGTACTGACCTTAGGACACTACACTTACAATTAATAAAGGATTTGCTTATAAGGTGAATACAATTTAGTGAAATACAATTTTAAATTATAATTATGTTCTTAGCATTGTATGTAATCACAAAACAATTACCCATGTGAAGGTAAACTAGACTTATCAGTGTGCGGAAGGCTGGCATCTGGAGAGGCTGTTTGCGGCGGAGTCAGAGAGGTCATGGAGGAGAGGGAAGATAGCACGTCTTTGACGGGAGCCACCCCCAGAGATGAGAGCATTTCGTCCAAATCTCGTCGGCTGTCCAGGCTTGATGCTGTTGATGCGCGTTGCTGCAATAGTGAGCATTTTAAGAAATATAAACACACATAACAATCAATATATATTACGCATTATTTTAAGAGCTCTTAATAGTTACCAGATTGTCAGTAATTCGTGCGACAGAGAGGCAGCCAGTTGATTATCTCTCTCTAGAGCTCAATGTGTAATTTGAAAAATGGGGCAGACATGCCCTGGAGTGGAGACGGATTGGTAAGCGCAGCTTGGATTTCTAGACAGGAGTACCAATGAACTAGGTAGCCAGAAGTGGCTGGATGAGAAAGGCGGAGGACCAAGTGTAGTGGCAGTTCCTTGGGAACTTGGCTTATGTCCAACAGTGGACTGATATAGGCTGATTGAAGAAAATACTTTTTGTTGTTTATACTAAGACAGACGGAGATATATTATAGATAAAAACATATACAATAATAAACAATGAAATTAGTTACCAGTGCTTCCTCTGCATCTTTTTGCTCTTTGTCTCTACGTCGGCGGTCTTTCTCTTCACGCAGAGCCTGAAGCTTAGCTTTCTTTCGCTCCAGCTCGGCCTTTCTATCTGACATGCTTGACATGGTTGCAACTGTAATGTAAAATAAATTTGTTTTTTTTGTTTACTTAATGATTCACAGCTTGACAAACAATTATTAGCTCTGACTCTCTCTCACACAAACACACCTTGATCCATCAAATAATGGTATAAAATGACCCTTAAATTGTTGACACAACAGAGTGACTCTTGCTGTACATTTGAAATCAAAATAAAGACTTTACTTATTTATTTGAAATAAGACCAAAAGTGTCTAACTTGTAAAATGAACCTTAGAATAAAGGCTGATCCTTTGTACTTGTTTACAGTTTGTGGCAAACTTGAATGATGTACATAATGAATGAAGTGCATAATTTTACAACAGTATTGTCCCAGTCAACTAATCTTATAAAGTACCTAACAATACTTTTGCCGTTAAATATTTACTAATAGGGCACAAGCGACTTTCCCAAAAAAAAAAATTTGTTAAAGCAGCATCCCCTTATACACGCCGTACGATGAGTTAGTATATTGTATGTAAATGAAATTTTTCTTCAATAACAGTTTAGCATCTAAACCGGACTTGGAATCTTTTTGCAATTCGGGTACACAAAAATGACCTTGACCCGTAACCCGAACCTATGGAAGGTTGCATTAAAGGTGCTCAAACATTTTTGATAAATTGAATGAATGTTGTTTTCAGTCATTTCTTCATTCAATTCGATTTTGACTTTGCAATTTGCTTTACAATGACTACTATCTCGATTGTAGATTTAATGTTGTATTTGATAGACATGCATTATGTAACAATGGTTAGTGCACTTGAGTATTTTGACAAAAAGTACACATTTAATTTAAATATATTAAAATTGCATTTGTGACATGCAGTGAAAAAGTACACTACACCATTTAATAATATATTTAAATCGAATGTCATTTGTGATCACTGAGCTTAGCGACTGGTCTTTAGTCCACTTTGCCTACTTTGCAAATGCCGTCTTCTAACTCTACCATACCATTTGACTGGTTAACACCGAATGGAATGGAATAAACGAAACATATGATATTTTTGCTCTGTGAGATTAGCGATTGGGTCGTTATTCCACTATTTCTACATCCGAAAACCCCAGCTACTTACGACACTGTATAGTTCAATTATTAAAAAAAGTATGTTAAAATCAAACAGAATGGAACAAACGAAACAACGTTTCAGGGGGCTAAGACTTCTCAAATTTAGCGTCACGAAAACAAGAACGGAAACGAACAAAACGTATCAACATAATGTTTATGACGTCATTTGCTATCAATCGAAAAAGAAATCATAGACTTGTTCTTTTACTATGTTATCGGTATTATTGCCAAGCCACTGTGGAGCGCCGAAACGAAAGTCGTGTATATATATTAGGTAGCCATATTGCAACTTCACAAACGCATCCCTAATATTCTAATAACTAATATTCGTTGAACTTGCGTTCACTTAGACCCTGCGGATAAGGTTTAAGATTACAAATGGCGGCTGTATATCTATTGTGAATATTAATATTATGGATTAAATTGTTCACAAATAGTTAGGTATATGTTTTAAAGATTTTCAACAATTTTTTAATTAGGTAGGTAATAATTAAGTGTGATATTTGTATTCAATATCTGTATTATAGGTACCTATTTGTCTCTGATGTAAAGAAATATACCTACCTTGTTTAATTATTGTAATAATTTCACATCACAAGCAACATTTTCTTAGGTGAGTAATTAAATGTGATGTTATTTAAAATCTGTGTTATAAGTATTTGTGTAATTTCTAATCTAACCAATTCTTGTAAATGTGACAGATTCTCGCTGAGATTGGTTTTTGTAATATTTTCACAATATATTTAACTAAAATGAGGTACCTACGTAATACATAAAAACATTTAAATATTCAATGCAATAAATACCTATAAAAGACTTCAATAAAAAAGAAACACCTCATAAGTACAAACAAAAAAATAAGCGGTTTCCGATAATTGGCATAGATAATGTAGTTTTCCAGCCGGCACCCACGATACAGCGTTGTCAATACATGAGGAATAAGTCTACCACGATCGTTTCGGAAGACTCGAAGACTCTCTCTATAGCGATACTGCATGATTTTTCGATTGCAACTTGTTTAAGGCCCCTGATCACTGAGTTAAGCCATTGAGTCGTTAGTCCACTATGTTAACTGTTTAAAACTCCGTGTTCAAACTCCACTACCTAGAGTTACTTACCTAAAAATATTTGATCGATAACTGATGTTGCACTTGTGGCTTCACTGTAGCAAGTTGGATAAATTTTGTATTTCTCTAACTAGAGCGAGGTACCTAATTAATGATTGGGAAAAATTTACCCGTATTTAGATATTGGGTGGAAGAAATCTTTGGATGCATCTCAAGTAGAATGTGGTATCATTGATCTTTCATAAAATAACGACAAAAAATGTCATAATAACAACTTTTTCAGCTGTAAATAGCAAACAATAAATTTTTAGGGCTCTTTATTAAATTTCGATAACATAATGATGGGAGCGCTGCACGCCACTTTGTGAGGGAGCACGCCATACACGCATGTCTCATATGTTACATTGTGGCTTAACCAGGACACATTTTGCTAATGGTTAGGAGCTGTTTATTATTAACGTAAGTCAATTTTAACCATTCTTTGACCCCCTTCTTCTCCTATATAAGAAAAAATTGAATGAGGTCATTTGTGTTTGATTTATTGGTCCTATGTGAAAAAAAAATTTTGACTCTCGAAAACTTGCCAAAATATATATTAACGGCTTTTTTTATTGCATTACAAAAGGACATTGAATTATATAAAAAAAGATAACTTGCATTTTTGGCACTATAAAACAAATCTGGTTTTCAAGATGACTGCTAACGCACCCTCCCACCTGTGCCACGTCAACCTTTATACTCAGCACTTATTTGCTTTTATACTCAGCACTTATTTTCTTATCACTTACAAAAAATATTCTGCACTGTAACCTCATGCAGATAATAAGGGTACTGGGTTATAGATAAATTTTACAACTAAGCTTTTTCTTTCAAAATTATAAAATATTTTATGTATATATATTATATGTATAAAGTTTGGTGTAAGAAATCACAGGGAAAAATAAATCTTGTCAGTTATTAAGCACCACTAAAAGAAATAGGCTATATGTTCATAGTACCTTTGCCTATCTTTTGCTAATTGAATGAATATAATGATAAAGAATGAAATATTTAAGTTATTTAGAATCGCAAATTTGGAATTTTGAAGTTTTAAGGTTTTATCAGTGACATGATTAGAAAACCAGTTTAAGAATGTGACAAGCAAGTGAATCAGGTAAGTATTTTTATAATTTGTATTATATGCAAATATCAAATTTAACTAACATAATATTTTTAAGATGTGGATGAATGGCCCACTCCTTAGCCTTTCAGCAAGAATAAAATCAAACATCTTCATCAATTTCACCACTATTTGCTGGGCAAAATTGTTTTTTTTTTAATGAAAAACTTATTGTTTCCACCGTTATTTGCATTTCACTTGTATTTTAAAGGAAACTTCTTAACCAATTAAGATATTTTAATGCAAAAACAACTTGTGCCTTTTAAGTAAATATTTACCCTTTAGTCTTTAACATTTTAAAATGTATTTAATGCAAAAGAAACTAGCTAGTCAGACTTAAATACCATAAATCCATTTGACTATTTTAGTGGTGCATTTAAGATTGGCAATATCTGTATGACATTATTTTGCTTTATTTTTTGATTAATAAGCAGGAAAGTGGATCTTGAGTAACAAGAGGATTGAAGCAGAAGTAAATTTGCTTCAGAAATAAATCAAGATTTAGATGCAATGTTTATATGCGGTCAGTCATACAGTGGATGCTAATGTAGCTAAAGTGGTGCATGGGTAGATCATGAAAAAGCCCAAGCTGTGGAGGCAAGTATGGGCGCCTGATTTAGGTAAATATTTACTTGTTGGGCATGAGCTACTTTTACTTAAAATAAGTATCGATATATAAGCATCTCCTTATACACAAATGAAATATGAAAGTCAGGGGAAAAGAATAGTTCAAGAACAAAATAATTTTCAAAATAAAAAGTCTATACTGACAGTGCTAGGTTATAAAAAAAAAAATCAAAAAATCCATACAAAAAAGATTGTTTCTGCCGATTTTTGCATTTTGTGTGTTGAGGATGCTTCTTTATTGTTTAAGACATTTTTTATGCAAAAATAGCTTGTGCCCAATAAGTAAATATTAAACCTGATTTGTTACAGTAGGTTCCCCTTGGTAGTTTTTGTTTACCAAGTGATTTTTCGTTATATTTATACATTCTAGGATAAATTAGATACTGAAGTTTTCAAAAAGCAAAATTATTACAATTTTCTGAAGACAACTCTAATCCATTTAAGCAAACTACCAGTGTTGTCGACACATTGTCGTTATCATGCAAAGGAAGCTTGTAATAGCTGATGTCATATCTTTGGAATTTTAAATGTTAATCGCTTAAGAATTTTGCTTACCCTCACAAGGTCAAAATCCAACGCTTAAATAATTGTAAAAAATATCATCGGTGATGTTTTTACGCCAAATCAATAAGAAATTGCAAAACGTCGAAATATGGGAAAGTAACGGGAATTTTACGCATGATCAACTATACGTTTAACATAAGCAGTTTCAATCTTCACTATGCTAAATATCAGAGATTATTACTTTAATTATGTCTTGCAAACATCATTATATTTTAGCTGTATTAGTTATAAAAGTCGCTAAAATATATGACCAACCAATACGGATAATACAAAAAGTGCAAAAAAAACAAAAATGATCAGTGTTGCGTGGGTCGGTAATAGTTTTAATCATAGAGTAAACAAATACTGCGTTTTCATTAGGGATGGGTCATACTTGCAAAAGTCTGATCTTATGCATAAATATTATAAAAATTAAAAGGCTGGAAAGCAATTCAAATACATCTAAGAATTCTGCAATATTATAAAAGTTGAAAAAAAACGTGTTAAATGAGTAAACTTAAGCCAAACCTGTGAATTTGATGCCACAACCTGCTTTCCATACATTTCTGCAACTACGAACTATGCAGCACTTTCCTTACTTTTGCAATTAACTCTTAAATTTACACAGAAATCTACAAGAAAACTGGAAACATCAATACAATCATTTTGGTGAAGAAAAACATCGTAAGGGAACCTGCATAATTTAAAAAAACTTGCTTTTCTTAAAACATTAGAATCATACAAAAATTCAATCTAACAGAAAATTGAACTTAAAAGTAAAAAATAATTTCTTCAAAACAAATACAAAAAATGTATATCCACAAATGACTGCAAGAAAAGCAAGGCGTGCGCACTTACATACAATCACTTGATAAACTCTCAATTAATATCCACTAAAACTCTAGCATATCAAATATTCATGTGTTGTTGTTGAATGATGTATTTCAGCATACTTGCTTACGGCATTTTTTTATTTATTTATACAATACAGCAGTTAAATTACATTTACAAATTTATTGCCTTCAGTAGAAACCTCGCAGAGCTTATCTGCAAACAGTCGAGATCGCTTTGCTCTGAGACAAAATACTTTTTTAAACTACTTTTACATTCCATAAGTTCACAAATTTTTAATTTTTGCAAAATATGTTGTCCATTTAATATTTCCAGTGAAATATATTTTGACGTTCGTTTCCATATACATTGTTATTTTTTGGTAAAACATAAGTTAAAAGGTAGCATGATTTTCGTAAGTGATTTTGCTTTTTCTTTTCACTAAGTTCTTTATTTTAGTGATTTCTTCTGTAAGTATATTAATTTTTATTACATACTTTGCAGTGTTTAAATAGGCCTTTATCATTGTTTTTTTATATATTTCTAGGTACTACAACTGTTAATAGTCTCATTTGTAAATTATAAGTCTTTCCAAGATATGATATGTGTGCGGCCGTATGTATCAATACAATAACTTTACAGTCGGCTAGCGAAATGTATGGGTTTTATCTATTTATGCAATATGGTAATTTTTTACTTTAGAATACATATTTTGGTTAACACAGCTCTAAATTTCTTACATAACCTATTTAGTTTTCAATTGAATTTCTTATCGATATATACCCTAAGAATAAATGCGCGTTTACTAATTCTAAATGTTTAGAATTACGTTAATTGAATTTACTTTATAAATAAGACATAGATGATCATGGCTAACAATGGCTGGTTTGGTAAAAAAATTAAAAAAATCGAAAAACCGATATATAGTCTTAAGTATAAATGCTCATTTACTAATTCTAAATATTTATAATTACATTGAATTTGGTTATGAAGATATAGATGATCATGGCTCGCAAGGGCTGGCTTGGTAAAATATTTTAAATGCGTTAAGTGTATGTGCATAACCTGTATTCCATTTTTTTCTAAATTAAAAGATGGTTTCATAAATTAAAAAGTCTATAAAGATAGTAAAAACATGGTGTCATTTCATGGTTCATTTAAGTATTTATTTATATCATAACTAAACACCTTTAAAAGTTGATAGGTACTCCGGTTTTTATGAAAAATTTACTGTTTTCTATACTTATAATATTACTAGCTGACCGGGCAAACATTGTCCTGCATGATACCGACTGCAGCGCCATCTGCCATGCTGATTTGTGAATCTAAACCATGCAAGGCGCTACCCAAACGCATACAAAAAAAAACATTCAAATCGGTCATACGTTTGTATTTTTAACTTAGCGCCATCTATTGAATACTTACTCAATCCAGTCAAAAGATATTGCCATTTGATAGAATCACTTGAAGCTAACAGATAATTGTGACTGTCAAATAATAGACAAATAATTTGCATTAAAATAATATTGCGACTATAAATTGTAAGCTATTTCGTAAGCTATCCTATCTTTCAAGTTGGATTAAATTGCACACGGTGTACAAATCAAATTTAAAATCGGTTCAGTTGTTTAGGAGTCCATCACGGAGAAACAACATGACACGTTATTTTTATATGTATACTAGCGGTCCCTCTGTAACCCGGCGAACGTTGGTTTTTACCTAAAGTCCGGCTCACACTTGACAGATCGAGATAAAAACTATCTTTTAAGTTGGATCAAATAACAGATAGCTGACCCGGAAGACGTTGTTTCTCTTTTTTAAAACAACTGGTGCGCCTTTTTTGAAAGGGTTGTACTAATTCAGAAACCCCAGCGTATGCTTGACCAATTTTTATTTCTCAAAACCCCTTCCCCGGCGGTATGCACAACCATTTACCAAAATTTTATTACAATAGGTTAACCAGTAGTGCGCGGGTTGGACTCCCACTTGACCCTTTTTTATATCATATAAACCTTGCCCTAACAATAATAAACACAACATAAATTATCCAAATCGGTGCTGTCGTTTATATGCATATATTTTTAACATAGCACCATCTATCTATCAATGCAGTTAACAGATATCGCCATCTGTTAGAATCGTTTGGAGCTAACAGATAATTGTGACACATGGTGGTTATACTATTAAATTGAAGCTTATATGAAACGTTTGTATTTTTAACATAGCGCCATCTATTAAAGAATCGTTTGGAGCTAACAGATAATAGACAAATAATTTGCAATAAAATAATATTGCGACTATAAATTGAGATGTAAGCTATCCTATCTTTTAAGTTGGATCAAATAACAGATTGTTAAAAAGTTTTATCATAATCGGTCCAGTAGTTTAGGAGTCCATTGCGGACAAACAACGTGACACTTTATTTTTATATATAAAGACTAGCGGTCCCAGCGAATGTTCCGTTGCCGTCCCTCTGTAACCCGGCGAAAGTTGGTTTTTACCTAAAGTGCCCGAGTCCGGCTCGCACTTGACAGATCGAGATAAAAACTATCCTATCTTTTAAGTTGGATCAAATAACAGAAAGTTACGAAGTTTGATCAAAATCGGTTCAGAATTTTAGGAGTCCATCGCGAACAAGCAAAGTGACACATAATTTTTATATATACACTAGCTGTCCCGGCGAACGTTGTTCCGCTGCCGTCCCTCTGTACCCGGCGAAAGTTGGTTTTTACCTATAGTGCCCGAGTCCGGCTCGCACTTGACATATCGAGATAAAAACTATCCTATCTTTTAAGTTGGATCAAATAACAGATATTTACGAAGTTTGATCAAAATCGATTAAGTAGTTTAGGAGTCCATTGAGGACAAACATTGTGACACGAGATTTATATATATTAAGATATATATTATTCATCATATCAGCCCATTGACGTCCACTGCTGGACAAAGGCCTCACTTAACTTTCTCCACAGCGTGGAGCCTCCTACCTTTACGAGGTCATCTGTCCATCTAGCGGGGGGCCACCCCGCGCTGCGCTTTCCGGTTCGGTGTCGCCACTCAAGAACCTTCTTCCCCCATCGGCCATCGGTTCTTCGAGCTATGTGCCCTGTCCATTGCCACTTCCAGGTATACGTATTCGACAACACACCATCAGGAGTAATGAAGCTGGAAACACTGGCAACGCCCATTTTCTTGTTTGTGGTTAGTAACGAACGATCAAACAGTTTGTGTTTAATTTTTGTTTTAAAAATTTAATTATAGTTTTAACGAACTATCTATTTTACGATCTGTAAAGAATAAATCACCGTCAAATATGCAATTATGATGAGTAATATTGTGTTATTATGTGTGTTGTTTTGCATAACAAATATAAAGTCTGATGGTAAGTTCTTATACTCAATATTCTTCTTATACCTACATGTTAAATAATAAAGATATGTGGCAGATGTATTAGAGGACAATAATCTCTAATTATTTTGGTAATAGCTACCTAACCTTAAATTCTTGTTGGCCTACGTCCCAAATTTTAATAGTCTATTTGTTTTTAGTCTAGTAATTACCGACCGGTGTAATTGATTTCGACAAGAGTAATTAAAAGTGGAAAAAGGAGGGGGTGGGGGGGTACAAAAGGGGGGCACTGAGGAGAAAAGACCTAAGTGTTGTCCCTTGCGTTTATTAGCTACCCTGACCCTCAATCCATAGACTTCCCTTGTGGCCCTGGATTTTTTTGAGATGAAGTTTCAAATAACTATAAGGAGGCTCAAAAGACAAAGTCTTTCCCTCAGTGCCCCTTTTTGTATCCCCCAACCAGATTGAGTATTGACAGTAAATTTTAAACTGTAACTATGGCTGTTTAAATCAACTTGACAGATGAATATAAACTCTTAGCTGGGACTTCCAAAACCACTTTTCTAACAGATTGAGTATTGACAGTAAATTTTAAACTGTAACTATGGCTGTTTAAATCAACTTGACAGATGAATATAAACTCTTAGCTGGGACTTCCAAAACCACTTTTCTAACTTTCTTAATGGACAAAGTTAACCTGTTAACCTGCACTTAATAGTGGTAACAGTTTTAATTATCACTTGGCTCTACACCCTGGCATGGTACACTTATGTTAACCTTTATCTGTTCTACATTAAATTAAAAATGATTTTCTGTGAATTGCAGGTCCAGAAAATAATGTTTTTGATTCAGAATTTCTGGATTTTAAGTGCTCTTTAAAATAAATGTAGATGAGTATTATGAGTAGCATAAGCTGATTAATTTTTAAATTTATTTTAGTACAAAAACGGAACAACTCTTTTGAAGTTAATCCATGCACTACTTTTGGAGTTTATCCTGAACATACATACAGACAAACAGATAAACAGACAAACAGACAAAAATTCTAAAAACTATATTTTTGGCTTCAGTATTGATTGTAGATCACACCCCAAGTATTCTTTTAAAAAAATACAGTTCTGACTTAACTACCATTTTATTATATTATTATATATAATTGTTTTGTGTCATAAGGGTATGTTTCTGCCAGTTTCTGAATTTTATCTCATTATATAGGGATACTGTTATTTTAGAAATGACTGAAAATTCATCTGTTTGAACCAAGAGTCTTGATATCTTGAAATAGAGAATTAGGAGGGGTGATCCAAAAGTAACAATAATCAATATGAATTAAGGGATTTTGAGTTTGATTTTTTTTTTATTTCTCAACATAGTCTCCTAGCAAGTCAATTAGTTGTCATCTTTTTTCTAAACCTTTTTATAATTTCCTTTGAAAAATATTCTCAGTCATCACCTCCCTATCTTCGTCAAATGTTTTGCCTTGGGAAGTTCTGTTTGTAAAAATGTTTAGTTTTATTAAATTTATTTAGTCCTAATTATGTGTATGTAAATTATTCTTTTTTACAGATTATATTAAGTACTACTATGACTATGAGTGCAATGAACCACTGATAGCTACAGCCAAATTGACTGCCACATCAAGTCTCAGGGACAGGGGCCCAGAACATGCTATATTGGATGGTGAGTAGATATAGAAGTACCTGTACAAACTTAGTATTCTTTAATTAGGTTTTCATGCACAGGCTATTTTTTGTAGTTTTCTTGTCTCTACGATAAAATACACATATTTGGCAGCTCAATATAGTTTGTTGCATGTGTGTGCAGAGAGATATTTTTGATGCTATTTTTTAAGTTGCTTAGAAAAAGCTTTAGCAAGTATCCAAATTTGGTTCATAAACAAGTAAGCTGATGTCAAACTTGACTTAAGGTTTATAAAACAGCATATTTGCAAGTAAAACAGATTATTCAATCTGCAGGTCCACACACAATATAAAAAACTGAATAGTTGGACCTTTTTTGTTGGAAAAACAAATTCTTTCATTAAGAAAATGGATAATAATAACAAAATCAGATGGGCAATCAATGCAAATACTTGGAATCCTAAAGAAGATGAAATATTTGCTGCATCAAGTTATATACAGCCAGAAGAAAAAGAAAGAATTTCTCGTTTTATCTTTCAAAATGATGCAAAATCATCACTTTTGGGTCGTCTTTTGCTAAGGAAATTTATTCACGTTTCCACTTTGATGCCATATGAAGAAATTAAATTTGGGAGAGATCATCTTGGGAAACCATACTTAATTTCATCTGGTGATGTACCAGTAACTTTTAATGTTTCTCATCAAGGAGATTATGTGGTATTAGCTGGGGATACAGGAAACAACATTGGAGTTGATTTAATGAAAATAGAACCTCCTGCAAACAAGGATATTCCAGAATTTTTCCGACTTATGACTAGACAACTGTCAGAAAATGAATGGAAGACTGTACATAGTTTTACAACAGAAATAGAACAGATTGCTTGCTTTTATCGTATTTGGTGTCTTAAAGAAAGTTACGTAAAAAACATAGGAATTGGAATAACAATTCCTCTAAAAAACATAAGTTTCTTTATAAAGACACCCAAATTGGAAGTTAACCAAATAGTTATTGATACTGTTTTATATCAAAACAACATATTGAAAAAGAATTGGATCTTTGAAGAAACCTTAATAGACGATAAACATGCAGTGGCTGTATCAATAAAAATTGATGATGATTCTAAATATACTCCAGTACCATTTAGGCATCTGACTTTTGATGAACTTGTGAAAGAAGCTAAGCCTTTGCACCTACCTGATCAAAAGTTTGCAGAACAGTTTATGAACAAGGAATTAAAAAGTGTTTAGTCTGAAGTTTTGCAAACAAGGGAAGGCAATATATTATTAAACTAGGGTTATCTGTAGTTCTACTTAGTTTTACTTTAATATGGAATCTGGTGTTGATAAATACATTTTTTGTTTTATTATAAATGAGATTTTCTTTTCAAACCACAAACTTTAATAATTAAAATAAATGAAAAAAAAATCATAACCAATCAATTATGGAGCTAAAGAACCTTCCCCGTTTCCACACCAATAAGGTACCAACGCATGGACGGCGTCAGAGAATGACTTCGACCAGCAACTTATCATAGACTTGGGGACAGTGAAGAATATCACGCGAGTAGCCACTCAGGGCCGGGCGCACTCGCAGGAGTTCGTCCAAGAATACCACATTAGCTATGGATCTAATGGGCTTGACTATGTACAATATAAAGCGCCTGGCGGTGAAGTTAAGGTAAAATTTAATTCACAATATGCTTAACATTCATTAATTTCTTCCTAATTTCTATCTGCATGGTTTTGGGTTTTAGTTCTGGTTGTGGTTCATATTTAGCACCTATTTGTTTGTAGTCTGTAGTTTTGATAGTTACACAAATTTTGAGTTTAACACTAATATTTTATGGCAAGCCTTTATGTTCTTCTTTCTGTCTTCGTTATATATCTATATTAGAACTTAATTTAAATATATGTATTTATTAACTGGAAAATCTCTAAAATTATTGGATGTATGTGATTCCTAAACAAGCCCCAAGCATTTTCCGGCAGTGTCTCCTGCCCAAAAATCGGATTGATGTCGCCGGGATATTCCTATGGGACATCCTTGATCAACCAGGATCAAAAGTTCCAGTATGTGCCAAAAATCATGTCACTCATTTACACTGTTGTGATGAATCTTGCACTGCACTTTCATGCGTGGGACCTCCTACTGCCTATTAAGAATCATGTGAACTGTTATATCCAAAATTCAGTCATTTGAATGGAAAGCCATATAAATTAATTAATGAAATTAAGAAAAAATATACTCCTTACATCAAACTGAGGGATAAAATATCAGCATAAATAGATTTGTCCAAAAAATCGTCACAAGACAGGTGACATTTGGTATAGTTTTTTTAAATTCACTAAGTGCTAAAGAGGCATCTAACTCACCTGATGTTAAGTGGTTTTTTCCGCTTTGACGTTTGTAACACCAGGGCTCATGTGTAGTTGTGAAAAAATCACTTTCTTTAGTCCATAATAATGTATTCCCTTGGGAAATCCTCAACAGGCAGCTCATTTAATACAAACATTTGTGTAAGGAAGTTCCTCCAAAACTGCAGTGTTGTAATATGATGAAATTTAATGGTTAATTTCAATGAGAAACATATTATTAATGACTTGGTTATAAAAACCGAGATGAACGCATGTCCCGAAATACACCAACACTATGGTGTATCCGAACACGTTTTTTTGCATACAAGCAGTGTTACACCTTATAATTTTAACTATAGACATTTCGTTACACAAAACGCGTTATTATCATAAAGCGCTATTTACCATAGTCGCAAAACGCATGTTCAACTATAAAATGTACGTAAATTAGTTATTTATTAATAAACAAAGTTTTTATTAAATTAATGAATATGTATCAAATCAACAAAAACTTTAGTTTTTTCATAATTTACTTGCATTTCATGATGATATCTGCTTTTTGCTTAATATAAAACATGATAAATAGTAATATATGATGAAATAATCATCATCATATCAGCTTATACTGGTCCACTGCTGGACATAAGCCACCTTTATGTCGCGCCATTTTATCCGGTCTTCTGTCTTCCGCATCCAGCCACCACCCTTTTAAGGTTGTCTGATTCACCTTAACTTGATACACCATTTTAAATTTATTTGGAAGAGAAGCTTAGCAAAACGCTAGATGGGTTTATTTCAATAGATAAAGCAATTATTAATTGATATAAAATGTTTAGTTTTAGTGCCAATGTGGCCTTTTCTTTCAACGGCATCAATTTGATAACAACTAATCTTATTTTCATTACTGTATTTCTAACATTATACGTACTTATGTTAAACAGTGTACATAAGTAGCTGAATATTTTTCCTTTGAACTTATTTTGACTAGATGTGATACATTGTGAAAATTGTCTGCTTGGAATTCAATAACGTTGCATATACATAATGTAAAGAATGTCCATGTCCATATCCCAATATCCTTCTACCTTATTTCTTTCTTTAATGAATGGCAGTCATACATTGTGAAATTTGTCAGCTTGGAATTCAATAACATTGCATATACATAATGTAAAGAATGTCCATGTCCATATCCCAATATCCTTCTACCTTCTTTCTTTCTTTTGTTAATGAATGGCAGTCATACTACTTCTCAGTATATTCTCAATACAAAGTGGGTAGTTGCACTGCAACATACTGTTTTGAATTTATTTTAATTTTTATTAATATTTTAATAGCTATTCAAGTTATTTTAGTAAAATTTTGTCAAAAAAGTGTTAAATATCTTGTTTAGTATATAATCTAATAGATATATGTGTTGAAACTGTAAACACTCACCTGCATTACCTATCAGCCGCTGCTGTTTGTTATCGCAAACATATTAAAAACACCACTCTGAACATGGCACAAATCACAAATATTCAAAACACGCAGAAGGAAATTGAGGAGTGTCTGATGAAGAGGATGAACGAGTTTGAAACTCAGCTAAAGTCTGTTCCACCTGCTCCTGACACACTTTCTAAGCTGGCAGAGGAGTTCCGCACTTTTAGAGATCTGGCATGGAAACTATTAAGCTCTCTCCGACAACTGATTGAGGATTGTTGTCAAACACTAGACACCATGGAAACTCGTCATCGTCGTAAAGTTCTTCTGCTATCTGGGGTTCCTGAACAGCCCAACGAGAACGTTAAAGGTATAGTTCTAGATATCTTCAAAAATAATTTGAATCTTCCTGATATCTCACCCTCAAGCATTAAGCTGTGCCATCGCTTAGGAGAGAAGGTCAATGATCGTGCACGATCTATTCTGGTGCGTTTCGCTAATCTTGACATAAAATCTACGGTTTGGAAAAGCAAAACTAAATTGAAAGGTACTCAAATCACAATTTTGGAGTTCTTAACTAAGGTCAGGCAATCAGTTTTTATTAAAGCCCGCACTCATTTTGGCTTTCGTAATTGCTGGACATTGGACGGCAATATATATATCAAATTGCCGGACGGCAGCCGCACTAAACTTTGGACAAATGAGGACCTGGCGGCTCTTATTAAACGATTTCCGAAGCCTACGACTACCAGCTCAACAGAAGACGTTGCTGTATCAGCTAATACGCAGCCGGGAGCAGGAAGTAAGAAGTACGTTAGTGCCCGCCGGCAAGTTTCGGCTGCAGCCAGCAAAAAAACTAAGTACTCATGTGTTGCTCGCATACTATTTAATACCTACTTAGTTTTAGGTTAATGCACCGACATATTACTTTGCACTTCTTTAATAAACGTAAATATATTCTAAAAAAAACGAACCTAAATATATTCTAAAAACAAGTATACGATTGTCTCCCGGACCCAGACCCGGACCCGGACCGCAGTAAACTGATAAGAATGTATTCACTAAAACTCATGTTGGTGTCACATAACATTTTAATTGAAATTAGTAGGTAGTAAGCAAACAATGAAATTAGTTAAATACTGTTACACAGATTGCACACAACTTATCAATAAGTATTATGTGTTTGAGAGCATCGATGTTTAATTACATCTAAATACAGAATATGCCAACATTAAAAATAAACAAATTCTACATTATATTATAAATTACAACTTGCTCATAAAGAAAATTATAGTTCTCTGATGATTTTTTTTTTCTATACTACTGAGGCGGCAAACAAGCATACGACCCTGATATTGAGTGGTTTACCGTAGCCTATGGATGATTGTCGCTTTAAAGTTATCATTTATAGTATGTTTATTTATTAAAATGTGATTGATATATTACTAACCAGTTAAAGTCTACAGATTTAAAATAGATTCACAGTATAAAAAATGTTTAAAAGTACATACCTATTGACTATATGTATATACTATAGAACCATCGCTATAGATTTTCACTGACTGGTACTAAATATAATTTTTATTGATGTCATCACAATTATTCTCCATAAAGCACATAAATGTAAATTATGTACTACTAATTAAGGTTAAATTTTAATTTGTTTGTTTATATTCTACGTTGTTCTTACTTGTTTTCAACTTGTGTATTCTAATTTTTTTTTTTTTATTTATTATGTAAATAGCGGACTGGCAGGTAATGCAGAAAAACATTCGACAAATTCATATTTTTTAAATATAAAATAAATTAATAGGTATAATATAAATTACATATATATATATATATTACCACTCATTTTATTTATTTATTAATATGTTACATAATGATTCCTTCCACTCTATTTGTGATTCTGATGATTCATTTGTTTCCTGTCTTGACTCCTCACACGAAGACCGCTCTACTCTCGGTACTCTTGTTGAGAACAACTTTAAGCAATTTCCTAAATGTTTAAATGTCTGCCATATTAATGCACAGAGCCTGCCTAAACATTACTCTGAATTCTTAGAAGTTTTTTCCAATACTACTGTACATGCCGTGTTGGTATCGGAAACGTGGCTTAAGCCGTGTCTACCTAACGCTATGTACTCTCTTCCTGGATTCGTAGCAATTCGCAATGACCGCATAGGTAAAGGTGGAGGAGGTGTAGCAATTTATTTACGTAGTGAGATATCTTTTCGACAGATTACATCTTCGAATTCAGCATACTCGGCTTCGGCTGAGTATATATTTCTTGAAATCACTGTCAAAGGCATTAAAGCCCTCCTTGGAGTAGTTTACTGTCCGCTTTTAATTGACTATTTCTCTGATTTTGAGCAGGTCTTAGAATCCATTACTTCTGAATACAGCCATCACATAATTATGGGTGATTTTAACACTGATATGTGCAAGAGTAAATCGCTGCGTTCTAGCCATCTTTTATCAATAATAGACTCTGTCAATTTTGCAAATCTTCCACTAACACCTACTAATCATAACATTGACACTGTTGACACATGGATTGACTTAATTCTTATCTCTTCTGAGGATCACGTTACCTCATATGGACAATTTTTAGCTCCTGGATTTTCTCGGCATGACCTACTATACTTATCCTACAATATTAAGCCTCCAAAGCCTTGTCCAAAGGTCTTATATCTTCGTGCTTTTTCCCGAATGGACGTAGAAAAATTAATGATAGACGCGGCCGAAATAGACTGGACTCCGGTGTTAGTTGCTGATGATATTGACGAGAAAGTAGCGATATTAAATAATTCTGTTACCGCACTTTATGACAAACATGCTCCATTGCACAAAGTTAAACTGAAACACCCTTCAGCACCTTGGATGACTTACGACATTCGCATAGCTATGTCCCAAAGAGATCGTGCCTTTCGTAAGTTCAAAAAAGATCGCACTGAAATAAGATGGAGTAATTACAAAGTGGCAAGAAATCGATGTAACTTGATGATACGTACAGCTAAACGTCTATACATACATAGTTATATATCTGATTCCACGCCCAATTCTTTATGGAAGTTTCTACGTTCTATTGGAGCTGGAAAACCAAATGTTAGCTTAGAAAATTCAACTCCTTGTTCGCTTGATGAGCTAAATAATCATTTTACGTCGGTTCCAAACATGGATACTGACACAAAAACCAAAACTATAGCAGAGATTTTAGCATTGATGTCTCCCACTGTTGAATCATTTAAATTCAATCCTGTTAATCAGGAAGATGTAGTCAAAATAATACATTCCATCAAATCTAAAGCTGTAGGATGCGATGAAATAACTCGTTTTATGATTGTTACAATACTAGAGTTTCTTGCGCCTATTATTACCCACATTATTAATTTTTCACTATTTACTGGTAAATTTCCTTCCATTTGGCAAAAAGCTTATGCAATTTCCCTGCCTAAAATCTCCAATCCTACCTCTCCTTGCCACTTTCGGCCAATTTCTATCTTGCCATTTTTATCAAAAGTGTTGGAGGCGTGCGTGAATCGTCAGTTTTCCAGTTTTATCTACAACAACAACATTCTGAATCAATTTCAATCTGGTTTTCGCCCTGGCCATAGCACTAGCTCAGCTCTTCTTAAGGTCACAGAAGATATTAGACTGGCAATGGAAGACACTAAGGTTACTGTATTAGTACTAGTTGACTTCACAAACGCGTTCAACACCGTTGATTATGATATACTTCTATCTATTCTAACTAACCTTAATATTTGTCCTAATGCTTTAAACTGGTTTTCATCCTATCTTCATGGCCGCCAACAGTCTGTTCGCATAGATCAACATTCCTCTGAATGGCGCAATCTTTCTGCCGGAGTTCCTCAAGGAGCAATCCTTTCCCCGCTTTTGTTTTCTATTTTTATCAATTTTATAACTAACCTTCTCAGCTGTACTTACCACCTTTATGCCGATGACTTGCAACTTTACACAAGCACTTATATCGGAAACATTACAGAAGCCATTGATAAAGTTAATTTAAACCTTGGTTACATTTCCGATTGGTCACGCAGATTTGGGGTGACTGTGAATCCGTCCAAATGCCAAGCTATTATCGTAGGTAGCTCAAGGTTACTAAGTAGGATTGACTTAAGTACTTTGTCACAGATATACTATGAAAACACTATAGTACCCTTTACCTCTAGCGTAAAAGATCTGGGTCTATATATAGACAATACTTTTAGTTGGCATGATCAAATCGCAGAAGTAAGTCGAAAAGTGTTCAACGCTTTGCGATCGCTTTATCGATTCAAACATTTTCTACCAATAAAAACCAAAATCTTGCTAGTACGAACTCTAATCATTCCCATAATTGATTATGCTGATGTTTGTTATTTGGATCTGACCCAAAATCATCTCAATAAACTTGATCGTCTCCTCAATTCTTGCATAAGATTTATTTTCAACTTAAGAAAATTTGACCACATTTCCCAATACCGTACTCAGCTTGGCTGGTTACCTATCCGGGAACGCAGATATACTAGAATTCTATGTTTTCTTTATAACATTTTAAATAATTCTCAATGTCCTCCCTATTTAAAGAAAATGTTTCAATATCTTCACTGTTCTCACGACAGAGAGCTTCGTTCTTCCTCTAACATGCTGCTACGTTTACCTTCACATCGTACTGGTTTTATTTCCAATTCTTTTACTATTCAGGCAGCACTACTCTGGAACGCGCTTCCTAAAAATATAAAGGAAACGCCTTCCCGAAATAAGTTTAAGCATTCGCTATACAAATACTATTTAGGCTCACCTTTATAAATACTTTTCAATGAATCATATGCAGTACCTATATAGCAATATCTATGTACATATTTAAATACGTATTTATGTATGTGTATGTATGTATATTTAAATATATATTTATATATATATGTATCTGTGTATTTATTTAATTTATGTATTCAAATCCTATACTGTATGTTACGTTTATGTTAGTAGATAATGACCGTTCCTACTTAAACAACTACCTTAAGTTTTCTGCATGACCCTAAGGTCGACTGGTAGATAATGCCTAAGGCATTAAGTCCACCTATTGTATTTTATTGCAATAAAGTGTTTAAATAAAAATAAAAAATATATTTTGCCAGCGTCATGTCTCAGAAACTATATCAGTTCGAACAATTTTATTTTGAGCCACGATCCATCAAAAACAGGAAACAACGAACAAACTAACTACTTACTAATGTAAGATGAGTCAATATACTCGTAACACAAAGAAAAAGGTATGATGAGATATGTTACATGTGCTTATAACAAACTGTCAACTTTCATCTTAACCATAGATATAGAAAGACTATCTATATCTATAATACAAACATAGTGGTCATCCCTATTCGCCTTGGTAACTTAACAAACAATATCCAGTTCACTCTTAAATATATAGAGATATAGTTCTTATTCATATTAATAAAAAACCGTTCACCAGACTAATTTTTTTTAATGTTAACTGATATTGGCAAATATTTGAGTTTACTGACTCAATTAAAGCCACAAAAAATATAGGATGGGCTCTGCGCAAGAAGCTTATAAATACCACTTCATATATAAGCTTCTTTGCTCTGTGACAACTGTCATTGGAATTACGTCTATTAAGTTTCGTATTTTCAGACCTTTAAATGTATGACATTGCCATACCTTATTGTTGCGTGCATCAACAGAGAGACTTACCGCGGATTGTCTTCACTATACAGTCTTAGTTATAGAGTTTGCAAAATAATCAATCGAAAAAATAGTTACTTTATAAAGGGGTTTGAGATTTTGGACCAAAAGTGTGTTAGGACCCTTAGAAAAATCTAATACGCGGCGCAAGATAAAAGTTACACCAATCGTTAGAGGACATTAAAATAAATAAAAAATCATCTATAGTAAAATGTCCTAACATGTTGTGTTATTGAGTTATTGATAGTCAAATGTTCTATATAAAAATCAACAAAGTTAGTCAATCAAATTTATCAGGATTTTTTCCAGCCTACAAACGTATACATTATATTGGAGAACAAACGAGACCATTTATACCCGACTGCTCTAGTAGCCCAGAAGTAACTTAGACAGTTCGATTCGATTAATTCTATGACACGAACAATATATGATTGGTGATTCATAATAAATAACCTGCTAGGTACTTAGCTCCAACAAACAAATGTATACATATCTATCTACTTTTAGACCAATGAACGATCGATAAAGGTGCATTTGTTCTTTTTTAACATTAATGGGTTGACATAAAATTCATATTAAGTACTTTAAGTAGTAAAACAATGATTAGGAATTTAGGATGTGCGCGTGCGACACGAAATAACCTTTTTCGGCGGTAAGAGAAGTATGTAGATCGAGATCTGAGCAAACAATAGCACTCGCGCGCCTATAGGGTAAGGTTTAATGGTCACTCCGACCGTTTGAAGGCGGTCACCCATCTTAGGACTGACCGCAGGCTATGTCTCTGAACTTTGAAGATCGTAATGACTACTAACTATCCTATCCTTCCTAACTAAATAACTCAGTAACACAACATTCTAAGACATTTTACAATAGATGTAACTGTTACCCTGGGCCGTGCACCGTGCGCAGCGTACTTAATTTCAAATAAGGGTCTTTACAAACTCTTGGTTTTTTTATATATATATTTACGTTTTATTATCTACATGTATAGGTATATAAACATGCATGTTGCCTTGATTGTTTGTATTCGTCCCATTGCGTTAAGTTTTTGGTTAGTTTTTGTACCCACACGGCCGCCGGGAAGGTTTCTAAATAAGTTAATTGCGAGTGAAAAGGAGAAAAGGGAAAAGAGGGATAGGGAAAGAAGAGGTTGTTTTATTTTGCAATTAAAAAAATATTCAATCATAATAATATAAACAAATATCAGTATTAATGATCAATTGTCAACATCGTCACAGCAATAGTATTGTTACTTTAACAGCTGTCGCAGATTCCATGCTATATTTTACATTATATTCCAATTCCTTGTTATCTCTATCGTTCTTCAGGTCCTTGAACATTGACCTATTAAACATTACAAAACATTAATATTCCACGTGACCTGAGGTCAAGCTACAATGTAAACACACATTGTGTTGAATTTTAGTATAGTTTTATAACACAAGCTTACGAGTACGACACGGTGACAGCTGCAGCTGCACCAACAGTCGTCGGATTGATCTTGGTTTAGACTTAGAAGCGATCTACAAACTATAAACATTTTGGGTGTTATTGTCTGGGTCATTTAGTTAGAATACAAAATAAGTATAATTGAATTTAATTGTTTATCTTCAAAAATAAAAAATGGGGGACATCAAAGTTAGCAATTTAAGTTTCTATTTCGTATGGAATCCTCGGATGCGAGTGTAACTGGCACTTGACCGGTTTTTGAATAAATGGAACCCTAAATTAAATTTAGAGTAGGAAGGTAGGTAGGACAGACATCCTAACGAAATATTTGGCAGTTATTCTATCAAAGATTCCCCTCCTTCTCTCGATCAAAATATTATTTATGATTAATAGAATAACGTTTTTTCTTCTTTGACGACATTTAAATGCAATCACAATGAATCACGTCTAGTCAATCTAACTGCACTAACAATAACAAGTGTACATACAGCACGTTTCTAACTAACATAACGGTAACGGTGAAGGGCCCGCCTCGTGGACAGCTAAGGAGAGTTCCTACTACCAGCACCTGACGGTGAACCTGCTCAAGCGCAGGGAGTTGCGTGGTGTCGCCACTAGAGGACGGTACGCCACTGATGAGTTTGTATCGCAGTATATGCTCCAATACTCTGACGATGGAGAGAGTTGGAGGACTTTGACCGCCTCTGATGGGCTTACAAAGGTAATGTGACACACTCACTATTGTTTGTAAGAGAAGTAAGTGATCAGCTGTAGTTAAAAAAAATGCAAGGAATTCTAAATGTTTACCTCCTTGGACATAGACAAATTATTATAAAAAACGAAATCCGAATTGTTTTAGGTTTTTGCAGTTTGAATTTAACATATATTTTTTGTAAATTTTTTTATTCATTTTTCTTTCATAGATGTTTGATGGTAACCAGAATGGAAATGTGATAAAGAAGAATGAGTTTGACGTGCCGATCATAGCACAGTACATAAGGATAAACCCGATGAGGTGGCGAGACAAGATATCTATGAGGGTCGAAGTTTATGGCTGTGATTATGGTATGTCTCTACTCACAATAATTTAGCGAATAGTTTCAGTTTCAGAATCAGCGTAGTGCCAAATTGACACTACATTGTGAAAAACACACATGTGTTAACACGACATATCACTAATTCTTTGATAATTTTTATTTGTGTCCTTAAACTGTTGGATGAAGGCTTCCCTCAAATTCAAATTCAAAATCTTTTTATTAAAATGGGTTTCTTGGAACACTTTCGAATCGTCAAGTGAATTATCTACACTGAGAAAAAAATGCTACTTAAAGGCCCTAAAATCATAATGGTATTGTAGCAAGCTACTTAACACGTGTACTACAGCAGTAATTTTGTTGCTGCTTCCGTAATAATTGAACAACATACATATGCGTTTATATACAGCACCATTCTTCGAAATTTTATGGTAAGGTAGATGGGCATTATTGTAAGTATGCTGACTACTTATACAAAGGTAGTTGCTACGTCTGCAAAGTACCTACACAATCATTATGTTAGTACTCAGCTTCTTTAGCAATCTTGTTTCCTATGTAAAATACGTAGCCAGTGCCTTGACATACAATTGTACCGCAACTGATATAGTGGTTTGGGCTACGTCTATAACGTAGACAGCCCCACTATGGAAGTACTCAGTCTCCTTAAATAATATTGCTGCCTACGTACAATACGTAGTCGGTGTCTTGGCACACACGTATCCCAATCTGTTGTAAGTATGCTACCTACTTATACAAAGATTTTTGCTACGTCTACAACTTAACCTGAACTATTGTGTAAGTACGCAGCGTTTTCAAATAATTTAGCTACCTATGTAAAATACGTAGCCAGTGCCTTGACACACAATTGTACCGCACTATTGTAAGTATGCAGTCTACTTATATAAAGCTTGTAGCTACACCTGCATCGTAGTCAATACTTTTATGTAAGTACCCACACCCTGTACCTAATCTTGCAGCCAACGTTTAATACTTGGACGGTGTTATGATGCGTCAAAATAGCGGTTCATTGTAAGTATTCGGCTTACTGATATAGAGGTTTGGGCTACGTCTATAACGTAGATAGCCCCATTATGGAAGTACTCAGTCTCCTTAAATAATATTGCTGCCTACGTACAATACTTAGTCGGTGCCTTGGCACACACGTATCCCAATCTGTTGTAAGTATGCTACCTACTTATACAAAGAGTTTTGCTACGTCTACAATGTAACTAGAACTGTTGTGTAAGGACGCAGCGTCTTCAAATAATTTAGCTAGCTATGTAAAATATGTAGCCAGTGCCTTGACACACAAGTGTACCGCACTATTGTAAGTATGCAGTCTACTTATATAAAGCTTGTAGCTACGCCTGCATCGTAGTTAATACTATTATGTAAGTACCCACATCCTGTATGCGGCTTACTGATATAGAGGTTTGGGCTACGTCTATAACGTAGACAGCCCCATTATGTAAGTACTTGGTCTCCTTAAATAATATTGCTGCCTACGTAAATTACGTAGTTGGTGCCATGGCACACACGTATCCCAATCTTTTGTAAGTATGTTACCTACTTGTAGCGGAACGTATCGTACCGTCTCGCGTCCTACATCGCGCTAGCAAAGTTTCTAAGACAGTTCAGTATATATAGAAACCAAAGCGCAAGTTAAGTGGACCACGGCGGTCCCCAGGCATAACACCTCGCCTGGCAGGAGATCTCCTTTTTGCCGCCGCTCCACGTTGGTGGCCCCGAGCTGAACCTTCCGCAGCAGCAGCCTACTCCTTCCTATCAAGTATCATCGGGACCTATCGCAGCACTTCAGCGCTTCCTAGTTCCTGCAGCTCCTCTCCGGCGACGCAACTGTACAGCAATCTACCACAACCTGTTGAGGATTCACATTCCAGCTTGGCACTTCCACTGTACAGCATCACACCACCCTGTCGAGTACCCAAACTCCAGCGTGGCATTCTCTGCACGTCGCAGCTGCCGCTTACTCAGGCCAATGGCCCGATTTAAAAGGGCACACAGCCAACTATATAGCGGATCATTGTAAATATGCGGCTTACTGATATAGATGTTTGGGCTACGTCTATAACGTAGACAGCCTCATTATGTAAGTACTCAGTCTCCCTAAATACTATTGCTGCCTACGTAAAATACGTAGTCGGTGCCTTGGCACACATGTATCCCAATCTGTTGTAAGTATGCTACCTACTGATATAAAGATGTTTGCTACGTCTACAACATAACCAGAGCTATTGTGTAAGTACGCAGCGTCTTCAAATAATTTAGCTACCTATGTAAAATACGTAGCCAGTGCCTTGACACACAATTGTAAGTATTCAGTCTACTTATATAAAGCTTGTAGATACGCCTGCGTCGTAGTTAATACTTTTATGTAAGTACCCACACCCTTTACATAATCTTGCGGCCATGTTTAACTTGATCGCAGGCAGTAGCGGGCTACGTAAAATGTCAATTGTAAGTATCTGGGAGGACCACTATTAAATTACGTAGCCCGATCAATGATAGTATTTAGGATACGGGTTTCGTAGTGCCATCCCCGTACGCGACATTGAGCCGGCTCTAAACGAAATAGTGGTCCTCCCGCCTACTGAAATTAAGTACGGTTCCTACGTTTTTTTTTTCAGTTTACAATTAGCTTTACAAACAAATTACACTACTGCTTTAATAGCGTTAATACCGTTATTTTACTTTTTGTAAAATCACAAACGAAATATTATAGTGAATCAACTAATAAATACGTGTTTTGTCTTGAAACACTTAATAAACAAGATTTACAGTGTAAATAGTTTGATTAAAAAAAAAAACAAAATGCAAGTAATATTTCAATTGCCTTTTGTTTTTCAGATTGCAAAGGGTTGCATTATGTCTAAGTGGTACGAATTATGATTTGTGTTTGTCCCCAGTGGCGGACACGATGTTCTTCAACGGGTCGTCCCTCATAAAGGCGGACCTGCTCCGCGACCCGATGTCGTCGTCGCGGGAAGTGATCCGGTTCCGAATGAAGACCAGCGTGGCGTCCGGCGCGCTGTTGTACTCCCGCGGGACGCAGGGCGACTACATCGCGCTACAGCTGCGAGACAATCGGCTTGTGCTCAATATTGACTTAGGTTAGTGACAGTAGTTTAACATGGTAAAAACTACTTTGAAATGTCACTCAGTGGCTTTGAACAATAGACCAGACATATAAAGTGATTGGTCTATGTTTTATGTAACTTGGTATGCTAGAAGATATTTGTAGTAAAAGTAAATATTAAAGGCAGTTACATTTCTTAAATTATTAATTAAATGCAGCGATCGGGACTCTGCATAAAAGCCATAGATTTTTAAATATTTTATTTTTACTTCATTTAATTTAATGTCTATTTTTTTTCTTTTTGGTTTGTTTAGAATATGTAAAGTGTGAGAAACTAACAATAATCACTAATTTAATATTTCTCATCATGATTTAACATATCTGCTAATGTGGAAAACATTTTGTACAATTTTTAAACAATAATTAAAAATTGCCTTGTAAATTAGATTTATACAGACATTAGATTCGGTTATTGGTGTGAAACTCTTTAAATTAGACTAATGAAGTTTGCTATAGCAAGCTATAGCTGTAGCTATGGTCTGTGTAAGCTCGGTTATAGCTATTCTCGCGAAAACTTTTGAATTTTTCGGAATAAAAAGTAGCGTATGTATGTTCTATCTCAGGACCTAACCTATATGTGTGCCAAGTTTCATTTCGATCCGTTCACTGGTTGAAGCGTGATTTAATAACAAACATCCATCCATCAGACATACTTTCACATTTATAATATTACTAGGAGTAGGATAATATCAGAAAAAAGTTTCTCGCCGGTTCTTCTTCAGTACGATTAAAATTAATTGATAATAATTGACAATCAATACTGTAACAGGTTCTGGTATAGCCACATCGTTGTCGGTGGGCAGTTTGTTGGACGACAACATCTGGCATGACATCGTGATATCGCGCAACAGGCGAGACATCATCTTCTCTGTGGACCGTGTCGTGGTCCAAGGACGGATCAAAGGGGAGTTCTCCAAACTCAACCTTAACAGAGCCGTGAGTTACTTATTAACTTTGTTGAGTTATTTAAGTGCCGTTTATTACTTACTGGTGGTAAACTGCACCATTCTAAAAAGATATGATGTTTTTTTCAATAATGTGACACATAATAATTAACAGTGCCAAGGTACAGGAGATACTGTGCTATTCAAAATGAGTAAATAACTACAAAAAATTTACAGAAACAAAAACATTCAGTGTAAGCCAATTTCACCCTCTTTACCACTCTTCATCGGCTGGAAATTAATTCTCACACTTTATAACCTAAATGGTCGCGTAGAGTGCGGTTTCAGGGAAACTTCCTCCCGACAACACTTGGGTTGTGGAATTAGCTTCCTGTCAAGGTTTTCTTCAAAGATTACGGCATGGGGCTCTTCAAGAAAGAAGTTATTAGATCTCTGAAGGGTCGGCAACGCGCGATTGATGCCCCAGGTGTTGCAAGTTTCCATAGGCTGCAGTGACCGCTTACCATTAGGAGGACCGGAAGCTTAGTGGTATAAAAAATAAATGTTTATGTGCTCATAGACAGCTTTGATTTTCAATTCTAGCGTCAGGTATTTAGATTTTTTGCATATCCAGTTGCAGCCAAAACAGCACAAACCGCATTATTAGTTGTTACATAGGGCCCACATAGGTAACTTTAGCATTTATAAAGATTTATTAGAGTACACTAGAAATATAAAAGCTGACAATTACGCTTTCGCCTGTATATTGACTCTGTTAAGCACCCTGGAGACAACATTAATATAGGTGTCCAGGTTGGTGCTGTTCAGCATTTAGCAATTAATTGCATTGTCTGCTATATAATACAATATAGCATTTTTGTGGGACTAAAAGTTAAGCTATGTTCTGAATTGAAGGCTACAAATATACCCTTAAAATCCCAGAATTTTTAAAAATTAAATGGGATCTACAATAATCCAATCATTTAATATGTGACTTCAATTAACAATGATATAATGCGTTGTTGTACAAAGTTCGCACTTGTAATAGCACTTATGCAGCGCACATAATTACTGTGTGTGAATTTATATGATGCTAAATTATAGCAAACTGCAATAAATAAGATCACATGTAACCTTTGATCCTGGTTGAAACTGAATGCTTGTACTAGCATAGACCATTAATCTACTAATGGAGATATATAAGATCCTGAAAGACGTTTTAGCGCCCTGTACGTCGCAATCATAACATAAACGGATAGACCCTTGGACGTTTAGATTTTGTAACAAGTGAGGGTTATACGCTGTTTCCACGGTTCTCTGAAACCAATTCCGATAGAGCGTATCATTGGGTACAATATTTATGGTATATGTTACCCAATATTAAGTTGTACATGGGTTTGTGGCTGACTTGTATGACGCAAGAACTACTTGTGTCAGATCGGTATTGATGTATGTACCGTTTGTAAATGCAGTGCACATTGGTTGTTCACCATCTTTTAGGTTCTTACCTATGTAATATAATTTATAAACAATTTATTTTTTGTTTGTTCAACTAAAATAAAAACTAGTTTTGAATATGACACCTAATTTTTTTTATATGTATACAATTTATTGAAAATTATATTTACTATTTAAGAAAATTTCTAGCTTTTTCTAGCTATTATCAACCTATTTTATGCTATAATTTTTAGTAAACAAAACAAGGAAAAAATGAAGATTTTACGTCAGAAAATTAATATTTGTTAAATAAAAATTGGATCGCGCTCTATCAATACCGTAATTCTACATAAACAGCGTTGTGTGAGACGAAGCAGTAAAAAAATAATCAGATTTTTGCCACTTGTCAATTTTCAACACCATAGAAACGTTTATAAGATCCTGGTCTGTAATTTATAATGTTAAATAGGTAACACCCACTCTAAAAATCAGCCATTATGCTGCATAATAGGTAACACTAACTCTAATCGCCAAAGTTCAGCTCTTGGGGTGACAGTTACCCTTATTAATGCCCAAATAATGCTAATATAATGCAATTAGATACAGTTCCTCAACTAATAGCTGTTTAATTTGTGCCCAAATCAGAGTTATACCAGCTGCAACAGCACTGCTAACACACTTATTCAGCAGGCTTGTTCAGCTAAAGCTTCTATTATAGACAGTGATTCAGTTGATACACAGCAGTTCGGTGTAACTTGGGTGCCGATCTGTGTGTTTTAGTTTGTAAGACTTGCTAAATTTTTAATATTTCATTACAGCTCTACATTGGAGGAGTTCCTAATTTTCAGGAGGGACTCATTGTGAACCAGAATTTTACAGGATGTATAGAAAACATGTACTTGAATGCCACCAATGTGATTCAGGAACTTAAACTGGGTTATGAAACCGGAGAGCCGTTTAAATATCAAAAAGTGAACACACTGTATGCCTGTCCTGTAAGTTTTATTTTTTAAAAGCCTTTTTTAACAGCTAACTTAATTTGCCATGTCTCTATAAAACTGTACGGTTTAAAAGTAATTATTATTGTACATTTCGATCGACAGGAGCCACCAGTGGTCCCCATAACGTTCCTGAAGGAAGGCTCGTACGCGAAACTCCGCGGGTACTCTGGAGGACCTTCCCTCAATGTGTCGTTTGAGTTTAGAACCTACGAGCACCATGGACTGCTCATATACCATAAGTTTAAGTCTGATGGCTATGTCAAGGTCAGTATCAAATTAAGTTCTAATTTACATGTACTTTATAGACATTTTAGGTTAGAACATTTTTTAATAATTAAAGATATCAGAGTTTTATTAAATAAAAAATGTATGTGTATAAAAATTTTCTGCAATGCAACAGTCTGGATAGTAACTATAAAGATAAAAACACAAAAAATCTCGCTACAGATTGAGCCATAAAACGTGCGAGTATAAGTATTAAAAAATATACTATATATATTTTAGTATATAAGTATGTAAATTATGAAATAATAAACAGGGTAAAAAATATTTAAAATGTAAGTATTTATAGCAGCATCTTATTGTGCGTTAATATCACACATGATTACGTTGCGAATGAGCGTGAGTCACTTACTTCGTGTTTATTCGTCCTTGATGTGCACACCCCTACGCAAAACTTGATTTATAGCTCGACCTGCAGCAAAGAGTTTTAATTTATATGACTCTTATTTTCAGTATTCTTTACCGAGGTTTGCTTTTCAAATAAGATGCAACTTTATAGTTTCAAGCACGTTTTCGTAGTGCTGTGCCTAAAGCTTTCTTCAATGGGGTCAAAAATACATTTATATACAGGTGTACATCGACGAAGGTAAAGTGAAGGTAGAACTACAGACTGAAGGGCCCAAAATAAAGCTGGACAACTACGCGGAAACGTTTAACGACGGACGGTGGCACTCGCTCCTGCTCACCATGGCGCACGACTCTCTCACCCTTGCCCTGGACTACCGACCTGTCAAGACCACCAAGAAACTGCGTTTCTTTACTGGCAGCTATTATTATATCGCTGGTGAGTGATTTGTCATTAGGAGATCATCACCATCTAGATTTCAGCAAATCAGTAGCATAGCCTTCATTCCCATAGTCGGTGATCGCCATTGACGTTGAAGAAAATTCCGACGACGTCTGAATCGTGTAAAACGTCTGCGACCAAATGTATGACCGGCTGGTCAGATCCCGAACAGCCATATGTAAAGTAATATGCTACTCAGGAGCGCTCGCCCCCGTCTTGGTGAACTCGCACAGTTTGATATTAGGATACATAAAACTTGATACTTTATTATTAAATGTTCAAATTTATTTTTTATATTTTTTTTTCCTCCTAAAGACCTTGTTTCGATTACATTTTTTATTAGATATCTAAAGTGAAATATTTAACGAAATGTTTTTTAGGCAATTATTGATAGAATCAGGCGTTACTTTGCGGAAATTCATTATTATGATAAAATATTATTACCTTGCAAATCCGCTATAAACAATTCAGTAGTACTCACGTGCAGAAGTACACCATCCACATATGTAGGAGTGCATCTCCCTCCCTCCCTCCTTTTGTGGACGATGCAAACTTCACCACAACGTTACACCACCAAATTGGTAAAAAACTCGACACGTGTTTCGCCTCAAGACGAGGCATCTTCAGGAGACGCAAGTTAGTCGTATACCTTCACGAAATGACGTAAAACAGCTGTTGTTGCCCTTATGGGTGATGCAATTATTTGAAAAAATACGTAATAACGGTGAATTAGAGACATTCAGTCGTTCGTTAATTATTATACCTCTATCCTACACATGTGGATACTTTTGCACGTGAGTGCTACTTTTTTAATATTTTATCATTTTAGGCAATTATCTTAAATTACACAAGATAGTTTTTCTATAAACAACGTTTTACATTAGATGTCGCCGTCTCAACTTATAGATAGTTATTATATAACGCTGTTTCTTATGTCACTGTATGAGTGGCCTTTTAACTCTGATTTACTTTTCATTATATTTTTGTAAGAAAGGCTTATGTTTTGCCCTTTGCCCAACGTAAAATGTATTTGGCAGGTGGTAAAGCGCCCCCTCGCGGGTTTATTGGGTGCATGCGTAAGATAGCGGTGGACGGAAACTACCGGCTGCCCACAGACTGGAAGGAGGAGGACTACTGCTGTCCCAACGAGGTCGTGTTCGACGCTTGTCAGATGATCGACAGGTCAGTCTTGTGTCGTTATATCTGTTTAGTGTTTGGGTGTTGAGTATGATGCTATCTCGGATTCATTGTTGTTACTCTATAAAAGTGCTCTATAAAAGTACTCTATAAAAGTACTCTATAAAAGAAGAATCTTTTTAAACCAAATAAAGCATACTTATCCGAATTTTGCGCCTGATATTTTTCAGGTTTAAAATAACTTTTTTTATAATCTACTACAATTAGGATGAAGCTTGGTCATAAAACACGGATCAAGGAAAAACTATGTCGCCAAATGTCATAATGTAAAGGATATAGTGAATAATGAAACTTTGAGTATAAAGACTTTTTCGTAATCCGTTGAGCATACATTGTCGTGCGACAGTTAAAAGATATGACGTACGTTTGTATTGCAGATGCAACCCTAACCCGTGCGAGCACGGCGGCGTGTGCGCGCAGACCTCCGACGAGTTCCTCTGTGACTGCCAGGGCACCGGGTACGCCGGCGCCGTCTGTCACACGTGTCAGTTCCTCACCACTTCTACATTACTCATACACTACACAAATTCGAGTAAAATTGATTTATAATTGATTTTAAACCATCTCTTTTTGCCTCAATTTAAATAATAATTTTATTGGGGTCTATTTGGGAGGATACATGAAATGTACATTATTTTTAAATAATCTTGCGTACAAGTTTTAAAATATTCGCGTTCCATTACTGATTTATTAAAGGAACCAGGCAGGAAGTAGAACAGCACCTAGATCACCTTAACTCTATTCACAACAAAATACGTTTAATATATTAAATGGAAAGTGGATGTTTACTGGCATTCTTAGATGTTAAATTGAATGTAAGGGAAGATGGCTCTCTGGGGCATACTGTATATCGGAAACCCACACACACGGACAGATACCTGAACGTCTCCTCGCATCATCACCGGCGTCACCTCCAATCAGTTGTGACGTCTCTGACTAGCCGAGCTTTGTCCTTTGTGACCCTGAGCTGGCGCACGTTCGGAAGGCAGTCAAGAAAAATGGGTACAAAACAAGTAGAAGAAGTTCAGGTCACCATAACATACTAACGAAGAATCCAGATGTTAGCAGACGGCCAACGTTCATGCCCTATATCAAAGGAGTAACGAATAATATAGGACCGCTTTTGAGTAAATTCTGCATTAAGACTGTATATGTTCCGTTCTCCAAAATTAAACAGCAGGCGCACATGCCAAAGGACGTTATCCCGTACCAAACACCAGGTGTCTACAAAATTGACTGCAGCTGTGGCAGTTCTAACATTGGCCAGACCAAACGCGCAATTGCGGACAGGGTCAAAGAACATATTGCTGCTGTAAAGAATGTAAAGAAAGCTGTTGTCTGTATGGAATCCAGTCAAAGGAAAATACAGCTCTCAAGTTTCACAGCGTCTTGCCGTGACCACGATGTGGTGTAATCTAAGCCGAAAAGGCCGCATTCAAAAAAGGTAGGTTTTCGTGTATCGCCGCGTTAAGATCCGAACAAAATTGGGTAAAATTAATTTACGATTTTAACATAGAACATGGTTACTTGAGTTTCCGCAAATTTTGTATCAAATGACCGTCTCGATCATGAGAATAACAGAAACAGAAAACAAAAATATAAATATCTAACAGACATGTACCAAACATATATAATTGTATAATTTTAGATGTATATCTAAAAGTATTAATTTAAATTACTGATTGTTAATTGTATGAGATTTTAACTATTTACTGTTATAATGTGTGTGTATGTGTGTGTAGCGGTGCACCCTTTGTCGTGCCAGGCATACAAGAACGTGCAGGCGGTGTCGCGGTCGGCCGACATCAGCGTCGACGTGGACGGGTCTGGACCGCTGCCCGCCTTCCCCGTCACCTGCGAATTCTACTGTCAGTATACATGCACTACATTTACATTATTTAATCTTTTAACACTTTTTTAACAATGATTGTATTTTGTTGTACAAACGCTGTCCCAGAGAACAAATCGAACTAGAGGCTTTTTTATAGTTTACAAATTGTAACAATATTGGTTTCCTATACCGGGAATCGAACCCGGTACTTTTGGTTATCGTCTCAAATAAAATAAGAATATTGTTGTTGTGGTACAGCGGACGGTCGCGTGCTGACGGCGGTGCACCACTCGTCGTCGTTGACGAGCGTCGTCGACGGGTACCAGGAGCCGGGCTCGTTCCGACAGGACATCACGTACGACGCGAGTCGCGCGCAGCTCGAGGCGTTGCTCAACCGGTCGCACCACTGCTCGCAACACCTCGACTACTCCTGTCGACACTCGCGTCTGCTCAACTCGCCCAGTCAGTATCTACCATGCACTACTACATTGCAGTAGGGGGAGAACAACGGTCGCTTTACTATTGTCGCAGTGAAACCTGTGCCTAAACTAGCTTGGTAGGTAATAAGATCGATAGCGGACACAAAAGTAAAATTAAAATAAGGTAGAAGCTAAAACAATTAAAAAGGTAGGTAATATAATAAATAAAAATTATATACTTTGTGTAAAGATATAAAATTACTGAGTATGTTAAATATTATACATAGAAAAGAAGAAATAAGTATATTATAAAATTAAACAAAGTAAACGCTTCCCGAAAAAGTAAGAATATATTTTATTCTTGTAATTATAGAGAAAGAAAACAAAAGTTAGTGGTGACAATACTACATTACAAAAGCGTAGAAATGAGGCGATGAGCTGTACGATGAATCTAAACTTTTTTTATGAATTCGCGACTATATTGAAAAAAAAAACTACTTTATCGCAATCTGCGACGAGCGGGGTTATTGTGTCGCGCGGTGGTTGTCAAGTGCGAAGTCGGTCGGGGGGCAACAAGCCATGTTTTTATCAAACATCCTCGAACACAGCTTAGACATACTGATGTTTGAGTGTGTGTGTGTGTGTGTACAGGTGAAGAGTCGAACTTCCACCCGTACGCGTGGTGGGTTTCCCGCACGGGCCAGCGCATGGACTACTGGGCGGGTGCGCAGCCCGGCTCGAGGATGTGCCAGTGCGGCGTGCTCGGGGAGTGCGTCGACCACAGCAAGTGGTGCAACTGCGACGCTGAGTACAACCCTAACGCAGATGGTACGTAAATGTTTAGTAAAGCTTTGGGCATAAACTATCATTATATAAATATTTTACAATCTATGTACTCCGAAGTCATCTGTAAAGTTGAATCTGAAAGTTTTCGTAGATAAATAAATATCAGTTATATCTTATACAATGAACGGTGATAGTGTGTAACAAATATTTGTATAGAATAAAAAGAGTTTTTCTTGTTGTAGCATTTGTGTTTTCGTTTAGAGTTCCAGTCGGACGGTGGCGATATCACCGAGAAGGAGTTTCTTCCAGTGAAGCAACTAAGGTTCGGTGACACGGGCAGTCATCTCGATGAGAAAGAAGGACGGTACACGCTTGGACCCTTGTTGTGTGAGGGAGACGGTAAGAATGTTTCTGGGGTAGATATTTTTGCGTCAGATACGATAGCTACCTAGCTTCGTTTTTAAAATACTATTCTGTTTTTTAAAGCCCTTGATATTTTTTTTGTTTATCTCATTGAAGTCTATTACGGTATTGTTCAGACTTGTTCAACAACGCAGTCACGTTCCGTATCGCGGACGCGGGCATCACGCTGCCCACCTTCGACCTCGGACACAGTGGAGACATCTACTTCGAATTCAGAACCACTAAGGAAAACGCCGTACTACTGCACGCCAAGGTACACTTTAAAACAAATTTATTATCAATAGGTGACAAGACATACATACATACAGAACATCACGCCTGTTATCCGAAGTGGTAGTCAGTGACTAAAGACCTCCACTTGCTACGATCCTAGCACACTTCTCTTGCTCACTCTCTCAAGACACGGTCAATGTTATTTGGTACTAACGATCTCCGTCATGGATCAACTACACTTAAATACACTGTGATATTAAGTAGAGAATACATTTCCAGCTCCGACGAAAAAAAAAAATTAGATTTTTAATGATTATGTTGCAGGGTCCACAAGACTACATAAAGTTATCGATAATCGGCGGTGACCAGCTGCAGTTCCAGTTCCAGGTAGGGGACACGCCGCTAGGGGTCTCCGTCGAGACAAGCAACCGGCTCGCCGACAACCAGTGGCACTCCGTGTCTATCGAGAGGAACAGGTGACGGACGAATACGGAGGCTGCGGTCCGTATTGTGCCAAAAGTATCGATAGAGCCGTTGGCTGCCGAAAAGTCGGTTCGAAATGCACCCACGGCACTCACTCTGTTACATAAAATATAGTAAATAAGGAAACGAAAATAAATAAAACTTTAGAAAGCAGTTTTTCGGTTAACTTTTGGGCGCGTTTACGCTGGTCCGATTTGAAAACATCAATTGCTAATTTCAATTCGGTCCAAGCATAAGCCCACCCATACGCGTAAGGTCACTCATGTCAGCACAATACGGACCACACCCAGAAAGAGAGATTGAGCTGATAATCTGATCAATTTGGGTTTGATGGACGATTAACTTAGTGAAAATAAGTTATAATGTAATTTATTTGTAATATATATGTAATGCTATAATGTGAATGAAATGTAAATTGAATGTAATGTTATAATGTTAAATTTAATGATAAAGATGTACTGTAAGTAAGTCCGCTATCAAATGGACAAATGACCTGGTTTGAGGTCAATATGGGGAGTCCTTAAGTCAGCAATTGATCTCTGCAGGCTGAGATGATAAAGTGTTATCGCTGATATCGCAACTGAGCTACTGAGGTTCGGTGATCGGCTGATGAGAATTCCAACTATGTCTGCTTCGAGAATACGTTCGCTGCGAATGTCATTATATTTAGGAAAGCTTTACATATGTTTTTTTTATTAAATTAACGTTTAACAATACTGAAGATACGGGTGTGAAACCTAACAATTTGATATATATTATTTCAGCTTGATTTTGATCGCTTGAATTGCACCTGAGTAGAGTGGTCTTACGACTCTGTTTTTCAGAAACCTAATAGTGTTACACACTAAAACTCTTTTATTTAAGTATCAAAGCTACGGAGCTGTAAATAAAGGATGTCGTTAGATAGTAGTGTGTGTGTGTGTATGGTTAGGAAGGAGGCGCGCGTAGTGGTGGACGGCGCGCTGAAGAACGAGATCCGCACGGCGAAAGAGCCGATCCGCGCGCTGCACCTGACAAGCGCGCTCGTGCTCGGCGCGGGCCTCAACCGAAAGGACGGGTTTGTGGGGTGCATGCGCGCGCTGCTGCTCAACGGGCGCGCCATCGACCTCAGGGGATACGCGGAACGGGGTACATATACTCACAACACCATACTTCATCTTAGTTAACCACCAAACAACCACATCATTACTCTTAAAAATAATCACACCGTTCCCCACCTCAATAGATAATCACATAATTTTCCACCTCGCTGGATTAAATATTAACATCCATTTCTCATCATACTAAAAGATCACACAATTCCTTACCGCACTAAAAATTTACACGATTTCTTACCTCACTTAATAGCGACACGATTCCTCACCTCACTAAATTATCACATGATATGTCACCTCACGAATTAATCATACCATTCCTTACCTTAGTAAGTAATCACACTATTCCTTACCTCCCTGAATAATCACACGATGCCTCATCTCACTAAATAATCACAATTTCGCACACTTACCATCACACGGTGACCGCTTACCATCAGGCGGATCCTGTGCTTGCTTACCACCACAGTGATATAAAAAAAACACTTCACTAAATAATCACATTATCCATCACCTCAGTAAATAATCACACGATTCCTTACCTTAAATAATCACACGATTCCACACCTTACTAAATAATCACACGACCGCACACCTGACTAAATAACCACATCATTCCTCAATCCACTAAATAATAACGCGACCCCACATCTTACTAAATAATCACACAACCCGTCATCTTATTAAATAATCACACGATCCCACACTCACTACATAATCATGCCATTCCTCACGTCACTTAATAATTTCTAAATTCCTCACCTGACTGAATAATCACGCAATTTCTCACCGTAGTAAATAATCACACCACTACCTTTTGCACAGTTCGTTTAAAAGCACATTTCGTTTAAAATTTACACGTTATATATTGAAGGTATTCACACATGTACACATATATACACATATGTATCTTTCTATACTTTGTTTGTACTTAATTTGCACTGGACTAGAGCTAATTTGTAAATTATCAGAGCAATACTTGGGCTACAAAACTTAGAAGATTATGGTTAGTGTAGAATCATTGTAAATTTAAAAGACCTACAGTTTGCTAATTAAACTGGTAATGTTATAGTTTCTTGTTCGCTCTTCTCCCGTAGGTCTATACGGCGTGACAGTGGGATGCGTGGGAAAGTGCGAGTCGTCGCCTTGTCTGAACAACGGCACGTGTCTCGAAGGATACGACTCCTACTCCTGCGACTGTCGCTGGACCGCCTTTAAGGGACCTATCTGTGCTGATGGTGAGAATACACAATTATAAGTCTGTCTCTGTATTTTATGTTGATCTTTCACGTTAATGTTTTGCGAACGATAAAACTGTTTAAAAATAATTCTAATTTAGAGCATGGTTTAGTGTTGACTTTGTTTGTTCTCGTTTTATTGGAAACTCGTTATTTTTTAATCTCTATCGACATTGTGTTACCTTGATGACATTTTATCAGTATGTTAGCGTCCGCTGCTGGATCTATATCCTATGCCTGTGCCTTACTAAGTGAGCGCCACCAGCAGTAACACACACACACTCTCCTATTTCTAATGCAATCACTTAGGGCGTTCTTTCTGAGCCGTCTTAAATTTAATAGTAAAACCTCAATTTAGCACCAACTACCCGTTCCGTCTGAGCGCATCTGATAATTTCAGCGGCGCTATTATTGTCCAAACGAAACGCGTTTCGCGTCATTTTGTGACAGTTCTGTGTATATGTTTTGTATATATGTTTAAGTATTTTATTTTGATTTTTTTTGTAGATAATTACAAAGATATATACCTAGTTCATAATGCAAAAATAAACTACTCTCTAAAAACCAACGTTATAGTATTTTTCAAATAACTAAAAATTCTGCTACTAAGTGTTAAAAAATCGCCAGATGGAACGCCCTAACTTTGTTTTATTTGTTCCAAATTTTATTTATATAATAAATATAAAATATTAATTTTTAGAGATCGGCGTAAACCTGCGGCCGAGTTCGATGGTGAAGTACGACTTCCTAGGCTCGTGGCGGTCCACGATTGCGGAGAATATCCGCGTGGGTTTCACCACCTCAGACCCCAAAGGGTTCTTGCTCGGGTTCTACTCCAACATCACCGGAGAATATCTCACCCTCATGGTTTCCAATTCTGGTCAGTATTTTTTAATAATTTTAATTATCTGTAAAATCCGTGGTAACTTATTAGTTTAAGGGTCTACCTTGCTTTCTTAAGGTTGGGCGTTTGAAACCTGGTTACATAGTTTTCTGTGCAACAAATATTTTTTGTATTGTACCGCAGGTCACTTGCGGGTTGTGTTTGACTTTGGGTTCGAGCGACAAGAGATCATATTCCAGGAGAAGCACTTCGGCCTTGGACAGTACCACGACGTCAGACTCTCTAGAAAGAACGGTGGCGCTACTATGGTTCTGCAGGTATACTATTTATACTTATAGTTAAATATTTAACTTAGAATATTATACAATAGGGCTTATCTGTCGGAGAACCAACGGCTGATGGACCTGACATGTCCTAGAGTGGAGACCGGCTGGAAGGCTAAGCGTTGGACGGCATCCTACACATCGCCTTCCCTGTGGAGTGATGAACTTAAAATAACGCGCCACTGAAGAATTTTAAATGTATTCCTTATAATTTGCAGGTGGATAATCACGAGACTCAAGAGTATAATTTCAACATAAAGCAGTCGGCGGACGCGCAGTTCAACAACATCCAGTACATGTACATCGGACGGAACGAGTCCATGAACGAGGGGTTCGTTGGGTGCGTCAGCCGAGTTGAGTTCGACGACATCTACCCGCTCAAACTGTTGTTCCAACAGGACCCACCACCCAACGTGCGGAGCTTCGTCGGTGAGTCTTGTTACACCTGCAAAATCACTGCGCAGTTACACTTCTGTATTATTTATGATATCTTTATCGACGTATGAAGTTATTTATAAGAGTAACGTTCAAGGGGCGCATGAGTTTTCTGTATATTGCATGTTAAGTAAGTTATAGTTTGATCGTAAATCAGCTATTTAGTTATGTTTATAATTGCAGGTCCAAGCGGTGGCGGGCTGCACGAGGACTTCTGCGGCGTGGAGCCGATGACGCACCCTCCCGAGCCGGTGGAGACTCGGCCCCCGCCCCCCTCGGATTTGCAGGACGAACTCAACTCTCACCGCACAGACGAGGCCATACTCGGCAGTTAGTATACACTGACACACACATATACTCTAAAAGTTAAGGACAATGGTGGCCAACCATGGTGGGAGTTAAATAAAATCCTTATCGTCCGCGTCTACGAACGCCGTAGTTTTGGAACACGGGATAGCTGAGTTGGAAGTGTGAATTACTATATTCCTTTATATGGACACAAGTCACCTGCTTTGGCACAGGGATTAGTAGAGAGTTATTTTAGCTCCTATAGACGCAAGGGAATATCCATTACGTCTGTAGTTAATGGAAAACTGTCGAACCATAATTTTTAAATCGTGTATCTGCGCTACCCAAGTCAAGAAGGTGTTACAAACAATACTTGGTTTCAGATCGGTAGCGTTTATAGTTGATTTTGTATTATCAAGCGAAAAAGTACCTACAATATTTCAAGGTGTTAGTATTATTAAGTAATGACGGTGATGAGCCAATTCCGCACGGGAGAGTAGTATTTCAAGCTGCAAAACGATATTGCTTCAAAATGACTTGTAAATAAACTAGTGTACGTTATGTACTGTGTCGTTTCTCTGCAGCGGTGCTGGCGTTCATCTTTCTGCTGCTGATCGTTGTCGCGATAGTGCTGGTGCGAGCTTTATCGCGGCACAAGGGGGAGTACCTCACACAGGTAACCATCACGCTTAGACGCAAAAATCAATACCATTCGTCATGATTGGGTAAAAGTATCCCTTGTATGACGTCATGAGAATATTAATATTCAAATATTAAACGTCTTAAAACAGTAGCAGCTAGAAGCGAGTCTTTGTGTAATGTCTATCCTAAATGTTCATCTTTGTCAAATCCTAAAATTTACAATCACTGACTATATTTATGTTTTTATTATTTGAGTTAATTTTTAAAGATTTTAAGTTATTTCGGCAAAAAGAATTAATTTTGACATTCTCACAGTTAATGGTAAATCATCTATGAAGATTACAAATAAAAAAATCGACCAAGTGCGAGTCGGACTCGCGCACGAAGTGTTCCGTACAATTATTTATAAAAAAAAAAAAAACTCGGTTTTTTGTATGGGAGCCCCCTTAAATATTTGTTATATTTTTGTATAATTATACATCGTTCATAGACTTATATTTTATACCTGTTTTACAGATGTACCTACTTCATATAAGTAACTTTTAATGGAATTTGTACGAAAATTTTACTTTTCCAAGTACATATTATAACTTGGTCGACTATTACTCGTTAGCCTGTAAAGTGACCGTGATAGTTTTTCTTTTAAATTTATTATATGCACTACTACCGTAATTGTTTTTACATTTCCAAATACTATAGTTTCGCTGGTAAAGGCCTCCCCCCCCTTTTCATTTGACTTTGAGAATTAGTACATTTAGACTAAATGTTTTGCAAACGGAGCCCTAAATCAAAAAATGTTTTTGGAACTCCTATCCAACGATAACCTACACGATGGGGTAGACGAGAAAAAAAAATTACGTCCCCACTTCACGTGTTAGGGAGGAGGACCCTTGGAGGATTGAAAATTTTCAAAGATTTTATTCTACCACTTCGTTGTCTTGATCAATGTGTATATCCCTGCCAAATTGCAGCTTTCTCGTATTAGTAGTTTGAACTAAGCCGCTGACAGACGGACGCACGGACATGGCAAAACTATAAGGGTTCCTTGTTGACTACGGAACCCTAAAATGGGCCTAATATAGATCCTTGAGGAACTCCATATTTTATATAAAACCATTCGGATGTTCTCATAAGTGTTTTATTTAAAAAACGTACTTAAACGTACTTAAGTAATTTACACGAAATTGGTTATAATAACTGAACACCTTACCTTCTTTCTGTCAATTATTAACAATTGTTAACATAATTATTTCATTAAGCTGTTTAAGTTTAATTATGTTAACTCCCAACAATATCGGTGTGTATAGGAGGAGCGCGGCGCGGAGGGAGCGCTAGACCCGGACGGCGCGGCGCTCGCGGCAGCCACGGGGCCGCGCGTCACCAAGCGCAGGGAGTTCTTCATATAGACGAGAGACATTAGCTGTCTCACTAATACTGCGTACTGGTTCACAAATACATACACGAATACCTTTTAAGACTTTGACAAATGCATTCGATAAATAATTAGTCTAGCCTGTTGTACTTGTATGTTTTGTAAAGTGAAATTTACAATTTTTATTTTATGACAAATAGATCATGACACGTTAACTCCGACGAGGTAATTTGTACTATTTTATTTAACACAATATATTAATATAAAATATTGATACCAGTTGACAATAATATAATCCAATATGTTTCATTTATTCTAAAAAATATATAATTATGTATTAAACTGTAAAATTGTTTAAAGGCTCCAAAGATAAAAAACGAATAATTGGAAATTGTAGAATTCCGTTACGATATATACTAAAATAATAAAACACTTAATGCACAAATGTCTCATTTTAACGATATTTCGTAAGATTTTTTAAAATGCAATCTGGATTTAGGTACATTAGTGGCAGGTGTACAACGTCAATTTCGCTCGAAAACCGCAAATCGATGTAGAGTTTAGCCGTTTGGCACACAGTTACTTTAGCGCAAAACAATAATTTTGAGCCGCAGTTCCTCAAAATATTTCCCTTTGCCAAAAAAAAATACTTAATTTTAATATTTTCCAAATTATAAAATATGATTTAAAGTATATATTACAGAACAATACTGAGCCGCCATCTACCTGAAGGGGCCCAAACTTGGTATGTTTTGAAAATACTTTTTGGATTTTAAGAAACAAAGTTGACCAAAGGTAATAGTTTGCCAAGCCCTTTCATTTGATACCCCACACGATGGGTTTCTGAAAAAAAAATATTTCAAAATCCCATACAAAAATTGATGATACCATAACCCCCCCTAAGGGAAATATTTTGAGGAACTGCGGTTCAAAATTATTGTTTTGTCCTAAAGTACCTGTGTGCAAACGGCTAAACTCTACATCGATTTGCGGTTTTTTTTTGCGTACACCTAGGACTACATGTAGGTAGGTGATGCCACATGACTTAGTGCTTACATGCAGTTAACACACGTCTCATCTGAAACAGACGAAGCCTTTACTTGCTTAAGTTTGCCATGTCTAAAATCAATTCCTTATTGCAGAAAATTACCAAATATACAAGATATTTATTAGATAGATTGATTAGATAGATTCCTCACAGTGGCTGATGCAAAGAACTTTAAAACACTCATACATAAGTATTTTGTTTTTACATTCCAAATATCGCGCGAGTGATGCCCCGGTGTGGCGAGCGTGCGGTCACCGCTGTCCATCAAGTGAACCGTTAGCTTGCTACCTTAGTGGTATAAAAAATATAATAAATTAAAATATCTCAAAAATTCAAAAGAAATCGTGTAATGTGTAGACATTTGTAACTAATATTTCATTTTGGAGAAAAAAAAATATTTCAAAAAGTCACTTGCGCTAAAACTGAAATTAACTTATGTTAATTGTTATATTGCAATGGAATAGAACCAGCTGTCTATCGTTAAAAACGGAAACGAAATTATTGTGTACAAAAAAGTTATGTATGACATATTTTTTGTAAAATTTATACAAATAATATAACTTATTTCATTACTAAAGGTGGTTAATAGAACGAGGTACAAAAATATTTTCTAATATTTAATGTGCCTAAAGATAAAATCACGTATGATATACATATGTATCAATTTATGCTTTTTGAATTATAGCCAGCGAAATCAAATGCTAGTAGCTTGCACAATGGCATGCCAGCTTCTTGCAACACATTTTAATTTTTGCAAAAGGCAAAACTGCGAGTGTACTATATTAGTAACTGGTATACAAGCTACTGGCATATTGTGTATTCTTGGCTTAATAAATGAGCTGTCAAGTCATCGGCTATCTTGTATTTTTCATTCGACTCTTTTCATGCTATGTTCGGCGCCTTTTGTTTTTATAGATTTTAACTATGATTTTAACTGATGTGGTTATGCTCTTTCTATTTCTCACACAATGTGCCATTTGGCTATTGATATGTATTTTTTTATCACAAATATTAAACGGTGCAAAAACATTTATAGTTAAAAAAAGTAAGTTGCAGTTTTCCCAAAAATAACATACACTTGGCCTTGAAAATGATTTACGCGATATGACATGAAAAGTCATTGCTACTTTACAAATCTTATTATTTAATGAATTTTCGATGTTCTGCATGTTTTAGGAATATTTAATTTTAATGCAAGTTTTCCGTCCTGATAATTTTTGTTATTTATATCATTACAATTATAACTTAAATTGACAAAAATTTTTTTTAGTATTATTTAATAATATTTTTTTATAAGGTTTTAGTTTGTATTTTTATACATATATTTTTAGTGGTAGTTTTGTAGACTGATAGTGATTATTAACAACAAATTTGTGAAATGCTAATGTAAAAACAAATGGTATTATTTGTAACGCTCCATAATCATATGATATAGATTCGTTATTGTAATAAGGTTGGGTGCCGTTAGTACCCCAGTCCCCACGGGGCGGCACGCGCGACAACACGCGTGGCGGCACGCGGAAACTTCACTTACACGTAGTGTGTTGAAACGTAGAGTTTTTATTTTAATACTATATATCACGAATAAATTTTTCACAAATATTATTTTGTTTATATAATTACCTTAAAAATCGTAACGAATCGTGGTTGTCCATTGCTGCCGGGTTGTGAGCTAATATGTTAATTATTGGCGCGCTGTAAGCTGATATTTGTCCATTGTTGCCGGGCTGTGAACTGATATATGTCAAGTGCTGCAAGACTGTCAGCTGATATATGTCACGTGCTGCCAGGCTGTGAGCTGATATTTGTCTATTAATTGATTCTCGCCTAAGACTGACGAGACGGTGAAGACCTCGACTGACTGTACATTGGTTGTACAATAAAGCTAAAAGTGCACTACTGTCAGGCAGGTGCACCAACTTAAAAACGGGGTCAGTGCGCCTGTTCCCTCTTTCGTCGTCGACGTACTAACCCACTGAGCTGCAAAACGGGCACTTGAAGATAAAAGGTAGTTTTGAGGTGAGTGGTGGCGCGTGCTCGATGGTCGATAGTCGGGAGTCGATGTTTTAGGTCAAACGTTCTCGCGGTGAAGTGTGCCTGGGTAACTTTGTTGTTACCGGGACACTTGCTACACGTTCTGATCATTTTGAAGTTGTTTATTAAATTCAAATGGGCTAGTGTGTAGTGTAATAATGACAGTGACATCAGTTACTAAACCAGAGAGTATGTTCGTTTGTATATATAGCCACCATTGATATAAAAATCCTACAGCTTTACCACGGCTCCACTCGCGCCAAATAAGTTGTTTGTTAAGTAAAAATGTGCTAGTAAAAATGTGCTATTGTGTAATGACTATACATACATACATACACTCTGGTTTAGTAACTGTTGTCACTGTCATTATTGCACTACTCACTAGCACATTTTAACTTAACAAACAACTTATTTAGGACGGGTGAAGCCGTGGCAAAAGCTGTATGTTTTTCATATCAATGGTGGCTATACATACATATATACTCTCTGATTTAGGCACTGTTATCACTGTCATCATTATACTACACAATAGCACATTTTTACTAGCACATTTTTACTTAACAAACAACTTATTTGGCGCGAGTGATAACAGTGTCTAAATCAGAGAGTATATATGTATCTATAGCCACCATTGATAAGAAAAACATACAGCTTTTGCCACGGCTTCACCCGTCCTAAATAAGTTGTTTGTTAAGTTAAAATGTGCTAGTGAGTAGTGCAATAATGACAGTGACAACAGTTACTAAACCAGAGTGTATGTATGTATGTATAGTCATCAGTGATATGAAAAACCTACAGCTTTTGCTTTAGTAGGTTCTACCCGCGCTATATTCGATTATCAGCGCGAGATACCCACGAGAACTCCTATGACAAGGAAGTTTACTATAGCTGTAAAGAATTTGGCTTTTATCGCAACATTTTTATTTTACGCAATGAAACGTTTTCGGTCTTTTTTCAAGAAAATAAGCTTTATCTATTCCAAATTTTAGCCAAATTGGTACAATTTTGGCGTAAAACAAACGGTACTAAAATTCTTATCAGCCTCATAGGTCGGTGGTGGCCAAGGGGTTTCGTATTTACGGAGTCTTGAGAGAAGATTTTTCTTAAATTCTCGAGTATATTGATTAACACCACTATTTTCGGTGAAGGAATACGCAAGGAAACCTGCTTAAGTCAAAAAAAACGACGTACCTTGTAACGTCCCCCCCTTCCATGTATATCAAGATATTAAGATATACCTAATAAAATGGTCTAAAAAACCTCGAAGCCGAACTATCACTCAACGAGAGAGGGAAATCAAAAGAATCTAATAATTAATAATAATAGTAGAGAAGTATTTTATTTGGCCAAGCGTGATCGTCTAAAGTGGTAGAACCCGAAAACCGTTGTTAAATAAGTAGTAACCCAGTTGTTTTAGAGGTACGTCAGAGTAATATAGCAAACAATACTATACAAATAAGCGTAAAAGAAAATAATCAAGAAATAAATATAGCTAAATCTACGATCATAAATAATGTCCATTTTAAATTTTTCACCATTTCTAAAGCCAGTACAAAACCACCTAATCAAAGCAAATACGCGAATATTAGAACTAAAGGGACACAAGTACTAATGAGTTATATGATTTTCCGTCATCTCTACACAAAGGAACCCTAATTGATGCTACTTCCACATTTGAAAGTAAAATCCATAAGAATGCTAAATCCATTCGATTTGTAGTGTGGGAACCAGGTAGCTAAGCGTTCAGGACTTGCGACCCGAAAGTAGGTTTAGGGGGGGCGCCCCTTACTATGAACATCAACGCTCAGCTGCACTAGCTAACCAGCAAAAATAGAAAAACCCTACTAACGCCGCTAAGGATGGACATGGATTACATATAGTAATTACTGTATCTCTTGGCAGACCTAGCTGTTTAGTGGGCTATATAATTATTATAGCTGGTATAATCTTAGTTCCCACTTCTACTTTTATTGAAGGTTTTGCTGTACGTAGATAAAAAATTCCTTGAACAAAGTCTATTAATATATTCCTTCCTACTGAGGTGTTTGAGATTTCTTCCTACCATAATTTCTAACCGGCAAAGTCGGGCCCGTCATTTGGATGTTTTAACATTAATTTAGATATTTTTAAAACACAATCTAAAGAATTTCACGACAAACACACAATATTTTCACTGTAACTTCTAATATAAAAGTATTTACTAGCCAGTAATGGGATCCAGCTGTAGTTTAACCCCACGTGGTTCCTAGCTTCTAATGACCCACAAGCGTAGACTATGGACTATTAGTCGGGTAGCGTTTCGACAATTTAAACGACGGCAATTAAATGTTCTGTATGTATAGGACCACGCACTTTTATCACCACTAACCCCTCTCTAGCAACCTTCTCACTCCACATTTCAAACCCCCCCCCCATCCTTTTTTTTTTATTCCGGACGGATGTCCGACCCTAATTAATTTTAGCAAAGTAAAAGAATATCTTTTAAGCATAATTCTAGTCATGTTGGTTGGGGTACTATTATAGAGTCCTAGATTAATATGAACGGTCTAGATAAAACGGCCTAATTATCCTAAACTAATAAAATATAAATATTATGTTCTTAATGTTCGTAAAGTTCTAATAAACCCCGGGTAATTTCAAATAAACTAACACGTCATTCCATTATACAGAATACGTGAAAACCAAGTCAACTACCCTTTATTATTGTTAGAATATTTATTGTACGAGGCTACCCTAATGGTTGTTAAACGACTCACTTAGGTGAGTTTCGCGGGTGTTTTCAATATTATAAAAGTTCTATGTAACTTAAACTTTCGCGTTTATATTCAACATTATAAAACTCCCAATCAGCGCTCGTCTTGAAACTACCACCAATCACATACGTTCAAACAAACCACCAATAAACGCTTTTAAAACATTCTCCAATTAACTTTACTTCCAATCAAACACTCCACCATAGTTAGCTTCAAACCATTCATTCTCCACCATCCACAGGTTCAAAATTTTACGCAACTTTATTTTGTCTAGAGTCCGAATTCATATATCGGAAGTTAGATTACTACCTACATTTAACAATTAATTCCGTGTTGATGTCTATGATTTGTAAGTCATTTGTACTTATATTTTGTAAGCTTTAAACCTTTCATAAAATAAATCATAACTTCTCATCTAATGTATAAAATTACTGAACCTGAATATTTGAACGCGCCATTCTAATTTAAAGATGCATTTTGCTATAGGTAGTACGTTCATTGAGAATTGTTTACTAATGAAAATCTCCGCGCTAAAACTTGAATAAAAACAAACATTGTATTACAAAACTGTTAAGGCATAATTATGGTATCGTCACAACCTATGTGAAGTCCTCAATCCGTCTGGGCCCGCGTGTGGACCATGGCCCAAATGTAAGCCGTGCCCCAACAGAGGGGTCATATGAGGGTGATAAGGAAGATAATAACAAATTTTATGTTTTTTGCTCATTCCACAAGCTAAGCGTTCGCGGGAGGCAGTTCCTCTAAAACCGCACTATACTATCTATTATCCTATCTATATGTTTTTCGTGCTTTTAGCTACAAATGTCCGTGTAATAAAACAAATTGATTATAACAAAGACTATTGGATATATACAAATATATATATTAAATTTAACAAGGACGCCTTTGTCACTCTCGGGTCGGGTCCATAAACTATCTCTGTAAACTATGTCGATCTGTGGCTTCGTTCCTCACTGCCAAGGTTGTCTCTAAGGACCACAGTATTGAGTTCTTCAATAAAGAAGTTATTAGATTTTTGAAAGGACGGCAACGCGCGAGTGATACCCCAGGTGTTGCAAGCGTCCATTGGCTGCGGTGACCGCTTACAACCAGGCGGACCGCTAGCTTGTTTGCCACCTTAGTGGTATAAAAAAAATTAAGGAAGCAGAAACCAGAAAAACAAACTCGCATTTGTATACATTGGGACTATTTTAAAGACTCACACGGAACTGTCATCCATCACCGTGGGATTCCTGAGGAAAGTTGTGCGCAGCCCCCCCTTCCCCCCCCCGATCTTTTCTCAAGAGGCACACATATTTAGCCGCGAGCTATTTTACGAGCACATATGTATGTGTCAGTGCCGCTATTTTTCGTTCTTATATTCTTTTCTATATCTATGCCAAAAATCTAGGCATCTGGCTGCTCCGATACAGCAATAAGAAATAAAATATTCAAAGTACTTATGCGAAATAACTCTTAATCGGGATAAAAGGCTAGCCTAATTTAGTCACTCTCGGGCCCATTATCTATCTGTGCCTACATGTTACTGGCCTGTGCCTACTGTAACAACCACAGACCTCGGATTTTTTACTGTATTATCCACATATAAATTCTATATATTTTTTTGGTTAAATTCTTTAAGAATGAACCACTTACATTGATGTGATTAATGAAATTCTATATATCTATATTTCTATTCTATATAGGCATTACTTTAGATGCAAAACTTCAATGGGGCCCACACATAGCTGGATTGGCGAATAGACCGAGTTTTGCAGCTTTTGCGGTTAAAAAGATTCGTCAACTTACAGACGAAGCCACTTTTACATACACTTTACACGTACTTTTACATTTCAAAAAAAAAGGAAAAAAAGCTGTGAATAAAAATAAATAATTAAATACATAAAAAAACCCGACTGCAGAAACCTTAAAATGAGTTCCGTCTGTTTATGGTTAAATATTTGGTATGTTTTAATTTCTGTTTAGTTCTTAACAAACAAGTACTTATTAAAGGTCATGAATTATAAACTACATTATTATCGAAGAGCAAAAAAAAAACAATAAAAATACTTATTTTGACAAAAATTACCATGTACATATCAACAAACATTACCATGTACATATCAACAAACATTACCATGTACATATCAACAAAGAAATGAAGCGCACTGACTGCGATAAATCATTGCCCATCGTGTGCCAACTAACCTGCAAGGCGTTAAGCCGTGTCCCTTGAACCCTTGTTATCCTTACCGTTCCGTGAATAGTTTTGTAAATATTCAAGTTATAACTAACCGCACCCTGTTACAACCGTATCCAGTCTACCCTACCCATAATCACAAAAAAGTAGATACCTAGTAACTAACTCGATTATAATGGTTTTTAACCTACTTTGCTGCTTTCGGCGTGTCGAGTTTTGTTCCGTTAATTTAATTCTAAATGACACGTTAAGGATTTTTAATTTTATTCTTAATTCGGTTTCCTTAAAAGCCTTCATTCAATGTTTGCAAGAAACGTTACAACGAATTCCTTTATCGGACAAAAGCGTGCTAACGACTGGAATTGCTGATCAACTTCGCTGAAACTGCTTCCAAGGTGGGAAAACTGAAACTAGTGATGCGAATGTCTTAGGGTTAAAGTTTCGTAATATGGTATTCGGTATTAGAAAATTACCTAAACTAGGAACAAAATGATATTTTTATATTTAGCAAAGACACACGACTTTGTTCCCGCGTAATGACGAACTAATCAATGTTTTTTGAATAGATGGAATTAAAAAATTATTAAAAGAAACTTTATTTCTGACTATGTCCTATTAAGGACACACAATTATTAAAACAAACATAATCGTTTGTAGGAAATAAAAGTAAATAAATTATTGGAAATACTAATTCTAAGTAAAAAAAAACCAACCGCGAAAAAATGAATATGTTGGCAGTCATGTTTTGGAATAAGTATACTATAATTCCAACTAGCTATCTTTTAGGTAAACATCATTGTTTGCCAGACGCGTAAGCTTTCTCCACCTACATCTTTTAAGTGCTAGATGTATTTTGTTACTATCTATAGGTACTATAGAGTAAGTACATTATAATTTTAGGCTTTAAACAACTGTGTTTTTGTTTCGTGTTATGTAGTTATTTAAATAGTTGCTTACAGAATGGTTTCAGATGGTACCGATCTTGTGCACATCTCTAGCAAAGGGATAGTAATTGAGAGTGAATTCCTTTTTACCTGATAGCGCCTTTATTAGCCGATTCGATCTTAATAGAGAGTCAATAAAGGTCCCGGTCTCTGTTTCTACGTTTATTCCCTCTAAAGGTATCCAATAAATTTTCTTATTCAATTTACCCTCTGAGGTACCTGACCTTTGAATTTCTTTAACCTTAAATTTAATCAACAATACCTAAGTAGAAAGCATAACCGATCTGTAATCTACCTAAAATCGGTGAAGTAAGAGTAGGACTGGCGCACCGACCGAACGTTTCGTACTTAAACAGGTTATCAAAAAGGTTTTATTTAGTACCTAAAAAAAACTTTGAAATTGATAAACTTTATTTTACTTTTCTTATAAATTATTATCTATTTGCATTATTTTTGGCACGTAAAAGTGTATTGTTTAAATACTTTTTTGACCTTTGTAGAAACCCCCCCCTACAAAAAACGCGCCCACCTACCCCTACCTACTAAACCGCTACTATCGCGGAAACCTAATAATAGAATTTTAATTTGGCAATGATCGTCTAATGGCGTGATAAGGACCGCTACATTGTGAACCTAAGTAACCCTGATTCTAAGAAGGTATGAGTTTAGTCAGTCACTAGCATGGCGAGTGAACTTTGATTTTAAGATTAAATTCTACATAATATAACTATCTAAGCCCTAACCATTTATCTCAACTAACTTGTCGCACACGAGTGATGTACCAATCTAAGATAGCTATTATAATACGTCCTAGTCATGATTTAAATAATCGTCACACTGGACTTCATTAAGTAGATTTCTAATACAATAACCTTCCCCATAACTACCCTTATTCACTTTCAATTAATAACTATTTAAATTCTGTCAAAGAGTAAGCCTAATAATATATAATATAATAATTTAGTTTCTATTACTTTATTTATTTATTTAACCTTACAATATGCCAGTAAAACGAACATAAGAAATTAAGATTTCCTTTACAGTTCCCGACAATAAACAAAAAGTAAATGTCTGTAGTGTCGGGATCGAACCGCGGCCCTTCGTATAGTTGTCCAACGTTATAACCACTACACCAATTGGTCGATGAACGATCGATTCAATTTAACCTAATATTTCTGCACCCTGAAGATAATTCCCTTTGTTTGCTGTAAAGGTGGTAAACAACCATACGGCCCTATAATAAGATATTTTACCAAGGTACTATTTAGTCTTCATGGTAGTTCTTCTTACAAACCAAAATCTCTTAGTAAACGTGGAATTTTCAGTATTTATACATCTTACAGATAACAGTGAATAATTCCGTTCTCTGCGTAGGTACAAGAACTTATAAAGGAGACATCATGTGCAACCTTTCTCTTACGAACTTGAGATATTAAGATAATATTAATAAATATGGAACAAATTGCGAATAACGTAAAGATTAAATAGAATTTCCTTTAATAATTTGTCACAGTCAATTAAGATAATTATGACGACAGAACGCCAATTTACATGGGTAGGTAACCCGTCTTAGTAGGTACTTTCCTACTATTCAGTCAGTAATGAAAACATTGCTCACTCAAAAATCTAACACTTTAGTCAGATCAACAAGAGGCATTTTGGGTGATTAGAACCTTTGCGTTTCGCCGGTAGGTCGGGGTCCCCCCCCGGCTCATCAGTTATTAAGGGGGGCCCTACCTGGATAATAATACGCTATGATAATAGGATTTTCTATGAAGAAGAATTGGACAGACCCTAGAACAACTAATGTCACCTTTAACAAATCCATCTTTAATATGTTCGGTCAAAGTTTAACTTATGTCGTACCCCGGTTCAGTCATTGTTTCAGTAAGATTACCGATAATGTTTTTCTTTCTTTTTATATCAAAAGGAGAAAGCAATTCTAAAATATATATTTTTTTATTATCATTGTTTTGGCATAACTTAATTGTTACATTTAAAAAATAGACGTAGTAAAATATAAAGAAGTAAATTAAAAAATCTAAAGATATATAATTCTTATTCTATTCGTCTCCATAATGAGTGATTTATTTATTAATAAAACGAACTTCCCAAAAGGAAGGAGTAATCTGTATCCCGACAACTTATCACTCATTACTTTGACGAAAACTAATCCGGACCAATTAATGCTAACAGTTTAGATAGGTAAGTATTGAATAGGTATCTCATACAACTACCTACTAGACACACCAAAATTAAAATTTCTTCTTTATCATTTATATCCTCTGATCCGGATTAGAACTCATAAAATTTAAACAACCTCTTTAACTTTCTTGGAGTAGGGTGGAGCTGAGCTAGTAAGACCTAAAAGTAAACCAGCTCTACTCACACCCTAGTTAGTACTCGAGCTTCGCCGTCACACGAAGACCGGCTCTTCTTATTTACTACCCATTCCTGTTCTAATACTGATATTAAAAATGGAGAGATCTTACTATAACCGCGACATCCCTAGGTCTGTTGACGAAGCGTTATCATCAAAGGGTTGTGACCTTACAGTCCCATTAACTACTTTCGAAAGAAACACTTACCTTATACATATTTGTCATAAAACACCCGTACAGTAGGTTATAATTCTATAAAGGAAAAACTTTACTCAATCTGTAAAGTACTAAATTTAGTGCCCTTGCCAATCAAAATCACTAATTAAATCGTACAAATAGGTAATTCACAGTTATCTGTTAGGTAAAATTCGAGAATAATAATTAAACCCGGCGCCATTTTCTTAAAATCGTCTACCAAGGCATGTATTTTGTTTGTATTTTATTATGCACATTTAATTAAATTTTTAAGTAATTTAGGTAGTTATCTATAAAATTTAATGATTACATAACTTTCTTAAAATGCGATAGTAGAACTCTAGATATCCTATGTACGGTTTGCCACAACATCAGTGTGTGATTTGTGTACCTAAACCGTTAGCACATACCCTATCACTCATCTCTAGGTATATGTAATTTTATAATTTTCACATGCAAAACATATTTTGGAATCACACAAGAAAAGTAAAACAATGGTTATAATTAATAGTTTACCTACCCAACAACATTTCATATAGAACCTCTTCAAATGAATTTCTAGATAAATAGCTGTATACAGAAGGAATTTTAATGCCTTTCGCGATTATAGTTATTTCCTCTGAAAATAAAAATTAATCTACTCACTCAGGAAAACTATCGATGGGCGGGACTCCAAAAATCTGCCAACTCCTAACACCTTCACGGTTACACGGTTCGATGTAAATTCAATGTAAATAACCACTTAAAGTTTTATTATTTATTCACATTTGCACTTTGTAATTACAAACACTATTTACTAAGAAAAACGCGGGAAGCACAGTCTTTAACCGATATTTGTCAAAACTCTTTTTAAGAATGCGGGAGGTGGGACGCTTCCCGTATAACTCGACTCAAAAAAAGGCGGGAAAAACTCCATTATGCAATATCGCGCGCGTCACTCACGAATTTTGAATTTCGAATGGAAGAGAGAGGACTCTGTCACAACAGTATCTAGCGCCGTGGCGCCAAAATCAAGCGAGCGAACGTTTTCTTTCTTTTTTTATCTCTTTTACACGCACTAATTAGGAGATATCCCTATTTCCTGTATTTTTTTTATTTCGTCTTCAAACAGGTTTTGTGACGTCATCGCATGACATGGTAACTATTATTTTAACACCGCTGTACTGTTTTAAGCTACTTTACCATGCAACGAAACAAAATCTACAATAGACATATATCTAATGCAGCGCTGTCTTATCTTTTACCGCGCAATTATTTCGAACCTTAATTTATGTTTATCTATTTATAATGTTTGACTATCTTATTTTTGTATATCCAACAGATAATTAGACCTACAGCTACTTCTCTATGAATACATTAGGTATTCAATTAAATCCCACATAATGGTACGCTATATAGGTAGTTAGACATAATTTTGTTCTAGGGTAGACTGGAGTACACTACACCTTGAATCAAAAATACATAGTACCAAAAATCTAACAGCCACAGTGTAAAGACCCTCACTCTGTGCCATAGCTATGAAATGCGCAAACAAATCTCGTTTGTGTGACTTGCCCGTAGGGTCGCTTTCAGGTTTCGACCTAACATTTCAGACCCCAGACTACCTCGACATACGCGAATTCGTAGTTACGCGATTTTTCAGGCTCAGACGTACACAGCGCGGAATCGACGCGTAGGTACAAGAAAATAACGATTTTTTGTGTTGTGCGATGACTTAAGATATGTACCTACTAAGTACTATGGCATCCGAACGAAGGAGAACCGACTCTTGCTTCTTGCTTCAAACAAGAAAGGAAAACATTATCTTTGAAGTGTAAACTTAACATTATTATTATAAATTATTGACTCGTCAGACGATTTTGTTAGATTTTATGAAACCTTCTACATCAAAATAACTTCAGATTGTGTTTATTCGGATTCAGATTTGTCATATTATCTACAATTAGTTACACATTTATTTCCTTAATTATTGTTTTATTAAGTCTCCGGTCCCAAATAAACATACTTTGTATGTCTTTATATGCAAAATTGTACCCCGACTTACGCGAATTCGACTTACACGGATAGCGCTTGGTCCCACCTATCGCGTAAGTCCGGGGTATTACTGTAATTACTAAATTACTTTATTTATTTATAGGGTTTCGTACCCAAATAGTGCCAAAGGGACCATATTACTAAGCCTACACTGTCTGTCCTAACTTTAAATAAATAAATGTAATATATATATATATATATTATATGAGTTATTATGACGACTTTTGACAAATAATAATAAAAACCATAAAAAAAACTTCTTTTTGCTCTGTTGTAAATATTGTGAAAACGGTTTCAATTCAAATTTCAGTAAATCTATACATATAATAAAATTGTAGAAAAGTCAAAACTGTACATTGAATATATGTTTAAAAGAATACTTGGGGTGTGATCTACAATCGATACCGAAGCCAAAAATATAGTTTTTAGAATTTTGTCTGTTTATGTATGTTCGGGATAAACTCAAAAAGTAATGCATGGATTTACTTCAAATTTGGCACGAATATTATTATGAAGTCGGGTCAACATATAGGCTACATATTATCACGCTATCACGTACGGGGAACGAGCAGTGAACCTTTATTTCTTCAACGCATTCTGTAACAACGTGTTATCTAGCGACGCATATTTGACTTGCTTCTTAATTATTAATTATTCTACTCACACATAGCCATTTATTTTATGTTAAAAAATCGTGTAAAGGCATAACCTAGATGTGTTATTTATTTTATACTAATAAATTTTTCAATAGTTTCCTATTTGCTAACTAGATGGCGTTGGCGTCGCATTAGATCGCGCTATGGTTTTGTTCACATACAGCAGTTAGTGAATGAATAAAAAGAAAATACTTTATTGCACATTACAATTAATTGTAAAGTACCTAGATGGGTACTCTATTGTAAAGTGAAACAACAAAGGATTAGGTAGGTATATAAAAAGGTCAACTGTTCTAGAAAAATCAGTGTATAGAAAATTATTCTATCCAAGCGCAAAATCTTGCTGTTTTTTGGCAGCAATTTGCTAATTATTTAATCTAAAAGCGAAAAGCAAACGATAGTTAGATCCATGTCTGCAACATGCAGTAAGTTCATCTTTGCTTGTCAACTTAGATGAGCACATCGGGAAATGTACACGTTAAAACGAAGTGGGAAATTGTTTGGAATACGTGGGATTCGGTGTCTAAAAACTCGGTCACCAGGGCCGGCTCCCGTTAAAATTTCCGCTTCCATTACTAATTACGTTGAAGATACGTAACTTTTAGGTCATTATAGTTAAACTATCGATAGGTTTCTTAAAGGAATTATGGTAATATGTACCTTTTTTCAAATTATTATATATATGGACGTCCTGCATGATACCGACTGCAGCGTCGTCTGCCGGTGCCACCCAAATGTATACAAAAATATTTATTCAAATCGGTCCAGCTGTTTAGGGGGAGTACAGTGACATACACACGTACAGTATATTTATATACTTGAAATGACAAATAGTAAAAAATATACCTAATCGCAACGGAATCCCACGGTATAGATTACGTAGGTGAGTATGTATATACTTGTTAAAAATATATCATTTATTGATCCAACACTCAGCGAAGTTGGACGGGAAATTAAAAAGGCGTGGAGTAAATACTTGTCTCTGAAAGATATTTTTAAGTATGATGTCCCTATGAAGCTGAAGAGAAAAGCAATCCCAACTCTAGTATATGGAGGTTGAACCTGGACTTCGACAAAAGCTATCGCACAAAAAATAAACGTGTTTCAGAGAGCTCCTCAAAGCATGCTGAACATTCCGAGAAAGGAAAAAGGAAGAATGATAGTTGGTGTGTAACCTAAAATGGAGATGGGCCGGACGTGTGGCAAGAATTACCGACAACCGATGAAGCGAAAGGATTGTTTGTTTGTTTTATTTAAATAATGTCGTATTGTGCTGCAAAAAGTTGTAAAAACTATAAAAAAATAAGTAAATAAGAGTTCCAGCGACGTAACTTATCACACGTTAGTAATATTTTTTCATAAATAACCGATTTACTTCAATTTATAATAAATTACTTTAAAAGAGGTGCACTATTCTTATCGAAATCCTGTTAGTCATCGCTGAAATTTTGTTCATAAAAAGTGTTATTTCTGCAGTTTCATGGCATAGTTTTAAAAATTTCTTATATTTGAGATAAAAAGAATAAATTAACTTTGCACTGTGTCTGTTCGAGATTATTAGGGTGTCGTTTCATAAATTCACAACGAAAATAAAAAGAAGACAATAAAGCACCTCACCTCTATTTGGGTAGAAATTGGAGTATTTATTTCGAGAAATTATTAATCTAATGTAACCTGTATTACAATGACATAAAGAATAAATTAAATTAGTAATGTGCCATCTACCCGTAAGTAGCTAAACTAATATAAACAGCGCTTAGCAAATAGCTAAATTTGCTTAGTGTTGTACGTATGAAATAAAGATATCGATATTTTTCTTACCCGTTGTGAATAATTTATAAAGCTGTGGAAATGAAGTGCATTGATGCGTGTAGTCAATGGAATGTTCTAGGGTTGCGTTCAAAATTTCAAAACCGTTCGATTAATTAAATAATATTAATAAGTCAAATAATTCTGTCAACCTGTGTGTACAATCAGGAGTATGAAATTTTAAATATACATTTTAACGCAAAAGTCTAGAAATACTGCTTTTCATCCCATTAATATTATATGCGAAAGTTTGGATGTTTGTTACTCAATCGCTTCAACCACTGGACGGTTTTTAGGCTATTGCATAGCTTTTATCGCGGGCTCTGAGCACGGCGACCGAATCAAGAAAATCCGTAACGAAAAAAAACCTAACAACGACTCGTTTTGACTGTACGGAAAATCAATTTCAAGGCGAAAAAAAATGAATTTTATATATTTTTTTTTGATGACAATCATAAGTTTAGGAGTTTTATTTGTAGTTTATGAGAGTCGAAACACGATTGAATACACTTGACTCGATACAATAAAATCGCAAAGTTTCCTCTAAGTCTTCATTTTTAGAGAGATACTTCTATGGGGAAAACAGTTTTATTTGCTAGTTATTTAACTTTTTTCAATGAAATTTCGTCTACGTGTTTCATAATAAATACTTTAGACGATTATGGTTTTATTTTATTGCGAAAGAGTGTTTTTTTGTAGCAAAAAATACATTTCATAAATAACGTCGCGTGGGCCGGCCATTACGCAGCTCTCGCCTTCCATCAGTCGGCCTGATCTCGGTCGTCGAGAGCACCTGTGTACAACTTTGTTGCGCCCACCCCGCTGCCGCCAACTAAATTTTTTAAAACGCTATTAACTTCTCATTTATTCAATAAATTTATCGATCACCACGCTCAAAAATTTTAACTTGAATTAATATCAAAGAAATCTTGGATTAATATCAAAGAAAAAAAAAAACTACATAAATAAAAAATTAATAAATAATTATAGTTGCATAAGTTGATAAAAAATGCTATGCAATAGCTTTACCGCGGCTGGCTCCGATTGCCACTGTTGTTTTTTTTTTTATATCACTAAGGTGGCAAACGAGGCCTATGGACGCTATGGATTGGGATGAAACTTGGCACTTATTTAGGTTTGGTCGCTACAGCTGTAGCTATACATAGCCAACTTTCATAGTACCATCAATTAGTTGCCGTAAAAAATTCACGCCGATAAACAGATAATTTAGGTGGGTGGAGCCGCTGCCAAATCTAGTCAGTAAAGAAACTGTTGGATAATATTGTGTCAAAGTACAAACAGTATTTGAGAATTTGTCTATCCTCGAGCTTTCCAGTGATTTATAGAAGTGTTTCGTTGTTTTATTTGTTATGTTTTTATTATGATAATGTTTTTATTTCGCTTATTTGTTAAACTTTATGTTATGTGATTGTTGACTTTTGCATGCTTCTGCGAGACTTCCTAACGTCTGGAAAATAATACATTGAGTAGTGTATGTGGAGTATCACCTATAATTAGCTTTTCCTGCTACTCTGACCGCACTAAATTTCGTTATTAGTGTTAAATTTCCACGGCAACTTATTGTCAAAGAAAGAAAGTTTGCAATAGCTAGCTACAGCTTAAGCTATAATTCGTCCACCTGGAATATGGTTATAGTTATTTCTACGGGTACTATTGAACTTCTCGATCTTTTATACTATCTCTGGGCTAAATTTATGTTAAATTTGATGCTCTGTTGTGACGTGAAGGAAGAACAAACACATTTATTTTCATTTTACATGTATAGATTATTTTTCGAATTTGTCTGTTTAGTAATTTCACTTTCATTTAACACTCAAGTACAAAAAAAGGCGAATTGTAAAATATTCTTTTTAGGGTTAAAGGGTTTTTGCGCGTAAAATGGCAAGCACTATTCTTTCACGTTGTAATGGTGATTTTATTGAAATAAAGATATTATTTTTAGTAAAAAATAACTGATAGGAGAGATAATTATATATGTTGGATATATTCAAATCGGTTTTTAAGGAATTTCCCATAGGAATCCTACGGTGAAGACCGATAACCGGGCGTAGCTATGGACATATACTAGTATCTCATTATCTAAAGTATTTGTGGACATTTTTTGACATATATTTTTAAGATTTTCTAAAGATTCTAGATTTAAAGGGAAAAAGATTGGTGCCACGGCCCAAAACGAGAATTGGTATCCTACACCCAGGGCAGTTATTTGTTCGAAGCATTTTGATTTAAGCTGTTTTTTTTAGAAAATAATGGACGAAGATACTTAAAAAATCTGATGGCTTGTTCTACCAACATAATACGTAGAAAAAGTCACAGCAATGTATCAAACGAATTATTTGCAACCTTTGTGAAAGGCTTGTAAAAAACATATTGACTTAAAGTCGTATGAAATAAGGTAAAAGCAAACAATATATTTTAAATTGCGTTTTAAGGGACATAATTGTAAAAGATATCTTTGTAAACTTAACTAATCACCAATTTAACCAAAACGTTAAAAATAATCACGTGATTCATTTAATCAAAACGATAGCGAGTAAGTATATTGGCATTCGATTATTTTACTTGGCAAAATCGAAGAGTTTTTTAGGTAACAGGCAAAAGTTCAATCAGATGGTATTGTTTTCTAAAGAATAACAGTAAATATTTTTAAAGTTTCCTATTGCTCCTTGTTCAATTTATATTTATTTATTTAGTAAAAGTATTGAGTAATTATAGGGTTTGCTTATTTTCGAATAATTTCAAATTAATATAAAATTCTTAAAACTTTGACTTATCCTTTCCTGGCGGCAAGTTATTTACACCTTTTATGAAAAATCGGCCAAGTGGCAGTCGGACTCGAACTCGAACGAAGGGTTCCGTACCATTAAATTATCCGTAAAAAACGGCAAATAAATCACGTTTGTTGTATGGGAGCCCTTGAATATTCATTTTATTTAAATTTAATCAATTATTTTTAAAGTGTACTATATGATGTGAGCAACGGCCCGCATTGTAAATACTTTTTATAGAGTAATAATTGTCAAGGAGACAATCCGGCGCGGCCTACTTGATTTTCTTCTTCACACATGCGCGCGAAGGATGAGAATTATTACTTGCCATGCCGTCCAGCCAGTCAGTAACTCTATAAAAAGTATTTACAATGCGGGCCGTGGCCCACAATAACTAAATATTCTGTAAATATTTTAAGCGTCTACCTGTTGCCGTTATCAATATCGAGCAAAATCGAGCAATAGAAAATTAATATTGATTGTAATACTAAAGCAGGAAGGCAAGAAAGCTACTACATAATTCCGAATTGGTAGTATAGATAGTAGTGGTAAGAAAAATAGCTGTATATGACATACAGACACCCAAAAGTTAAATTTAAAAAAAATGTGCTTTAGGATTTATATCTTTCTAGCTATAATAGGTTAGTTAGTTTTGTGATAATGTTTCGAATTTTCCTACATTCAAGCAAATTATAATATATCAATATATATACATATGTAGTTATAAAACCATACTATAAAATGCGTAAGCCAGGTAATTTGCTTTTCAATATTAGCTATGCATAAGACATAGTGCCTACTTAGGTACCTATGCACAGACCGCAACTTTTAATCAAGTAGGTAAATACCTAGGTACCTAGTTTATATTTTTTTGATTTAGTAAAACTCATATTATTTATTATTTTTATGATAAAACTTTTAACGTTTATCTATATATTTTCATGCGATAAATCAAATTCGATAAAACGAAAGCCTACGGAAAATTTTAAATTTTTAACTAATTTAGCCGATTTAACTTAATGCGTGTACAAACAAAGTTAAGTTAAAGTACAAAGGTACAAGTAAGGTAAGGTAAAGTACATCTAAATTTTTATGATAAAACTTTTAACGTTTATCTATATATTTTCATGCGATAAATCAAATTCGATAAAACGAAAGCCTACGGAAAATTTTAAATTTTGAACTAATTTAGCCGTTTTAACTTAATGCGTGTACAAACAAAGTTAAGTTAAAGTACAAAGGTACAAGTAAGGTAAGGTGAAGTACATCTAAATTTTTATGATAAAACTTTTAACGTTTATCTATATATTTTCATGCGATAAATCAAATTCGATAAAACGAAAGCCTACGGATAATTTTAAATTTTGAACTAATTTAGCCGTTTTAACTTAATGCGTGTACAAACAAAGTTAAGTTAAAGTACAAAGGTACAAGTAAGGTAAGGTGAAGTACATCTAAATACCAATTATGTACTATCTTAATCACAATATTATTTGCTGTTATATATATACCTACATAAAACTAAAATGTCCACTGTAAACTAATTACAATCAAATTATTTAGGTACATTTATAATTTAAGTATATTTTATTAAATTAGACTTATAAAAAGCCAGATCGAGAAATCGGAATGATTTTACTACCAATAATATAAAAATATGTGTTGATAGTCAAGTAGGACTTTGAATTTTGTAAAGACATTTTTAATCATAGCATCATGGTAATCTATCGATAATTTTGTTCATATCGCCACAGGAACAACACTGAGTCTAATGTCAAATTAAAGTACTGCTACTCATCACAAAATGTCACTAGTATCAACGTGTAAGCCTTATGTAATGAATATAAGGGTTAAATTGGCATAACAATGGTCACATTCTTGCCCCACTTCACCTACTCTACCCCCGCTATCAACGGCTACGTCGGTTTCCGAACCACAGTGCTATGTTACCATATCTATTGTTTTTTAATATCGATGATTGGTACCCGCCATGAAACCATTATCTTGTGCCCATTTTATTATATTGTCGAAGTCCTCTTGAAGAGTTCTTTGAACACTTCGTAGATCTAGATTGCTGTAAATTAAACATGTCTCATCCGCGTTAACCACATTACGCATTCTATTCACATGCATAATATACCCAATAGGCCCAAAAACAGAACCAGTTGGTACACCATATTTTACCTTTGTTTCTCTGCTTTGTTTGCTGCATATGCTAACTTTTAATGTCCTATTTTTTAAGTATTATAGAGGTTACGACCTCTTGTTAAGTGTAAAGGAAGTAAATATGCTAGCGAACGTTTTTCACGCAGCATATACTTCGTAGTGGTTTTATGAAAATATAATAGATGGTGTCAGTGCGTTTTTAAATAAAAACAATCGGAATTTCGAGTTTGTCATTATTTTTAGATTGATTGACATTCCAGTGAAAATTATAGATCGGACAAGTCTATATAAATTTGGAAGGTCGATTCCTGTCTCTATCAGGGAGCCCTAGAATTTGTAGAATGGCCTAATATTGCCAGTAGACTTAGGGTAAGATACTCCAGTATCCAAAATGCACTAAGCATCGCCACCTTTGCGATTAAATGTAGATATTACCCAATGTACCGACACGACGACCCGAGGCCTATTGAAGGATGGCCTAATGAAAGAAGACGTACTGCAGATAAGTTTAAAATTGTATAATAAATCTCCTAGGTAGTAGATGAGTCTAAAGGATGAATACTCTTGTAGCGATTGAAAAGAACATCTGAATACATTAAAGAACTCCCGATGACGTCTTTTTATTAACAGAGATCCCGATACCTAATAAGAAATAGGTAGAAGCAGCTTCTTTACGCCCCCGCACGCTGCAGTATGTACTATTACTTACCATTTATGATGCAAAAGTTTAAAGAGATAGTATTAGTTGCGGATGACTTCATTATTGTTTAAAGTAAACAGGAAACACGACAATTCGAACGACATAAATAGACACCTTCAAAAAGTTTCAAACTGGTTTACTGTAAATAATCTTATACTAAGGTAATGCAAATAAAACAAAATGCATTTGGTTTTCCAAATCAATAGACATCTGGTATTCAATAATAAAAATTAGAATTGGTTGATAAAGCGGTCTTTTTAGGTATAGCAATTGACTAAAAATTGCAGTGGGGTCCATAAATTATAGTTCTGCTGCTCTTGCGTTAAGAAAAATCAGGCAATTGACTGAAATAACCACAGCAAGACTTGTTTACTTTGCTTATTTCCATTATATATATTCTTATAATGTTTTGCTATGGGGTTCTGCTGCTGTAATTGAAACCATACTTATATCCATACATAATACAAACAAGGACTGTACAAGGCATTTATAAGCTAGGTGGGTGAGGATCTCTGAGGGATATTTTTATAGAAATAAATATTCTAACGGTACCGTGTTAATATATCTGTGAAAATATTATGTTTGTCTCTAAAAATATATTTGATTTTCCGAGGAACAGTAACCAGCACGACTTAAATACTAGAAATAAACAAAATCTTGCTATGCCAAACTTTAGGCTTACTAAAGCCACCGTCATTTATGGTAAGCGGTGTAAAATTTTATAATAAGGTATCTGTAGAAATTTTCAACTTAGGTCACTAACAGTTTCAATTTAATATTTAAAGCATATTATAATGTAGATAAATAATTAAATTCCCACTTGACCGATTTTTTTAAATCAGTGTTAAGCAAATACGAAACCCTTATGGTCGTAGCAGCAGTACCTTATTTCATAGGTACTATCATACCGCGCGGTTTCTGAATATGGTGGGAATCAAATAAGTACCCATTAGGTTTTAAAAATAGGACAAAATATGGTTTTCTTAAAACAATGGTTTAATATTTTACACGACTTCTGTTCATGAGTTAACGTGACGTTTGTTTATAGCGTCTTCTCTATTGAAAACGTATAGCTTAATGCTGAAAACTAATGACGGATGTACAGACCCCAAAGTGACGAATAAGATGTCTTTTTCCACTATTTGTGGTGGCAAACCGTTGCAAATGTACATGACTGATGTCTCGGTCATACGTGTAATACTTAGGTCATTGGTAATAACAGTAATTACTTATTATGACTCGGATATACTTCTAAAAAAAAATTGCAAGATAACAATTTTGAAGATTCAAAAAAAACCTTCTTTTTGAATAAAATCTTTTTGCCTTTACTTTCGGTTTTAAATGCCTTACTGACTAAGTAGGTAATTATAACAACTTACAAAAAAAGAAAATGTTTTTTAAATTACTTTATTTTTAAAAATATGTTATTAATTAACAAACAATTTTATCTTTGTTATCACAGAACTGGAATTAATTTATAGGTCATGGTAAGACGGCGTGATCATGAGACATGTTAGTATTTTGGACTAGATTGAGGTGTTGACTACCCTCGTTCAGCGTCTCTTGGGGATGTGGCTACCTTCGGGCTTGAACCCGTCCCTGCCGGAGGTGTAGGTCACCTGGTATACTATCCCGTCTTGACCAGTGTATTCGTACTGCCCTCGTACCTCTATACCTTCATCCTCGCTGCCCGCGTTCTGGATTGCTCCTTCTTCTTGTTGACTTATGCCGTTAGATGTTTTGAATCTGTCGCGACGACAAATGTATTAAGTTACTGATCAACGGATGTGTTAGTACTTGGACATTTCTGTTGTAGGTGCTCGTAACTGAAGAAATTAATATGTAGTCGAATGAAGAACTAACAAAACATATATATTGAGAGAGATACCTGTAGGGACGATACATAATTAAATGACAAAACTAGTAAGCATTTTTTTTTGTCAATCGCGACTTACTTCCTATTGTTCGACAAGAACCGGCAGACGAGGTGTATTATTCTGTCCCTGGTCTTACAGTTTACCCCTTTTTACCTACCTACCCCTTTATATATAGTCATAAGGTGTCCTTAGTCCAGAAACTCTGCATCGGACGGAAGTTCGAACGGAAGATCTCACTACCTAATATGGACGGTTAGAGTGGATCGCGAATAATCGCGATAAGAGGCTGCTCCCCACATTATGATGCTGGATACAACTGGTAGGTACCAGCCACTGGCTATTCTGGGGATAAAAATCGTGCAGATATACGTACAGAAACGTACGATGCTCTCCGATAATTTGATAACAAGTGGTTCAATTAGAAAAAGGTGTAAGACTTGATGCGCGTGCTTGCACAGCTCGATTATGCGTCTTTATATTTTTTTTTCAATTCGTTGAGTTCGGAGTTTCTTTCTTATTAATTTATAAATTACTGCAAACCTTAAGCTTCATTAAGTAATTGATGTTATCCGTTTGTCTTTTTTTTATAATAGAAAAAAGTATAAAATACGAAAACTACCAAATGGGAATCATCAATATTTTGATTATGCTAACTCAATATTTGTAGATAAATGTAAGTAGCACACTACTAACTAGATGAATTGAAAAATAATTACAGAAGCGCGTCAAACCGTCGCGTCGCGTCGAGGAGAACTGAATTCCTAGCGCGAATTTTCAATTATTAGATACTATCTCGTTTATTCATCTAATAAATAAATAAAAAAGTAGACGAGATAACAATGTTGCCGCTGAACGTAACGATTTAAAAAAAAAACCGATAGTTTTATTCACATCTCTACTATAGCGACACATCTTATGAATATTCAAAAATCGATAGTTTTATTCACATCTCTACTATAGCGTCACATCTTATGAATGTTTAAAAGCTCGGAAAATTTTGCTTTTAGCGGGAAAAATCATTGGTAAATAAATTATGAAATACATTTTAAATGGGTTGTTTGTGAGTTGGTGTAAGATCGTTCTAGGTGTAAGGAAACTCACGCATAGTTGTAGGTTCCGTCGCCGATGTTGTTCGTCTCTAAGCTGATGGTCTCTGCGTTGGCATCGGGATTGCTGGAGCCGACGAGAGCGGGGGCGGGGGGACCGGGGGGAGCGGCTAGGGCCACTGACACCAACAACACAAATACTGCAACCTGGGAAAATAACAATGAATCACTGTAGATTTTCTTGTATTTAGTTGGAAGTTGTTTAGTTATTGTGTCAGCAGATGCGGTAGTCTCTAATTGCAGAAGGCACTGATCCTAGACACGGTACCCGTTGTCCGGAGGGTCCTCGGTATGCAGCCCTGACCACCGGTAGCTTGAGCTTTGGTCCGCTGTCAACTGGACTCTTTAGGTTTAGGAAGTTTTTAGGATTTTTATACTGTATATTTTTATATGTATAGTAAATTACTTAAAAATTGGGAATTAAAATAAATAAATATGATAATAATAACTTTATTAATTTCTAATATTTACAAATGAATTAATTAGGTAAATCATAAATTTTGTTAGATAAATATAAATATTTTTGGACTTACACACGGCGCCATCTGGTCCCAAACTAAGCAAAGCTTGAACTATTAATACCAGACAACGGATACAAATACATATATATATTTGTAAATACAAACATATTATACATAGAAACCACCCAGTATCAAGATAAACACAAATGTTCAACAAATAAATGTTTGTCTTGTGCGGGAATCGAACCCACGCCCTTCGACTCAGCAGTCGGGTCATTACTATACATACATTATGTGACTAACACTAAACATATGGTATTCCCGATACAGGAAGTCCCTGTGTTTCAAGAATCAATTTGCCTTCCTCATTAATATTGACAAAGAATAAAAAGTATCTAGAGGGTTGAAAGATATTGGATTGGATTTTTAAATTACTATTAAAAGTTAAATAAACAAAAACAGAATGAACCCAATGTTAGAACTTTAGTTAAGTTAGGCGCGGCGTGATTTTTATGAAATTTTCATATGTTTAGACTACATAATATAATATTTTGGTGGGCGGTTTACCGTTTGCCGTTCACCACATGTGCTCCATAACCTGTTACAGTTATTGATTTCCTTTTTACGACCATTATCACTATAAAAAGGAACAAAGAAATAAATTTAGTCATGAATTAAAAAAGAACAATTAGATGAACCTTTGCAATTTCACTCAACAAACATAGTTAATTTGATAATTATTGCTAATCCAGTAATAGTCACGTACCGATTTCATAGTTATTATGTTTTTTGTAGAGTTCGATAGTACAGGAGCTAGAGTCGTCGGAGTACTGATGACTTTGTGATGCGGCAGTTCGTATTTATACGTCGCGAGAGCGCATCTTCGCGCAAGGACGAGCGGCGACATTTGAACCGAGCCTGCGACCGCATGACCCGCGCAAAGGTTCCGATGGCATGTCCGGTTACCACTGACCTAAATGTTTCTGTGGTCTTTAGATACTGGTGACAAATGATACATAGTAGGTCGTTTACTGGATTGTTGTACTATAATGGTTTAACATTTGTAATAAAATATTATATTACTTATTTTTAAATTATCAGAAAATTATCACATTTTGATTTAACGACTGTATTTTGTCATTTTTTTTTTGAGAATAGCGTTTAATTTATCAAGTACTTTTATGACGTCATATCCCGTATCTATTTTCATCTTCTGATCTCACGCTAGATAGAACACTGCTGATTTAAACTTCTATTAATATTTTTTCCACGGGGTATTACCAGCTTACAGCATAATTAAAAGAAAGCGTCGGTAATAAAGTAAAATTTCTGTCGCTGGAATAAATTTTAACATTTACTTTTCTAAAGATGGTGGTTTACGACAAGTGACATATATCCACAAAGCCACATTATTCCAGAAACACTGTACAACAAAAGCAGTGTGGCGCCGATGGGCTCACCATCTGTCACGCAAAAGATAAAAAGAGGCTGTTCACCACATAATGCTGTGGGTGTGTGTTCAGCCGCTGGCTACCCCTTCGGGGATTAAGCCTGTGACGATAAACATACCTAAATACAAACAATCTTTTGATAGCTATATTTCTTGTGATATTTATATTTCTAGAGTTCGTCTCTTAGTCTTTAATTCTTTTAAAATCGAAAACTATCTGGGTATACAAAATGCCGGTATAATTTGACGTCATTGTGTATAAAAATAAAAAAATAAATTTATTAACAATGTGCAATGCATTATGAATGAATGATTACTATTTTCAAATAATTTTTAGGTAGTTACATAATATTAACAAATTCACTTACTTATGGCCAAAACTAAATAAAAACTATTTTTTTTGTTAAACAAAGGATAGACACAGGATACAGTATCTAATAAAAAAGGAAAAAAGATGTTAAAGTGAATATAACAACCGGACTACTGCTACTAGACGTAATGTTCTACTTGTATATTGCTTATTAAACACCAGAGAGACCACGTACCTGAAGGGGAAGCGTAGGACTCCCCCTCCAGCCCGATCACCGACGACCTCAAAAGGGTGGCCGGTGGTGGATGGATGCGGTAGGCACAGGACTAGTAGAAATGGTGCACCGCACTTGTGTACAGCGTTAACCAAAATAGGCTGATATGAGATCATATTATTGTATTCATTTAAAGAAAAAAAAAATTAGTTGTCAGAAAAAGTAGAACTAAGAAATTTAGATAACTATATTATAATTAATTTACATTTATGTACAAGTGTCACAAAAATATCAAGAAAGATCTGGAGGTCTCTGGGCTCTGGACAAGCTCTCAGTCCCAAATCTATAGATGATAAAATACTAAGTTCATTCGTTTAGCCCAAAATCAGTTTGATAGGAATTTAAGAATTGACAGATTTTGTAAATTATGAAAATTATTTATATCTTACTTTAAATGATTTTTTTTTAAAAAAACTTAAAAATAATGAACCAAAGCAGATTTAAATAATTAATCCGACACACAAACACCGGTTTTTTTTAACTTTTTTTTTGTGGAATCCTAAACATGATAATTATTTAAAATTTAGAGTTTTTGTTTTAATTGCCATATAAAAGACATTTTGCGATTAATGCGCAGATTACAGATTAATGCGCAGATTACAGATTAATGCGCAGATTACAGCTTTGTACTTACTCGTACAAAGCATATCTAATAAATAGCGAGTTTTTAGCAGGACATAGAACACAGACTTATGTTCCCTGACTCCCCAGCATCCCGTAAATATTCGCTGCGCAGGTGCAGCTTCCAACTTGGGCTGCGCTGAAAATCAGTGTTGCAGCATGTGCTGCGCTGGTTTCCAATTTTGGTATCACTCATTCATGTATTATAATACAGTTTTTTTCTTTTAAGTTTATTATATTTGTGTGGTTTTTTCTCCTTCTTAAGTGTTTGTGATATCAAATAAAAGATTGTCTATGCTCAAAAATAGTTTATTTCATGGGTGACATCTTGCACCCACCACCACGCGGGGATAACTGAAGGGATTATAATTAAGGACCAAGTACTGAATGAAGCTTTTTTGCCTCGTTAAATGGAACTCTCTTATATACGTACATATATCAATATATAAAAGAGTAAACTGATTGATATATCAACGCCAAACTATATCAATATATAAAAGAGTAAACTGATTGATATATCAACGCCAAACTATATCAATATATAAAAGAGTAAACTGATTGATATATCAACGCCAAACTACTCCTGTTATAACGTAGGCGAATACTAAGAAAGGATTTAGTAAAATTTATCCCTACGGAGGTAAAATGGGGTTGGAAGTTTGTAGATACGGAAATTCGTCATTTTAGAAGCTAAATGTTTTAAAAAAATGGTTGAATTGAAGTTTAAAATTAAGGTTTACGTGTTTTACCGGTTTTGGTAAATCAGCCCTAGAGGGCAACATAGGGGATGAAAAGTTAGTTTGTAAGTGAAAACCATGAACAGGTCAACAGCTTTCTAGTCGCAGCAATAAGCTAGTTATCGATAATAGTAAAAAAGAAATATCGTATTTTTAAAGGATGTGTAGTGTGTAGACAAGTTATCGATAACAAATATTACTAAGCTAAAATATTCAATGAAAATAGTGTCAATTAGCAAACACAGGAACTTTTTAAACAGTTGACAACCAATGCAGGAAACTTTTTTATCCCGATCGAGAGTTTCCATGGGAATAGATTTTGCGTGATTGAATGCTTAGTGCATTATTTCACGTCGCAACAAATCAGCTGGGTGACCTGGTTTTTGGCTTAGGAATAGCTAAAAGAACCGGAATGGGACATGGATTACTTCTTGTCCCGATCGAGAGTTCCCACGGAAGTTTTTTCACCGTGGGGTATTATTGGTTAGCGTTACAACGAATCAGCGATGAGGTTTGATTTTTGGCACAGAACTAGCTGAAAGGACGGAATGAGATATTGTTATTTACTCGTTACTTTTTTTACCTGTTACATTTTTTTCATCTTGCAACGTAGTGGTGCAACTTGGTAACCCGATTTTCGGCAAAAGACAGGAGCAGCTTCAGGGATATAGAATAACACAGAATGCCTACTTGGTGAATACCTATACATAGAATACCTAGTCCGATGGTGCAGGCTACGGCAAAACAGCAGGCGAAGGGTAAATAGTGTAGTCATCAGAAAATGAAAAAAACATTAATTCTACTCTTTATTTTATACAGTATCTACTTAAGTAAATAACAATTACATAATAAGTAAGTAGATATAATAACTAAAGGTACCTTGAATTGTTTGTGTGAGTGTTCTTATCAGTCTTTTATAAATTAAATCTTCTGTAAGTAATTCAAGTGTCAAGTCTATTACTTAAAGTTATTTAAAATAAAAGTGTTTCGGCACCAGGTTAACATAAATTTGTCGGCAATTACATACATACAACGGCGAGACGAGATGTAAAGGTTTATTTTATGATAGCGTAGCGCTGCGACTGCGCGTTGCGCGTTGCGCGTGTCGCGTTGCGCGTTGCGAGCTGCGAGCTGCGCGAGACGGTGAGGAGAAGCGTTACGTTACGCAAATCTTGTTGCCAAATATTCTTTTCTCAATAAACAAGGCCTTGTCTCATATTGTGTACGTAACAGAAGGTCTTAAAAATTGTACAATAATATAATATTATAATAATATTGTATTGTTATAAAATAATATTCAACTTATTAAATCAATCTTATAATAGCGATCAAAACTGTGATTATCAATTATTATTTATTTATTACTATCTATTATTATATTTTGACTTTGAAAATTCCGTATCCGAGGGACAAATGTAGCTGAATAGCGTTATGATATCCTCCGCCATTTTTTCATCAATCCTAATACAATTTAACAGGCCAGTGTGTTATGTAGACCGCCATAAAGTTATAAAATAAAATTAGGATACATTGATATCAAAATAGCGCGCTCTACTTTAGTTGTGCCACAGCCTAAACCATCGCGAGTTAATGAACGCAGCGAGACAGTGGGCGAGCGCACCTGACTACCCTATGCCGTCGGGTGCAGTCCAGCCCGTGCCAGCCAGTCATACATTTTGTCATGGCGCCATGACTATCTAGACGTTGTCGGATGTTATGAAAGGTGTTGACTGACTGCATGAATGAAACGAATATTTAGGCTTTGGTAGTGCTGAAACATAATTTTTCCTGTGCTCCTTTTTTACTAAAGCGTCATGGAAGCCGAGAAGACACCTATCACGTGGTTCTACATTGCAAAACCGTGAGCGACCAACGGAGCTGTAAATACTCCGCTTTTGGGCAAATTTTATGGCTTACCTATAGCATCTAAAGGATTGAGCTAAATATATGTTATAAACCTTTTTTTTCTAGTGCATTACCTTTTTGAATAATTTTATTTTTTTGTATTTAATGCAATAAAAGTGACCATTGCTTCAAAACTTGTGCAAATTTTTAAAGCGTGTATTGCATTTGCTTGTAGTGAAAATTGGTTAAATAATTAGGTAACATCAGGTGCCTCCTCCTTCTTCAGATTTCTAGACGGAAATGGGATGGTATGAGTAACCAATGACATGAATCGGTTATCTACGTACTATGGCCCTATAATGAGGCTAAGTGCGGAAAACATAAGTCCAACTAACTAACTACTAAAACGTCGGAAATCTACAGATGCAGGTCTTGGCACACCCCCGCTGCTGGCTAGCCGCTGGCGGACATATCACGGAGCCGGTGTCCCTCAGTACCTAATCCCTAGTTAGCCGGCAAGGCTTTACTCAGGTCAAGCCTCGGGAATCAAATCAAATCAAACTTTATTCAAATAGGTTTCTAAGAACATATTTGATTCGTCAATACAACTAACAATGTTAATTTCTGCCAAAAAGAGTTGGCAAGAAGTTCCATTTAAAGTAATTATACCATACTTTGATAATTAGCTAAAGAGTATACAATATGTGTATAAAAAAAAATTGTAAAAACAAACAAACAAACATAACAATTATTAGGTTTTTGTTTTTATGTAGCATAGGGGGCGCACCATGTGAAGCGTCAAATATCGTCAATCGAGTGAAGGAATTCAGATATTCAAGAGAATTCCGATATTCAATAGTACTAGTGGCATTAGCGCCGTCATAATTATATTTTTGCACAATCATATGTACATACAAATACTTAAAACTATCCATACTATCCATGAATATAATATAATAATCTAGACATATAAAATGTTTTGTCCTGAATGACTGATGAATCAACGCACAGCCTAAACCGCTGATCGTAGAGACCTGAGACTTGGAGGGTGTGTTCTTTGTATGACTTAGGCATCCGATAAGAAAAGATTTTACGGAATTCTACCCCTAAGGGGGTGAAAAAGGGGGGCATAGTTTTTATGGGACAACGTGATTCCTTGTTCCAATCTGCTTCAAATTTTGTATAAACCTTTTTTAACAGAATTGATAGAAGACTTGTTTCGTATTTTATTGAAATTCATCCCCTAACGGGGTTAAAAAGGGGTACAAAGTTATTTGGCGGTTATTTGCTTCGAAGATGATATCAATACTCCTTAGTGCTTTTGATTTAAATTATATTTTATTTTGACACATGTTTGAATATTCGATTTTATTAAAAAAGGTTGAACTTAGTTAAAAACATAATCAACTTCATAGTCCAGTCAAATAAGAAAATGAAAAAATATTAATTGGTAGAGTTTTGAATTTTGGTGTACAAGTTCATTAAGACCTCCCGTTGTGCATACTAAAATTCCCCATCGATACCTGGTGCGCTCGCGCCGCCATATTGGAAAAAGGTACTCTTTTTCAGTTTTTTGCTTATATCTCGGCAACAATTATTAATACGATAAAATCGTGTATACAAAAATTGAAACTTATTAAATTTTCTATAAACAGGTAAGATATATTATTTATGTATCTCAAATACTTCAGTTGTAACTCGACATTGAAAAGCTTTTTTTTATATTTTTGCAATCGATATACAGTTTTGTTTCTGTTTACTACTAAAATGTTCGTATATATCTTCAAAAACTTATTCTATGCCACTATCTACAGATAGAAAGACCGACAGAGATAATGAGAAATAGAGAAAGAGAGAAGGGGAGAGATAATTCGGGGGCAGATGTATTATGCGACATGATATGTGACAGACTGTGATAAACTGGGACAAATTCAAGAGAACTCTTAAAATATTTAGCTTAACACAACTAGATCACATTCCTGTTCTCATTAGATCTCTAATATTGATGTGGTCATAGAAATTGTCACTCGTAAGCTACTATTAGCCAGTGCATAAAATAAAAACCAGTTAAGAGCGATCTCAGTGTATGTGGAATGGCTTATAAATGTAACAGCTTAAAAACCGTTGTGTTGGTATTTATTGTACGCCTTTGCCACGTCGAAAAATGGCGCTCCTATGGGTATAAACAAGCTCCGTGTTCCCTGTTCTGTTACCCAAAATCCAAAACAACTTTGGTGAAGAGGTCTATACTTAGTGTCTATGAAATTACGTAACCGTGGTAGTAGTAACAGCTAATAAAGTTTACTCAAAGTGTTTAGTAAACTAAATTATCTATATGACGAGGGCTTAGGACATTTTTACTTTAACTACGTCGCAAAAAAAATGTAGTTCGACCTCGCCCCGTTATATTACTTATTAATATAATAATCAGGGGTAAACTTAATTTTGATAGGCTGCAAAACTTCGTCTGCAATGACAGGAGGTAGAGAGGTAAGCAGTGGGAGAGCGCATCTACTTTTGACCTCACTGTCTACCTTGCGGTCATGATTGGTGTCTACTGGTTTAGTGCTAAGCAAGCATTAGGACTCTAAGTTTTTACAAAGCAGTCTGTCTTTTAGTCGTCGTCGCAGGGATTAATTTAGTCTTTGGAAGGAAGGCATGGCGCTCAGAGTGTCGACTTCAATAGCTTTATAGCTCCAGTTAGTGGTACTTATACCCACCAAGTGGCCCCAAAACACATTCCGACCAAGCCGTACACATCATGTCACATAATGCATTTGCCTCTTGGGATCCCTTTCTTTTTCTCTCTTTCTTACCCTCTCATCTCTTTTTCTCTTAGTAGTTACGAAGAATAAATCTTAAAAATATATTTGAACCCTTTTGTAGTAAATATAAAACAAACTGTATATCGGCAGCAAAATAATAAATAATTTTCCACTTTGACGCCGCATTACAGCTAAAATACCAGAGATACAATAGTAATATGTATTGGCCTTTTTATAGGATATTTAAAAATCTATAGTTTTTACATACACATTTTTTCCGTATGAGCAATAATTGCCGAGATATAAGCAAAAAACTAAAAAAGGGTACCTTTTTTCTAAGATGGCGGCGCTAGCGCAACAGCTATCGATGGGGACTTTTAGTATGTTCAACGGGAGGTCTTAATGAACAAATTCACAAAAATTCAAAACTCTACCAATTAATGTTTTTTTAGTCTAAAAATGTATCTAATTTGACTGTACTATTCAATACTCTTTAAAATTGGAATGTCTCGAATGTCACCGTACTACATTAGTACCTAATTTCGAGGTTATGGACAAAGGTTATGCACTTTTAAGGTGTTTGATTCTTTGTATACAACAATACTTAAATTTTTCTTTTTCTACCTATCTTATCTGCTTTATATCTTAAAATGCTTTGTCCTAAATGACTGACTGACGGATCAACGCACAGCCGATGAACCGCTGATCGTAGAGACCTGAAACTTGGAGGGTATGTTTTTTGTATGACGTAGGCATCCAATAAGATAAGGATTCGCGCAATGAGGGTAAACCGATTGTAATGAAATTTTGGTAAGTTGTTATGCACACGCCGGGGAAGGTTTCTGAGAAAGAAAAAATGGTCAAGTGCGAGTGAGACAGGGTCAAGTGCGAGTCGGACTTGCGCAATAGGGGTAAACCGATTGTAATGAAATTTTGTTAAGTTGTTATGCACACGCCGGGGAAGGTTTCTGAATTAGTACAACCGTATTAGTTTGTTTTAAAAAAACAACGTTCGCCGGTTCAGCTATATTTATGTAAAAGAAGAAACTGACTGGCTGACTGACTATTCGATCAATGAACAGCTAAAACCACTGTGTCTAGAAGCATGACATTTTGCACAAACGTTCCTTAAATGACGTAAGTGTGCACTAAGAATGGATTTTTGGAAATTAATCCCCTAAGGGGGTAAAATATGGGTTGGCAGTTTGCATGGAAATGGCTAAAACTTAGCTTAAACGTAATAAATTAAGATTCACGTGATTCACCGTTTTTAAAAATTATCCCCTAGACGGCAAAATAGGGGATGAAAATGTGTATGAGAATTCCGATGTTATTATATGAAAAACAGTAAACAGTCTAAAGCTGTTTTTTTTTAAAAGTTTATGCAGATGAAGTCTCGGGAATAAGCTAGTTAATATTATAAATGCGAAAGTAAATCTGTCTGTTACCTTTTCACGCTGAAACCGCTGTACCGATCAATTTGGCATGCAGATAGTTTGAGTCCCGGAAAAGGACATAAGCTACTTGAAAACGTCAAGTATTATCTGTGCCCGTCCCATAATTGAGGAGTTGCCGTTGAAATCCTACACCGATGAACCAATACTTAGAATACAAAGAAGTTTGCAAGAGCAGACCAGCCTCTACAGGCGGCACCCGTTCACAATCGTTTCCTATTGAGAACGGTACTATTTCAGCTCTGTGCCTTCGGCTGGACCTATCGTAAAAGGTGTTTATTGTCTGCCGGCGCAGTATGCGTACTGTGAATTATTTTTTAAGTTATTATGAAATTTATATTATGAAAATAATATACTGAATAAATAAAATATTTTTGAATAGTAACACTCCGCTGTTACATTAAATTAAACCTTAGAAACAATAACACAGAATTTTACTGCAAACACAGAATTAGTCATTAATAAATCAATATCAATTGACAATCAAATAGTATTGTAGGAATTATTCGAAATATTGTTTTCCTTAACCTTTTCTACTGGTTTACAGTAATGTTTAAATAAGTTGGTAGACCCGATCCAATAACATCTCTAACATTTGGTCTAATGGAATATTACAATCAAAATCTTTAGAGGCTACAGCTGATCTAATTGAGCCCGCACCGCATTTGATTCCTAGGTCCGCGAATGGGCCCTTAAGCCAACCCACTATTACAGTTATTGAAGCCGCTTTTACTTCTCCATTTGTCATAATTAATAAATTAATCAATCCTTACGCCAAAGTTATGTACTGTACTCAAGCGCCTTTTTCCTTTATGGAAGAATGCGAATATGCACCCGGTGCCCAAAAAGGGCCATAGATCAGATCCATTGAATTACGGGCCTATCGCTATTACCTCTCTCCTATGCAAGGTATTATACCTAGAAAAACACGACCTGGTCAAAGACCGTCAATATAGATTCCACCACGGTCGCTCGACTGATGACTTTCTAGTGTATCTCACACACCGATCACAAAGCCACTTGCCATTGAGAGTTAGGAAGAGGCATTGGCATGTTGCCTGGACATAGCCAAGACGTTCGATCGGGTCTGGCACTGGGTTCTTTTATCGAAGTTGCCATCATACTGAGTGCCCGAGGGTTTGTGCAAATGGGTGGCTAGCTTTTATCCAGCAGACGCATACGAGTCGTTACTGACTGTAGTTGCTCTATTAGCATGGACATTAATACTGGTGTCCCGCAAGGCTCTGTGCTGTCTCCTGCGCTGTTTCTACTGCATATCAATGACATGTTGGACATTAACAACATACATTGCTATGCAGATGACAGCACCGGAGACGCTTATTACACGGGTCGTGCAAACATCCCTCAATTCACTGTGGAGGAAAAACGTGGATAACTTGTGTCTCAAGTCGAGACCACTCTGTCCAAGGTCTCTGACTGGGAACGGGAAAACATGGTCCGATTCAACCCTACAAAGTCACAAGTCTGGGAGTTCATCGCTTAGAAAACCCCATTCCCTGTGGTCCCACAATTCCAAAACACTCCCCTCTTCTTCTCCAAGAGCATTGGGATTCTTGGTGTTGACATTTCCAGCGATGTTAAGTGCCGAAACATTTGCCAGACATGGTGAAACTGGCGTACTCAACAGAGCGAAGCAGTACTTCACTTCGGGGCAAAGGTTGCTGCTTGATACTAGTTTGGCACCATATGAAGTACTGCTGCATTCTCTTGGCGGATGCACCCGGATACCTTGGCCCTTTTGACTCGGTACAACGACAGGCTCTGAGAATTTTCTGACGATCCCAAACTAACTTGCAGTATGGAGCCCTTAAGTCTGAGGAGAGACTTTGCCGCCCTGTGTGTGTTCTACCGTTTGTAAAATGGAATGTGTTCTGAGGAATTGATCAAAATGATGCCCACGGCTACTTTTTACCATCGCACCGCTCGCCATCGGCTGGAAATTCATTTTCACACTTTCGAACCGGAATGGTCGCGTACAGCAGTGCAGCAGTGCAGCAGTGCAGCAGTGCAGCAGTGCAGCAGTGCAGTTTCAGAGAAGTTTCGGCGGTTAGTCTTACTCGACCTTATCTTATATAATAAAATTAAATAAGAAACAAGAGCTTACATAAATAACTAATATAAAAGTGCTATAACTAATAACGCTGTTAAACAAATTAAACTTGGCTTTCAAATTTTTTGTATCTATACATTGGTAAGATTATTTTATTTTAGCATAAATCTTTTGTTTTATATTTTTGCGTTTTTTGTAAGAGATTATAATTGAATTTTAATGATTTTTAATGAACATAGGCGCGGCTCGTTCATTCGTTATTTGACAAATATTAATACTTCATTAACATACCGAAAGTCACACACAGCTCGACAACTTGATCACACCGGCCTTGCTGGTTGTGCAACGAGTGCGCGTGCGACGTGCGACGTGCGGCGTGCGACACATGGGACGAGCTTATTTTTGTACCATGTTATAGATAACCTTAGCACGAAAATTTCAATAAATGTGGCAAAGACACGAAACAATTATTTTTTGCATTCGACTTCATGGAGAAGAAAACATTTAGCTAATAAAAAGTTAATTTTTTACCTCTTAGTGGGATTTAAAGGCGGTGTAAGTTTTCATTTTAATTTTCAGTTGGTACTTTAAATTCTTGGCATTTTGCTTCCAATGTAAGGTTTTGCATAATGTCTGTTTTTTACTTTTTTTTCCAGGAACCTAATAAAAAGGAAAGGAAATAAATAAAAACCTAAAGGTCAGCGCATTATTTTTGATACCTGGGGCACTTCCTGTTCACCACAAACATGAGATTTGGCAAAAAGGAGGGTTTCACAGCACAAGTAGCTAAAGAACCAAAATAATCCATAAACCGACAAAGTTAAAACCATATTATGGGACAATGTGGTCACATCATGGGACAATGCTGTCACATTAACAACAGACTTCCCAACAATAATAATCAGCAGCTATCAATTGGTACGAGTTACTTAAAATTAGCTTTAATTAAAAAATCTTTGTAACTAAGACTATGTTCAAAGTTTCAGCGTATACAGACAACCAGAAGCAAAAAGCGACTTTGTTTTATAACACTTAAGTGAAACCGATAGTCTGATAACTGGACTAAGTGAATTTCTAAACACTTTAAACTTATTTTACTTATTATATTACTTTAAAATATTAATTATTTGTGAAGACGTTTACGTTTTGTAATTCTAATTAAGCATGTTAATAATCAGAGATTACTTTGAAAATAAAAACTATCAAGTGGAGTAGAGCTAAAAGGTTTTTACTACCTATTTCCAGAATGCTCATTATTTAAATAAAATACATGTAACTGTATGTCTGTATTTCCTTTTTTATTCCCTAAAAGTAAGTAACCAGTGGCTGGACAACTATTTCCAACAACAACGTGAATACCATTAATGCAGGTTCATACACAGATAGGTATAGTGAGAATGTATAATCATTTCAATTATAACCAGATATATTATATTGTGATTGAGACATACTCGCCAGAGCTTCAGAGCTATACTCAATATACTATTACTGTGGTATTGTGTATGTGTGTGTATAGTATAGTATAGCTCAACTCGACAATAAGAAATTATAATCCATTGTAGGGCACTGGTACACGAACCTTAAATATAAATCGGACAAGTGCGAGTTGGACTCGTGCACCGTGGGATTCGTACAACTATTTACGTAATTTACAAATCAAAATTGTGTCGTTAAACGGACAGCTTTTGGAAGCTGCTTCTAGGAGACTGTTCGGGCTGCCACGCACACGGCTTAGCACCGAGGCCGTTCTGTTGGGCATGATAACATAAGAATCGCTAGTGCGAGCTTCTACAATCATTGCTGATGCGCTACAGTCGCGCAGCTGCCCCATCAGTATTTTGGAATGCATTATTATATTGGACTCGCAGAGCATTAGAGGCTTTTTGTGTAAAGTTGACCCAATGACTGCAAGTGTAAAACGATTGGCAAAATGCTCTGAACAAAGTAATTTTAACATATCAAGCAAATCTACGCTTCAGCATATTACATCTTACAGAGAGTGCTCTGCGCTCCCTTTCAATGTCTAGGTCATCGTTTAGAGTGTCTGAGACCCAGTGCCCCAGGTACTTAAATTGGGATACTCTTAAGAGGCGCGCCTGAAAGAGTAACCGCATATTCTAGACACAATACATTAATCTTTTATATGTACATAAAAATATCAATAGTTTCAGCAAGAAAAGTGACGTTCACAAAGTAAATACTAGAAGTAAAAATAAGCTGTTGGTGCATGATACACGTCTACACAAAATAAGTAACTCTTTTATGGGGCAATGTATACACTTTTACAACAAAGTTCCCAATAAAATTCAAAATCTATCAATAAGTAAATTTAAATCTTTTATCAAGCAGGTACTTTGTAAAAAGGCATACTACAATATTTCAGACTATGTAAATGATAAAAATCCTTGGGACTGATGATGCTCAATTACAGGATGCATAGGTAAACCAAATTAAAATGGAAATAACATAAAATTGTACGACTAAATTTTTTTAATTTAAAACATTAATTGTATTTTAGTTTATTTGTATTATTGATAGTGTTTTTAAAAGAGTAACTATCGAGTTTCTTGCCGGATTCTTCTCGGTAGAAATCAACAACATTGTGAACCGGCGGGAAGGTGGGAGGGTTCAAAAAATAATATTTTATAACTTTGACGATTCAAAAGTGATTGTAAAATCCTTATTTGAATAAACAATTTTGACTTTGACTTTGACTTTTGACTTTCCAATAATAGCTTAGAACGTTAGCTTAGAATTTTTGAAACGTGTTTTGCACAAAGTTAGCTAGTTAGGTAGTCACTGGGTCTTAACTTTAAATCGTTTCTATAAACAAATATGTAACGGTTGTTCTTAATAATCTAAACTATTTTTGCTAGATGTGTGGTTTGGGACCGTATCACTGTTGGACAGTTTTTAGGGTTCCGTAGTCAACAAAGAACCCATATATTTTCGCCATGTTCGTCCATCTGTCTGACCACGGCTTAGCTCAGAGGCCGTTAGTCCTAGGAAGCTGTAAGTTGGCTTGGAAAATTAAATTAGAAAAATAATATATTTTAGTGTACCTCCACTACAGGGATGAATTATTTTTTCTCGTCTACTCCATACTGTAGGGTGTCGTTGGATACCTCGTTCAAAAATATTGAAGTTATGCGAATTCAGCGATGCGTTTGCGATGTATTAAGCTTTAAAGTGCAAATTTTTGTCAGAGGCCAGTGTCTTAGTATAGCTGGTTTATAGCTGGCGTATAGGTGCCATATATAACGAAATTAAAAGGGAAACTATAATAGCTAAGTGGCTTTACAATTTAATGAGTAATAATCAACCAACTTAAAAAAGTAAAAAAATCGTACAAAATCCATTTAAAGGTACTTAGATGAAGTTGGAACTTCAAAGTTGAAGTTTAAATAAAGCAGACAGTTTATGAATCATGTAATATTATAGAAAAATAAAATTAGTAATACTAATACTTACTAAATTTATAACAATATTTACGTTCGAATTCAGGTGCGACGCTTGGTACAAACTTAATAATCAAGTTGCTCTATCGTAAAAATCGTAAAAACACTAACACATACAAGTTTTAGTCTTGTAGTGATCATAATGTCTGTGAGCTCTGAAGTATAACAACAAATAATAAAAACCGGTCAAGTGTGCGACGGGCCCGAGTTATAACATCTTAAATCACCGTTACAGCGCAATCTAGCTATAACTAAACAAAACAGTAACACATTTGTTTGTTGGAAACGACATTCAAAGTAAAGCAACGTCGGCCTTGGGCAGTAATTGGATGGGTGACCCACGTTGGACCGACGAGAGGGTGGGTGTTCGGTAAAGATTTATGGCTCATCGGTCGGACCGGCGGGATAGGTTAAATAGGATCGTCGCGCCTACTCTGTGTGCACCGGCGCCGCAGTCGCTAAAGGATTATGTCCTTTAGAAGGCACGGCTGTCGAATTTTTTGTCGAGCTAGTATTCAAATATACGCAATTAATTTATTTTTTGTGAGTGAATCAGAGAAACACAATACAGACATATACACTAACACACTACATAAAATTTTACACAAAAAACTTTATACAAAAATAACTGATGCCAAAACCGTAAGTAAAAGTAATTTTTCTTAAGGCCACTTGCGTGGGACCCAGTTTTAATATACAAGCTGGTAGATGAGCGTGGTTCGGACCATTTCGTTTGCTTTTGTTTCGACTGTTAGTTACAAATCGTGACTTCGGATCACGTAGGGTTGATAGGTATAGTTAGCCGGTCTTATCTCATTGTTCGTCTGCCACATTCGTACAGTGTAGTTAATTACTTACCTACATTTTTATGGCTGTAAAATAGATTGGAATAAATTGGTTATCATATTCTTTTCGGTGTTACGGTTAAGATTACGTATTGTTTGTGTACATTGTAGTCCGGAGTACTGTAAATTGTAGTTGGGGTTTTTGGGGTTTCTATCTACATCTTTTTATAGTCATTACGCTATCAAATTCGTTGTTGTATACATAACAAACCAATCGGTTGATTGTCTTTCTGTCTGGTTGTTTTATTTTTATTTTTTTGTGTGGAATTTCAATTATAATTAATGACGTCATCGATCAAGGAGTACAAGGCTATCTTAAACAATTTAGTGAGATGGTTCTCCTGTGCGGTAGGATTAATTAAAAGGGATAGGATTTTCGCATTGAAGCAAAGTGCTGCACAGTTTCCGACAAGAGTCAGTGAATTGTATCAGGCGTATCAGGGTCTCTTATCGATAACGGATGACGAAACTATTCTGTAAGAAGCTAGCTCAGATAACGAATTCTGTATGTCAGTAGTGGATGAGATTATTGAGGCTGTGTCGAAATTAGAGGCTACCTCGCAACCAGCAAGTTGGAAGGAGGTTTCAGATCAAAAATCAACCCTGGATATTCCCCATTTTAGCGGATCTATAATGGACTAATTTTATCACACTTTTTGATAGCATTGTACACCGACGGACTAACTTATCTGATCCACAAAAATTAAGTTACCTTTTACCGTCGATCAGGGGTAAGCCTTGCTCTTTGGTGAAGCATTTGGACATCACCGATGTCAATTACAATATAGCCAGGGAGTTTTTGGCTAAGCGGTATCAAAATAAGCGTTGCATTGCGTATATACATGTATCTGCCATTTTAGGCATTCCTCAACTGTCATCGGTTAACGAGCTGCGATCGGACCTGCTTAACCCTATTTTGGTAGCGACGAACGCGTTGAGGGGTCTAAAATTCCCTGTGACCGAGTGGTCATTTTTATTGCCGCTCATTGTATTGAACAAATTACGTCAGGGCTTGTTTTGAACAAGTGCACGGAGGTGACTCGGCGTCACACATACCTAGTATTTAGAAACTTTAGTATCATTTTTGAAGGACCAGATTAGGAAGCTCTAGAATTTATCTGCCGAGCCACAATCGGGACCGTCACGATTTTCGGTCCCGTCTGGACCCGTCAACAACCTCGTCCCGGGACATCGCGAGGTACCGGGTCGTTTCGGCCCCCCAGAATTTTGACGGTGGAACGGACTGAACGCTGTGGGGTGTGTTACGAACCGGGACACACCATTCGGGAATGCCACCAGTTCAGAAAATCTGGGGTGGCCCGAAACGATTTCTGACCCGTAGGCTAGGCCTCTGTTATTATTGTATGGAGGAGCACCTAGCCAAGGACTGTCGACAGCCGCGACCTTGTTAAAAGTGCAGTGGAGCTGTTGTCCTGAGGGATATTTTGGGTCATCACCCTCAGGTGCCCCTGCCAGCCTGCAGTTGAGCGATGAAAGGTTCCACCTACCTGGTTCTGTGGAGCTTCTGCTTGGCGCTGATGTCCTTGGGTTGCTTGGATTGGACAAGGCCATGTTACTCCAACCAGGTGGGTTGGTCGCTGTTCCGACTGATCTCGGATCTGTTATTATGGGCTCAGCACATTCTCTCGCCGCTCAGGCGTCTACGTTTTCGTCGGTCCAGGTGGGACGCTCGCTCACTGACTCCCTTGCCTCGGGAAATCGAAGAGTCACGGACGTCCCCGGCGTCACGGACTCGACCAGTCGACGACGAGTGCGAGTCATATTTTCTCGCCAATACGGGTCGTCTAAATTCTGGCCGGTTTTTCACTCGACTGCCTTTCTTATCCCCTCGTCCGCGCCTGTGTGACTCCTGGAAAATAGCCGGAAAAAGGTCCATGGAGCGCCGGATGCGTCGTGATAGAGAATTCCGCACAAAATACGTGGATTTTATGCGCGAATACGAATCTCTCGGTCATATGTCGGTTTCGCAGTTAGTTGGAAGGCATCGAACATTATTTGTTCCATATAACGCCGTCTTTAAGAATGGTAAGATACGGGTGGTGTTCGATGGGTCGGCGCCTACATTTTCGGGTGTATCCTTGAACTTGCCTTGCCTGACCAAAGCTTTAGGTAGATATCTCGGACATCTTAACTGGATTTCGTCGCCACCAGGTTGTGTTTGTGGCTGACATAAAGATGTTGTTCCGTCAGGTCATGATACACACTGAAGATAGGCGGTTTCAGCTCATTTTGTGGAGAGAGGATCCGTTCTCTCCATTGGTGGTTTATGAGTTTAACACCAATACCTACGAGCTAAAGTCGAGCTTGTTTATAGGAATTCGCTCGTTGCTATATTTGGCTGATCGCGAGCGTCTGAATTTCCCGCGCGCAGCTGTTGTCTTCCCTTCTGATGCCTACGTCGACGATGTTTGTACGGATGCTTCGTCTGTGGAGAAGGCGTTAGTCCTGAGGGATGAGGGATTTGCCCCTTATAGTTGGGTGGTTCCTGTAGACTTTTGGGCCAAATGTTTCCTACAAGAGCTTTGGATTTCTAGTCTCGACTGGAATATCCCGTTGACCGGAGACTTGTTGTCTTACTGGCTACGCTTTTATGAGACACTTTCGGACCTTCAACATGTCTCCGTGCCTCAGTCGATCTTACCCTCAGGTCGTTATCGGGTCAGTCTTCACGGCTTCTTTGACGCGTCAGAATCCGGTTATGCGGCTGTCGTTTATCTCCGCACCATTGGCAGCAATGGTCATGTTCGCGTCAGTCTGGTGGTCACAAAGAGCTAGGTTGCACCTTTGTGGACCAAGTTGACAATCCCCAAGCTGGAGTTATCAGGAGCTGCATTGATCACTCGACTCCTCAACTATGGCTTCTCCACCTTGGGTCAATGGGTCCGTGTTGTTTTGGCTTAAGGTGTCCCTCTATGGCCTAGAGACTTTCGTGGCCAATCGTGTCTCCCAAATCCAGTCTTCTGCGGTGTCTCTGGATTGGCGTTACGTGCCAGGGTCCTTAAATCCCTCGGATTGCGCTTCACGGGGCCTGATTGCCTCGCAAATCATGAATCACACGCTCTGGTGGGGTCCTGACTGGCTGGCCTCTCCTGAATACGGCCTCATGCAGTTGTGGAGTTTGTTGACCCTCCGCCGGGGTTAAAGATCTTTGCTGTTGAGCAGACTGTGGACACTTTACCGAATTTCTTGCTTAATCGGTTCAGCTCTCTCAACAAGCTCGTTGGTGTCACCGGTTGGATTAAGAGGTTTCTCCACAACTTAAGGAATAGGTCACAGCCAAGGACGTCTTCAGCCTTGTCTCCTGAAGAGCGTCAGGATGCCCTCCTCATCTTAGAGTGTTTGACTGGTACAGGCCCAACCGTTTGGGAAGGAAATTGGTTTTCTCCGTTCAGAGAACGGGAAATTGCGAGGAAGCCTTGCTGGTCTCAATTTGTTCCTGGACGATTCGGAGTTTTTGCGAGTGAGTGGTAGGCTTCGTAACTCAGAATTGCCCTATGGGGCTCGGCATCCTCTCTTGTTGCCCAAGAGCGGTCATTCTATTGAGTTGCTGATCAGGGACCGCCATGTAAGGAACTGTCATGCCGGTCTCAAGCATTGCTGGCTTGTCTGCAGCAAGATTTTTGGATTTTGTCCGCCAGACGAGCAGCTCAGAGCGTCATAAATGTATCCCTTGTTATAGGATAAAGGGAACCTTGACCCAGCCACAAATGGGTGCCTTGCCGCCCGATCGTATTCGGCCCGCTCGACCTTTCGATAAGGTTGGGTTGGATTTCGCGAGTCCGTTTTTGGTGAAGAAGTCAAGTGTTCGCAATGCCCGACAGGTTAAGGCCTTTTTATGCGTCTTCGTCTGTTTGTTTTCCAAGGCTGTGCATCTGAACTTCGTGTTAGCCTTGTCTATGGAGGCCTTTGTCGCATGTCTGTCGCGGTTTGTCAGTCGGCATGGGCTCCCTCACTTAATTCGCTCGGACTGTGACACCAATTTCAAGGGAGCAGATCGCTATCTGAAGGAGGTCCTTCAGTTTTCGTCGGACAATCACACGTATATTGGCTCGGAGTTGTCTAAACGGGGCGTGACTTGGATTTTTGATCCTCCCGGCTATCCTTCGTGGGGCGGTATTTTCGAAGCAGCTGTCAAGGTCACCAAAACTCACCTCCGTCGTGTGATTGGTGAAACGGTCCTCACGTTTGAGGAATTACAAACGGTATTTTGCAATTTCAAAGCGGCGATTTGTCGGATCCTAGTGACCTGGAAGCGCTAACTCCAGGCCATACCCCTTCATCGATGTGACAGTCAATCGGTTATCATGCTTCCAGTTGCTTCAGCAAATTACGCAATTGTTCCACATCGGTGGTCTTCAGAGTACATACATTCGTTACAGCAACGGGTTCCGTGGACGGATAAAACCAACCCTCCACGCGTCGGAGACCTTGTCTTCTTAAAGGACTCAAATTTACCGCCCTTGCATTAGCGTTAAGGTCGCATCGTGCAATTATTCCCCGGTTCGGACGGTATTTCGCGGGTCGCAGAGATCTTGGTAGGGGATTCTATGCTAAAGCGTGCCGTCGCGACGCTTTCTCGATTGCCAGTTGACTGATGGCTCTGGCTCGGTTTATCCTCATACAGACACGGTCTTGGTGGGGCGGGGGTTTGTTGGGGAAAGATTTATGACTCATCGGTCGGATGAGATGAGGTCACTCATAATCCTTTAGAATGTCCGGCTGTCGTAGTTTTTGTCGAGCTACTATTTAAATATACGAAATCAACTTGTTTTCTGTGAGAAAATCAGAAAAACACAATACAGACATATACACAAACACACTACATACAATTTTACACACAAAACTTTATAGAAAAACTACTTATGCCAAAACTGTAAGTAAAAGTAATTTTTCTTAAGGCCACTTGGGACCCAGTTTTAATATACAGCTTAGCTGCACACTTTTTGTTTGTGTTTGTAAATGACGTAAATGGTGGTAGTTACTGAACCCTAGGTGCGCGAGTCTGACTTGCACTTGGTCAGTTTTTATTGTTATACTTTAACGTTTATAGCTGACACTATAATCACAAGTTTGAAGCTTGCATTATTATAATTTTCACAATAAACCAAAAACAACGAAAACGACCCCCCCCCCCACTTTACCCCCTTAAATTTTTACTTTTTTATTATTTATTAGATAATAATCTTAATCTTCATTTATAACACATATGCTGTGAAAATTTAACGCTTCTACCTACTTCGATCGAAAAGATAGAGCCCTTTAATGGTAGGACTGACAGACAGACAACGTTGGCTTAGTAATACTAGGGTAAGGAACCCTAAAAAGACAACATAATTACCTTTAACTCACAATACAACTGGTTGAATTGTCGAACTTGTATACCTACAGACAAGTTACCCACAAACCAATCATGGACTTGTTGATTATCGCTCATACTTTAGTGCTTAAGTCCTTATTTTTACATAAATGAGATAATGATGGCTTTTTATAAAGAAACATTATTATCTTTCAAGTGACATAAGACATCAGTCAGACGTTTGTGCAACTTTTTAAATGTCTTGCAATATTTTCTATAAGTTCCCTTATAAAAATGACGAAAATGTTACCTATAAACTTATTTTGCGCATTTTAGGTAATATAGTCTCACATTGCATCTATGCAATCAAGAGGTAATCGAAATCATAGTCTGTAAAACCTATAAAATTAACTGTGGAGGAGTGGATCAAGAGATGTTTTTCTACTCCGCCTTTGTCTCCGGTACACTATATGTTCTACATAACATGCTGGTAATACGAAGTAGATTTAGTGTAATTAAATTGATAGAGAGTAAGTATATTTAAGTAAATAAAGATTTTTTTATTTGACTGCGAGATGTTTATTAACTATTTTCTAAATTTTATGCGCAATGCTCCAATACCAATACAATATTAAAATATTCTTTCGCTGTTGAAAAGTCTTTGGTGTACCTTTTTTGGTAGGTCCTTTATTATTATCTATATTCTAGACTAATGCCGTATTTGGTAGGTCTTATGTAATTATCTATATTTATATCGTATTTGCTAGATCTTATGTTATTATCTATTCCAATACCGTATTTGTTAGGTGTTTTATTATTATGTATACTAATATCGGTATTTAGTAGGTTTTATATTATTATCCCAACAAATACCGTATTTGGTAGGTCTTATATTATTATCCTAAAAAATACCGTATTTGGTAGGTCTTATATTATTTATATATACTAATATTATACAGCCGCAGCTCAATATTTTTTGTATGTTCGTCAGTAAGTGGTAATCTCTGTAACTATTGAACTAATTCTAAATTTTTTTTAACTAATAAAAATATTCACTATTTCTGACTAACATTAGCTAGGTACCTATTATATGTTTTGATTTATAGTACATTATGATATAAGTGCGGTAATTATCAAAGCGCACGTATGTCACGATGTTTTATAACATATTTGCGAGGAAATAAATAAAACTCGGACTTTTTTAAACGAATAAATCTTTAATCACTTGTTAAAGCAGTTAAATTTTTTTTAACAATTTATAAAATTGATTATAACGTTGCCAGTTGGCATTTCTAATGTTGTCAAGTTATTATTATTAGTTACTATTTCAACAGTCTCTCTCTCACTCTCTTGAAAGTAGGAGAAACGAGACCACGGAGCTCTGCAGTCGGTGGCGGCGACGATGGTGGAATTTACGCGTGTGTGCTCGTAGATGGTCGAGAGTCAACACTTGGCTCCAAATTTATATTCCTTGTAATGCGAGAGCTAATTTCTTCTTTATTTTTCATTAAGTCATCTATGTAGCCCTCGACTACACTATTTGATCGCCACCCTCTGTGGCGTTTTAGAGTCAATAAGTTCGCACCTGAATCGGCGAGTAATGTAGCCGAGGACCTTCTGACATTGTGCCCTGTGTATTCATGTTATTCAAATTTCATCCAAATTTAAGAAAGTGGCAATTTGTTTCGGCATTGCTCTAAATTTATTTATGCTCATGGGTTGGCTAGTGCATTTTCCATTTTGGTTATTTTGAAAAAATCTGTTAGACATCGCTTTTATTGAACGAAGCGCTTCGTATTTCTTCACTATGCCGATAAAAAATATTTTTTTGTGTTTTTGACCTGGACAAGAAGAACCCGCCCATGGTTTTCGACATCATTAGTTGTGATGTTTGCCAACTTTTGACGTCTACATGCACCATTAATGCCGAATATTAATACAACCTGAAAAGAGATAAAAACAGCGTACAAAACTAAATAAATGCGAAAGTGAAAGAAGTTATTAACAATAATTTAGTTTCAACTGACCTTTGTTGCCAATTATCGGCAATCCGCAGCTTCTTTTAGGAACTTCTTGACATTGTCAGCCGAAAATACTTTTGACTTTTTACTCACATGGCCACTTGAGCATCTTTTTAGAAATGCCAGTAAGTTGGAGTATGACTTGATATCAATACCATGTTTTGTTTTCACATTGCTTTTTAGCATTTAATAGTAGCACCACAATGAGCTTGATTTATATTTTTGAGAAAGTACCATGAAATAGGCTAAAAACACACTTTCTGAAAATGAATTTGCATCTTTGCTTGTTTTCCATAAGATGAAATTTTGATACGCTTGTAAGTGTCTATCGGTTGTTTTTTCGGGCAAGAGGCTTAGAGTAACCTTTTTCGCTGCCTCTGAGACTTCTGGCGGTGTCAAATGAATAAATTCATCATTACTTGACGACATTTTCAAATAAAAACAATATAGCGAATAGAAAAACGCGCGGAATATTTTTTAATTGTTCACAAATTAGCGATGCGCGCGCATCAGCGCTTTTTTTTAAAGGCAAAAGCCACAAAAACAGCCAGTATTACTAATAAAGTAAATTAATATTTTTGTGTTTTGTTACAGATAGGGTAATTTTTTTAGGTCTTTGTAATTTATGGTCAAAATTAATAAAATCAAAGAATTAAATGTGTATTTATTATACTCTATCTCCCAAAGTTAATTTTATTCATAAAATGTTGACCACTTTTTTGACATAAAAACTCGTTGCTAAGATTTAAAAAAGTACCGTTCGTTTTAGACGGAGCATCTTGAAAAACCGTGCGTTTTACCTTATTAAAAAGAAACTCGTGCGTTTTACATTACAATAATGCACAAGTAATGAGATAAATACGATATTGAAATTGGTAAAATAAGAGACCCTTTACGAGCAAATGTGTTATAAAATAAGTTTATAGTGCTTAATATCAAAGTTAAGTCGAAAAAGCACTATTCACTTACGTTGCAATGAAATATCGGAGTAACTTGATTTTTGGATCACAGGACTCAGGAGAATATATTATGCCGTATTATCCCGATCGAGAGTTACAACGTATGTAGCTCGAGTGGTAGGACTTTTTGTTTTAAATGAGAGTTCTAACGAAAGTATATTTTTCCAAGCGACGCAGTTTTCTTTTACGTCGTAACGGCATTACGGGTGATATAATTTTTTTTTGCACACGTGTATAGCTGGAGAAACCAAAATAATATGCTTTTTATCCCAGTAAAGCTTTTTATCAGTCAATTTTAAAAATTATATTTACAACAGAAAAAAAATCAAAAGAAACCGGATTCTCATGAGCATTGACGAACCCGGTCAACTTTGGAGCGCTGTAACAGCGTTTTAAATGAATGAAATTAAAAAAATTACAGAGAAAAATTTTCCTCAAAAGATCATCTACAAGATGAGGTCTGAGGTAATTTTTTTGTAAAATGTATAATAACAAGTTATAGAGCATAAAAGAAAATTTTCATAAAAATTTTCTCACTTTTTTGCTTATAACTTCTTTAATTTTTAATTTAGGGCAAAATGAGAAATAAACATATTTGTAGGCAAAACAGTTTGCTACGCATAGTTTCCGAGATATCGCGAAAAAAGTGTTTTCACCCCTTTTTCCAAGATGGCGGCCGGATGACAGGGGTGGCGACCCCTTAAACTTGAGGTTAAGCTTCTATTGACCCCCCCACACATGTCCCAAAAATAAAATTGTGTCCTCTAACAAATGCAATATTCGGTCCTTAAATTGTAACATTTCAATGGACTAAGATGAAAATAGTGTCAAGTAATGTACCACATCTTTTTTAATTCTATGATGAACACTTAATTTACAAATCGCCTAGAACGCTGTTGAGCTGTTATTGTTATACAAGAGTGCAGATACGCGCTTTACTCAAAGTTTACTATTTAATTATATTTCAAGAGCATAGCGTGTTGAATAGGCTTTGCGTCCGATATTTAAAATTGTAATTACAGATACATTAAATCATTAGAATACGAGTAGATGAAGCTCATTGCCGATAAACAAGTCATTGTTATAGGTAAAAAAATATGTTTTTTATCACTCATAAAAGGTACTGAGCAATCGTAGTGAGGCTATCGATGTGCAGTTTCTGATATATTTAGGTGACTGTCTTCTACTTTATAAGCGATAATAGCACAGCATAATAAGAGTCCAATTTGTTGTAAATTAAGTTTTTGACTTATTTAATAATTGTCAGGCCAGGCTGTGTTGCAAACTGGAAAAGTGAAGGTGACGGATACATTCTACATTCTTGTGGTCATCGCTTCTAATATGGCTGCGGTCCGAATTGCGCCGAAAGTGCCGATAGCGCCATCGGCGCGCCCATAAGTCGGTTCGAATTGCGCTCACGGCACTTACAAATCTGCCTCTTGAGTAATATGACGTCATTAGTAACGTCATATCCGCGAGCTTACAGTTCGGTGAAGAGGAAAGGCGTCGTAATCACGGTCAACAAACGTCAAACTGACACATGAAGGTTTGTTATTATTTTGGTTTTATTGTTATTGTTTTTTTTGGCGCGAACTTTCGAACTGTTACTCCATGGTAAACCTGTAAATGCAACATAATATAAGAGTACATAATTCATATTATAGAGTCAATGCCTCGAACCATTTCAGTTGTTATTAATTAAATACCATTTAAATTTTCTACCGTACACAGAGCTTGCCTTGAAATATGCGAGGTAAAACTATAGAAATAACTATATCTACGAACGAAAATAAGGAAATCTTGAAAATAAATTTTAGGTTAACTTTTGAGCGCGCTTACGCCTGGTCCGATTTGAAAACGTCACTCACGACCATAAGTGCAAATTTCAATTCGGTCCACTCATAAGTGTGCCTACGCTCGTAAGTCTTGTGAGCGCAATTCGGACCGCAGCCTATGTGACGCATTTTTGTGACGGTTTACATCGTCACTCGCAACTTAAGAGGCAGTACTATGTGACAGTAAAAACAAGGATGACGCGATATGTAACTAAGCGTGCGTGATTAGTGCAGGTACATCGCGATTTACTGATATTTCAATGAAATAAATTAATAGTTTATTTCACATCGTTGTTATCAAAAAATGGCTTTTTAAGGGTCTAAAGCACTATGACGAGATTTCTTTGCCAAAACTTAAATAAAACAGTGAAAAGGGGTCACTTTAAGATTTTTTCTATGTAACAAATGTAATAATCATGTTTTCACGTATTTCAGGGTTTGAACCATCAAGAACACTGACACTAAATTTTAGTCGGATCTGCTCAGCGGATCCGGAGAAACATTAGCCAAAAAAATGAGATTAGGTAGTATAGCCTCTTAACTTTAAAAATATAACTTTAGCTCCCTTTTTATAAACTGTATGTACATTTTAACTTCATCACAACTTGAAGCCAAGCATATGGTTTTGACATTTGTAATCGATTTGTAACTTTGTTGCGAACTTATTGCAAAATTAGTACTTATCGTTGTCGTTGAAATTGTTCATTTATTAAAGTGTTTATAGTGTAGTTTGTGCATCGCCTGAGGGGACTAGTGTACGAATTTGGCATTCGGTAATTGGCTATATTTTTTTAAGTGTCGGTCGGGATGAAGTTATAAACGCCTTTATCCATAACTTTTATATCTTTATTGGACCACCCCCTGCACTGTGTTGCGTCCCATTGCAGGAGCACATGCCTCTCCTTGGAGAAGGAGGCTTAGACCATAATCTATCACACTGGCGCAACAATGGCTTAAAAAAGCTTAATGGCTATTCGACCTATATGTGTTAGGCGAGTTTGAAGGTACGAACGTAGTTTTTGAAAAATTCAAAAGATTATCAAAATGAAAGAAAACCTTTAAAATTAATTTGTAACGTGACAGTTCATACACCTAAGTACCTTCTCTACCTTCGTTTGTCACCTTCTACGTATCTTATTAATAGATTGTGTATTATATTTTGTAAGTGGCTACAAACACACGGTTTCCCTTGACATTTGCTGAGTCTTATTCAGTGCGTCGGAGTTTTTCGCAATCACCACTTATTTTCGGAAATATGTTTTTAATAAGTCATCAATGAGTATGAGTCTGTTACTTTTAAATCCATTCATCGGTCGCCGCGCGCCGCCGACTAATAATTTGCAATTTTCATAACTACAGTAGTTGTGATTTGCCAAATATTGAAACAAATAGATTTTGTTTTTAGGGTTCTGTATCAAAGTAGTAACTACGAACCCTGATGCTGAGACTTCAGTGTATGCATCTGTCTGTCTGTATGTCACGGCTGTTTTTATCATCAACAACTCACAAAAATCAGAAAGTGCAGTCAATACGCATAAACGCAATACAAATTGAGGCGGAGATAGCTTTGGACCTAGAATTTGGTTATTCATCTTCTTAATTTTCAAGCCATATTTTTCTCTTTTCTTAGTCCGTAATAGCTTCTCGAGAACATTTTTTTTTCCATGCTCGAGATCGATTCTTTCCTATCGGCATAATAATGGTCTGTGTAATTTCCTATACTCATGTTATTATTTCGACGAGCGACGAGCGAGCGGTGTCGGTTACTTTCGTTCTTATATTAATTTCATCATTACTGATTTTATCGCATAAATAAACAGCTAGCATTATTTTTGACAGAGATTATTTACAAGGCCGTCGTGGTCTGCGTTTCTGCACGGTATGCCATCACTGGCAATTTTTAATGTTATAAGAAATTAATGTATATACTTAGAAAAACACAAGAATTTATGAGTTATTATAACACGACTAATATTTCACTTATGTGATATCAATTAAATAATTAAAGATACGACGGGGAAGAATGTCTCACATAAAACTAATGGTCAGTGGTGAGGTCGTCGGTTAATGTTTACATCATTTACATATTAATAAAGGTTGCTCGTAATGATACTAAATACATAAAGTTTCATTAACTGAGTTTTATTGATCCTCTGACTTATTAAAAATAAATTGTGATAATTATGACATTAATAGTCTTAGAGAACCATCATTATTAGCCAAAGGGTCCCGTCTCAACTCTTTCTTTTATTCAAAGTTTATGAAATAACCTACCTGCTTCAAAATCCATATTAAGAGTGGGGGAAAAGACGCACCTTTTGACGAACCAATTCACATTTTTTGAATAATAATAATAACAATTGAGGAAAAAGTTAAAAACTAGAAAGAAAAAAGCCTTAAATGGAAAATATCTCTATCCATCAGACCAAGTTCATGAGGAAAAGCAAGCATCCAATGCTTGGTTCACAAAAGGAAACTTGTTTGCTGAGACAGAGGGTTATGCTATAGCTATTCAAGACCAAATAATTAGGACACGCAACTATTCCAAACATATTTACAAAGAAATAAATTCACAGAATGATGAATGTAGGGTTTGTCAGCAATCCAAGGAAACTATTCAACATATCATGAGTGGTTGTCCGGAATTAGCACAGAAACAATATATACAACGACACGATAATGTAGCTAAATTAATACACAAAAAATTGGCCTTACAGTCCAAATTAGTTCACAAATATATAGTATATTATAAATACAGACCATTACATAATCTTAGAAAATAATAAAAATAAACTTTATTGGAATAGAGGGATCATAACATACAGAACACTAAGAAACAATAAACCGGATATAACCTTAACATTGAGAGATTAGTATGATATATCTTATAGATGTCTCCATCCTTAATACGGAAAACATAATAAACAAATACACAGAAAAGATGCAACGTGTAGGCATTGCGAAATGCACTTTCTTACGTGGACCATCTAATTAGGTCGCTCAAAGATACAAAGTTTAAAGATATTTGGCACCAAAAAATTGTTAAAATTGTACCAATAATAAAATCTTCTACAGGCGTTGTCCCAAAATCACTGCACCCACCTATTAAAATTTTAGAAATTGATAAAAATATTTATGTATCTCTACAAAAAGCAATTAAACTTCACACATGCTCCATAGTTCGTAAATTGTTGTCATTAACAATACATTCCTGAAGCTATGGATTTAGAGACTTGGCAAAAGCCTGTCACTAATTAGCCACAACCAGCTAGAATCAATGCTGGAAAATTTGAGAATAATAATATTCAGTTAAGGTAAAGTTAAATATGTTAGGTTAGTTCTTCAAAAAGTTGAGAACATCAAGTTTGAATGTTGACTGGTTTTGTCCATAAATATCTAAGTATTTTGTTTCAGAAAGAGTTTTGTGCTGTGTCTGTAGGATGTTGATGGGTCAATAGAGCTCTAGATTGCTTTAATATTTCTTAGGAAATAACAGTAAGAACCTGGATTTGCATGGCAGTTTATGCATGTGTTTTTCACACACCGATGTTCTCTAGCCATTGAGAGTCAGGGGGAGGCAGTGGCATGTAGCCTAGGCGAAGGCGTTCAATCGGGTCTGGTACCGGGGTCGTCTATCGAAGTTGCTATCCTACGAAATGCCAGAGGGTTTGTGCAAATGGATCGCTAGGTTTTTGTCTGGCAGATGCATACGAGCCCTAGTTAACGGTAGTTGCTCTGATAACAAGGACATTAATGCTGGTGTCCCAAGGTTCTGTGCTGTCTCCTACGCTATTTATCTTGCATATCAATGACATGTTGTCGAAATCTTAAGTCTGAGAAGAGACTTTGGCTCTCTGTGTGTGTTCTTCCTATAATGGGACATGTTCTGAGAAATTGTTCGAAATGATGCCCACGGCTACTTTCTACCATAGCACCGCTCGGCATTGGTAGGAGATTCATCCTCACACCTCAAAAACGAAATGGTCACGGACAGTACGGAGAGGCTTCCTCCTGCGAAAGCTTAGGTTGAATGTGCTCCCTGCCTACGTTTTCTCGAAGGATAACAATATGTTGTTCTTCAAGAAAGAAATTATTAGATTTTTGAAAGGGTGGCAACGTGCGAGTAATGCCCTATGTTTTGCAAACGTCCATAGGCTGTGGTGACCGCTTACTATCTGGTGGACCGCAAGCTTGTTTGCCACCTTAGTGGTATAAAAAAAAACTTGTCGAATGCAACTAGGTCACGGATTTCGTTAACTTCCTGAAGGTGTCGATTATTAGTAGTGTATACATTTGGAGTAGTTTTATTGATATATCAAACGATAGTTATTTTATTGTATTCGCACCATTGAGCATAAATGAATAGTGTATTTGCTAGGAACATGGTTTGATTACATATATGTTTCTTTGAGTAGTATCACATAGTTCCGACTTAACAAAGCATGCAAAAATGTACGATGTATATTGAAATAAGTAAGTAGTTTTGGTACGTAAACTAGTTTGGTAAGTTTTGACACTCAGTATAAATTGTTTATTGAGTTTAGAATGACAATCATTGGAGTTTTCGTTTGTTTGAAATATTACATTTCTTCCTAAAATCACTTGCCTTTTCTCTAGTATTCGATAATTTATACCCTGTAGGAGCTTATCCAACAATGATAGGCTTTTTGCTTCTAAGTACTAGTTTTTTTTGGTATCCTAACTTCTCGACATTAGCGAAAACTGCTTCCGAAACATTTGGTGTTTTAAAAGTTATTTTATTGAGATATTTTATTACTACACGCTTTATATGGTGTAACATTTGGCCCACATGAAGATAACCTGTTGAAAATTGTTTACAGCGAACAGAGAAGATGGTGCTTCTATTGAAGCTTCGGTTTCCATAATAATAATATTTTGATTGCTTGCCTATTTAGTAGAAGAGTGTAAAGTCATAGTATGATCTATTTTTATTCCCGTTTTTGACGTGACAACGTCTTATAAATTGGTTTGCCGGGTGACACTTCAAGAAACTGCGTTACGCTCCGCTCACGTTATGCGCTCACAATGAGAGCGAGTGAGAGGCACGCGGCATGGTTAGCCCGCCTAAGAGCGAGAGAGACAGACATAAAAAGTGAAAGGCACAAGTTGTCACGATTCCGGACGGTTGTCCGACACTAATTTTTTTTGAAATCAAATTTTAATAGCACGACCATAGTGTACTAAACTTTTTTTGTTACATTGCATAGCTTTAACTTTGTTATAATTGAATTCTTTAATAATCTCTGTAACTTTATGTTTATTTCTAATACTTACCTAAGTACAATCTTTTCATTTTGTGTATAAAGTGACACATCTGATTCAGCGCACTTGCCTGTTTATACCGTCAAGAGATCTTCTGATGTCTTTTTAGCTTTTCAAATTATTTCCGAGTATTTGGTAATAACTGTGTTATAAAGAACCTCCCCGCTGTTCTTTGTAACATGATTATTAGACAAGACTTTCGAGTTAAGTTAGGCACAATTAAAGCTTTTTGCAATGTCACATCTTAAACAATTATTTTCCTTGGCCTTGCGTCAACTTGACTTTGATCTTTCATGATTCGCAACAATAATGAATGAAATTCTCGGAATTCATCTACAATTTTCATATTAGTTTTGTCATGTAAATTAAGCAACTATTCTACTATTAATTTTTATTTTAAATATATTCTAAATTATATTTAGAAAAAATTCAATGTATGTTTCTTTTTGTTATAGTTTTTTTTTTTTTTTTTTTTTTTAAATACCACTAGGGTGGCAAACAAGCTTACGGCCCGCCTGATGGTAAGCGGTCACCGTAGCCTATGGACGCTTGCAACACCAGGGGTATCACTTGCGCGTTGCCGACCCTTCAGAAATCTAATAACTTCTTTCTTGAAGAACTCCATACTGTAGTCCTTGCAGAAAACCTTGGCAGGGAGCTCATTCCAGAACTTAAGCGTTCGCGGGAGGAAGTTTCTCTGAAACCGCACTGTACGCGACCATTTAGGTTCTAAAGTGTGAGAATGAATTCCCTGCCGATGGCGAGCGGTGCGATGGTAGAAAGTAGCCGTGGGCATCATTTCGAACAATTCCTCAGAACACAACCCATTGTACAAGCGGTAGAACACACACAGTGAGGCAAAGTCTCTCCTCAGACTTAAGGGCTCGATACCGCAAGTGAGTTTGGAATCGTCGACAATTCTCACAGCCCGTCGTTGAACCGAGTCAAAAGGGCCAAGCTGGTATCCGGGTGCACCTGCCCAGAGATGGCAGCAGTACTCCATATGGGGCCGAACTTGCGACTTGTAGAGTAACAACCTTTGCCCCGACGTGAAGTACTGCTTCGCTCTGTTGAGTACACCAAGTTTTTTGGACGCCAGCTTCACCTTATCTTGTAAATGATCTCGGAACTGAACGTCGCTGGAGATGTTGACACCAAGGATCCCAATGCTCTTGGAGATGGAGAGGGGAGTGTTCTGGAATTGTGGGACCACAGTGAATGGAGTTTTCTTAGCGGTGAACGCGCACACTTGTGTCTTTGTAGGGTTGAATCGGACCAAGTTTACCCGTCCCCAGTCAGAGACCTGGGACAGTGTGGTCTCGATTTGAGACACAAGTTCTCCGCGGTTTTCCTCCACAACGGAACGAGGGATGTTTGCACGACCCGTGTAAAAAGCGTCTCCAGTACTGTCATCTGCATAGCAATGTATGTTGTTGATGTCCAACATGTCATTGATATGCAGTAGAAACAGCGTAGGAGACAGCACAGAGCCTTGCGGGACACCAGCATTAATGTCCATGCTATCAGAGCAACTACCGTCAACTACGGTTCGTATGCGTCTGCCGGTCAAAAAGCTAGCCACCCATTTGCACAAACCCTCGGGCACTCCGTAAGATGGCAACTTCGATAGAAGACCGCGGTGCCAGACCCGATCGAACGCCTTCGCTATGTCCAGGCTACATGCCAATGCCTCCCCCTGACTCTCAATGGCTAGTGCCCATCGGTGTGTGAGATACACTAGAAGGTCACCAGTCGAGCGACCGTGGCGAAAGCCATATTGACGGTCACTGACCAGATCGTGTACTTCTAGGTATCTTAGAAGCTGTGTGTTGATCACACGCTCCATCACCTTAGAGAGGAGAGAGGTAATAGCGATAGGCCTGTAATTCGATGGATCTGATCTATCGCCCTTTTTGGGCACCGGGTGCACATTCGCAGTCTTCCATGAAGACGGAAATTGCCTAGAATGGTAGGAAAGCGCGAACAGGCGCGTGAGTACAGGACATAACTCAGGAGCACACTGCTTAAGCACCACTGCTGGTATACCGTCTGGCCCACTCGACTTATGAACGTCTAGAGAAAGCAACGCCCGCCTGACCTCCCGCTGCGTTATGGAGATTTCCGGCATGGTCTTACCGCACCACGGTATAGTAGGTGGTACAGCGCCTTCATCGTTCATATTCGAGTTCGAGGCAAAGAGACTGCCCAGTAGATCGGCTTTCTCTTTAGCACTATGGGCCAAGTCACCATCGGTCTTTCGCAGTGGTGGTAACGACGACTGGCAGAAGTTCCCTTCGGCAGCTTTGGCAAGCGACCAGAAAGCACGACTCCCAGAAGGATAGCTCGCAAGTCGCCCACCTATTTTGTCGATGAATTGGAATTTCGCTCTGGCAGTTGCTTTCTTACTGAACCTCGAGGCAGCATTTAATTTGCGTTTTAACTCAGAAATATTCGGATCCTTATTAAAACGAGCCGTGGTCCAAGCCTCATATGCATTTTGCTTAAGAATTTTAGCTTTTCTGCAAGACCTATTAAACCACGGTCGTTTTTTGACGCCGGCAGCTACTCGCGGGTTAGGAATATAGCATTACATACCAGCAAGGATTGTCTCAGTGACTGCGGCTGCGCAGACGTCAGGATCTTCTGAGTTAAAGCAGATCTGCCTCCACGGGTACGATGCGTAAAATTCTCGCAATCCATCCCAGTCTGCCGACTTATAGTGCCACACACGACGCCAATTAGTTGGCCCAGAAGGATCAGGTTGTGTGCATGACACTTGAGTCCGAACGAGACAGTGGTCCGAGGAGCCAAGAGGCGCATCCACTGAGACGGAGTACCCGTCCGGACGAGTAGTCAGCAGAAGGTCCAGTAATGAGCTCGTATGTTCCTCTATATCTGGTATTCTCGTTGGAGAAAGTACCAGCTGAGAGAATCCATAGGTCAGAGCAAATTCATGAGCAGATATCCCAGCATAGTTATTGGTTCGAGAACTGAGCCACTCGCGATGGTGGGCGTTAAAGTCTCCCAAAATAACTAGTTCTGCTGTGGGATATTGCTCTAGAACTTTGTCAGTAGTCAAACTCAGGTGCGTGAAGAGTCGAGTTACGTCCGTGTCACCGCTATGAGACCTGTATAGGCACGCATAGATACGAGTGTGGCCGCCGTAATCTACGCGCACCCACAATATCGACAGGTCCCTGTCTTCAAGGCTATGAAGGCGGCGACAGCAGATATCCTCCCGGACGAACATACATACACCGGCACGACTCATAAAATTGTGTTCGAGTTTGTAGCCGGGATAGTGAAGGTATGATGTGTCGGCCGGGCAGGATATCTGCGTCTCCGTTAGAAAAAGAATGGTCGGCTGCGCAGTTTCGAGATGGTGGTGGACTGCGTTAAGATTTGCGTGAATACCCCTGATGTTGCAAAAATCCACATTATATGTGGATGGAGTAGCCGCTGTGCAAACTCTTTTCTTTTTCTGTCTTCTGGCCATTATATATATAAAAAAAAGTTACTAAGACTAAGGATGAGGATTCACTGCACAGACAGCATAGAGGACAAAAGGTGCGGTTCTAAGACTGCCGAAGCTCGCCACAGATGATACGGTTGCTGGCACGGCGGGCGGAAGGGCCCCTGATCCCCCTCTGTTGTAGTAGCCGGGTCCACTCCGGTCTCCTTCTCCGGCACGACTACCACTTCAGATACTTTACACAGGCTGGCGAATCAGCCTCCCAGGGCGGAGATTAAGTGATCCCTGGGTTCGGGATCCCGTTCAACCTGCGGGCGGCCAGCGGTCAGCCGTTTCATCAGGTCTCCCTGACCGCCGAACCAGCACGCCGCGTCTACGCCGAGCATGACAGCAACAAGCACCGCCGGTCCTCCGCTGTCCGCGCAGCGAATCCTCAAAGAGCTCTGGCAACCTTACTCACCGCCAGGAACACAACACTACTCAATGTTAGTGTTATTATGGCCGCGGTTTTCTGTAAGGTGGAGGTACTTCCCCAGTTCGGGCCGCTCATTCGAGCAAGTACTCGCTATGCCCTGCTTTAGTTGTTCGGATGGCTTATTCGAGCGAGTACTTGCAGTGCCCTACCTCTCTTTAAAATATATAGTAGTATGTATTCATGTGTTTTTTCGCATCTTTATTGTAATTTATGTAATTTGTTTTAATTTTTTTTTATAGAAACAATTAACTTTAGTTTTATTAGCGTTTTCTTACTAATCTAACAGGGTTTTGTTCCACATTGCTTCGCATTATAACCCATGCGATTGCAGTTCATGTATTTTGCAATTTTTTTGTGACTTGAATGCTATTGCAGTACCTTCAGTTTTATTTAGCCTATTTTTTTCTGTTTAAAGACGACTTCTTAAGTTTCTATGTGTGTTTTGATCACATAGTGTTGATTCCTACGCAGTTGTGAAATATGATTAATTCTCCGGTAGTTAACTTATCATTTTAAAACAATCATTTCAAATCGTTAATATTGCGGTTACTTTGATATTTATAATTGACCAATTCTTGTAGAATTTGACATTTGTTACGTGCTGCCGATCCATCATCCTAACTGTATAGATTGTTCAACATATCTTTTGCATTTTCGCAATTTAATAAATTATATCTCAACATACGCGTGGGTCTAAAGTAATATTTTGTCGATGGCAAAATTAACATATAAAGAATAATAGTTTACGAACGCTTGATAGTACGCCGTAAACCATACTAAATTTTAATAGTTTAACACCAATGCCACCATACCATACAGAATACAGACGAGTAATAAACAAAAAAAAAAGAATTCTTTACTCTATTTAACAACAATCGCAGCTTTAATGATGTTAAAAATGGTAGAAAGGTTTGCAAACTGGGACAGGTAAAATAGGTAGATATAATCGAGAGAATTACCTCGTATTCTCAGATATCAGAAGAATATTGCTGTATTTTGGTAGAACAGACTTCATATCGGTAGAAATACCGTTTGCCGGGATAAGTTTTTACTTACGATCCCGCTAGTGTAATCAATAAATTATTATGTATTATCGCTTCACATCACATAGACAACATAACTTGCAGGAGATTTTGAGTTATATGTGGATACACAAACAGACTTTGTTTTATGAATATAGAGATAGATCTGTGTTTGAGAAAATATATCAGGTGCATGACTGTTCAAGGATGAAAATCCGGCCTCTGTGAAACCGAGATGTTTTGATCATTTAATGCATTTGCACATGAATATAAACAAAAGATATAATACCAAAGAAAAACCCCGAAAAGAATTAAAAAGCTATAGAATGAACTCTGTCCTAAACGTGTCTGACTCGAGCTAGGCCGCCCGGTTATTTATTAGTATAATAATAAAAAGTTTTGAAATCAACGATATCTATGTTTGAATACTGCTGATTGACTATTTATTTGTAAGTAATAATTTGCTAACCATGAAGTTAGATGGTCGTGGGAGGCCCTGGATGGTAACTAGTATTTGGAGTTCCATAGCTAAATCGCAAAAACGAAGCCCTCATAATTTTGTTATGTATGTCTGTATATTACAACCAAATAATTCTTTGTATGGATGCTGAGAAAACTTTACAGGACCTCTATCCTATGTGAACCGCCATATAATTTTGTAAAAAAATTGAAAAAGAAAACATAAAGTATGAAACATTAAGCTGAGAGTTTTTTTTAAGAAAATGTATGCGAAGTAACATTTTGCAAGTTGTTACCTTCCAAAGTTGAAAAATTTTTGTCCTTCCTTCTAACTTTAAAACCGTAAATAAAAACTCTAAAATATAAGAAAAAAACACAATAATAACGCTCTACAAATTTCAATGGAATTGTTTTGCATAAAATTGAAATATCCGCAATCATAATACGGAACCCTGACTTAATGCGTAGACGGCGCGCTCTTGTGGTTTTTTGGTTATAGCGTTTTATGGTGACCAAATGTCGCCTCCCACTGACATGGGTCGGGCAGAGTATTATTGTGAATTATTATGATTTTTTTCTGAGTCCTTGACCTTTCTATTTCCACGTCGTAATGCAATTATGTAAATGAGTCTCTGTCTGTTGTATGTATCTTATTCAGTTGATTAGTTTAGTAAGTATCTTTGAGAAGAGACTAAATCACGTAACTGTTTGTCACATTTAAAATTGTCATCTTCAATGACAAATTGTCTTTTTACCTTCAAATAAAATATACTATTTTGACATTTTAACCTTTGTTCGTTTTTCATTAATAAATGTATGTAACATGTAGTTATACATATTATGTAAAATTTTAAAAATAAAAACAGCGTCAAGAACAGTTATATAAAGCTGTCAAATTAATTATTAAGTATTAAATATTAAGTTTTTCGTACTTGGTCAAGCAGCAAAAATCATGCCTAAATATTGGCAGCTCAGAATTAAATCATGGTAAGCCCGTGTCTAATAATTATAAATATGCACCAAACAAACAAACAAACATCTATACGATGATCAACAAAAGTCGTGAAAACCGTAAGCGTTGGCTTTGTAAGGTTTAGGAGGTGTAACTTAAAAATCCTATTCAGTACGAAACCCTGGGTACTTATTTCTGGTGAAAAGATTCATCTGTACATTGAAGGTGCCTATCCATTTATCTATAGCTAAGAACTGAACGTGGTAAAATTGTTTTTTTTTTTTTAGTTTTGCATTAAATTATGTCAAGGAAATAAATCAACTTGCGCTTCATGTCGAGGTCGGTGGGTGAATGCGTATATACCTTCTTACTAGGCAGGTACGTTTATGAGTTAAAACCTACCTTTACTTTCATATGCCATACTTGTTAATTCAACAAATATTAAGTAAAATAGTCATTGAATAGTGACTATTTACTGACTGAATTACCTAATAACTTGGTTTACATACTCTTAGACATAGATTGCATTCGGTTGCAAAAGTCCAAGCTAAGTCATAACAAGTGATTCGTAATAATATGCACAATACCTAGCTGAATTAACAATACACGTCACTGTCCATACGCTTGACAGTAGAAAGTTGACATTTGCACTCCGCAGGGCGAGCGCCGCCGGCCACACAAACCCATTGCCTTACGCCAGCGCTGATGCAAGCTGTGCCTACATACCTGTCTGGCTAGGCGGCTAGACATGCTTTGTGACCAAAATTTATATGGCTCGGCAATAAAACGCACAAATATGATTTATTTATTAATTTAAACTTACTGCACAAATGTCATTAGGAATTATCTAACAGCTAACCATGGAGCCAAGTAGATAATTGAATGGCGGTAATTTGGTAAAAAAAGAGAAACAATCAAGTAAACGGTTTGCAATACCTTAGAGTCTAGTATAGTAAATATGGTGACAGTATAAATATATAATTACTAATACCTATACATATTATGCAACAGAGGTTAGAGTTTGATTTATTAAGATATACTACAATATTTGAATAAGCCAATTAACCTAATCGTACAGACAATGATTGTAGACTATTCTTTTTTGAAAAGTCGGTTAACCAGAGTTCACTATCGACTGTGACACTTTGGACGTGACGATCGCCAAAGTCTAGTGATGTTACAGAACATTAATTCGTGTCACAACCAAAGCTAAAGTGTTTGAGTGAAGACATCTTAATCATAGGTCTACGATCTGCGCAGCGCGACGCCTTCTTAATTTATTTCTGTAATATCTCGTCTGAGATTAAAATGTTAATTTCTGGAATAAGTGGGAGCAATTTATAAACTCACTAGCTTTTAATATACGTATCTGCTAGTCGGTAGGTAATTGAGGTATGCTTAAATGGAGCAAGGAGTTTCTGAATTCTAATTTTCTCACAAGGTCTGACTTCTCCAATATAAGTTCGTATAATAATACCTTCACAATAGATTGTTTTTTACCTTCTATTATTTATTTGTAGGTCAAAAGTCTTTGGAAATGCCTGGAGATGCGCATCTATCAGTTTGATAGTTCCTTGACAAAAAAATCGGCCAAGTGTGAGCCGGAGTCGCGCACGAAGGGTTCCGTACCATTATGTATAATAACGGCAAAAAAATTACATTTGCTGTATGGGATTAATATTTGGTTTATTTTTATTTAATTATTTATTTTTAAAGTGAATATATAACTAAATATTCTGTGAATATTTCAAGCGTCTATCCGTTGCCGTTATAAATATCGAGCAAAAACGTTCGAAATAACCACGTTAATTGTATGGGAGTCCCCTCAAATATTTATTTAATCTGTTTTTTAGTAATTTTTGTTATAGCGGCAATAGAAATACATCTTCTGTGAAAATTTTAAGTGTCTATCACGGTTCATGAGATACAGTCCGGTGACTGACAGACGGACAGCGGAGTCTTAGTAATAGGGTCCCGTTTTTTGAGTACGGAATCCTAAAAGACAAAGGGCAACCTTTAAAATTGGCAATACTTTTAAAATATCCTAACTCATATCCTACCTACTGTAGTATTGTTTTTATAATTGGTGCCGCTTTTGAGCGCGTTCGTTCTGGGATGCAGAATCATTATTTTCATTACTTTTGCCACCTGTCATCCGTTCGTTTTGCATTGGTATCAAAAGTATCAAAATTTTAGTATCATCTGTGACAAACTGTCATGCGTTCGTTTACGATATTTTTGTTATTTTTGTCACTTTTGCCACCGAAAAATGAAACTTTGGACCCATGTCTGGAGTTGGGGTTTTTGTGTTAATCTGTCAAACTGCCTATACATATTCATTGTTTATGGTAGTGTGTGTGTGTTTTATCGTAGTGTGTGTACGTCAAGCGTTCGTTTTGCAGGTTTTGTAACCAAAATTTTTGTTAGTAACGTTTCAAAGCTAAACGAACGGTAGGTGTCGGTGGCAAAACTGTCGTTATCAAAAGTGTGAAAAGTATCATTCGTGGGAACTCTTAATCCCAGAACGAACGCACCCTTTATAATCTATAACTTCAGTTGCCAAATAAATTATAAAGGTGCCTTTTTGTTTAGGCAAATAAACAATTACACCCGTTATTCTGTGAAATACTAAAGATATATGTATAAATACACCATAAAAACGTTTTGCAGTTTGTGTCCCTAGAGAATATAATCCTTGTTTGTGTCTTCCTCCAGCGCCACCGCACGTGCGCACGCGCAATTTGTAAAACGAAAAAGACTATCGATCAATGTCATCTGTAACGGTAACATTTCAATTAATTGTGGTTTTATTTGTAAACAACTCGTCTGTTCATTCTATGAGTATTTTAAAATAAAAAATATTATATGTATGTTTATTAAGTCCATAAATAAAATAAGAATTTATGGTATTACTTATATTTTTAAATAATTCCAAGTTTTCAAAAACGACAATTAATATTCACTAAGTTGCTCCCACGACGATGCGTGGTCCAGTCCAGCTTCCATGAAGGAGCAACGGCAGCAAGAGGGCAGTGATGCTCGCCAGGCGATAACACTACAATTATGAAGTTATAACTACTTTTCACGCAGACAGACTTGCTAAATTGTTTTTTTTTTTTAATTACAAGTATGTGTATTTTAAAAACCTTTTTACATGTAAATAGCAACTCAAACGCCTTAACTATTCTCGAGATAATTCAAAAAAATCAGTTATTCACTGTGAACTATTTTTGCAAAAAACTGTTATTGACATTACAAATATGTTTTACTAAAAATGAACAAAGCTTATAGGTTATAGGTATCGATCAATGCTCTTTGTTTAACCGATCGGACTGGCGCGATGGCGGTGCAGTCAATAATCAGCTTTGTAATATGGGATACAACAAAATATCGTCAAAAAAATTTTGTTTTGACTTAAAGCATTTCCGTTTTAACAAGCACGAATATTTTGATTACTTTACATGACGCTGAAGCCTTGGCATTGCTCATTCATTTTTATAGAGATTGAACACAAATGTACGTATAAAATAAAAGTTAAACATCTCACGTAGCCTACACCATACACTATTCACATTTATCGAACCAAACGATCACGTCGTTGATACTTACAATACATTTTTCACAAACATCAGGTGCGTTTCCAGATATCTACAACCTTTGGGAATATTTTAACACACTGCCCCGTAGACCCTCCGCAATCGTTTTATTCTTATTCTCGGTCCCGTGGGCCCAAAAGGTCTGTTGACTTGATTTGCGATTCAAAGCGCGCGCCGTCGTGAGCCTGCGTCAGGTATAGGGATGAACTAGGCCGAAAATATGAGGGTTGGAATGATGCTCTTGACAGATTGTGAGGGATTCAATTGTGGAAAATAATTTATTTCTTTCTAGGGTTGCGAATCATTGCCCTGTTTATATAATACTGCGTGAAAAAGGAACAGCGGTAAGGTATGATAGTGAAATAAGTAAAACGGTTTCTATGGTTTTTTAGCTGTGTTAGGTCTTTAGAAAGTTTTAGTAATGGGAATGGGACGGGACAGCAAGTTTTCATTGTCTTGTATAGGAAAATTGATAGAAATCAAAAATTATATTCGTCAGTTAATCAGTAAAGTAAGCGTCAAATAATTTAATTGAATGAGAGTGATAAAAGTAATGAATTAAAAACTGTAGTATTTTTAAAAAAGACAATGTTTCCTGTAAAGATTTTGTGTATTATTAAAGATAATACCTACACTCTATTCTATTATTCTTATTATAGGATAATCATACGAAGAATGCTATTTAAAAGTGACTATAAAGAAAATAATGCTGCAGTGTATTGGAAATAAAAGAAATTTATACAAAAAGAATGACATTGAAATAAAATTTACATTCTCACATTTCCTCCGTCGTTCAGGATATAATAATATAGTGTAATTTTATAAAAAAATCAAAGCCTCTGCGGTTCTCGCAACTCTGTGTTCGGAAAACATCCCACGTAAAAGGATTCGCATAAACATCAGGTGCAACCAGGGGTCTCCAACCTTAGGGAATATTTTAACACACTACCTTTCTATACGTCGCGTTGGAAAACACCTTTATTTTATATTGTCGGCTAAGGCCCTCGAGTTGTTTCGGCTGGATTATTATTGTTCGGCCCATAAATGAAAATGTTTGTTCTAGAGGTGCTCCCTATAAAACTGTCTATATATTTGCAATTTAGCATAAATGTTTAAAAGAAAATCATGCACAATGAGTAACAATGATTTTTTTGCAAGAGAATTTATTTTAATTTTAATAGAGAGTTGAGGAGGATACGGAAAGTGCATATTTTAATTGTTAAAAACTTCAGCAATACCGTGATAATTATGACAGTGTATCATTAAAATAAGTAGAGGTTTTATCTCATGTTATAAATAAAAATCAATTACCACATGTATGACGGAGCGTTACTTTAGAACTGAGCTCGACCGAATTGGCCGATTTCTTTTTGATGTGTTTGTCAGAAAAAGGTTTGTATAATAGAAAAAAACGGTAATATAATTATTTATTACTAGACTTTGCCAGCGGCTCCGCCCGCCCTAAATTCGGTTATCGGCGTGGGACTTCTTTATTCCCGCGGAAACTTTTGAATTTTTCAGGATAAAAATTAGCCTTTATGCTATTCCAGGACCTAACCTATATGTATGCCGAGTTTCATCCCTATCCGTCCAGTGGTTGAAGCGTGATTAAGTAACAAACATCCATCCATACAGACAAACAAACTTTCACATTTAGTGCTTATCTGAAAATTTAAAGTAAAAAACATATCGAGCATACAAATATATTTTAATTTCTTAAGCTATTTAGGTAAATGTGTATAACATTTGAAAAACTTAATTTTTTATTATACCACATAAAATGCCCTACCATTTTTTAGTAGGGTGTAGGAAATACAATTTTATACATATGATATTTTATGAAGAAATTTTAAGTGTAAGCATAAAAGAGTTTTCCACAATGAGAAAAAAACAGGTTAATGGCAATATTTAGGTCTCAGACTTTATTTGCTTTCAGAGTTTCATTTAATACTTACTGTAAATGTAAAGTGTAAAAACTAAGATCCTAGAAACAGCAATCAAACTAAACAAACGAGTTTATAAACAAACCAGTATTTACAATATAACACTAGATATGCGTACTTAATCTTGAAACCAAATTTGTAAAACCTAACAGCGCTCGAGAAATATGGAGAGATATGTATACGTCGTGGCCGGATCTTAGAATTGATCACTTCATGATATGCCTGATCATTTCATGAAATGGTTGTATTTCATGATATAGCCAGCTAAAACTGACCATATCGATTAAACGTCAACGTTTGATGACATGTCAATTAACATATCATTAAGTTCTATAATATAAAAAAATGTATTGCTCTTGTACGTTTCTTTATATTATCTAAAAAATTAACATAAAACTTATGACGTTGTATGCAGATAGTCTGCATTCAAATAAAAAGACGATTGCAAAATATGTAGTTTGGATGTAGTTAATATAGCTGCACCGAGACTGCACTGTCGTGACTATGTTTCACTACACTTTTCTTCAACTAGCTAGACGATTCCCGCAGTTTTACCCATGGAAATATTATAAAATATTATAAAATAGAATTCTTGTAATAACTCACAATCGGCATAAAATTCGCTTTTACCTTATACAAATTATAATGTTGAACCTCCAAGACACATCACAAAACAAAGCGACATCCGCGCCTCTACTGGTGAATAATGTAACTATTTCACGACATGATCACTAATGTTTGATCATATCATGAAGTAGTCGTGCGTGTAGCTGATGATATTGTTAAACGCTGAGTAGTCATTGATCTGGCTAGTGGCCAACGGGTACTGTTCTATATTATGAAATATGACCATTTCATATGGTCGGACACATCATGAAGTGATCAATTCTCTCACAATTCTATATAAATACCAAATTGTAGTTATTATTAAGCATAATAAATAATAATTAGTTTGTTTTTCCTTGCAGTTTATCAGTAAAAGTACATACTATTCGTTTATAAGTTTATTTCTTCACACAATTTTTCAGTAAAAGTACATAATATATTAACAATAAATAAACACAAATTTGTTTATCTGCATAGTTTATCAGTAAAGGTAAGTACATAGTATTAATAAATAATCATTATATTTTCACGTTCCATGGTGTGTAGCATTTTGTTATTTTGTTTCTGAAAATAGCACGCAATTGTCTAATTAGTATTTAACTCATATAATTTTATTATATGATAGAGATATTTATAGTAAGACTTCCACGCAGCCAAATTGGTAGTGTGGCCGGCTGCTGTGCAGAGGGTGTGGGTTTAATTCCAACATTTATATGATAGACATTTGTGTTTGTCTTGAGTCTGGGTGTATTTATATGTGGTATGTATGTAGTTAAAAATTACTATATATGAATCTGGTATCCATAACACAACCTTTGATATTTTGGGTCCAGATGGCGCTGTGTGTAACATTTATTTATTTATATAATTTATATCTTTAAAACTACATACTGATTTACTTTATTGTGGTCACCGGGGAGTGCATTTAATGAACACTCTCGTATCTCCCGCACTATACTATGTGGAATGGAATATATAATTTATTTGTGTTTATATATTTATTAGTTTCTCCAGTTATGAAATTACTTTTAAAACTAAATTACTGAGGCAAAATTACGCATTTTACTAGCTGTTACTCTGTTACTCCTGTGTTTTTATCTGTTCTCTGCTTTTATTTCAGTAATAACCATGTAGATTATTTATGCAACTGTCATTGTGAAATTAGAAATATTCTAATTTAAATAGGCTTCTGTATGTAGAGCACTTTTTGTCAAGGGACATAATGTTGTTTACTATCACCGGTTCACAACATTGTTATTACTGAGAAAAGCTGACGAGATTTGAAGAGACTTGGTATGAGAAAGATTTAATCGTAGAAAATATTTCTATTATTATCCGTGTTGTCATTTTCATTGAAGCTCCTAGTTTTATTTCCATCGGACATGATTTTACTCTTGCTAGAACTCGTGCCTTGGCTGGAGCTGGTTCCTTCTCCACCTTCATTGATGTTGGTGTTAGAGTTTGAGTTCCTATTTATGTTTACTTTGCCGTTTTTGTCTCTGGTGTATGTACTTGAGAATGTTTTGGTATGAGTAGTAGTAGTTCTGTTATGTTTCGGGTTCATCATTTTCTTAATATTTTTGTTAACGATATTTATATCATTTATATTTATTTTAGTTCCGTTATTGATATTTAATTGCTCATCAAGTCTTGATTGTGGCGTAATAATATTGCTTTTATTATTTTCTTTATTTGAAGTATCAGCACTTTTGTTTTCTATCGTATTATGCTTCGTAGGGCTTCTTGTATTTCTTTGCAAATCTCCTTGTTGTTTTTCCCAGCTAGTGTCGTTGTCATTATTTTCTTCATTTTCATTTTCAGCACTTTCGTTTTCTTTCGTATATTGCGTTGGGCTTTTTATATTTTTTTGTAAATCTCCTTGTTGTTTTTCCCAGCTAGTGTCGTTGTCATTATTTTCTTCATTTTCATTTTCAGCACTTTCGTTTTCTTTCGTATGTTGCGTTGGGCTTTTTATATTTTTTTGTAAGTGTCCTTGTTGTTTTTCCCAGCTAGTATCGTTATTATTATCTTCTTTATTTGCATTTTCAGTACTTTTGTTTATTCCGTTATTGTTATTTAATTGCTCATCAAGTCTTGATTGTGGTGTCATAATGTTGCTATTATTATTTTGTTTATTTGAAGTATCAGCACTTTTGTTTTCTATCGTATTATGCTTCGTAGGGCTTCTTGTATTTCTTTGCAAATCTCCTTGTTGTTTTTCCCAGCTAGTGTCGTTGTCATAATTTTCTTCATTTTCATTTTCAGCACTTTCGTTATCTTTCGTATGTTGCGTTAGGCTTTTTATATTTTTTTGTAAGTGTCCTTGTTGTTTTTCCCAGCTAGTATAGTTATTATTATCTTCTTTATTTGCATTTTCAGTACTTTTGTTTTTTTCCGTATTATGATACGTTGGGCTTTTTATATCTCTTTCTACGTCCTTTGGTTGTTTTTTCCATCTATAGTCTTCGTTTTCTTCAATTGGCTCTTGGTTAATTGATTTTGTAAAAGCATTGTGATTAGTTGTGTGAGTGTCCCAATTGAAATGTAAAATCAATAGAGTGATGTGAGAATGTCTGGTATAGCTGTTAATTTTGAAGCAGAGTTGACTCAACGTTTGTATGGCTTCATGCACCTGGCCACTTCCACCCTCAACTTGTACTGCTGTTGGTGTGACTTCAAGGAGTGTTGAGCCAAAGCAGATTGAATCATCAGACGCGTAGCGATTTGCATTCGTTTTGACATTTTCTGCGGAAAATAAAGAAGATAAAATTTACGCAATTTTATGTTAACGACACATAATTTGTTGACGTGTAAAATTATGTTTAGATTAAACATTAGATTAAATAATTTGTGTATTACATGTGTTTAGTCATCAATGTTACTTACTGAATACGATGTGAATCGGATTGTTCTCATAATATGTATTTCCGGATTCCAAATGCGTGATTTCAGAAAAGTCGGTATCGATAGAGACTTCGTGGTCTTGAAACTCGGACCATCTGTGTTGCGGCATGTAGTGTAGAAAACTATAAAAGATATATTACATAACGATTTTATTTAATACCTTTTGTAACGCTAAAAGCTAGTTAAAATGTTAAGGGAAGATGTTGTTTCCCTGTAAAATTTTGATTCAGTTCTCATATTTTTCATCAGGAACCATCGAAGACGGCATTTTGCTATCGGCATTTACCACCTATTATCTAAAGATGATGTACCATTGTATCCAGTTTCTATCGTTTCTGAGGGGCGAGCGTTGGACCAACCGAAGTCTGTTTCTAAGGTTCTTTGTTTGTTAACAACACTGGCTTCTTGGTGAAGAAAACATTGTGAGGAAACCTGTATGACATTAAAAAAAAGACGTATATGAATTCCACAATCCGCACTGTGCCCGTGAGATGTTCCTTGTGTGGCCTCAAGATGTGTAGTAAAATGCTTATAAACGTGTCTTTTGATCATATAAGTACTCGCGTATGTTTAAATTGTTAGACTGTTGTGTAAATTTGCAGATACTCATTGATAAATCATATATATATTTTTTTTTGATATCAAAATATGTAAAAATTGTATTTGATAAAAAGGGTTGCTTACCTGTGTCTTTCATTGACTAGACCGTGTATTCTAACATTCCACAATGTTATCCTGTAGCCGTTTGCATCGAAGCTTAGCTCGTGCACTTGGAGTGGATCCATGGGCTCGTAAAACATCCTTCTGGAAGCGGATGAATGGAACCACTTATCGACGGAACAATCTAGATCATAGAGACTTGTGTCGTTTGTGCAACATTGCTTCAAATCATCTGTCAGAAATAAATTAAAAAGTAAGTAGGTATAACTTTTTTAAAGCATTTTCTTCCTTTTGTAGGAACTAATAATAATATAAGATCAAAAACTTACTTCCACAAATGTCCGCTGTATTAGACAAGTATGTAGTTAAACATAACACGAACAATATTGTTATGAAATGGACCATACTTGCTCAATCCCAATAATACATAAAGCCAAAAATGACGTGAGTGACGACCTGTTTATACTGAATGTGTCCAACAAATGAATCTGTAGTGCGTCTTGTAACATAAAATAATTGAAGTAAAGGAGTTTAACAAATTAATTCGAGTAAACACCTCCTATATAAGTTATAAACAAGTCCGTTTTAATACTCTGCATGCATTAAATGGTTTAAATTGTCAATGTCAATATCGTACAGATGTTTAATAGAACTATGAAATCCGCATGGTTCAATTGTCTGTCTGTCTATATATCTAAGGCAAAAACATGTAAAACAGACAAAAAGTTTGTAAATTAAGAGAAATCTTGTTCCGTCTTAAGTAGTAAAGAAAAGTGTATCGATGCAGTACCTGGAGACCGAGCTTTCATTTATTTATTGTCAAGTAGGTTTAGTGTTACTGTGCCAGTAAATATAATAGTATTTCTACTCGCTAATAGATGTCAGGAGGAGACATATTTTTCGGTTTATCATTGCTTGAAAACAAGGATAAAACGACAGTTTCTTAAATTGAAACCTAGCTAGATCGATTCATCGCCTACGAAACTCCCTGCATACTAAATTTCATAGGTAGAGGTAATTATTATTCATCAAAGGCTTTTAGTTTGTCCTTCGTCGGAATGGGCCTTCTCCAAAGCCTCCCAAGACGTCCTGTGAGCCACTGTGTGTGTTATACGTACTTATACATACGATAATAGAGTTAAGAGTGTAAGTGCGAGTTGAACAAATGCAGAATCGAGCACAAGAAAGGGTTCCTATTTTCAAGATAATTCGAAAATGTTAAAAAAATATTGTTCAAAAATTAAAAGCAAAGTTTTAATAAATATAGATTCATCCGAACCTTGACTGATTTTTAATTATTTAAAAGAGCTAGGGGTTCCGGTGACTTTGCTTGTATTCTAATTAACACTAGTAAAACAGATTTGGTATTATAAAATAGTGGTTTAATCCTACAAGTCTTAACTGTTATAAATAAGAATATAATAATAAGCCGTTGTGCAACTTACCCAAGCATCTGTTACTGAGCTAATGAGCTGTTTACTCATTCATTACTCTAGCTAGATTATACTTGTCTTGTTTTTACCAATATAAATTAGCTAAAGACAAAGTAAAGAGTGTACTTCAGTCAGTGACGAAACTTCCCACCAGGTTCCAGGCCGTAGTCTTAACCACATTATTCCACATAATCTGTATTTGGAGTAGTGTTGTGGCGATGGGTAAGTGGGACTAAAGGATTAAAAAACCTAAAATAAAATTTCAATAATTGAATACTTTAGAGATTACAAACCTATTTGTTACTGTTTGATTTTTTAAATAATTTCTATTAAATCGTCAAAAAGGTATTATTCATTCATTCAGTTTTCAATTAACCTAACTTTAAACCGCTTTAATAATTTATATATCTATATATGAGTTACATTCGCGGTTTATGAAGTAAAGGAAATTTTGAATTATATATAACATCTATATAATTTGGCAATTTAAACGTGTTTAAACATTTAACTAGCAAGACCTAATGCACATGATTTAGGCAATACTCATTGTCTTACCTATCAGATTTTACCTAGGAAGGCGACATACATCCTGAGAGGAATGGAAAGTACAATAACCCAACTTCAGATAAATAACATTATAATATTAAAAATATATTGTAATGTAAGATTTGAAGGCAAAGGAGTAAGTGATAAACGTATTATCTACTGAATGTAAGACAGGAAGGCAAAGGAATAATTGATTAACGTATTATCTATTGAATGTAAGATAAGAAGGCAAAGGAGTAAGTAATAAACGTATTCTCTATTGAATTTAAGATAAGAAGGCAAAGGAGTAAGTGATAAATGTATTATCTATTGAATTTAAGATAAGAAGGCAAAGGAGTAAGTGACAAACGTATTATCTACTAAATGTAAGATAAGAAGGCAAAGGAGTAAGTAATAAACTTATTATCTGCTGAATGTATGACAAGAAGGCAAAGGAATAAGTGATGAACGTATTATCTATTGAATGTAAGATAAGAAGGCAAAGGAGTAAGTGATAAACGTATTCTCTATTGAATTAAAGATAAGAAGGCAACGGAGTAAGTGATAAACGTATTATCTGTTAAATGTAAGATAAGAAGGCAAAGGAGTAAGTGATAAACGTATTATCTATTGGATGTAAGAAAAGAAGGCAAAGGAGTAATTGGTAAACGTATTATCTATTGAATTTAAGATAAAAAGGCAAAGGAGTCAGTGATAAACGATTATATCTCGTCCCGACTTTAACTATCATTGTCCACAAAAATCATGTTATTTTGCGACGTTGAAAATAACAAAGAACCAAACAGACAAACCTTAGCATTTGTATACTAGTAAAGATTTTTATTAGACATAATCTTTTACGTGGTTTTTACCGTGAGTTATGTAGTGGAAGTACTATGATCGGGGGATGCTTGCAACAGCACCGAAATATCGGGAGCTCATTTCCTCGGTTAATATCGGTAAGAAACCCGTAAAACATTATGTTAGATAGTTAACCGCGAATCTTTAAAACAATACTTAGTAAAGATTCGTTCATACTTATCATCAGCTTAATCTTAATCTACACTGGAACTTACATATTATTCAGCATAGATATAGTAATAAAGTGTGAACGTGATTTGTTTATTTGTTTGTATACATATGTGTGGGATAATCTTTGGATATAATAAACGATTTTGAAAATTCTCTCTTTATTTAAAATATACACTTTTTTACCACTTTTATTATTTATAAATATATTTATATTTATCATTTTACATGGTTATATGTTAAGTTTTTTGAAAACTAGGTTTTGTAAGAAGTGAGGATAAAGTTGCAGTGGAGTGCTAGTTTTGCTTATAAAGCGAGAAATCAAAATATACCTAATTAAAAAAAAATGTTATGATGAGTCTAGTGTCTAGGTACCTACTGTAATGAGGGTTCAAAAGAATAACCCAAATTTATCCATCAGTCTGTATGTAGCCTTTAAATAACTTTTAGACTTTTTAACCTGTCGGCTTAAGTCTGGTATTTGAGGGGGGGTATGATTATCAAAGTATGTTGGTATTTTATTTCTACGAAAATGTATTTCTAGTTTGGTCTTATTGGCCTCCACTGACGTTATTGTTACTTCGTCATTGCAAAGTTTAATGAGGCAGCCCGCGTCGTCTGGTGGCAAAGAGCTCGCGGAATTTCGCGGCGAGCCAGACACGTAGCCCGTGACTCAGTCATATGTCACTTCGGTATTTTATCGCAAGATATCAAATTCAAATATTTGATAGTAACTTTAAGTTGTAAGTACATTTTATTTTGCAACAAGTAAACATTGTTATTAAATAACAATGCCGCGATGTATATGTAGTACATATTTTAATTAAAACAAAACATTTTTACTTTACCAATCTGAATTTCAGATAAAACATGGTTTAGATTCTGGTCAATAATTTTTAGACTTAAAAACCACTATAGCGTCATCTAGTATCAAACAGATTTTTTCTTAAATATCTTTCATAACTTTTCTTTAAATACCAGCGAGGATTGTCTCAGTGACTGCGGCTGCGCAGACGTCAGGATCATCTGAGCTAAAGCAGATCTACCTCCACGGGTGCGATGCATAAAATTCTCGCAATCTATCCCAGTCTGCCGACTTATAATGATATACAACCAATTGGCGTCGGTTGTGACGCCAATTGGTTGGCCTAGATGGATCGGAATGTGTGCATGACACTTGCGTCCGAACGAAACAGTAGTCCGAAAATAACTAGTTCTGCTGTGGGATAATGCTCTAGAACTTTGTCAGTCGTCAAACGTCCGTGTCACCGCTATGAGACCTGTATAGGCACGCATAAACACGAGTGTGCCGTGATATATGCGCACCCACACTATCGACAGGTCCCTGTCTTCAAGGCTATGAAGGCAGCGACAGCATAATATACAGACACCGGCACGACTCACAAAATTGTGATCGAATTTGTAGCCGGGATAATGTAGGTTTGCTGTATCGGCCGGGCAGGGTATTTGCGTCTCCGTTAGGAAAAGAATGGTCGGCTGCACAGTCTCCAGATGGTGGTGGACTGCGATAAGATTTTCGTGAATACCCCTAATGCTACAAAAGTCCATATTAAGTAAGGATGGAGCGACCGCTGAAAAAACTCTTTTCTTTATTTTTCTAGCCATTTTCTTTAAAAAAATTACTAAGACTAAATATGAGGATTCACTGCACAGACACCTGAGAGGTCTCCTTCTCCGGCACGACTTCTACTTCAGAGACTTTACACAGGTTGGCGGATCAGCCTCCCAGGGCAAAGATTAAGTGATCCCTGGATTCAGCAACCCATTCAACCTGCGGGCGGCCAGCGGTTAGCTGTTTCATCAGGTCTCCCTTACCGCACGCCGAGCAATGACAGCAACAAGCATCGCCGTTCCTCAGCTGTCTAGGCAGTGAATTCTCAGGAGCTCTGGCAACCATACTCACCGCCAGGAACTACTCAATGGTAGTGTTATTATAGCCACGGTTTTCTGTAAGGTGGAGGTAATTCCCCAGTTCCAAGTACTCGCTATGCCCGCTTTAATTGTTTGTGCGGCTTGTTCGAGCGAGTACTTGCTGTGCCGTACCTTTCTGAAGGCTTCCTTATTGAACGAAACTCTCTGTCCTCCGAGTGCAAGGAGAGGCGTACATAATGGCATAGGCATGTAAAATGGCACACCTACTTTTCTCCTAGTTCTCACAATGATCTTTAGAGGACCGCTTACTACTAGAACAACAGACCCACAGGGTTGGAATAAAACCTCCATCGAAAAGGCTATGGAAGTTGTGGAGAACAATGAAATGGGCTGGCTATTGGCTTCTAAAGTGTCTTATGTCCTACTATTGACTCTTAGAAGACAAAACACTGGAACAAAATTAAGTCTCAGCATAGATTTTAGTACTGACAGTAAATATGATTTACCTTCTTTACAAGCTTACACTGAAGCCTGGGATGATGATGACGATTGTCCTTGCATTTATTGCAATGAACTCTACTCCAGGTCCAAGCCTTAAGAGGTCTGGCAAAAGTAATTGAGCTGTGAGCTGAAAAATTAACTTATGCATCATGTGCAGATGTTGTGTGAGAAAACTGTACGTAATCCACTGATTTTAGTTACAATCGACTGATTTTAGTTACAAATTTGGTAAGCCATTTTGTTTACACCACGTGTGTCGTTATACCCGCCTAGTTTTTCGTACAAGTTTTTAGAAATGTTGTGAAATGTAATTTTATTGTTTTGGTATTTAGTTAATTTATCTCTACAATTCTAACTAGGTACTAAACCAAAGAATACATAGTCACTTAAAGTAATTTATATTATTAATAAATAAAGATTTGATGACTGATTTTATAACTAGTATGTCATTTTGTTCGGCCTTCCCCCTACTATATCTGGTGTGAAAGAAGGTCGGTCTAGTTCACTTCTAACTGTATTCGTTGATTTTTGCCATGGCAGCCGCTGAGGTGTGAGAGCTCATTGTAAAGCCATCTTTGACCAGGCCTACAGTATCCGAAGCAGGCTAAGTAAACAGCCTCTCCCCCATACACGTACTTCATATTTTGGTGTATTCAACTACTGTTTACGTCCTTCTGAAGAATTGAAACTGTGAAGATAAACACCTACGAGTTAAAACGTAAAGTAATAAAAATAGATAATGTCCTGCCTTCATTGGTTTTCCTAAATGTATATGGCGGTGTGCATACGTACGTAATATTGCCACTTAGGAAAAATGATAGCAATTTTATATAAATATGCGTTTGCTAATAGCTCACGCAGTAACATACAGCACTCATAAACATTACGCGGGGGCAACTAACTGTGCCAGGAGGAATTCCTTACCAGATATTTTTATAGGAAAAAGTATAATAATAGGATTGCTATCCACCGCCCGTATTGTTCCGCACGTATCAGCGCCCATCAGATAAGGTGTCCATCCACCGAGTGCGGGGCGGACGCGTATCTATCGTCTGATCGCTGCCTCATCCATCTCCATCACGGATGTTTTCCTTACGCGCTGTCAGCTCTAATACATTTGATTATTGTTACGAAAGGGTGTCTGTATGTCTTAGATATTTTAAAGACACATTTGTGTTGCAGATAATGGATCTTTTTGAGGATGAAGGTGTACAGGCCGAATTACTTTTATGGGAATGCAGGTAGTTTATTGACGATTCAATGTTAAAATCCGTACGTCGGAACATAACCTTTGTGGTTGCGCGACGTTTTCTTTGGTTATATTTAGTATTTTTCCCTCTTTGTGACAATGGCCCTTAAGGTTTTAAATTCCTTAAAGCTATGTTTTTTGTACTTATGTTTGTAAACAATTTATTTACTATTTTGTTAAGAATACGATCGCCTAAATACTTCGTTGCTGTAAACTTAACTATATCACCTAAAGGATTGGAATATATGTTATTAAACTTGCTGTAGTCTCGCTACTGCATTTTACCACACTGACTGATTTTATAAATTTTAATAAATTAAAATCCATAATAAAAATTATACATGATATATAAACTTCATAAGAAATAGTTTGATTATTCCTGTAGGAACTTTTGAATCTTCCGAGATAAAAAGTAGCAAATACCATTTCCCGGGTCTTCGATACAAACAATCAGCTCAATCGTAGCGAGCGACGTTCAGTTAACAAGCAAACAGACTTTTACAAATATCATATTAGTTAGGATTAGGATTAGAGAATAAAAATTCGAATTAGAAGCGAATAGAAACATGTGACAGGCAACAAGGAACCAACTTACTCTGTGCCCAAAATGTATAAATAAAATCCAACAAGAAAGAGACGGTCCCCCGATTGGTGATCTTCTAGTGTATCTCTCACACCAATGGGCACTAGCCATTGACAGTCAGGGGCAGGTATTGGCATGTAGCCTTGACATAGCGAAGGCGTTCGATCGGGTCTGGCACCGGGGTCTTCTTTCGAAGTTGCTATCCTACGGAATGCCAGAGGATTTGTATAAGCGAATGAGTGGCTAGCTTCTTTTCCGGCAGACGTATCCATCCGTAGTTGACGGTAGTTACTCTGATAGCATGGATAATAATGCTGGTGTCCTGCAAGGCTCTGTGCTGTCTCTTACGCTTTTACATTGCTATACAAATGAGAGTGCTGGAGACTATTATACGGGACGTGCAAGCATCCCTTGTTCCTTTGTAAAGGAAAAGCGTGGAGAACTTTTGTCTTAAATTGAGACCACTCTGTCCAAGGTTTCTGACTGGGGACGAGAAAACTTAGTCCGATTCACTCCTACAAAGACACAAGTCTGCACGTTCACCGCTAAGAAAACTCCATTCACTGTAGTCCCACAATTCCAGAACACTCTCCACTCCATCTCCAGGAGCATTGGAATCCTAGGCGTTGACATCTCCAGCGATGTCCAGTTCCGAGATCATTTGCAAAACAAGGTGAAGCTGGCGTCAAAAAAAACTTGGTGTTCTCAACAGAGCGAAGCACTAAATCTCGTCGGGGCAAAGGTTCCTACTTTACAAGTCCCAAGTTCGGCCCCATATAGAGTACTGCTGCAATATTTAGACGGGTGCACCCGGATAGCAGTTTGGCCCTTTTGCACTCGATTCAACGACGGGCTGGCGAGAATTTGTCGACGATCCCTTATTCACTTGCCGTTTCGAGCCCTTAAGTCTGAGGAGAGACTTTGCCTCCCTGTGTGTGTTTTACCGCTTGTAAAATGGGATGTGTTCTGAGGAATTATCCGAAATGCAGATGCCCACGGCTACTCTCTACTCTCTACTCGCCATCGGCAGGAAATTCATTTTTGCACTTAAGAACCGAAATGGTCACGGAAAGTGCGGTTTCAAAGAAACTTCCTCCCGCGAACCCTTGGGTTGAGGAATGAGTTACCTACCAATGTTTTCTCTAAGGACTATATTGTTCAAGAAAGAAGTTATTAGATTTTTGAAGGATGGGCAACGAGCGAATGATACCCTTGGAGTTGCAAGTGACCGCTTACCATCAAGCAGAACATAAGTTTGCTTGCCACCTTAGTTGTATAAAAAATCGGCCAAGTGCGAGTTGGACTCGCGCACGAAGGGTTCCGTACCATTATCTATAAAAACGGCAAAAAAATCACGTTTTAATGTTTGGGAGCCCCCCTTTAATAATTTGTTTTATTTTAATTTAATTATTTATTTTTAAAGTGAATATACGAGTACAACTAAATATTCTGTGAACATTTTAAGCGGCTACAAGTTGCCGTTATCAATATCGAGCAAAATCGAGCAAACGAATCACGTTTTATTCTGTTTTTTAGTATTTGATGTTATAAAGGCAACAGAAATACATCTTTTGTAAAAATTTTAACTGTCTTTCTATCACGGTTCATGAGATACAGCCTGGCGACAGACGGACGGATAACGGAGTCTTAGTAATAGGGTCCCGGTTTTTACCCTTTTGGTACGGAACCCTAAAAAAGACATCACACAATGCAAGAGGAAAGTGCATGTCATTTCTGTGTACAATTGTACATATTTTACACACATAAGTGTCTCGCGCGTTTTGCGGAAATTATATTATGACCGCTGCATTTAAATTCCGTTAGCTAAAGCTCATAACTTTATTTTGTACACTAAAGTGTTTTGAAAGGCGCTTAAGTTACAGTTTTCTCACGTAATCTATGTTTCTATGTTATTACAATGTTGACTTTTTTGATTATTTGAAGCAAGTTAGTATTTACGTGACTACGTCTAGATTTGACCGAAACGGTAAATATTTTGTTTGCGTGTAGGACCTGAAAAATATTAAAACTCTAGAATTATATTGTAGGTGGCGCTACTGGATTTAACTGTTAATCTAGACCACTCAAACACACAAAATAAATTGAAAATTCGGCTTGCCGTTCAGAAGGAATTATTATTATTATTACATATAATACATAGCCATAATTTTATACCTCGTACATACAATATGTAGGTACTACACTGACCAATAAACATTGACTCCAGGTTTTTAGGGTTCCGTACCCAAATGGTGGTGAGGCTCCGTGTCTTGCTGTCTGATCTAAAAGGGCTCTATCTTTTAAACCGTAATAGTGATTAGGCCGAAATTTGATTGGGCGAATGCTACAGTGGCAAATAATGGAAAAATTTAAAATGTTAAGATTTAAAAGAAATAGGTTCTTAAGGCTGCAGTCTCGCTGTTTTCGTCATTTAATTTTAGTCGTAGTAAGTGATGAGTTTAGTTAGTCTGTAACAAAATCGGCTTTCCTAAAAAAGTAAATAAAAAGAGGTCAAATATTGTTTTGCGAATTCTACGAAGTAATTCAAAAAGACTTTTTGATTATTGTGAAAATGGGTCCGATGTGCGATAAGATTTTCGTCATACGGAGCAATCGTAATTTTGAAACTTTAACTACATAAAAATCATAGCTGTATTCAAATATTGTTTCGGATCTCATTTACCTTAAGAGGTTTATTCTAAATGTGATGTCAGTGTTTTTCGTAAAAAAAGGTTTTTTTTTCCTAATTGAGATGCTTTAATTATACCAATTTTTCGTCATTTTCGTGTTCGAAGAAATCTTGTATTTTTTTTACTTAATTGCTACTGAATGTCAACTATAATTAAACACCGAAAACTGGAAGTATTCTGTGATGTAAGATAAAAGATTTAAAATAATTTATTAGTTATTGTTAAAAACTATCTAAAACCATCAATTATTACAACTAAAATGAAATGTCGAAAACAGCGAGATTGCAGCCTTAATATCCAAAAAACCATATTCTTATTTATGTTTTCCTGGTATTTCCCAGATATAAACCGGTATTACACAAAGTCCTAAAAATTTAGGTGATTCTCATGTAAACCCAAAGTAAAAGAAAAATGATAGGCTAACTGTAGTTAAATTAAACTAGTTTCCTTAATAAATAGCTTACGCGTGCCTAGAAATTTACAATATTCAAATCTTTGCTTTTAATTATTAGGTACAGTATTACCTAATAATTCTATTGCATCTAGTACTCCAGTAGACCTTTTTAACAGGAAAATATATGAGATAAACATGCACAAAGGTTATGCACTTTTTAGGTGTTTGATTCTTTGTGCACAACAATACTTAAATTTTTCTTTTTCTACCTATCTTATACATATAAAATGCTTTGTCCTAAATGACTGACTGACGGATCAACGCACAGCCTAAACCGCTGATCGTAGAGACCTGAAACTTGGAAGGTATGTTTTTTGTATGACGTAGGCATCCAATAAGATAAGGATTTACTGAAAGGGTCAAGTGCGAGTCGGATTCGCGCAATGAGGGAAAACCGATTGTAATGAAATTTTGGTAAGTTGTTATGCACACGCTGGGAAAGGTTTCTGAGAAAGAAAAGAAGGGACAAATGCGAGTCAGACTGGGGTAAGTGCGAGTCGGACTCGCGCAATAGGGGTAAACCGATTGTAATGAAATTGTGTTAAGTTGTTATGCACACGCCGGGGAAGGTTTCTGAATTAGTACAACCGTATTAGTTTGTTTTAAAAAGGGAAACAACGTTCGCCGGTTCAGCTATATTTATATAAAAGAAGAAACTGACTGGCTGACTGACTAATCGATCAATGAACAGCTAAAACCGCTGTGTCTAGAAGCATGACATTTTGCACAAACGTTCCTTAAATGACGTAAGTGTGCACTAAGAATGGATTTTTGGAAATTAATCCCCTAAGGGGGTAAAATATGGGTTGGCAGTTTGCATGGAAATGGCTAAAACTTAGCTTAAACGTAATAAATTAAGATTCACGTGATTCACCGTTTTTAAAAAATTATCCCCTAGACGGCAAAATAGGGGATGAACATGTGTATGAGAATTCCGATGTAATTGTATGAAAAACAGTAAACAGTCAAAAGCTGTTTTTTTAAAAAAAGTTTACGCAAACGAAGTCGCGGGAATAAGCTAGTGTACCAATAAGGTAATAAAAAATAAGTAAGTTAGCTTCTAAAAACAAAGTCAAACATATCAATTTTTTTTTAAGTAGCATAGGGGGCGCACCATGTCAAGCGTCAAATATCGTTAATCGAGTGAAGGAATTTAGATATTTAAGAGAATTCCGATATTTAATAGTACTAGTGGCATTAGCGCCATCATAATTATATTTTTGCACAATTATATGTACATACATATATTTACATATACTTAAAATTATCAATACTATCCATGAATATAATATAATAATAAATATTATAAATGCGAAAGTAAATCTGTCTGTTACCTTATCACGGTGAAACCACTGTACCGATCAAGATGAAATTTGGCATGCAGATAGTTTTGAGTCCCGGAAAAGGACATAAGCTACTTGAAAACGTCAAGTATTATTCGTTTAGTAATTGAGGAGTTGCCGTTGAAATCCTACATTGATAACCGAATACTAAGAATACAAAGAAGTTTGCAAGAGCAGACCAGCCTCCACAGCCGGCACCCGTAGACAAGTATGACACATGAATCAGCCATCGCTTCGCTCAACCATGTTTTAGGGAACGTGACGACCCGACGCACATGCCAACACTGCAGAGACTTTGAGAGAGCATGTCACACTCAAGCAACTCCAATAAAACTTCGATTGTATTAGTTACAATGTGTGTAGTAAAGGAACAAAATATAAATCTAATTCATATTGAGATTTACAAACACAAGTTTGTATTTAAAATTACAGGGCGAACACACGTACTCTGAACTTAAAAACTGATTTTTATTAAAACCCGGTGTATAAAAATTAATACTACTAGAAAAAATATACATATATGTATAAACTTACATAGGTACAAGTATAAGTATAAGTATTAAGCTTTGCATCAAACATGATTATAAAAGTAATGAAACTGTAGAACAATGGTTCTCATCAAGAGAAACACTTGAATATCGATTTGGTAGCGCGTGCGAGGGGCCGGCACCGCCTTATTGAAATCAGCTGTGTGTGTGTGTGTGCGTTTGTGTGTGGGCTGCACGCTGTGGAGACGGCACTCATGATTTTTTATTTTCTCCAAGTTTTGATTTCACCACTTGCCAAGTGACAAAACGTTCATTTTTTTAGTACAGTAAAAATGTTTTTTTAAGGTAAAATTTTCGATTTTAAATGAAGCTAAATGATAAATAAAATGATTGCCTTTAACCCACGCGCGTCGCGTCGATTCCTTCGAGAACACTGATTAACCTTCATCTACTCTTGCACCTATGTCCTTCTCCGTCCCTCTAGTTATCCCTATTCCTGCCGGCAATATTTATTTCTAAAAGAACTTTCGACCAGACTAAAGAACCCGACAAGTGCGAGTTGTCATACATTAAGTTTTTACATTAAGTCATACATTGTGAACCGATTTTATTGAAAACAATTTTTCTAGGAAGTATTTATGTTTTTAGATTTTTAGAACAAATTTTGGAATTTTCCAATAATTCAACGATTGTTTATTGTACAATACAACACATATTAGCACACAAACAACAGAAAACTTATAAGTACAAAGGCGAGCTCAACCCTTAAAACAGACAGCAAACCTCAGTGTGTAAAAGATAATAAACATAAAAAAGAGGGAGGCAAACAGTGTAAATACAACTTTATTCCTTAACTAATTTTAATTAAAAAAAATAATAATCTAAATAAATAAAAAAAAGACTAAACATATAAATAATATTATTACTATTACTTATTAACATACATATATTATACAATAATATAACATAAATATAAATACACAAAATACATTACAAACATAAAGATAAATAATGCTCTTTTAATTTATTTTAGAAAATATTAAGCGATGTGCTGTCACGTATCAAACGTTGAACCGGGAAGCGAGTTCCAAAGTTTTGCTTCACAAACAACAAAGATTCACCATAAAACTGAGTGTTATGTGCTGGTATTGCAATAAATGAGGTAGTATGCGATCAAGAGGTCTATCTCTAGTAAAAAGAAAGTTAAAGCGATCTCTAAGATACAAAGGGGAAAAGGAAGTGTTAAGGATATTATAAAAACAGCAAAGTATGTGCATATTACGTCAAATTCGGATAGGAAGCCATTGTAGCTTATACCTAAAACAGGAAACGTGATAAAATTTACAAAGGCCAAAGATAAATCGAATACACAAGTTATATATACGTTCTGATTGGTCTAAATTGTTCTTGATTGGCATTTAGGTAACAAGTGTCAGCGTAATCTAAAATAAGGATTGGGCAGGGGTCACTTTGGTGTTATAAGGAAGAAAATTATGTAAGCGTTTGAGGGAATGAAAATTGATATGTTCCTTTCGACTTATGTAGCTGATATGGCTAAACCAGGATAAGTGACTATCAAAGGTCACTCCAAGATTTTTCACTACATCTGTGTAATAATAGGTACATTATCATAAACTATTTGTGGAATAATATGGTGAAAGATAAGATTATTCACGTCACCTACTACCAATAATAATTGCCTGCGATTTTACTGGATTAACCACTAGTCTAAAATATTTTACCCACTAAGACATTTTCTGTAGGTCATTATTTATACCGTCTACAGCAGCGTTAATATCTTTTACTGTGAAATGACGATATATCTGCCAATAATCTGCATACAAATCGTAGTTTGTGTTTATAACAGGAGTAATTGCATTCGTTAATACAGAAAACAAAAGAGGAGAGAGAACGCCACCTTGAGGGACACTGGCAGTGAAGTCGCACCAATCAGATAATTTTTCATTTGCTCGAACACCCTGTGATCGTCCTTTCAAATAGAAATCAAACCAAGAGACCACCGGTGGAGATAAGTTTAAAGATTGTTAAATACCTAATAAAATTTCGAAATCCACTGAGTTAAAGCACTACTAAAATCTAAAAGGACTAAGAGAGTAAGTAATTTATTTGCTATAGCCAAGCGTATATCATCAGTCACTTTAATTAGGACGGCCCCCAACGTGCATAAACATTTGCGTTATGGGCACTTGTATATGTATGTGTAGTATGTATAGGTATTTAACAAACACCAAACGTCTTTGCAATCTTGTCTAATGACTATGGCTGCGACGCAAATACTCATTACGTTTTACAAAATCTGTTTCCACATTTTCCCATCAGCTACTTTAGTGTTAAAAGAATATCACAGCATCAGGAAATGAAACCGAGGTGCAGCAAGTGTCGCAGCTCTCATTGGGAACTTTATTAAAACGAGTTCACGATTATATTACGTGCAAAATTTACTTCCACAACACCCTCCTGATTTTCTTCTAAGTATTTTATTTGGCAATAGTTAATCAGTAAAATTAAGCTTCACGCAATCAACCCTTGTGTGGAGTTCTGTGCGTTACCATTGTTATTCGTATAAGTTTATTATACATCTACCTTTGTGGACTATAAAAAAAGCCTGGGCTGGGCCTGGGCTAGCATCACTGCAGCGCTGCCAAGTTGACTAGCGTTGCGTGGAGGTGTCGAAATGTCTGTATAAATCAGCAACAATAGCAGTTGTTTTACTGGTTTGCGCTTGGACACATATACATATACTAGCATTTCATTCACGGCTTCTCTCGCATAGACTATAAGGTTAGCATAGTTTTAAATCAACATTCCGTTAAGTACGGGGTACACTTCACGTCTTTAGCGTTTTAATTTCAAATGTGTCTATTAAAACGATGCCCACAAAATATTCAATAAACTAAAAATAAAATCAACTCCTCCTGAACGATTTGAGCTGGGCGATCATAGGACAATACAAAATTTGTCAACACCGGTCACGCTTTTGAGGCTGAATTTAAAAAAAATCCCTTACCTTTCCAGATAAATCACTCGCTATAAAATCTTCCATGCCTACTTGTTTGTTTTAATAGTCTGCTCTTTCCCTGTTACCAAAGTGTTACCAAGCATTTTTGCGTAAAGTTATCATTGCTACGCAACAATAAACTCAATCTAAAACTTTTTTAATCAAATAGACGTTTAAACAGCACTTTAAATCGTTAGTTTAATTATTAATTAAAAAATTACCAAAAATTTACCATCGGTTCGGAATGATTTACTACCCAGAAGAACCAGCAAGAAACTTAGCAGTTAAACGTTAATATATATTTTTTTAACTTCATATTAAAATACAATATAGCCTTACACTACGTAATAACATTACAAACAAGTTTCATTTTAAAAAAATATTAGAAATGACCCAAAACAAATGCAAATAAATTAAGTTCTAATTTTTCCAAGCATTTTTATCATTTAAGTATTCATCAACTTTGTAATAGCTCTTTTAGATTAAACTATTTTTGGCATATAGTTTTAATTTATTTTAGGGTAAATTAACCACTTGTTCTGGAATTTTATTGAAGAAAAATATACTTTGTATTGCGAAAGAGCTTTACACACACAAAATATTATTTCCCTTTTCTACCCTAGGTTAAAATGATAAAAGTGCGCACTGTCCGGTATATTATGTTCTTTCATACTGGCGACTGTTTTAAAACTTTAAACTCAAAGTACGGTTAGGGCTGACGAATGCTTTTATGTTGTCTTTATATTATAAAATCGAAATGAAATAGCTGTCAAAAACGTGTATATAGACTATATATCACGTCAACCAGTGACATAATCTAAACGCAAACTATTATTAGAATCATCCGTGTATGTAACAGTACCGGGGAAAGCGTCCCCCTTCCACACCACACCGGCTCACCACTATTTTGTCCCCTATTTTTCGCGAAGGTAACTTACTTACTTATAGTATTCTAAATACTTTGTCTAGGGTTTAATTTTTAGAAAATTCAGAACTTGTAGTTTATTAAGTGTACAGAGGAACATGTATACCAAGTTTCTACCCAATGGGGTTGAATTTTAAAAAACAGCAAAATACATGTTTTACTTCGTGTGTTATAGAGCATTAATACTGAGTATCAAGTGAATTAACCTCTAAAAAAATATTATTTCCCTGATATACATGCTTGATTGATTGTTTTATTTAAAGTAAAATTTTCTGTAAAAATATTTATTTCCCGTACAAAATTTGCCACCTCTTTAAAAAATTGGCGTTTTTTCACAACAACATTTATTGTGTTGGAAAAGCATTCATACCAAGTTTTTTATAAATTTGACTGTAAAAATATTTCCCAATCCCATGAAAACTTACCCATACTATTGCTTTTAGACGTAGTAAATTTTTTCAATACACAAAAACAGATTTGATTTGAATTAAAAATACAGGATTAATATTATAAATTCGTGTCAGTAATAAAATTATCTAGCTACTGAGACATCCATCTTTATTTACATGGAACATGGTTCTCCTGGATAAAGAGTATCATGTTAGTGGTACCACGTCGAGTCGTACCAATTGTACGAGGAGTTTGTTCAGATTTGTGGTTTTAATTTCCTGGACACAGTTTTGGTTTCGATTTGATCTGTCAATTATTATTTAGGAACATTTATTAATATCCCACAGTAAATCCCAGAGTATATAAATAAAAATTATAGGTGTATAAGTAAATAAACTCACTAAAACACAATGAAAATGGCGGGAATAGAAGTAGAGAAAACAACGCCACCGCCAGATGGCGCTAGATATATATAGAATTTATGAATTAAAAAGTTTCGACAAAAGTTAAAACTTGTAATTTCTCGCTTACTGCTGTCCTAAACCGACGATAGGGCCGTGAGTTCTATGAACGCTTTGGTTTGAAGAAAGTAAAATTTACCAAGAAAAAGCCTGTGGGAGTAATTAAGGTCTTAGCACCCGCTTAGCCTGCACATAATGACACTGTTTACAAATAAGTCTGATAAAGAAAAATTAACCTGAATAAAATAGTAAAACTACAGCAAAACTCCCTCCTTGGTCACTGATCCAAAGCGACTGATCCAAACACGACGAGGCTACCTTGTACAGTTAAGTAGTTCTTTTGCCTACCCTCCGATTTTATCATCAGACCCTAAATAGCACCTAGCATTGTTTTTGTCAGGACAAATCCGAGGAACCTAAACACAATGATATTATCTCATTTAGTTGATCTATTCAACTATCTTCACCTCCTGTCTCCATCATCAGACCCTGGATATCACCTAGGTCTATATTATTTATCAAGACAAATCTAACGAGCTCAAACACGACGGGGTTACGTTGCGTAATTAAGAAGTTCCTATGGCCACCTTCGGGCTCTATCTTTAGATCAGCTCTGTGGTGCTATATTATTACGTTGCCACAGACATTACATTTAAGGTCAGAAGGTCAGAAATGTTTGTTGTACTATAATATTTACACGTTTTTGCTGAATGTTCACAACAGACTACGTGGGGTGTATTTTAATAAAAACTTTCCTGGCAATATTCCCCTTAACGGTGTCCAGGTGAACGTAAATCATAAGTCTAGACGCACTTTATGTCTCCGCCGACTCACATAACTAAGCAGTTTGTTTAATGCGTTCAATTTATTTAGATTGCTTACTTACTTAGCACTATATTTTTGATGCTAAAAGATTTAAGTTAAAGATTAAGGAAAAAATATTTCTTAGTCGATAAATGATGATACAAGAAAAACCGCGTGAGTTACAGTCCAGCCGGGTGGGTCGATGATCTAAAAAGGTGGCTAGAAAAGGCTGTATGAGAAAGGCGGAGGACCGAGTGTGGCGGTATTTATTGGGGAAAGACTATGTTCAACAGTGATTTGCTGTAAGTTAGTTGATTAAATATATTTATACATATATCTATTATATAATAATATAAAGTCTGTTTGTTTAATTATTTATCTGTTATTTCTTAACGTGACACAGCCACATGCACAGCTGTAGGTGAACTTGACGACGAAGGACATAAAATATTTCACCTAGTTTGAAAGTTTCCATTGGATAAGATTTTTCCGCACAGAAGCAACGGAGTGATATAATTTTAGCACTGGAATAGGTCAAGGGCAGCCGAAGAAAGAGATAGGATGTTTTTTATCTTAATCAATAGTTACCGGAAGAGTAAATTTTTCCTTGTGTGATGCTGTGGGACACTATCCATTAACGTCGCAATTGAGGTGCAAGGTGACTTGATTTTTAGCACAGCAATAGCTAGAAAGATGGAATTTTTTTTTTCGATTTTTATGTCGAATTTTAGCACAGGGTAAGCTGGGAGGGACAGAGAATAGCATATAACCTATTAATCAAGAGGTTTCCGTATGAATCCTGCGGCGATGACAGAAAAAAAAGTTAGTAGTTAGTAAATAAATTCATTAGATTTTAACACCTTTCAGCTTATTATCTAATTTGCAAATTTTTTCGTTTATCCTTTTTAATCCGCAGGAGGGTTGGCAACAAGAGTACAGTAGCTCGGTGGGGTTGTTTACTTGTGAATAATTATCTAATTAACATTTTCGAATTAATCTCCACAATCTTAAGGTATTTCGGCTAAATCACGTCGCAGAGATTGTAGGAGACACGGCTTTACATAATTCCTTATTTTGTTCTTATCAGGTAAAAGAAGAAGTGTTGTCTTTATTAATCCGGTCATGAAACGTTTTATTAGAATTACGTCTGTATATTTTCTGCAGCGAAAGCTCATTTATGATGTAGCAGGGAGTAAAGTTGTGTGAAGAAGTGAAGTTGATTGGATGTATAACAAGTCACACTGGAGGAATGCAATCTAATGAAGGCCACATTAAGAAACTTTTAAAGTATCTAAAGAGACATAACTTTTTTTTAGCAGGCAGACGGATATTATAAAATTTAACAATGATTTTGTAAAAGGTGCGTCTAATATGTACATATTTAGGTGGTGTGCACTTTTAGCTCTGTGCACACGCCCGCCCCGCACTCTTAGCTCTCAGTCTGTCGCGCGCCTTATTTATTACTCGTTCCTACAACTGTTTTCAATTTAGATACAACGACCGTTGACTCTACGTTTGTTTACGAATTTATTGTTGCACTCTGAACGTTTCTATTTATGATTATTTTAAAACAATTCTTTTCTAAGCGACTGATTTTCGCAATAGGTAGAGAATAATTCAATATGGTACAAGAAGTGTATTAAGCAGGAAAACTTTAACAAGAAGTATGTTGATAGGTAATAGATCTTCATATGTATAGACATAGTTGTTGATTTATGATATGGAAATAAGCAGAATTTTTATAGCTGTGATAGATGTCGCATCGCCAACCCAAAAGTTATATACTTCTAAGTAGATAGAATCAATCAATGAACTTCTAAGTAGATAGACTGCGCGCCTATACGCGCTAAAAACTATACGCCAGAAAAGGATAGGTGATGATGATAACAGGAACATAGACTAAAAAGAAAAACATAGAGTTGATTTTGTTTTTAGTTTTATGTTTGGAACTTTATTAGAGTACATTCAGTACAGCTTAGCATAAATAGGAAAGTATATTGTCACTTGTCATTTTGGTGTCAAAATACCAAAATTTTGGTATTATCCGTAACAAACTGTCAAGCATTCGTTTACTATTTCTGTAATTATTGTCACTACTGCCACCGAAAAATAAAACTTTTGAAAGTAGGGTCTAAGTGTCTCTATCAAGTGCCAAACATATATCATTAATTTGTTATTGAAGTGTGTGTAATTTATTGCAGTGTGTTATAGTTTGTTGTACTTTTTAATTCACGGTTATAGGAAAGTCCTCCATTTAAATTTTTGACACTTAAATAAATGAATAAAGAAACACATTTCTTATCTTACTTGAATCGCTTGTTTTGCAAAACCAATAATTTCCTTTAAGATGCTTTAAAGCTGGCAAAAGAAAAAAAAATAAGAGCTCATTGCTTTTGGTTTAATGAGATTCTGATAAGCCATATTTTGAAAATTTTTGTATAGTTGCTGGAAGTTGCTGTTTAGAGCAACTTCAAAAAATATAAAAAATAATGACTCATATTACAATGTTATGAAAATAAAAACCCGAGCACTAAATTTTTTGTTCTTTTCTAACATATAAAACACAAAGTGAAATCAACGAAACTGCAAAGAATATGGCAAAATATTTTTGTATAAAATAAATATACGGTGTTTACATTTGAGAGGTTTTTATTTAATTGAGGAATTAATCGTGCCTTCGAGCTCTGATTGCGACTGCGTATGCTGACATCGTCATCATACATAAATATATCTCCTTTCGCTATATACGATGGTAAATCATTTAGCAGTATACTAAATAGAATATTAGAGAGACACGATCCCTGTGGCACGCCCATTTCGTTTTCTGCCTCATAGGACTTAACGCGTCCGCTGTCCCCGACCACCACCTGAGTTCTGTCGGACATGAAGGATGTCAGAAGTTCCGCAGTGGGACCCCTGATGCCGTAGTGTTGCAGCTTTAGACGAATCATGAGATGGAAAGTATATATATGTTTTTTTTTAATGGTGAGGGTATGCATTTTCTACAAGCAAATATTTTTATTAGATTTTTGCGACAGGAATGAATTAAGGGTTCTAAAAGGCGATTGAAAGTCTTCAGGACCAAAGTTCTGTGATTTTGAAGTTAGAAGCATAGAATTTAATATTGAGCTATAATATTTATTACTTATTCACATATCATCGTCCCGAGATACTACTGGAACATCTCCAAAAAGTAAGGTTTTGACTTAAGAACTCCATTCGGTTACCAAGAGTACGCACTTTCGAAGTCAGCATCAGAACAATCTAAGAACTGTTTAATTTAAGAATTGTTGTATAATATCAGTTTTTAAGTTATTACTATTTTTGGAAATCTAATTTTCTCAATATTTCAAAAGCGAACATTTTGATAGGTTTCGGTAAGGTTTCGGCCCGTAAATAAAAATACATATGGAAATTTTTTGTGACAGATACGAAATAAGGGCTTAGAATTTCTATAAAAAGCCCATGTTTTCTAAGTTATGGGAGTTAAAATCGTTACTTAGGTTAAGAATCTACTTTGACGCGGACGGTGTTTTCTATAATTTTTCAATATAAAGTTTTCTATATGAGTGTTGACAATGTAAAATTTTAAAATATATGTTTATTTATCTAGCTTAAATGTAGTTGTCCTTGATTTATCCAAATTAAAATATTGTTTGACATACTGCGTGCTGAAAATAAAGTTTTTCGTACATATTTTACTTATATACCATGCATTATTTTATAAATTTGACTGCTCTTAATATTTTTTACACCATTAGTTTGAAAATATGTTGGCCTCGCATACCGAATGTTCCGTAAAAGGTAAGCTGTATTCAGGGACAAACTTAACTTTGCTGTTGGATCATTGTTGTCCAATATATCGACATAGGTCGCGGTTAGCTTACCAATTGCAAATAAGTATATAATCGGAAAAAAATTTGTAATGTAATAAAAAATTTACGGTTTTCAGATTTTTTCCTTTATGTGTTCTAGATGGCATAGCTTCTTGCCAAATTTCATGATTCTAGGACAACGGGAAGTAAGGACCCCATAGGTTTGGATTTATTTGTGTCACAATATGCAACAAAAATATTATAATTTTGTTATTTTTGTTTAAATGTTTATTATAATTTCTTTAGCATAACTTTATATAATTGAATATTTTGACATACCATAGTTTATCTTGAACTATTATGTAATGACCTGTAACATTGTTATAAATAAAAATCTGTATCTGTATCCACCCCTGTCGTAAAAAAATAAATAAGTATTTTTTTATTCAAACCTTACATCAAAAATATCGATACAATTGTGATGGGTCAAAAATGTTATACTCGCGTCAGAAAACCTGACCTGATCAGAAATTCGTAAGACACGTGACCTTTATTAACATTAGGTTAGTTTTTATTTTTAGGATATGGCGATTATGAGTAGTACAGGGAGGTTGGATATGGGACTTTAATTCCATGACAGACTGAGATGTCAAATATACTACGTCAAAAAAGTAAATAAACAAACATTATTATTAATAATAAATAACTATGTATACGAAGTGATGGGAAGTAAATAGCTAGTATGCTTTCACTTCTGCCGGCACTCCCGTAGTGCAACCCGTTTTTTTACATTTCAGCTTCATACCTAGGTTAAGTATTTTTTTAAACAGTAATGAGTCATTAATAGGTAGATATTTCGCTAAATACATTCAATCAAATTGATATTGGTAATAAGTAACATGTATGTAGGTCAATTACATATTTATACGTATTATCAAATACAGAACGAACTATTGTTAGGCGGCCTCGGCACGTACTAACGGCACCAGACGACGATCTCGCTATTAGTCTCAACTACCTCCCCTCTTAGGGCCTCCCCCCTCACACGACGCCGACGTGCCCGGGTTTCGTTTGCGAACGCACCGTAAACAAGGTATCAAAGAGTGCCGGGGCGCTCCTTGCCCCCACTCAATCGTAATCGCAACCTCAACCGCGTAACGGGGAACTCCCTGGTTCTGACTCACCTTAGAGTTCACGCTGGTCGAAGGGACGACCCCAAAAGCCCGGTGGAGCAGTAAAGGCTGCAACAGACAACTGCATAGTCGGTCAGAAAAAAAAACGACATAAAAATTTATCATGCAAAATAAGAGATACAAAAAAAATTTTAGCGCAGTATCATATAATTCAACGTGTACGAACATTAGTCACAGCTACAGCTTGCTATAGCACACCTTTCTTTTTTTTTTTTAATACCACTAAGGTGGCAAACAAGCCTACGGTCCGCCTGATGGTAAGCGGTCACCGTGGCCTATGGACGCTTGCAACACCAGGGGCATCACTCGCGTGTTGCCGACCCTTCAGAAATCTAAGAACTTCTTTTTTGAAGAACCCCATACTGTAGTCCTTAGAGAAAACCTTGGCAGGGAGCTCATTCCAAAACCCAAGGGTTCGCGGGAGGAAGTTTCTCTGAAACCGCACTGTACGCGACCATTTTGTTTCCAAAGTGTAAGAATGAATTCCCTGTCGATGGCGAGCGGTGCGATGGTAGAAAGTAGCCGTGGGCATCATTTCGAACAATTTCTCAGAACACAATCCATTGTACAAGCGGTAGAACACATACAGGGAGGCAAAGTCTCTCCTCAGACTTAAGGGCTCGATACCGCAAGTGAGTTTGGGATCGTCGACAACTCTCACAGCCCGTCGTTGAACCGAGTCAAAAGGGCCAAGCTGGTATCCGGGTGCACCCGCCCAGAGATGGCAGCAGTACTCCATATGGGGCCGGACTTGCGACTTGTAAAGTAGCAACCTTTGCCGCCCCGACGTGAAGTACTGCTTCGCTCTGTTGAGTACACCAAGTTTTTTGGACGCCAGCTTTACCTTGTCTAGCAAATGATCTCGGAACTGAACATCGCTGGAGATGTCAACGCCAAGGATCCCAATGCTCTTAGAGATGGAGAGGGGTGTGTTCTGGAATTGTGGGACTACAGTGAATGGGGTTTTCTTAGCGGTGAACGCGCAGACTTGTGTCTTTGAAGGGTTGAATCGGACCAAGTTTTCCCGCCCCCAGTCAGAGACCTTTGACAGATCGATCTCGATTTGAGACACAAGTTCTTCACGCTTTTCCTCCACAACGGAAAGTGGGATGCTTGCACGGCCCGTGTAATAAGCGTCTCCAGTACTGTCATCTGCATAGCAATGTACATATCATTGATGTGCAGTAGAAACAGCGTAGGAGACAGCACAGAGCCTTGCGGGACACCAGCATTAATGTCCATGCTATCAGAGCAACTACCGTCAACTACGGCTCGTATGCTTCTGCCGGACAAAAAGCTAGCCACCCATTTGCACAAACCCTCGGGCGGAGTGGAGAGTAAGATGGCAACTTCGATAGAAGACCCCGGTGCCAGACCCGATCGAACGCCTTCGCTATGTCTAGGCTACTTGCCAATGCCTCCCCCTGACTCTCAATGGCTAGTGCCTATCGGTGTGTGAGATACACTAGAAGGTCACCAGTTGAGCGACCGTGGCGAAAGCCATATTGACGGTCACTGATCAGGTCGTGTTTTTCTAGGTATCTCAAAAGCTGTGTGTTGATCACACGCTCCATCACCTTGGAGAGGAGAGAGGTTATAGCGATAGGCCTGTAATTCGATGGATCTGATCTATCGCCCTTTTTGGGCACCGGGTGCACATTCGCAGTCTTCCATGAAGACGGAAATTGCCTAGTGTGGTAGGAAAGCGTGAAGAGGCGCGTGAGTACAGGGCATAACTCAGGAGCACACTGCTTAAGCACCACTGCTGGTATGCCGTCTGGCCCACTCGACTTGTGAACGTCTAGGGAAAGCAACGCCCGCCGGACCTCGCGCTGTGTTATAGAGATTTCCGGCATGGTCCTACCACACCACGGTAAAGTAGGTGGTACAGCGCCTTCGTCGTTCACATTCGAGTTAGAGGCAAAGAGACTGCCCAATAGATCGGCTTTCTCTTTTGCACTGTGGGCCAAGTCACCATCGGTCTTACGCAGTGGTGGTAATGACGACTGGCAGAAGTTCCCCTCGGCAGCTTTAGCAAGCGACCAGAAAGCACGACTCCCAGAAGGATAGCTCGCAAGTCGCCCACCTATTTTGCCGATAAATTTGAATTTTGCTCTGGCAGTTGCTTTCTTACTGAAAGCTATTCCACTAGTTCTATGTTCTCCAAAATTTAATTCGCGCATGCGCGTCGCGTTCGCATTACTGTTTGACTAGCGAGCATATTGACGGACCTAAGATCAAAAATAGCAATGGACGATATGGTAATATCAAATTGGTTCCACTGTTTGCGAAAGTGATTGTATGACGTGTATAGTCTATCTACTTAGAAGGTCTTTGCATTATCTAAGTATCATACTTAAGTTATAAGTGAAGATAAGAAAGTAAATTGAATTGTTGACAGTGTAAATTTTTTTATCATTAATCTCATTACGATCCTGGTGCCGCAAGGTAACAGGGAGGTTGCATAGTTATTTGTTTTATTCATTGAAATGTTTCTTATTATAACATTCTTTTTAAAAATGTTAGTTGCACCATTTAAATATTATTTAATATTTTTAGTAATGGAGTGTAGCGAGGTGGATTATGGATACTTTTAAAATCTCTACGGCTCCTAGCTTAACGGAAACGGTTAAGTTACTCTTATAGCCGGAAGTGCTGCCATTTCCGCCGCCACGTAACTTCCCGTTAGATACTTGAACAGTGAACTTGAGCGCTTTGCAAGTGTTTCTCCTAATCGATTGGTACTTTATTGCTGTGAAAGTAAAGTATTCAAAAAACATTATCCTCTTTTCGGCAGTGGGATAAAAAGAGGACTTTACTTTCTTTCTTTCTTTGTGGTATTTATAACACCTAATTATAAATAAATACTACGTCTTTTCATAAACCTGTAGGTTCTGGCAGACTCACATTTGATCTACAAATTTAATTCATTTTATATCTTGGGCATTTTCAATTGTTATTTTAAAGTAAATTTTCTAGGATGGGAAAAAATCATTAAACGTAAGTATAAACATTCAAGATTCCCACATTATTCACTTGCACTACAACTGATAATTTCCTCTGAGCGGCAAGGCATTAGGTGCTAAGAAACCCTGCGTCACAACAAACTACTAGCTATAACAACCAACGACTATACCTAGCCACGTAAAACATTTGAATTGACAACAGAAGAAAGCGCCATGGAAATAGATGAAGATTTTAAAAAAAAAAGCATATGCTCAACTTATTGGAAGTTGAAATCAAGTCATAATTTACACAAAAACAACTTCAGTTTCCGATAACTGCTACCCTACATACGTCATCCATGCGTCACAGGCTGCAACAACTGATGACGTTACTTGGTATGTAAAACGACAGGACACTTAGGTAGCTTTAACTAACTTTCATTTACACTGCTGGACATAAACCGCCTTTATGGCGTGCCACTTCTTGCAGTTCTCTGCCTTTAATATCCAGCTGATTTCAACCAACCTCTTGATACTTTCCAATACGCAGACTCCAATCCAGAGTGCTGCGTTGGGTTCTTGGTCCTTGGACAGATATGAACACTAGCTCATTGCCACTTCAGCTCGCTAAACAGCAACTTTAAGATTATGGTCTAGCCCCGCTGTAAGAGTGCAGGTTACGGCAGGGTAGGTCATGACTGGTTTATATAACAAAGTTCGAGAAGACCATATTACTGCGGAGCTTCTGAGAACCAATGGGATTTCAATTTTGACGAAATCACGAGAGATCTTTCAACTCAATCAACTCGCTCGGTGACTTGACTATTTTCAGTTTCCGGATCAGGTTGGGTTTACAGCAACTTAGACCACATCTTAACTACGGCAGATAATATAGACTAAGAAAAAGTCTACGAGCCCCTTTTACAATCCCTTCAGCGAAGCAAAATCGATTGGTGATATATCGAGATGCTGAGATGACTGTGTGACACCGCTATAATCACCGTACAGGAAAACCAGGAAATAAAGCCCATCCAGTTGCATAGGAAAGTACATCTGGTTATACTGTTCACTGGACGAGGAGAAAACTCTTTAAATGACGAGTTATTACTATCCCGCCTCCGATACTCTGACGACATCGTAGTGATGGCTGACTCTCTGCAGGACTTAAAAAAAACTAAACAACCTCAACAGTACAACCAGCGGTCGGTAACCTTTCAGGAAGCAAGGCCCAGATAAAATATGGCAGGATAAAGTAAGGCATGCCGCACTTGTTTGTAATTTTGTCAGTCATGACAAACCAAACAAATGTCATATTCCGGTAACTTCTGGAGTTCCACATCGCCACCATCCCCGCCAAAATCGGATACGCGCACTAGTATCTCATATGCTTAGAGTTCCTTCATTTAAACATTTTATTGAATACCCGAGCTGCTGCTACTTTAAATGAGGCGAATATGTACTGTACTCGAATTAAACAAATAGTCACTTTGCATGCCCTATGTGACGGTGGATCTGGGAACTTATTCGGAACAGTCTTTCCAATAACCTCTCAGTTCATGAAAAGTCACACAGACATTGCAAAGCTGTACAATAAATATCGTGCAGAACTTTAGCATCCTATATCGATTAAAAAACGAATTTAAGAAAGTTCTTAAACAAAAAATCTAAGTCCCCACCTAACAGCTCACAAATGTATAATGACTCATACTAGGATTGTATAGACTGTGAAAGCCTAAACAATAATTGACTTATTTTTATATTTGACAGTCCACGAATTATTGTGTATTGTGCAGAGATAATTTCACTCAATTTTTTTTAATAAATCCCTCTACCCTAAGAATGTGAGGAAGGTATCAATTTTATTGATAAGACCGCCCTTTGTACTTTTTTGGTGTTTGTAATTTAAGGTTTTGAACGATCTATAGCTACAGCTATAGCTTGCTGTAATAAACTTCTTTAGTATAATCAAGGAGTTCCCGTAAGACTCCCACGCCGATCCACAAGAACTGAATTGAGTTGGCTGAAATTGGCAATAGAGATAGTTTATACCTCTAACTGTTCTGTGGCTATACCCTGAAACCCTTGATAATAATAAGGAAGTGTGATATAGCAAGCTATAGCTTTGGTTGTAGGAATTCGGTTGTAGTCATCACTGCGGGAACTTTGCATTCTCGGGGATTAAAAATGTAGTGAAATATGTTTTAGTTCAGGGTATAAGCTATATCTACACTCCGAATTTCAGCCAGCTGAGATTCAGATTTTGCGGTGCAAAGAAGTAATAAACATACCTACTATATAACTTTCGCATTTATAATATTAGTAGGATAGTTTAAAAGTTAGACCATATAAAATTTAATAAACGGTGTCACCATTTATAAATTCTATGAAAAGTCTGGCTACAACGAGACAGCCTTCTCTTAAATTACAGTCATGCGACAGGTAATGCGGCGGTGCTCGCTCGTCCGTGAGCCGATAACGTTCGGCTGAACTTTCTCGGCTAAGATGTAGGAAACGGACATTATTTTATAAAATATATGGACCAGTAAAAGAACACAGTTAACGAACTTTTAAAATAGTTTAGGCATTTTCAAATCTTTTATATATAATGGGTTCGCGTGGCAAACTAATGGAGCGGTAAGGCCTAACTTACGTTAATCGAGAATGTTTAAGGTGTGACCTAGGTGGCCTATAGGTACTGCTTTATAGAGGTTCCGGAAGTTATAGTAGATATGTTATAGTCTGTCCCCACTGTAAGGGCACTACTGGCCTGCCCTCACCTTTTATTAAAAAGCCAATGGTGTGGCTGAACAATACTTGAAGATTCAGAAAAGACTCATTTGTGCATCCCGTCTGCTCTTAAGAACGTGAGGCGAGACTAGGTCACTAGGTCATCAACATCATTGCATAACACACAATTCTTTTTCTATAAAATACCGTCTTATTGGAGATGGAGGCTTAGGCCATAGTCTACCGGACTGGTCCAATGCGAGCTAGTGACGACTTGGCAACTGTTAGAATAATATGACAAAAACCAACACAGGAAATCACCAAATAGGTAAGCATTTCAAATACCAGTTAGCCTGGACTGTTCAATATATTGTTATTGTGAACGCATTATGTTTATGGGTAATGTATATATGGTGATGGGTCAGTGGTGGACTAGGGGATTCGATTACATGAGTGGCGAAGGCGTGTACCAATAAGTGCTTTGCTTAACTTTTTTAAGTTCATTGGTTATAGACACCTGAGGTTTTTGGGGACGGAAAACATCGTGAGGCAACCTTAATTAAATTTTAAAATTTGGCGTTTCTTACTCATTTTAGATAGATAAATTAGGCCCGATTATAATCTTAACCTGCATACGACTAAAACAAATTTTAGTACACAATCCGACTACGACCGAGTATGCATTAAGGCCCAATCACCCCTGTAGGCCGTTCCCCAAAAGTGGGGACGTATGAGGCTGATAAGTGATGTATAGATATTGATAGATAGTTTGTATAGATGTAACGAATTTTTGGTAAGTATTTTATTAATTTCGTGATAAAAGTAAACATTAACGCGAGGTTCATAGGAACACAACTATCTAACCGATCCGCTGCACTTTCACCAATATTTTATCTGTAAGTTGTCTGGCGCACAATTTAGATTAAAAATATTTATGTTGCAGGTACAAGTAGTTTGGTCGAGTGCCAGGAACGGAACCTGCACCGAGCGCCGAGCGCCTAGCGCCGTGTTGTTGGATTTATATTTATAAAATACGTGATTTTAATGGAAATTACAGACAAGAGCTTAACTAGTTTTTCATTTACTAAATGCTTTTTTAAATTGTTTCGTTCGTAGATATGTCTGTAACGTTCAAAATTGGCCATAGGACCTTCTTAATTACCGTGACCCCGTCGTGTTGGGCTCGTTGGATTTGTCTTGATAACTATACACCTAGTTGGAGTCCAGGGTCTGATGATGAAGCCTGATAGACTTTTTTTGCGTCAATAAGATCCCGCGGTGTTTGGCTCGTTGGATTTGTCTTGACAATTACTTTAGATCTCGGTTGTGTCAGGATTTTTTTTAATACCACTTAGGTGGCAAAAAAGCTTACGGTCCGCCTGATGGTAAGCGGTCACCGTAACCTATTAATAGACTACAGATTCTATTTATGGAGCATATAGCGACCCCCTATAATTTATCAATAAATCATAAAATAGTTTATGAGACTTCGAAGCCCCCACACTATCCAATTAATTAACTAGATGGCTAAGTTTTCAGGAATGTAGGTTTAAAGGATCTCTTTACAATGCAAACGCTCACCTACACTAGCTGACCAGTAGATAAAGTAAGACCCTACTAATTCCGTTTTTTACACATGGTAACTACTGTATCTCATGGCAGACCTAGGTCTTTTAGTAGGCTACATTAATATTTATCTGGTTTAACTTTAGCTCCCAGTTATACTACATATTAATTAACTAATTATCCTTTTATTTTTTTTGGTTCATTTATTTGCGACACCAAAATATGTAAACAAAATTATTTCACTGAAGTATGTCAATCACTTGCATAATCGCCACAGACGAAAGTTTAGAATTGTGCAAACCTTAATTTAAAACAATCTAGTATTTTGAACTACATCCACTTATATACAAATATCTCCATTTCAATTTTTATTTTTAATATTTAGATATCATTATCTGCAATAAAATAAAAGTCTCGGTATTTCCTTTTCCAAAAAGGAACCACTATAATTTTAAAATATTCACTTAAAAATTACCTTATTACTTAAAAATTACCTTATTACTTAAAAATTACCTTATTACTTAAAAATTACCTTATTACTCAGGACTTTACTAACTCTGAATAACAAGACCACAAGAGAAATGTTCCCGTGAGATGCAATCCCAAACTCTTTGTGTACGAAATTCCAGTCTCCATGTTAGGGTTGCTACTCCAATCCAAACAGCAAGGTATGGTTATAACGAGGTTCAAAATTTGCAGACGCTATACACCTAAGTATATTGATTTGAAAATAGTATAATCTTTATGAATATAATTCTACTGTACGTGTGTTTGTCACTGTACTCCTCCTAAACGGCTGGACCGATTTGAATGGTTTTTTTTGTAAGCGTTTGGGTGGCGCCCTGGATGGTTTAGATTCATAAATCAGCCCGGCAGATGGCACTGCTGTCAGTATCATGCAGGACAACGTCTGCCCAGTCAGCTAGTATTTATATATATTTGGAATAATAATAGTATATTTGGAACAAGCACGAATTGTACAAAATATGAACAACAAATAAACAAAACGTTTTGAAAGTACTTACTGATTGGCTAAATAAAGCCATTCCATAGAGCTTTACCTACATTTAAAATAACATACTCCGGCAATTCTAGTTGGTTTTTTTCTATTGAACCTAACACATTGTAACATTGTTTTAATTGTTATTGTGGTTGTTTTATGTCATTGTTCTCTTATCATTCGGTTATAATTACCGAATATATACCAAAATGTGATAAATATAAATATAGTGACCGAAAAGCAAATAAAATATAGTTCTTTTTAGTTTCTTGCAGTCAATGGCAAAAAGAGTTACAACACGTGAAAAAAAAATGTAATTTCGGTCCTTGTAACCCTCGCTCCGCTCAGGATTCTACTCTAGCATCCTTTACTGCTCTCGGGATCCAACTTAGTCCCTCGAATTGAATTCCCTTCTTTAAGTTGTTGTTTAAGTTATTTTCCACTATTTAAGTTGAATTTGAATTTTACTATAAAATATTTCTTTTTTATGAAAATAAGTTATTTTAAGAATTGTAATTACTCATTTAACAGATACTAGCTTATTCCCGCAACTTCGTCTGCGTAAACTTTTTGAAAAATAACAGCTTTTGACTGTTGACTGTTTTACATACAATAACATCGGTATTCCCATACACATTTTCATCCTCTATTTTAGCCATTTCCATGCAAACTGCTAACCCATATTTTACCCCCTTAGGGGATTAATTTCCTAAAATCCCTTCTTACTTCTTCTTAGTGCACACTTACGTCATTTAAGAAACGTTTGTGCAAAATGTCATGCTTTTAGACACAGTGGTTTTAGCTGTTCATTGATCGATTAGTCAGTCAGCCAGTCAGTTTCTTCTTTTATATAAATATAGTTGAACCGGCGAACGTTGTTTATTTTGTTAAAACAACCTAATAGCGTTGTACTAATTCAGAAACCTTCCCCGGCGTGTGCATAACAACTTAACAAAATTTAATTACAATCGGTTTACCCCTATTGTGCGAGTCCGCCTCGCACTTAACCTTTTTTTTCTCAGGAACCTTACCCAGCGTGTGCATAACAACTTACCAAAATATCATTTAAATCAGTTTACCGTCCGACTCGCACTTGACCATTTTTTTCTTTCTCAGAAACATTCCCCGGCGTGTGCATAAAACTTTCCAAAATTTCATTATAATCGGTTTAACCTTATTACGCGAGTCCGACTCGCACTGGACCCTGTCTCACTCGCATTTGACCGTTTTTTCTTTCTCAGAAACATTCCCTGGCTTGTGTATAACAACTTACCAAAATTTCATTTTAATCGGTTTACCCTTATTGGGTGAATCCGACTCGCACTTCACCCTTTCAGTAAAACCTTATCTTATCGGATGCCTACGTCATACAAAGAACACACCCTCCAAGTTTCAGGTCTCTACGATCAGCGATTTAGGCTGTGCGTTGATCCATTAGTCATTCAGGACAAAGCCTTTTATATGTATAGATTACCTTAAGATTTCTATAATTGACAACCCAAACATAACTCAATATCTTAGGTTGCGTTTAGACGAAATACACAAGAGCTCATTGTGTTGAAATGTTTATCGTTCATAAGTTTGTATAAGTCATCTTTGGTTTGAGGTGTGTCTACGTTAGCAATTCTTGTAACATACTTTTAAAAACTTCATTCTAGGATCTAATATTTTACTTTTATACATCTTAAGTTAAGTCATTGATACCTATATTCTGTTAGCTTTAAACTTTTCATAAAATAAATCATAACTTCACTTCAGATAACGTATAAAATTATATTGAACTTGTATGTAAGAACGCGCCCTCTTTAGCAACTACAATATCTTTAATAGGTAGGTAGTATGTGTATCGAGGATGTTTACTTATGCATATTTTCACGCTATCTCCTGAGGAGGAAAGTAAGCATGTAAACCTTTGTCCAATCTGTATTTGTAAAACTTGGTTTAAAAAACATCGCATTACGAAACTGTTAAGGCATAAATATCGTATCGTCACAAGCCGGAAGGTGGCCATAGGAACTATTCAACTAAGCAAGATAGTCCCGTAGTGTTTGGGTTCACTGGTTTTGTCTTAGCAAGTATTTTAGCCCTAGGTCGTTTTTAGGGTCTGGTAATGAAGCCATAAGGTGGGCATAGACAGTGCCGTTACTAGCCTTTTGTGCGCCCGGTGCCGGTGGGAGCTTGTATATCTTTTGTGCGCCCGGTGCCGGTGCGAGCTTATATATCTTTTGTGCGCCCGGTGCTGGTGCAAGCTGGTATATCTGCGACCTTGAAAAATGGTTATGTTAAGTGGTTACCTTAGGGTTAGACTATGGACGCTTCTTTCATCAGCCAGACGCATTACTCGCGCGTTTTCGACCTTTTAAAGACTTCTCGAAGAACCCTAGAAATAACCTCGAAACGGTCAATCTATAACTAAGCGTTCGCGAGAAGCAGAAACTTTCAGCCGCACAGTTCTTTATTTATATATCACTAAGGTGGCAAACAACCTAACGTTCAACTTGGTGGTAAGCGGTCTCCACAGCTTTGAAGAACCCCATATTGTAGTCCTTAGAGAAAACCTTGGCAGGGAGCTTCCTAAATGAGCTCATTCAACAACCTAAGCTTTCGTGGGAGAAAGTTCCTCTCAAACCGCACTGTAAGTGAACATTTAGGTTCTAAGGTATGAGGATGCCTTGTCGACGGCGAGTGGTGTGATGGATGTGTGAAAGTAAACGTAGACATCATTTCGAACAATTCCTCTGAACACATGCCATTATGCAAGCGGTAGAACACTCGCAGGGAGGCAAACTCGCTTGTCAGACTTAAGGGTCGATACAGCTTGTGAGTTTGGGATCGACAACGATTCTCTTAGCCCAACGTTGAACCGAGTCAAAAGGGCTAAGTTGGGATCTAGGTGTATTCGTTTCGAGATAGCAGTAGTACTCCATATGGGACCGGACTTGCGACTTGTAAAGCAGCAACCTTTTCCCCGATGTGAAGTAATGCTTTGCTCTATTGAGTACTCCAGGTTTTTTGGACTGACATTTTGAAGCAGGTATTGATAATAACCATAATTTTGAATTAAACCGATTTTTCGACATGAAATAGGAGTAATGCGCATTTAGGCAGTAGTTTATTTTTTGTTGAGTAAAATGTTGTGACTATGTATGTAACTTTACTAAGGTCTGCTACACGTAAGTTTCAAATCTCGGGTGTTTGCGAGATTTTAGAAATTTAAGCTCTATTTCATTTTATATTAGCGTTATATAAAAGTTATTGAAAACTATATGCAGTTTCTGCAATATAGTAAAGTAAATAAAATCGACGACTTGGAGTTCAAAATGTAAATGTTTAAAGGAATAGGCAACATTCATATTAGAAATAAAAAGTTGCTTAAAAACTTAACACTGGAACATTCCTCAGCTCTGATTCTGATTCTTAAGATAAACTTATAGGTGACATATTGCCTTCATAAATAAAACAAATATGTGTACAATTCCTTGTTAAGAGATATGATAGGTATTATCTCTCACCGTTTCACTCACGTGACAATGGCGGTGTTTGGTATTGTATTGCAGTCACTTGGTCTCCAGGTACAAGTATGTCTTTCAATACGCCCCGTAGTTATAGGGTTAACTCTTAAGAGCATTTAAAAATAAAATGAACTAACCGGGAAAGCTCATATTGAAAATACCTGCAGTTGTTTGCGCCTTTTCAATTTACTGCGATCAAATTCCACAGTGCTGTGTACGATGCACAAAATATAAATTTTGTTCTTCTTTCTTATATTCTATACGGGAAATAATATCAATTATTATAAAATAAAGTTTTAAAATTATCTAAGAATAAAAAAAAAAGACTTTTAAATATTCTGTAGATACCTATAGTACAATATTTTTGGCAGTTTTGTGGATTGTATTAAAAAATTGGCCAAGTGCGAGTTGGACTACCTAGCGCCATTTACGTAAAACACAAACAAAAAAAAGTGTGCCGCTAAGCGGTCACCCAACCAAGTACTGAACATGCCCGACGTTGCTTTACTTTGAATATCGTTTCCAACAAACAAATGTGTTACTGTTTCTTTTGAATGATAAGCTAGATGGCGCTGTACCGGTAATTTTAAATAGTTATTGCGGCCAAGTGTCAGACAGGCCGGTTTTTATTATTTGTTATTATGCTTTAGAGTTCACACAATTTTTCACTGCAAGTTTGAAGTTTGTATGCCTTTCTGTTATTACGATAGACCAAAAACATCGAAAACCTGTGTCTTGTATCTTAAATTTTAACTTTTTTAACTTTTTATTATTTGTTAGATAATCTTTCATTATAACACAGAATCATAGCACGGAACACTGGGCTCTAACAAAAACTTGCACTTTAAAGCTTAATATTCGCTGAATCGAAAATAGTTATCGCACAGTATTTTTAAATGAGGTATCCAAAGATATTCTATACTATGGGGAAGACGAGAAAAAAGAATACTTCCCCGCTTTACGTGTAGGGCAGGTACCAAAATATTCTAATTTTATTATACCAATTTGTCGGCCTAATAAATATGTATATCCAAGCCAAATTATCGCTTTCTAGTACTAATGGTCTCTGAGCTATTCATATAATTTTTAAAAGAGAGAAAGGAATATTTATTACGTATTGTTTGAGAAAACGGTAGCTGCCTAAGGAGATATGGCTCCGCCAGAAACATGGCACTCAAAATATTAGCGTGTCAAACAGAAATGCAATCCGCTTATGCTCTTTATTACCTGGTTGTGCTTCTTCGTTCCATAATTTGACTAGGACAGCAACTAGGAGTCTCAGTGATTTCCTGAAGAAGGTTCTCGATTTTGTTATAAGATCAGTTCCCAAAGCTTTAATATTTTTTACCTGCACCATTTTATAGGGGAACTAGAGAGTTTGGTAGAAAGTAGATATTACATTAAAATAAATGGAACATGTGTGCAAGGATCGTAGCAAGTGGAAGTCTTTGTCTGCTACTGGGAAAGAGGAGTGGTATTATGTTCATATATTATGTTACTAGCTATTGCTCGCTGCTCCATTTGCCGTAAAATGGGTTATCAGCGTTGAATTTCTACAGCATGTCCTTAATTATATTTACCACGGCTACTTTCTACCATCGCACCGCTCGCCATCGGCAGGGACACACACACACTTTAGAACCGAAATAGTCGCGTACAGTGCGGTTTCAGAGAAACTTCCTGCCGCGAACGCTTAGGTTGTGGAATGAGCTCCCTGCCAAGGTTTTCTCTAAGGACTACAGTATGGGGTTCTTCAAAAAAGAAGTTTTTAGATTTCTGAAGGGTCGGCAACGCGCGAGTGATGCCCTTGGTGTTGCAAGCGTCCATAGGCCACGGTGACCGCTTACCATCAAGCGGACCGTAGGTTTGTTTGCCACCTAAGTGGTATTAAAAAAAAAAAAAAAAAGAAAGGTGTGCTATAGCAAGCTGTAGCTGTGACTAAAGTTCGTACACGTTGAATTCGCTTATAGTTATTTCTGTGGGGAAAAAAATAAGCTATATCCTTCTGCTTCTCTTAACAAGCTCTGTGCCAATCGGCTTATTTAGTCGCACCGCAGTAACGCTAAGCAATAACAAACAGAATTTTACAAATATAGTGTATTATATGAGTTTATTTTAATTTTTTATTGAAAATAGTATATTAATATATTTAATTTTTAATATTAGTATAAATAACAAGTACTTTTATACGTTTATATCATTTTTTAAAAAATCTCACATAAAGCGACTCCACCGCATGTCCTGTGTTTCAGGACGTCTTTATAAAGCGGGTCGGCAATTTTCTTTATTGTTCGGATTATTTGAAGATTCACCTTTTATACTTAGCTCAAGTTATTGACGATCGAGGGAGAGTCTCGTGTGCGCTTCGGCTTTCTGAACATTACTATTTTCTCTTTTCATATTTTTACCTACGAACTGCTTACTTATCTAATAAGTATTCTGATACAAGAGTTATAGGTTGTAACTTTAAACTTAACTAAACTTAAAGTAACTTATAAAGTCCTAGTCGCCTGGCCGCGTTAAGTCTATTAAATATAGAGTGAGCAGTCGACATGCAACGAGTGGTCAGTAACAGCAAGAACAGGATGTCGCACAAACTTGTGTGAAAACGAGTAAAAAACAGAAACAACTTATAGGCTACCTAGACGATCGAAAATACTTGACGTCAACCATTTTTGACCATCTAGAAAGTCCTCAAGCAATCTTGATCGCTTGTCATAAATGCTTGATGTCATACATTCACAATCATTTGTATTTGAGTCGCCTTAGAGTGAACTAGCCTATTAAAACGTATTCAAATGCAAAAACCTGAAAACTCTAGATCATACTATTTTAATAACAAACAAACTCACAGTATTGTTGTGATGGCCGTTGTAAATGGTAACTACGAATTTTGTTATGGTCGATGTTGGAGCAAATGGTCGAATATGCCATCAGCCAAAATAAGCATAACTACAGATTATCATGTGCCCACAGAATCGTGGAGAATATATTATTATCTTTGCAAAATAAGCAAAATGGAGCTTGTTGCCATTGAATGGGTGACAGATTTGGTTTTTTTTTGTTACCGTAAATTAGGCAAATGGTGGTACAGAACGACTTCGCTCAAGTTGTACTGAGCGAAAATGGTTCTTGTAGGTAATTATTTTAGAATAAGTATTATTAAAAAAAATGCAGTAATTTAGATTAAGTCCTTTTTATCAGGTGCTGGATGAGGCAGCTTGTTGCGAAAAAGTCTGAAGTACCCGGGTCTCGCGTTCGCGGGGGCAAAATATATAGAAGTACATCTTAGCTCTCGAGACCTTTCAGCTTATTGCGAAAAGTCTTTAACACGTCAGACTTGCGAATTAGGAAGTAAAACGTACACGAGCACTTTCATGGGTTACGAGGTAAGACTACCATTGCATACATTTTCTCTCGAATAACCGAGTCTGGAGTACTCGAGACTTTTCGCAATTAGCTCCCTTGCTAAGTCTCGAGAGACAAGATGTATTTAAGATAGGATAGGTTTAGCGTACTGAATAGATTTCATTTGATGAGCATCTCCTAGACGATCAAGCATTTTCGACAAGCATTTTCAAAATATAAACTTTCGTTCATATTATAAGCGTCTGTTTGTCAAGCACGTCAAACATTTCCTAACCGATCAAAAATGTTTGCCAAGCGTTAAAGGACTCTCGGGCTTGGCAAGTATTTTTGATGATCTTCATCGACAAGCACGTAGTATGCTTGTCAAGCACACTAAGCATTCCCTAATAGCTCAATATTGATTGACAAGCGTTAAAAATTCGTGAAAATGATTTCAACTTTAGAGATTTTTTACACTATGACCAATTCGACATTATCTCGAAGAAAGTGAGAATTAGGCTACAGATATTTCTTCAGCAGCAACAAACATTGCTAACCAGTTATACCACTACAGTTACCACTACAGCCAATATAATAAATAATATATAATTTTTCTATATTCTTTTATATAGCTACTACATGCCTCATGTCGTGGGCAAAGTAGGTACTAAATTGTGTATGAAACTGTACATAATACAATAAGTAACTGTAAAATAAATCCTTTTCAAATCGTTTACTCAATATTTACGACATTCACGTGCAAGTGGCGAAAAAAAATTACAAAAATCTTAGATAAGTTAATAGCTCTTCAGAAGTTTTGTCTACCGACCGACCGACCGACCGACCGGGCGACTCGAGATGTGATGTTATGTAATCTTAATGAAATATTTATTGTGTTGAAAACAGGGACCAAAGTTTCATAATTTTGATGTCGCGAAGTTTTCACACTTTGCTGAGAGAGTCGCCGCTGAAATTGTAATTTAAGTTTATGGTAGAGGGCTACAGGGAAATGTGAGACATTGAAACTTCAAACTTCTATAAAAAGGAGTAAATTCATAAAAAACTAAAAACAACAAATTTTTAGGATGCGTTTCATAGACGAACTGAAAAGTTAAGAAGGAAGCTTAATACTTATCCTAGTTCTAGGACTCGGGCTAGTACATGTGTAACTGTTCTAGGACTCGGGCTAGTACATGTGTAACTGTTCTAGGACTCGGGCTAGTACATGTGTAACTGTATACAATTTATTCTATAGCTATACTTTCTAGCAATAGATGTTAACAAAAAATAAGATACAGCTGATTAAAAATAATAATTTTCAAGAAGATATAGTCAATATCCTCCGTTCCTACGGGTATCTCTCCCAACCAAGTAGATACTATATAGCGTTTTTTTTTTATACCACTAAGGTGGCAAACAAGCACACGGTTCGCCTGATACTAAGCGGTCACCGTGGCCTATGGACGCTTGTAACATCTGGGGTATCACGAATCTGCATCAAAATACCGTCAAATATCAAATAGTCGTTAACTTTCACTAATCTGTATGTATGTTCTGCTAATAAATATATTTATGAAATAATCTAAATAAAAGTAAAGTATCTGGGTCTTCCAAATAAGAAAAAAATAGCTGGTATCCTGGTTATATACACGCAATCTGAGCATAAATACCTGTTTAAAGATATTTTGTCTCTGTGTGTGGATTGGATCTGGAAAACACTCTGAAATGACTTAAAGGGCTTGGACGGTTTTTTATTCGAACATAGACATTGTCTAGGATTAACATAGAGTTTCCATTAACACAGCATTAGATTTAGAGCAGCAAGTAGATTTTTTTTAGCTCTTCGTCTTTCACGTCAAAAAATACGGTGCAAAGTCTTTAGATCTCGAGTTTTGTCGATAGCGATACACTTTAAAGCGTAAAAACGTTTTATTTTGAGTGGTGCAGAACAATTACTCTTAGTTCCGAATATCCCCGTTGTCGAGAGAACCATTTGTCCCGCGCCACCTCTGAAAGCTATTCAAACCATTATTCTTTTAAATACCTTCTCCAGTTTCCCGCTCGTCGCTCGTCCGTCGATCGGCCGCGTCCGTTTTGAGCTCGCAAGATTAATGTTTTTGTTTATTGGAATTTACAAGAGCTGACAAAACCTCTTTCTTAGTCTATTATGTTTTAATTTACTCTTGCTGATATCATTTTTTAAATGTTTTGCATAAATTGCGGCCATGAGTCTTCTGGATCCAGCAACTACTTGTTTTCCTAAAAAAACGAAACGAAAAAAGATCGCCCATCCGTCCGTCAGTCTATCACAGACTTGATCAATAGATTTTTATAGTTCCGACAGGACTCACGTGCAGGGACGAAATGTTAACAATTTTAAATGTTAAATTATCAGCTCTGTGTAAATACAAGTAGAATTGTAACGTTGAGTCAGACGGAAAGGTAATTGATATCTCGACTCGACGTCACGTAAAAGGTATTGTTATACAGCATTTAACTGAAAACGATACCTTCCTACCGATCTGTACATTTTGTTTCTGTTAAATAATAAACACAAACATTTATAAACTTATATTTTTTATTACTGACTTATCATGATTTCACATATATTTGATTAATGTATCTTAATAGTCTCGTGTCTTATAAAAGCCATATAACGTAGTACGGATCTAAGTTTTTAGACTCGAATATTGTTTGAAGTTACTTAGAACTGATATACAAGTTCCTATATATAAGAACTTTTCACATTTGCCCGTCGCGGAATCAGTGTAGGTAATATGGGAAAATAATGACACAAAGTGTGATAAATGGGTTTTATTTGAGTTAACAGAAGTAATAATCTGTTTCATGAACATATCATGGGTCTAAAGCTAGACTCATATATCTTAATAGAACAACAGCACCACAACAGGGCAATTATCTTAGTCCTATTGTAAAAGTTTTATAGTCAATTATCATTTCATTGCCGCGGTCGTAGTTATTGTGTAGCAAGCAAGCATTAAGATCAATGACCTTGATTGAGATAATTATTATTGCATTCAACACCTAAAACTACGAGACAGTAATACTAATAACCGACTCGATCGATTACGACTGGAGTTCTCCAAGCTGCATCGAATTACCCTGCCAGGTCTGAACCACTTGCATCTGCAGCGATGGAAAATAACGGTTCCAAGTTTTGTATTTTATTACTGTAATCATTTTGCATTCATTATTTCAAAAGTTTGGTCCATCAATTACTTAAAACGGAAAAGCTTACACACATTTTTGCTGAGCTCCTCCTGGTTCTCTTTCTCTCTCTCTCAAAGCTCCTAGGTCCCGCTGACAGCGTGCATACAATTACTCAGCGCCTACACAACCTTTTTATTAGAGATTTCTTTTTAGCGATCATCAATAGGGATTACATTGCACGACTGTATTTATTCGTCTCTTTCAGGAAGCCAATCATTTAGAGCTTTTAGGTTACAGAAAGAGATTTTTTTTCTGAATGCTAAATCATCTTTATGTATGTAAGCTGATTATTTTCTAGTGTCTGTGTAGTGTGTTATATCTGTATAAATGTTATTAAGTCAAGCTATTATTTTCATTTCTACATAAGTGTGTATTTTTATAATCGTTAAACGGTAAATGGTAAGACCACGGTTGAACTAGTTTTATAATTTTAAACAACTACGAAAATATTAGTTTAAAAACTGTTAATATTCTAAGATTGAAAAGTGTAAAAAAAAGGAAAATTTAGAGATAGACATATATTTATGTGGCAACAAAGATACTTGAACAATACAGGACAAAATACATAATATACGCACAAATTTAATAGTAAAAGCCCAGAAAACTTTTTACTAAGCAACACCAATTAAAAAATTTAACAACAAAGATACAAATACAGTAAAACAAATTTTCAAAATTTACAAATACAATTACAGTAAAACTATAAAACAAAATTTGTGAAAATTGAACATCGACTTAACTTGAGCTGAACTGAACTGAACAACTGCAACACGACTGTTTACAGCGCTGATGTGGTGCATTCCCGTGACCCCTCACGCTGAACGCTGACCGTTGTATCCGCAATAAGATCGGTCATGTGTGCTCGTTCAATGTAACATACAAAGAATAAGTCATATTTGGTAACGTAACTATATATACATATACACAATACACATATCAAACATGTATACATAAAGTTTTTGTAGAAGATTTTTCTAGATTGCTAAATAAGTCTAGATAGACTAAATTTACGAGTCACACAATCTGATGCGAAGTTCTTTACTAAGAAAGTCACGTCACTCATACGTAATGGGACCTAAGTTTGAATCCCGAGCGTAGTGAAAGATTCTCTACCCGAATGACGTCCTTAGCCAGTGGTTCAAGAGCTGCTAACTATATATAAGTAAAATAAAAAACATAATACAATAATATAGGAACACCTGCACAATTATAATTGACATATAAGTTATAAACACAATATTTTGACGATGATTTGTTTTAAAATACATTGACGTTTATTTTTACTTTATAAAATTACATCTTTATAACACAAGTTTTGTTTTATTTAAAATAAAAGGTAGTTTTGTAGTTCTTCTACAAAAATGCTGTTCCTAATCACTTAATTTCTTTTGAGTAATAATTACCATGGAACGGTTGACTTTTCATGTTTACATTCTCTTCGTGATCTGAAACGGCCTAGGGTGGTTTTCATATTCTACCTATCTTTTTGGATTTCTAAATAATGTTGGTATAATTTTGTATACCTATAAAGAAATTACTTTTAAAAAGTGATCAGACATACATAATATCGCGCCTGCAGCTCAGCGGAATAGGCAGAGACCAAAGAAAACAGTGTACGTAGGTTATAATTAATAGTAGTATTAATTATAATAAGTAAGATATTTTAAGGTTGCCAGAACTAGTCGTTTCAAATCTCGCAAGATAGGCTTGATCTAAATCTCGCAAGATTGCATTCTCTAGATGATGGAATGAAACCAGTTCATGTTTCAACTAACAAAAATAAAATATAAACAAATGATGTATATGTTACAGTCAAAATAGTCCTAGGTGTACGCAAAAAAAACCGCAAATCGATGTAGAGTTTAACCGTTTGGCACACAGGTACTTTAGGGCAAAACAATAATTTTGAGCCGCAGCTCCTCAAAATATTTCCCTTAGGGTTATGGTGTCATCAATTTTTTGTATGGGATTTAAAAAAATAATCAGAAACCCATCGTGTGGGGTATCAAATAAAAGGGCTTGATGAGCCGGTTCTAAAAATATACCACACTATTACCTTTGGGCTACTTTTTCTTGAAATCCAAAAAGTATTTTCAAAACCTGCCATTAAAAGGCGAAATCCGTCAAACCTGAACATTGACTAGTGAAAGCCCGGTTCAACAAACTTTAATTCTATATATAAGTGCTTTTATTTGGTTAAGGTAAGTTAAGGTTGTGTAATGTTATTACAATTAAAACTGCTTCATTCACCCAACTATGTATACCGTATCGTAATAAGATTTTAGAAAGAGAAAAAATCAAGGCCGTGCTCTTTGCAGCACTAAAAGGGCAAGGTTTGCATTCTACAGCAAAGAGATATCTATTTTTTACTAGTGAACATTTATAATCGATCACGTTTTTAATTGCATATTTAAAAAACTTTACATACAAATTGAAGCTTTCCATCATCCACTTTCAAAGTAACGAGCGTCGATTTGTCACATAATGGGAAGTAATGTTCCGCGCGAACTGTTCCGATCGCTACATCGCTCCATCGACTCGCCATTTCCGGACCCTTTCAAGTAAAAGTGTGAACCGAGAACACGTACGGTAGTAATTTGTACTCGATGGCAATGTTGAAGATATTACTGTACCTGTTACTGCGGGTGTATTGTTCAAGTAAAAAAAAACCTTGCCGTTTTTGCACATTTTATTCTTTTAGTTGTTCCAAGATAATAATAATCTTCATCTACGAAAAGCAATGACCTAAAAAGTTGGACTATTAATTAAGATTCTATTCAGTTTAATTTCAGAGAAGTCCAGATTACATTTTAAAATATAATATTTATAAATCTATTTATACAAAATAATAGATCTATAACTAAATTAACATTAAAAAGAAATAAATTATTTGTATTGAATATTAAAATAATGGAAAAAAAAGGTTGCGGCACTAAGATGCTGCAACTATAGCTTAATTTTGCCGTATTTTTTTAAGGTTCCGTAGCCAAACGGCAAAAAAGGTAATCACAAATTCGTCATGTCCGACCGTCCGTCCTCGTCTCGTCTGTATGTCACAGCCTTATAATTTCTTTTAGTAGATTCTATTGAATTTTTACAGAGATGTAAAAATCAGTTCATAAGTTTTAAGATATAAGCAATAATTCTCAGCTTAACGTGTGTAACGGTTTTTTTTTCTACTACAGTAAAGCACGCATGCTGTAGGACTTATGGATTTAAAAATGTATAACCTACACTATTTTTGTAAGTGTAAAGTCACAAAAAGTTTTAAAATACATTCAAAAATATAAATGATATTTAAAAATAAACGAATGATAACATGTTTAAATACCGTTTTGAATAAGGTAAAGGTAAAAGGAAGCACAAAAGTGAAATTGATCTTAATAACATGTTGGTCTGTTCTTACAAATTTAAAATTATAAATATGTAACGTTGAACCTCTGCGCTCTGTGGTCCGGAGACGAGCTGAGGTGGACGGGGAGCAAAGTTTTATCCATTCTTTAATGAATACTTGATTGTATTGGCAAAGTTGGAGAGTTTCCATGATTTTTATATTGCGGAGTTTGAACGATATTATCTATGCATTGTCTCGGAGTGCCCTCGAGATGCTTATTTAATTTTGTTGAAAACTTTACATCGGAGAAGTCACATCTGTGTCTCGAATATCTGGGAGTTTTGAATTGATTTGCTTTGTTTCTATTGTCGGAGAGACTTACTTAATAAACTCCTTGTGTATATTCAATAGCTTAGAATACGTAGCTTATGCACCCTTGGACGTTATCCTATAAACAAATAGACCTTTGCTATAAATCAACTAGGTTCTGCTCGCGACCTCGTCCGCTTGGACTTTTGAAGAAAGAAAAGCTTTTAACTGTATATGATCTGACTGTATTTGGACTGTATATGATCTGACTGTATTACCTACAAAAGAATCGGAATTCCTTTACGAATTTCTATCCCTTATGTGTAGGTAAGATATTTTAAACTTAGTTGATGTATTTTTATCACAATATATAAATGAAACAAAATCAATTTGCATACATTTCGGCGAATTAAGCCGTTTTCAATGCAATTATTATATAAAATATTAAATAAAATGTATATATAGAACTTATTCTTGTTTGAGAACAATAATAATAAGGTTGACAGTAGTAAGGTACGTGTTTTGACAATTGTGTTCTGATGAAGGTGTTCTGGAGAAAGGCAAGTAAAAGTAGAAGAGTCAATATAGATAACATTTCTTGTTCAAGAATGAAATTACAATAAAAACATTGAATTTTAATGGCATTTGTTGAGACCAGACACGAGATATATGAAAATTCCCAGGTTTACAGTTCAATTGAAGTAATAGGGGGATTGAAATATTTTATCATTCAGGCACACTTTAGCATTCATTGAATTTTTTGTTATGTGTGGTGGTAGCGTGGGTAGGGATCGGAAGTGGTGATGAGGTTATTGAGTCTGTAGTAAATCTGTTGTTTTTTCAGGCGTATGTGTAAAGCGTTTTTTGTAAAACCACTAAAGTGTGCTTACGGTTCGCCTGATGGTACGCGATCACCGTAGCTAATGGACGCTTGTAACACCAGGGGTATCACTCGCACTTTGCTGACCCTTCAGGAATCTAATAACTTCTTTCTTGAAGAACCTCAATCTGTAGTCCATAGAGAAAACTTTGACAGGGAGCTCATTCCACAACCCAAGCGTTCGCGGGAGAAAGTTTCTCAAAAACTGCACTGTATGCGAGCGACCATTTCGGTGATAATGAATTCCCTGCCAATCGCGAGCGGTGCAATGATAGAAAGAAGCTGTGGGCATCATTTCGAACAATTCTTCAAAAACACAGCCTATTGAACAAGCGGTAGAACACACACAGGGGGTTGTCGTTGAAATCCTACACCGATAACCGAATTTAGGTCGGATGTAACTCTTATTTTTTCCCCTTAGGGGATGATTTTGGCAAAATACTTCGTTAGTTATAGTTATAGCTATACTTTCTTAGTGATCACTTTGTTCATTTTTTCAAGACTTAAGACTTACGTAGTGTGGGCTCTTACGTTGATATATCAGGCAGTCAGGCTTTAAGTTTAAAGGAAGTACAAAGATTTTAAACTCAGGTCGAGACTTGAACCTGTAACGCAGTTACCAGACCAGATTCTCTTTCACCCAGCTGAGCTACCGAGGTTTAATTTTTTGCTTATATAAAATCCAAGCATTTGTGTGTTATATGAAAAAAAAGAGGCGGGATATAATATCACGATTTTGCTTAGTGTGTCCTGAAATTTTACTTTGTTAGACAATACTCTCACATGTCTACTAATAAGGCCTGTCTGATACCGTTCAGTTGAATGAACATATTTAGAAAATCTGACTGGACGACGATGTGAATGTTATGTGCAGTTTTTATGGGATGGGCCTGATTTGGGTAACTTACGCTAAAAGTAGAATGTTTTGGGGCTCCTCTTATGTCAGTAAATAGTAAGAGTAAAATAACTACAACGTTTTTCATTTCGGTTCCTAAAAATAAATAAAAGTAGAACAAAAACGACAATGTAATAAGTTTTCGATCAAAAAAAGCTGGAAAAACTTTTTGTACTTCCCACAGATGTCGACCATAATTTTGATACCTACATTGAGGGTGTGTGTAGCTACCCTTTTTCCGGATTCAGATCACACGTCCGGTATAAACACGGCGGCCGCCCCGAGGTGTGTCTTATAAAAATAAAGAGCGATTTATTAAAGAGCTCGCATTCGGGACCCGCGTCACGCACGAGTCAGGTCCAGATTTCAGTGGGACGGTGCGCGGGCGAGGGGGACGAGTGAGGACCGCTACTTGCTTTGCTTCATCCCTTTGAATTCCGCCTTCATTGAATTTTTCAGTAGTTTATTGTTCATTTCTATTTTTATTTGTAATAAAACCTTAAATTTGTGACGAAGGGCCTGTCTCTAATGTGATTTTTAAATTGCTTCATTACATATTTTATTTTGCGGAAAAGAAGACAGCTGGCATCTTGTTCGGGAAAGACATTGAATGTACCTTTTATCCAAATTCGTTGCAGGCATGATCAATTTATCAACTTATTAAAACTGTGCAAGGGGCTCGTTAGAGCGTATATTGTATGCCGCGTAAGAAACTGTGTTCTGTGTGACACACGGGTGACAAATTTAAATGTGTTTAGTGTGACACACGGGTGATAAGTTTAACTGCTGTTACTAGAAAAAAAGAAATTTTAAACAATATATGTCCACTTTTTAAAATATAAGCTTTTGCAACTTTCAAAGGATTGACTTTTGGAACCGGTTAAAAAGATATACATACTTACATACCTACATGTGTAAAACCAGCCCATACCCATAGTTAAGATTCTTGGAAATCCTTTTTCGAACTTATTATGATTGACATTGTTGCTTTTACATCTGTGGTAATAGTCTACGATTTTTCAGATGATTCCTACTAACTAAAGCAACAAAGTTCTTGAAGTGAACCCTTCTCGATCTAGCAGAGTATTTCCTCGACAGAAGAATTAGTAATCAATCCAAAATGTACGCAGGTGGAGACACGAGCGTTCACTTGCAGCCTGTACGAAGCTTTAATATCAAAATATCGATTGTAACTTTACGTTTATTGCAAAGACGTAGCCGTCCTCGTACGTGTAGTAATTATGTAGGATTTTCTTTTATTTTTCCATCAGAATATCGTTAATAGTACTTGGCTCGTTTTCCCCTTTACACGTGTTACGCAGGAGGGCTGCCCCATAAATCTTGTGAACTCTCGCCACGTTCAATATTACACGTTCGCTCAGCGTTGCTTAAAAAATCTTGGCTCTTGTTTCACAATACGCAACGTGTCTGCTTCCGAAACTACGTTTGGTTGGTGCAAGTCACGAGAGCAATCAAGCTTCTATTTTTAGATTGCTGAAATGGTGTAATTTATGTACGTAAGATCCGTACGGGAAGACATCGTAATTAAATGAAAAAGTTTGTCTGTTTGTTATTGCTTTACTTAACAACCAAGAACTCCATTGTCTTGATTTTCGGCAGAAAGGCTGCTCTGGTTGGACCTTAAAGGACAAAGGATTTATCCGCGGACGGTGACGCGGGACACTACTTAATGTTGCAACAGAGTAACGGGTTGATTTAATTTTTGACAAATTCAAGGATATAATATACTTTTTATCCCAATCGGTAGTTGATTTATTTTTTGGATTAGAGGTAGAAAGAATAATAGAAAATTACACAAAATACCTTTTATTCAAATTAATGACGTAGGAATCCCGTGGCGATATGACCGAAGTCTAAGGTGTGGACTAAACTAGTACTATGTACATTTTGCCATTAAGTAAGGATGTGTTATTAGTAATTAGTAGTAATAATCCCTTTAATATTATAAAGGCGAAAGTTTGTGAGTGTGTGAGTGTGTATGTTTGTAACTTCTTCGCGCTTCAACCACTGGACGGATCGGGATGAAACTTGGTATACATAAAGGTTAGGTCCTGGAATAGCATATAGGCTACTTTTTATCCCGAAATTCCCGCGGCAATAACTATAACCGAGCTTAAACGAACTATAGCTATAGCTACAGCTTGATATAGCAAACTTTATTAGTGTAACACAGTCGCCGATAACCGAATTTAGCGCGGGGTAATTAAGGAGTAAATCACAGTATCAATACTGAGATTAAATAAAGGAGTCCCACGCCGATAACCAAATGTAGGGCAGGGCGGCCGCTTGCAAAATTCAAAAAAATGAGCTGAAATTTTGCACACAGAGATAGTTAAAGATACGAAAAAAACAAAGGCTACTTTTTATCCCGGGAAATTCAAAAGTTCCCGCGGGAGTAAGTTTAACCGAATACCACGAATGAACCATAGCTGCAACTATAGCTTGCTATAATAAACTTCTTTAGTATAATCAAGGCCGTAAGAATCCTACGCCGTTAACCAAATTTAGGGCAGGCGGAGCCATATATAAAAGAAGAAACTAAATGATTCAAAGACATATCAACGCACAGCTCCAACCGCTGGGTCTACAAACTTTAAAATTTAGCATGTGAGTTCGTTGCTTGACGTAGTTAAAATTTTACTGGTTACTTGAATTTTATTTTTCATTTTAAATAAATTTTGATATTAAACTAGTGCAAAACGTGGTAATTTTTTTTTAACAATTGTAAGAAATTTTTTCAACACATTTGCTGAAAAAATGCATTTACGAAGTTTGAATACATTGTTCGGAAGTTCAAAATAACGTACCATACAACGGAGGTACTTTCACATAACTACCTCTTTTACCGCACGCACCGTTGTATGGCGCCGTGCGTATCCTTTACGTTTTTTTTAATTTCGATTTAACCTCCTTGGAAGCCTCATTCTCCCGTTCAACATAATACATGTGAAACTTAAAATATCGCTCAGTCAGTTATGCTTCCAAAGCAGCAAGTTTCACTGAATTTCAATAATGAAATTTCATTAATGACCTATCTGTATAATTTTTCTCGCAAACTTGTTGAAAAACGTTGTACGAAATATTCATGCGAAATTGATATTTACAAACTCGTGACTATGGTAAGCCCTTCGTCTACTCGTGTGTAATAACCAACTTACCGCACTAATATCATAAAAAACTTTAGGTAAACATCTTATATATACAATACAATACAAATATCCTTTATTGCACAAAACAAAAACACAAACTTATTGAAAAAATAATATTAAAAAACACGTACAACAGGCGATCTTATCGCCAGATGGCGATTTCTACCAGATAACCTATGTTGGTATTGATATACAAATTTAAAAGATTGGAATGTTAGTATGTGCAAAATTGTACAAAAACTGAAATAAAGATATAAGTAACATAGAATAAGAATAGTATTAATTACCAAATAAATAAATAACTACAAAATACATAAATACCCTTATACATAAAATATAAAATACATAAATTCCTCACATAAAAATACATAAACTACACATAAATAAAACAATCATAACTTAAATATTTAAGTGTCTACATCAGAAGAACAGAGGGAGCAAAACAACAAGGTTATGCGACATTTAAAAAATGCTTTTTCACTTGTGCTTTGAAGGTTGTAAGTGATTGTGCTTTTCGGATATCTACTGGGAGAGAGTTCCATAATCGCACTGCTTGTACGGTGAAGGAATCATCGTAAAATTTTGAGTTGTGACTCGGTGTATTAAGTAATAAATTAGAGGAGGAACGCAAAGAGGCATGGTAACCAAAACGCTCTTTGAGATAAGAAGGGTAGCTAGGATTGAACAGCACACAGTAAAGAAGTGTAAGAATATGAGCATTCCGGCGAAAGCGAATTGGGAGCCACTTGAGCTTCACGCGGAAATTGGAAATATGGTCATATTTGCGTAATCCAAATATAAACCGAATACAGAGATTTTGTAGTCGCTCAAGTTTGTTTAATTGGTCTTCAGTTAAATCAGGATAGCTAGCATCGGCGTAATCGAGTATGGGTAAAATCAAGTAACTTTAATACTGTGAGCTGTTTATTGTCCATTCCCATGCGAATGTCATCCGTGATTTTAACTAGAGCCGTAACAGTACTATGTCCTGCACGAAATGCTGATTGAAGAGGATTTAATAGGTTATTTCTTGTCAAAAACAGGTTTAGTTGTTTTTGGACAAGACGCTCAAGGACTTTGGATAAAAAAGGAAGAATAGAAATAGGACGAAAATCAGAAAGACGAGAAGGATTCGATTTTTTTGGCAAAGGAATTATGTGAGCGTCCTTCCATGCCATAGGAAATGTACAAGAGGAAATAGAATGATTAAGGATTTTTGTAATTGTAGGACAGATAATATCAATTATATAAATTATCATGTTACGGCTTATATCTGCATTGGAAGTAATGGCGAGAACGTTCTTCTTAACATCACAATCGGTGAATTGTGTAAAAGTAAAAGGAGAGAAATCAGGAGTTGGTAGTGAGGAAAGATTATTTAAAGTATTGGTTTTCGCAATACCATCAAAGATAGAAGAGGAAGTGAAGTGTTGATTTAGGAGATTAACATTAATGTTTGGCGGAAGTGAATTCTGAGATGATTTGCCAACTCCTATTGATTTTAGAAATTTCCATACTTTAGACGAATTTTCATTTCCAACTGATTTGTGAATGTGGTACACATTGTATTGCAGCGATTCCGTAAAAGTCTATAATTTTCTAGATTGGCATCAGTAGGATTTCTTTTATATTTGGATTTAGCATTGTTTTTCTTAGCCATCAGTGCTTTGATTTCCTCTGTTAACCAGGGAGTAGGAAGATGTTTTACTCTGACTGGTCGGATAGGTGCATGCACATCATAAAGTTTAGTTAACATAGAGTTGAAAAGTATAATTTATTCATCAACTGAAGGAGATTTATCAATTACAGTCCAGTCTAAGTTGCTAGCATCTTCATGAAGAAGCTTTATATCCATGGCACTAAAATTGCGTTGCAGAAGTATTCTCGATTTTGCTTTAGGGGGACGTATTTTATAAGAAAGATATAATAAATCATGATAGGAGAAAGCATCAGCTGAACATTGACCATGCTTAGCGACGTGTTCAGAAGAAGAAACAAAAATTAAATCTAAAAGAGAAGGGGAGCAATTTGGATTGAAGTGAGTGGCTTGTAGCGGTAAAATGTACATATTACTTGCTTCTACAATAGATCTCAGATGTTTAGCTCGTGAATCATTTTTAAGTATATTTTAATTTATTATCTTTAATTTTTCTCGTAGGTGTAGTATAAAGTACTATGATACATATAATACATTACTCGGGGTAAAATGCGATTTCTACCAAGTGCGTATTTAATTAAAGTCCTCAGCTCCGCTTGGAGCCTCAAAATACACCCTCGTAAGTAATCGGTCACCTTCACCCCTCGGTGAACGATGTACTATTATTGCACGTTAAAATAACATTTAACAGTGAAAGTTAGAGAGAGACAGACTAATAATATAAGCAGCCTTATCGCTAAAAAGGGATTTCTACCGGACAACCTTTGGGTAGATAAAATTTTAAAAAGACAATGGAATCTAGGATATGCAGTTGAAACATTCATTACTTTATGATATGTAATCAAGGTTGAAATAAAATATATTTTGTGGAAACTCTAGTACAACAAATTTCACCCGGGCGATACCGGGCACAAACAGTAGATACTTATGAAAATTGGTCAAGTGCGAGTCGGACTCGCGCACGAAGGGTTCCGTACTATTACCAAAAACAAAAAAAAATCACGTTTGTTGCATGGGAGCCCTTAAATATTTGTTTTAATATAATTTAATAACTAAATATTTCGTATAATATAAGGAAATTTCAACTGTCTAACTATTACGGTTCATGAGATACAGCCTGGTGACAGACGGACGGACAGCGTAGTAATAGGGTACCGTTTTTTACCCTTTGGGTATGGAACCCTAAAAACTAGGTTCATTATCAATTAATAGAGGCCCGTAATGGATTGCTTCCTAGAAAAAGTAGGCGTTCGAAGATTTTTTAAGCAAAAAAGACTTGCATTTAAGTCTGTTTTGTCTTCCCACCAGGTTGACAGACGACCTGGCTAGTGCCGCAGGAAGCCGATAAATGCAGACAGCTCAGGATCGGCCTTTGTGGAGACATATGGGGGAGGCTCAGGTTCAGAAATGGATTTCTAGCTAAAACGTGACTGATTAACAGTTTTTCTTCCAATCTTAGCCAGACCCGAAGGATGCAGCTAACTTAAATGGTCTAACTCAATTCGGAATATGCGAATCATCACTGACGCAGATTGGAATCACAGTAATTAAATTCGTGAATATCATCGACTGAAAACTTCTTTTAGTCCGACCATCTACTGGCTGATTGTCATGACTAGCAGCAAATGTGGTGCCGCTGAGCTTGCCTACAATTGCTTGCAAAACCTCAAGCTGCTTGCTGGTTGAAGGTCTTCGAGGAGCGTCACAAATAAAAGTCCACGTTATCAAAACAATTGCAAAAAGATAAAGGAAAAGACAGAGAGCATAAACAAGCATTTTTGGTTGCAATGTTGGTATTGCCAATAGCTGCTTACAGGGGCTCAATTTGGATTAAAAAAAAACACTGATTGGTCGAAAGCTTTTTTTAAGGTGGTATCACACCCATACGAGTAAAGTTTGCAAGAATTTGAGTACTGAGTACACTTTTTAACTTGAAAAAAGTAAATGTTTATAGTTCAAATCTTAATCAAGTGATATGCTAATAAAATAATACTTTGTCTTTTAAAACAGTTAGAAAAAAAAACATGAAACACTATTTTTGGGCTTTAATTCAAATTGAGTGATATTCTCTTCATTCTGATTTCATAAAATAAATATAAATATGACCAAGTGAATTTGCTAATTGCATAGTTCTAAATAAATATTTGAATTTTATACCGACACAAAATCGAGAAAATCGAGACTTTCAACGTGCGGTCACGTGTTAGCGCCTATCGTACGTGAAACTGTGTCTCTTTGAGTGCTTCAATAGTGTTATATGTCTTTGTTCACTAGTTGAAACGTCACGATTTTCCTAGGATATATAGCCTTAATTGCGGCTGACCCTAAAAACTACAGGGAACTTACTGGACCTTCTGCTGACTACACGTCCGGATAGATACTCCGTCTCAGTGGATGGGCCTCTTGGCTCCTCGGATCACTGTCTCGTCCGGACTCAAATGTCATGCACACAACCTGATCCTTCTGGGCCAACTAATTGGCGTCGTGTGTAGCATTATAAGTCGGCAGACTGGGATGGATTGCGAGAATTTTATGCATCGTACCCGTGGAGGTAGATCTGCTATAGCTCAGAAGATCCTGACGTCTGCGCAGTCGCAGTCACTGAGACAATCCTCGCTGGTATGGAATGTTTCATTCCTAACCTGCGAGTAGCTGCCGGCGTCAAAAAACGACCGTGGTTTAATAGGTCTTGCAGAGAAGCTAAAATTCTTAAGCAAACTGCGTATGAGGCTTGGACCACGGCTCGTAATAATAAGGATCCGAATTTAAAACGCAAATTAAATGCTGCCTCGAGGTTCAGTAAGAAAGCAACTGCCAGAGCAAAATTCAAATTTATCGGCAAAATAGGTGGGCGACTTGCGAGCTATCCTTCTGGGAGTCGTGCTTTCTGGTCGCTTGCTAAAGCTGCCGAGGGGAACTTCTGCCAGTCGTCATTACCACCACTGCGAAAGACCGATGGTAACTTGGCCCACAGTGCAATAGAGAAAGCCGATCTATTGGGCAGTCTCTTTGACTCTAACTCGAATGTGAACGACGAAGGCGCTTTACCACCTACTTTACCGTGGTGCGGTAAGACCATGCCGAAAATCTCTATAACACAGCGCAAGGTCCGGCGGGCGTTGCTTTCCCTAGACGTTCATAAGTCGAGTGGGCCACACGGCATACCAGCAGTGATGCTTAAGCAGTGTGCTCCTGAGTTATGTCCTGTACTCACGCGCCTCTTCACGCTTTCCTACCACATTAGGCAATTTCCGTCTTCATGGAAGACTGCGAATGTGCACCCGGTGCCCAAAAAGGGCGATAGATCAGATCCATCGAATTACAGGCCTATCGCTATAACCTCTCTCCTCTCCAAGGTGATGGAGCGTGTGATCAACACACAGCTTTTGAGATACCTAGACCTGATCAGTGACCGTCAATATGGCTTTCGCCACGGTCGCTCAACTGGTGACCTTCTAGTGAATCTCACACACCGATGGGCACTAGCCATTGAGAGTCAGGAGGAGGCATTGGCATGTCGCCTAGACATAGCGAAGGCGTTCGATCGGGTCTGACACCGGGGTCTTCTATCGAAGTTGCCTTCTTACGGAGTGCCCGAGGGTTTGTGCAAATGGGTGGCTAGCTTTTTGTCCGGCAGAAGCATACGAGCCGTAGTTGACGGTAGTTGCTCTGATAGCATGGACATTAATGCTGGTGTCCCGCAAGGCTCTGTGCTGTCTCCTACGCTGTTTCTACTGCACATCAATGATATTTTGGACATCAACAACATACATTGCTATGCAGATGACAGTACTGGAGACGCTTATTACACGGGCCGTGCAAGCATCCCACGTTCCTTTGTGGAAGAAAAGCGTGAAGAACTTGTGTCTCAAATCAAGATCGGTCTGTCCAAGGTCTCTGACTGGGGGCGGGAAAACTTGGTCCGATTCAACCCTTCAAAGACACAAGTCTGCGCATTCACCGCTAAGAAAACCCCATTCACTGTAGTCCCACAATTCCAGAACACTCCCCTCTCCATCTCCAAGAGCATTGGGATCCTTGGCGTTGACATCTCCAGCGATGTTCAGTTCCGAGATCATTTGCTAGACAAGGTAAAGCTGGCGTCCCAAAAACTTGGTGTACTCAACAGAGCGAAGCAGTACTTCACGTCGGGGCAAAGGTTGCTACTTTACAAGTCGCAAGTCCGGCCCCATGAGGAGTACTGCTGCCATCTCTGGGCGGGTGCACCCGGATACCAGCTTGGCCCTTTTGACTCGGTTCAACGACGGGCTGTAAGAATTGTCGACGATCCCAAACTCACTTGCGGTATCGAGCCCTTAAGTCTGAGGAGAGACTTTGCCTCCCTGTGTGTGTTCTACCGCTTGTACAATGGATTGTGTTCTGAGGAATTGTTCGAAATGATGCCCACGGCTACTTTCTACCATCGCACCGCTCGCCATCGACAGGGAATTCATTCTCACACTTTGGAACCAAAATGGTCGCGTACAGTGCGGTTTCAGAGAAACTTCCTCCCGCGAACCCTTGGGTTGTGGAATGAGCTCCCTGCCAAGGTTTTCTCTAAGGACTACAGTATGGGGTTCTTCAAAAAAGAAGTTATTAGATTTCTGAAGGGTCGGCAACGCGCGAGTGATGCCCCTAGTGTTGCAAGCGTCCATAGGCTACGGTGACCGCTTACTATCAGGCGGACCGTAGGCTTGTTTGCCACCTTAGTGGTATAAAAAAAAAAAGTCGTTAACTCGCTCTGGAACTTTTTTGCCGATTCAAATCTCGATTTGCAAGTATAGTAAAATGCAAAAAAGCAGGGAGAAAGAACAAGGGAGAGACAGAGAGAGAAAATGCGGTTTTCCTTCTGTCACCGGTACATACTTTAAGTATATGTTAAATTGTGAAAAATTTATTATATTTTAGATCTTTCTCCAAATTTTTCATTATTTTTACACACATGATAACTCTTAAAATATCAAAGGCACATTTGTATCCAAAATACAACAGATGCGTTAATAATAGCTCAACTTTTTACGTGACTGCTTCTTAAAGTGAACAAAGATAAATTTATACTTTTTTAATTTTTATCTGTTGTGTACATCGCCGCTTCCGCTTGTAACTTGTTGCCGCGGCACGTTTTGACAGTAAATCAGCTGCACCTGCAATATTAACGTCAACTATCACACACAGATGGCGCCACGTGCTCACACAAGTTCTTTATAATGGAACAGCAATCTAACAGGATTATGTTTTTTGTTGGAGATGCCATAGAAAGGCAAAAGATAGTGAAAGGAAAACTCCTTTGTCTCCCCCCTTTCAGTGCACTAATCCATTAGCGCGGATATCACAATCGGCTACATCAAAGGGTAGTCTTTCAGAGAAAACCCGACCTGTGTGTGACTCAGTATCTTGTTCCATTGTTAGGTGTATCTTTTGTTTTAGATTTAAGGTAAGAGAGGTTTAAAATTTAGCTGAACGCCTTTAAGGTACCATATTGGGTAACTTTTATAAACAACTTTTTCTGTGTCGTTACTAAAGTATTCTGTCTGTATTTTCCGGAGTGAAGCATTTTGTCCATATCCAAACTCAAAAAATATAATAAAAATGGATTTTTCAAAAGAATATGTTATACGATAGGGTGATACCTTGACTAACACAAGGTTTTTGTTGGTTATAACTAAAAAAAAAGGAAAGTTTGCAGCGGAATATTTCACCATGTTAAAAGTAAATCCTTACAATAATTTAAAATTACCGATAAGGATATTCTGCCCAATAAGTTAATACTTTTTGTCCCCGTTTAACGTATACGACATAACGATTTCCAAACGTTTAATTTGATCTATGTGTGTACGAGATTTCAGCACTGTAGTCTAAATAGTCTCTGAATAAAATTTCTGTATCAAAAATTTGTGTGTAAAACAAAACGTGTTTTGACTTCGAAATCAAAAAGAGAGCAACCATAAAAATGTCTGCTTTTTTCAATTATCCCTGTTTTTTTGCGTTAATTGTACTTTGCCCCCACTTCTGTTCCCACTCCCGCGTAACGATGTTGGCTTCTAAAGTGTTTGTTTCCAAACCTTTCTCTAAAACTAAAAGGTGAAAAGAACTATCAACAGTAAGCAGATTGAAAAACTTTCCTAGAAGATAAATTAGGGACGCGCGTCACGTGCGATCAGAAGTTTTGAGAACCCTTTTAGCGCAAAATTAATGAAAGAAAGATGACATTGTCGAATACTTCAAGAATACAATGAAATCGTTAGACTTTGTGGGTTGTTGTAGACACATTTTTTATCATCGGGCAAATGTAGATACTTTTATACAGGTTAATTTATTTTTAACATGTTGTGCTCGGCGGATTCAATCACGTGATCTAACATACCTATAGCACATATATGAGCCTACCAGAGAGTAAAACGAGATAAAAATCAATCCTTTTATAGTGCAACAAACTTTTCTCGATCCGGTGGACAGAAACCAAAACTACAGTCGCCATATTGAAATGGTATAATCTTACAACGACACTAGCGACCACTTCTCACTATGTCTTCACTATGTTAATTGTAACAGCGAAAAATTCATAACATAGATATTACACTTATCTGGTCAAACATACTGACTGACCAACCCCTTTTACACATAAACATAGTGACTGACTGATTTACAGATTAACATAAAGACGTTATAAAGTTTTGTATGGAATAAAAAAAACCAGCTCTAATATAAATGTACAGACTGAGGTCGTATCACATAGCTGAAGGGGGATAATTTCAGTCATGAAACTCATAAAAGTTTTTCGATTAGCACCTGCCTTGCCGGTTTGCGTTGCGAGATGCGGGACCTGTTGGGGGCGGTCCGAAACTACGCCTGTGATGTGATATGTGGTGATCCTATAAATAAACATGGTGATTAAAGAAAAGGGTACAACAGTCTATGCATACGTAATTACATACAGATACTGCTAAACTGAAATACAAAATACATGTGCTATATTTTAAGTGGCAAATAAAACAGACTTGTTCAAATCTTTAAAAAAAATAAGTGTAGGATATAAGACCCACATATGTAATAAAAAAAAAATCGTCACAAGTTTTTCCGTTATAACGTTGTCAGTTATTGATATTTTAGATGAGACTGACAGACAGGAAGACATACTAAATTACTTCAGCATTTAGAATCTAAGACTTTTTCTACTAAAATATATCAACCATTTTTTCTAAGCCACTTTTAATTTGGAGTTCATGGAAAGAGTAAACAAATATCTCAATCGTTTGCCTAAAAATATTGAAAAAAAAAAGATCTGGTACTCTTTTTTAGTCCCAAGATTGTATATTTCTTTGGGTTAGAACTTTGTGTTGAGAAAAAACAAAACCTTAGTACTAAGTATTTTATTCAACTATTTTAGATATTTCTTAAGGTTAAGGAAATTAAAATTAATGCATGAGCTCTAAGCCAAATAGGAGGAAAATAACTGTCCCGAACTTCAAAAAGCAGATTTCTTTATAAACCTACTTGCTCAGATTCCCTATTTTAGCATAAAGGCTCAGAATCATGAAGGGTTGCTACACCTGAAATAAATCTGCGTTTTAAATAAAAAAGGATATTTTTTGAGAGGTCTGGTCGCTGTAATATCGTTTGGAATGTCGCACATATCTGGATTATCCTCGGCGTTGACGAATGCTAATTTTGTTCGTTAGAAGTGCAGGTGTGGAGCCAGCTGTGTCCGCTCTATGACGTTACCGCACCTTGGCCGGTCGGACAGTTTTATTACCTTTATTGGCTCGGATCGTCCACGTACGTACAAACAAAAGCCTCTTTCAGTTAGCTCTTGCTCTTGATAGCCTATTTTGCTTGAATTGCTCTGTTTAAATTTTCCCTTTTATTGTACTCACCATTTGTAATCGATATTGTTATCAAAATGTTTTATATGAATTTAGAAATAAGTGTAATGAACTCGTGGCATACTATTGGGAACTTCTTTTAGAATTTATTTGTTTAGAGTTTGTTTATTATTGTTTATGTAATGGATAAAGCATTCGCTTTAAATATTGATCAAGGTCGTAAGTTCAGTCCCCACCTTCGGACATGGACTTTGTTCTGTTCGTCGTCATTATTCACTGCTAATGTAGAGACAGGTATTCGTTTCTTTATAATTCATGTGCTTGGGCTAAGAAAGCAATTAGATTTGTCAAAAATAAATGAATGGGTCACATACATTATAATTCCATTTTGCATAGTGCGGGAGATATGAGAATTATTACTAAATTGTAGCCTCTGGTGACCTCAATTAAGTATTTTAAGTTATGTAGTCTTAAAGATATTAATTATATCTTTATTATAAATAATAAATTTAATAATATTAAACAATATTTCTATATATAAAATTACGAATGGTACGCAGGCTCTCAAACTTATATACCGCTTTTTTTCGCACATTTTCACAGCCAACAATAATACTAACTTAGTACAGAGTAGGTTTTTCGCATTCCCGGCCTTTTTCAGTTCCCGGATATCAGGAATTATTGTTTGTCGTTTCTGGAATCATCAGGTACCCAGGCTTTATGATATCATAGACTGGGAAAGGTTTCTCACATGTTTTTTTGTCATCAAACTATTTTTTTTGGTTATTAAACTTTTATTGCAAAAAAATCTAAGAAAAATTTATTATTATTAATTTTTTTTCATTTGTTAACTATAAATATCTCTTTTTTTCTCTTGTCTGATCAAACAAACAAATTCACACACTATTTTTTACTTACGTACATATATTCTTTGGCATTTTGGTTATTTATTACAAGCTTATTCTTGCGACACTTGCTCGTTGCTCGTTCACGTGGACTTTTGATAAAAGTAAAAGGAATCTTTTAGCTGTTTTTTTCGTACAAAAATATTGCAATTGTCATACAAATTTTCATCCCCGATTTTGTCCTCTAGACGATGATATTTCGAAAACGGCAAAAAGCGTCGGTCACAATTATTATCCTAAAGTCCAACTTCAAAAATAACTTCTCCATCTTCTCGGTGCACTTGACCGCGGTGTGATAAGCCAATAGTTGAATATTCACTGCGACAGGTCCCATTAGCGAGATTTACGTCCGACCAACCTCTGGAACTGGACAGGGCGCCTGATTTACTGACCGGTGACAGTGGTTGAGTGAGCTGACAACGCTTTTGTAAGCTGTGTATGCACTTCCATCTTGCTAGATGAAATTAAAAAACAACATGATTTTTGATTTTTTTCCCTAACTTTGTATAGCTTGGGATATAACAGAAGTTATTAAAGTTGTTGTTCAAGGAGCATCAAAATCTCACACATTGAGTAAAAATATGCGTATGTATCAGCTTAGGTTCATTCTTTAGTGCAATAAGGGTTCTAATAAAAAAATCCTCCGTAAGTAAGTAAGGGGCAATGTGCTGCTGCAGCTACAATTAGCTTACAATTAGCTTACACTACACGAAACCCTGAGTTATTCGTACCGCTCACATCTTTATATATTCTCGCTTGTATGTTACTAGGTACGGCAATGTCCCGCACAGAATCTACAATGTAGTTTTAATTGAAACAGTAAATGCTAGTTAACTTAAGGAAACGTCACTCAACCTGCTGCTAAGTTACTCTTTCTCTCAAAGTTGAGCATTTGGTGAATCGTTGATTCTAAGGCTTAATAGGAGTCGATCATTGATGCTGAGGCTTACTTCATTGCGAATTTGAATAAATTATTAACATAGTTATGTAAGTTTTAAAGTTACACGACGACATTTAGAAAAGTTTAAGTTTAAGTCGATAAGACAAAGCGAAAAGCTCTTTAATCACACAACACGTCCGCACGTGACTAATCAAGATATATTATTTGTGCATGTTCTTCGAATAGGTACCATACAAAATTTATTTAAACATATTAAAGTTACATTTTTGAATATTTGTTGTCTTTTAAATAATGTTATTCAAAATACTCAATATAAGTAATAGTTCCATGAAAGAACAAAAACTCAGCAAAAGTGCTTAACATAGAAAAGCAATTAATACCGTATAATTCGACCTCTCGGTAGAAACAATCGCGCCCAGACTCGCGAGTTCAGACTTTTATAAATGAAACGTAATAAAAAGGGATTAAACATTTAACAACTTATTTCCAGAGGAAATGGCACAGAATACTATAAGAGTACCTGTTGCAGACGTGAAGTAATAAAGTGCCGCAAGTTCATTCTGATTTATTAAATGTATAAAACAAAACGGTTTAATATTTTAATATCCGACCACAACATTTCAATTTTCTTATTTTCATAACAAAAAATATTTTGAGGTTGTTGCAACATTGGAAATGATTACTATGTACATATATTTTACAAACAGTACAAAAAGTACTAAAACTAGTTTAGTTAGTACCGTAGGACATAGGACTTGTTTTATATTTTAACATTCAGATTTTTTAAATTAAGTTTTACGAAGAACATTTAAAAAAATATCCCTATATTTCCTCACATAAAAATTCCTCTCACGGCTCTTTTACGGTAATATACAAAAATATGTATCAATGTTTTATAATTGCTATAATATAATTCCGTAAACAAATATACCCAATGTAAGTTCACCCTTTGCACAAAAATCCAAACACTTGTATGTCCCGTAGTTCCGTGTAGCTATATTATCTTTTATTATTTTAATTGTGCTCCAGCGGCCGACCCTTGCTTGTTACGGTTTTATTCTAGTGGCAGCCGCTGCCCGAGAATACTGTTGTATGTTTAAATGTTTATACTCGTATGGCGGTCTTCGTATTTGATTAATGGCTACTGCCCGTGACTTCGTTAGCTTCTACGTTTTTTTTTCAGGTTTGCTTTGACCACACATTGGAACTTACATTGGGTATATTTGTTTACGGAATTATATTATAGCAATTATAAATTTGATTTGATAGTTTATCAAAAATTTGCGGCTAACCTGAGTAATAATGTAATTTTTGCTAAAAATTATAATATAAAAGATGTAAAGTTTTAATTAGTTTTATAATTGATAAGCTTTATCATGCGGTTATTAAAACAAACAAAAAACCTAAACACTTGTTACATCTGAATAGTAACTAGTAAGGTCTCGACACTTCATGCATAGACTCGAGGCGAAGCATCTTGTGAGTAAATGACATATCTGCTTGCACCTTTTTCGTAACAATCTTGACCGGGGCTTAGTGAGTCAATAGTCGAATATTTACTGCGACAGGTCCCATTAGCAAGATTTACGTCCGACCAACCTCTGGGACCGGACAGGGCGCCTGATTTACTGACCGGTGACAGAGGTTGAGGCTGAATAATGCTTTTGTAACGTATACAAGCTTCCACTACGGGGGCGACATTGAAAGTTTTGTGAAATCATAAATAAAACGATTCATAACGAAATATAATATGTTTTTTACTTTTTAAAATTATTTTTGTTTCATTTTTGATACTTTTTTAATTCACTCAAAGCCTTCCTAAAGCAAGAGGCCCACTCTTCCGTTTTGTTTAAAACCGGCACCGGATCTTTTGGCTCCTCAAAGCTTCAGGCAAAATCTGTAGTAATTACATCATTATTAGTTTAAACAGTGTGAGTTAAGTTATTAGATACTGAACTAATTAATTACAGAATCATATCTATTTTTAGTCTATATATAAATACAGTACAATGAATAACTGATTACTTTAAAATAAAATGTAAAACATGCTTAAAACATTATGACACAATTTCGAAAGAAGGTAGTCCATAATTTAAACGAACTCGCCTTGCAAACAACAAAAACATATAAATACAATAATCATTTTAAGCACCTACTTGATAATATATTGATTAATATGAATATACCGCCTATGTGATACCGCATGTTATATCACAAAATAAGAACATCTCATATCGAATATTATCATATTGATTCTGAAACATTATTCGAACAGCAAAACGTAATTAAATACATTTCGTTTTTAAATTAATTCGGAAGTCAGCACCACGGCCGACAGGATCCCGTGTTTAATTTGATTTTCGTAAATGTCGACCTTTTTATTTCCATTAACTAATCGTGCGGAAAATTTCAGCGGGGTGTAAAAAGGTTTTTCAATGAATGTGGAAATTGTTTTTAAAGCCGGTAAACGGTGATATTTGTTACATTTAGCTTTTCAAATCATGAAGGTTCCTGTAAACACAACTAGCTGATCTCTTATAATACGCTGATGGTGATTGTTATATATATATATATATATATATATAAGTTTTAAAGTTGTATAAACGTTTTATATCTTCGAGTCTCTGTGCTCGAAATAAATTATATGTCCTACGCTCTTTAGGCTATTTAAATCTATAATATTGTTTGTATTTTCATTAGTTGATATATAAAGCATGTTTCGTTAAACAGTACCTAAATACTTCTCTTTTCCTAGGAAATTAGTACACGACCAGGCGCCGGCGGCGGTAAAGTAAAGTAAAGCGAAAGCTTTGACGATTTGATAAAGCTTTAAAGTAATGTTAGTTATTAGTAATGTAGTAGTTATTTATCACTTACATATCCCGCTTTGACACAAGCAACTTTGCCAATTAATTTTGGTGGCACTGGCTAGCGTAAAATTTCAAGCGTAGCTTTACTTCCTTACAACTCTTTCGTACACTCGTAAAATTTTGCAGAATACCATTTTTTTACAGACGCTGCGGAGGAGTTAAATACATTGTGTCCCAGTGCAGGTATTCCTAAGGAACCAATTGAACAAAAACTTTGGGACCCTACACTGGTATAATTTGCTCATACTCTTTTGAATCAAAAGTTTAATGGAATTTCAGACAAAGACCGTTTACTAGCAGTTTTGCAAAAAGAATCTAGCTATTGGCTTCACACCATAGTAGCTGTTAGGATTCACCTCGGGGTTGGGGTGTGCTGTTCTGACAGGTACTCCTGGGGTAGCGAATAACGATATCGACCAGTTTGGACTTCATGAACTTTCATGTGGAATGAGTGCCGACTGCATTAAAAATATACCGATAATCTATTAAAAAGAAGGTAATACAGTTTCTGTTTCATATACATGCGCACGTTTAATCGATTAATGGGTTCGACTTTACCACTTAGAAGTACAGCTATGAAAAACATTTACTAAAATAAACCTGTATTTCAAATATAAAAAGTATAAACAAAATAAAAAAAGTAAGTATATTTTTTTAGAGGTCCGGTCGCTGTAATATCGTTTGAAATGTCGCAATATCTGGCGGATCGTCGACGAATGCTAATTTTGTTTGTAAAAAGTGCACGTGTGGAACCAGCTGTGTCCGCGCTATGACGTTGTGTCCGCACCTCGGCCGGTCGGACGGTTTTATTACTTTTATTGGCTCGGCTCGTCCACATACGTACGACCAATTGCCTCTCTCAGTTTGGTCCTGACCGCCTTCGACAGCCTATTTCTTTAAACTGAAGTTACCAAAAGTAGATGGCGTGCGTATTATTGATATTACCACTATGTTATCTGTAATATTGTTGTTAATTAGCTTTTAAATAACGTTTTGTTGACCTTTTTCAAAATATCTTGTATTGGAGCTTAAATCTCAAGTGGACATAAAAATATAATAAAAAAAGCTTTATGAACTGACAATCGTACTTTTGTGAAAAACTAACTATTTATTTGTAAATTTTTACACAATCAGATAATCGCTGCAAAACCCCAACCGACAACTTTGTAAAACGCCTTGTCTCATAAAATGTAAATGTTAAACGTTGCCTCGCAGTTCCGCGTAGCTCTTACCTTTTATTTTAATAGTGCTCCAGTGGCCGACCCCAGCAGCCCTGGGCCTTGTTACTGTAACAACTTTATTTTGCTGCTTTCACGGAATATTTTACACTGTTTACATTCACAGTGGCGCCATTTCCCATAGATTATTATTTTTTGTAGATTTAAGCTATGTTTTACATTCCTAGTACCATATCTAGAGTCACTTTTCATATGTGTTCCTAAATATGTATTTATTATAACTGTAATTTAAGTAACAGCAATCCTTATTAGAGACTAGGTACCTACTTGTTTTCTAGCTTACACAACACATGTGATTAAATGAATGAATGAACGAACAATTTTAAGTATAGCCTAAAATTTTTTATTGCACTTATTTTTCCATAAAAGGTCGTTAAATAGCAAATAAATGCTAGGAAATTAAAACGTGTTGACAGGCAGAAGGAAATAGAATTTCCTACAACTTTGAAGGGGTTTTAAAAATTTCCTTCTTATATTTTAACAAATTCACACTTACCGTTAAGTTAATTGAGCGTGCTAATTACAAATTCCCTGTGTAAGATGCCGTTTGTTGGCTGCAAGAAAGTACCCAGGACGCGTTTAGCTGCATTCGTATTCGTATCCGGCACACGGACACCTGAGTTACTGCTGACTTGTTTATATACACACGAGAGCAACGAATAATGAATGAAAATAAAGAATGTACCTTACATTTTTTTTAGATGTACATTGTATTTAAAAATGGTGGTTTCTATGTGAGATAATTCAAATATGCCGTACGATTGGGATTGTCTTCAAAAAGTCATCCTCCTCCATTTTATTGTTGTCTTTTTAGTGTAGATATTAAAATTTAAACATTGGTGCTAACCTGTGATTCAATGGAAATGAAATTTTTTTTTGTAAAAGCTGGTTTTACAATCTATTTTGTTCTTTAAGAAAAAAAAACCATGAGTCAAACATCAAAGTACAATTATGCTATACGTTTAGTTCAGTAGTTAACGAAGGTTTTGGACCCATTTTCAACCCGCATGTGATTATTTTTGGCGTAGAAAATCGAACTTACGTTTGATTAAATTGAAAAATAATTTTGCAGTTTATAAATACTCCATAAAAACATGAGAACACAAAAGGATGTTTTTAAATATTAGCACAGCGTTACGTGAATAAATATACATTTTGTTTTTAAATAAATTCTTAAGTCGGTAACACGGCCGTCATGATGTTGTGTTTCATTTGATTTTCACTTCTTTACGTTTTAGGGTCGGCTCAGACCGAGACGCGACGCGACTTGAAGAGGCTTAAAGATGCGCCGCGCGATGTTGGGATGCGAAAATATCTTTTATTTAAATCTAATAAACGTCGATAATTGTTTTGCGAGAAACTGAATTATAAATAACTAGCTTTTGCCCGCGGTTCCACCCGCCCTAAGGACTGACTGACTTTTAAGATTGCAATATAGGCTAGATCACGTAAATACGCCGTTTTTGTGTAAAGTAAAGGATTGAAAAAAATATGTGTTTTAAAACATGCTTTTATCTAGTTCCTTACCTTTTTACTTACTAAATGATTTTCAGTTATTGTATTGAATGCAATAAAAAATCTGGAAGTGAATATTGTTTCAACACTTTGTGCAAATGTTTGAAGCGAGTATTGCATTTACTTGTAGTGAAAGTTGGTTAAATAATTAGCATAAATAAATGAATAATTAAATTATTTTGGACATCACACACAGCGCCGTCTAGCCCCAAAGTAAGCTTGTGTTATGGGTACCAGACAACGGATACAAATACATAAATATTACTTTTTTTTTGTAAATACATACATATCACACATAAATACATCTAGATTCGAGACCAAGACAAATGTTTATATTATGACATAAATGTTTGTTCAGTGCGGGAATCGACCCCTCACCTTCTGCACAGCAGGTGGCCACACTACCAACTAGTCTGCGAGGGAGTCAAATAGCTTGTGATCTGGTGCATTGACTGTAAGTTGTAGCAAAAAGTCAAAAAATATGACTACAGAACGGTACAAAAGTTAAATTCCATACAAAAAATTTAAAGTTTTAAGGCGTTCTTTTGGTATCAATTACTTAAGAAGTATATATCTCATAGTAAGATATATGACATTGTGTAATTATTTTTAGTTAGTATTACATAAATTAGCTTTCTGACCTTTATAACACTCTTAAAATACAATTTTTTTTTTGCCGCTTTGCATGGGAGGCACCCTTAATTTTGAGGGTTCTGTACCCAAAGGTTAATTAGTGGAACCTTATTACTAAGACTCCGCTGTCCGTCCGTCCGTACGTCTGTCACCAGGCTATATCTCATGAACATAGATAGTAAGACAGTTGAAATTTTCACAGAAGATGTATTTCTGATGCCGCTATAACAACAAATACAAAAAACAGAATAAAATAAATATTTAAGAGGGCTCCCATACAACAAACGTGATTTTTGTCCGATTTTGCTCGATATTGATGACGGCAACAGGTAAACGCTTAAAATATTCACAGAATATTTAGTTATATATATATAGTCACTTTAAAAATAAATAATTAAATAAAAATAAAACAAATATTTAAGAGGGCTCCCATACAACAAACGTGATTTTTTTACCGTTTTTATAGTCCACTGCTGAACGTAGGCCTCCTCCATATGTCTCCACAACGGCCGGTCCTGAGCCGTCCGGGTCCATCAGCTTCCTGCGGCTCTAACCATGTCTTCTATCAAATTTGGTAGTAGGCTATCTCACGCTGCGTCTTCCGATCCGCAGTCGAGAAGGTTATTGGAGGCCTATGTTCGAAGACTGATAAATCAAAAATGGATGGATGGACTAAGTACATACTAGTGATCGGAGTGCTTCAACCTTGGATGTGTTTTCGGAAATTTAGGAATCTCAGACTTCCCGCAGGGTACTAACGGTAACTGATCCCTCGGGTGCAGACTTCCATTGAATTATTTGTTGCATGAAATAAATTTACCAAAAATACTCTAGCTTAATTTCTCAAGAATTTTAGGTAAAACTAATAATACTTTAAATTTCTGTTCCTCCCCTCGACTGAAACGATTACGACCCAACGGCAAGTTCAAACTTCCATTACTTTAAGTAATAAAAGAGCATTTAATATTTAATAACATGTTCCTACTGTATACCTGCAGATCCGCTACAGATGCGAAGGAATAAGTGCAGCAAGTTATAGAAAATGATTGCATATAAATACTTCTTAAACCAAAATATCTGTTTGGAAAAGTTTGCTATCGTTTTTACCCTGCAACACCCTGTGGGTACTAATTAGACATATACTTTTGACGATTTTTGTTGAATCTTTGATTGTGATTTATTCCGTAATTTCATTTATTTTATTAGTTGTATACCAAAACCTTGAAAAAGCAACCGCGGTACTACTGGTGGTAGGCGAGATCTAGGGGAGTTGAAAAATTTTGACAAAGTATTATTCACACAAATGTGAGTGCCTCTTATGCAAAGCGGCAAAAAAAATATTGTATTTTAAGAGTGTTATAAAGGTCAGAAAGCTAATTTATGTAATACTAACGATGTAAATGCACTAAAAATAATTACACAATGTCATATACCTTACTATGAGATATATACTTAAAGATAAAACTTTAAATTTTTTGTATGGAATTTAACTTTTGTATCGTTCTGTAGTAATATTTTTTGACTTTTTGCTACAACTTACAGTCAATGCACTAGATCACAAGCTATTTGACTCCCTCGCAGACTAGTTGGTAGTGTGGCCACCTGCTGTGCAGAAGGTGTGGGGTCGATTCCCGCACTAAACAAACATTTATGTCATAATATAAACATTTATGTGTGTCTTGAGTCTGGGTGTATTTATGTATGATATGTATGTATTTACAAAAAAAGTAATATTTATGTATTTGGATCCGTTGTCTGGTACCCATAACACAAGCTTACTTTGGGGCTACACGGCGCTGTGTGTGATGTCCAAAATTATTTATTTATTTATTCTAATTATTTGATCTTAAAGGTCAGTCAGTCTTTAGGGCGGGTGGCACCGCGGGCAAAAGCTAGTTATTTATAATTCAGTTTCTCACAAAACAATTATCGAAGTTTATCAAGTTTATTTTCGCATCCCAACATCGCGCGGCGCATCTTCAAGCCTTTTCAAGTCGCGTCGCGTCTCGGTCTGAGCCGACCCTAGAACGAAGATGTATATTTATTCACGTAACGCTGTGCTAATATTTAAAAAAACATCCTTTTGTGTTCTCATGTTTTTATGGAGTATTTATAAACTGCAAAATTATTTTTCAATTTAATCAAACGTAAGTTCGATTTTCTACGCCAAAAATAATCACATGCGGGTTGAAAATGGGTCCAGAACCTTCTTTAACAGTGCTATAGAGCCCCAATTTTCGAGAAAGAGGTTAATCGCCGAATCCAACTCGGTTGGGCAGCATTTGGAAAACTACTATTTTCTCGTCCTTAATACCCCAGTGCTTCAAGTCAAAAGTCTTCAACCAGTGTGTGTTGCCAGTGATGACTTACGGCACTGAGACGTAGCACCTAACTATGGACCTTATACGAAAGCTTGCTACTTACCACTAAAAACCGGCCAAGTGCGAGTTGTACTCGCGCTCCTAAGGGTTCCGTACCTACCAACATTTATGTAATTCACAAACACAAACAAAAGTGTGCCGCTAAGCGGTCTGCCATCCAAGTACTGACCAAGCCCGACGTTGCTTAACTTATATCGTTTCCAACAAACAAATGTGTTACTGTTTCTCTCAATAATAAGCTAAATGGTGCTGTACCGGTAATTTAAAATAGGCCGGTTTTTATTATTCGTTGTTATACTTTAGAGTTCACACTATTTTTCACTGCAGGTTTGAAGTTTGTTTGTGTTACTGTTTTTACGATAGAGCAAAAACAAAGAAAATGTGTTTCTTATATGAGGACCCCCTTAAATTTTAACTTTTTATTATTTGTTAGATAATATCAATCAATTAAAATTATTTATTCAATTTAGGCTCCAATAATTCAGCACTTATGAATGTCATTACGCCATCCGTTCGTAAGTCTATAGGGCGGGAGACCTTGTACTGAGAAGAACTCAGAAAGGGCATTTCTATTCTACCTTTCTCTTACTGCGTCCAATTAAAATTTTGGAAAATGCCCTCCCTATCATAGAAGGACACTTTCCATTACAAACATAAAAAGCATGAAATTTAAAGCACAAGCACAGCATAAAAAAAGTATCTAATTGCAAAATATTAAAAAAAGACAGTCGTATTCATCACTTAGAAATAATCAATGTCTTACAATATTGATAATCAAAAACAAAAAAGTAAGACTATATACTAAGAATACAAAGAAATTTGCGAGGGCAGACCAGCCTCCACAGGCGGTACCCGTTCACGAGTATGACATATAAATTAGCCATCGCTTCGCTCAACCATGTTTTAGGGAACGTAACGACAAACGTACATGCCACCACCGCAGAGACACTGAGAGAGCATGACACACTCAAGCAACTCCAGTAAAACTTCGATTGTACAAGTTACAATGTGTGTAGTAAAGGAACAAAATATAAGAGAAGATTGGAAGGTTCCGAAAGCTTTACCGTATTATAAAACATATTCTGTGAAAAATTCAGGCTTCTTCCTATTTCGGTCTAGAAGATAGAACATTTTAATGATCGGACAATCAAACAGACAGACAGACAGACAGCGTAGGCTTAGTAATAGGGCTCTGTTGTCACCTTCTGGGTACGGAACCCTAAAAAGTACGAATAAAGTATTTTCAAACCCATCAAATATTCCAAATGAAAGCACAAAGTAAATGTAATAAAATTAAACATTTCATTTTCAAATTAATTCGGAAGTCGGTTACACGGCCGACAGACTCCTGTGTTTAATTTAATTTTCACTTCCTTTCGTTTATAAATGTCGGGGTTTTCTCGGGCATCAGCTAATCGGGCGGAAAATTTTCAGTAAGTGTTAAAAAGTCTCCAAAAAAATGGTAAAAACGCTTATAAATTTGATGCAAGCGTGGTATTCATTAAATAACTACCTCTTAAATATATTTTTTTTATCACACTAACTCATAAACAACGTGCAGGCAAAGCGGGTGCTAGGACCATAATAAAAATACAAATTTATAAAAATATTCTACTAATCTTCTAAGCCCACCGGCAACACTCAACTGTGACACAAACAAAAATTGATTCACTACAACATACCTTCATGTCTGTGGAAAACTTTAAAAAGTTATTGAAGACATATTGCCTATACTGAGACCCAACACTTTTTTGTTTTGTCGCGACAAAGTTTTCCACTGTTTCAAATGTGGACTTCACCCACGTCGGGTTTCTTATACATTAACATACAAACATATACATATGTCTTAACGCCATGTTAAGTGGAGTAACGAAAATGTTCTCGAATTTGTTGACAATAATTGTAAAGCTGAGTGTATTTAGAAACCCAAGAGACCACAAAAAGTATAATTTGATATACCAGACCTACGATGCTTGTGTTAGGATAAAATAACCTCAGCTGGCCAGCTGCTCAAGCTACAGTGGACGAGTTAAAAAGATGATTATTTTGGTGTACTACAGGTTTTACTTAAATAAGCATAATAAGTCAGTTCAATTAGCGGTTCATCTATCACTAGAAAAACCGATATTTAGCAAAAATTACAATGTGGCCACGCTTAGCCGACAACGAATTCTTGTCGCAAAAATACGACACGAATATTCGCCCAACCACACTTTACGTATATTGACTACACAGACGAACGCGCATGCCACCACTTAAGTAGTTTAAACGGCTCAGTTCAGTCACAGTGGTACAGCAACAACACATATGCCTTTATCAGACAGCTGCAATCTAAATCTAAGTCATCTTGAGGCCAAAAACAGAATATCGTACATCATGTACGTCACATAACTCATGTACACTGGCTACCGTATTCCAGCCGTTTAAGATCAACTATAAATTACCAAGGTGTATAGTATACAATATCTGAATTATACTTGTTCATATCTATTAAATAAATGTTGATTGGCTTTGCTAAAACCATCGGACGATGTTTGTGAAGACTAAACAAAATCTCTAGAATTACGTATTTTCGTTCTATTATCGTTGCGCAAAAAGATCGAAAGTTACGTAAAGTGAACCAAATGTAACGTCGGACGATCAAATCAAAAGTTACGTAAAGAACAAATGTACGTCGCGCGAACAGATCAAAAGTTACATAAAGTGAAACATATGTAACATCGCGCAAACAGATCAAAAGTAACGTAAAGTGAAAAAATTTAACGTCGCGCGAAGAGATCAAAAGTAACGTAAAGTGAAACAAATGTAACCACGTAACTTTGCTCGAAATTAAAAGGAAATTTTAAAGTGTAAGAACTCGAATTAGTGACGCCACGTTAATTTCTTCCCGCAGATTACTTTCACAGACGTTAAAAAAACTTAGAAACTTCAGATTGATGACGACGGGATGACGAGGGCTTAACACAGTTCCGAGTTAAAAAAAAGTGTTAAACATAAGCATTTTTATGATCTCTGAGCCAAATTTGTAATCAAATGATTACAATATTAGATTCAGTCAATTTTTTATTGAATATTTAAAATGTATAAGATAAAGTGTTAAGCAAATTTGATAAAAGGTGGTGTTAATATCGATACTCAAGAGGTTTTGCAAGAATACCAATGACACCCACACATCCACAGCCACTCAAATTAATCAGTGTCGTGGATTTTTTTCTTTCTTGTAAATATCTAAACTATTCATACTAATATTTTAAATACGAAAGTAAGTTTCTTTGTTTGTCCGCAACAAAACATCGCATCAAGCCGAGGCACAAAGATACATAAAGAGACGGAGACGGTAGCGAAGCTGATGTAAATACAATATTAGTGTTACAAAAATGGGCAATTTGTGCTATTGACACATTAGAATTTAGGATATCTCTGAGGGATAGGTAGGTAAGTAAATATCTTAACTTTATCGTCGCAATTACATACATAAAATCATTTATACGTAGGTATGTTTATAAAAATATTGATTAATTCAGCAAAAAAGAGCACGAATTAAATACCTACTAGAAGTAAAAATAATGTGTTGGTGCATGAGCATGATACACGTCTACACAAAATTTGTAACTTTTTCCCCCGTCAAAGTATATACAATTTTACAACAAAGTTCCTAATAATATTTTACAACTATCAGTAAGTAAATTTAAATCTATTATAAATAAAAATGTAACAAAGGTAAGGTACCAATAAAATTTCAGTAAACAAAAATGGGGCTAAAGATGCTCAATTACAGGCCGCATAGGTCTGAAACTGATATCAAATTGTATGGCCTAAAATAATATGTTTAAAAGTGAAGTTCAAATTCTGTTATTATTATTATTTCTTGCTGGATTCTACTCGGTAGAAATCTACACTGTGAATATGAGATGTGTGGGTGAGAGGGTTCATAAAAATATTATTGAATAACACTGTCGATGCAAAAGTGTTGTTTCAAAAGGTAAAAACCTTTTGACGTGACAACGTCTTATAAATTGGTTTGCCGGGTGACACTTCAAGAAACTGCGTTACGCTCCGCTCACGTTATGCGCTCACAATGAGAGCGAGTGAGAGGCACGCGCCCGCCTAAGAGCGAGAGAGACAGACATAAAATCATTGTCACGTAAAACTTTCGCCCGTATACCGACTTTACAGGCAACCAGTTTTTTTTACTAAAAAATCCCCTTTTGACTTTTGGAAAAGGATATAGGCTACTTTTCATCCCGGGAAAATTCAAAATTTCCCCAGGAACAACTATTGAATTTCTCGTAAATGAATTACAGGTATATGAGACATGTGATGTTAGCTAAAGCTTGCTATATCAAACTTCCTTACTATTATCATCAAGGAGTTGCCGTAGCATTCTTATGCTTATGTTACCAACATAAGCGCAGGCGGAGCGACGGGCAAATGCCAGTGTAAAATTTTTCTTACATTTAATATATATGATTTGCGTATAATTATTTAAAGCTGTGCTCAAGAAAATGGGAGGTTTGAAAGAAAACAGAAAAATATATTTAAATGTATTCAAATATCCCCGTTGCGTCATCGTGCAGCAAACAACGGGAGCCGGTGCAATAGGGCTCATCCCGTCAGGTCACGGTGCACGGTTCCGATGACGTTCAACATTAAAGAGGGAAAAAGATTTTTATTGATTGTAAAACATTTACAAAAGATATAAAAAGATATCAGACAATGTAACAGGGGAATTCCATATTGTCTTTTTGTTTACTTAAATCAATATCCATTAGCAGAGAAATTCTTCAAGATCTAGGCGTTGCTTGTCTGGCTCCACACCAAGTGTCAATTCATAATGTTTGAATCTACCATTGTGAACTAAAACCAGGTAAGTGTTATTAAATATATAAACGAATTATAGACGAAATAAAATATCAAACACATTTAATCTTTTCTATTTTTATTTTATTTTAGTCTAAATTTACTGTTTGCTAATATTTTTCAGACATTTGTAACTTAAATAGTATAATTTATTGCTGATACCATAGAATAAAATGGTTTAATGCAACTTAATATCAGGTTTATAACAAAATTGAAACTAAAATAAAAAATACCGTCAGAATACTTTTATCCCTGTAGGTTAGAGATATTACAAATATCAAATGTTACAGCGAGCCAGTTACTTATTCTAACAGTCTTCACCTTTTACCGATGGTATTCTGATTTAACGTGATAGGAGACGGGTGAGCCTGTTGCCGTCCACCAGAGAGACAACTTTTATAATCCACAAATTATAACTTTTAGGACAAGTAAGGCTAAAGGAAAAATAAAAAAAAACACGCTTGTTTATTTGCTCTTTTAAATGTTTTACATATACCGTCGAATGATACTTATATATCTTTAAATGCTACTCCATACAGTTTTAACCAATATCTTTAAAGAATTTAGAACGGGGCTTTCCTGATAAAAATATCTTGAAACATACTTTCCAGTACAACACTTAGGTATCTCTGAACGGGCGCGCGGTGGGATAGTGGTAACTGTGTATTTCTGGTGGGTGCAGGATTTCTTGTACGCTAAGTTCTAAAATTTTATAAAAATATCGCGTATACAATATACTTTTAAACTAAAAAAATATAGATAAAAAACCTAACTAACATATAAAAAAATCCTTAATTTTTTTAAAGAATTTTATTTATATACTATATTATTAAATTATTTATTGAATTATCAATATGTCTGTATTTGCCCCAGAAACGATGTTTTACTACACAACAGAAACAAAGCTGCCACAAGAAAGCTTGGAAACGAATTGGAGTGGTGGTGGGCGGATAGCCGAAACCCTAAAGCTAAATTCTTTGCGAATTCAAACAATTTATGGCCACGAGCTGCGATAAAATTACTAATAATTAATAAAAAAAATTGATTAATTATTATTTATTACTGGTTGATTTATTGATGTTCGGGTTATGGGAAAGGATTCCTGCTCCGGTTCCAGACTTTGTTTTGGAGCCATCGGTGTAGATCCTTACTTCATGTATATTGGAGCTTTTTTTTCTTTTTCATGAAGTTGGATTCGGTATCCTTTGTCAAAGACAAGTGTTTTTGGGGTAATATCACATATCGCATCTTTCATCGAGGGTTCGTTGCTTATTATCTCCTTGAGATGTGGGTCAGTGATTCTGGTGTCCAGTTTTCATAGACCTACTTTCTCCAGTCGTATGGCTGCAATGGTAGCTTCTTGTTGTGTAACGAGATGTAGGGCTTTAAGATTAAGAATGAACTTTAGTGCTCCCGTGGGGGTTATTTTAAGACAGCCTGTGGTTGCCAGGCAGGCAATACGTTACAGACTTAATTCAGTTCGGGGCCACCAATCTACTGTGTCTTACGGTAGAATGGGTCAGATTATAGCTGTATAGAGCCATAGGGTTATCGTTGGTTGAAGGTCCCATTTCTTGCCTATCAATCTTCTGCATAGCCAGAAGGTTAGGTTACGGTTAAGGCACGCTTTAGATATTTTCGTGTTTAACTGGCTAATCCAGTTCATCTTGTGGTCTAGGATTACTCCTAAATATTTGACTTCATTGGACTTCTGTTCTAAATAGTTTTAGAATGGCCGTGATTTGGATTTTCCTTTTATTGGTGGAAAAGGACTATTTTCGTTTTGTTCGCGTTTACAGTTAGCTCATGGTGGTTACAGCATTCTGTCAGGATTCTGAGGGCTGATTGTTTGCGATTACAGATTATACTTTCTGAATTACCTTCAATCAAAATGGTAACATCGTCCGCATAACTGACCCAGTAGTATTACCTGTTGGTCGTTTAAGCGTTTCAACAAGTTGTCTGCCGCAATATTCCAGAACAGTGGCGAAAGCACGCCGTCTCGTGGGCACCCCTTCGCCACGACACCTCTTGTGGTGGGGTTGACTGTGAATTGTACGGCATTTAGTTTTAGGAATTGATTAAATCAGCCACTAATAGTTTTTTGACTCCAAATCTGATAAGAGACCGGCTGATGCTGTTAAATTTTGTCTTATTAAATGCTTCTACTATGTCAATGAATGCGTCAAGTGTCGGTGGGCAGATAGTTGACACACTGGAGCTTAATTCTTTGCGAATTCTAACAATTTATGGCTTCTAACAAATTATCTACTAATAATTAATAAAAAATAAATGATTTATTATTATTTATTAAAAATTAATGTGTATAAATATGTATATGTGTATAACATCACGGTTTTTATTTTTAGAAGGGGGTAACCAGTGGCTGGATAATCACGCAGATCATACTGCGGTGGACAGCCTCTTTTCACCACCGAATTTAGACCTGCGTGACACGTGACACTTGACAGGTGACAGGTGGTGAGCCTATCGTCGCTATACTACTTCATATGCAGTGTATCAGGACTCAGGTGGCTTTATATAAGTCTCATACGTCGAAATTTATGGGTTTAAAAATAACTAACACATAGTTGTTTAAAAAAATATCCAGTGACCTTGTGCTAATATCTCGGTATTCTAAGTTAGTCAATAAACTGTACAAATAAACCCGGTTGGGTTCGTTTGGCAAAAATTACCTACAAGATTATTTTTTTGTTCCTATAGTTTAGTTTGTGGTTTATTCCATCTTTAGGCAATAAACTTTCACTATTATAGACCTTAAAATTGGGAGTTTACAAAATGGCAATATATACCTTTTGGGTAATATTTAAAACTGTGGTGAATTGCAGAAAAAACGGGTGAAGTGAAAATTTATTTTTGAACGTGATGAAAAAGAGCTATTCTCCGAGCTATGATAAATAATAATAAACATGATGAAAAAGAGCTATTCTCCGAGCTATGATAAATAATAATAAATATGATAAAAAGAAATATTCGCCAAAACGTGTGATAAATATTAATCACCTACATGCAGAGTTTTGCATTTTCTGATTCAGTTTTCAATTTCCTGATTCTTTCTGCCAACAGGTAACCTAACTTAAAGAACATGCACATTTGCACATTACTCTTTTGGAGACATAATCGTAACCAAATGTAAAACCATAAGGCATTATTAACCAACTACTACAATTCAGTTACATATTTTTTTTTTGTTTTGACCGAAATGTCGAAGTCGGCTGGTGTTTGTGACGTCACAACTTTTACGGTCTAGGTATCACAATATCTACGAAGTACTCACTATTAGCATCTTACAATATTTTACACAGTATGATAAAAGTGTCCGGTTGTTTGTCGCGTATTTGCTATAAATATCGTTTAGTTGCGGAGCGCCCTCGCGAGTTAGGGCTTCGCTCGAGGCTCAACAGGGTATGATCTGAATTGTTACTGCGCTATTTGACAACTTTTTAAGCTGTCCACGAGATTTATTGCTTTTTGCCAACCCTGGATTTGTTAGATCTTTTATCTTGATCCTATAATGTTTAAACTTTTTATGACCATATTTTTAAGTTGTTGGATTTTGTGGAGATAGAAAACTTACTTTAGGTTTTTCTGAAATTAAAAACCGATGTTTACCACTCCCAATTAAAAATTTACAGTTTCTTCAATGATTAACGTGGATAAAAACACCTCTGTTTTAACGACGTTTATAATAAAATTTTATAATATCGGATGCTCTGCCTCTCCCGGGATTCAACTCGTTTCTCGCATGAAATTTGCCTTTTTTCCACCTTCTAAAGCTACTTTTTTTAAACAAGTGTACATCCGTGAGTTCGGAAAGGATAATAATGAGTTACAAATATGTGTGTTATTACACTGTGTTTAGTTCTTTTGAGGTTAACACTCATTAATCAAAGCCAGCCTTAAGTTAGGGTTTAGTTAAGAGTGAGAGTCAGAGAAATTTGTAAACCAATTTTCATTCGTTTAAAAGTTAAGAAATAAATATTACCTTTCGTGCTTTTTTTTAGTTTTAGAATACACGGCTTATTCATAATTTACAGTTTGGAAGACAGCCAGCAACTCGCAAAATACTAACATCGCTAATCGAACCGATAATCTATAGGGAAGAAAGGTATCGAGTACATCACGGATCGGAAGACACAGCGTGAGGCGGTCCGTTTAGAGCCGCAGGAAGCCGATGGCCGCGGGCGGCTCAGGACCGGCCGTTGTGGAGACATATGGGGGAGGCCTACGTCCAGCAGTGGGCGTCTTCGGGCTGATACAACGAACGAAGAAATAAATAATAATTTAATCATACCAATTATACATAGATATTGATTTATGTATGTGAAAGTGCCTCGATGTGCTGCAAATTACATGGCTGTGCTGCGTACAGCTGTGATACGTGCAGCACTGCGGCACACAGCTTAACCCATCTGAATACAGATGTGAAGACTAAAAAGACTAGAAAATTTGAATATTCAATTATTATGATAAATTTAATAATTGGATTGTTCGTTACTTTTATACAGTCTAAAATAGAAGACCACATTACTATTTTTTACTAGACTTTGCCAGCGGCTCCGCCCGCCCTGAATTCGGTTATCGGCGTGGAACTCCTTAATTATATTAATGAAGTTTGCTATAGCCAGCTATAGCTACATGTATTGTTCTTTACAGTCTGTTATAGTTATTCCCGCGGGAACTTTTGAATTTTTCGAGATAAAAAGTAGCCTATTTGCTATTCCAGGACCTAACCTCTATGGATGCAAATTTTCATCCCGATGCGTCCAGTGGTTAAAGTGTGATTGAGTAACAAACACCCATCTAGACATACAAACTTTTGCATTTATAATATTAGTAGGAAGTAGAATGTGCGTTATCTCAAATATTTAAAAATGATTTAAATAAAGAAATTCTAATTTTATTTAACATCTCATAGATAAATAAAATATTCTTTACTGTATTTTCTTAAAAAATCTTGTCAAATTCATTTACGATTTTAAATTAAGTTCGTGCCGAAACGGAGTGGAGTGAGGGCAGAGTAATCGACGAGAAGAAATTAATGTGACGTCACTGACGTGCCGACAAAGATTTTGAAGACTTTTTTCTTAATTTTTACAGCATTCGATGTGAATCAACATTAGTGATGTGCGACAATGTCGATGTACGGGATAGTAAATATAATTTTTGTAGTCCTCGTATTATTAATTAATGAACTTGGTAATTTTCAGTTGGGCTGGCAGTTCTCCGAATTTGACCTAGAGTATGTGGGTTAGAAAATTTAAAAAAAATACGCAATAACAAGCAAAAAAAATTTAGTCTTTAAGATATGTGTGTTTTATTTTGAGACAGTGAATCTGTATTTTTCACCAGTTCTATGGATTTTCAAAGCAAGCAATCCGACGATATTTAGTCGGTGTTATTATTATCGTTTCGATGTCGACTTTGCATGTTGTTCCCATCTCTACTCATTTTGTCTGCAAGGAAACCTATTAATAACTTGTGGGCGAAAAAGTTTTTTAAAAGTCGTTTCCTTCGTTGGCAGTTTGTAGGGAGGTGTCAGAGTCAATGAAGTGTGTTTTTACATCGAGTTATTAATTATTTCACCTTTGTCGAGACTCTTGGCTTTCTCGGAGTTACGGAAGTTCGTGTTTTTATTTGTAAAACGTAAACGTTGGGCAAGAATTTTGAATAAGGAAAAATACAGGTATACCATCATTCTTTTCTCGTAATATATTAATTAAAATAAAATACATGCCAGGTTAAATACCATAAAAAGTCTTAGAGGACGATAAAATAACTACATGTCTGGTGTTAAAACTCATAGCATGATAGGTCCAAGCTTACGCTGATAACAAAATATTTAGTATTAAGGGCCCTCTTACACCCCACTAGCGCCGCCATTTCTCAATTTTCTCTTCGTAGAAAACGAATTTCTAAAATCCAAATGTCGCAAATATAAAGCTGGTCTAAAAAAATAAAAAGCTATTTTTAGGAAGTTTAATGTAGTTTTTACATAATATCTGTGAGTTGTAGTAGAGCTAAAAGTGGCCTTTTTTAGCAGAAATGCTAACTACAACTCACAGATATTATTTAGAAACTATATAAAACCTTCTAAAAATAGCTTATGACTAGCTTTATATTTGCGACATTTGGATGTTCATTCAGAAATTCATTTTCTACGAAGAGAAAATTGCGGATATCTAATGGTGCTATATGCGCCTTAAAATTAAACCAGAAGTACTATTTCGCTAGCTGAGGTTCCTTTTTAAGCGTTATGCAATTTTTTAATTTTTAGGGTCCCGTACCCAAAGGTTGGATGGAGTACCTTTTTTAAGAAGAAATTTAAGGGAAGTTTCCATATTAATTCCATATTTTCCATAAGAAACCTGTTTTTTGTTTTTGTTCTATCGTAAAATCGATAACACATACGCTTTAAACTTCAAACGATTATAGTGCAAGCTCTTATAACAATTAATAAAAGTCGTGGGTTCTGTCCACGGAACCATCGGTGCGTGAGCCCGACTCGTACTATCCGGTTTTTTACTGTTGTTTATTGATCCGCTATAAACTTATAGTAAAATACAACTGTACCTAAAACATGATAAGGGTTTGCGTATTGGATTAATACTTAGTAACTTAAGTAAAAATACTTTTTCATAATGAATATAATTTTTTTTATATCCACGTACGACTGCAAGTAAAGCAAGGCGTGCGCACTTACATACAATCACTTAATAAACTCTCAATTAATATCCACTAAAACTCTAGCACGTCAAATATTCGTGTGTGCACGCCTTGCTTTTCTTGCAGTCGTACGCGGATATAAAAAAAATTATATTCATTTTGAAAAATTATTTTTATTTTATAGTACAATTTTCGGTTAGATTGAATTTTTATATGATTCTAATGTTTTAAGAAAAGTAAGTCCTTAAAATTTTTTTTTTTTTGTATTAAAACTCTACTGTGTAACTTATATAGTAACAGCTTGTCTTATTAGGAGATGCCAGTATTTACGCATAGACAAGTTAAGATGCTACATGGCTGAGTAGTTAAGCATCTGAGAAGCAACTAAATAATAAATTAGCTTAATCTTAAATACATTACTAATAGTACATGCGATTCTCTCACTATGTGTGTGTGTGTGATGCAGTACTGAAGGTTGTAGTCAGGCCTTGTGATGTTGCTGTAATCGTAGCCTATGGACGCTTGCAACAGCAGGGGTATCACTTCTTTCTTATTTCTTTCTTGAGGAACCCCATACTGTAGTCCTTAGAGAAAACCTTGGCAGGGAGCTTATTCCACAGCCCAAGCGTTTACGGGAGGAAATTTTTCTGAAACCACACTGTACTGTCGGTTCAAAAGTGTAAGAATGAATTCCCTGCCGACGGCGAGCGGTGCGATGGTAGAAAGTAGCCGTGGGCATAATTGCGAACAATTCTTCAGGATACATCCCATTGTACAAGCGGTAGAACACACACAGGGAGGCCATCAGACTAAAGGGCTCGATAATGCAAGTGAGTATACCAAGTTTTTTGGATGCCAGCTTCACCTTGTCATGCAAATGATCTTGGAACTGAACATTGAAGTAAATGTTAACACAAAGGATTCCAATGCTCTTGGAGATGGAGAGGGAAGTGTTCTGGAATTTAGGGACCACAGAAAGTAGTTTGTAGGGTTAAATCGGACCAAGTTTTTCCGACCCCAGTCAGAGAGCTTGGACAGAGTGGTCTCGATTTAAGACACAAGTTCTCCGCGCTTTTCCTCAACAACTAAACGCGGGATGTTAGCACGACCTGTGTAATAAACGTCTCCAGTACTGTCATCTGCATAGCAATGTATGTTGTTGATGATCAACATGTCATTGATATGCAGTAGAAGCAGCGTAAGAGACAGCATAAAGCATTTACCGTCAACTACGACTCGTATGCGTCTGCCAGACATAAGGCTAGCCTCCCATTTGCACAAACCCTCGGGTACTTCATAAGATGGCAACTTCGATAGACGACCCCGGTGCCAGACACTATCGAATGCTTTTGCTATGTCCAGGCTACATGCCAATGCCTCCCCCTGACTCTCAATAGCTAGCGCCCATCGGTGTGTAAGATACACTAGATGTTTACCAGTCGAGCGACCGTGGCGAAAGTCAAACTGATGGTCACTGACCATCGTTCACGACACACCAGGTCGTGTTCTTCTAGGTATCTCAGAAGCTGTGTGTAGATCACACGCTCCATCATCTTGGAGAGGAGGGAGGTAATAGCGATAGGCCTATAATTCGATGGATCAGATCTATCGCTCTTTTTCGGCACCGGGTGCACATTTGAAGTCTTCTATGAAGACGGAAATTGCCTAGTGTGGTAGGAAAGCGTGAAGAGGCGCGTGAGTACAGGATATAACTCAGGTGCACACTGTTTAAGCACCATTGCTGGTATACCATCTGGCCCACTCGACTCGGATGAACATCTAGAGAAAGCAACGCCCGCCGTACCTTCCGCTGTGTTATGGAGATTTCCGGCATGGTCTACTGCACCACGGTTTCATAGTTGTGGTAATGACTACTAGCAAAAGTTCCCTTCGGCAGATTTTGCAAGCGATCGGAAAGCACGACTCCTAGAGGGAGGGCTCGCAAGTCGCCCACTATTATATTAGTTTTACTATTACTATTTAGTACAGTTTTAGTATTACTATTTAGCCGATGAATTGGAATTGGAATTTATCAATGCAATTGCACTAAGATAAATAAAATTATGTAATTGCGCTTTAGCTCCTCTTGACAATTTCTTATACCATTTATGTCTATAAGAAATTGTTTTTGCATTTTCATACTGAGTTGTTAGTGTAGAAAAAATTATATTAGTTAGTATTTTTAAACAGCACAGCGTTTTGAATGTTATCAGTGTTTTTATGGTTTATTACTTTTTTCGTTTTGAATCATTTTCTTCTTACTTGCGTGCAATAAGTTTTAAGTAATTTAATGTAGATTCAAAGGTAGTTTACGCCCCATTTTTGTTGGTGAAAGGCTAACGAACGGAAAAGGGGAGTAATTTATGAACGAAGCCACGAGCGCAATCGAATATAATTCATGCAAACGAATGCGATCCAATCAGGTAAGAAAATTCAGATCTACCTTTATGAATATTCACAGAAATCTTAAGTGTAACGTTATACAAGCGAGTTTTGTACAAGTTAGTGTAGGGTTCCGTAGTATTAGAATTGTTGCAGGTATCTGAAAAACATTTGAATTTTCCGTTGGAAGCATCGATAAAATTCTATTCCTATAATTTCCTATATTTAAAAATGCGTAGTTGAAATGTCAAAGTTTTGTAAATTTTTTTTAACTAAATAGTATTAAAAAAATAAAAATGGTTTCTTCGAACAAAGTAATTAGGATGGTGTCCCGGTTAAATTACAATAGATATTAATATTGTTACAAAGCAAAGCCTTCTACTTTATCAACACTAATTTGTAATGGGACCCTTTTTTAATCTCAGCAAAAAATAGGTTATGGTCGCCTCCATTACACCATCGGATCGCCTCATTTGATTCTTGACTCAGTCACCTAGACTTATCAAAAAATCTTTTAATGAAGTATTTTCTTAAATTTATTTGCTAGGAACATGGTGTGTTTTAATTAATGTAAATAAAAATAATTATAATAAATATATCAGATTATCACTAAATATTCGTTGACTGTATAAATAAATTTATGCAGTAACCATTTATAATTTTTTTTTTTTTTCAGGGTTATCACTCGTGCGTTGCCGACCTTTCAAAAATCCAATAACTAAGAATAAATAAATACATTTATTGATACCTCTATGACATCCATAGATAGCTTATTATAATTGTTTATAATTGTTGGTCCGGGTAATGGGTATTCAATTTATTTAATGACTTTTTTTAGTAAATAAATGTAAATTGAGTTTAACGAAGCTATCTATAGCTTATTATAATTTTTTATAACCATACAGTAACATTTTTTTTTTTTTTTTTTAATACCACTATGGTGGCAAACAAGCACACGGTCCGCCTGATGGTAAGCGGTCACCGTGGCCTATGGACGCTTGTAACACCAGGGGTATCACTCGCGCGTTGCCGACCTTTCAAAATCCAATCACTAAGAATAAATAAATACATTTATTGATACCTCTATGACATCCATAGATAGCTTATTATAATTGTTTATAATTGTTGGTCCGGGTAATGGGTATTCAATTTATTTAATGACTTTTTTTAGTAAATAAATGTAAATTGAGTTTAACGAATACACAAATTACGTAGATATAGAGGCTAGGTAAACTTAAAATATTTAACTTAATAAATAAGAGCTTACATGACTTTAAGGGCCCGGCCCCAGAAACAGCTCTTACACTCTTTTTTGCACTATAAAAACTCCTAATAGATTATTAACCTCTTTTGATCTGCAATAGTCCTTAATCTATAAAGTATATATACAAATTTGCTAATTTTATTTTACATAAGTTATTTATATGTGGTTTCCATGACAGTTGACTATCTAAGTCGAACCCTAAGAATTTGGTATGAGCTAGTTGTTTTACAATTTTTCCATCATATGATATTGTTAAGTTTTTATAATAACCATTTTTATTAATTAATTGAAAACATTTGGTTTTGTCAATGTTTATTTGCGTTAAGCCATTTAATTACTTCATATATTGTACACTTAATAGATATAGATATGAAATTTGCAAACAATGTAATATTATGATTAGAAATTTTAGGAATGTCATTTACATATATTAAAAATTATAAAGGCCCCAGAATACTTCCTTGAGGTAAACCGGTATTGTTAGATGTAGCTTCTGATTTATATGTTGTCAATCTATTTTGTTTTTCAAGTTTTCTTATTTTAGTGAATTGTTTGCTACACTCCGTATACCATAATGAATATATTTACTTAATAATCTCTTATGACACATAATGTCAAAAGCTTTGAACATGTCTAAGAAAATCGTCATATTTGGTGTGCTGGTGTCCATTCTTTCTGAAATTTCTTTGACAAGAGAAAAACATGTAAGTGTTGTAGATTAACCTTTTTGAAACGCATTTTGATGGTAAGAAATCATTTTAAATTTTGTTATAAATGATGTAATTATTTTGTGTGTAATTCTTTCAAATATTTTATCAAAAATCGGTATTAAAGTTAAAGCGGTAGTTATTTATATCCTCTTTGTTTCCGCTTTTGGGTATCGGTTTCACGAGATATTTTGAATGTCGTGGGAAACTTTCCTTCTGTGAAACACAAATTTACTCAAAAGTGACTCAGAACAGGAGTTAGTTCCTTTGCACTTATTATCTCTAGTGTCAATTTCATCGTGACCCGTCGCTCTAGTATTTGTTAGTGAATTAATTGTCTTTATTAGTTCGTGCTCGTCGCAGGAATAGAAAAACATGTAGGGGACCATTTTATCAGTTTTAAATTGAGAAGCCTTGACGGAATCGCTAACGGTATTTGTTATTGGTACAGTGAAATGTTCATTAAAACTAGTGGCTAGTTCCATACAGGTGTTTTCCACGCTTATTTTATCAATAATACAAACATAATTTATAGAGTAGTTTTTATTCTTCATTAAATCCCAAGAATCATGCAAGGGATGTTTTTTATTGTTTTGGGAATAAAATATCTTTGTATATTTAATATAACCGAAAATCTGTATTTATTTTAAATTGTATAAAGTAATGAGCTAACCTGCTGGTTTTGTTATGTATTTCGAGTTTACATTAATAAATCCCTGCGAGTAAAGCTGCTGTCAGTGGTTAGTAAATCTATAAAATATTCGTAGACTACAGTCACTTACTTTAACTATTAAGGAGAACTTTAACTATGTATATGGGAGAATTAGAGCCTTCTAACTATATCAGATAAACAATTCTATGGGCCATTTTGTCAGTATGGGTATTTCTTGGGCTTATCTGTGGTCGCCTGCTCGAGGGTGTAATAGTTTACGGTCTCTCTGTTATCTTAACCGTCTTTAATGTGTCGCGAGTGTGACACTTACATTTAAATAGTGGTTTTGATGAGCGTCTGAAGTTGTTAGTTAATTCTGAAGATAAATCCCTAAATAGATTATTATTAGGGTTCCGTAGCCAAAGAGTGTCCATGGAGCTCTATTACTATGTCTATGATGTCTGTCTGACCTTCAAATAGCTTTATGTACTGAAGTAGGTATAAGTCTGGAATTTTCACAGAATATAAATAAACATAATTTTTTATCTATAAATTCTATAATATATTATATGCATTCTGGCGCTGACATGGCACGAGCATTCCATTCCATTAGAATTCCGTACGAGCCACATGGAAATGAAGTCGCAATTTGAACACACGGAATGGTATAGCACGGAAGCCATTCGATGACTTCATATTGCGACTTTATTTGCATACGTTTTGTACGGAATTAAAATGAAATGGAAAGATGCCCGTGCCATGTCAGCGCCAGCGCCAGATCCTAAATGCGCCTTAGTCTAAAATAAAAATGGCGATCAAATTTCACCGGTGCGTTTGTTGCAATTTTGAATTTAAAGGGGAATAGTTTTTGTTTAATAACTCAGTTTGTCAGTCTTGAAGTTTTCAGCAAAAATAGTAAGAACTCAAGTCCTTTTAAATTTAAATTTTCTTTAACATTATTTATTGATATTTTTCAAAATAGAAAAAAAGTTGCAAAGCATAATTGCTAAAATATTTAATTTTTATTGACTATAAGATATATATCTACAAAAACAAAGTTGTGTAGATTTGAATTTTCTACAACTTCGTACTTTAATTATTTTTATCTAGAACTAATATAAAGGGAATGTTATTAGTTAGTTTATGTTAAAATACTATCTAAACATAATCTACGTATTATTTAAAAAGTTTTTTGCTACGTCTGCTCTGTACTGACTTTTTTCAAAAATGGTTCTGCTAAATCATCATTAATACATTCCTCTTCACAGTTGTCACAATATTAATTGAGCAGCATTTTTGATAGCACCATCATCTTTGCCATCATCAAGTAGTTCCTTAAATACAGCGACATTACCTATAGCATGTCCCAGCATTGCAGCTCTAGCATATTACAATATATTTGACTCCTGGTGAACGACACTTACGTTAATAAATAATAAACGAGATACTTTGATAGTTATATTTTGCAACTATTTTCTGTTAAATTTGAGAAATATCGATCTCACAGTAAAATTGTAATGAACAAAGTGTGAAAAAAACAAATTTAAAACAATTTGAGTTTCTGGGTCAAAAGTTCAAAATAACCGAGTTATTAAGCAAAAACTAAAATGGCGGCCACGCACCGGCGGAATTCGGTAACTATTTTAAATTTAGACTAAGAAGGTATTACTAATTATTGCAATTTACAGCCTATTTCTTGACTAACCCGACTGGGCTAGTAATAAACCATGTACGATGGGAAATTGTTTAAAACCTGGGATCTCTTATAACAACAGATTTCAAAGTTTAACCAAACTCAGCATAAATCTGCCAGACAAAAGTACACAAGGATCTTAATTAAGTGAATTTGAAATTGAAATTCACCAAAGCGGAGGCGGAGGAGAAATGTAAAGGTGTGTTTGTACAAAACGAAGCACGAAAGTACTTTGTAAAGATGTAAATCAGAGTTAATGTTTATCAAGGCTTGAGTTTTGCTGTGTATTCGTATGAATTGGAGTTTGCCAGTTTGTAAGTAAATTATGTATAATTTAGTTCTTGGTAGGTATATTTTACGGATTTTTTTTTAAAGCTTGATGATTATCAGACAGTCACAGCAAATACAGACACGTAATAAATATTTTAAGGAATCCTTTTTTATCTACGTAGGTATTGTACCTAATAGGTATATATAGTTTTTTGCAATATACTTAAGCATGTTATTTTAATAGGTTCGGACTTTGGGTTCAAGTCGCAAAAAAATTGGCGCTAAGTAGCCCCCAACTTTTCATTTTTGAAAAGTAGCCTAAAATTGCCTAATTTTGAGTCAGGTAGCCTAAGTGGCTATTTATTTTTATTAGTTATAGACGAGGCGGGGGTGTTGCTATATATCTCCGTAGTAACATTTCCTATAAAATATTAGCAACCACTCCAGCCACAAACAATGCATCTGCCGAGTACTTATATGTTTTAAAGGAGTTAAAGCCGTTCTTGGAGTCGTATATTGTCCTCCTGCTATTGATTATTTCTCCGACTTGGATACAGTCCTTTCTTTTTTCAGTACGGATTACACGAACCACATAATCCTGGGTGACTTTAACACAGATTTGACAAGTAATTCCCCACAACGTACAAGGCTTCTCTCTATAGTGGAATCAGCCAGCCTTCATCTTTTACCATTACAACCCACACATCATAATCTGTATACTACAGATACTTGGCTTGATCTCATTATGACATCCTGTACCGACCGAATTATTAAATATGGGCAATACCCAGCACCCGGATTTTCCAAGCATAATTTGCTAAACGTGTCGTATAAAATAAAACCGCCTAAAACTAAACCCGAGCAAATCTGTTTGCGAAACTTTTCATGCATGGACAAAAATTAACCTTTTGAAGATGCCGAGAAGATTGAATGGAGCACGCTGCTGACCGCTACTATTATTGATGAAAAAATAACTCTCTTTAATAATATTTTAATATCTCTCTATGACACTCATGCACCTGTTAAAACTATTAGAATCAGAAGGCAACCAACTCCTTGGATGAACAACAAAATTCGCACGGTCATGGCCAGAAGAGATCGCTTATTTAGAAAATTTAAAAAAAATAGGTGTAATAATAACTGGGATATGTACCTTGGCCAAAATCCCTAATCCTATTTCAATGAATAACTTTAGGCCTATTTCTATATTACCATTTTTGTCTAAAATTTTGGAAGCGGTAGTGCATAAGCAACTTTCTAATTATGTTTACAAAAATCAACTATTAAGTACATTTCAGTCTGGTTTTCGTACTTGTCACAGCTCATTTAAAAGTAATAGAAGATATAAGAGATGGTATGGAGGACGGATTGGTCACAATTCTCGTTCTAATTGATTTTTCTAATGCCTTCAACACAGTTGACCATGACATCTTACTTTCCATTCTCAAAAAGATCAATTTATCACCTACAGCTCTATATTGGTTTTCTTCTTATATCTGTGGCCGCCAACAATCAGTTCGTTCCAATCAGGCCACCTCAAACTGGTGTTACCTTGTTTCTGGCGTGCCTCAGGGTGGAATACTATCACCTCTTCTCTTTTCTATTTTTATCAACCAAATCTCATCCATACTAAACTGTCCTTACCATCTGTATGCTGACGATCTGCAGCTATATGTACAAGCTAAAATTAAAGATCTTACTCCAGCCATACAAGAAATCAACAGTGTGCTAAGTCGCATTAGAGAATGGTCGAGACGTTATGGAGTGGTAGTTAATCCGTCAAAATGTCAAACCATAATTATCGGCAGCACCCGTCAGACTATCAAAATCGATTATAATATTTTGCCACCTGTTTTGTTTGATGGGGCAACGGTACCTTTTTGCGACAGCGTTAAGAATCTACGGCTTCATATCGATCCTCATCTGAAATGGAACGCCCAAATAAAAGAAGTCTGCCGTAAAGTAACTAGTGCATTGCGGCAATTTTACACATTTAGGAATTTTCTCCCAACATGTATAAAACTTATGTTAGTGCAAGCCCTCATCTTACCACTCATTGATTATGCGGATGTGTGTTACCCTGACTTACATTCTGATTTCCTTAATAAACTGGATCGACTTCAAAATAACTGTATACGTTTCATCTTCGCCTTACGTAAATATGACCACATTTCCTATTTTCGCAAAAAACTTAAATGGTTGCCGATACGCCAACGCAGAAGTGCTAGGATTCTCAATACCCTCTACTCCATTCTAAACGATACCTTATCCCCAAGCTATTTGAAGTCTCGATTCCAGTTTATCAGCTCTCTTCACGAACGTTCACTTCGCTCTTCTCAAACTCTTCTTCTGTCCACTCCTCGTCACCGTACGGGTTTCGTCTCAAATTCTTACACCGTCCAGGCAATAGGACTCTGGAACGCGCTTCCTACAGAAATTCGCAGAGCTCCGAGTAAAAACTTGTTTTAGCTTGAAGTCAAAGAATTTTATCTTAAACAAATTACAGATGAAAACTGACTCTCCAACCATCCACAATTAAGATGTTCGGTATGTGACATATATGATTATGTATATATTTATATGTGTATAAATATACCTATATATTATTTATATTTAAATATGCTAATCTTTGTATTTTTATGTATCTATAAGTATTATGTTATATTATACTTAAATATATTTTCTATGTGTTTCTGTATATGTTATTTAATTATTCATTTTAAATACATTTAAATTAAATATCTACACCGCCAACAGTTTCTCTGTTTAGCCCTATGGTTGGCTGGTAGAAAATGCTATATAGCATTAAGCCCGCCATGTACACCAATGTGTTCAGAAGTGTAAATAAATAAATAAATAATAACAAACGATAGTAAAGTTTTTTTTCTTTGAATGAAACAACATAATATGACTAATAAATTAAAGTCTTTGGGTCTATGTAGATACTTGATAATAGCTTATATATACATTTTCACAGAATCGTCATTTTAAGGGTTCCGTACCCAAAGGAACCAATCCGCCAAATTCGCTCGTGACTATATCAGTGCGGTGCTGCAATGCAAAAAAGTGTCGGCTGATGACTAACTTTCGGTCCAAAAACCCTATAATCCACAAATATACCATTTGTTGTGAACAAAAAGCAGGAGTAAATGAAGTCCGTGACTTAGGAGTTAACTTTGATACGCTGCTTAGTTTTAGCACTCACGTGCAAAAGGTAACCGACACAGCGTTCCAGCGTTTGGGATTTATGTTGCGCAATGCTGCTCTGCTGACTCTCGAAGTTACCTGTGCCTTGTATATGCAGCACTAGTAAGGAGTATTCTCGAAACGAATGCAGTGGTCTAGAATCCTTATGAGGATAAAAATATTCTCAAGATGGAGAAGATTCAGAAAAATAATTCTTCTAAATCTTTATTGAAAAAAATATTTTTATTATTCTTTTCTTTACCCGACCCGTTTTTTGATAGGACAGTTAGGATTCGACTCATTTGAGTTGAGAAGGTCGATGTACCTAACTACTAAAATTCGTAGTTAATAAAGGGCGCGTTCGTTCTGGGATGCAGAATCATTATTTTCATTACTTTTGCCACCTGTCATTCGTTCGTTTAGCATTGGTATCAAAAAAAACAAAATTTTAGTATCGTCTGTGGCAATCTGTCATGCGTTCGTTTACGATATTTTTGTTATTTTTGTCACTTTTGCCACCGAAAAATGAAACTTTAGACCCTAGTCTGGAGGTGGGGTTTTTGTGTTAATCAGTCAAACTGCCTATACATATTCATTGTCTATGGTAGTGTGTGTGTGTGTGTTTTATCGTAGTGTGTGTACGTTAACCGTTCGTTTTGCAAGTTTTTTAATCAACAATTTTGTTAGTAACGTTTTAAAGCTAAACGAACGGCAAGTGTCGGTGGCAAAACTGGCGTTATCAAAAGTGTGAAAAGTCGTCAAATCATTCGGGAACTCTTAATCCCAGAACGAACGCGCCCATAATAAGAAATAAAATGGACTGTGCCGATCTGTTGGGTAATATTTTAAATTTATACACACCTGATTTTTATCTAAGATCCCGGTCACGCTCTTTGTTTGGAACAGCGGTATCTCGCACAAACCTGTACGCAAACTTCGCTCCCTGCTCGAGACGTAGTGTGACCAGTTTGTGAGTGCTGTACCAAGTCCAAAACTGATAACCGAGTGCCAGAGAATGCTCGAGAGACGAATGTGAGGACTTAGAAGATATTTTTTAGGTTAACAGTATAATTACTTTTGCATGTGTTGTTTTTTTTTTTAATTTTGTTTCTATTTATATATTTTTATTTTATTTGTATTGAAAAATGTGTATTTAAATAATTATTGTAGCGATTTGGTAATTTTGCTGTTAAGCTACAATATTTTAATGAATAAATAAATAAATAAATACGCCTCGTCATGACTTAGATCTTAAAAGAGTGTGAGTAAAATCAATCTAGCGGTTTGTTTCTATCGTTAAAAAACTATTTTTTTTAAAGACGCAATAGTAATCTTCATATATAAATTCTCTAATATAAAAAAATATTCTTTAAGAGAAGTTGCTCGTACGGTACTTGCTACCGTAGTTCGGTATATATACAATATACCGTATTTTTAATTTAATTAAAATACACTATCTAAAATTGGTGGTACTTGTTTATAGTACTAAGATGTAATACTGACATGTGTCCCATTTATCCCGTGGGCAAGAACTAATAATTCCGAATTTAGATGTATATATTACTGTGAAAGTCTAAATTAGTCGTAACAGAGCATCTAATAGACTATACTTTTGGCAAATGGGTAGCTGAAAGGGACCGATAATAGGATTAGATAAGTACTTTTTTAATACGATCGAAAGTTCCCACATAAATACATTTTACCGCGGCTCAAACCGCGTTGCAATTGTAAGATTAGATATAGTTATCAACTATAAAATTTATGTCAATAAGGTAATAAATAAATAATAATATTATAATATGTTAATATTGTAACAGTCATTGATTTAAAATAGTGCAGACACGCGGCTGCGTTACTACGTGGTGTTTTTGTCAAATAAAAAAGGACTGAAACGACACTCGCGTTGCTGGTTGGGATGGACAGATAAGTCACCTATATAAGGCACTGTCTACCCCTCCAACCAACGGCATTCTTGTTCAGTCCGCCATGCTGGTCGCGTCAGGTCGTCACGCTGCCGAATCTGAATGGGAATTCAGTATTGAAAAACATTTCAGTTAAGTATAATTGCTTGTTTGTAGAAGATTTTATTGAGCGTTTTTAATTATGTATAATTGTTATAATATAAATGTTAAATTAACATTACGTAAGTAATACCTAGCTGAGAGTTTTAGCTCTTTGTGGCATTTGGCTGGACCAGTCAATAAGGTCCTTAAATACTTATAATTCTTCTTCTTGCAGTTTTTAAATAGCTTACGAATCTAAGATACCTAAAGGCTTATTGTGTTTCTACTCGAAACTTAGATTTTATAAGTGGATACTTTATATCTCATAAAAGTTGTGATATTTACTTCAGACTTTGATTTATATATCCTATCATCAAAATACCGAACCTACATTATCATATCTATATACCTTGAAATCTAATACACTTATTCTTAACGTTATTGCAACAGAACAAGGGTACTAAGATACCTAAGAGAGTGATCAACACACAGCTTCTCAGATACCTAGAAGAACACGACCTGGTCAGTGATCGTCAATATGGCTTTCGCCACGGTCGCTCGACAGGTGACCTTCTAGTGTATCTCACACACCGATGGGCACTAGCCATTGGAAGTCAGGGGGAGGCATTCGCATGTAGCCTGGACATAGCGAAGGCGTTCGATCGGGTCTGGCACCGGGGTCTTCTATCGAGGTTGCCATCTTACGGAGTGCCCGAGGGTTTGTGCAAATGGGTGGCTAGCTTTTTGTCCGACAGACGCATACGAACCGTTGTTGACGGTAGTTGCTCTGATAGCATGGTCTCCTACGCTCTTTCTACTGCATATCAATGACATGTTATGCATCAACAACATAAATTGCTATGCAGATGACAGTACTGGAGACGCTTATTACACGGGTCGTGCAAACATACTTCGTTCCGTTGTGGAGGAAAACCGTGTGGAGGAAAACCGCGAAGAACTTGTGTCTTAAATCGAGACCACACTGTCCAAGGTCTCTGACTGGAGACGGGTAAACTTGGTCCGATTCAACCCTACAAAGACACAAGTCTGCGCGTTCACCGCTAAGAAAACCCCATTCACTGTAGTCCCACAATTCCACAACACTCCCCTCTCCATATCCTAGAGCATTGGGATACTTGGTGTCGACATCTCCTGCGATGTTCAGTTCTGAGATCATTTACAAGATAATCTGAAGCTGGCGTCCAAAAAACTAAGTGTACTCAACAGAGCGAGGCAGTACTTCACGTCGGGGCAGAGGTTGCTGCTTTACAAGTCGCAGGTTCGGCCCCATATGGAGTACTGCTGCCATCTTTGGGCGGGTGCACCCGAATACCAGCTTGGACCTTTTGACTCGGTTCAACGACGGGCTGTGAGAATTGTCGATGATCCCAAACTCACTTGCTGTATCGAACCCTTAAGTCTGAGGAGAGATTTTGCCTCCCTGTGTGTGTTCTACCGCTTGTACAATGGGATGTGTTCTGAGGAATTGTTCGAAATGATGGCCACGGCTACTTTCATAAAAATCACCTCATTTGTCTATTTAGTGGCTAAATAGACTAATTAGGCGATTTTAATCAAATTTATTCACGTTATTAAAAATACTTAGGTCCTGTCGATTCTTTCATCATCGTCTCAGTTTGTTGAACTTTACTGATGATCATCAATGATTTCGGCAATATAGAATCCAGTACTGATGGCATCTAATGGCTTCACGTGGGTTTTCTATATTACCAGTTGGTTACCCTACTTTGTGTTTTTCGGTACGAGGCACTTTTTCTTAATAATTTGACAAGATATTTAGGTACTTTAGTTCTAATACGGATTTCCTCATTCTTCATTTTATTTTACTCCTATAATTCAAATCTCCCCCGCGGGGATGAAGTCACGGTTCTACAAGTTGGTAACTAAACCTGAACATACTCGTATAGTAGCTTAATCTCCATCGAAGTTTTTGCTGATCAAACTCAAAAGAACAACTCTTTTAGCCGGATACCAGAGTGACTCACTTTACGTGACCATTTAGTAGCAGCTAATGAAGTAGATATTTTTTAAAATTTGTAAGAAAATAAACCACTATAAAATCTCTGATGTGACATATTCCTCTCGTCATTCAAACGTAAGTTCTTATAGAGCTTGTACTGTGAGAAACAAATATCCTTAATAAGTAGTAGAAGTCCCTACTGCTAGTAATCTATTAGAAGACAAGAAACAGTGTTGAAAGTGGCGTTAGATATATTATAGGACTATGTGTATGTAAGTAAGGCAGTACTGATGCGCATTGTAGGGGCACAATGGACCGACACCTATCTGCCAGTAAGCATTTCTCCGAGCCCAGCATGGAATGCTTGGAGATAACACATTCGTTTTTAGTCACGCAGCTCAGATTAGAGACTATTAGTGCTAGAAAGCTGTGATGTGGCATGTGGCATGTGGCTTTACATATTAATTACACCAACAAATTAATAAATAAGATTGAATAGATAATTCAAAAATATTTTAGGTATTTAAAAACTATTTTTCGATTTTCAGAGATCCGTTTGCAAAATATTTAGTTCTAAAGTGTTAATGGTTGTTAGCGCAAGGTGTCGCTTCCTTCTGCCAAATAAAGGTTTGTTGGAAATAAAATACTACTTTAGTATATAAAACTAAAAAAAAGGAAATCTATTACTATATGGCTGAATAGGCTTAATTAACGAGTAATTGTCGACCGCAACTTATAAAATGTACTCAGAGAACTAAAATTTCGCCTTAATACATTGAAATAACTTAGATGAAGTTGTTAGTTTCGAGTTAATATAAGTTTATAAACCCTATAAAATTATGAGAAAATAAAATCATAACATCCTCTAGAGGATACACTTCGCGGCGCCTCACAGAGGGCTTCAAACAAACGATTTTCTCATTTGTTTTTGACATTTACTGATCAATCACTGTGGAATTTCTTAGTCATAATCCCAAGCCGAATACCTATGTCTGTGGTTTTCCAAAATCCTAAAACTAGAATCCTGTATAACTTTTGAACTATAAAATTTTATAAAAAACTGGCACACTGCAATTATTATTACTAGAACATGTCTTTAAAATATCGTGGTATTTTATCTGCAAGTGCCAAAAATAAGTGAGAAATTCGTTTGTATGAAGAACGCTGAGAGGCGCTTCAAATCGTAATCGTAATAATAATAATCATCAACGCAAATTGGTCGGCGCTTGGCGGTTCGGGTAGATTGAACAAAATCGGCTTAAAAGTTTTTTAAATATCAGCAATAATTCGCATTCTACGGAACCCTCACTTAATGCGTGTAAGACATGCACTTATAAAAGCGTATTTTCAAATAGACTAGGGCTCAAGACAAAGATAAAAAAATATTATATGCGATATAAGTAATACTGGATTTTACATTAAACAAAACGTACCTTTATCCTAGGGGACTTCTATTTATTGTTCAAAGTGTAAATGAAGGTACAAAACTATTTGCAAGAGTAATTTCAGTTTTCGGTTTAATAGTCGGCTCTCTACTGAAATACGTGAAACAAACTAAACTTTACAAATATATCTTAATTCTCTAAGAACTTAAACAGCCGTCCCTTCTCAAGAACGCAATACTCGTGAGGCCGGATACATCTCGTGGCGCTAACTTACGGGTCGAGGTGAAATGTTACACATCCAAGATTATCTACTTTGTCCTCCGAGTGTAGTGGGAAATAAATAGTAGGGTTCTAAATCTAATTCGGGTGTATCTTAGCCTAACTTTTAAATATAGGTACATTCAATTTGTAATAAAATTTTTCAACTCAAATATAACATAACTTCTACGTTACTCATAAGAATCCTTATTATAAGCCTACTACTGAAGCAAACTCGTATTTTATTGCATTTTGATTTAGGTCTTACTCACCTCATGTAAATAGAAGAGAGATGGTAATAAAACGAAATAGAATTAAAAACGGGAAAATTAAAAATAGAAGGGAGAACGATACTAAAACTAAATAGAAGAGAGGACGTTACTAAAACTAAAAACAAGAAAGAACGGTACAAAAACTAAATAAAACGAGGAATAGTTTGTAACACTAAATAGAAGGGAGAACAGTTCTAAAACTAAATAGAAGAACGGTACTAAATTAAATAATAAGGGTACGAATATTTCTGAGGTAAAATGCAAATTAAATGCTGCCATCCGGTTCAGTAAGAAAGCAACTGCCAGAGCAAAATTCCAATTCATAGGCAAAATAGGAATTGCGAGCTATCCCTCTGGCAGTCGTGCTTTCTTGTCGCTTGCTAAAGCTGCCGAATAGAACTGTTGCCAGTTGTCGTTACCACCACTGCGAAAGACCGATGGTGACTTGGCCCATAGTGCAAAAAAAGAAGCCGATCTATTGGGCAGTCTTTTTGCCTCTAACTCGAATATGAACCACGAAGGCGCTGAACCACCTACTATACCGTGGTGCGATAAGACCGTGCCGGAAATCATTATTACACAGAGATTGGTCTGGCGGACGTTGCTTTCTCTAGACGTTACTAAGTCGAGTGGGCCAGATGGTATACCAGCAGTGCTGCTTAAACAGTGTGCTCCTAAGTTATGTACTTTACTTACTCGCCTCTTCACGCTTTCCTAACACACTAGGCAATTTTCGTACACCCGGTGCTCAAATAGGGCGATAGATCAGATCAATCTAATTATAGGCCTATCGCTATTACCTCTTTCCTCTCTAAGGTGATGGAAGTGTTTGATCAACACATAACTTCTAAGATACCTAGAAGAACACGACCTGGTCAGTGATCGTCAATATGGCTTTCGCCACGGTCGCTCGACTAGTGACCTTCTAGTGTACCTCACACACCGATGGGCACTAGCCATTGAAAGTCAGGGGAAGGTATTGGCATGTAGCCTGGAAAAAGCGAAGGCGTTCGATCGGGTCTGGCACCTGGATCTTCTATCGAAGTTGCCATCTTACGGAGTGCCCGAGGGCTTACACAAATGGGAGGCTAGCTTTTTTGTCCGGTAGACGCATACGAGCCGTAGTAGACGGTAGTTGCTTTGATAGCACGGATTAATGTTGCTGGTGTCTCACAAGGCTCTGTGCTGTTTCCTACGCTCTTTCTACTGCATATCAATGAAATATTGGACATCAACAACATTCATTGCTATGTAGATGAAAGTACTGGAGACGCTTATTACACGGGTCGTGCAAACATCCCTCATTCCACCGTGGAGGAAAAGCGTGGATAACTTGTGTCACAAGTCGAGACCACTCTGTCCAAGGTCTCTGACTGGGTACGGGAAAACATGGTCCGATTCAACCCTACAAAGTCACAAGTCTGCGAGTTCATCGCTTAGAAAACCCCATTCCCTGTGGTCCCACAATTCCAGAACACTCCCCTCTTCTTCTCCAAGAGCATTGGCATTCTTGGTGTTGACATCTCCAGCGATGTTCAGTTCCGAGATCATTTGCAAGACAAGGTGAAGCTAGCGTCCAAAAAACTTGGTGTGCTCAACAGGGCAAAGGAGTACTTTACGTAGGGGCAAAGGCTATTCTCTACCATCGCACCGCTAGCCATCGGCTGGGAATTCATACTGACACTTTAGAACCGAAATGGTCGCGTACAGTGTGGTTTCAGAGAAACTTTCTCCCGCGAACGCTTGGGTTGCCGAATTAGCTCCCTGCCAAGGTTTTCTTGGACTACACAATAGGATTCTTCATTAAAGAAGTTATAAGATTGTCAGCACCGCGGGTGTGATACCCCTGGTGTTTTAAGCTTCCATAGGCTACGGTGACCGCTTACTATCAGGCGAACCGTTGGCTTGTTTGTCACCTTAGTGGTATAAAAAAAATATAACGGTGAACGGTGCTAAATTTGAATAGAAAGTAGAATGGTACTAACACTAAATAAAAGAAAGAACAGTACTAAAACTAAATAAAAACGAGAATGGTACTAAAATTAAGGAGAAGTGAGAACAGTACTAAAACTAAATAGAAGGAAGTGCGGTAAGAAAAGCAAAAAATTATTGCTGTTTCAATTTACACTTTTGTCTACTTTTAAGGTCTTATACTTATGTGTATGTTTACCTCCATAAGATCAACGTATTTTATAAATAATATTTCTAAAGCAATTTAAATATAATTGAGTGTAAAATTTGCACACGCAAAAGTTAATCCATGTCAAGTATACAAGCGTTAAGTTAAGCACAAAGCCAAGCCAGTTTTCAGATAGTTTGTGCTGTGTTATTTCAATTAGATTTCAGTGAAGGGACGTTGTAGTTGGGAGGTGTTAAGGTCGCGGGGTGACCAACTGGACCCTTGCTAATTGTCTTAAGACTTTAATTTAATCAAATATGGCGTCGCATGCCGACCCGACATTCATGTAAGGTACCTTTACTTCTTAAGATGTCTACATTAACATTTATTAAGACTCAGTATTTTTAAAATAATGTAATTCGATATTCACTTTACATAAACGCTAAAGCTTGTTAACCTTGTAAGAAGCACTTGAAAAGTTGGATTTAAAAAAGTAATGTATTTGAAAGTCAATGTACCTACTCGTAGGTATAAGTAATATACCTATGCACATTTTAAGGCAGAAAAAGATTTTAAATTAACTTTTTCATGAAAGATGGGGCGAGGTGTGCGCATTGACGACTAAAAAACTTCCTTTTTTTAAATTGTGTGAATATATGTAAAATCGAAGCTGTCCCGCATTATTATGTGGGTCTAAAGCTAGCCGCTCATTATCTTGTTCTCGGATATTGAATAAATTGGTTATTAACAAATAGTATATAATGTGATAAAGACTACAGCCCCGCATCCAGTGTCTAGTCCAGTGGTTTCTCAAAACAAATTTATATCAATGTTAACTTTTAAGGCCAGTCTTACCATAGACTGTAGCAGCTACAGTGTAGCTGGATATTTTAAGTAACATCAAGGTTTATAATGTATTCAAAGACTTAAATTGGAAGTCTTTGTATTGAAAATATTACTGTTTATATGAGAGATAAGATCACTTTTATGTTCATCAGTTTTCTAATAAAAACATAAAACATCATAAAACCATTTCAAAAAATTATCTACTATTATGTTTAGAACCTTCTGCCCGCAAGGAAAAAACCCACTTCATATTAAAATATCGCTATTAAGAATCAGTAAAAAATATTTATGACGAAGATCACTAACTTAAATAATGAACCTCGTCCACCCCAAGTTCAGTATAAGTCATCTTGTTTTATTGGCACTTACTCGCTGTCTCAATATTCAATTAGGTTGGATTGGTGTCGAGATAAGTAATTACTTCAGGGTGAAATAATAGCCACGTTGCCGCGTGAAGTCTAAGATTATGGAAGACCGTAACTTGCGAGCGTTCTCGGACACATGAGCCAATAAAGATTAAAGTATCCTTATTAAATTAGATACTAATAATAAATATTATAAATTCGCTACACGGATTTATCATCTTAAAATGCAAAGAATTTGGTTTCCGAATAGGTTTTTCTTAACTACAATTTATTAAAAAAAATTAGATTCATATCTATACATATAAATTTTTGTGTTTACATGTTTTTTTTATTCAAGAACGTTTTTTGATTAAGTTATTTAATGTGTGCGAGAGACTGGAAAAAATATATAGGTACGAGTATATAGTAAGTATTTAGACAAAGTACTGTGAAAAAAAAGCACCAGAAGGAATACGTTGAGTGCCAGAGTGCCAGAGTGCCAGCCCGCTGTTTATCAGACAGGTATTTTTAAATTGGAAGACGCCATCCCATGTACTTATTTACTTTAAAGTAACTTCATATTCGAGTAAGTGAGTACAAAGAAGCCAGTCTCTATAGAATTTGTTAATTTTAGATTTATAAGAGTGACTGCCTACCGCATACATACTTACATTTTAAATGGAATGTCATGTGAATTTGAAACATTCAAAAAATAATTTACGGGTACTAAAACCGTCTTGAATGCGAAGTGATTTATTTTGATACAGATTAACACCAAGTTATGCATAACGTGGTTTAATCTCGGTTCTATAACTTTTGAAACATAAAAAAAGTGTTTATAGTGTCATAGTTATAATAGTTGGAGAAATGGTATCATGAATCTTTTTGTAGACATTGATGTGTTCTTTAAAACTGTAATACGTTATTTTGTTCCACCATCAATAGTTTTCGCAGCGCACGCAATGACTTAAGTCAGAAGGTCCATTGGATATAAGGCATTTATAGGTAGGTAATTTATTTTTCACCTTGGGTTCCATTATTGGAGTTTACCTTAAGGATTCCTAATTTTTTCGTAATTAAAATATAGCCTATGTTATTCAGTGATAATATAGTTTTCTACCAGTAAAAAATTTTTTAAATTGGGTCCAATAGTTTATTCATTCTAAAAAAAAAAACGGTGTTAGTGTAAATAGCGCCATCTGTTATCGAGTAGCTGTAAATAACCATTTAAGGGTGCCAAATATTGTAATAAGTCCAGTTTAAACTATAGATTAGCATACATTAGTTATTCCGAATGAATATTCTAGTGCAGTCGGTAAAAATCAACCTTATGCGAGTCGCACTTGCGCACCGAGGAATGCACCGCCGGGACCGCAGAACGCACAAGCCCGACTCGCAATTGACCGGTTTTCATTATTTGATATTTATCTACAGATTTTACAGTTATTGATCGAGCGAGTTTGAAGTGTCTTCGTTTCAGCTTGGGCAAAAATGATTTCTTATGGCTGTCCGGCTTTTTTTTCTACACGTCGCATTTCTCAACCGCTTCTCGTGAGCTTTTGTGAGCAGGTTCAATAAAAATATAGATTTTTTTGCCGATTGAGTTTTTGGTTTTTTTAAAAAAAACTATGGGGGTTTAACGCGTTAAAATATTTCAGCCATTTCGAAACATGTCATAAAACTCTTTCATCCGATTAATTTTAAGGGGTGGGTTGTGTGAGGCGGTGGAAAATAAAAATTAAAAATGCAAATTTTTGATATTCACGTCGTTATTTTTAGTTTTAAGGTGCGCAGTGAACACTTAGTTAGCTGTAAGCTACCTAGTACCTATGCAGAGGCAGACGTTACTCGCGAGGTCTACTCGTATGGGTACAGCTCACAGAGCCACTAGTATTATTACTATTGATTATTTAACAACTGGTATTACGTGTCCTAACTACGTAATGATGTGGAATCACGAATAAAAACGGTTAAGAGTATATTGGGCTATGCTTATAGTGGGGTCAGGGGTTCCGTATCTGTTACTTCCATCGTTTTTGAAGTCCGAAACTTTCGCAGTTAAACTTGATTACGTAGAGTTGCTTTAAATTCTTTTAATATTGATAGACCATACATGCATATATTTATTTGTACTATCATTTATATGTGTACTAAATTTCAGCGCTATAGTATAAGTGTTTGAAAAAAATAAACCCTGTGTCATACAAACAGACAGAAGAAGGGATGGACACTGAATACTATAAGGATTTGACTATGAAATGAAACCCTAACAATAATGTCAAGTTTGCAGACCAGCTCGCGAAAATGTTAAAATGCGAGCATATAGCCCAAAACAATTCGGAAAATATAAGCTTATTGAAGGTAAAATATTTAAATTAAAACGCGGAGCCAGTATTGAGTTATAAGCCACAAAGTAACATACAAACCTTTCCTAAAAATTTGTATGATAACTAGAACATTACTTTACCTGAACCTCACCCCTGATCAAATTATTTGGCACTTAGTAAAGTCAGATAATACAGGATCATAAGTTCTAGGGTCCATGACTTCGAAACTATAAATAACCGGCATGAGCTTACACAGTGGAGTAAATATTGACCAATACAATTTTTTACAAATTTTAAATTGTAAAATATTAAAATATTATGCTAACCCCGAGTTCAATCCTGGCTTACTTCTTACAGTTGCATAGGTAGGTAGGCTTTTGGTAAGGGGCGTATAAAGCAGTTGTTGTTGACTAATGGTACATATATAAAGTTATTGACGACTTGTGGTACATATATAAAACAGTTGTTGACGACTTCTGGTACATATATAATGCCACGTTAGTCTAGATTCATTATACAAGCAGTAATACCTTTCATGCAGGACTAAAGTGGTTCGGGAAACGAGGCTGTTCCTCACATAGTAATGTTGGTGTGTATCCAGCCACTTGTTTGTTACCTTCGGGGAATGACAACCGTGACGTTATATATACATAAACAATGTAAAATTAACAAATGTTTGTAACAAAGTAATGTAAGTTAAGTATAGGTATTTATTTATATTCATATAAATACTTAAAATTTATTCTCTTACTGCCATTGTTGCCATATAAATATTGTTTGTAGACTTATTTGTAGACTGTTCACCGTAGAGATTGACGCCCAAAGGTTCCGACAGGGGTCCCTCTGCAGTTTTAGTCAACGCCTGGACTCTAACTTCGTAGGGCACGTTCACACGGATATTTAAAATTTTAGCGGATGTTACGTTTGCTCTATGACTATGACTATAACATGAGTCGTGAGTTCGCGTTTTGTTTTCCTTAGAGCTATCAATGAGGTCGGCAAATGGCTGTTGATAATTAAAGAGATCATAATTTTTTATTTCATCATCATTACTTTTTAAATACACTTATATTAAAATCATTTATTTCTTGTGTTCATAAAACTTAAATGCTGCCATTGAAATGATAATTTAACACTATTAAAATATTATTAAATGTGTATGTAAAATTTAAAAAAAAAAAAGTTTTGATATGAAAACTATTTGAAACCTATCGTAAATATAACATACAGATTATTTCATCATAAACATCCGTAATTTTATGACGAAAAATACTATTAAAATAAATCTATAAGAAATAACCTACAAAATTAAGTAGTTTTGATCGTGCGAGTGACACAAGTACGAGTTGTTCAAGTATTGTTTTGAAGATTCACGGATAATATAACTATTAAACGTAATGTTTAACGGGTTCTTACCGTGACTAGGCGAGGTAATGAGCTCCCGATATCTCGGTGCTGTTGCAAGCGCCATGATATATCTATCAGCCCTCTTTTGACGTGACAACGTCTTATAAATTGGTTTGCCGGGTGACACTTCAAGAAACTGCGTTACGCTCCGCTCACGTTATGCGCTCACAATGAGAGCGAGTGAGAGGCACGCGCCCGCCTAAGAGCGAGAGAGACAGACATAAAATCATTGTCACGTAAAACTTTCGCCCGTATACCGACTTTACAGGCAACCAGTTTTTTTTTCGTCTTGTTACGGATCTACTGGAACTCACTCGAAAGTTACCACGCCAGTATATACTCACTGTGTTTTTTTGGAATTTACGACTTATGCAACTTCACATCACTACCTCCGTCATTTTGATGCAGTAGTAAGCTCCGTTACCAATCAACCATTCGACTTGTGTGATGATGAGCACCTTCCGAAGGAATTAGCAAAGGTACAGGAAGTGTTAAGAAAAACGAATATCACGTGAAATGTGTGCACCGCAGATTCAAGAAAAGTCAGTCCCTAGGTAATAGGGTAGAACGTTAGCTCATATTTTTGCCGTATATTAAAGGAGTAACAGATAAGATCCGCAAGATATTGAACAAATATTCAAAAAAGACCGTATTTACTCCCTTAAAGACAATCGTACAAAGCATGCGTTCCCCTAAGGACAGTTTACCTCTGGAAAATCCGGGTGTATACAAAATAGACTGAAGTTGCGGCAGTGCATACATTGGACAAATAAAAAGATCCATCGCGTGCCGCATAAACGAACATATAAAGGCTGTTAAGAATAATGAACATTTACTGGAGTCGGGCACTAACCATTGGATCTAATATATCTTTGAATTAAAACATTTTATGCACAAATATAGTTTATATTTATTGTAATGTCTATATGACAGACGTTCATAATATTTTTAATATGACATTGTATGGAAGTAGTACTACTCTATGACATTCCTCCCCATTTAGTCTAATTGTTCAATGAGACGAATAGGACGTCTAATTTGGCGATGACTATGTCGTCGTAGTGGAGTCGCTCCTAGAACTGGTGTTGGTCTTTCACCCGATTCAGGCCATTCCGAATTATTTTTATTCAAACATCTCATATTTGAGGCTGACTCGGTCGTTGGTGTGTTTCTAGAATTTACAGAGACGTTTGGGGGTTCAATGAATGTTGCTCGATCACTTGTGAGTAAAAGATTAGGTGATATCATATCTGGTGATCTTGATATTTTTTCAATATCTTTGTTTTCAGTAACAACAGTTTGGTGAAGTTGTTCACTCATTCTTGGACGGATGTGGTCAGCATGTCTTCGTTTTTCTATACCTTCAGGAGTAGTTATAATATATGAATATTTATTAGTTCTTTTAGCGACAACAGCTGGTTTCCACTTATGTTCGCATTGAGTTTTTGTAAATATTTTATCTCCCGGTCTGTAAATAGGAGAAACTTCATCGGTTTTGATATTTTCTTGAATATTTTTGTGCTTTAATGTTTTTCTGAGATTTGGGCGTACATTATCCAGAAGACATGGCAGTTGACGACCAAACATCATTTGAGCTGGCGATTTTCCTGTTGTACTGTGAGGAGTATTTCGGTATGAGAACAAAAAGTTACGAAGTCTGTTTTTGGTACTCAATTTGTCCCCAGTACTAGCAGCCATTCTTGTCTTTCGGGTGCGGACTAGACGTTCTGCTAACCCATTAGTCCTTGGGTGATATGGTGATGATGTAACATGTAAAATACCTTTGTTTTCACAATATTCCTTAAATTCTTTTGATGTCAGTTGGGGTCCATTATCGGAAACATAACTTGTGGTATTCCAAAAGTCGAAAAAATACCTTCAAGTTTATCGCATAATTTTGATGTGGTTATTTTTATCATGGGTTTCACTTCGATCCATTTAGACAAAGCATCAGCAAGTACAAGCCAATATTTCCCTTCAAATGGTCCTGCAAAGCAATGTGAATTCGTTCCCACACTCGATTTGGAATTGACCAGGAAAAAACAGGTAGTTCAGGATTGTTTGGTCTGTTTTCTTGACATTTGTAACATTTTTTTACATGGAATTCAATGTCTTCTTCGACTGACGGCCACCAAACATAAAACCGTGCAAGAGCTCTCATTGAAGATGACCCAGGATGTCCAGTGTGCAAATACTCTAAGGTCTTAAGTTGCAATGTTTTTGGCATCACAATTCTTCCTTGCCACATTACAATTTTGTTTTCTAAAGAAATTTCATCACGTTTTCTGTAAAACGGCTTAAGGTCACTTTCATTGTGATAGTTTTTCCAATCTAATTTTATACATTGTGATACTTGTCTAAGGATTGAATCATTTTTAGTTTCTTTTCTGATAATTTCCTCGTTTAATGTTAGATCTCGGATTTTGCCCTGCTGTTGTTGTTCACTTATTTTGTTTACTAATTTTTCAGTTTCGCATAATTGTTCATCAGGGTTAGGCATTCTAGACAGGTAATCAGCCACAATATTATGTTCTCCTTTTTTGTATACGATGTCATAGTCATAGCTGCCTATTGTCAATGCCCACCTTACAAGTCTGTTATTAACAATCTTAGGTAGATTTCTTTGAGGTCCTAATATATGTATTAGAGGCTTATGATCGGTTACAAGTGTAAACTTCGTTCCTCGTAAGTATTGGTCAAACTTTCTTATTCCAAAGAAGATCGCTAGAGCCTCTCGATCAATGACTGAGTATTTGCTCTCCGCAGGTTTTAACTTTCGAGAAGCGAAAGCTATTGGCTGGTCAACGTTTTGAATTTTATGATATAACACAGCTCCAACGCCCTTTTCGGAAGCATCGCAAGCAAGGTATAATGGTTGGTCTTCATTCAAGGCAATAAGATATTTAGAATTTGTAATGATACGTTTTATGTTTTGAAATACCTTATCTTCTTTGTCCTTCCACTGCCATTTTTGTCTATGTCCCGTTAATTTATGTAGATCTGCGCATAACCCATGTAGGTGTGGTATGAAACGTTCATAAAAATTTACAAGTCCAAGGAAGGATCTGAGTTCTTTGGTGTTTTTGGGAGGTGGTGCTTTTAATATAGCTTCGACTTTGGATTTTGTAGGACTTGCTCCTTTCTTGTTTATTAGATGTCCTAAATATTCAATTTCAGGTTGCAAAAAGCAACATTTTTTTAAATTTACTTTTAAGCCAGCTTTTTGCAATCTTGTTAACACACTAGAAAGATTTTCTAGGTGTTTTTTGTCATCTTTTCCTGTTACGGCTATGTCATCAAAATACACTGCAACATTTGGAATATCTTCAAGTAGTTTTTCTAAAAAACTTTGAAAAATAGATGGGGCCGTTGAAATTCCAAATGGCATTCTATTGTACTGGTAATAACCTTTGTGTGTTGAGATGATAAGATACTTTTTGGAGTCTGGTGCGACTTCAAATTGCAGATACGCATCTTTTAGATCTATTTTAGAGTACTTATCACCACTTGCTAAACGTTGACGTAGTTGATCGAATAATGGAACGGGATGCATGTGCTGAATTAATGCTTGGTTAACAGTAGTTCGATAATCACCACAAATCCGTATTTGTCCATTTGTTTTTAGTACGTTGACAGTTGGTGTTGCCCATTCTATTGGTATTTCATTTGGATTAACTGGAGTTATGATACCTTGTTCTACTAAACGTTGTAGTTCGGTTTCAACATTCTTCTTCATACTAAATTTAACAGGTCTAGGTGGTAGGTGTTTCGGTTCTGCATTAGCCTTGATATGAATGTTAACTTGATAATTTTTAACTTTTCCGAATTTATTGTTAAAAAGCTCAATATGTTTCTTAGTAATGTTATTTAGTAATTCTTTGATGTTGTTGGAGCTTATCTTTACTGAATAAACTGGTTTGGGAAAGTCCATGTTAAATATTTCACTCCACTGTAAACCGAATAATAAGGGGTCTGCTCTTTTCATAATGACCACCGGTAGTATTTTTTTTTTACCGTTTAATTCCACAGTTACGTCAGTCAGGCCTTTTGGTTTTAGTTTTAAATTAGAGTAAGCTCGCAGGGAAGGGCCTTTTCTTAATGGTGGTGCACCAATTTTCCTCCAAAGTTCTGTACTTATTATTGAATAAATAGATCCAGGATCCCAATCCATAGTACATTTAATGCTATTTATGTTTACATCAATTTTCTTACATCGTGTGGTTTTGTTATTAATTTTACACACAATATCCTCGATGTCGCTCATATCGGTAGATATCTCAGATGAATGTGAAGAATACTTATCTTCTGGATAGTTGCTATTTCTGTTGCTAATTCTGTGTAATTTAGTTTGACCTCGGATGTTTCGCCAGTTTCGTTTCTGAATATGCGTTGATAAATATGCTCTACCAGATTTAATGCAACAATTCTCAAAATGTCCTTCAGAGTCACATTCCTTACAAACGTGATTTTTAGCTGAACAATCGTTGTAGTTGTGTTTTTCATATTTGCCACAACGTCTGCATTGGCCTGGCTTTAGTTTTCTGGGAGTGTTGAAATTTTGTTCTTTTATGCCTTGTTTACTGTTTTTGATATTTATTTTATTCGTAGAATGTGCTGTGTCATTTTCAGCCATTTCTCGTGAGAGGGCTATATTAAAAACTTCAGTAAAAGTAATTTCTATTTGTTTGTCGTTTGACGTTTGTTTTTGTAAGTCAGGCCATCTTTGCCGTAATTCAATTTCTAGCTTTCAATTTCTAGATTTAAACCAGTAGCAAAACGGTCACGTAGTTGTCGTTCAAGTAATACTCCCTCATAGCCACAGTCTCTACTAAGTTCTTTCAGTCTGTTGGCATAATTTTCCATAGATTCTGTACTTTCTCTAGTAGAGTTCCAAAAATCTATAAGTGCTTTGTATCTTGTTTTCTTTGTGCGATGTAAATCTAAAAGTTTCACTTTTAAATCTTCATATACAGTTTTCTCGAAATCAGGGGTGAATGCAATTTTTACTTGATGGTATGTTTCAGGTGTCAAACATGCAATGAGTAGGTCTTTTCTCAAAATATCACATTCATTTCCCCACATGTTGCATTTGGCTTCAAAATAATCGAAAAAATTTTCGACAGTAGTAGTAGAAGGGTTAAATTTATCATTTTTAAAATTGTTTATTATGTTTGTTTTACCTTGTTTTTGCTGTTGTGATGTAGATACTACATCATCGTTTGAATTCGGTGTGTTTTGTTTTGTAACCAATAGTTGTAATATTTGGGTAATTTGCTGTTGTTGAGTTTGTTGCATTTGAAGTAGTTCTGTGAATTGTTCCGTATTCATTGTTTTTTTTTATCCTCGTCGCCAATAATATATCTTTGAATTAAAACATTTTATGCACAAATATAGTTTATATTTATTGTAATGTCTATATGACAGACGTTCATAATATTTTTAATATGACATTGTATGGAAGTAGTACTACTCTATGACAGGATCGAATTTCACAATCCACAAATACTGTCGACATAACGCCACTATGTACCTAGACTAGTTAAAGTCAAAACGCAGCGACACAGTGAGTATATACAGTACTGTCGTGGTAACTTTCGAGTGAGTTCTAGTAGTTCCGTATAAAAACGAAAAAGAAAGAGGATAGATAAATATATTTGCCCATAGACTTTGTACAAATTTGCAAGTACGCCAGTCATCACGCGATCATGGTGCTTGCAACAGCACCGAAATATCGGGAGCTCATTTTTCGGCTAATCACGGTAAGAACCCGTAAAACATTATGTTTAAAAGTAGTTCAAAGTTGAATTTTTTTTTTTATACCAATAATGTGGCAAACAAGCCAACGGTCCGCTTGATGGTAAGCGGTCACCGTAGCCTATGGACGCTTGCAATACTAGGGGTATCACTCGCGCGTTGCCAACCCTTCAAAAATCTAATTACTTCTTTCTTGAAGAACCCCATACTGTAGTCCTTAGGGAAGACCTTGGCAGGTAGCTCATTTCACAGCCCAAGCATTAGCGGAGAAAGTTTCTCTGAAACAGCACTGAACGCGACCATTTCGGTTCTAAAGTATGAGAATGAATCCTGCCGATGGCGAGCGGTGCGATGGAGGAAAGTTATCTCGACTAGTCTGGTCTCCAGCGCCAGAACCTGTGACCCTTCTCCGCTCTCAAATTTGTTCAACGTTTTGTTAGTAATTTTCCATACTTAAACCTGAAAACACACAATTCAGTCTATATATATATCTATAATTGCAGCAAAGAATTTAAATAAAAATATAAAAATCTTATTTACAAAAAAAAAATATTTGCGTAGATACGTACATATTTTAGTTTTCGGCCTAGAAATTACTAATAAAATGTCGACGAGGCAGAACTACATTCTTCTATCTGACACAAAGCCTATTTTACAGGAGACGAAAACACCGTTTTTTTTTAATTTTCAACAATGTCGTAATCTTTTGTTCCTTAAGTTTTTCTCTAAAACAATAAATTTTATGACACTGGACACATATTGACTAGCTTTAGGGGTTTTCGACTTAGCGTTAGTTATGCGGTATTGTTTTTTATGTATAAAAGTTACTACATAATGTCGATAGAAGTTTCCACTGTTGCAAGTTTGGTGCAAACTCTTACCTTGTACCCGATGATCGGGTTTGCGTTGTCGTCTTCAACTTTCGTCTAGGACATCTCTATGCTGGTGTCCAGAAGTGTTGGAGCTTTTATATTCTTACGGACTGTGATGTCTTTTCCTGACACCATCCGAGCTAAAAGAAGAAGTACACATAAATACATTTTAGATTTGGTCAGTGATCTCGTTCGCTTCTCTGTGCCTCGATGCGGATATTTGTAAAGTGTCGTTTATAATGGACATTTATAAGTTTACTTTTTATATAGTAGGGAAATTAAAATGTCTGTCACCTGAGGCGGCCATGAACTCACTAGCGACTCTTTTTGGTTGAAATGCTATTTACAATTCACAATTGTCAGATTGATAGATATTCTAAAAAAAAATACATAAGTATCTCAGCAAATTGAATAATCATTATAGAAAAGTATTGCTATTTATACAGCATTATTTTTGATTGATTTTATAGCATTGATCTAATATACAGTAAACTAATATTGCGCTGAGTAATTCCATACATCTAGCGATACTTCAGAAATCAGTGGATTTTCAGTTAACATTGGAACATGGACACAATGGACAAGTCTGGCTTAGAAATTTTGATTATGGTGTTGGCAACGTTAATTATGTTGAAAAATACTTTCTTCTATACTGTGTAATAAGATATGAAAGCAGTTTTAAGTGCGGATTTAAACAATGGAGACGTGTTTTTGCTTGTTTATTTTTTAAATTTAGACTAGTTTTTTAAATTTAGACTCGACGACAAATTTCAGCAGATTTTACGAGGATCTGTGAAGAATTATGCATTTAAAACTTATAGAGGATAAAATGAAAACAATAAGCAAGTAACAAGGAGCAAAATTATGAAAATTCAGAAAAAAACAGTTAGAGTTTCGACAACTAATGATTTATGGCGTCATTATTGGCGTCATAATGTGTCTATTCTAGGCTATATGGATTCAATTTACAACAGCCTTCCAAATTAAAAATTAAATTAAAAAAAAAATAAGATACGGAAGGAAGATAAGACGGCTGTATAAAAGAACTTTATTAAAACGACACGATTGCGTCGATGATGAAAATTATCGATGCGATCTGATCACCGATGCTCGTAGGAGCTATGTTATATAAGCGTATACCAGCACCCTGGTTGATATTACCAGTAGTTATATGCTTGTCTGAAAGATTAATCCATATTTATGTCTGAGTACAAGCTGTATTAAGACGATACCGCGAATGGCTCAGTTTTGGCTCCTTACATCTGACTCAGTTATAGCGAATAATTAGATTATCATGACAACATAAAATTGAGTTTTACTTAAATAAATTGCCATATGCGTTATTAAAATAAAAGCCGTGTTTGTGTGCTCTTGTTATTATTAGATATACGTTCTTTTATAAAAATGCTCCGCTTTTTAATTAATAGCGATGCGTGACGAACTCAAATTGTTGCTAAAATAAGTAATAATATTTAGAGGTAACTATTTTGATGTGCAATCAGTATTTTTGATTAGAATTGGGATATTTTTTGTATAATAAAGGAAGATTTTTAATTTACAGTTAAATACTAGCCATAAATAAGTCCTGAAAATAGCTCATAAACAAATAAATTAATTTTTTTGTTTTTTTTTTAAATACGCGTTAAATTGGAAATTTTAAACATCTCAAATAATAATTAATTCAAATTAGCTATTATCAGCCTTTTAAAGTTTATTTTTGCTTCATTCGTTCTTTTTAGCCAGAAGACGTCCACTGCTGAACGTTGTCTTCACAACGGCCGGTCCCAAGCCACCAGCGCCCATCGGATTTCTGCGGCTCTGACCAGGTCGTTTGTCCACCTGGTAGGGGGGCCTTCCCACGCTGTGTCTTCCGATCCGTGGTCGCCACTCGAAAACCTTTCGTTCCCATCGGTTATCGGTTCGAATAGCAATATGGCCTGTCCATTGCCACTTCAGCTTGCTAACTTTTTGAGCTGTGTTGGTAACTCTAGTTCTTCGGCGATTTTCCTATTTTTGCTTAAACCTGTAAAATTTAAATTAACGGTACAGTAACAAACAAACCTTTTTATTACGCTACCGTACATAAGGTTGAAATATTCCGTATTAAAGATAAATAATACTCAGATATCGTTGCAAAAAATTATAGAACATATACCAAAACTATCTTCTGTCCACGTAAACTTCAAAATTCAAAATATAATTTTTTTTATTATTTGGCACTTATTTTTTTTTTTAGGTTGACCTTTAGCGAAAACCATAACAAAAGCAGGTCTAACGCTCAAAAACAAAAAAACAGAGAGACAAAGCAATAAAAAAAAGTTCATTTTGGTTCCCTAACCGAATTGCCTCATGGAATATCTTTTATTTATAAGAACAAAAACACATTTTTGATACAGTTTTCATACAGTTTCATATATTTATATCAATATGATATCATTTACCAGCAACATATAACTGAACACAAAATAAGACACACTCGTGTTTGGCGAGCAGTTGCCCGGTGAGATAACATTAGTCAGCGCTACACTATAACTATAGGTACGTACTATACGGTGACAGAATTATTGTGACGACATATAATTTCTTGTGTTGTAATCATATTGACATAGCTTTTAATATAATAAAATACTAAGGGACACTATTTGTTTACGTTGCAACGGATCAACGAGGTGTCCTAACTTTTAGAAATTAGCTAGAGGGAAGTAGCATGACAAAAAATAGTTTTACCTCAACCAAGACTTTCCACGGAAATAGGTTATTATGCAGGTAAAATTCCTTGGGGCAATATATTTCACGTGGAAAAAAAGTAAATAAAATTTATTTTTTATCAAAGTTTCAAAGAAACGGATTTACCATGAACTGGATAAAAAAAAGTCACGATAACAGAAATTACGCATGTGCAATCGGCCTTACACAGATAGGAATCAGTGCTCACTATAACGTATAAGTCGAAATTTATGATTTATGAACTTATGCTTTACGACTGAAGGTCACGGAAGTTTCATAGATGGAATGAGGCGTTCTGCGTCTTTTTCTTTGGATTGTGTTAAGCTCACCGCGTACCCCTTACCCCTTGGAGAATTCCACCTACATAATGGTTTAGCGGTGTCAAATCTCCTGCTCTTTGGGGTTGAGTACCAAGGTGAATGGGTGTCATTTTACATAATTAGCCATATAGGTATGAGAGTTTGTGCAAAGATCATTATAGATAATAAAAAATAAATTGCAGAGATATTTTGGCCAGCACCAACCATAGCTCGATAACTTGGCTAATATATATATATATAATATAATATAGTCCAATTATTTTTATTCTAATATCTTCACGCAAAAAAAACAGTAATCATTGTAAAAGATGTGTTTTACTATTGTATATAGAAGTTAAATTGTAATGACGATTGGGGCCTGGTCATAAGAATAACACATAATTTGAGTGGTGGCACTGGGGCTTGGTCATAAGAATAATAAATTATGAGCCTGGTATTGGTGGGCTCAGAGTGGGATGAATGCTTTCTTAAGGGACCTGAAAAAAGTTTCATAAAACTGGGACGAAAGAGAAGATGGTAATCCCGGAAGCTGCTGAACCGAGGGTCGGGGATTAAATTCCAGCACAGCACATACTATATGCTATATGTATATTTATTTAAGTAAGTGAAGTATTTAAAGATAATGTATTTAACTTTTTATCTGACTACAGTCGTATCAATAAGAGAATAATATATAATTCAAGCTGATTTATGTGCGTCGTATGTTACTTACCTTCTGTAGCCTCAATGCTTCAACTATTCTGAAAAAAAAAACAGATGCCAAAAGATTTGTAATAATGTTTATAATATTATATGATAGAGTCTCGTCGTCATTTACCGAGATGGCGCACTCGGAAGTATTTTTATATAAATGCCTGAGAAATGTTGAGTGCAATGTGTCGTATCAATGCGGGACATAACCTGCCTCATGACTTTACGCAGAGACTAATTATTTACTAACGTACCCGATGTTCTATCATAAGTATTAGAAACTAGACTTTGCCAGCGGCTCCGCCCGCCCTAAATACGGTTATCAGCGTGGCACTCCTTTATTTAATCACGGTATTAATACTGTGATTTACTTCTTAATTACACTAATGAAGTTTGCTATATCAAGCTGTAGCTATAGTTCGTTTTAGCTCGGTTATAGTTACTCCCGAGGGAACTTTTGAATTTTTCGGGATAAAAAGTCTATGTTATTCCAGGACCTAATTGTTGTGTGCCAAGTTTCATCCCGATCCGTCCAGTGGCTGAAGCGTTATTGAGTAACTTACATCCATACTTTCAAACTTTCGCGTTTATAATATTAGTAGGATATTACGCAGACTTATTACGAAGTTTACTGTACTTGTACCTAGCCTGCGACTTCGTATTTGTGCAATTTTAGCTTTGATTTATAAAATTATAAATAATAATATTTAGTTTGTTTGAGTCACGGACTCGTTAGCACAGTACAGAGTAGGTAAGAGTACTCCGCCGGTAAGCCACGTGGGGGGGGGGGGGGGCTATGATGTTTTGATCGATGCCGGCCAAATTAGCTTACACTAATTACAGCTTCTTAAAGAGTGTTAATAAGTAATTTAAGTTTGTGTGCCAAGTTTCAACAGAATCGGTTTACAGATGAACATTCCTACTCCTATCATGGTACCATCCTACCATTTTAAAACATTTTATTTCATTAAAATTTGACCAGATTAGAGGTATGTGTATATCTCTAATTCAAATTTACGAAAAATCTCAAATCGTCTCAAAGAAAAAGTTATAGCCGAATATCCATAAAAAAATGTAGGTATACAGTCTAATTGGGAACCTCCTCTTTTTCTTTCAGCGGTTAAGTTGTTAGGAATAAGTGGGATTCAGGTTATAAAAACTCACTCACCTGCGCCACTTCTCGTCAAAATCTCCAGCAATTAGGTAGATATATATATATTGTGTGTCTCCGTTTCTATTATGTAACGTTGAAGAGAAGTTACTTTTAGTTTGTTTCGTTTCAATAAATAAGTGAGCTTAAAGTTTTGACTGATAAGTGAGCACAAGATTCTTACAATAAAATAAAATAAATTACATTTATTTACAGAATGTTTGATCACTTAATCTAATTAGTTGCGATAGAAATATCGTTTCTAGAGTATTCTGCAGACTGGTCACCGTGGAGTTTGACGCTCGAGGGGTCCGACAGGGGTCCCTCTGCACTTTTGGTGAACGCCTGTACTCTCACTTCATACAACACGTTTACACGGACATTTTCAATTATTGCAGACGTTTCGTTTGGTCCTTTGATTATAACTTGAGTAGGTTTTCCTCTTGTAGATTTACCAATGAGGTTGGCGAATGGCTGTTGGAAGTAAAGAAGATAATTAATGTCATAATAATTTTTGAGTCGCACTTATTTTAGTTACAAGTAGGATAAACAGGTGTACAGGTGTAACACACAAGCATATACACACAGACACTCTCTAACTATTACTATTAAGCTCTGACACATTTGTTGATTAACACATCACAAACATTTGCCATACAATTCAGTCAATGTCGTAGAACAGAACGAATATTGAAATACGTGAAGATTTGTGTCCGCAAACGATCACTGGTAAGTAAATAATTTGCGAGTATTAACTTCTCATCTTCCTACAACTAGTTTTTCTAAGTATTCAAGTCATTATGAAAGCACATACACTTGTAAATAATAAAACGAAATAACACATACTACAAACTAGTAACTAAAAAGGAAAAAAAAATTGTAAATATGTGATAGTACTAATTAGAAAATGCAGGATAAAGAAAAATATCAATTATATTTTATTTTGAAATAATTATCTTTATTATAGAAATAATGCTATAAACTATAAAGTTGACGCCAGATGTGTACAAATAGTTTTACAATGCAACTATTTGTACACATGTTTGAAGACTTTGTAGCACATGCTTAACTAGATACATGTTGACGAATGTCGAAAAAAAACGGGCATGTGCGAGTCGGGCTCGTGCACTGAGGGTTCCGTACCGCCACAGAACGCACGAGCCAGACTCTTTTAGTTTTCTACCTATTTAGGCTTCTAACTAGATCATTCTGAAATATAGAGCCCTTCAAAGGTCGGGCAGACGGGTGGACAGACAGACAACGTTGGTTAGGTAATAGCGCTCTGTGGGCACTTTTTGGGTACGGAACCCTAAAAAAATGTACCTTCTAATCATGTTTTGTAATGTAGCCATTAGAATTCAGAGTTTTCGAAATAACGGCAAACACTGGGTGTGAATGTCTGTGTACATGCTAAACTACTCTCTACCATCGCACCGCTCGCCATCGACAGTGAATTCAATCTCACACTTTAGAACCGAAATGTTCGCGTACAGTGCGGTTTCAGAGAAACTTCCTCCGGCATACACTTGGGTTGTGGAATGAGCTCCCTGCCAAGGTTTTCTCTAAAAAAAACAGTTTTGTTGCTCTATTCCCTAGGCTAAGTAATATTTGAATAAATTAAAAAAAAAAATCACTTTTGTTGCTCTATTCCTTTGCCTAAGTAATAACTGAGTAAATTTAAAAAAACCTGTTTTGTTGCTCTAGTCCCTAGGCTCAGTAAAAACAAAATAAATTTTAAAAACATTTTTGGTGCTCTATAGTCCCTAGCCTAAGTAAAAACTGAATAAATCTATACAACATATTTGTTGCTCTAGTCCCAAGCTTAAGATTCATCAAAATCAATAAAAAATGGCGTATTTAAGAGGATGTGTTATACGGACAGAAACACTGACAAATGTTACTAAGGCTAAGGATCTGCAAACCAAGTAAATGGTGTGATTGCGCGAGTGATGCGTGGTCGTCAAGGTTCCAGTTAATATGATATAGTATTTACCTCAGCTGGTCTTGTTTCCTGCACCAGAACCTGTGACTGTCCTCCGCCCTCGTACTTGTACAGTGTTTTATCAGTGATTTCCCAAACGTTTACCTGAAAATATACAATGCAGACTTAACTAATATACAATGCAGACTTATCTAATATACAATGCAGACTTAACTTATAAACAATGCAGACTTAACTAATATACAATGCAGACTTAACTGATATACAATGCAGACTCAACTAATATACAATGCAGACTTAACTAAAACAGATTCACATCTTTAATTTCAGTCAAAATTTCGTATTTTTTTTGTATATGTTGCGTAGATATTTTAGATTAAGATATTTCAGATTATAAATAACAGTTATAGATATTGAATTGCCAGGATATTATACAGAATGGCCAGTGGAGCGACGCTTAAAGATAAAAATTAGATGCACTATATTGAGACGTAAACAAGTCACCCCCATGTATATTCTGAAATTATTAGTATTAGATTTAGGAAAAAAACTGGTTGCCTGTAAAGTCGGTATACGGGCGAAAGTTTTACGTGACAATGATTTTATGTCTGTCTCTCTCGCTTTTAGGCGGGCGCGTGCCTCTCACTCGCTCTCATTGTGAGCGCATAACGTGAGCGGAGCGTAACGCAGTTTCTTGAAGTGTCACCCGGCAAACCAATTTAAAAGACGTTGTCACGTCAATAAATGATTTTTAAACCGATTTTAAAAAAAGAGGAGGTTCTCAATTCGAATGTTTATATATTTTATTTATGTATTTTCGTGCATCACTCCGTCATATATAGACAGATTTGCAAATTCTTTTTTGTTCGAAAGGAGTTTATTTCGAAATGGTTCTATTTAAATTTTATATACCTAGATCTGATTATGAGTTTTGTAGGCAGACAACTAAAATCTTTAAAAAATTACATCAAATCAACCGCGATTGCTGTTTTCGCATAACGCTGCATCGTTCACGCAATCACACAACATTAACATCACGCCTGTACCTCGGAAGCAATTCGTCACTCAAAAGTAAAAAATAAAAACTTTTTAATAAAAAAAAACCAATAATATTCTATATGGAGCTACTCCGTGGCCCGAACTTATGTGACTATTATGTTTTTTTCGACTCAATTTGAGTTATGCTCGTTAAGACCTAGCTTAACCATATTTTTTGTGGTCAAACTACGCTTTATGGTTATGATTTACCACAGGAAAAACTTTCACAAATGTCAGACAGAAGGAGAAAAAAATCAATTAATTTTGAAGCTAGATCTTAACGAGCATGATTCAAATTGAGTCGAAAAAAACATAATAGTCACATAAGTTCGGGCCACGGAGTAGCTCCAGATAGAATATTATGGGCTTAGCTAGATGGGGATTATTGGAGAAGTCCCCATAATACTGCGGCTGCTCGGAGGCTCCCTGGCCCGCACTCACCGAGCGATTATGTAACACTTTAGGCAACAATTGCACAATTTAATATTTACAATAACAATTGATTAATTAAGCTCTTGGAATTGTAAAGTTAAGTTTAGTTGTTGCTAGTGGACCAAAATTAACTGGTAACATGATGTGATGATGATTTAATTAATTTGTAATGAATAAATGTTCATTGAATTAAAAAATATTTATAAAAAAATCTGTCCTTGTGGCCATAGCAACTCACAGAAATCTGTCCTTGTGGCCATAGCAACTCACAGAAATCTGTCCTTGTGGCCATAGCAACTCACAGAAATCTGTCCTTGTGGCCATAGCAACTCACAGAAATCTGTCCTTGTGGCCATAGCAACTCACAGAAATCTGTCCTTGTGGCCATAGCAACTCACAGAAATCTGTCCTTGTGGCCATAGCAACTCACAGAAAATAATAAAGGAAACTTGATGAGGTTATTATTGTTTTAAAGCTGAATAGAATTAAAAATATTAAGCTTTATCGTCATACATCACTTGCAATATCGAAGGTTTATTTTGCAGATCCAAAAGATGTCCACAAAAACAAAGTCACGGTCAAAAATAAGAGACCCTCTGTCGGATACCGGAGGATACTACACCAGCAGTTTGTTTATTACTTGATACACAGATGAAAACAATTCATCAATGACTTGATATAAAAATTTTACCTTGTATCCGATGATTGGGTCAGCGCTGTCTTCCTCAACTTTCGTCCAGGACACCTCTATCCTGGTGCTGTAGGCAGTCAGCTCCTCAATTCTTGGAGCTTTTATACTGTTAGTGACCGCGGATTGCAGAACTTTTCCGAATGCTATTTGAGCTAGATACACCAAAAATACGTATACTAGTACTCGTAAATACATCTTAAATATTGTTAGTTGAGTGTCCGCGTGTGCTGTCGGGGGGCGGTCGTGGTGTAGTGGAGTGTTTGCTGGTGTGTATATGTGTGTGTGTGTGTGTGTGTAGTGGAAACTACTCAACGGCCTCAATAACAATTACAATGCGGATATTTGTAAAGCGTTGTTTATAACGGATATTTATTAAGCCTCTTGCCTTAACTTTTAAAATATAAAGGTAAATAAGGAAGTCGAATTAAAAAACGTTTAAGTTAACTGAAATAAAAAATTAAATAAAAAAATTTAACGACTTCAAAACTGTAATTAATTTAATTAATAACCTAAAAAAAGGGAGAAATTAATTTTAACGTTTAAAAAATCTAAAGTAAATATGCCAACTATTTTTTGAGGTTATTAATTACCTAAATAAATTACAGTTTTGAAGGTGGTGATATAGTTCAAAAAGGTAGCCTTTTCCTACTGATCGATACCACACGTGATCTACATATTTTTTTCATTTATACATTATAGCTTTTGCCCGCGGTTCCACCCGCCCTAAATTCGGTTTGCAGAATTTCAACGGTCACTCCTCAATTATAGAAAAAAACCGACTCACACTTGAAGTTTTCAAATAGCCTATGTCATTTCTCGGGACTAAAACTATCTCCATACCAAACTTCATCTTAATCGGTACAGCAGGTTAAGCATGAAGAGGTAACAGACAGACAGATAGAGTTACTTCCGCATTCATAATATTAGTATGGACTAGGTAGCTGAGCCCTGCACTATCCTAAAACCTATATACACGCATGTTTTGATCGGGTGATAAATCAAAATATTTTTAAATATTTATATGCCAAATTTTATCTAAATCTGTTTAGCAAACATAAGGTTTCACATTAGTTGTAAGTCTTAGGTGTTATTTTAAATAACTCCTAATTGTTTCCTTTAACAAAATACACATTTTATTAAACACTAGCTGTGCCCGCGGTTCCACCCGCGCTAAATTCAGTTATCAAGCTATATCTGATGTAGCATATATATTTATCCAGGGTGTCACTTGACTCCGTACTAAATTTCATTAAACTTGGTTCAGCCGTTTGAGCGTGAAGAATAATCAAACTCATTCACAAACCTTCGCCTTTATAATATTAATTAAGGGGTTGGAGACAGATATCCAAAAAAAAATGATGCACGATTTTTTTGTTAGTCACAAATAGTCCGCATACCAATTTTTAGCTTTCTACCTTGAAAATTGCGGAATGCTCCATACAAACTTCCACCCTCCATTTAAGAAAAGTGGGGGGTTAGAAAGAGACAAAAAGTAGCGTATGTTACTCTCCATCCCTTCAACTATCTCCACTTAAAAAATTACGTCACTTCGTCGCTCCGTTTTGCCGTGAAAGACGGACAAACAGACACACACATACACTTGCCCATTTATAATATTAGCATGGATAGGTACTGCCGCGCTTATCAGTAAAGCTAAGCGGCTAAGATCGTACTGTTAAGGGAAATATTTAATGTTCTTATTTTATTACACTGCGAATATAAATGGGTTAACGCTAATTCAAGGGAGAATACATAAAGTAATATGTAACATTGGATTTTCAACTTCAATGGGTGTCGCCGTCCTGGAGCTCGTGCTTCAGCTACTGCTTCGGTTATACATCATACGTAACTTAGTAATTGTCCAGGGTCCTGAATCTCGATAAGCCGTGCCTAATTCCTGTGAATCGATAGTAATATTGCGAAAGTTTCTGTCTGTTTGACTGTTTGTTACTCAATCACGCCGCAATGGTGCATACAAATGAGCTAAAATTTGGCACAGAAATAGATCAAAAGACGGAGTCGTTTTTAAAATTCAAGAATTCCCGCAGGAATAATTTTTACCACTTTTATACAAAAATATTCAATATACAATTATATACAACGAACTATAGCAACAGCTTTAGCTTGCTATAGCTAACTTCTTTAGCCAAATTCTTTATTTAGAAGTTGTCGTAGGAAGTTTTTACCGTACCAAGATGCTTCCCGAAACCCACGAATCAAACATCTCTTACACAAAGCATTTTTCAGAATCTAAAACTGACAATTGAAATAAATAATTGCGGTGAAAAATGGACACGGTCCTGATTCTTGTTTGATTCAAGTTTTGCTTTTCACGGCTTATGACGTACTGCGGAGAAATGTTAAGCCTACGAATTCTCTTCTCTTCTCTCTTCCCAATTACAACGTATAAGGGCCTAACACTCAATATTATACACTGAGAACACCCAGCCTCAAGATAAACACAAATTGTCTTGTGAGGGAATCAAACCCACTAAGTTTTCGTTTCGTCCCGTACCCTTAACCAGTGCTCTTCTCTCTTCTCGCTTGACTTTTTAGTAGAGAAACGGACTTGACCATATACAGTTCCATATTATTAAGATATCATTTATGGTTAGCATTTTCAGTAACATATAACGAAATACGAAAAAAGACATATTTGTCAAGGGGACCTACAGTAAGTAAATATTACTTAGGCATCAGTAGTGTAGGTTTTACTTACGTCACAAAAGTGACAGAACTATTGTCACGACATACAATTATTTCTGTTTAATTATATTGACATACTGGTCTACCACTAGTACGAGTACATTGATGTGGAATACCAATTATACCTATATATTAATAATAAATAATTTTATCTAATGATGTTTATATGACATATACATATATATGTATACAGCTTTATAGTAACAACCGGTTTCTAGTGGTGTGCGTGAAGCACTCAGAGCGTCTGTATGTGTGAGTCACACACTAGTGACGTCAACCCTCAACATCAATATCGTGATTCAATTTGGCAGTTAGCTTTTTTGTGGATTCACTTTTTAAAGGTCATTGGTTTATCACCGGCAAACTAAATTAAAATAATCTATTTGGCCTTATTCTATCTTTACTCGACTACGGAGGGTTATGATTTTAGCAGTCTATGTATAGTACATTACACCAGCGACCCGCGGCCGAGGCCAGGCCGTGGAACGCATCACAGAGCATTGATATAACAATGTCACAGAGTCCGATTATGCTCAGTTGTGGTCAAAGCTTGTATAGTGTTTTTCTCAAACATGCGTGTACCTAAATGAAAAAATTTAGGCGGATAATATCCCATTCGCAAAAAAAACCGCCCGCAAAATGTCCCTCTCGCAAAAAGTCACAATGTCAGCCGATTTATATCTGTTTGTTGCTTTAGTTTGGTGCAAAACAATAATTAAGATTAAAAATAAATTGACTCATAAACGGGTTCTTTTTCCACAATATCTGTTTGACCCTTATAAACAGTTTTTTCCGTTTTTCCCGTCGGCTAATTAAACCGTTGAACATAGAAAACCGAAATTTACATGGCCCTTCGTTCAACTGCATAATATTAAAGCTATTTAACCGACTTTAAAAAAAGGAAGCTTTTCGTACTTAAAACGACGTTGAGTCGGATTAACGCAATAAGTCGGATTAACGCAATAAGTCGGATTAACGCAATGAGTCGGATTAACGCAATGAAGGTTTTATACTGAACTAAACATTATTCATTTTTACCGACTTTTAAATGGAAGGATGTTGTATTTAAAAAACGTGAAGTGTAAGTCGGATTAGCGCATTGAAAGTTTAATACGGAATATTATTACTAAAGCTTTTTAACCAAGTTCAATTGCAGACAGGGTTTTGTACTCAAAATCTGCAATCTTTATTCCAGAAAGTTTTAAAATATCGCCCTATATCTATTAAACTATTGAGTAGACCAGTAGTTTCTTAATAACATAAGTGATAGATCTCATCAAGATCTTCATTTCGGATGACAGCTGTCAAACTACAAAGGGCTATTATATCTGCGTGACTATTGATTGTAGACTAGTAGTTTCTTTACAGAACTGATAGATCTCATCAAGATATTCATTTTAGATGTCAACTGTCAAACTAGAAAGATCTTTGTCACTATTGATTTTAGATTAGTAGTTTTTTTTATATAAAAGTGATAGATCTCATTAAGTTCTTTATTTTGGATGACAGCTGTCAAACTAGAATGTGTTCTATCTTCGTTACTATTAATTGTAGACTATACTATTTCCATTTCGTTATTTTCTCGATGACAGTTCTAATTTGATAGTTGTAGTGTTGTGACCAAATAAGTAATGATATCGATCGCATATATTTATTATGTTTTGAACAAAGACAAATACAACAAAAACATTCAAATATATTTTTTCAAGGTGGGAACACTCAATGGCCCACTGCCATGTAGTGTTCGTTTTAATCTGTCACTCGCAACAAGACGGTCGTGCTATGTAGTCACTACATTTCTGTTCGCTAAGTTATTTCACATTATCCATACGTTACGTTGTGTATTTTGTGTTCCTCCGTGTTGATTGCTGCCCAGTTATCAAATAACAAAATGCCTAAAGGATATGTTCTGAACCGGCAGGCAAGAGAACTGGTGATCAAGGTTCGTAACTACTTTGAAGCAGAGCATCGAAATGGTGACCCGCTATTACCACTGTCGCAAGTGCGAGAGCTTGTTGCGGCCGCATTAGGAATTAGTAGACCTACTGTTTCAAAAATTACTACTGAATCTTACAGTACAAGCGGAAAATAAGCTTCGTACGTGGAAGAAAAAACGCCAACCACGTCGTGTGACATCGGTTGACGACTTCGACGCTGCCGCTATTCGCCGTCATATATATGACTATTACTTGCGCAAAGAAACTCTTAAAAAAACCTGTTGTTTCTTTACGTGAATGTAGTTTGTTCCATGGCCAAAAATCGTTATTAAGCTTGGTTTTGAAAGAAATTGGATTTTCTTATAAAAAATCGGACAAACGTTAAATATTAATGGAGCGTCACGACGTTGCTATGGCTCGTTGCGAATTTTTGAGCGAAGACAAAAAGATATCAGATTTGTCAAATGTTATTTTTACTGACGAGACTTGGTTAAATGCAAACCACACAGTATCTAAGAACTGGACTGACAACACCGCCGCTTCCACTAGTTTAGTGCCAGTGGGAAAAGGTGAACGTCTTATCATATGTCATGCTAGGTCTACAAAAGGATTCGTGTCAGATGCTTTACTGGCCTTTGAATCCTAGAAAACATTGGACTACCACGAAGAAATTTACGCGGAGATTTACGAAGGATGGCTTAAAAGAAATGGTGCAATTGATATTTTAAAATCGAAAAAAGCCTCCCTAAAAGATATATTACCGTCGAAATAGTTGCCGAATGTGGTCATTGGGTTCTTTGACTTCCGCCGTATCATTGCCAGTACAATGCTATAGAACTAATATGGTCACAAATCAAAGGACACGCCTCTCGAAACAATACCCATCCCCCTTTTACGGCAAACTAGATGTTAGATTTATTAAAAAATGCATGTGCGGAAGTAACTGCCGAACACTGTAAAAAATTTGAGAAGAACCCAAAACATTATAGCGTCGGATTGGGAAATTCATGTGGCATTCGATAATATAGAAGTACAGGAACTTATAATAAATGTTGGGAAGAGCTCATCGAGTGACAGTGACGATTCATCAGATTTTGATTAATAAAAATAAAAATAAAGAATCAACATAATATAATTACATCTTGTAATTAAATGTAATATAAGTTAATAAATTTGTACAAAATTATCCGGTTATAGTTTAGTTTTTTACATTTTGTATTTTTTTTGTCTATTATCGTGTTACGGTTATCGATAACTCCATCCCTATGAGTTTCTTCGACTCTCTATGACCTTGTTCATGCGTTAGCGTCATATTTTTATTAAATAATGTATACATAATGTAAAAAAGACGCTCGTTCAAGTTTCCACGGGAGCTGTCATCAAGAAAATAAAGAAATGGAAATAGTATAGTAGTTTTGAACAGAAGTGATAGACCTCATCAAGGTCTTCATTTTTGATGACAGCTGTCCTCAGTCTTACATCTTTAGTGTTAACTGTGTTAAGGTAATAGTAATTAAAAATTCCCTTATTATTATTTCGCCTCTTAATAATTTCTTGACTGTTATCTAATTTTTTTGGAGGAAAAATACGTCACGATTTCTTCTATTGTCAACAATACAATCCTTTTTAATCTTACGATCAGAAAGTTTTGCTTCTTTTCTGAATTTTTGAACAAGTCAAAATAAACCAGGTCGTTTTGATACAGTTTTATTCAGTAAGTGTTTAAGTCTTTCACCGGGTTTATATTTCTATGTGTTTTGTTGCAACAGCTCAAAATCGACGGATGAAATCTTAGGGATCCATTGTTTAAAAAAATAATTTTGAAATTTTGTAATTTTTTACGTAGTTAGAATATTTTGCGAGATAAATGACCATTCTTCCGCCATGTTTACCGCTGGGACGAGAGCTGCACACCACCTTGTAATCTTTCTTCCTGCTTGCGTAATAGTGATATTTAAGGAGTTTGATTTTTAAAAAAAATATCAGCCCGTATAAAGTTAAGAAAATCAGAGACAGCTGATAGGAGCGAACCTATTAAAGCTACACAATGGGCAACACATTTTTACCAACAGGCGGACTGCTAGCTTGTTTGCCACCTTGGTGGTATAAGAAAGGGACATTTTGAGAAAGGGACATATTTTTCCGAAGGGACGTTTTGCGAACGGGACATTTAAGCCTAAATGAATAAAAACAATGACACATTAATGTGCGTGTTTATTTAAAAACTAATTATATTGACAACTGTATTCTCATTCAATTTGTGAAATAATTATTATAATTTTGCCGCCAATTCGCCGCGTTCAAGTGTCGATTTCTTTTTTAAAATAATTTAATGTCACATTCTTCTTGTTGTGCCAATCCAAAATTTAAATAAAATTTGATGAGCTTGATAACTTTATATACTTATCAATGTTAGGGTTCAAAATGGTTCGTTCCATATTCAAATCACACATATATTCAACCGCTCGAGCGGCCCGCTAAAACATTGCGGGCTGCTCTCTGATACTGTACTACAAGCATGAGTTATCCCAATGAAGCTTGTGAAAGATATGATCGGATATCGTAGCATGTTTGAGAAACAACTGTTTACAATTGATCCCGACTAGCTCCTTAGCAACTGATTATATTTTGACAAATGAGGTGTCGTTAGCTTCGTCATAGAGTTGTGCGAGACATATCTTTATCTTACATCATTTTAAATCCAAAATGGTGGAAATGATTTGGTCAGTATTTATATGTGTAATAAATTTTATCACTTTAATCTTATCATTTTCTAAAAAAAATTAATGCGAAATACGGACCAAGCGAAACTATAAAGGTTTCTTGTTTGACTATGGAACCCTAAAAAGGTGCTTACTATTATAAGTAAATTTAAAATGTTCGAATTTCACCACATCCCATATGATAACGTGAAAGCTTTTCCGCAGACCGGGCTCTGGCGCCAGCCGGCAGTGCAGCGGCTAGGACCTTTTATCAGGGAGTAATTACCAACTTTGTAATCGGCTTTGAAGTTCATTTGCAATCAGCTTTCAATTTTATGAGCTTGAATTTATGTACCTTTTTGTTGTCACTTTGCTACTTAATGTAGAAGAATGGGAATGGATTGAACATAAAGATAATTTACCCGTATTGTAAAACCGAATATTTTGTATTAATGAAAAGCACGAACAAAAAAGGGCGTGGAAACATGACTCATGTCTTTTAGACATATTTTGGAAACAAATTTCCACTGCGTAGTATTGTATCTTCCTTTAGAGTTTTCCACAAACGATATCATAGCAGACTATAGTAAGAATTTGAAATTACGTGACTTTCTTATCATAACAGTGTCTCTGCTGCCGGAAGTGGAGATCCTGTATATAACGTTAAGGAGCGAAAAATAAATACTATGTGTACCACAGATTACCTAACTATGTCCTTGTTCGTGTTAAATTGTGAAATGCTTTTCCGCTGTCGACCAATTCATGAAAGTAAATAGCCGATTTTTTTTTCTTCCACTATTTAATTTGTAGCTGGTAAACCTTAAAATGTACTGAAGTGTCAATATGCTGCCATTTTATTACGTCAAACTTCAGGACCGAACGGCGGGCGGGTGACGCGCGACTGTTCAGCGGTCGGGAACTTTTCTCATCGTGTAATTACCAACTTTGCAATCGGCTTTAAATTTTGAAGTCCCGAAATTAGTTCCGAATTAAAATACATCGGCGTTTCTATAACTCAGGTAATTTAAAACGCGGTTCAAACTTTTGAATTAAATTATAATTAATGCTCGTTACCAGCCGTTTAAGCGTTTTTTATTATTATTAAAAAAAAATAACGTTTGCCTTATTGATTACGACGGTCACATCCGTGCAGTTCACAGTTATAGCGGGGACACTGAAAAAACTCGAATGTTCCAGCACCTGCAATCGCCAATTTTCAAAGTTGATAATTTTGGTTGACTTTAACACTCACCATATAAAGTGGCTTAGTTCAGGCAGGGTTCATCGATTATGCGAGATCAGCTATCAAACTCGCTTTGGCCTATGTTGTTTGTCAACCAGTACATTCCTCTATGAGAACACCTGATATCGAAGACCATTCCATTTCAATGGGTATGCATCTTGGCTTATCTGACAACTGTCTCGTCTGGACTTAATTGCCATGCACACAGCCTAAATCACCCGAGTCAAATAATTGGCGTCGTGTGGGATATTGTTAATTAGTGGGTGGGATTTCGTGAATTTGCAGGCTTTGCAGCTTGGCTCCACATCGGAAGATCCTGACATTTATGCAGTCACAGTCGCTAAGATATTCTTCGCGAGTTGGGATTAGTTAGGAACTGAGCTCAGACGATAAATCGTAATAATAAGGATCCTAACAATTGTGGTGTGAAACGGAAACTAAATTTTTAAAGTAAAATGTTCAGCAACAAATTATCTGCTATACCTCAATTCGAATTTGTTGTCGGTAGAATCGTGTCTGATATAACCTTTTAACACACGAAAATCTCCAGAAGTCTACCCTGAGTGACTACATGCACATTGCACAGTCGGTACTCGCAAGCATGTATTGTTAACACTTCATATAAAAATTTTCTACAACGGTCTGCAGTTTTTTTCAAATTCAAATAGTTTATTTCTCAAAAATAGGATAGAATATCACTTTTTTGACGTCAGTATAATATGCAAGGAATTCATAAACTACTACTACGTAATCAATATGGCGTTCTGGGGAGAAGAAACTATTATATTTATTTTAGGAACTAACAGACAGAAACACAACAGCTGAAATTAATGCAAATAAAATTAAATCGTATTCTTATATTTCACTGGATTGCAAGCTGGAGAGTTGTATGAAAAAACATCAGAAAATTTACGAACGAAAAATGTTATTTCCATTTTTTACTGAAAAGCCAAGTAGCGTAAGACTAATCAGCGGAGACTAGCTTATGTTCACAGTGCCGACAAATATTCATTACACCAATTTTAGTAAAGTTACCCAATTTGGAACTAAATAAATATACCATACCATAAAACATACTAATAGAATACAATATAAACCTAAAAGTAAACCTAAAAAATAGTATAAAATTAAATATGAAACTAATAATTTAATAACTCATATATAAAGACTAAAATTAAAAAACCGGTCAAGTGCGTGTCGTGATTATAAACTTTGGTATGAACCGATTGTTTTTTATGCCTCGGTTTAGTGTATAGAGTTCAATGTATTGAGAGCTACTTGTACTCCTAAACAAAGATTTTCCTTAATCTTCATAACATATCTGAATGGCGGTTTACAAGGCGTATCTTTGTAAAATTTTATTAAATTATAAAGTTGTGGTTGTGACATACGGACATGAGCAATTTATAAGGGTTCCGTATTAGTCATTTGGCTACGGAACCCTAAAAACCTGTTGTCATGTTGCATCAATTACTATTAATGATAAGTCCGGTATCTAAAAGTATTGAAATTCAATTAACTAATAATTGAAGTTTTGCTTCGAAATAGACACGTTAGGCTAAAAGAAAAATTGAAATAGCAATTCTGTTATTTTTTATAGCTTACCGCTCGAAAGCACATCGGATGAAAACAAAAAACGGTAAACGGGCTGCGTGAACGGTAAAGTGCCGTCAACCGATCGTCCTCATACGTTGATTCTCCATGCAAATTGTGACAAACAGCCGTCCGTCATGTGAACGCACCATATATTTTCACAGTTCAAATCTCAATGGTCTGAAACCGTCATCAGAAAAAGAGAATAGATAAAAAATGGAACTCTATTCTCTGGTTATAAGAAACAAAGATATGAAGATGTAGGTTTGCTTCTATTCTTGTTCTGAAGACATTGTTTCACGTGTTTTATGAGGTGGGCTGAGATTTGACGGGGCTTTTGAATGTTTCCTTTGAATGTTTATTTCCGAGGGGTTACAGAGGATAACAGAATTTATGACATTTTTATGTAAAGATGACGAATAGAATTCGGGAAATAGTGTTATTTTGTGTAAACCCTTAAGATTAAGTTCTGGTATTGCGGAGCCGCGTACATTACCGTAACTTACGGTTACCTGCATTTTATTTATTTAAGAAACACATTCACCTTTCGCATTCAAACAACTTATTTATGCTCATTTCAAATCTTAGCAATGTTTTGTAAGAAAATATAAAATATATTTTGATTTTTATGCTGATATTCTTTATTTTTACCAGACTACGGTGTATTTAAGCAGCCTATGCATATGTCGTTAGATTTGTCAAAGTTTTGCAGTTTGTCGATGCATAATTGTAGATCTTGGTATCAGAAGACATAAATCATTAACGCAAGTTGGTGCTAACTGAGTTATATACTCATAGGTACATATTATTACGAGTACTTATTTGAAGAAACTAAAAATATTTATATTTTTTTTCAAAAACATGCAATATGTAAAAAAACTACTTTTAGTTAGATTTTAAATATATGAAGCATATAGTTACAAATAAAATTAAAATTATATCACTATGGTGGCAAAAAAGCTAACAGTCCGCCTCACGGTAAACAGTCACCGTCACCGGAGAATAGGCGTTTGCAATACCAGGGGCATTACTTGCGCGTTGCCGATCCTTTAAAAATTTTATGACTTCGGTTTCGAAGAACCCCATATTTTAGTCCTTAAAGAAAACCATACAACTTGAAATATTATTTCACATAATTTGTATACAAAACTAGAACTAGCACGATGTACCTAAAGCTCGCAACAAAAATATTTTTTCTCAACTCACCTCGGTACTTCCCCACTTTGCATAATGTCTATCTTACTGCGAAGAGCAACCCTAATGAGTCGTGAAAAACGGCGCTGCTCAGTACAACACAGAGCACAACTAAGGTATACACTCCTGTTGGCGCTACCGTCTATGCATAAAACACGCAATTATCATAATGATGTTTTAGTTCCAAAGGTTCCAAGTCAAGTTTGATCAGAATTGGTATTGAAATCTTTCACCGTAAGAAAATTTGTGATTACGCTAAATGATTTTGATTGTTACATTAGTTTGGTTACGAAACACTTTAAGAAGTTTTCTCGAAATTTTCATCTAAATGTTAAGAAAAGAATAACTTATTTTTAACCGACTTCAAAAAAGGAGAAGGTTCTATGTTCGACGGGTATATATTTTTTTTATTTTATGTTGTCGTCATCTGCTAATTTTACATATCTGCAATATACTGTATACAATTCCTTTATTTTTGTTCGGTATTTATGTTAAGTTGTTGACAATTAATGGCCAGCATGTTTGTTTTTCGATGACACCATTCCGGAAAACAGAAGAATCTAATTTATTACATATCTCATTTAGTACAATCCATCAAGCCGTTTAGGTCTCAGGAAGCGCAAGAGATTTGGGCATGTTTACGTATATACATATATATCTACAACTGACAAACATTTCCCAACTTTCCTTGCCAGTCGGGTAGTTAAAAGGGTGTGACATAGGTACGAACAGTCATGATGAGACTAGTTGTTATAGGTTTTTACATTTAGCTTCAACGTAAGGTATAACGTTTAACCGATTGTATCGTCAGACACCCTTTTCTGTTTTTTAGAAGTGTTTCACGATGTTATTCAGAGATAAATAGGACCTATTTCTCTTTCTCACTTTTATTTTTTATATCTCTTGAATCAAACACCCAATGCATTAAAGCCGGCTTAACATAAAAATACCTCAGTAACGTAGACGGACGATCTTAGGATTATTAGAGAGATATGGACGTGGCCGAGATCAAACGAAGGACGCAGGATCAGTAAAACGTTACAATAGGGGATCGAATCACGAGAGCATCCATATACTTCTATTCGACAGATTGATGTTATTTGTGAACTAGTAATGTTTTAATCATGAAAAAGTGTAAATATGCCAGTAGCTGATTACCTAGTAAGGTAAATAAGCAATCTGCTTGTCATTGTCTTCAAACTGATTTAAATTTATTACAACTTGATTTCTCCCTATGGTAAAATTGGTCTGTAAGTCGGTCAGTATAGAATTGCTTGTCGTAGAATGTGTTCGTGGTTCACTCGCAATCATCTATCGCAAACGATAAGGAAGTTGAGCAACGTCGCGAGTTCGGAAGTGACACATTTTTCTGAACGTGTGTTTCGAAGCTACTACTACGTTAAACCGTCGGTGCTGGCTGTCGTAAGTCTGGCCTAGTTTTTTTAATCGGCTGTTAGCTTTGAATCTCGAGTTTGTACTATTGGCTAATTAATAATCGGGTGATGCGCGTGCTCCAATAAGTGCATGAAAGGTTTCGTACGATTATCTATAAAAACGGAAAAAATATCACGTTTGTTGTATTGGAGCCCCCCCTTAAAAAAAATTTAATTATTTATTTTTAAAGTGACTATATAACTAAATATTCTGTGAATATTTTAAGCGTCTACCTGTTTCCGTTATCAAAAAAATCACGTTTGTTGTATGTAAGCCCCCTTAAATATTTATTTTATTCTATTTTTTAGTATTTGTAGTTATAGCGGCAACAGAAATACATCATCTGTGAAAATTTCAACTGTGTAACTATCACGGTTCATGAGATACAGCTTGGTGACAGACGCCGGACGGACAGTGGAGTCTTAGTAATAGGGTTCCGCTTATTACCCTATGGGTACGCAACCCTAACAAGTACACCAGTTGTATCGAAAATCAACTTTTGAATCAGATTATAAATTGACATGGCTGTACGTTATACTTATAACAAAAATTAAATCTCATTGAGACAATTATACCTTTTAAAATAAAGAAAACCGGCTAAGTGTGACCCTCGCGCACCGAGGGTTCCGTGCAAACTTAACGTTGTTGTATGTGTCAAATGTTTTGGCGCAAGTGGAAGCGTGCCTTAATTCGCGTCCTTTGATTCCCATAAGCGAAAATCCAGATGATTGGAAGGGTTTTGTCAAGCTCACTCTCACTTTATAAAGTTGTGACATAACTTGGTTGCTGTTCGGTCTAGAATACCTTATACATTTATATAATTTCATTCCTGACCGGAATCACCACAGGTCCATAGGCTACGGTAGCTGCTTACCATCAGGCGGACCGTAAGCCTGTTTGCCACCTTAGTGGTATCAAAAAAAGGTGATGCTTGTATAATGTGATAAATGTTTCGCGATTCGAAAGCATATCGCGGTATAATGTATTACGCCATCTAATGTATCGATAAGAATATCTAAGCTTTTTAAAGTATCAATGTATGGAACAGGGACTTTATTTACGCAGACTGGTGGAATTTGTTGCCTATCAATCTTGGAAATTAGTCTTTTACTACCCACGATAATGATTTGTGTTTTATTCGGATTGAAAACAAGACCATGTGACTCCCTCCAGTCTACAATGCAAGACAGGTACCTATTAATGATTGTAATAGCATTTGACAACTCATTAATAAAGCCTGCGTGTATATCTGAAGATCGTCTGCATAGAGATGGTAGAGAGAAGATATGTGAGATGTAATTAGATTGATGAAAATTGCAAAGAGAAGTATGGTGACAACACGCCACCTTGCGGAACGCCAGCAAAAGTGTCACAATAGATAGAGCATGAATCATCGGCCTTAATGCGTTGCCGGCGTCCCCGCAAGTAACTATGAAACCAATCGATAACTGTTGGAGATATGTTAAGAGAACAAAGTTTATGTAGCAAAATATCGAAGTCAACTGTATTAAAAGTATTACTAAAGTCTAACAATGTTAATACTGTGAACTGCTTTTTTTCCATGCCTAGACGAATATACCGTAACTTTAATAAGTACAGTAGCCGTACTATGACCAGGACGGAAACCAGATTGGAGTGGACTTAGAATAAAAGGAAAAAAGTCAGGAGTCGGTGTTTTCGAAAGTTAATGTAGCAGTTTTTTATTATCATCAATGATAACAGTAGAAGAAAATTTTTAATTGACGATATTGATATTAGTTTCATTTGAAATAGAAGAATGTTTAGATTTGCCGACTCTTAATGACTTAAAATTCCAGACCTTTGCTGGATCACCGTTTTCTACGGATTTATGGATATGGTGTCGTAGTGCATCTCTACACATCAACATCAAAAAGCTTATATTTATATCACATGGGTCAATTTTGTTTTTGGCTTGAAACGATTTCTTTTGATCATAATTGTTATGATCTTATTTTTGAGCCAAGGAGCAGGAAGGTCCTTTACTTTTACTGCACAAATGGGAGCTGTAAATCATCTATAATGTGTTACTACCACAAAAAATCCGTATTTGATATTATTTTCAACTTGATACCTTCACGCGTTCCTGAGAAAAAGTGTCAGTGACAGCGAGACACACGGACACACGGACAACAAAGTGATCCTACAAGGGTTCCTTTTTTCCTTTTGAGGTACGGAACCCAAAAACAAGAGAAGCCTTCATCAGTTATAATAAACAAATGAGAAAGTACACAAAATGAAAACATTTTCAGATTTCACTATTAATATATAGATAAAACTACATCTAGACACAGCACACCACCCAAATGAAAGTTTCAATATCGAATCTCGCGGCCGAGCTCGTTGAGTGGCACGTGGGTCCAATCTGTAGACGTGGTCGACCGGTTTATTGAAATCCGCATATCCTCGATCTCCGAACACTTGCTGCTCACTTTAAAAATATTGGCAAAATGTCAATAAACTAGTGTGCTCTTTATACTAACACTATAACGAGATAAGTCCACAATACATCAAGAACAGTAAAGGGATGTTGTTTCTTTTTAACTAACTTCAAAAAAGGAGGTAGTTTTCAATCCGTCGGAATCTTTTTTATGTATGTTTTCCGATTACTCGAAGACCCCTGGACCGGTTCGAGAAATTCTTTTTTTATTTTAAAGGGTATACTTCCTAGGGGGACCCAAATTAATGTGGTGAATTTAAAATAAAACTTTTGGAGAAACAAAATATTTATGTTTACTTGGAACTGGAATTATGTTGATGATTGAGAAAAAAAACCATTTGTCACTAAAAAGTAAAAAAAATAACAAGGAAAACAAACGGCTTCAAAAAGATGCACTAAAAATGTAAAAATAATCAATAACTTCCAAAAATCTGATCTGAAGTTCAGTACAGTTTTAAGTTGGTGTCTATATTCCTAACAGTTTATAACACACTTCACTTGCATGACACCAACTTTAAACTGTTTTAGTGCATAACATTTTAGTGCATCCTTTTGAAGTCGGTTGTTTTTTTTTTTTAAAAGTTTTTTAGATAGAGATAGAGCCAATTAGAACACAAACAACACAACACAAACTTTTTTATTCAAATAGACTTTTAAACAGCACTTTTGAATCGTCAGTTTAATTATTAATTAAAAAAATTACCACTGGTTCGGAATGATTTACTACCGAGAAGAACCGGCAAGAAACTCAGCAGTTAATCTCTCATATTTTATATCTATATCAATTTCCCTAAGAGAAATTCGAGGTCCTAATTTATAGATTGACCGTACTGCTGCCTTACCCCAAAGCAAAATGCCATAGTAGACCAAGCGAGCAGTGTCAACATCTGTAAGCTGCCTAACTTTTTTAACAGCATAAGCAGCTAAACTAAGTTTCCCTGCAAGAACTGAGATGTAAGGGTTCCACTGCAGCCTTTTGTCTAACGTAATACCTAGAAACACTGTTGAGTCTAATAGTTCTATTTCTTCTTCGTTTAAGCATAATTATGTACGAATATTTCTGACTTAGTCTTTTTCGCATTAAGAAGTTAGTTATTTGCCGTAAACCACTGAATAACCTGAAAAAGTGCACTACTTACATCGTCAAAAATAGCCTTATTCCCCCATCGGCCATCGGTTCTTCGAGCTATGTGCCCTGCCCATTGCCACTTCAGCTTTGCGATTCGGTGAGCTGTGTCGGCGACTTTAGTTCTCCTACGGATGTCCTCATTTCTGATTCGATCTCGTAGGGAAACCCCAAACATAGCTCTTTCAATCGCCCGCTGAGCGACCTTGAGCTTTCGTATATGGTCCATAGTTAGTGGCCACCTCTCAGTGCCATAAGCATCACTGGCAATACACACTGGATGAAGAATTTCGTCTTCAAGCACTGGGGTATTGAGGACGAGAAAATAAAACGCCGAACGCTGCCCAACTGAGTTGGATTCAGCAACCTCTTTCTCGAAATTGGACCTACCTAATCGAACAGTTTGTCCCAGGTATACGTATTCGTTAACAACTTCGAGTGTAGAGTGCCTAACAGTTATTGGAGTGGGTGCTACATGGCCATTCGACATGATTTTCGTCTTGTCCATGTTCACCTTGAGGCCCACTCGTTGGGAAGCTCTACTGAGGCTTTCGAGCATTTTGCTAAGGTCCTCCATCGATTTTGCCATGACCACAATATCGTCCGAATCCGAAGGTGGGTAAAAACCGTCACAGTCCAGAAGCTTAAAGACATCTTAGAACGCATTTGCCAATAGTTTCGGAGATATGACATCTCATTTGTTGTTATCATACAAGCATTTTTGCACCTCGATATTTAAAAAAATAGTATTTCATAACTTTGACGATTCAAAAGTGTTTGTAAAATCCTAATTTAAATAAAAAAAATTACAATGACTTTGTACAATCTGCCGCAGCGTATGTATGTGGTCTACGGTACTATAGCCTCTTCGGAAACCGGCTTGTTCGGGAGTCTGGAAGTCGTCGAACTTGCGAGCGAGACGGTTCGTAATTACCCTTGAAAACAGCTTATAAACATGGCTCAGAAGCGTGATGGGTCTGTAAATATTAAGAAGCGTATTTAAGCGATTAAAGCGTGTAGATCATTAATAAATGTTTCAAGACTTCTGTTTTATACTTTATACATTAGAAAACGTAAATGTGAACAATAAAAAACGGTTGATACCTATATAAGAATTTTAAACAAGAATATTTTCTTGTTCCAAACTTTTCAGAGCACGATTTTTCGTTATCGGGTCTTAGTTTTAAACTCTTTTAGGCATTGAATTCTAGGTAACATTTGTCTTAATGGTTTGTTTATTAAGTTGAGATATATATAGGTATAATTACAGTATAATATACATATGTAGTTGTGTCGTTGTGAACGTCCCAGGTTCTTATCGGGAAGTTCTCTTGAATTATTCAGTAGCGCGCCGTCGGAGTGGGAGCGCCGCGCCGGGAGTCGTGTTTAAACAGCTGAAACATTGTCGAAACAAACTCTTATAGCTTACCTAGCTTGTTTAATACTTGCTACGATCAAGGTACCTACATATGCGTTGATTCAATGTCTTTCGTTATGACTTAACAATAGTAGATTATACAACAAGTGAAAAAAAAGGGAATTTAATTTTGGATCCCGAGAGCAGCGTAGGAATCTAGACAAGAATCCTGAGCGGAGTGAGGGTTTCAAAGGACCGAGATGAATTTATTTTATCACATTTTGGTATATATTCGGAAATTAGTACCGGGTGATAAGAGAACAATGACATAAAACAACCACAATAACAATTACAACAAGTTAACAAATGTTCCAAATTCAAATTTTATTTATTCACTCAGTGAGTAAAAGTGAGTTTTATTCACTGTTTTGTTTTTATTCCTTGAGTGAGTAAAAGTGAGTTTTAATTAATATTATGTTTTTATTCACTTAGTGAGTAAAAATGAGTTTTATTTAATGTTATGTTTTTATTCACTTAGTAAGTAAAAGTGAGTTTTATTCACTGCTGTCTTTTTATTCACTTAGTGAGTAAAAGTGAGTTTTATTCACTGTTATATTTTTATTCACTCAGTGAGTAAAAGTGAGTTTTATTGGCTGTTATGTTTAAATTCACTTAGTGAGTAAAAGTGAGTTTTATTGACTGTTATGTTTTTATTCACTTAGTGACTAAAAGTGAATTTTATTTACTGATATGTTTTTATTCACTCAGTGAGTAGAAGTGAGTTTTATTCACGGTTATGTTTTTATTCACTCAGTGAGTAATATGTCATAAAAAAAAATATGGTGCCGTGTAGTAATGATGTACGTTCTTAAGAATAATACGTTAGACACCCCTGCATTTTATATATCCTATCCTTTAGAATTATCAGGAACAGTGGTGATGAAGTGTTCATATTATTTTTAATCTATACCTAATTTTCGGCAACTTAATATTGAAATGGCTGGCTCAGCGGTTAAATATAGTAAGAATAACGCCAGAGGTGCTGCGATCGAATCCCACATGAATCATAACTGAAAATTTTTAATCTATAATACAAATGCTGCTCCATACAAACTAGTACAATCATACGTATAGTATTCCAACACTCATATGTATGGTATGGTATATGGTAATGGCAATGATAATGGTAATGGAATGGCAATGGTTATCGTAATGACAATGGCAATGGTAAAATGGCAATGACGATAGTGATCATAATGGCAATGACGACGGTGATCGTAATGACAATGACAATGGCAATGGTAATGTTTTTTTTTTTTTTATACCACTTAGGTGGCAAACAAGCCTACGGTCCGCCTGATGGTAAGCGGTCACCGTGGCCTATGGACGCTTGCAACACTAGGGGCATCACTCGCGCGTTGCCGACCCTTCAGAAATCTAATAACTTCTTTTTTGAAGAACCCCATACTGTAGTCCTTAGAGAAAACCTTGTAATAAATGTAAATAGTAATGGTAATTATCGCTTTCATTTCCTGATATAAGAACAGTGCATGTTCGCATTAGATTTTTTAGATATGCCTCTACTATAAAAACATTATTTCCTGATCATTCTTCAGTTCTAGCATGATACAATTGCATGCAATACTTTAGCGGTATCCGTACATAACTTAAGTATCATCATTTAATTTACATGACAGTATATCAGTGTCCTGTTAATATATATGTTTGGACGCTGAGTCGTTTTTTGTGAGGTATTCCTGATGATTTGTTGAGAATCCCTCATAAAACGAAGGGCACATTTTTCTCAGTGCAGGAATGATCGATACTTTTTGCAATAAGCTCTCTAACTTGATTATTGGTTGGTTTATTAATTATAATGGCTCTAGGACTGCACTTTTAGAAAACGTTTAATGTCAGACTCTTAATCTCAAATTTTTGTTTCGATCTTAGTTTATTAGTGGTTTGTAAAAATCTAGAGCATCCACTCTAGTTATTCTAACTATAGACTTGACTGCAACCTAAAAAGAAAGCTAAAGTGGGCGCGATTTCTTGTCGTTGTTATGTAGGCTCTAATAAAACTAGTCTAATATGTTTGTACTATTTTCAATGATGTTTTTAGTAATTGTAAAAGTTGTATGTTGACCACAAAAAACAATACAACAAATAAATTATTATGTCTACCAGTGTGTAATAACATTCACAGAATTATAGCTTATATGGCAAGCTTATTAACGTCATCAGTAAAAGTCATTTGAACACTCAAATAGGAAATTTTTCTGGTCTGATATCTGATAAGGATCTATAAATGATTACCTAACCGATTCTTAAAATATTTTTTTACGATTGCCACTCGAAAACGGGCATCTTATTCATCGATAACTGTGAATAAAATTCACTTTTACTGAGTGAATAAAAACATAACAGTACATAAAATTCACTTTTACTCACACAGTAAATAAAACTCACTTTTACTCACTGAGTGAATTAAAACATAACAGTGAATAAAACTCACTTTTACTCACTGAGTAAATTAAAACATAACAGTAAATAAAAGTCACTTTTACTCACTAAGTGAATAAAAACATAACAGTCAATAAAACTCACTTTTACTCACGGAGTGAATAAAAACATAAAAGTGAATAAAACTTACTTTTACTCACTGAGTGAGTAAAAGTGAGTTTTATTGGCTGTTATGTTTAAATTCACTTAGTGAGTAAAAGTGAGTTTTATTGACTGTTATGTTTTTATTCACTTAGTGACTAAAAGTGAATTTTATTTACTGATATGTTTTTATTCACTCAGTGAGTAGAAGTGAGTTTTATTCACGGTTATGTTTTTATTCACTCAGTGAGTAAAAGTAAGTTTTATTCACTTTTATGTTTTTATTCACTCCGTGAGTAAAAGTGAGTTTTATTGACTGTTATGTTTTTATTCACTTAGTGAGTAAAAGTGACTTTTATTTACTGTTATGTTTTAATTTACTCAGTGAGTAAAAGTGAGTTTTATTCACTGTTATGTTTTAATTCACTCAGTGAGTAAAAGTGAGTTTTATTTACTGTGTGAGTAAAAGTGAATTTTATGTACTGTTATGTTTTTATTCACTCAGTAAAAGTGAATTTTATTCACAGTTATCGATGAATAAGATGCCCGTTTTCGAGTGGCAATCGTAAAAAAATATTTTAAGAATCGGTTAGGTAATCATTTATAGATCCTTATCAGATATCAGACCAGAAAAATTTCCTATTTGAGTGTTCAAATGACTTTTACTGATGACGTTAATAAGCTTGCCATATAAGCTATAATTCTGTGAATGTTATTACACACTGGTAGACATAATAATTTATTTGTTGTATTGTTTTTTGTGGTCAACATACAACTTTTACAATTACTAAAAACATCATTGAAAATAGTACAAACATATTAGACTAGTTTTATTAGAGCCTACATAACAACGACAAGAAATCGCGCCCACTTTAGCTTTCTTTTTAGGTTGCAGTCAAGTCTATAGTTAGAATAACTAGAGTGGATGCTCTAGATTTTTACAAACCACTAATAAACTAAGATCGAAACAAAAATTTGAGATTAAGAGTCTGACATTAAACGTTTTCTAAAAGTGCAGTCCTAGAGCCATTATAATTAATAAACCAACCAATAATCAAGTTAGAGAGCTTATTGCAAAAAGTATCGATCATTCCTGCACTGAGAAAAATGTGCCCTTCGTTTTATGAGGGATTCTCAACAAATCATCAGGAATACCTCACAAAAAACGACTCAGCGTCCAAACATATATATTAACAGGACACTGATATACTGTCATGTAAATTAAATGATGATACTTAAGTTATGTACGGATACCGCTAAAGTATTGCATGCAATTGTATCATGCTAGAACTGAAGAATGATCAGGAAATAATGTTTTTATAGTAGAGGCATATCTAAAAAATCTAATGCGAACATGCACTGTTCTTATATCAGGAAATGAAAGCGATAATTACCATTACTATTTACATTTATTACAAGGTTTTCTCTAAGGACTACAGTATGGGGTTCTTCAAAAAAGAAGTTATTAGATTTCTGAAGGGTCGGCAACGCGCGAGTGATGCCCCTAGTGTTGCAAGCGTCCATAGGCCACGGTGACCGCTTACCATCAGGCGGACCGTAGGCTTGTTTGCCACCTAAGTGGTATAAAAAAAAAAAAAACATTACCATTGCCATTGTCATTGTCATTACGATCACCGTCGTCATTGCCATTATGATCACTATCGTCATTGCCATTTTACCATTGCCATTGTCATTACGATAACCATTGCCATTCCATTACCATTATCATTGCCATTACCATATACCATACCATACATATGAGTGTTGGAATACTATACGTATGATTGTACTAGTTTGTATGGAGCAGCATTTGTATTATAGATTAAAAATTTTCAGTTATGATTCATGTGGGATTCGATCGCAGCACCTCTGGCGTTATTCTTACTTTATTTAACCGCTGAGCCAGCCATTTCAATATTAAGTTGCCGAAAATTAAGGTATAGATTAAAAATAATATGAACACTTCATCACCACTGTTCCTGATAATTCTAAAGGATAGGATATATAAAATGCAGGGGTGTCTAACGTATTATTCTTAAGAACGTACATCATTACGACACGGCACCATATTTTTAAAGAAACTTCTTGTTAACATCGCATCATGTAACTTTGTAACTACATTATCTAGTCAAATTAATACGATATTCATGTTTTATTTATGGTTCGTCACCAAATTTCATCTGTAGAATACATACTGTTTATTGTTTTTAGCCTTCATTAAAATTATATGGGATAATGAGTTGAAATATCAGAACGTAATAGTGAATTGTCAAGACGTCATCATAAAAGTTTACCAATAATTTAACGTGACGAGGTATAATTATTTAAACTTTAAAGGCATCGAAACTCTTTATAACAAACTAGATAATATACAAGAATATGATTAACTATTACTATTACTGATAAATCCGCTGTGAGATCTATAATTTATTATGATACCGATGCAATTGAACATCTTAACGACATTTTTGCATGAATCGAAATTGGAATTTTTCTCAGTGTGATTTGGGAATTCAGGACAAAAAAGACTGCAGGTAGATATTAATTCTCAAGACACTTAATAGTACTTGCATAAATTTCACTGACAAATTCATAATCTGGCATAGGTATTCGGGACTGTTCGCAATTAACTGCAAGTTCAGTGCGCGGCTATCGGTCGGTGAGCAGTTCACTATTGTGTGTGTAGTGAGTGATCAATCACTGTGCAGTTAAAAATGTCAATACAAAACATCAAATAAATCACAGTCATACGAACAGCCGGCTGCTTTTAATTCCATTGAAAGTTTATTCAAAACAAACAAAACAATAATTTGTTTCTCAATTAAAAAATAACATATAAACCAGTTTTGAGCATTCCAAAAAAGGTTGGTTCTAAACGCAAGGACTTACTTTAATTTGAATTTAGTCCTCGCGTGAAAAAATCAATACTTGCAGTGTAGTAGTGTTTAAGATTCAAAATTTAATCCAATATAGAAGAACATACAATGACTTTTATTAAGTAGTGAAATATAAAAAAATACCTATAAAGTTTCTGTTTTTTTGGTGGTAAGGCGTAAATCTGTGCCATTTAAATTTATAATAATGACTAGATAACTAGATAGTCCATGGATTCTAAACCTTAACCTTAGTTGTATAAGAAAAGAAAGAACTGAACGATCTTATAAGGGCTCCTTGTTTGATTACGGAACTCTACCGTTAATTAAGCGTCGTCACGTCTCTTGTGTTAATTGTGTCAATCTCGTTCGGGCGCTATATCGTACTTAAGTCATTATTAAGAGCAGTTTTGTTCTGCTAATAAGTGCACTGACATAAAATATTAAAATATATACGTAACTATTCTATAGTGAGTTATCGACATTGGTAAAATTGAAGTTAAGGAATAATACTATAGCTAAGTATATAGTTAGTCATTTCCTAACCTGTGAAGTAGTGTGTCTCAAACAACGGTCTCTGGTTTTCAGAAATTTTGTTAAAATAAGCATGTAATAAAATGTTAAAAAGTTATTTGAATTGCAAATATTGAATTCTCGGGATAATTTTAGTTATAATTTACTATAAAATGATTAATTGATTAATCAAACAATTTATTACTTTTTTTTTCTAATTTACAGCGTCCAATGCAATGGGCATAGGGAGGATTCACAAAACGATATTCTGCAGATGAAACAAACAGAAAATCACGAGTTACAAAAGCAATACCTGCAATATCTCGCGGATCGTATCCGTCCGGGCGTGATTGGAATGCAATCATTTTCCCATTTTTAGATTTATCCGAAAATGGCAGTATGAAAGCGGTCTGAAATATTTTAAGCGTTGGACAGGTATAAATCAGTTTATGATAACCAGATTATTGCAGTTAAGAGGATGACCATCTTCATTATATTATATTGAATACTTAGAATGGCGCGAATTAGTATTGTGTATTATGCGGCTTTGTTCAAGCAAGGTGAATTGGTATCAAATGTACACATGAGGAAGTTTCTTGTCACTTTCCACTTTTAAACACCACTTTCCAAAGTAACGGTTATTTGTTTTGTATACAATTCTTGCCAAGACATGGCTTGGGAGGTGAATGACTGACGTTTTTACTGTTTTTGAAATACTTCCCTTGGGCATGGAATAGGGCATGACACTGTGCATGGAATAGGGCATGACACTGTGCATGGAATAGGGCATGACACTGTGCACGGGAATTCGATTTCGTAAATAAAATCAAAAAAGGAATAACGTGTTGCAGTATTTTTGAAAAATCGTCCTCTAAAATAGGTAAAAATGGTCTGGGATATGGAAGACTTACATTGCGCAATTAACACTGCGGGTTACTTACATTGCGCCACTAACACCGCGGGTTACTATATCCCATTCCACACAGCATGGTGCGTAGCATTTTGTAGTTTTGTTTCTTAAAAAGAGTTGTAGAAATAATTGCATAATATTATTAAAAAATTATTGAAATCCAAATTATATATTTGTAAAAGCCTGTTTGTTCGTTATTGCTTGATCTTTAGCACAGAGATTGTTAAGCGGACGGAGACGAAGTTTTTGTCTCCGAAAAGTTTCCACGGTTGGTTTAATTTAATATATTTATATATATATATATGTAAACGTCATTAATTCTGTAGCAGGTAGTCGTCTGATTTTTTCATAGAAAATGATTTAAAATAATCCCCTACTGAGCTCGGTGTTAGTTCTAGTTCACTGCCGCGGCCCGCAAATACGACAGTATGTAAAAAAATGCATGTAATGTACAGTCAGTTGTGGCCAAGGCTTGTATAGCGTTTTTCTCAATTATGCGTGTAAATTAAAACCATAACATATAAGGTACATGATTATTTTAAAAAACTAAATATATTGACAACTGTATTTTTACCTGCAAAGGTTTTCTCCAAGGACTATAGTATGGGGTTCTTTAATAAAGAAGTTATTAGATTTCTGAAGCGTCGGCAACGCGCGAGTGATACCCCTGGTGTTGCAAGCGTCCATGGGCTACGGTGACCGTAAGCTTGTTTGCCACCTTAGTGGTATAAAAAAATAAAAATAGTTTAGGTAATTTTGCCGCATTCAAGTCCGCTCGAGCGGCCGGCTAAGAAATTGCAGGCCGCTCTCTGATAGTGTACAGCAAGTACGATTTATCCCAAAGAAGCTTGTGCAAGATATGGTCGCATATCGTAGCGTGTTTGAGAAAAAATAATATTGTAGGTACTTGTAAAAGTTACCTATTTATTAACGATACTTTTGTTTTGTTACCAACTTATGCAATTCTCGAGAAAAATGTATTTTTTCTGTTTCAATCGAGTGTAATTTCAATATTTGTTTTGACTGAACCGTTGCAGGATTTGTAAAAGGAGTGTCTAGACAATAACAAAGCGTCATATGTCAGGATTACCTCCTACGTCAGGATGGAACAAGCGGAGGTCAAATAAATGTTACATGTTTTATCTACGGAGGTAGTATGTTGTATGATGATAACTGTATAATTTAGGTTATTGTTTTAAGAGGATTGTTCGGAAACTTGTTACATCTACATTTTAATTAATTTAAAAATGACAATAAGGAGCCTGTTGCGCAGTCACAATTGTCTATCCGAAAAGATAAGCGGAGTTAAGCAACATCGGGCGTAGTCAGTAACTGAATGGGTGACCGCCTTTAGTGGCACATTATTCTGAGCTTCTTTGTTCTTCTGCGGGCACGTCTAACTGTAGATCCTGGCCGTCAGAGGCCATATGACACCATGTCTGACGTGAAGGCTCTGACCGTCAAGTGACCGCTAGCTCAACAAACGTTCACCAAGTCGCACTCAGCCAGCCTCCTTCTTCAAGGAGAGGCCCATGCCAATGCAGTAGTGCGTTAAGGACAACGGTTGCTGGTCCTCTTCCTTTTACTTTACAAAACGGGTAGGTAAATGTAATGTTTATATAAAATTTTGTCAAGTGGCGCAATGTAGGTTTCCATGGTTGCCCGTCACAATTCTCCACAATAAAAGTTAATTTTATTAGTTAGTCAACTATTACTGGATAAGAAAAGCCTACTTACCGTGGTAGTTTTACTTTCTTCTTTTATTAATTATTGTCGTGAATTTTTTACCTATCCAAAAACAGTGATCGTAAGTTTTTGGCTGAGGCCGCGCGCACCTAAAGTTAACGCATCACAACAAAGCCGTCACACGAGCCGATACGCGATGACCTAGATCTGGATATTTATTGCGTAAGGCATGCCAACTCACGACAAAAAAACACCTTCTCACCACCGGCATTCTTACAGCAAAACCCTTTGCTAAAATAACTAAAAATCGGTAAGGTATTTGAAATAAAATCGGTACTAAGTTGCATAGTTGAGATACAACCACTGAAAACTGCATATCGTATACCTCAATGTTGATGTCAGGTATACTGTCCATAAGTATGCAAACAACACATCAGTACTGCGCCAAAGAAGCAAGGTGTGTTAAATGCACAGGGAAACACCTAATTAACGACTGCAGAGAACATGTAGAGAAAGTACAAGAGACACCAAAATGTGTGCGCTGTGGAGATGCTCACCCGGCCAACTATAGGGCTGCATAAAAACCAAAGAAATGCAAAAATTAAGAAACAAGACCGACAAGAAACCAACAGCCACTTGGAAAATGGCAGTTACCAATATTAAACAACCTGCTACTAACCAACAAAATTATTGCTCAAGGACCATTGTAACTGTAAACAAAAACTTTTCCTATGCTCAAGTAGCTGCTGGAAGTACAATAACTACACAACGCAATGAGCAGGCTAAATCACAGGACAATGAGCTGGACGAAATTTTGTTTCTCATGACATAATTTGATGATTTGTTGAAAAATTACAAAATAACGGTAACACGGCTATATGTTAGCTTGCAACATTATTCATGTACTTAAAATTGTAGCTTGTAATTGTAATAGGATAAAAAATCATCAGAATGAATTACAAGTAGTCCTAGATATAGATGTGTGCCTCATATCAGAAACACACTTCACAAAACAATGACATATCAGGTTTCAAGGCGATATTATCTGTTATGCACTAAACCTAGCTAACAGAGGAAATGGTGGCAGTGCTGTAATAATAAAAAAAACATCATGCATTTATTAATCATGAAGAGACTAGACATTCAATCTGTTGCAATTTCTATTAACACTAAGCGTTATCCTTTAGCCGTATCAGCCATTTACTGTCCACCGCGATATACGATATGAAATAGTAATGAAGTGACTGATTACCGACGAGGGTGTAGTTTGAAACACACGAGGTGGGAATCGTCTTTCATCCCGAGTGATACATAGTGCTTTAGACTACAAATGCGAGGACATGCATCTTTCACAAACGCAAAGAAAGCTCCTATTATAAAAGATTTATAATAGGAGGTAGTGTCAATGCCAAAAATACGTATTGGGGCCCCAACCTAATAAATACAAAAGGAAGGGAACTTGTGAGTGCCGTACAAGAAATGAAATGTGATGTGGCATCAACGAAGTCATCCCCTTACTGGCCAACTGATCTGTTAAAAATCCATGATGATTTGATAGTTTTAGTTTACAGAAATCAGCATAGAAACAGAGTTATGATATAAACTCAGATCATTATGTCGGACTCTTACGGACTAAAACCAACGATGTTCCTCGATGTCAATGACTATGCCAAGGTATCGCATTGCCGACCCGACCACGACCGTCACACCTCCGACCGTTACCATCGCGCTGGCGGGCGGACCGCGCCGCGCCGTGAAAGAATAGTGCTTAAGCTTAGACTTCCGCAGCGTGACCTCCATGCCCAGCCAGCAGATGCGCCGCACTAGCTACGTGTGCTACCCTAGCGGTGGCCAGGGTGACCGCCTCCTTAAAATTGCGGCCACGTGCTGTGACGAAAGTGTCGTCGGCGTAACAAGTGACGTTGACGCTGCTCGGTAGCGCGCCATGCAACACCCAGTCGTATTCGATATCAAATCAAATCAATATCATTTATTCAATTTAGGCTACAATAATTGAGCACTTATGAATGTCACTACGCCAACGGTTCGTAAGTCTATAGGGCGGGAGACCTTGTACTGAGAAGTACCGGCAATAAACTCAGCAGTTAATCTTTTATACATCATATTAAAATTCAATATAGCCTTACACTAGGTAATAACATAATAAACAAAGTTTTAATTTAAATTTAATAATATTTCAAATGCCCCAATACAAATAAAAATCAATTAATTTCAAAATCAATTAAAGACTCAACAGTTAATCTTTTATATTTTTTCAACTTCATATTAAAATACAATAAAACCTTACACTGGGTAATGACCTAACATACAATGTTTTAATTAAAATAATATTACAAATGCCCCAATACAAATACAAATCAATTAAATTCTAATTTTGCCAAGCATTTTTATCATTTATGTATTCATCAATTTGGTAATAGCTTTTTTTCATTAAACTATCTTTGACATATACTTTAAATTTATTAGAGGGTAAATTAACCACATGTTCTGGAATTTTATTGTAGAAAAATAAACTTTGTATTGTGAAAGAGCTATGTACCTTCTGAACACGACATTTTGGAACTACCTATTTATCCTTATTCCATTATTTCCTTGTATAAACACTGTGTACATACATTGTACAAGCGAAGATATATTGGCAAGGAACAGTTATAATATTAATTTCCCTAAATAGTTCTCTAAGAGAAAGTCGAGGTCCTAATTTATAGATTGACCGTATTGCTCTATTTTGCAAAATAAACACTGTACACAAAAAGACATGACGGAATGGAAATAGCTAAAGTAGACCAAGCGATTAGTGTCAACATCAGTAAGCTGCCTAACTTTCTTAACTGCATAGGCAGCTGAACTAAGTTTCTCTGCAAGAACTGGAATGTGAGGGTTCTACTGCAGCCCATTGTCTAATGTAATACCTAGAAACACTGTTGAGTGTAATAATTCTATTTCTTCTCCGTTTTCCCCTCCTTTATTGCAAAAGAACCCTAAACCAACCCTAATTAACCATAACACAGACTGGAAGAGTTTTAAATACAACTAAACCAGGAATTAGAGGTCAGAGTACCACTTAAATCTTTAGAGAAATTAAAAGTGTCTGAAAAAAGCGTATTAGGTCTAGTCTTGTACCTTTTTGTACACCAGTGACATTTCTAAATTAGATAACACTATTGCGATCTTTGCCGGCGACATTGCTGTAATGGCGTATAGAGACTCTCAAAAGCAGCTGAAAAAACCGAGGAGCGGTTAATAATATCCATGAATGGACAATAAAATGAAAAATAAAGTTATATGAATCAAAATCTGTCTACCTAAGCATTACCAATAAAAAAAAATACTGTCCAATATTTATTTATAACAAGATCATAGCATATGAAAACACGGCAAAGTAAATACTTTCTAAATTAAGGTATTATGCTTGACGCAAAGCTACGTTGGAATCTCACGTTAGATAAAAAATAGTGAGTTAGAACTACGGTACAAAGGGATGTATTGACTGCTTAGGGGAAATTCTACTAAAGCCGAGCACAACAAAATATTATTATACAAACAAGTCCCGATGCCAGTAAGTATTTAAGATGCTGTGGGTCTGTAACAAAAGAATAATATCGCAATAATATAGAGATTCTAAAATATGGTTCTTAGAATAATAACTAATGCACCCCAGGACATAAAAAACGATGATCTCCACCAGGACTTTAATGTAGAGTTTGTTGACAAAATTAGAAAAAAGTACGCAGAATTTTACGAGCATAGACTTTGTCCCCATATGAACATCGAGGCAACCCAGTTCCTTAAAGGCTCAAAAGAACTATACCCTTAGAGTTAGAGTAGTGTTATCAATTGTGGGAATGCTGCTAGTAAAGAACTAGTGCTACCAATAAAGAACATAAGTAGAAACTAAGAAAAAAATCATTTATTCATCAATACTATTTAATTGTAAAAATATCTAAAAAACAACGATTTAAGTGACATGATCTCACTTGACTCTAGCAAAAATTAGCACTTTAAAGCTTAATAGAAATATAAAAATATTTCACACTTACTCGTAAACAGTGTCATTACGTGGAAATAAAACGGGTGTCAAGACTTTAATTAATCCCACGTACTTTTTCTTTGTAAATTTTAGTTTCCTCATGGCAAAGCGGGTGTTCATAGAAGCCACAAAGGTGATAATGACATATGAAACTTGCTATGTGCGCACCGCCCGCGCTCTACGTACTTTGTCTATTCTATCAAGTATTTTTAAAAGCGCCATCTGTGGTTCAAGCTTGGCTACGCACCAATCGAGCAATTACAAGTTTTAACTTCAGCCAAAACTTTTTAATTTATAAATTCTGTAGATACCGCTAGATGGCGTTATTTTCTATACTTCTGTTCCCGTCATTTAAATTGTGATTTAGTGAGTTGTTTTTTTATTCTCACCTTATATTTTTTATTATTTACTCGCAAATGAAAAACATTGCGTGTATAATCGGCGGTACAGAAATTACAAACTCGAGTCATTAAAGTATTTGGCCTTCGGCCTTATCTTTTTAAATAGCTTTTTGTTAGTAAGTTTCACCCAAGCATCCTTAATAGACAATGCACTATTTCACACATCCGCAATATTGTGTATACAATTGGGACAGACGCGGTCGAAAAATAAATCATATGTGCCTCTGTCTTTCTAGTTAAAAAATACAAAAGGAAAAATGTATTTATATCTTTTTTATTATTTTTTGTGTTTATGAGTTTCCAAAAGGCAAAACGTACGTTGAATGTCAACCTACGTTTGGTAAATGTAGAGCTACTATACTTATCCAGTTTGTTTTAAATGCACACATGGGAGAGATCACTATAGCGACAAGATCGCCACTTGTACTTGTTTTGTAAATACTGTTTTATGTTTTAAAATGTATTATTATTTTTATTACTATACTAACTTAACTGCGTTACTTGCTGCATACTATTAAGGTATATACAGCGCTCTGTCTTTTTAGTTGTAGCCCTATTTACGCCAGAGCAACACCTTGCGACATTGTAGCATGCTACAAATAGAGGCATGCGTTTTCTTGTTGCATGCTACATTTGCCGACACCGTGCTACCGATGAAGCATTCGGCAGTCTATTTTACGCCGAGGTGAAATCGTGCTGTAATATCAGAATATTTTTTACGATTATATTCTACGATCAAGTTACTTTAGCAGCAGCTTATTTGTCACTAGACATAAGTAATAATAAAAAAACTTCATAAGGTTTCAAATTTTTTAGGTGCTTTTGTTTGGTCATTAATATATTAAGACAATGTATATGTATACTATAATATACATACATATATATATATATCCCTTATGTAGGGTGTGAAGCTAGATACCAGTCTTCGGATAAGCCGAATTTATTCAGTTCACTTAATTAATATACATTTTACAAAAGTACTTAAAATTCCAAAGTTATTTCAGATCCCCGGGTAGCTCTCTGGGTGCTTTTTACGGCAGCCGCTTTGACGATGGAAAAGTTTTCTAATTGTCTTCACAGATTGATCTTTGGAAGACGTTGTTCCGCCTAATTGATTTTTCCCAAAAGGTTTTGTACATCTTCAAGACAACGTACCTTTTTATTATAAAATTGCCGAAATTCTAAGTTTAATTAAAAAATATATTAAATAATAACATTCAAAATTTTTAAATTTTGTTCAAATCTAGACTAATAACTGGTTTTCGATCTTATATCCTTACCCTGTGTCTGTTTGTTTAGTGAATATTTCTTTCCGGTTTAGCGGAGTATGTATATAGTATGTATACACTTGACTTGGTTCTGGTACAGGGATAGCTAGAGGGATAGGATACATTTTGTTCCGATCGACAGCCACTGCAGGAATAGATTTTTCTGTAGGTGACACCGCAGTGAAAGTACTTCTACAGGTGTCACCGCAGTGTAAGTACTTCTACAGGTGACACCGCGTTGTAAGTATTTCTACAGATGACACCGCAGTGTAAATATTTCTACAGATGACACCGCAGTGTAAGTACTTCTTCAGGTGACACCGCAGTGTAAGTACTTCTACAGGTGACACCGCAGTGTAGGTACTTCTACAGGTGACACTGCAGTGTAAGTACTTCTACAGGTGACATCGCAGTGTAAGTACTTCTTCAGGTGACACCGCAGTGTAAGTACTTCTACAGGTAACATCGCAGTAAAAGTACTTTTTTACGTCAGGATATATCTTTACAACGTAACAGAGTAAAGGGGTGACTGTTAAACTTAGAGGGACGTAAGAGGGAGGATATTTTTAAGCTGATTAGATTGGATAACTTTCTATAGAGGTTACGACCTCTCAGTAGGATATAAGGAAGTAGAAAGACTAGCGAACGTTATATCGTACTAAATAATCCACCGCGATATAACTGAGCTGTTAGGGGCACTGTCATATTTTGAATAAAATCAATCGGGGCGCCAGTTTGTTCCTTTTCCACTAGTTTGACTTAACAATTCAATCAAGACCGCCCTAGAGTATCCCCTGTAGTGATCGCAACTAGGATTCTGAAAATTTCGTTGTGAGATTTCTGTAAAGAAATAAATATAAATTGAGCAAAAAATCTACATAAGCATGAACGCTCAATTTTGCCTTTCCTTTTTTTAGCTTTTTACAAAGTTGGAGTGGACGGTATGAACAAAGTTCAACTTTCTATAAAAGTTCCAAGCTGGTCGCAGACACAGTTCTCTCAACTGCTCTATCAAATACATAAATCAGCACAATGTAAATAAAGCATATGTGGCGACTGAGATATTGTCCGTGGGAGGGGCAAAGTATTCTGAGGATCGAGACGTTTCCGGTCAGCGTAAAAGTTGGCTAAACCAAATAATAAAAAAAAAGAGAATAGTTACACAACGAGGAGTTCTCAAACAGTATCATAGCCTAGTTAGAAAACTGAAACTTCTTATTGACTTGCCGTAAATCAGTTCAGGTTACGAGTAGTTTACTTGGAATTTAATTAATAAAATTGAGTTGATAAAGAGAAAGTGCCTGCAGGATATTAATCCTATGTCTCGATTAGTTGTACAGACTTTTGAAAAAGTTTCAGTTTTGAATATTCGTGGGATCGATCTCTACATAAGACAAACATGGGTTTTTTATTTACAAAAAATACCTATGTATTACCAAAAAAGTATATGTGTGTCTATTGGTATTCTCAGTACCAGCTCTGATAGTTTAGAACTGAGTGATATGTGGAATATTCACTTATTTATTAGGTACATTAAATATACTCCTTTCAAAATTTAAATTTTTATCTTGTTCGTTTTCCCAATTTTCCAATAATCTGATTCGTCGCGTTTGTATACAACTCTCATTTTAGTCAACTAACGCGTAATGTTATTTGTTGGACGCACGATAACATCTATGTGTAAAATTGAATAGACAGCCCTCATTGACCTTCCCTACATAGGGATTCCTATACATCTACAACCTACAGTTTTTACAATTTTATTAAGCGCAGAAGTTTGGATTTCTTTAAGTTTCTATTGTATTATTTTTTATTAGAAATATAAATCTATTAATTTTATACATACATATATGTCTTTTATTTACTATGAATATTACCACAACGCGTTGTGGCAGTCTGATTATTACAAATGAATATGTCTGCTTCAAATACTTCTAGTACGTTTTAGAATACCCATTTCGTGGTTACATTACACATGGTGTTCTAAAAAAAAGCTATTAGTTTTTAAAGACAAATGGTACTCATACCTTATTAGATGCTTAGCTGACGGTGAAGAAAAAATTTACTTTTTGAGTTATAGATACATATTTCAAACTGAAAATTTAAATATTTTGTGCCAAACAACTGAGAAATTTTCAAAGTTCTATATACCTAAGTAGTAAATGAATCCTTATATTTTCTGTACCACAAAGGATATATGCTTCTTTCTTTTACGTGTTTCCATCTGATTGCCTTTGATCTCCGCGAGAGAGAACGGAGACGTCTCGTGCTCGCGCTAATGGATTATTGTGCTCAGAACTTGCTTTGTGAGTCTTTTACCTGAACACACTTGTTTAAAGAATTTAAGAGCCAGTATTACTTGGCAGTAAACTTGTATAAATACAAGGACGAAGCTATATGTAATTAAGCCTGGGTGTAGTAGTGTAGCTATATTATAGTTTACTGATATGTTTTAATTAATGATATAGTTTAAAATACTTCAGTGCTTCACATGCTTTTTGTAAGGGTTTTAATATCTGTCACGACTATTTTTTGTCAATGTACCAAAGAGCTATCTATGCTCAAACATTTTCAAGATAACCAATAAAACACGATCAATTGGTTTACTCGCATTTGGACCAATATTTTAAAATCCCAAAAACGCATTAGGACCAATTGGCATAAAGATCAATAAGCTTTACGCATAAAGACAAATACGCGATTGGATAAATACGCGAATGGACTAATGAGCTCTAATCGTGTTTCCAGGGCCCACAACCTCTTATAGCAATGCAATTTAGATGAGCTCCTTATACCTACTTTTTGGAGTTTACTCCTTAAGAAACGATATAAGGCCCATGGTATGAAAAATATATGGGTAGTGTAATCGAGCTTCATAAAAGAGTAACGCTGCCCCTTCCCAATGCTTTCCTAACCTATCTTATATATAATACTATTATTGATTTTTTAGAGAGAGAGAGACAGAGAAAGAGAGGTAGTTTCTTTACAGAAGTGATAGATCTCATCAAGATCTTTATTCCCGATGACAGCTCTCGAACCAAAAAAGGCTTTATCTCGTAAAATATTGATTGTGGACTAATAGTTTCTTGACAGTAGTGATAGACCTTATAAGGATCTTTATTTCGGAGGACAGCTGTCAAATTAGAAAGGGTCGTGTCTCCGTAACTATTGGTCTTAGTCTAGCAGTTTCCTTATAGAAATAATAGATCACATCAATAATTTTATTTCGGATAACAGATTTCAAATTAGGAAGAGCTATACCGCGTTATATATTGATCGTAGACTAGTTGTTACTTTACAGAAGAAATAGATCTCATCAAGATCTTTATCTCGGATGATAGCTGTCAAACTAGAAACGGCTTTATCTTTGTAACTTTTGATCGGAGACTTTAAGTTTCTGTACAGAAGGGATACTTCTCACCAAGATCTTCATTTCGGATGACAGCTGTCAAACTAGAAACAGCTTTATCTCCGTAACTTTTGATTGTAGACTAGTAGCTTCTTAACAGAAGTGATAGATCTTGTCAACATCTCTATTTTAGGAGATAAAACAGTTTCTAGTTTGACAGCTTTCATCCGAAATGAAGATCTTGATGAGATCTATTACTTTTGTTAAGAAACTACTAGTCTAAAATCAAAAGTTATAGAGATAAAGCCGTTTATAGTTTGACAGCTGTCATCCAAAAATGAAGATTTAGATGAGATCTATCAATTTTGTTAAGAAAATACTAGTCTAAAATCAAAAGTTACAGAGATAAAGCCGTTTATAGTTTGACAGCTGTAATCCGAAATGAAGACTTAGATGAGATCTATTACTTCTGTAAAGAAACTACTAGTCTAAAATCAATAGTTACAGAGATAAAGCAGTTTCTGTTTGAAAGCTGTCATCCGAAATGAAGATTTAGATGAGATCTATCAATTCTGTTAAGAAACTACTAGTCTAAAATCAAAAGTTACAGAGATAAAGCCGTAAATGGTTTAATAGCTGCCATCCGAAATGAAGATTTAGATGAGATCTATTACTTCTGTAAAGAAACTACTAGTCTACAATCAAAAGTTACAGAGATAAAGCAGTGTCTAGTTCGACAGCTGTCATCCGAAATGAAGATCTTGATGCGATCTATTACTTCTGTTAAGAAACTACTAGTCTAAAATCAAAAGTTACAGAGATAAAGCCGTTAATGGTTTAATAGCTGCCATCCGAAATGAAGATTTAGATGAGATCTATTACTTCTGTAAAGAAACTACTAGTCTACAATCAAAAGTTACAGAGATAAAGCAGTGTCTAGTTCGACAGCTGTCATCCGAAATGAAGATCTTGATGCGATCTATTACTTCTGTTAAGAAACTACTAGTCTAAAATCAAAAGTTACAGAGATAAAGCCGTTTATATTTTGACAGCTGTCATCCAAAATGAAGACTTAGATGAGATCTATTACTTCTGTAAAAAAACTACTAGTCTAAAATCAATAGTTACAGAGATAAAGCAGTTTCTAGTTTGACAGCTGTCATCCGAAATGAAGATTTAGATGAGATCTTTTACTTCTGTAAAGAAACTCCTAGTCTAAAATCAAAAGTTACAGATATAAAGCAACTTCTTTAAGTTTTTTGTATTAGCTCCTTGTATAAATTAAAAAAAAAACATGTTATTAATATTTTCGCTTATTGATATTTAAAAACAAAAAAACTTTCGTTAATCTATATAAATGGATGATAGAAATGAATATAGAAAATTGACGAACTACAATACCGGTATGGAGAAGGTTGTTTTTGAAAACAAAAAACTTTTTTGCTATAACTAGCTACAGAGGGTGCTGCATCATATAGGGCAGAACAACGTCAGCTAGTAAAGAATAAAAATGTTAGATTTATTTTTTTGGTTAATATGATATTTGTCACTTTACAACTATACTATTATATATATATATATATATCTTTCTTTCAGATTATGAGAAGGAGGACGTGTTATTAGATCGAAGTAAATATATATATATCTTTCATACAGGTTTCATAAATACAGGTCACAAAAAACAAAAAAAAATTAAATGACCCACTATTGAGAAGGCCCACAGGCCTACAGCAGTATCGCTCAGAAAAGCTAACAAAAAAAGGATTGAGCAACAGTTTGAAGAACCTTGAGTTGTATGAATCGCTTAAACAAAAACCGGTAATATATCGAAAAACTATTCACAGAGAATTTAATAAAATAAAATGTTAATTACGTGTACTAAAACTATCAAGGTTTTAATCGATAATCAAAATGAAAATATCAAAGAGAGAGCAAAATTGTTTAAAGAGACGCCTAAAATACGATAACTCGATAAACGTAAACTCTCGTTTGTGGAACTGTTTACGACCTCGACCCTATTTGTTCCTGTATCCTCTTTATTCTCGTTCTCCCCAACGCCCAGGGTTCTATCTTCTAGTACGAAGGTGAAAGTAACATATATAAAATGTCATTCAATGTATTCGTACCGTGACCACCTGGTGAAATGAGTGGCTTTGGCTACATTATGTTTATAAAGTAAATACATATAACACAGTAACAACATTAATTGCTGATATATATATGTATATAAATACATATATGTGTATGGAATAATATAATAATGTATAATATAATAATGTATATCCAGATCATTACTTTCAGAGTGAGTAGTAGTGATACTTAAGTACATAATGTATCTACTTTCTAATTGTTCCCTGGTAGTCAAACAAAAAGGATGATATTGTTGTCTTTTGAAATAACATGATTCTCATATATTGAACCACAAACCTACAAATTAAACTTAATATAATTTTAGGAAGTAACTCTTGAAATTGGAATGAACATGATTTCATAATTATAGTGCCAACCCCAAAATAGGTACATTCAAGTAAATCTGCTCCCTGTCTAGTTTTCAGACAACACGTGGCAGCCGAGTGGAACTATCCGCTGCAAGGGTGTGCTCTGTGTCGGACAGCAGGATTATGAACGTCCACTCACGAACTTAGTCCTGGGATAGGTTTTGATTCTAGGTAATGGAATTTATTGTTTAGTTTTCCTATCAAAATAGGGAAATAGCAGAATGATTTTAAAGATTAGTTGGCATCCACAATATCACAAAAATAAATAAAATTCATTGATTAAAAGGTTATATTCGTATTTCTAAGTCTAATATAGGTTGAGTATAAAGAATTGTGTAGTTGAGTATAAAGAAAGTTAAATGTAGTTCTGAACACTATATAGGTAGTTAATGAACTAACACTGGATAGTTTATTAATTTAACAAAAACAATGACTTTCTCAAATCGATGCTATCGTAGTAACAAATTACATAGTTGATTAGTATTCCGCCATTTTTTACTCTGCATTAAAAAAGTTTGGAAATTTGCATAAGGAAAGTTTTAATGAATTCGTACGTCGACGGGACATCACTGGCGTGTCTGACTGCAAGTAACCCACCCCACCCAGTTAGGAATAAATAGCCTCTTTCCCAGTACTAGATTTTGAGAGTTCTGTCCCAATATTACTCTGTTGCGGTCTCCAACCTGTTTGTCTTCATGTATGTCACAAGTGTCTAGCTCGTAAATTAAATTAGTTACAACCTTGAAATATTTGAATTGTTTATATTTATGTGGATTGTTAACTAAAAAAATATTATTTATTTTTTAGCCCCATACACGACAAAGGAGCTGATTTTTTTGTTATTGTCTAATCTATAGCTCGTACAGTAGAGCAGTGATGAATTTTTACTTAACTTTTGGCTGCTCTAAATTTGGCCATTGTCATCGCCCTATTAATTTTGCTAGCCTTCAGACGTCAACAAATTTCAATACAAAGCATTAAAATTACAGTGCAACAAACTTTTCTGACCTCCTGACCTTCGGTGTGTTTATAGTACATTGTGTATTAAGAACGGTAAGGAGAAAATTACTAAAGAGAGGCTATTTAAAGGCCTAAGGACGAGGGCTCTTCTGACTCGAGTTTGTTATTTGAATAGAATGGTCTGTAACATAGAGTAAACTGCCCACAGGAGAGACGGTTTCTGTTTTTTGACAATTGCCTACAGTGAGCTAATCGGACATTCTCTAAAAACGAACCCGTTTTCTTCTTGTTTCTCCGAGTAATAAATAGCATACGCCCTTAAGTATATACCAAGTATATAACAGGTGACAAAATTATTTCTTGACTATAGTACTACATAAAGTCTACTTACTGTTTAGTCGTACAAGTAGAGTGCGCGCGGTTTTCCTTGAGGAAAGAAATAATTACGAAGAAAAAGCTCATGGAAGTAATTAAGGTTGTGTCACCTAGCATGTAATGACACTGTTTACGAGTAAGTGTGATGAAAAATACAAATACAAAATATATATTTAGCAAATTTGACGGTATGGTTATATGGCCTCTTTTCTTAGAGTGTATATATTCTTTTTCTTCTAATATGAATTCCCTAAGAATAATAAGTGTATCATAAAGTTTTATTTTAACCAAGAAACAAAAGGCTGCGGTAACCGCTTACCATCAGGCGGACCGCAACCTTTTTGCTACCCCAGTGGTATAAAAAAAAACAATCGCCTGTTTCCAATTTTATATTATATCCCTAGTAAAGGTTAATATGCCGGTCAGCCATCACGTGTACAAGGGTCATTCATTAATCAAACAAATGTGTGTTGATCAGCAATTCATTTTTTACCTGTCTGTTTTTGTGTTTGGTATGAAACGGGCAATTGTGTACTTTTTCAAAGTGTACTTTTTTATATTATTATATTAGTGTAAGGGTGTCTGTTTATAGGCACATTGATTTGACATATCACTTGATACTTACAATGTCTAAGTAACAGAGTGTTCTTAATACAACCTTACCACATTATCCATGCCTCTACGCGTTTCTAAAAAAAGGTTCTCGACAGACAGAAAACAACAGTATTAATATATAAAGTATATTTGAAAAACCGACAATTCATAAATTTTCTTTTAGAAGACATAGGCATGATTTTTGTTCTAGAGAAATGCAATATTTTTCAAATAATCAATGGAATAAGTTGTAAAATTTTGGATGGTGATCATATCCTCCGAAGCGGTGAAAAATTTTGTTATTTGAAAAAAAAAACAAAAATATAAATATATAGGAATTCATGAAGATGGCAAAATTTACCACGAGAGCATAAAATAGTCTTTTAACGAATATACTGACCGTATAAGAAATATAATGTGTACACAATTTAACGCACGTAATATCATAAAAGCCATAAATACAAACGCTAGTCCAATACTTACATACACTTTTGGAATATACAGATAATGACTCAATAGATAGTGATAGACGGACTAGAAATTTCTTAATTTTTGACGGAATGCACCAGAACTGTTCTGATTTTGATAGATTATATTTACCAGTTGACGAGGGTAGAAGAGGATTTAAAAATATTCAAAATTCATATAGAAAATTATTATTAATATGGCTATGTATATAAATAAAGTATCAGATAATGTCATTTCAATTATCAAAAATTAAGACTGTAAAAAAATAATTTATAGTATATAAAATAAGTGTGAAATATAATTTTAGGAATTAAATATGCCTGCAGAGCAATTATCAGAAGAAGAAATTTATAAAAGTTTATTTAAAAACTGCATTGACAATTGGCAAAATAAACAATTACATCGACAAATTCTAAGTAAAGTTTTGTGTAATTAAAACATTTATAAAAAAAGGATCATTCATATGGATAAAGAAAAAATAAATTACGGGAGCTTTAGAATCTACTTTGTTTGCAATTCAAGACAAATTTTTCACAACTCGGCAAATCGAGAAGGACATATTCAAAAAAAATATAAGTAAGGAATACAGGGCTTGTCATAAAAATGATGAAACTATTTACCACGTTGTTCTTGTATGTAAAATTGTAGCTAAGAGAGACTACACTGTACGACACAACAACATTTTTAAACACTTTCACTGGTCAATAATGTAAAAACACAAATTACCAGTCTGTGATTTATGGCGGAATGATAACATGATGCAACCAATGGTTGTAGAAAACAATGAAACGAAATTCTTGGGAAGTTGACATACAAACTGATATACGAGTAGAACGCAGACAGTCGCAGTCCAGACACCGTTACACCAATAAAGTAGAAAATAAGACATATCTTATTGATGTTAGTGTGCCATCTGACTACATCTGACTACAATGCTACCAAAAAAGAAATGGAAAAAATAACAAAATATCATTTACTACAGCTTGAGATTAGAAGACTTTAGAATAGGACTACTGCAATAATTCCAATAGTTGTTAGTTCAACAGTTATAATATTGGAAAAGTTTTCAAAATTTATAAGTATCCTAGCGGCTTGCCTGAAACAAGAAATTTTTCAAAAACAAGCTACAATTGATACATGCATTATTCTAAGAAAATTCTTTTATCAAACGAAAGCGATGAACCAAGTACAAATACGACTGTACAATAAACACCAAATTGTTTTACCTACCTAGAAGGCGGAAAACTGAACTAATGTCATGCTGCTATAGCCGAGATAACACCAACTCAAGAGAGAAAAAAAAAAAATTAGTACGTAGGCATATATCTCCATAATATAGCTATCTATTAATTAAACTTTTTCTTGCTGTCCGAAACATCTTTTGTACAAGGTTTGGATTTACCAGCTCACTACCCCGTGTTCTAAGTATAGGTAAATTTTTAAATAAGTACTCGTACAAAATGAACGATTTACTTAAGATAAGCAAAGGGACAGTAAGATGAGAAGTTTGCGTAAAGTTTTATGAGCTTGCTGCTCAAGATGCACTTAAAGCTCAAATTAGATTAGGTGATTCAAGTGGAGAGCTTTTCAATTAAACTTTGATCGTCGAGGTTTGTTGGTCGATTTCAATTCGATAATTGAGTTTATTGTATTTTTAGAAAAGTTTAGTTACCTATAACTTTGTATCGAAAAAAACATAGGTAATTGGAAAATAATAAGCAATGTTAATTTTTACGAGAATTGTACGGATCTGTCTAGGGTTAGAACCGTACAATAAAATAGAGTATTGTACTGTATTCCATGTAGGTGTACCATATAATCTATAACACCAATAAAGTACCCTTAAATATTCTATTTACGTAAACTATGACTTTTCACTAATGACAAGGTTTTAAGACTTGGTTGGTTGGTTGGTGGTTGAACATGGTTTTTCTGAAGAGAAAAAACGGAAAGAAACTCTTTAACCGTCGTTTCTAAAATTATGAAAGTCTAACTGGTATATACTGTACCTGTATACCTGGTTTGGTCTGTCCAAGCTTACGTCACCGCCGATGATGTGCCAGTACGCGTGGAAGGTGTCTGAGCCGCAAGCGTCGTGGTGGGATGATATCCTCGTCAGAGTTGATGATTGTGTGCCTAGGGTATCTAAAGGGTTCTGGAGCCCCCTTTTGGGGTCGTTGGGTTGAAGGGCTGCCTTCTCAAAGTAGCATTTTGACGCGCCTTTGATGAAGGCTATGTTGGTCGGTAGCTCAAAGTAGTTGTCAGCGCAATGAAACGAAAAAACCCCCTGAAATAAGTAGTGTTCAAAACATCTTTTCTGAACATCTACCGCCTTTGGGGATTTGATGTCCGAAAAACTAGTCAGTAGGGAGGCGAGACAGAGAGGCGACTAAGACTTCGGAGATGCGCGGTATAGATTCCTTGCTCAAAAGAGGATTGAGGATGTGCCCCCAATGCCAACAAAAGGATGGTAGATGAACAATATTAACGAGAACTAAGGTCCCCAACTTTTAGAGACATATATTTGACATTCCACTCTGGGTCAAGAGTTTAAGGTATTCTGCTGAGAAATGGCGCCAGAAGGACTGATACAGTAGATTTAAGTGGAAACGTATTCGATGAGAATCTGTGGGGTCCCGGTAGGGTCGTTTCGGCAGAACCAATTAAGAAGTGGCCTGGAGTAAGTGGTTCCAGATCATTCGGATAGGAAGAGAGAGAGCACAATTACCTTGAATTTAAAACGGCCTCCACGTGAGTAAAGGCGACAGAAAGCTCATAAAACGTGATGATAGACTTTTTTTTATACCACTAAGGTCGCAAAAAGCTTACAGTCCACCTGATGGTAAGCGGTCACCGTAGCCTATGGACGCTTGCAACACCAGGGGTATCACTCGCGCGTTGCCGACCGTTCAGAAATCTAATAGGTTCTTTCTTGACGAACCCGATACTGTAGTTCTTGGAAAAAACCTTGGCAGGGAGCTCATTTCACAAACGAAGCGTTTGCGGAAGGAAGTGTCTCTGAAACCGAACTGTAAGCGACCATTTCAGTTCTAAAGTGTGAGAATGAAATCCCTACCGATGGCGAGCGGTGCGATGGTAGAAAGTAGCCGTGGGCATCATTTCGAACAATTCCTCAGAACACATCCCATTGCACAAGCGGTAGAACACACACAGGGAGGCAAAGTCTCTCCACAAGGGTTTGGAATCGACGACTATTCTCATAGCCCATTGTTAAACCGGGTCAAAAACCGGGTGCACCCCCGCCCAGTGATGGCAGCAGTACTCTGTTGAGTACACCACCAAGGATCCATATGCTCTTGGAGATGGAGAGGGGAGTGTTCTAGAATTGTGGGACCACAGTGAATGAGGTTTCCTTAGCGGTAAACGCGCAGACTTGTGTCTCTTAGCAGAGTGTGACGCGCAGAGTTGAATCGGACGAAGTGTTCCCGTCCCCAGTCAGAGATCTTCACGTTTTACCTCCACAACGAAACGAGGGATGCTTGCACGACCCGTGTAATAAGCGTCTCTAGTACTGTTATCTGCATAGCAATGTATAATGTTGATGTCCAACATGTCATATGCAGTAGAAACAACGTAGGAGACAGCACAGAGCCTTGCGGAACACCAGCACTAATGTCCATGCTATCAGAGCAACTACGGTCAACTTATGGCTCGTATGCGTCTGACGGACAACAAGCTAGCCACCTTTTTGCACAAACTCACGGGCACTCCGTAAGATAGGTCTGCAATTCGATAGATCTGATCTATCGGCCATTTTGGGCACCGGGTCGACATTTGCAGTCTTCCATGAAGACGGAAATTGTCTAGTATGGTAGGAAAGCGCGAAAACTGACCAATTACAGAGTAGCAGAGACTTTCGAGATTTAACAGCGGCCTCAAATATATCTAACCAATGAGCACATAGTGAAGAACAACATTCCTAAACAATATCTTTAAAGAACAAATACAAAGTTACAAATAAAATTGAATATACAAATATTATTTTCACATTATTACAATATTGCCACCTCATTTCTCTTATAAATTTTAATTATAATCCATACTAATATTAAAAATGTGAAAGTAACTCTGTCTGTCTGTACCGATTAAGATAAAATTTGGCATTGAAATAATTTGAGTCCCGAGAAAGGACATAGGCTACTTGAAAACGTAATGTGTGAGTCGGTTTTTTTTCTATAATTAAGAAGTTGCCATTGAAATCCTACATCGATAACCGAATTTAGGGCTGGTGAAACCTCGGCCAAAAGCTAGTCTACATATAAACGTTACCCCTAAGTCCCTAACGCGGTATTTATGTATTTATATGTATTTCTTCAATTAAGAAGAAGAAGGAGGAAATTTTTTTAAACACCATGACACTTTTTTAAACTACCATTAAAATGTTTAAATAATTCATTTGTTTTTTTTCTTTTTCACCTATACGTGTATTTTTAAAGAGGAATGAAATCAAAACCACCCCTTTTTAGCATTTATTTATATTTTGTGCTGTATGTCTTTTGCCCTTAATTTACCCAGAGACTGCACGTATTTTGGCAATATGTTTTAAACAATGTATTTTTGACTAAATGATGCCACTATTTTACCAAAACAACACAACACCCATCAACAATCCATTGAATATCAAAAGCGTTCAGGCTAAAGCTCATCAATATTCAACGTATAATTGTCGGACGCCGCTCAAGTTACACGATTTATTACACGATATAATTATAATACTTTCCCGTAACGGACTCTTGTCACGAACACTATATTACATTATAACAGTTATATTATATATTATTATATTAGTTGACTATTTATCATAGTCGTGTTACCGCGGACGACGTTGTTTATTTTGTGTTCTTCTATTGGTTTTGTAAAGCATCTCTGATTAACCTTTTTAAAATTAATCGAAATTTTAAATACTCGTTTTTTTCAACTACATCTTCAACTTTTTAAATAAAATTTCTTTTTATTACCATTGTCTAAATTACAATAAAAAAAAATGATTTTGGGACAAAGTCTTCAAGCGCATATAATCCAGGACGAGCTGCGACGTGTTCAACGACAACAGTACATTGACTTTAGAAAGAACGAAATCTCGTCGAAATTTGGTGCAGTAAAAAAGAAAGCCGAGGCCTACTTGGTGGTGTTTCTGGAGACCTCCTCGATCCACGGTTTGAGCCACATCGTCGCGCGTCGCAGACATCGTTGCGAGGTGTAAGTCGAATATCTGATCGCACGGGTGGGCCATCGATATGAAAAAACAATAGATATGTCTAAAAACACCAACCGGCTAGCCGCCCACAGTCTAATTTTGTAATGCTCTGGTTCTATAACCAGAGTACAATTTATTTAAGCTTTTAAAAAAAACTGTTAATCGAACCATGATAAAAACTTCCAAAAAGAAGTAAAAGAAAAAACGCCTATAGCACGGACGCTAAGCAAGAAAAATTTCGTTCAATGACGGGTCACTATTTGTCTCCGTTGCACGTCCATAATTATTTGCCGTCGCACTCGCAGCTCTTAGCGTCCGTCCTATAGTAGGTATAAAGTAGTGAAGATAATCGCACACAGCACGATAACACGTAGTTTACTAACTCATTATACAGCTACCCTGCAACATAATTTATTTAATTAAGTAAAAGTTGTTTTTCTCGCGAAGGTAAAATTATTGCAATGTCAACCTTACTCAGCGTCAGCAAGTTTTTTGTATAGAGATAAAATGACAGTAACACATCGAAACAATGTCACAGAAGAAAGACAGAACAATAATTCATATTGATTAGTTAGACAGAGACACAGGGAGAGAAGCCAGTTTTCGTCAAGTTTATCTAAGTTGGCAATCACTCAGACACAGAAAATAAAATAAATTATTTTAAAAAAAGAAATTAAATTGGTGTGGTCGTTTTCTAAAAAATATATCTATTTTGTTTTACCTAAAGTTTTAATTTAGGTTTTTTAAATGTTTATATCTCAATTTAACGCCGTAAATCTTTTTTCGTTTTTATTTTTTTTCACTAGCTAGGGGACCTTTGGTTGCAAGGGGAATTTGAGCTAAACAATAAATATTAGTTAAGCATTAAAAATTAGTTGAATTGGATTTTGAAGAAATTTACTATTTATTGTTTTTAATTGCTTGTCACTATCAATAGTATGATAATATTTTGGAGAAATATGACCGCTTATTGTTTATAACTCCTTCTCACTAACGCAATGTACAAACACATTGCTCGTGGCTTAGTGGGTAATGACCCGACTGCTGAATATTTATAATAAAATTTTACAATATTTTTTACAATAAAAAAATATATGTATTTGTATCCATCCAGTCCAAGCTTACTTTGAGACCAGATAGCGCTGTGCGTAATGTCTTTGTGGGGTTTCAAAAAAAATACGTGATTCATTATAAAGAAATGTTCAGAAAATAAGACAAAATACATAAATAATCTCATCGAAAATGCTTAGAATAAGGTTTCTTGTCTTGTCAGAAAGGGAAGATAAAGGGGGTAAGAGTTGTTTTTCCTTTTAACCCTACATTCTCCACACCTCTCACTTTCTCCCATGGAATCTTCCCAATACCCTCTCTTTCCCGTCCCAACTCCTCCTCTTTACCCTCACACCTCCACTTCTTCCTTTAAGTCCACCTCAACCTAGAGAGCAAAACCATTTTTAGCTTACTTAATACTTGAGCAATGTCAGTGGCGTATATCGTCCTCTTAATTTTTCAGTTTCCTGTGGTTGACCGTAGTGTGTCTGTCAGTGTTTGGTTCCGTATACCTTTCTGGCAGTACGTGGGCCCGCTACCAGTCGTCACCAACCGTCGTCTCCATGGACCGGGATATGTACGCCTGGAACACTACCTTTCCCTCTCTTACCATCTGTCCCAGCAAAAAGCTGGATGTAAATAAACTTCAAAATTATATCGAGTAAGATATTTATCAGTAGAATGTTATGACAGCGTGTTTTAAACGTATAATTTGTATATAATTCCTTTTTTTAGATCTTCAAGTGATCCAGACAAAGATAAGCTGCAAGCCTTTATAACTACTTTAGCATATGGAACATATAAGACCTTTGAAAACATTCCCGAGTATGATAAAATAGCTCCTGAACATTATATGGAACTTCTTGTTAATTTGTCTATCAGCTTCGGACCGACCCTCACCATTGGCCAGTCAGGAGTTAATCTAGTAATACAACCGACTATAACAGAAATGGGTTTATGCTACGCAATCAACTCTAAAGTAGCCATATACAACTCCCCCTCGTTAGTACTCTTAATTTCCTTTATTTCCTATTTTGAAATCATATCAGTCATTGAATATGTTCATTCGTGCTATGTTGCATTATTAACAAAATACATATTTATTAGTATTTTTAACCCTGAAGCCAAGTGATGTTATTGGATGATTTTCTTTAATAATGTATTCTTAAATAGGTAGTGAAATAATTAATTATATTCTGCCTCATAGATACAGGTCGGCTAACAGATGGGACCAGGTTGATTCTGATGAAAATACCTTCTTCGTTCATCCGCTAGATGGAGAAGTGTTCGCGCAGGTCATTAACTTATCCACCGCTTATGACGTAAGTCTACAAAATTTGAAAACAAAAAAAAAAATGGTTTGTCCGTTACTCAGTAATTTTCGGATGGTTTTCTTCAATGTTATCGCAACTGTCAATTAAAGCTTCTTCATAAACATGTTATATAAATAAATATTGCTGGATTTAAATTACTTCATTAAAATATTTAAGGCTTCCTCAGCAAAAAATTACAAATTGAATTATTAATTGAAAAATTCAATTATTACATCTTATGTGTTACAGAGCACTAGTTAAAATCACATGAGAGTTGTTAAATAATAAAAATGTTCAAGTTTCAAGTTGTTACAACAGAAAACCATATTAGAGGAGGATCATTAATTCTAGTAAATAGTAAACTAAAAATAAAGAACGTAGAGATGTTGTTGCACTTTTAGTGGAAAAATTTATTGAATTGTCTTATATTGAAATCAAAAAATATATAATTGTTTGTGTATAGGCCACCTATACAGATTACTCTGAGTTTGAAAAAGTAATGGAGAATTGTCTGAAGCTTGTCCCTAGAAGAAGAAGAAAGATTATTATATGTGGTGATTTTAACGTTGATTTACTTATTGACTCCTCATTAAGTTCACGATTAATTTGTCTACTTAAGTCATTTAACTTAGAAAATTTCTTTCTAGAGCCTACAAGAATAACTGAGACAACTGCAACATGTTTAGATAACATATTCTGTAACTGAGAATATTTTGGAAAAAATCGGCCAAGTGCAAGTCGGACTCGCGCATGAAGGGCTCCGTACCATTATCTATAAAAACGGCAAAAAAAATCACTTTTGTTGTATGGGAACCCCCCTGAAATATTTGTTTCATTTTAATTTAATTATTTATTTTTAAAGTGACTATATATCTAAATATTCTGTGAATATTTTAAGCGTCTACCTGTTGCCATTATCAATATCGAGCAAAATCGAGCAAAAAAATCACGTTTCTTGTATAGGAGCCCCCTTAAATATTTGTTTTATTCTGTTTTTTAGTATTTGTTGCATAGCGGCAACAGAAATACATCTTCTGTTAAAAATTTCACCTGTCTAACTATCACGTTTCATGAGTTACAGCCTGGTGACAGACGGACGGACGGACGGACAGCGGAGTCTTAGTAATAGGGTTCCGCTAATAACCCTTTGGGTATGGAACCCTAGAAACAATATAAGTTCTCTGAAATCGAAACATTGTGGTCAAAGTGCTAGCTTTGCCATAACTTGTTCCGAATCAGACAAGGAGGCCGATCTCTGTTCCTTTTTTTTTCCATTGAGCCGCCTGATGGTAAGCGGTCACCGTAGCCTATGGACGCTTGCAACACCAGGGGTATCACTCGCGCGTTGCCGATCCTTCAAATATCTAATAACTTCTTTCTTGAAGAATCTCACACTATAGTCCTTAGAGGAAACCTTTGAAGAGAGCTCATTCCACAACCCAAGCGTTCGCAGGAGGAAGTTTCTCTGAAACCGCACTGTACGCGTCCATTTCGGTTCTAAAGTGTAAGAATGAATTCCCTGTCGATGGCGAACGGTGCGATGGTAGAAAGTAGCTGTGGGCATCATTTCGAACAATTCCTCAGAACACAACCCATAGTACAAGCGGTAGAATCCACACAGGAAGGCAAAGTCTCTCCTCAGATTAAGGGTTCGATACCGCTAGTGTGTTTAGAATCGTCGACAATTCTCACAGCCCTCGTTGAACCGAGTCAAAAGCTTCACCTTGTCTTACAAATGATCTCGGAACTGAACATCGCTGGAGATGTCAACACCAAGAATCCCAATGCTCTTGGAGATAGAGAAGGGAGTGTTCTGGAATTGTGTCACAGGGCATGAGTTTTTTGTAGGGTTGAATCGGACCAAGTTTTCCCATCCCCAGTCAGAGACCTTGGACAGAGTGATCTCGATTTGAGACACAAGTTCTCCACGCTTTTCTTCCACAACGGATTGAGGGATGTTTGCACGGCCTGTGTAATAAGCGTCTCTAGCACTGTCATCTGCATAGCAATGTTTGTTGTTGATGTCCAACATATCATTGATATGCAGTAAAAACAGCGTAGGAGACAGCTCAGAGCGTTGCGGGACACCAGCATTAATGTCCATGCTATCAGAGCAACTACCGTCAACTACGGCTATATGCGTCTGCCGGCCAAAAAGCTATCCACCCACTTGCACAAAGCCTCGGGAACTCCTTAAGATGGCAACTTCGATAGGAGACCCTGATGCCGGACCCGATCGAATGCCTTTGTTATTAGAGGCTACATGCCAATGCCTCCCCCCGACTCTTAATGGCTGTACCTATAGGTGTGAGAGATACACTAGAAGTCACCAGTCGAGACGAAAGTGGCGAAAGCTATATTGACGGTCGCTGACCAGGTCGTGTTTTCCTAGGTATCTTAGAAGCGTGTATTGCAAATTGCAAATAGCAATATGCCTGTAATTTGATGGATCTAATCTATCGCCCTTTTTGGGCACCGGGTGCACGCACATTCGCAGTCGTCCATGAAGTCGGAAATTGCCTAGTATTTGAGAGAGGTAGGGCACTGCAAGTATTCGCTCGAATAAGCTTCCCGAACAAATAAAGCGGGGCATAGCGAGTACTTGCTCGAATGAGCGGCCCGAACTGGGGAAGTACCTCCACCTTACAGAAAACCGCGGCCACAATAACACTAACATTGAGTAGTGTTGTGTTCCTGGCGGTGAGTAAGGTTGCCAGAGCTCTCTCTTTGAGGATTCGCTGCGCGGACAGCGGAGGACCGACGGTGCTTGTTGCTGTCATTGCTCGGCGTAGACGCGGCGTGCTGGTTCGGCGGTCAGGGAGACCTGATGAAACGGCTGACCGCTGGCCGCCCGCAGGTTGAACGGGTTCCCGAACCCAGGGATCACTTAATCTCCGCCCTGGGAGGCTGATCCGCCAACCTGTGTAAAGTCTCTGAAGTAGTAGTCGTGCCGGAGAAGGAGACCGGAGTGGACCCGGCTACTACAACAGAGGGGGATCAGGGGCCCTTCCGCCCGCCGTGCCAGCAACCGCATCATCTGTGTTGAGCTTCGGCAGTCTTAGTACCGCAACTTTTTGTCTTCTAAGCTGTCTGTGCAGTGAATCCTCATCCGTAGTCTAAGTTACTTCAAACAAAATGGCCAGGAACAGAAAAAAGAAAAGAGTTTTGACAGCGGTTACTCCATCCACATATAATGTAGATTTTTGCAACATAAGGGGTATTCACGCAAATCTTAACGCAGTCCATCACCATCTCGAGACTGCGCAGCCAACCATTCTTTTTCTAACGGAGACGCAGATATCCTGCCCGGCCGACACATCATACCTTCGTTATCCCGGCTACAAACTCGAGCACAATTTTTTGAGTCGTGCCGGTGTATGTATGTTCGTCCGGGAGGATATCTGCTGTCGCCGACTTCATAGCCTTGAAGACAGGGACCTGTCGATATTGTGGGTGCGCGTAGATCATGGGGGCCACACTCGTATCTATGCGTGCCTATACAGGTCTCATAGCGGTGACACGGACGTAACTCGACTCTTCACGCACCTGAGTTTGACGACTGACAAAGTTCTAGAGCAATATCCTACAGCAGAAGTAGTTATTTTGGGAGACTTTAACGCCCACCATCGTGAGTGGCTCAGTTCTCGAACCAATAACTATGCAGGGATATCTGCTCATGAATTTGCTCTGACCTATGGATTCTCTCAGCTGGTACTTTCTCCAACGAGAATACCAGATATAGAGGACCATACAAGCTCCTTACTGGACCTTCTGCTGACTACACGTCCGGATGGATACTCCGTCTCAGTGGATGCGCCTCTTGGGTCCTCGGACCACTGTCTCATCCGGACTCGATTGTCATGCACACAACCCGATCCTTCTGGGCCAACTAATTGGCGTCGTGTGTGGCATTCCTGTCCAGTAAGGAGCTGGTATGGTCCTCTATATCTGGTATTCTCGTTGCAGAAAGAACCAGCTGAGGGAATCCATAAGTCAGAAGAAATTTATGAGCTGATATCCCTATGTAGTTATTGGTTTGAGAACTGAGCCACTCACGATGGTGGGCGTTGTAATCTCCGAAAATAACTAGTCCTGCTGTAGGATATTGCTCTAGAACTTTGTAACTCGTTAAACTTAGGTGCGTGAAGAGTCGAGTGACGTCCGTGTGACCTGTTAAGGCACGCATAGATTCGATTGTGGCCGCCGTGATCTACGCGAACCCATAATATCGACAGGCCTCTGTCTTCAAGGCTATGAAGGCGGCGACAGCGGATATCCTCCCGGACGAACATACAAACACCGGCACGACTCATAAAATTGTGCTCAAGTTTGTAGCCGGGATAATGTAGGTATGATGTATCGGCCAGGCAGGATATCAGCGTCTCCGTTAGAAAAATAATGGTCGGCTGAGCAGCTTCAAGATGGTGGTGGACTGCGTTAAGATTGGCGTGAATACCCCTAATATTGCAAAAATCCACATTGAATGTGGATTGAGTGGCCGCTGAAACAACTCTTACTCTTTTGATTTTTGCTATTTGAAAAAAAAAGAGATACTTAGACTAAAGATGCGGTACTAAAACTGCCAAGGCTTGGCACAGATAATACGGTTGCTGGCACGGCGGGCGGAAGGGCCCCTGATCCCCCTCTGTTGTAGTAGCCGGGTCCACTCCGGTCCCCTTCGCCGGCACGACTACTACTTCAGATACTTTAAACAGGTTGCCGGTTCAGCCTCCCAGGGCGGAGATTAAGTGATCTCTGGGTTCGGGAACAATGACAAAAACGTCCATCGCCAGTCCTTTACTGTCCGCGCAGCGAATCCACTATACCTCTGGCAACCTTACTAGCGCCAGGAACACAACACTACTAAATGTTAGCATTATTATGGCTGCGGTTTTCTGTAGGGTAGAGGTACTTCCCCAGTTCAGGCTGCTCGTTCAAGCAAGTACTCGCTATGCGCCGCTTTAATTGTTCGAGCTGCTTATTCGAGCGATTACTTGCTGTGCCCCACCTCTCTTGGATAGATAGATTTGTAGAAGAAATCAAAACTATCTTGCCCGCTCCTGTGCACTACTTAAAAAAGATGCTAATTATTTATATAAACACTTTTTAACAATTGGATGCAGTATCAAGCCTAAATTTAGCGATTGGGCTACAAAAGGAATTAAAAATAAGCAAAGATAGACTTTATAAAATGTATTCACTAAAATAGCTAATGCGTGATAACGGTGTATTTCCAGACCTTATGAAATGCAGTAAATTGATACCACTTTTTAAATCTGGTGACAATGCAAATTTCTCATTTTTTAGACTTTTTTGAAAATTTTTTTTACAAAGATATTTGAAAAAATCCTACTCAATCAATTGCTTTTACATTTTGTTCGGTTTTACCAAGGGACGCTACACTACTGATGCTGGCGCATTACTTATAAAGCAAATTCTTACGGCATGAGATTGTTACCAAGATATAATTGGCGTTTTTTGTAACTTATCTAAGGCGTTTGATTGTGCCAATCATCATACGTTGTTCTCCAAATTAAAATATTATTGTGTAATCACACTAAAGTGATAGAATTCAAAAAGTGGTTATAAATGGTGCTAAATTTAAGGGATCTCTAGTGAAATTAGGTGTATATAAAAATAACTTATCCTTTATGGTGCAGGAGTTTACAGAGATACTATTATTTGCTAAAGACACTTCATTGTTGTTTAAAGTGAACAGGCATTACGACAGTTCGAACGACTAAATGGATACCATACAAAAGTCTCAAACTGGTTTACTGTAAATAATCTTGTACTTAATGCAAATAAAACAAAATGAATTAAGTTTTCACCACCTAATGTAATCTAAATTAATAGAAATAGAAATTAGAATTAGTTTATAAAAAGGTATTTTTAGGTATAACTATTGACTCGAAATTGCAGTGGGGTCCTCAAATTACAGTTCTGGCAGGTAAACTTAGTTCTGCTGCGTTTGCGCTGAAAAAATCAGGCAATTAACTGACATAATCACAGCAAGACTTGTTTACTTGCTTTTCTTTTTAAAAAAAAGGGCTGTATAAGGCATTTATAAGCAAGATAGCAGAGATTCTCTCAGGGTTTTTTTTATAGAAATAAATATTATAACGGTCGGTACCGTCAATATATCTATGGAAACATTTTATTTGTCCGTTAAAATATATCTCAATTTATGAATACAATCGATTCCCATTTATGTGAAAAATTACATAAATGGGAACCGATTCCACCTTTTTTTTGAACGGCATAATGTTCTGGCCGTTGCGGCCTTTATTTACAGCGTCATCGGATTTATTGGCTACTCTGAAGGAGTCCCAGCTACCGTTTGTTAACAGGTGTTTAAGTGCGCCCCAGGTAAAGTGCCTCGGGTTGGGCCGTCGCATATGACGTTTGTCATAGGTTGTGGCAAAAATCGCTTAGGTACATAACGATACCTCTCATAAGGTCTTGGCCAGTGGACATTTGTTTTGCGGCTGTCGCTATCGAAGGTATAGGCAAGGCAGTCTTTATTTCCATTTATATTATCATATTTGTTTGTATCAGTTTCTTTTACAAATAATGTCCATAACACGCTTTCTTTAACAGCATTATGTTTTTTACGGATATAGATAGATAGATAGATAACCCTTTATTGATCACCAGTATTTAAAAAGTAATTAACAAAGTAAATATTTAAACTAGGTATATGTTATAGGTTAGATGTTTTTTAAAAATTTCTATTAAATTTGTAAAAAATTTGAGAATACAGATGAATATAACTTTGATGCAGGCTTATATACATGGTCCGTGGGAGATGCCGGACATATCCAGCAAGCTCCAGCACTCCGACGAGGACTTCTATATGAAATTGTACGTGACCGCTCTCACCGTCTACACCTCGTCTGATGCCGCCACGTAATCATCCACTATCTTTTACGTTTTGGTAAAGGTTTTTTTATCATAACGGTGGCAAACAAGCTCACGGTCCGCCTGATGTTAATACATGCAAAACCAGGGGCATGGCTCATTCCACAACCTAAGCGTTTGTGGAAAATATGAATTCTCTGTTGTTAGTGAGCAGTGCGATGATAGAAATTAGCCGTAGGCATCATTTCAAACTATCCCTCATACCACAACCTCCCTGTGCATGTAATACAAACGGTTATAACACACACAGGGAGGCAAAGTCTTTTAGACTTTCGATACCGCTTGTGAGTTTATCTGATGAACGATAAGGGTCAGCTCATACCGAGACGCGACGCGACGCGGCATTTTTAAGATAGCATCACATTACGGACCTTGTTTACTAGACAAAAAGATACAAATTATAGTGAGAGCACAAAAGAGAGACGTTACCAATCGAAGTATACCAAGATTCGTCGCGCGACGTTGGGATGCGCGACGTTGGGATGCGCGGCGTGGTGCAGCGCGGCTTCTCGTGTCACTTCGAGCAACGAGACGCGACGCGACGTGAACAATGCGTCGGAAGATCTTTTTATTATTCGATGCGAAAGTCTTCTAAGATCTAAGTACAAATAATATAGGCAATAAAAAAAATATATTACGAAATTCAACCCACGGTATCTTCATACCTTGGCAACCGACAAAGTCACCAAGCGTCGTGAAGATGCGTGTCACCACGAGCTACAAGAGCCGACGCGGCGTAAAGCGGCCTTTGGATACACGGGATCGTGGGTCACTCGGTCTGAGCTATCCCTTAAGGCTCGGTTTTACTTTGTTCAGTAGAAACTGCACGCATAATACTGTGATGAAGGGAGTGTTTGTTCATACGTTGATTTACATTTTGTTTTAAACGAACGATTATAAAATGTATATATTTTACTGTATGTGTTTAGACTGAGCGTGTCGCAGCGTCGCTGCCGTTTCCCGCGCGAGAACGTGCTGCGGCACAGTGCGGTGTACACGTACAACTCGTGCCGCACCGAGTGTCGTCTGCGGCTTTGTCTTGAGCGCTGTCGCTGCGTGCCGCACTTCTATAGGAACATTGGTGGGTCACAATATCAAATCTAAATTATGTTCTTTTAGCAACGTAGCATGATTAAAAAAAATATTAAAATCTTGAATTGCCTTTGATATAGTCAAATAGTTCATCGATGCAGCCTTTAAATTACTGAAGTATAAAATAATTGTATACAGGAGATGAGAAGATTTGCAACACCAGTGGACTGCGTTGTCTTGCAAAACACAAAGGTAGGTGTACGTCATGATCATACAAATAACTTCTCATTTTAATGTAATGCATATACATAGGTATTTAAGCTATCTTGTGATCAACAAAATACTGAGAAACAATGTAAATAATAAATATTATGCACCACTTAATCTTTCTATGTAGTATATTTAACAAAAATATATCATGTGTTAGACCAGAGATGTCTTTCATCTTTTTATAACATGGATTAAGCCATTTCTTTTTAACTGTTCATATTATATTTATGTATTCCATTGTCGAGTCGCGTATAGCAGTTACATCAAGTGGACATCGGTAAGTCAGGCCTCTCCGTGGAGTAAGTAGGCGTAATGTAGATTAGCTGACGATGTTGAACTAATAGCCTGTCAGACTTTTAAATTAGGCTTTGCTGTCATATGCTGGAGTTGCGTTACAAATTACTACCTGTTACTATTAGAACTTCCATCATGTCCATCCGTCCATCATCTTTTGATTCTGCTTTGTTTCCATCGTCATTTATTTTTTTAAATACTTACGCTATAGACGAGCTGTACACGCTGCGTGACGTCAGCGACAACAAGATTCGCTGTGGCTGTCTGCCCGCGTGTGAAGACGTCAACTACGTCATTCAATCCTACGTGAGTATCATCTCAAAGCTATCTAGTTGTTCGGAAGCAATCTCTTAATAGCCTAATGGTGCACCAACTCTGCTTGTTATTACTATTCTCCTCAGGTTTACAAAAACATATGAGCCATCGTCAGGGAATCTATCCTTACACCTTAGAACCTAAATATTGATCAAGAAATACATTGCTTATTTGTTCAAAAGTTTTTTTAAACTTATAATACGAAAAAGGATGCCTATGGCTACTTTCTACCATCGCACTCCTGGCCACAGGGAATCTATCAACACACCTTAGAACTTAAATAGTCGCGTACAGTGCGGTTTTAGATTTCCTCCCGCCACAGGGTCTCATTCCATAGACAGAAATCTGACCTGAAAAAAAATGTCAATAGATGGCATTATGTGTAAAAAAACAGAAAAAAATACATACTGAAAAATGTATTTTCTAACTGTTTAAAATGCTCCAAGCTCAGGGAAATGAAATAATCGACTCTTCGATCAAATTTCCATATTTTTACAAATTAAATTATTCAATCGTCAAACTTCTGGTGGCGAACATTCGTACTAACGTAGCGCATCAATATTATGACTTATGAATGATTAGCCAATAAGTTTTCTTTGCGCATTGATAGATGACTCTGCTTACATTTTCATTTTATGTAAGACTAGCTTATTCCCGCGACTACGTCTGCGAAAACTTTTTTTAAAAAAAACAGCTTTTGATTGTTTACTGTTTTACATACAATAACATCGGAATTCTCATACACATTTTCATCCCCTATTTTGCCGTCTAGGGGATAATTTTTCAAAAACGGTGAATCACGTGAATCTTAATTTTTTTACGTTTAAGCTAAGTTTTAGACATTTCCATGCAAACTGCCAACCCATATTTTACCACCTTAGGGTATTAATTTCCAAAAATCCATTCTTAATGCACACTTACCTCATTTAAGGAACGTTTGTGCAAAATGTCATCTTAGACACAGCGGTTTTAGCTGTTCAGTGATCGATTAGTCAGTCAGCCAGTCAGTTTCTTCTTTTATATAAATATAGCTGAACCGGCGAACGTTGTTTCCCTTTTTAAAACAAACTAATACGGTTGTATTTATTCAGAAACCTTCCCCGGCGTGTGCATAACAACTTAACACAATTTCATTACAATCGGTTTACCCCTATTGCGCGAGTCCGACTGGCACTTGACCCAGTCTGACTCGCATTTGACCCGTCTTTTCTTCTTAAGAAACCTTTCCCGGCGTGTGCATAACAACTTACCAAAATTTCATTACAATCGGTTTACCCTTATTGCGCGAGTCCGACTCGCACTTGACCCTGTCTCACTCGCACTTGACGATTTTTTTCTTTCTCAGAAACATTCCCCGGTGTGTGCATTAAAACTTACCAAAATTTCATTACAATTGGTTTACCCTTATTACGCGAGTTCAACTCGCACTTGACCATGTCTCACTCGCACTGGACCCTTTTTTTCTTTCTCAGAAACATTCCCCGGCGTGTGTATAACAACTTACCAAAATTTCATTACAATAGGTTTACCCTATTTGCGCGAATCCGACTCTAAAAGGGTCAACCTTTCAGTAAATCCTTATCTTATTGGATGCCTACGTCATACAAAAAACATACCTTCCAAGTTTCAGGTCTCTACGATCAGCCGTTTAGGCTGTGCGATGATCCGTCAGTCAGTCATTTAGGACGAAACATTTTATATGTATAAGATAGGTAGAAAAAGAAAAATGTAAGTATTGTTGTACACAAAGAATCAAACACCTAAAAGTGCATAACCTTTGTGCATAACCTCGAAATGAGGTACTAATGTAGTACGGTGACATTCGAGACATTCCAATTTTAAAGAGTATTGGATAGTACAGTCAAATTAGATACATTTTTAGACTAAAAAAACATTAATTGATAGAGTTTTGACTTTTTGTGGATTTGTTAGCATTAACGAAGTATAAATGAATTATCATCATTAATTTTTTAATTTAATAAGTATTTAATGTGCTGCCATATTGTTTATCCGATTGCGATAAAACTATGTTAATTTAATGCTACCACTTGCGCAAAAGTTATAGGCATGAAAGAATGTCATTGGTTGTAATAGAAAAGGTATTAGACGTACTTTTAGGCGCGCTCTCTGAGAAAATAGCTAGGTACCTACTTATACATACTTATAAAGGTTATGCGAGGTTTTTTTTTGAATTTTTTTTTATTTATAGGCAGGAATGAAAACTGAAATAGGAGGTGGTTTCTGAGCTAACTTTCATTTATCTTTTCACGGAGACCAGCAAGGATAATAATAAAATAGGTAGGTAACTCGGTACCTCGTAACATTTTGACCCACACATATCTACCGTTTTTAAAATTTACTTTAAAATCATAATAATGTTAATAATGGTAAAACAAATTAATACTTGTGTATTATAGGTACTAATAGGCTACCTAATTAGTAGTTTTCAAAATAATTGTACGTTACGAAATAACGTTACGAAACTGTTGATGAAGTTAAGTAGTACGTTGTAACTTTTAAAAATCGTGTACACTGCTTAGTGATTGACTAAAGAAATAAAAGGTAACATAAGTGTAACATTGGAGGAGAAAAATCCTGTTATATGGAGCGCGCTGCGATTCCGATACTCTTAAGACCTCCCGTTGAACATACTAAAAGTCCCCATCGATAGCTGTTGCGCTAGCGCCGCCATCTTAGAAAAAAGGTACCCTTTTTTAGTTTTTTGCTTATGTCTCGGCAATTATTGCTGATACGGAAAAAATGTGTATGTAAAAACTATAGATTTTTAAATATCCTATAAAAAAAGCTCATACATATTATTATTGTATCTCTGGTATTTTAGCTGTAATGCGGCGTTAAAGTGGAAAATTATTTATTATATTTATTGTTTGTTTTATATTTACTACAAAAGGGTTCAAATATATTTTTAAGATTTATTCTGCGAAACTACCAAGAGAAAAAGAGATGAGAGGGTGAGAAAGAGGGAAAAAGAAAGGGGTCCCAAGAGGCAAATGCATTATGCGACATGATATGTATAGCTAGCAGGGCGGAGCCCGTTTGGTGAGTAAGTATAGCCAATAGGCTAGACCGACCAGCCATCAGCCGATCATCATCGCGTCTGATTCCGATAAATAACCACCTATCCTGAGTAGAACAAAGGCAAGGTTCTCGACAGACTGGTAAACAAACTCAATTTTAACATTATGACTGCTACTAACTACACCGTTTATGACTACCATAGGCTGGACGTACTCAACATAGCGTTTCTACAGAACACAAGCCTAAGTTTGCGCTCGATAGAAGTACTGGATGAACTTTGTTCTAGCAATCTTTTGGTTATTATGTCCCTTAGGCCCCAGGTGTACGAAACTACTGTGACAGCCTGTGATAAACTGGGACAAATTCAATAAAACTCTTAAAATATTTAGCTTACCACAACTAGATCACATTCCTGTTCTCATTAGATCTCTAATATTGTGTGGTCATCGAATTTGTCACTCGTAAGCTACTATTAGCCAGAGCATAAAATCTCTCCCCTTCTCTCTCTTTCTCTATTTCTCATTATCTATGTCGGTCTTTCTATCTCTAGATAGTGGCATAGAATAAGTTTTTGAAGATATATACGAACATTTTAGGAGTAAACAGAAATAAAACTGTATATCGATTGCAAAAATATAAATAAAAGGTTTTCAATGTCGAGTTACAACTAAAGTATTTGAGATACATAAATAATATATCTTACCTGTTCATAGGAAATTTAATAAGTTACAATTTTTGTATACACGATTTTATCGTATTAATAATTGTTGCCGAGATATAAGCAAAAAACTGAAAAAGAGTACCTTTTTCCAATCTGGGGGCGCGAGCGCACCAGGTATCGATGGGGACTTTTAGTATGCACAACGGGAGGTCTTAATGAACTTGTACACCAAAATTCAAAACTCTACCAATTAATATTTTTTTATTTTCTTATTTGACTGGCCTATGAAGTTGTTTATGTTTTTAACTAAGTTCAACCTTTTTTAATAAAATCGAATTGAGTTTTCAAACATGTGTCAAAATAAAATATAATTTAAATCATAAGCACTAAGGAGTATTGATATCATCTTCGAAGCAAATAACCGCCAAATAACTTTGTATCCCTTTTTAACCCCGTTAGGGGATGAATTTCAATAAAATACGAAAATTTGAAGCAGATTGGACCAAGGAATCACGTTGTCCCATACAAACTTTGCCCCCCTTTTTTACCCCCTTAGGGGTAGAATTCCGGAAAATCCTTTCTTATCGGATGCCTAAGTCATACAAAGAACACACCCTCCAAGTTTCAGGTCTCTACGATCAGCGGTTTAGGCTTTGCGTTGATCGATCAGTCATTCAGGACAAAGCATTTTATATGTAAAGATATAAAAACGATATTGAGAACAGAGGTACTATACCTAGCTACCGTTTTGCGTGACGTGCGTGAGTGAACTAACGAAATTTGTAGTTTTTTAGTGGTATAACATTTTTTTAAATCTATTTTTCAAAAAGAGTTTTGTCAGCCTTTTTAGTGTGTAATCTAATTATTTATCACTTTGTTTAATGTTGGTTAAAATGTAACAAACTAGATTTTTTGTGTTTATTTGATTTTGAAACAAGGTGTAAATAACCTGAAAAGAATTTGTCATAATCTAAAAATAATTATAAACAAAAAGTTCGAGAGACCGTTACAAATGTAAAGATTTTTCATACCGGCCGGAAATAACAATTATGTTTCTTCTTTTTTACCTCATGAGACACTGTCTGCACCAGCAGTGGGTGTTTGAAAGTAGTAACAGGGTATCGGATTCGTAATGAAAAGATTTTTATGTAATTTTGCTTTAAAATTATTCTTTATATAAGAAACAAAAAGCTGACAATAACTAACCACAAATTGTGCAAAAATTTAAAATATTTAGTTGAATTTCACATTGAATTTATTTATATAATTATTGTACATGGAATAATGAAAAAAAGCTTCTTAAACATAGCACATTATAAGGAAATAATAGGCCACGTCAAGAGCTGTAATGGGTACATAGGTGCAACTGTAGTTCCACATTTGGAAGTGCTAAACTTGGCTGAAGTAACAACGTTACTTGCTTACCTTACTTGTTAAACATAAATAAAATCATGTGCGTTTTACACAGATTTCTGCTCGCTTTGATCCACAATACTTTTCATTAATGTTTTAATACAAGTTCATCAATTTAAAGTAGGGCAGAGCAACGCGGCCTCGAGAGGCCATTTTGTTCTATGTGTTAACCTCACCTTTTTTTAAAACACACTTAATTTTAAAGAGATAGGTATGTTCGACGAGGTCTATGCCGACCTTTCCATTTACTTTTGTCTTTGCTTCTCTTTTCATTCATCCTCTCGTCGACCAGACAAAACCATGTAAGGTAAATTTTAAAGCACAATAACTTTTGGTATGCGGAACAAAACTTTGGCTGAATCAGATTACAAAAAAAGTTGATTTTTCAAGATGTATTCAGCGTCTCCATTTGGTTATCTCCAGGTTGAATGATGAAGCACAAAACTTGTGTTTTGCGGCACAAAACTAGGGAATAAGGTAATTCTACTCTAATGCTTCTTACGAGCGAGTGCAGTGCAACAAAACTAATGTAACTATCATCGCGTAAGTTCACAGAATTTTAATATGACGAACAAGGTTTTGATGATTGACCACCGCGCACCGGGACGGAGAAGTTTGTTGGACTACTCAAAGCTATATTTTACCTTTTTTACAAATATAGAATTCTTACTAGATTGTGTAGGTACCTACATAATATGTACTATTGAATGGGAATAAATATAATCCCAAAAACCTCAAAATGCATTAGTATAGTACCTTATTATTTTCTTATACATACTTATAGTTATAAAGGATAATGGTACCTACCTTCATAGAAATTCTTATTAAAACACACTCTTATTAACTGTTTTTATAGGTATATGTATCATAAAAGTAAATTGTGTACTGTAAAATTATAATATAATTAGTAGGTACCTTAATTTGACTTGAATTATCCAAAGATATTTTTGAACCCTACTTTATAATTAGATTAGATACGTGCCGAGGTGCCGAATGCTCAAGATTAAGCTCAGTTCCTGCGTATTTTGAAAAAAATATGGTACCTACCCAGAACATACAGATAGTTACGAGTTTGCGTTATACTAAATGCACAGTTTTGCTCGGATATGGAAAATAACAGCCCGCGGCGTCAAACGCCATCTATTTAATTTACTAGTAAGTATCGATAGCCCCAGACGGCAATGAGTCGCTACTAGCGGCATCTAACGTTTATGGAGACTAAACAAAATAGCCCGAGTTACAGCGGCCTATTTCTGTGTATGGGATTAGGCATCTGTACTAGTATAATATTATATCATCTGTGCTCCCGCGAACGCTTAGGTTGTGGAATGAACTCCCTGCAAAGGTTTTCTCTAAGGTATGGGGTTCTTCCAAACTAGAAAGAAGTTATTAGATTTTTAAAGGTTCAGCAACGCACGAGTGATGTCCCAGGTGTTGGACCATTAGATTCTTCGCCACCTCAGTTGTATAAAAAAAGACCTTATTATTAAATCTTAAAGTAAAGCAACGACTATGTACTGTATTATGTAATAGTAATATTTGTATTGTGTTGTGTTTTTACTTCAGGTGTTGCAGGAGTGGTTCCTTGGAACAAACTTCCAGTGGGGCATCGTCACGTACCCCAGGATGCGGTATCGACGGGACATCATCTTCGGCTTTACTGATGTGCTTGGTACCGGATATCCATTATCTATTTTTGAGAAAATAACTGTTAACAGTTAGTTAAGAAACAGATATTTTAATGAAGTGGGATGCAATTCTTCACCTCGGGGCAAAGGATACTACTTTATAAGTCCGACCTCACAATTAATACTGCTACCCCTTTTAGGCAGGCATTTAAAGACAAACTGTGAGAATTATTATCGACGATCTCAAACTTACAAACGGCTTCTAAGTCTGAGGACAGACAGTGTTATTACAGATAAGCTTCTTCCCGTAAACGTTTAGGTAGTGTTTTCTCTAGGAACTGCAAATTTGGGGCTTTTCAGCATGGAGGTAATTAGATTTTCAAAATGTCAGCAACAATTCATGAGCCCGTGGAGTTGCAAGCGTCTACAGGCAAGGTTACTGTTCTACACCAAGCAAGTCTGACGTTTACCACCATGGTGGTAAAAAAGAGGGCTTCAATTAAACGAGCACTACCTACTCTCTTTAAGTTAATAACGTTCACACGTCGCACACTTAAATCAAAGCAGTGTCAACTTAAAAACCTTTTTTTTAAGTTAGGAGTATATTGGGATTCTACAGAGAAAGCTGTGTCCACTGATTATTTTTCTACCAATGTCTTAAGTAATAGTGCGAAATAAATCAATCATCTCAATTTTTATTACCGATACGGTACTAAACAACCGTACAGCCCGTCTGATGGTAAGCAGTATCCGTATCGTATGGACGTTTTTAACATTAGTAAAGTTTCGCCGATCTTTTCCAAATCTCTAATCACCCCCTCCTTCAAGAACTCTATTGCAGAGTTCCCTAGAAAGAACCTTTTAAAAAAAACCTCGGTCTTTCATTATAAAATAAAATAAATATATATATAAAGAAAAAAAAAAAACTTCGAAGTGATAATGTTTTGATATACTGATGTGTGTGATGTCATCGTGACGACTGTCAGTCAGTGTCAGGTGTGATATTGTTCCAGTGGCTGTGGGCAGCATGGCGGGGCTGTTCCTAGGCTGCAGCGTACTCAGTTTCATGGAAATCGTCTACTTCCTCACTCTGCGTTTGCTTTTCTATGTTTACGACGCTGTCAAGCGCGGTTAAATAATGCAATTGATAATACTGTGATTTTTCATATTGTTTAAAGCTATAATGTATATTATGTAATAAATATTTTTTTGGCTCCGTTGGTAGTACCGCCTACGGATCCGAGAGGCTTCGGATATTTTTTTCTCATTTAATAATCAGATCTAAGTTTAAGGAAAAAAAGGTTTGTTTTCTATTTATTTAATAAATTGGTACCTACATACCTGTAACGAAATTGTTGTTAGTATAGTAAAGTTATAAATTTTGTTGTCTACAGAAGCTTATCATCAACTTCACGTAACACCTGACGAGAGTATCAATTTCAATCTTCCGACTATCTTCGGTCTTGACATTAACTTTCCCTTAATTTTCAAGTGATTAATAACTGTCAGGTACCAGAGGCGCAGAGCTCGGCAGGAGTTTTGTGTGACTTACTAATTACTGCAGACGTTGAGATAAACAACCGTCGTACCTTTTAACTTACGACAGGTCTGTTTTCTTAAAGAACAACAAAAACATAAATTAAATATGAATAAAGCCCGGTTGCACTAAAATGCTGTTTTTTTTCTCTCATCACAGTACACCAACGTGATACTACCATCCGACATTGGGAATAAGTAAATCTTCGCTGAATACAGTTACAAAAAATAATCAGTTCTGATATTTATTTCACTGCAGAGACGAGATTAGTGATTTCATAAATTAAAAAAGATATTATAAGAGCACAGACGGTTATATTTTATTTATTATTTTTTACACTGAGCATCATCATACAAACTCATCACTGGCATTTTAGTTAGAGTGTTTCTTGTTTGGTTGAAAAAGGTATTTACCTAATCACTTACATAAACGACGATATTTTATAAACTAGTAAAGATATCTTTATAAAACAAAAAGTTTATTAAAAAGAGTTTTATTTTACACATAAATAATTCAATAAGTGATTAAATACGCTTCAATGTTCCTTTAACTTCATAGAGCTGACTATGAGTTGTTTATGTAATATTGTTGTCTATGTAAGTGAGTAGTTATTTTTGTTTGTCAGTGTGTAACAAAAATTAGCTATTAAAAGAAAATTTACTTAAACAAATTTTTCCTATTTATTTTGATAATCATTAAAGTATTTAAGAAATAACACATATATTTATGATAAAGTTACTAAAAAGAAACTACACATTATATCTCTAGGTTTCGGCTTTTGGAAAGAAAACATATATACCTACTTTATAAATAAAATAAAATATAAGAAATTAAAGGTGTTTGAGTAGCCTCCAGCGGATAAGACGTCTCTTGTAAAGTGTCAGAAGAGTTTTAGAAAACTTTTACTGCTTCCGGGTGAAAGCAGATGTTGGGGTTGAATTTTGTACGTTTCATGGATGATTTATTTCGTAGGAAAAAACTCAAAGTTTAATACGATTGTATATCAACCTGTCGATACAAAGGTTATTAAAAAACAAATATATTTTTGTTGTATATTTGTTTTAAGAATATTGGTTTTCATTTCCTAAGATATCAGCAGAAGATCGTACAATTATTGCGGAACTGGAAAAACTTAAACAATTATTGGATTGCCTACACATAAGCAACATGATATCAATGATGGCCTAGTTGTTCCGAGCCTGGTGTGTACTACTAAGTCTTTTTCTAAAATTTTCAAGTATTCTGTTCGTTCACACTACAAGCTATTTAGTGACAAAAAACATCGTTAGGTAACCTCCATACGTAAAAGAGACATTAAGACGTACATATGTAAAGTACAAAATTTGTACTGACCCCCGTGACAGACTGTGGCCTAAATCGCCGTCACCCAGGGCGAGTATAGGCCGGCTTACTACATATTTCTACTAGGGATATATAGATATTTCTCTATACCTCTCAAATATATAATCACTTGGTACTATCGCGTACAATTCTTTGTTGTCTCTACTATTTTTCTGGTATAAACTGATTAATACTATTTGTGTATTTGTCTATTTCAGAAAATATGTTATAAATATAATTATACTTTGGTACCTTTAATACTACTGATATAGGTTGTACTTATTTTACGGTAAAGGCCTTACTGATTGTAACAATCTTAAAATTCCGATATTAAAGGGTATGTAACATAATAGAACATTGTATATTGAGGGTAGTAAGGAGAAAATAACAAACGATAGGCTATTTAGAAGCCTTAGGCCGAAGGCTTTAATGACTCGAGTTTGTAATTCCGTACCGCCCTTGTTACACACAATTTTTTCATCAAATTTGCGAATAAATAAATAAAGATATACGGTGAATATATAAATAAATTCATCAAAACACAATTGAAATATCGGGAATAGAAGAAGAGAGACCATAGCCACCGCCAGATGATGTCTAGTAAATATCGAGAGAATTAATGAATTAAAAAGATTTATCTGAAGCTAAAATTTGTAATTGCACACTTTTGGACAGACAGCTTTTATACAAACTTGATAGAATAGGTGCGTCATTACCGCCCGTGACTGTTATGAACGCGCGCTTTTCTGTACGGAAAGTATAATTTCCAAAGAAAAAGCTCGTGGGAGTAATTAAGGTCTTAGCATCCTCTTTGCCTGCACGTAATGACACTGTTTACGAGTAAGTGTGATTTAAAATGACAAAATACAAATGAAAAACTCATAAAACAAAGTTAAGAGTATTAAACCGGGTTGTAACTTTATGATTTTATTGCGTAGCGGCAGTGCTACGGTCTGCTACGAGCTACGGTCTGCCACGAGCTACGGTCTGCTACTAGCTACGGTCTGCTACTAGCTACGGGCCGCGGCTACGTCAGACTAAAGAATAGTAGCTACGTAGATATGTATAGTTTTTTTATGTACGTAGTTAAATGATGACCGAAGTTGCACTATATAAACGTTGGTCTGCTAAACCAATCAAAAAATCGAAGGTCCTGAGTTCGCTTCCCGGTAAGGATAACGAAAAGTTATGTTTTGAGTATTGTAAAAAATCGGGTCTGGTTCTGATATTGCGTGCATTATCAACTGTTAAAATAATACAATTTACACAATAACCACAGCTAATCATTTAATGTGTATGGTGTGAAAGATTCAGATAATATAGGCTTACCATCAGGCGGACCGTAAGCTTGTTTGCCACTTTAGTGGTTTAAAAAAAATATAAATTGGTTTTAAATTTTAAATAAGCAATTGTGTATGTATGTAGAACAATAAATGCGATTTACAGCGGCGAATTTTATTATTCCTTATAACATCCGCGTCAGCCGTAATGCCTACGCTCAGCTGCAGGGACACAGGCCTGTCCTTGAGAAAGGAGGTTTAGGCTATAGTCGACCTCGCTGGCAAAGGGGGGAGAACGGTATCAAGCTAGTGGCCACTCGATTGGCATATGACAAACAGGCTTTACGTGTATGTTCTCCGAAACACGGAGAAGCTAAGAAAAATTTGTCACTAGGCGGTCACCCATCCATGTAGTTACCACATTGACGTTTCTGAACTTCGCATATTGTTTCCGATAGACAAATGTCACTCGGCCACGAGCTTTTTGCTCGACACTTGCATTAATTTTTCTAAACATTATAACTTACAATATACTAACGTATAAACAAGCTCTGTTGTGAAAGAAATGACAAGTGGCAGAAAATCATTATAGGCAGTTAAAATCACTTACTCAAACATGGTTCGTATTAACAGACCTTTTAACCCGCTGTAAACAAACACGGCGCAAGCGGGGCGAGCGAGGGTTCCGTAATTAGAGTACCGACTCGTACATCTCATACCGATTTTTAATAACGACGCAATCCATCTGATTACACAGTGTTTGCGTAGGATTTTGTTTGTTATTCGTTGTGGATATTACTTTGTTGTTAAGTTATTGTTGACCGGAACCCTATAAGGTGCTGATAAATAGTAACACATGTGTGGAAGAAAAAAAATTTAAAATAAAAATTTAAATTATAACAAAATGCGCATTTTATTATATTTTCTTCGTTAAATTGTGTTTTAATTTCGGTGAAACATAAACGACACATGTCATGTTTTTTTAGTTAATAAGCCCCTACATAATACTTTCCTGATTGTCCTGCATATCACCAACAACTGCCCTTGATTTTAGAAAACAAAAGAACTTCTTAATGGTTTCCGTAGGAATTAAGTTATTGGTCAAATTATGTTGTTATAAAACAAAGAGTTCCTGCCAGTGATGATTTATGGCATTAAGAACCGGTACACAACTGCATGTCTCATACACAATCTAAACTTTGCTGAGAAATTTTACTCGGACTTACTCGCACGTGAAGTAAAAAAAATTTGAATTACCAAAAGAAACTTAATCAACAAAGATAGTTCAAATAATTAGTAAGATTTACGGCCACATTACTCGTAAAACTAACAACGATTGCGTAGGATGGTTTTATTCAGGGGACTGCGTTCGGAAAATGCTTTCGTGGAGACTTATTTAGAGCTGCGGGAAGTCGCTCGATACAAGCGGCTTAGACCCGTGAATATTCAGGGAAGATGTCAACATCTCTCTGATTTAGTGCAACCGACAAGGGAATTGATACACTAAAATATGCTTAAGGGCTCAACCTGCTATAAATTGTATAAATGTTCGTATACTTGAACGCATCGGCGGCGGTCACAGCAAATGCTTACTCTGATTTCCAAAAATTACTCTATCGAAAAATGCTGGTTTACCTTCAAAAATTGCTAAGTATATTATTTATCTGAATGTGAATTTATTTATTTACAGCAATCCCAAGAGGTTTTGACTATTTATGTTATGCTCAGACACTTAATGTCTCAGTTTTATATATTACAAAACTAAATAAAAAATAACTAGATCCGTTAAGAAATTTACCCCATAATATGTACATATATCCTTCTCTCAGAAATGATACTTCATCCAGAGCAAACCTCTATTGCATAGTACCATAGACACTGGCGGCGTTACCTCTCTGAACAGCCGAATTTAGCCGTTGGAAGCACTACAAACTCATAATGTTAAATATTTGAGGCGCTTACGCATTTGTGCTTGCTTAGTGGCCGCAACAGGAGTAGTCGACGTGTTCTGAACGTAGGACGGAACAACTGTATCGACACAAGTTGCGTCCCACACCAGAGACGTTTAAGGCTCCATGATACCAAAGTCACCCCGTCGGGTCTCTGAATAGTTTAATGGTGCAAAGGCATTAGAAAGAGGTCTTTAATTGTGCCATAATAATATATAATGTTGCCCCTGCACTTTTTTTGGCCGGAGAGTTCAGAAATACCTCGCCCATCAACACTTTCCACAGGGGCAAAAATGTGCTTCACAAAAATTTGTACCAAGACGCAAACAATCAGAAATCTGTAAAATCTGTGAAATGTGTCACGGTAGACGGCCTTATCTAGATAAAGATAACGCGTACAACCAGTAACCAGATTTTTTATCTGCAACAGCCAAAATGTATTATTGTTAGAGAGTTAGTTAGGTTGCAGATATGTATAGGAATCTAGTATAGCTCAGACCCGCTATTTCATTAGAAGCAAAACTTGGTAGGTTGAGAATTTTACTAAAAGACATGAGTAGAGGCCAGAAAAGCAAAGAGTTAAGCTGGATAGGACAACCTTTGTAGGAGGAGTTGCTTAGCTCCAAGATCGATCGCTACAAGAAGTATCAGGTATTTTAGATAAAGTATTTTTAGGTTGATACAGGGGTACGAAAATGAAACAGTTAGTAAGTATTATTGCGAATGCCTTAACAATATTGAATTGAAAGTAATAATAAAGCTCTATTACAGTGATTATGTAAAATTTTTAGAACACGCTGTTTAAAAGATAGACTAACTTTTAAATATGAATGTTATCTAGTCGCGGCGATTTATAGGTCCTAAGCAGTTCAGCTTGAAGGCCTGGTTACAGAGGGCAGAGGAATTTCAGTCTATGATTATGATTAGTGATAAGATATTTATACGTACCATATAATTCTACTGTAGAATGAAATAAAATTACTCATAAAATAAAACCACATACAACACACACAAACTCAATGAATATTTATTTCGGCTATCCATACAAATATTATTAACGCGAAAGTTGGTTTGTTTGTTTTCGGTTTGTCCTTCGTTCACGTCGCAATGGAGCTGAAACATCACAGTGATAGTTGAGGGGACGAAAAAGAAGATAGGTTAGGTACCTTTATTCAAAAAAATCGAAAGCTCCCGCAGGAATAACTTTAGCTAGATTCCACGTGGACGAATAAAGTTACAGCTCTAGCTTGCTACTTTACTGCAATCAAAGAGTTGGAAAACACAATTAGTTTATTTTTTGTTATTCTTCTATAATTTATTATCTAGAGTTAGTATTTTTTTTATCGAAGGTTGCACACTTAGCAATGGACAACACGTCGTGGATTGGATAAGCCGTATTGATAACCATCGGCTGCTTAAACATCTGTCGTTGTCCTGTCACGATTCGCTACGTGACGACGCAATAACGCAACAGGGGGGAAAATACGAGATATTTCCTTTTTACCGAAATTGATATCGATCTAAAAGTATGCAATATTTACGACGATCTTCCGCTTTGTTTATCGATGGTCAAAAAGACAAAATGTCCTATTTAAAGAATGTTTATTTATGAAATGTTTATCGAAAATGTACTAAATGGCCGCGCCGAATTATGGTTTGTTTATGGTTCCAAATTAATTGTTTTGTTTTTCTTTTGTTGTTAAATTGGCACAACTGTTTTCTATTTTGGCGCGAAGTTTGAGCTGTATTTGTTATTTGCATTAAATACATTTTTGTTTTTAGTTAGATCATATCTAGTGTGTATTGCGAATTTCATAATGGACAAAAACATCAAACAAAAAGTTTGTCTCAAATTTTGCATCGCTAATGGAATTTTGTGGTAGGAATCATTGAAAATGTTACAGAAAGCTTACGGTAATCCACTTTATCAAAAAAATGTGCTTATGAGTGGTACAAAGCTTTTAAAAGCGGTCGAGATGTGATTAAAGATTTGCCTCGCCCTGGTAGGCCATCAACGTCTTCAACTGAAGTTAATAACGCAAAATTTAAGGAAATAGTGATTGAATATCCTCTTTCAAGTTTTAGAGAGAAAGCCGCTGAGCTTTCTTTGTCTCACGAGTCGATCTGTACCTTTTTTAATTATCGGTTGGGTATGAAACAAGTTGCCACTCGGTGAGTCCCAGAAGATCTGAATTTCCTCCAAAAAGTCAATCGCATAAGTCAATTCAGACCCAACATTTATAAAACTCATTGCTACTGGAGTAGAGAGCTTGATTTGCAAACTAGTCAACAAGCATCGGAGTGTGCCTTCCAACTAAACCAAAACCGAATAAACCACGACAAGGTCGATTAAAAGTCAGTTTTGTTGACTGTTTTTTTTGACTAGCGCGGTGTTGTGTACTCAGAATTCTTGTCGGAAAAACGGTCAAACAGTAAATAAAGAATATTATTTAAGCGTTATGCGGCGTTTAAGAGAGCAAATTCGGAGAAAAAGGCCAGATTTGTGAAAAGAAAATTCTTGGATTTGGCACCATGATAAAGCGCCATTGCACAAGGCCATTATTGGGAACGAATTTTTGACAATTTTTTTGTCATTTTTTCTCAACAAATACCATCGAGCCTCATTCACCAGATATGGCTCCAGCCAACTTCTTTCTTTTTCCTAAACTCAAATTACCACTTCGTGGCGCCCGTTTTCATTCGGTAGAAGACACAAAGGAGAATTCGCGGCGAGAAGTGAACTCAATTCCGGAAAAAGCGTTTTACCAAATATTTTGATGATTAGATTATTTGTTGGCGTAAGTATGTGTATAGTTTCTGAAGGAGCACACTTAAAATATAGATACTATAATAGTAGATTGTATCACAAGGGATCAAAATATTATTTTTACGGCGAGGGCGCTATTTTAAATCCAGAGTGGAGCGAAAAATTCTAGGGTAGAATCCGGAGCGCAGCGAGGAAAACGTACTATATTTTTTATAAAAGTATCATCATAAATACGAATTTGAGTAAACAATTACAAAGGCGGAATACATTTCACGCGGTTTTTACTTTTTCTCAAACTTTCTTTTTTGTTTGGTTGCTTAGTTGGTGGTTTTATTATGCAGCTAGTTACTTGTTCATACAGTGTTCTTGATCGATCTCTATAATCCAAATTCCAAATTGAAATTACTTAGCGTCCTTAGGGATTCAAAGTGCAACATTAATCCCTGTTTACGAGGAACCAGCTCTTTTGGAATAGATATCATGAAAAATAAATTTAAATGAATAACTAACATTTTGTGTATTACTGATCTTTTCTCGGAACTTTCTTGACACAGTAGTAGTAGTATATTAAAAAAGTACCTACACATTCTTATTTTGATAAAAGTGCACGGTAACAACGATACTGATCAGCTAAACAAACCAAAACATGGTTCTTTTTAATTACAATATAATTGTAGTTCAAATGTGGATTTACTAAAAAAAAAATTGATTTTTCATACATGAGCAATGAAGTGTTTGGTTCAATGTTTGTTTATAAAAGAGCGTTTTCCTATATGAACTTTAGCCTTAAATAAATGTTGATCTCAACTTTCCGATGCCTATCTCCAGAACCTAATGGTCTTAGATACAATGCCAAAAAAAGCGAAATGCTTATTTTTAAAGCAGGCAAAAAGACCTACACTGAGATACCTTCGGTACGGTTAGGGGGTACAAATTTAGTTAGGGTGACTCAATTGAAATATCTGGGACACTGGGTTTCTGAGGATATGTCCGATGATAACGACATGGATCGTGAACGTTGGGCACTGGCGACTAGAGCGAATATGGTTGCCCGTAGGTTTTCCCGGTGTAGTAAGGAAGTGAAACTATCACTGTTTAAGGCGTACTGTCAAACCTTCTATACGTGCAGCCTGTGGGTCAATTATACGCGTAAGTCGTATAGTGCCCTACGTGTACAGTATAACAACGCTTTGAGGATGCTTTTGGGGCTGCCTTGGTACTGCAGTGCTTCAGGAATGATGGCGGAAGCGCGAATAGACAGCTTTCCTGCTATTATATATTGCGCAATAGAGTAGCCTCCCTACTACACAGAGTCCGGGGCAGCCCCAATTCTCTTCTGAAGCCGATAGCTGAAAGGTTTCAGTGTCCAATTTTAAGACATTGGAACTTATTACATGTTTGTTCCAGGCCAGCAATATTCAGTGCTAGATAAACTAATAGGCTTTGTCTAGTACAGAATAATATTTATTTTTAATTTGTAATCTGTAATTTGACTACTAACATACTTCTAAGATTGTATAAATACTAACATATAGATAATCTGAAATAAATGAATAATAATAATAACTTGCACCGACTCAAATACAAACTTCAAACAAATTATTAAAAGCTAAAAATGTAATTTTCCGCTTTAAAGTTTTCGCACATTATGTTGTTAGTAGGGATTGCTCCGGTCCGGCGACAAAACTCAAGAAAGTGCGGCGCGAGTTTATGTTTTCGTGTAAATAGCGAGAAAACTAAATTGTAAGAAGATAAATTTCAGAAGAACAACACATTATGAGACAACACTAAAGAAAGAAATGAGTTCGTATGAAATAGAAGGAGTACAAGAAAATGCTTGTCTAGTCGTATGTAAATACGACTATTTTATAACGGTTAAAACAACCAGTGTCGAAGCTAAAAGGGCGTCTCATTCGCTGCGGGTTATATTTGCAGTAGGGTAGGGTTTTTGTTTATCGTTTTTTCGAACTTAAAAGTGATTATTACATTATATAAAGACGTAAGTAACCCTCACTCGATCCCTGATGGCAGGGTCACCAAGTGAGGGTCCTATCACTGCAATTATGTTACCTAATCGTACTTTGCTATTATATAGCAATATTTTACTAAGCATTTAAATTTTGTTAATTTGTAAATTTTGTTGAACACTGCAGATTTTTAATCTTTACTATGAGACCGCAGACGAAGCTAAGCCAAAAACAGTGGTACATGAAATTGTCAAAAAAAAAAAAAATATTACGTGTATTCGACATAAATAATCCATTTATTTTTAATGACATTCAATTTGACATCGTTTGACCAAACTGCCCATTTTCCTTTTCTTATATAATATTGTTAAAGTCCAGATATCACATTATAAGTTTTAATTGTGTGAGATTTAATGACAACAAGTTTGTGCCGCAAAAATGGCAATGAATATTAAAACGGTACCTGTCCCGCATGTGTTTGAGGTCGATGGTGGAAGAGTGCTGGACCGCTGATAAGATCCCCGGCCTCATAAATATTGAATCGACACCTTAAGAGGTTTCGGGTGCGAACGAGACGTTAAATGGGAGGTTGAGATTTGTTCAATGTTCATAGCGCTCGCTCTTTGAAATTGCAGAAGAGTTTATTTAGCCATTTCTTCTTGCCAGTTCGGCATTTTGATTCCAAAACGGTACCACTTGCAGTTTATTGACCTTAAACAAGTGATACGTTATCTTATTTCTAACCTACCACAACGACCTTCTTTGGCATCACGATAAAAAAAAAACGATTAACGATTTTGGGCAAATTTAAAGAAAATGAAAGTGATGCAACGGAGATGATCTCGATAATCTGTACGCCCTGGTTCCCAGGTACCTTGTGTTTCGACATCATATTTGTGACTAGCGATCCCAAAAACCTCCAAATAGCGATTATTGGCAAGTTAAAATAAAAAACCTCTACGTCCTGGTCCCCAGGCACCTTGGAGACCTTTTCTGGGCATCATAAATGCATTCAACAACCCCATAAACCCCCAATTACCAAAGGGCTTATTCTATTTATTATTAATAAAATATTTTAAAGTGCATTTTATAGATGCATTTTCTTAAACGAACGGAAACAAAAAAAAACATTGTAAATGACTTTCTGAGCCGATCGCTTGAATGTTTCGTTTCCTCGTCTTTTAGCCGACGTTGTTCTGTTTAACTTATAAAATAAAATTTTAATAAAAAAAAAATTCCGACTTCAAAACTTTACTAAACAGTAAAAAATAATCCCCTGAAGCAAAAATAATGACGAAACATTAAGCTAATAACGTGTTCTTTTTGCTTTGCTGTCGGATACCATTATACAATTTATAACTTTTTATTGCACATTTTTGATATTCGACTTCAAAGCGAAGAAAACACGTAATAAGCTTAATGTTTCGTCAGTATTTTTGCTTCAGGGGATTATTTTTTACTGTTTAGTAGAGTTTGAAAGTCGGGATTATTTTTTAACATTAATTATACTTTTTTATTTATATTCATCAGTTGTGCCCAAACGTGCCTTTTATTTCTTTTTACATAGAGGGGGAGGAAAAGTATAGTGAAAAATCGGTGAAAATATTTTTATTAGGTAGGTATATATATTTTTAGCTTGGGCAACGTATGTTGAATCCCTCAGGATTCTACTTAAAATCCCTCGATATGCTCAGGATTCTACTCTATTGTCTAAGCAGGACTGAAACTAACTATGATTTACAGATATTACATATTAATTTTTTTTTTCTACATAGGCCAGCGTCCATAAACTGTAGCAAAATATTTCTATAAATGATACTACAAAAGATATTTCAAAATGCTTGAATTCATTAGATTCAATAGAGCTTGAAAATTAAAAAAACTGTATGAGTTAAAAAAAATCTATTTCTTTCCCACTTTTCTTAAATATATTAGATAATGCCGCACCTATAGCAATATAGGTAGATCAGAGCATGGAAGATCTTTTGTGAACATTAAAAAATGTAAAAAAATTACCAACGAACACAACGGTCACAAATACAGACCCTATAATAACAGTAGGCCACTCACCGTCTTAGAATAAATCAACATTACTTGAAACAATGGTCTAGGCGAGGGTCCGGCTCATTGTTGTCCGGTAGAAACTTCTCGAAGCTGCGGACTTTAGGGCACACTTGGACACAAACTTCTGACCCCTAATTTAAATTACTGTTCGTAAAATCGCCTCCACATGTTTGTATTTCGGACTGAAATTCTAGCGGGTTTAGTATTTGCCTTTGGTTGTATTTGAATTCTAAAGCTACATTTGTCTTGACCTAAAACACTATTTGCTTTAACACTTTATTTTGAACTTTACTAGACTTAACTGTACAGTTGGCTGCAGGTGTGGGTATGGGAGCAAACCATTGTATAATAACATTTGGGATTTTTTCTTAAAGAGCTTTAAAACAAAGTACAATTTAATATTGATTTCTGTTTGACTAATAGTTCGTACATGGATATGGATAATTTATAGGGATGGTGTTTGTTAATCTGAGCTAGGTTCGTAAGTCCGCCACACAGTTTGACTTGTGATTCAATTAGTTCCTAAGGAGTTAAACTCCGATGGGAAAATCCTTTATATTCCGCTGAAGTCACTTCGTTAGATTGGCTTGAATTCTCTTATGTAATAGCTTATATATTATCCTGTATTAGGTACGCTTTGTTTGTATATTTATAAATTTTGATTACAATTAAATTTAGCTATTCTGTACAAAACTGCTAAGTAATTAAGTTTTAATTTATTTAATAGTAAAGCCATATCAAACATATATCTATCATATATATAATATTGGCGTAAATAGCAAGCTATAAATTTTAAGTCGTGATTTTCAGTATTAGATGTATATGAAGTTGAAGCTGAAATATATCGAAAAGCAATTTCCTACTTATGTTACCGAACTCAATTAGTATCATTACAAAAAGAGGTTGCAGACCCAAGTTCGATTTAGTAGATGGGAAATAAAAACATTAGAAGTCAGCCTTAAGGTTCCTAACCTTAAGGTCTCTAACCTTCAGACTGATGACTGATTCTTATAAATTTTTGCAATATAGTTACCCGGATAATAACTTTTTAATGCTAAATCCAATGGCATTTATATTTTTTTAAACACAGCAGTAAACTGTTGAACATATTAAAAAGACAACTGAATTTACTCCGTTCAGTCCCAGTGTCTAAACAGCCAGCAGCAGTTAGCGAGTCACTGAGAAAAAGGCTAATATAAAGGCTCTGCACAATAAAAACAACCCGCAGGGCTGCCGGATGGAGCACCACCAGCATAAAAAATGTGATAATTTTGAGTACGGGGTATCCATTAACCTCCAAAAGAAGAGATACGGCTTTTTTGCTCCATATTCTTAGATGACTCCTTATAAAATACAAATTCAAATGCTTTATTTTTCAAAAATAGGATATCGTATCACTTTTTTGAAGTCAATAAACTATAAGTTACTAGATACTACCATTTTGAAGTCAAAATGGATTTCTGGTGAGAAGAAACGCGCGAAAGAAAATCTTTAGCAGTCGCTCTTTTAATTTTAAATAATTAATTCAAATTATCTAGTAAGTTATATTAGCAAAAAAAAAATTAATCCCATGAATTTTTATCATGAAGGTAGTCTTTATTTGTGTAATAATCTTATTCGACAAGTTTCTGTTATACAAAATTTTAGATTTTTTTTAAGTTGATATTATACTTTAGCAGGGATTTTATTATAAAAACGGATACATTGTCTTTTAAATGGTTCATTTATTTTCTTTAGCCTTGTGTGGATCAGAGCAAGTTTGTGCCTTTAAGTTATACGATTATGAATATCGCTATTCTTTTTAAAGCAATCAATATTTTTATGAGCATAAATTTAATTATCTAATATTTACTGAGACGGTAAGTTTAAGACCTTGATTTCCTTAAATTTATCTCTTACAGAGTGTCTATGGGATGTATTGTAAATAGTTCGAACAGCCCATAGTATAGTAAAATACCGTAGGACATCACGCTATGAAAGCAGCTAAAATATACTATCCGGGCGGTATCTTCATCCGTAAGTCTGTAAAGCTCGGTTGTCTCTGATTCTGTATTCCTATAGGAAAAAATAAAATAAAATAATAATGCTATTAACTTATTGTCTTTTTTGTGTTTTTGCATGTTTTGTATTTTTTGCGTTTTGTGTTTTTCTTTGTCTTTTTTGGATTTTTCGTATTTATTGTGTCTTAGTATATTAAGTCTTCGTTTTGTATTTTTTACTATGAACGTGGCAACCTAAGTAAGTAACCTGGTAAGTTAGTCCTGAACCAATGTAATTGCTATGTAATTTATGTATACTTTGTTGGTTGTCATGAAAGAAATAAATAAATAAATAAATAAAATTCAACATCCACTGGTATAGAATCTTTGGTTTGGAATCATATGCATTTAATTTTTAATTTATATGCATTAGTTCTTGCCTATGTTTTAATTTTAGCTTTCATTGCGTTGTTGATTTGTTATACATTACTCTTTTAGTCAATTCCTTTTCTATTTTTAATCACCATCATATGTGGCAGATCTCCTCAAATTCATCGAAAATTCGAAAAAAGTCTGATTTCAATTTTTTTTCCCTAACAGTAGTTTCCGGCGACGACGCACGACGAACGTCGGCTGACCCCCGACTGGTCCCGGTTGTTTGACAACAGTATCGCTTCCTGCTGTTATTTGTACGACTGATATATTGCTAGGTCACGTTTTTTCGAGCGCTGTGTCCACCTTAAATTGTTTTTACAATGTAAAGTGCGAAATGTAATAGGAATAGCTGCATACTTTTGACTTTGAATTTCAACAACTTTTAGCTCTTCGTAACAAATCAAAAATTACAAATATTCTATACATTGTGTCCATAAAAATCTACGTGGGTTGATGCTGAACTATCATCCTGAGGTTTAAAATTACAAATTATTATCATTTTTCACATGTAGAGTAGAGTATAGCGAAAAAACGTTTACCGCGTCAGCTATGTAGTTACAGGGTTTGGCATCGGATTGCTTAAATTTAGACATCAATATTTTGTGAATTAATGGCGTTATAATTATGAAACTTTTTATGTAGGAAATTTATCTTATTTCAATTAAAATTAACTAGTTACCGTGAAACCGATTTAAAAAATTAGTAATAAATTTTTAAGAGTCACTTAATTAGACTTTTCGCACTTTCTTTGGACCAATGTCCAAATATAGTATGTAATACAAAAAATCGTTCATAAAACAACATTTTATGTTAAATATTGTCAAAGCTTTTGTTTCGTCTCGCCCGCCTTTTACACTTATGTTTCTTCTCATTACGTTTGTACAGTAGTATTGCGTTAGCAACTAGTTTAAAGTGTTTTAGTGTTCGGACGAATCACGATAGAAAGGAAGTACTTTGTTCGTTTTGTATATTTTAATTTAAGGTTCAAGATCCTGTCTCTATTTTTATGTTCCTCTCATACTCATTAGCTGTAATTTAGGTCCCATTAGAGGGCATTAGGACAGACAGACGTGGTCCATGTAGGTGTAACAGACTAACATATTTGATGTAAGTAATAATCATTAATTTTAAGGTTTGATTCATAGTTAAATTTCGCTTTACTAGTCATTAAGACAAAACAGCTCTATTTATACATACAATACATTTTTTTCATTTAGATGTTTGTTATTGTTAGTTTGGTTAGTACAAGTTTACTAGTTAAATTGCATATTCCTGTATTATGTGTTTAACAGGGACAAATTCTCTAACGAATTCTAGTCTAAAGAAAATTGTGCCTTTGATTAAAAAATGACCCTCAATTCTTTAACTTGCTAAAAGGACTATTCCAATCGTGATTTGTACCGTTACTTACGTACGAACGTATTCTATTTTTCACATTTACGTTTTTGGTGGGATATTATTTTCATACATTGTAGTGATATACAAAAAGCTTTTCTGCTGGTACTAATATTATGGTCATAATTGATTATTGATAATGTATTGATAGCAACATGACATGACTGAAATAAACTGATTTGGATAACGAAACGAGTATAGACAAATTTTGCTTTAGTTAAATACAAACGATATCCTCATAAAGATAATAAAAATCATTTTTCAATGCAATTGCTCGTAAAATCTTCTTTATTGTGTGTACGAATTATGCGAAAAGATACTTTTTAGAGCACGCGTTTAATTCCATTATTTCCATTTTCCATTATTTTATGCGTGCAATAATCAAAAATAATATTAACATTTTCTTGAGTGGTATGGTGATACTTTTACCTCGCAGAATGCATTGAAAAACGTTGTATGATACGTGAGCGTAAAGGGTTATTCCGAATGAGTGCCTTAAAAACATTCACTGCGCTCGTGTTTTAAATTTGACACTTATTCGTAATAACCTACTTACCGCACTTGAATCATAAATAACATACTATATATAAAAGGATACTTGTTTTCGAGTTTTATTTAATATCAAAATAAGGTCTTAAAACTTTTTGGATTTGTAAGGAAATTACCGTTTTATATAGTCATATTATTTAAATTTTGGCTTAATATCAGTTTAATATACAAGTTAACAACACATTGTAAGAAATTGAACAAATTTCATGACACAAGAGTGCATACATACGTTTCAAAATGTGCACTTGTCTCAGGATAATGCTAACTTTATATATTTTTAACAGTAAATACAAAATACAATAAATGTAATTAAAATGGTTAACTAATAGTCAAGGCAAAATTAAGTATTGTTAACAATAAATGTTAAAACTATTTCCATTATTTCTGTATCTAATGTATGGAACAGTAAAATTAAACGACAAAACACAATAGCAAAACAGAATCAAGTGACTAACTTTTACTTCAAAGCTTAAAATATATTTTACGAAACATAAAAATCAGCATTTGTCCACGCAGTAAAAAGCTGTGATTCTCTGAGACTTGTTCTGACCACTGAACGACTTTGAAAACCGTAATGATATATATGATATGAAGTAAAATTGTTAAAAATAGGGAGGGCATCTGACGGCTCGGAACTTGGAAATGTGTAAGTTTGTGTCCGCACTGACCATTTCCTGCGACAACCCTCACGTGTGTGGAACAGAAACGGGGTGGAATAAACGTCAAATATTTTTTTTATATTGACAATAAACTTGTCGATTCCTATGCAAGTAGAAATCCAATAGAAATCGTACATCACAAAATTTCTGATCTAATAAAGTATATATATTTATAACAATGCAGATATTTTGATTTGGACTACAATTTGTTCAACGTTCAGATTACCTGGCAACGTAGTTTTAGCTAATTCAGTCAACTCGTTTTAAAATAGACTAGATAAATGGTTTAAAGACTACAAGTGTTTGGACCTTACCAAAGTGAAATATTAAAGTAGATAACAATATTATTTCATCACTTAAAATAAGATAACATAAGGGAGACACACCAGAGGCTGATGCTGCTCGTCTTTATTTCAATAATAGTAATAATAACTTATTGCAGTTAGAACCTCCTTTTTAAATAGGTTATGGGTTACCGAAAAACAATGTAAGTCGATTAAGAAAGAAATGTTTTATTATTTTATATATTTGAGTTTCTTGTCGGTTCTTTTAGGCAGAAAATAACATTATTAATTGGATTTTATTGACGATTTAAAACTGTTGACAAAAACCTATTTAAATAAATATTATTTGATTGATTGATGGACAGTAAAAGTATGCAATATTCTCTTTTTACATCAGACAACATCTACGTATCTACACGTTAACCTTCTTATTATAAGTGATGTATTGGCAGAAAGGTAATTTTTGGTAAATGTAGAATTTAATGTCGAGGTAAGCGAGTGTTTAGTTTTCTCTGTCCAAAAGTAAGTTATTCTCCAAGTTTCCATATTTCACAAATATCATTATGTAGGGACACGCGCGCAGCTCTGTGATCACCTTCCGCCGTGACCGACACGGTAGGGTTGTGTAATGCAAAGACGTCATTCTGTGAAGATTGCTTCAATTTTAGTATTTTCCCCTTATAAGTTTTTCTACATAATTCTAAGAAAAGTTTTATGCTCGTATACAAATTTAAATCCTTTTAAGATGATGGCACACCACATTCCACACACCCAAACGAGTTAAGTTTGCAAGAATTTGATTAATTTTGTTACAGTCCTGTGCACTTTTTTTAACGTGAATAACATATATGTGTGTTATAGTTCAAACCTTAATTAAGTGACTTATTATAGCTAATATTACAATAATTTGGCCATTAAAAAAGTAAAAAAATAATAATTTTGGCACTCTATTTTTGGGCTTTAATTCAAATTGTTTGCAAAACTAAGAGTGTTATTCTCTCCATTTTTATTTCATAAAATGACCAAGTGAATTTAATTAATTTCATAGTTCTAAATAAATATTTGAATTTTATACCTTACATACTTAAATATTGATATTAACTCCTTTGGTACACTAGTTTTATTGGATAGCTTTCTCCACAGTATATCATAATTGATCAAAAGCTTTAGAAAGATCCAAGAAGCATGCATATACTGGTGTTTTTCTGTCCGTATAGTAAGTACCTGACAGTATGCTTAAGGCAGTATCTGGCTGTTTCTGTTAAAAGTCTGGTCCTAAAATCAAAGTGTGCGTCATTTTATTGCATGTGAAGACATAACTATCGATTAAGCACACTTTCCAGCACCTTGGCAATAACAGTGGCGAAAGAGATCGATCTATCATTGTTTTTATCGGAAAAGTCTCCTGTCTTATTATTAACAATTGGTACATCAGTCTTAATGAGGTCGTTGGACAGATAAGCATGATCTAACACACAAAGAAAATAACCTTGCCAGTACACGAGATAGTTAGCACCCGCATATTTAAGATGTTCAACACTGAGGCTATCGTGTCCTGGTGATTTACCTGAGACATTTTTGAAATTACTGTTGCAATTTCGTTTGCAGTAACACTAATATGGACGTCACCGACTTTTATCACCGGTGGACACCTCACTCAATGATCGGTTTGTCTGTTTCAATTTTTTTTTGGTTTTGTTTTTATGTAACTTATTACTTTTGTGGTGTGTGGCCAACAAATCCATTTTAAGTTGTTGTTCACTTTCTTAGCACCGCTTCAATTTATTTGAAATATAAATTATATACATAGTGCAAGAGAGGTCCGGCGGGCGTTGCTTTCCCTAGACGTTTAAAAGTCGGATAGGCCAGACGGTATACCAGCAGTGGTGCTTATGCAGTGTGCTCCTGAGTTATGTCCTGTACTCACGCGCCTCTTCGCGCTTTCCTACCATACTGGACAATTTCCGTCTTCATGGAAGACTGCGAATGTGCACCCGGTGCCTAAAAAAGGCGATTGCTCAGATCCATCAAATTACAGGCCTATCGCTATTACCTCTCTCCTCTCTAAAGTGATGGAGCGTGTAATCAACACAGCTTTTGAGATACCTAGAAAAACACGACCTGATCAGTGACCGTCAATATGGCTTTCGCCACGGTCGCTCGACTGGTGACCTAGAAGGTATTGTTGTGTATCTCACATACCGATGGGCACTAGCCATTGAGAGTCAGGGGGAGGTATTGACATGTAGCCTAGACATAGCGAAGGCGTTCAATCGGGTCTGGCACCGGGGTCTTCTATGGAAGTTGCCATCTTACGGAGTGCACGAGGGTTTGTGCAAATGGGTGGCTAGCTTTTTGTCCGGCAGACGCATACGAGCCGTAGTTGACGGTAGTTGCTCTGATAGCATGGACATTAATGCTGGTGTCCCGCAAGGCTCTGTGCTATCTCCTACGCTGTTTCTTCTGCACATCAATTATTTGTTAGACATCAACAACATACATTGCAATGCAGATGACAGTACTGGAGACGCTTTTTACACGGGCCGTGCTAGCATCCTTAGTTCCATTGTGGAGGAAAAACGTGAAGAACTTGTGTCTCAAATCAAGATCGGTCTGTCCAAGGTCTCTGACTGGGGACGGGAAAACTTGGTCCGATTCAACCCTTCAAAGACACAAGTCTGCGCGTTCACCGCTAAGAAAACCCCATTCACTGTAGTCCCACAATTCCAGAACACTCCCCTATCCATCTCCAAGAGCATTGGGATCCTTGACGTTGACATCTCCAGCGATGTTCAGTTCCGAGATCATTTGCTAGACAAGGTAAAGCTGGCGTCCAAAAAACTTGGTGAACTCAACAGAGCGAAGCAGTACTTCACGTCGGGGCAAAGGTTGCTACTTTACAAGTCGCAAGTCCGGCCCCATATGGAGTACTGCTGCCATCTCTGGGCGGGTGCACCCGGATACCAGCTTGGCCCTTTTGACTCGGTTCAAAGACGGGCTGTGAGAATTGTCGACGGTCCCAAACTCACTTGCGGTATCGAGCCCTTAAGTCTGAGGAGAGACTTTGCCTCCCTGTGTGTGTTCTACCGCTTGTACAATGGATTGTGTTCTGAGGAATTGTTCGAAATGATGCCCACGGCTACTTTCTACCATCGCACCGCTCGCCATCGACAGGGAATTCATTCTCACACTTTGGAACCAAAATGGTCGCGAACAGTGCGGTTTCAGAGAAACTTCCTCCCGCGAACCCTTGGGTTGTGGAATGAGCTCCCTGCCAAGGTTTTCTCTAAGGACTACAGTATGGGGTTCTTCAAAAAAGAAGTTATTAGATTTCTGAAGGGTCGGCAACGTGCGAGTGATGCCCCTAGTGTTGCAAGCGTCCATAGGCTACGGTGACCGCTTACCATCAGGCGGACCGTAAGCTTGTTTGCCACCTAAGTGGTATAAAAAAAAAAAAAAAATCTACAAAATTGTACTCCATGACATTGTTATGGCGCTCAATCGAGAAAGGTATTAAGGGCCATTTAGAGAAACTAATACTTAGAAATCATTTAAATCAGTATATATACTTGTACTTATGAATTAGGTTGAATTTTTAAGAACTTTTACTTTCAGCTTTATTTTTAACTCCCGACGAAAACAAAGGAGTGTTATAAGTTTGGCCTGTGTATCCGTCTGTGGCATAGTGACTTCCAAGAGGATGAAACGATTTTAATTTATTACTTTATTTATTAATTTAGTGTTATTTTGTTTGGAAGGTGACTTGATCCTGAGTTTCTTAGCGAGCCGACTTAGACCAGAGGAGGAGCAGTTGAACTAATATTGAAATGGTCTCAATAAATAGGTTTTAGATAGATGATGATCAGAATGATGTGATTTAAATTATAGTTTGAAGTTTGTGCCTATGTACTATGTACTATGTACACAATTTATAACAACTTCACTTCATCAACTTCAAAATTGTAATTCACAGAAGGTTTTTGGAAATAAATAAGTAATTATTTTTACCTTTTAAGTGTATTTTTTTTAAGCCGTTTGTTTTTTGTTAAAAAGTTTTTATAGATAATATCATTTTTATACGTAACAAGTAAATTATGTTTAATAAATAACAACGTGTATAATCCTTTACAGATTAAAATAATTGAATGAAAAATATGTAGTTTTTTCTCTCTGTCGTTAAAATATAATATTTTAAATAAAATTGTAGGTATCGCTTACTTTTTGGAATTATATCTACATCAATCTATGAATACCAGCCCAAGATATCTATTAAGTCCTGATCCAGGAGTGTCAGCTTGTCATGTACCCACGTGTCTAAAGGTAACATCTAATAATCTTGACGGATGGTCCGCGAGCCACAGAGATGCTGCGGATCAGAAGGACTCATTTTAAGGCGTAATGCAATCTGTCATTTTGTCGTAGGGTTTTCGAAATTGATAGATTAGATTACATTTCTTTATTCATAAATAAAGTGTCGCATTTATATTGTCAAGAACACAATAACTTCATATGTCAATAATACAAGATAATAAAGATGCAGTTTAATTATTTTAAAATTCTGTCATAATCCTACTTATATTTAAAATGTATAGGTTTGTAAGTTTCCTGGAAAATTCAAACAAAAGAATTCCACTTGCACCAACAATAGCTACATCTACAGCTATAGTTTGCTATAGCAAAACTCTTTAGTATAACCAAGTAGTTGTCGTAGGAATCCGACGTTGATAACCTAAATTTTATGGTACAGTATAAGTTGAATGAATGAATACTATATATAATAAATATAGTAATAGCAGATGATGTTACATACATATATGATTTAAATAAAATGTAATGTATTTAGTACTTATGTTCTTTTCAATGGTGTTATGTAGTTATGTACTTGTTAATGAATGTTCCAATAAAAATAACCAGCTTACTTTACGATAGAATAATACTTCATCTACTTTGTACCGTAACTGAACGAAAACTTTATATTGGGGTCGTGAAGTATAATTAAATAATGATAAATTGACGACGTGACGACATCGTTAACACAAACTAATTTCTCAGCAATAATAAAGAATGTAAATCTAAATAGTCTTAAAATTCTAATCCTTACTAGGTACAACACGCAATAAAAAACAAATGCCTTGACTAATCAATTGAAATAGATTTTAAATTATTTATTCAATAAAATTACAATAAATTAATTTCTGATTTCATAGCAGTCCTTTTATTCGAAAGATATTTTTTATATTTTTTACTAGAGAAGAAGAAAAAGAGGCGTGTGCATAAAATTGCCAAACTTAAGTATACACCCTGTATACACCATGTGTTAACCATGTGTACACCATGTATACACCATGTGTACACCGTACACCATGTGTACACCATGTATACACCATGTGTACACCATGTGTACACCATGTATACACCATGTATACACCATGTGTACACCGTACACCATGTGTACACCATGTATACACCATGTGTACACCAAGTATACACGTATAAAGATCCTTTGATAATAAAGATTTTCAACAGCAAAACTAAATTCAAGTGGTCGCTTGTTAAAATTAAAACTGACGAAGTATTGCGAAAAAGAAAAACAACTTTTCGATTTTTATTCAGTTTTCAATATCTAATTGCAAATAAATTTTAAGTATTTCTTATTAAAAGAAGATAATTTTTAAGAATAAAAAATATTTTGGCCAAAAGTGTCTGTTAATCCCAGTCCACATTAAAAGTGTCATTTAACAGTTTTCTTTTTTAATTATTTTATTAACAGATATAGGTAAAAAAAAATAGGTCATTTAGTATGACACACTCAACTACTGCAAAAAGTTAATAATAATGATGAACATCTTAAAGATATAAGTTTGTTCTGACGTAAATAGACAGTTTTGAACAGACAATCCTCATTCAGCACGGATGCTAGGTGTCCTATCGGATGTCCCTCATGAGGAGGACGCACACTTACATGACTATTTGATGCGTCATCACGTCTCTCCCTTTGGATATCAAAACAACATCGGAGCTCTCAGCAATATCTACCTAAGCTCGACCGAAAAAAAATAGATTTAATTAAGTTGTTGCCAGCTAAATTATTTGTTTTGAATATTTAGATATTTCATGGAATTCACCACAATATATCACGAAGTAAAACCGAAAACTGTCACAGCTAAAAAAAAAAAAGTGGTTGGACCCGAAAACCGTTGTGTTAAATAAGTAGAAACCCCAGGTCTTTTGGAGGTACGTCAGAGTAATAAAGCAAATAATAGCATAGAAATGAACGTTAAAGTAAATAAAAAGAAAATTAATATAGCTAAATCTACGATCATAAATAATGCCTACTTTTGAGTTTTCACCATTTCTAAAGTCAGTACAAAACCACCTAAACAAAGCAAATACGCGAATATTAGAACTAAAGGGACACAAGTACTAGTAATATGATTTTCCGTCATCCCTACACAAAGGAACCCTAATTGATGCTACTTCCACTTTTGAAAGTAAAATCCATACGAATGCTAAATCCATTCGTTATGTAGTGTGGGAACCAGGCAGCTAAGCGTTCAGGACTTGCGATCTGAAAGTAGGTTTAAGGGGCGCCCCCTTACGATGAACATCAACGTTCACCTACACTAGCTAACCAGCCAAAGTAGTAAAACCCTACTAACGCCGCTAAGGATGGAAGCGGATTACACATAGTAATTACTGTATCTCTTGGCAGACCTTGGTCTTTAGTGGGCTATATAATTATTATGGCTGGTATACTCTTAGTTCCCACTTCTACTTTTATTGAAAGTTTTGCTGTACGTAGCTTAAAATGTCCTCGACAAAATCTATCAGTATATTCCTTCCTATTAAGGTAATTGAGATTTCTTTCAACCATAAATTTCTATCTGAGAGAAAAGGCTAACCTGACGGGTTACGATGTTTTCAACATTAATTTAGGTATTTTTAATTGAAATGAGAACTCACATGTCCCCAGAAATAAATTATTTAAAGCCACGTGGTGGTTGACCCGCCTGCAACTTTCAAAGAACCCCACTTAGGACAACACAACCTAAATGTTTTCACAATAAACATTACTTATATTTATTAACCAGTAACGGTGGCACAATCTAGCTGTAGTTTAACCCCATGTGGTTCCTAGTTTTTTAGTGACCCACAAGCGTAGACTATGGATTCCTCCTTTTCGGGCAGCGTTTCGACAATAAACGGCTGCAATTGAATGTTCTGTATGTATGTTGTCTGTATGTGGGACCACGCACTTTTATCACCACTTACCCCTCTTTAACAACCTTCTCACCTCACATTTCAAACCCCTCCATCCTATTTTTTAATCCGGACGGATGTCCGGCCTTAATTAATTTTAACAAAGAAAAGTGAATATCTTTTAAGTATAATTCTAGTTATGTTGGTTGGGGTACTATTATAGAGTTCTAGATTAATATGAACGGTCAATATAAACGGCCTAATTATCCTAAACAAATAGAATATTAATATTATGTTCTAAAAGTTCGTAAAGTTTTCATAAACCCCGGGTAATTTCAAATAAACTAACACGTCATACCATTATACGGAATACGTGAAAACCAAGACAACTACCCTTTATCATTTTTAGAATATTTATTGTACGAGGCTAACCCAATGGTTGTTAAACAACTCCCTTAGTTAAGTTTCGCGGGTGTTTTCAACATTAGAAAAGTTCTAAGTAACTTAACTCAACATTATAGAATTCCCAATAACAGTAACATAAAATTAATTAAAACAGAAAACTGCGGATAACAAAACATCTGCTATCTAGAGGGTCTACGATTTATCTTACGTTTAATTTCCTGAATAAAATTTTATTCGAGTAAAAGTTACGAAACTACCTCAAAGAGCATATGAAACGTGCTTCCATTTCTATATCACTTAACCACCAATCACAGTACGATTTAAAGCATCCATACTCGCGCCACTGGTTGAACACTTACGCAACTTCATTTTGTCTAGAGTCCGAATCCATAAATCGGGAGTCAGATGACTACCTACATTTAACAATTAATTTTGTGTTGATGTTTATGATTCGTAAATTTATAATGTAATATTTTACATTTGAGTCATCGGTATTCAACTTTTTGTTAGCTTCAAACCTTTCATGAAATAATCTTCATAATTTCTCAGCTAATGTCTTAAATTACTGAACTTGTATATTTAAACGCGCCATTCTAATTTAAAGATGCATTTTGCTTCAGGTAGTAAGTTTAGTGAGAATTGCTTACTAATGTAAATCTTCGCGCTAAAACTTGAATAAAAACATTGCATTACAAAATTGTTTGGGGATAAATATTGGTATCGTCACATTACCTTTTGCCCGCGGTTTCATCCGCCCTTAATTCGGTTCGGTGTAGGACTTCAACGCCAACTCATTAATTATAAAAAAAAAACCACACACTTAAAGTTTTCAAGTAGCCTATGTCCTTCTCCGGGACTCAAACTATCTTCATGCCAAATTTCATCTTAATCGGTACAGCAGTTTAAGCGTGAAGAGGTAACAGACAGAGTTACTTTCGCATTTATAATATAGCGGCCCCGGCAGACGTTTTCCTGCCCGGAAAAGCACGCCACATTATGTGGCGTGATTTTCAAATTTAACATTAACATTTTGTAAATTTTGCGATTCCATAATTACTTCTAAAGAATCTACGGTTGAGACATCATTTTTGGATATGAAACTATTGACTATGGCTTTTATGTCTAAATTTTTTTGTACTTAATTTAGTTTATTAAAAAAAAACAAACTACGCTAACAATAAAATAAATAATAATATTTAAAATAAAATTAGTTACTCTATATACATTTATCCTGTCTCCTACATTTTGCCCTCACCCATCGTTAAAAATAATTCCAAGCCATTTACCTTTCTAAATACCTTCAGATATTTCCTTTGTCTTTTTCAATCCCTTGTGTCTGTCAGTCAGGATTAATGGTTTTGTTAGTAGGAGTTTTAAGAAGCTGATAGTACCTACCACCAGCACTTTGAGTTAAATTAATAGCATTATTATTTGATTTTAATTATTTAAGTTAAACACTAATTCTTCTTTTTGGTATTTTTATAGGATTTTCAAACGGAAACACTGAATAGTTATATATGCATATAATATATTTATAATATTTTCATACTTCTAAAATTATAGTTCAACTTAAAGTTATGATGAAACAAAACAAGCGAGAAAAACTGCCAACAATGTCATAGATTAAAAACGCAGAATAAAGGTAATAATACTTGTAAGAATGATTACCTTTCTTGTACTAAACAGATTCTGACAATTAAAAAATATTATGACAACCGCTACATTCATTACTAAGAAAATCGCAACCATGCAAACATAAATACATGTTGTAATGACTCCACTATTGAATTGAGGGGCGTGCGTGGGTTCGATTCCGACAGCGGACAAAAATTAATGTTATGAACATTTGTGTTCGTCTTGAGTCTGGGTGTTTTCTATGTATATTATGTATGTACTAGATTTTGTCAGCGGCTTCGCCTGCCTTAAATTCGGTTATCGTCGTGGAACTCTTTTATTATTCTAATGAAGTTTGCTATAGCAAGCTATATCAGCAGTTTGCTATAGCAAGCTATATCAGCAGTTTGCTATAGCAAGCTATATCAGCAGTCCGTTTAAGCTCGGTTATAGTTATTTTCGCGGGAACTTTTCAGGATGTCCTATGCCAGGACCTAACATATATAAGTATGCCAACATTCATCCCGAATCCGTCCAGTGGTTGAAGCGTTCACAAACATTCATCTAGCCAGACATACTTTTACATTTATAATATTAGTAGGATTTCCAAGAAAAAGTATATATATGTATATGTATCCGTTGTCTGGTATCCATAGTACAAACTTTCCTTAGTTTGGGATGAAATGGCGCTGTGTGTGATGTCCAAAGATAATACAATCTTTGTTTCTGAGTTAAAACGCAAATTAAACGCAAATTAAATGCTGCCTCGAGGTTCAGTAAGAAAGCAACTGCCAGAGCAAAATTCCAATTCATCGGCAAAATAGGTGGGCGACTTGCGAGCTATCCTTCTGGGAGTCGTGCTTTCTGGTCGCTTGCCAAAGCTGCCGAAGGGAACTTCTGCCAGTCGTCGTTACCACCACTGCGAAAGACCGATGGAGACTTGGCCCATAGTGCTAAAGAGAAAGCCGATCTACTGGGCAGTCTCTTTGCCTCTAACTCGAATATGAACGATGAAGGCGCTGTACCACCTACTATACCGTGGTGCGGTAAGACCATGCCGGAAATCTCCATAACGCAGCGGGAGGTCAGGCGGGCGTTGCTCTCTCTAGACGTTCATAAGTCGAGTGGGCCAGACGGTATACCAGCAGTGGTGCTTAAGCAGTGTGCTCCTGAGTTATGTCCTGTACTCACGCGCCTCTTCTCGCTTTCCTACCACACTAGGCAATTTCCGTCTTCATTTCAGTCTGCGAATGTGCACCCGGTGCCCAAAAAGGGCGATAGATCAGATCCATCGAATTACAGGCCTATCGCTATTACCTCTCTCCTCTCTAAGGTGATGGAGCGTGTGATCAACACACAGCTTCTAAGATACCTAGAAGTACACGATCTGGTCAGTGACCGTCAATATGGCTTTCGCCACGGTCGCTCAACTGGTGACCTTCTAGTGTATCTCACACACCGATGGGCACTAGCCATTGAGAGTCAGGGGGAGGCATTGGCATGTAGCCTGGACATAGCGAAGGCGTTCGATCGGGTCTGGCACCGCGGTCTTCTATCGAAGTTGCCATCTTACGGAGTACCCGAGGGTTTGTTCAAATGGGTGGCTAGCTTTTTGTCTGGCAGACGCATACGAACCGTAGTTGACGGTAGTTGCTCTGATAGCATGGACATTAATGCTGGTGTCCCGCAAGGCTCTGTGCTGTCTCCTACGCTGTTTCTACTGCATATCAATGACATGTTGGACATCAACAACATACATTGCTATGCAGATGACAGTACTGGAGACGCTTTTTACACGGGTCGTGCAAACATCCCTCGTTCCGTTGTGGAGGAAAACCGCGGAGAACTTGTGTCTCAAATCGAGACCACACTGTCCCAGGTCTCTGATTGGGGACGGGTAAACTTGGTCCGATTCAACCCTACAAAGACACAAGTGTGCGCGTTCACCGCTAAGAAAACTCCATTCACTGTAGTCCTACAATTCCAGAACACTCCCCTCTCCATCTCCAAGAGCATTGGGATCCTTGGTGTCGATATCTCCAGCGATGTTCAGTTCCGAGATCATTTACAAGATAAGGTGAAGCTGGCGTCCAAAAAACTTGGTGTACTCAACAGAGCGAAGCAGTACTTCACGTCGGGGCAAAGGTTGTTACTTTACAAGTCGCAGGTTCGGCCCCATATGGAGTACTGCTGCCATCTCTGGGCAGGTGCACCGGATACCAGCTTGGCCCTTTTGACTCGGTTCAACGACGGGCTGTGAGAATTGTCGACGATTCCAAACTCACTTGCGGTATCGAGCCCTTAAGTCTGAGGAGAGACTTTGCCTCACTGTGTGTGTTCTACCGCTTGTACAATGGGTTGTGTTCTGAGGAATTGTTCGAAATGATGCCCACGGCTACTTTCTACCATCGCACCGCTCGCCATCGGCAGGGAATTCATTCTCACACTTTAGAACCTAAATGGTCGCGTACAGTGCGGTTTCAGAGAAACTTCCTCCCGCGAACGCTTAAATTGTGGAATGAGCTCCCTGCCAAGGTTTTCTGCAAGGACTACAGTATGGAGTTCTTCAAGAAAGAAGTTATTAGATTTCTTAAGGGTCGGCAACGCGCAAGTGATACCCCTGGTGTTGCAAGCGTCCATAGGCTACGGTGACCGCTTACCATCTGGCGGGCCGTAAGCTTGTTTGCCACCTTAGTGGTATAAATAAAAAAAAAACATATTCTATATTTTATATTGTTTTTCAGTTAAGTAAAAACATTTATGTATGTGGGTATAGTAAGCAAGCGAACGCAGCCAACTGTACTAAAATACTAATTGATTATGTAAGATCGCCAAGGACATGGGTTTAAATATTTGCATAATTATATTCGTGTTTTATAACAGCTCTATACAAATACCAAGCAGAAAATGAATCACTGAATCTATCCGACAGGTGAATTGATACCCGACCCGTTCGTCGGTCATTACTCACTCGTTGCACCTTCTTACGACGAATTCAATTAGTTGCACTCACATTCAATAAATTATTTACTTACATACTGACATACCGAGTTTCCTGGTCACTTCTGTGATCAATGGACCAAGTAAGTAAGGGTTCAAACTTTACTGCTGTATTTTGTCAACTTTTTAAAAAGTTTATTGTCTCCTCCTACTTTTATGCTTTGTAATTCGTCTTTTAAATTTAAAAGACATAAGTATTTTACATTAAAAATAAAGCAGTTCTGCAATGTTTAATAGTTTTTGAGAGATTCAGACAAATATTCTTTTATATATAATGCTAACATCTTCTTACAGTCAGTGACATATTTAAAAGGTACAATATCTTTCAAAATGATATAATAACATAAATAAAAAAAAAACCAGTGACTGCCACAATGACGATGTCGTCGTCGAACCTAAGGTGTGTGACGCACTCACCGTATACGTGTAGACTAATGCCTGGGTTAAAAGTCGTGGCTTAGACAAAGTTACATTCTAAGACAGATAATTAGTAAGCGTAATTTAATTAAATGCAACAACGAACATAACTCAGGCCCGTTATAATAGTCGTTGCTTAGACAAAGTATTACTTAATGCTATGACATAAGCTCAGCTTGAATAATGTAATAATGGACACTGCTTAGACACACACACGTTGCTTAGCTAAGCCTGAGTAACGCTTTTCCTTTACTTAGGACAGTCTAAGCACGTAATGTGTTAATAATAATAAAACATAGATTCAAATGCTCAAATATTCATGAATTTTTTTTTCATAGCTGTTTACGTCGACTTATGTAAGGGTACTATAGGCAAATGAGAGAGGTGAAAGTGGGTGGGGAAATGATTCTATTACATAAGTTCCTAAGGAACCAATAAAATTTATAAAAAAATTGCACTTGTATTATCATCGACAATAATCTATAAAATGTTAAATAAGTACTTACTCTGCACACGTACTTACTACACATATGTACTTACTATACATTAGTACTTACTGCATATAAGTACTTACTACACATAATTACTTCCTGCACATAAGTACTCACTACTCATAATTACTTCCTGCACATAAGTACTTACAACACATAAGTAGTTACTACACACAAGTACTAACTTCATATAAGTACATACTATACATAAGTACTTACTACAAACAAGTACCTTACTACAAATATGTACTTACCACACAAAAGTACTTACTACACTTTTGTTAATCAAAAAGCCACAATTATTGGATATCTTGGTTACTGGGCAAATAAACGGGTAATAGTTATTTATTACTAACATTTTTTTAAACTTGTGGTTGGTAGATGAATACAGACCACTGGTTTACGTAAAAACTAATTCACAACAGTCTGATAGTATAAGATGATTATTTTAGTTACATAACCAGTTCGTTAACCCACGGTCTGCGTTTTATGTTAATGTTAAGTAGGTAATTAATTAATCAAACGATTTGTTTATAAAAATGATTACGAAATAAATAAATGGGTTCCTTATTACGGTTAACCGTTCATTTTGTTTTTAAACCTCAGTAATATGTATCGGAAATAATAAACTCTGCGGTATCAGTTGCTTTCAATGTCAAAAGATCAATAATTTTGCAAGTTAAAGTGAGTAATACCAATGTTGGTGAAGCTTAAGCGTTTCTAGGGTACTGCGCCTAAAACATATTTTGTAATGTATGAGTTTCTGTCTCTCTGTTATCCAACTAAACTGTTTTTGAATAAAGGCTAAGGCTAAGGTTTGATCCTCTCAAAATGCCTGACTTAAATACGGTTTATAGGAAGGTCTTTTTGCACAATTAAACCCAATATCATTATATATAATATAAATATATTAAAATAAGATTTTTTTATTTTTGGATTATGTTCACTTGCTTTGGTGTTATAATGCATGTATTGTATGTATGTGTCGGTAACACAAAAATGTTTATGTATCGGTAATAATAAAATGTGTAGTTTTAAATACCCACTACATATTTTTTATCCCACTATATTTTTGACTATTAATGAAGTAAATTACAAAAAATTGATTCAATAAATCACATAAAATTATTAAAAAGTACTATTTATTTATACTTTTAATTTGAATATCAATGGTAATCATCAACTAAAACATTTAATAAATGTTGAGCGGGAGCAATGAATGGCTCATGTCGTCCTAACCCTGAATATCCTAACCACAAAATAGAATCTATATGGGCACAATTTTCTACAGTCCTTCTGCCTGTTAAACAGGTACAATAAATTGTTGGATACTGACCTTATGTGATAGCCGTCTCGACGTAGGGCGACCTTCAGTGTGTCCTATAGTTAGTAGGGGCCTAGCTTGCACAGAGGAAACTTACTTTACTTTTAAGGGATATTAACAAAAAGGGAAGTAAGAGAAAATAGAATAAAAATAGTGTTATATGGTAGTCACCGTGACGTCAACGCCTGTAGGCACTTGGTAGGCACGACGTGTAGTAAAATCCTTATCTATCCCAGCGCCGTGTAGAAGCTGAGCCGATCCAAAATCCAATCAATGTGCACTTCACTGTCTTGCATTCCCAAAGTCTATTGTCCCCGTGGACAAGATGTTTAATATAAATCACTAAAACTCTTAGTTTATATCTACCAAACTCACGTCGACACCACAACTTGGTGATGCGTGCAAAGTCATCCGCGACTATTCCAGTACTAATTTTGCACACCAAAATTTTTCTTTTGAACATTTTCATAACTTTTGAATATTTCTATTCTCCTGATGTTTGGATAATTGCCGTTGTAATGAAAAATGAAATACTAATCATTAGCTTTTACATTAAATATCTGATAAAGCAGTTGGTTTAACGCCTATTTAGACCGAGATCCTTTACGATAATAACTAAATAGGGTTGCATAGCCAAATAAATTTTAAAGAAAGAAAGTCATTTGACATTCTGGTCTAGCGGCTTTAATTGTCTTAAATGACCCTGTATAAACAAAAAAATAATTGAAATTTGTCAAACCATTCAAGAAATCTGGAATATTAACAGCCTTTTCTTTTTAAAGGTACTTGTTTCTGATCAGTAGTGGAAAAAGTATATATAGGTAGCACCGATATACAAGGTATGAAATATGCAAATTAGTCAAAAGAATTTTCAGAGTTTTTTTATAATAACAACTAAAGTGGTAAGTAACCTTTTTTCAAAAATTAGTGGTGCAAGGTATGGCAGTTACTGTTGATTCACTCTTCAGTTTTGAAAGAAAATAAATTTTATTACTTCATAAAAAGCATCAAATTGATTACATCCTTAACTTCTTGTCACAAACAAGTCACTAGTATACTAAACACGTAGTAATTATCGTTTGATGTAATTTTAGTAAAAGAGAAAACATTATAGAAAATCATTAACAATATTCATCATATCAGCCCATTGACGTTCACTGCTGGGCATAGGCCTCATAACCAACGGCTTCCCGCTACCTTTACGAGGTCATCTGTCCATCTAGCGGGGGGCCGTCCTACGCTGCGCTTTCCGGTTCGTGGCCGCCACTCGAGAACCTTCTTCCCCCATCGGCCATCGGTTCTTCGAGCTATGTGCCCTGCCCATTGCCACTTCAGCTTTGCGATTCGGTGAGCTATGTCGGCGACTTTAGTTCTCCTACGGATTTTCTCATTCCTGATTCGATCACGTAGGGAAACTCCGAGCATAGCTCTTTCCATCGCCCGCTGAGCAACCTTGAGCTTTCGTATAAGGCCCATAGTTAGCGGCCACGTCTCAGTGCCGTAAGTCATCACTGGCAACACACACTGGTTGAAGACTTTTGTCTTCAAGCACTGGGGTATTTGGGACGGAGAATAGAACGCAGTTTTCCGAACGCTGCCCAACCGAGTTGGATTCGGCGATTAACCTCGAAATTGGACCTACCTCATCGAACAGTTTGTCCCAGGTATACGTATTCGTCAACAACTTCGAGTGTAAAGTTCCCAACAGTTATTGGAGTGGGTGCTACATGGCCATGACATGATTTTCGTCTTGTCCATGTTCATCTTGTTGGGAAGCTCTACTGAGGCTTTCGAGCATTGTGCTAAGGTCCTCCATCGATTCTGCCATGACCACAATATCGTCGGCAACCAAAGGTGGGTAATGTACTCGCCATTAACATTGATGCCAAAACTGTCCCAGTCCAGAAGCTTAAAGACATCTTCCAACGCATTTGTGAAGAGTTTCGGAGATATGACATCTCCCTGTCTCACACCTCTCTGCAGTTGGATCGGTTTCGAGTTCTGATCCTGGAGACGGACTGACATGGTGGCGTTATCGTACAAGCATTTTAGCACCTCGATATACCGATGATCAATGCGGCATCTCTGTAGAGCCTGTAGCACTGCCCATGTTTCCATCGAATCAAAGGCTTTCTGATAGTCCACAAACGCTAAGTGGCCGATTATACTCTTCTGACTTCTGTATAATCTGCCGTAGCGTATGTATGTGGTCTACGGTACTAAAGCCTCTTCGGAAACCGGCTTGTTCGGGAGGCTGGAAGTCGTCGAACTTGCGAGCGAGACGGTTCGTAATTACTCTTGAAAACAGCTTATAAACATGGCTCAGAAGCGTGATGGGTCTGTAATTCTTAAGAAGCGTATTGTCACTTTTTTTGAAGAAAAGCACCACCACGCCCCTGTGCCATGCTTGTGGCGAAGTACCTTCGAGTATGACGGTGTTGAAGAGCTTCTGAAGGACTTTTAGTACCGGTTTTCCACGCGCTTTCAGAAACTCAGTTGTTACTCCATCATCACCCGGTGCCTTATTGTTTTTAAGCTGTTTGAGAGCCATACTACTCTCGTACAAGCTGACGTCCGGGATGTCCTCGGTATAGTGTCGAGTCAGTCTAGCTCTAGGGTCTTTAGTAAGACTGCCTGACTGGTTTCGATGTCGACGTGTATAACTGTCCATAGAATTTCTCGATCTCCTCCAAGACTTCCAGGACTTCTTCTTCTTGCAAGACGAAAAAATGCTGCCGTTCTCCGTCTTCAGCCTTGCCAGACAGCTTCGCCCAATAGCCAAATCTCTCGCGAACACTTGTATGCAATGTATTAAAGTGGCGTTTGTCGCGTGCAAGTGATTTTGAGATCTGTCCATTAAGCCGCCGATATGACACTGCATCATCCGAAGACTGCAGCCTAAGTTTTCGTCTCTCGTCCATAAGTCTTAGAGTCTGGTCCGAGAGCCTTTTTATTCTATTTGTACGGAGGGTTTTAAAGAACTTAGACCCAACCGTATCGACAGTTTCTACAAAAATGTCGTTGGTATCGTCCACTGATGCGTCTTCCTTTAAGCATTCAAAGCGATTTTTGAGTTGAGTTTCATTATTATTTTCAGTGAAAATTGTAAGAAAACCTGCACATATCAAAAAAAAACCGTGCGTGAAGTCCACAATCCGCAGTAGGCCCGCGAGCAGACTATGGCCTGAATCGCCCTTGCCCAAGCTGAGGGTAGGTCGGGCCGAGCCCCTAACAGTGAGTACGTATGGTTAAGGCTGGTATGGAGCAGTATACGTAGCTGGGTTTACTTCAGTCTCTTTCAGAAAGACTTTTACTTCAGTATGAGGTTGGCGGCTCAGCCTCCGAGACCAGGAATTGGAGAGACTGCTGTAATAATAAAGCAACATTAAGATCATTCATATTGGGCCGGCAAATGGAAAAAGTGTGTCACTACTGTGAATGTCTGTTACTACCACACCAAGTATCTAAGACAGATCTTTCAGATGTCTTTTGTTCAAGTTGAAAAACCTCGTGTCTGTTATATATTTTACTATAGAATAAGTCGAAGCTTATTTGCAGATAAAGGAAAGCAGGCAAGGAGGTGTAGTGTTAAAGCAAAATTTGTGCATTTTTTATTTAGATGTGATGCAATCGAAAAAAATAGTTGGATGTTTCAGTCTATGATAATACATTTTTTTGTTGGCCGGCACTTAGAAATTTGTTCCCAATTTAGTATGAAAAATGAATGGTCTTCAATTCTGCAAACCCAAGGGTTTTACAATGGAATATAATAAAAACGGTGACTTCGGTTAAGAAAAAACTTAAGTGTCTGACTGTATAACGTACCCATACGAATTAATTAGGAAACCGCTGAAGATGACAGTTACACATTTAGTACAGTTATACAGCTGCTGGCTTCACAATGAACCCCAAAATAAGCAGAGTTAAAAACTTTCCGTTTAGTTACTTTGATGTTTGTACACCAAAATTTTTTGTAATATTGTTTTTTGTAGATTTAAATTATTCGTAGTAGGAAAAACAATAATTACTGTAATTAAATAGTTTCAACTTTTTAAATTACAAAACATTAGGAAATGTTTCAGTAGTAACAAAAACAATCAACTATAAAAGGTCGCTTCGCCTTGAGAGCATTATCCAGTCCCTTTTCGGACTTCGACTACTAGTGAAGGGTCAAAATGAAATCGGTAAGCAATATTTTTAACACTAGCTTTTGTAATAAAATAATCGTATTGAGTAATATCCATAATAAATATAACATTACATAAAAGAAAATGTGAATGTTTTAATTATTCAAAGATAGATTTACGATACCTAATAAAATGTTAACTAAAATCGTATTAAATATATTTAAAAGTAATTTTCATTAAGAAAAACAAACACATGGTTAAAATATAAAAATTAACTAGCTTTTAGCTATTTTTAAATAGAGATTTAATGTACCTTTAACTAATTCACACTATTTGATTTTACTCATTTTTTTTAAAACAAGAAAAAAATATTTTCTAATTATTATATATTTGTTTCAGATCTGTATCGCCTTAATTCTGGTAGCAGCGGTAGCTGCAAATGAAACTGAAAAGAAACCAATACCTTTAGACAAAACTCTAGACAAACGGAGTTTATTTAATCTTGGATATGGCTATGGAGTTCCTGGCTTAGACCTGGGTTATATAGGTTCCAGCCGCGGGCTGATTGGAGTTTACAACTCTGTGAACGGAGGCCAATATCCAGTCACTCTTGTCAAAGGTGTTCCAGTTGGTGTACCCGTTGAGAAACCTGTACCATACAACGTTGACAGACCTGTGCCCTACCCGGTGAAAGTTCCTGTACCACAACCTTACGAAGTTGTCAGGCCCGTGCCGTACAAAGTGAAGGAATTCGTCCAAGTTCCAGTTAAAGTACCAACTCCATACACAGTTGAAAAGAAAGTACCTTACGCAGTCCAAGTGCCAGTTGACAGACCATACCCAGTCCCTGTAGCATATCCTCAACCTTACACGGTCGAGAAACATGTACCTTACCCAGTTCACGTTCCAGTGCCTCAGCCTTATACAGTGGAAAAACGTGTACCGTATAATGTTGAAGTTAAGGTACCAGTGCCACAACCTTATGAAGTCATAAAAGAAGTCAAAGTCCCAGTTCCCGTTCCAGTAGACAGACCCTACGCTGTCCACGTACCCCAACCATACACTGTAAACAAACCTGTTCCTATCGCCGTCCCAGTTAACAGACCTTACCCAGTTCATGTAGAAGTGCCTGTTGATAGGCCTTATCCTGTTGCTGTCGAAAAACCAGTGCCAGTGGCAGTGAAAGTACCTGTTCCTCAGCCGTACACCGTATACAACCAAGTACCAGTTGAAGTACAAAGACCAGTTCCTGTACCAGTCGCTCTCCCTGTGGACAAACCCTACCCAGTCCACATTGAAAAGCCTGTACCTGTACCAGTGAATAGGCCCTACCCAGTTCTTTTAAACTGATCTAATTCGAGTTAATGTTGGAAATTAATGCTAAACATTTAAGAATTACAGCCAGTCTTATTATATACGAATACAACAAAACAATATTTAAGTACACTATTAAATTATATTGTGAGAACAAAAAAGATAAGAATTAATAATAATTAAAAATAATATTAGTATTATTTTAACCTTTATTACACCATATCATACCCATTTAATCACATCAGCACTTCACCTCCTGGGTGTCTGGCTAAATGGTGTGATGGTACTTAACATCTCGAGCTCGACCTGCTGTGTGCCTGTTCCACTTATTCATAGCTGTGAATAGAATTACATTTCTTTAGTTATTACTCCTTTTTCAATATAAATTAAAGATAAAATCTTTACATAATTTTGAAGTCCTAAGTATTTCACAGTACGAGTAAAACGCCGTCAATTTTAATTTAGGCTGAAGATTCTCTCTAATATCTATTGTGATATAGGTTTAGGTTTCACTTTAGTTCAATACGTTTAGATCACTTATTTCAGCATATGTGTTGTGTATGTAATTTGGATATAAATAAACATACCTATGTTTAGCCTTCAGTAACTAAATTTAATTTCCTAGTAGCCAATTAATACTTTGATAACCTTTAAGAGTGATTTCTTGATTGTGTTTTAATTATTAGAACTTTCGTTATTCGAAAAGGCTCGCTTAGCTTAAAGTATCCACTTCTATGATAAGGTATGCTCTCCAAATCAGTTATTAGTCAATACATTAATATTATTTAGGCAAAGGGCAATTCCTTAACTGTAGTTTTCTTTCTTATTTAAGACAGTTTTCCCAGTTTAAACGGTTTGAACCATTCTATTCCAGAAAGTTGGCGAGACTTCTCAAAATGTAATATATGAATAGCAAATATATGAACTCATGACAATATACAGGATACAAGATACAGATTATAGGTAACAGTCCGGAATTGAGGATACTTTTGTGAATTTGGATAAAAAAATCGATTTTCCTTTACATGGTGCTGAATTCGATCCTGACCATGGGATTCCTATTGTTACTCCAGCTACTTCTGTGCCAAAAATAAGGTCATGTTATTGCACCATTGCGACGTGAAATAATAGTTACCGATTTCGTGGGTAATTTTCGGTTTCAATTTACCCTGAATACAATACCTCTTATAGCGAAACTAATTAGTTGTTTTAACCTTCGATTGTTTACGTATATATTGTATTTAACAAAAATTGTGACTCGAGTTACGAAGATATTTCTTTAACACCAAAAGAGCTAAGAAAACAATTGTCTAATGCTGAACTAAGCTATTTACCAGATGTGTCACGTGAAAAATATCTTAAAGCATACGAATTTTTCAATAATTGGCGACTTTCAAAACGTGCTATAAGAATAGTTAGTACCCACTTATTGTTTAGTTTTTGATAGGAGCAGAGTATAGTAGGTAGTATTTGTAAATCAGAATAAACTAATTACTTAATATGGCCTTCAGTGTGTTCCTTGCCTTGTTGTATGTTTCACACGACAGCAAATTAGTTTAGGTCTCGTGCCTTTAAATCCCGCGCTCAGAGTATATATTTTATTGAATTCTAGACTACTTCGCTAGCTCGGGATTTAAAGTTGGCACTCTTCACAAAAAACCACTTTGCCCACTTGTTGAACAAATAACTATCCCATAAGAGCTTCCGATCGAGATAGTTAACATCTTATATAACAGCCATTTCTGTCCTAACAATCAAGTAAACTGATGCTCCGAAATGGCGGTAGGAAATAGTGCCCTGCGGAAATAAGATTCCCGTAGGAACTTCATTAATATTGCTCCTGGGGCACTATTTTGTGATGTTCTGAGTCCACTTTATTTAGATCGCGTCACATGTATTTTCCATTTCCACTTTAACGTTCTTTTGTTACATTAATCACATTTGTTATTTTTCTTAATTACGTGAGAAAATTGTTGTTTCCCGATATCCTAAAATATATATAAAAATCTTACAATATCAATAAATTTTACATAATCTCTACCGCTTATCTCCCTCTGTCACCTTTACCACTTCTCCCACATCCCCATTCACCTCTAACCTCTATCCCGACTCTGCAAAATAGGTGGGTGACTTGCGAGCTATCCTTCTGGGAGTCGTGCTTTCTGGTCGCTTGCCAAAGCTGCCGAAGGGAGCTTTGCCAGTCGTCGTTATCACCATTGCGAAAGACTGATGGTGACTTGGCCCGTAGTGCTAAAGAGAAAGCCCATCTACTGGCCAGTCTCTTTACCTCAAACTCGAATATGAACGATGAAGGCGCTGTACTGTACCGTACCGTGGTGCGGTAAGACCATGCCGAAAATCTCTATAATACAGCGGGAGGTCTGGCGGGCGTTGTTTTCTCTAGACGTTCATAAGTCGAGTGGGCCAGGCGATATACCAGCAGTGGTGCTTAAGCAGTGGGCTCCTGAATTATGTCCCGTACTCACGCACCACTAGTTGCCACTAGGCAATTTCCGTCTTCATGGAAGTCTGCGAATGGGCACCCGGTGCCTAAAAAGGGCGATAGATCAGATCCATCGAATTACAGGCCTATCGCTATTACTCCTCTCCTCTCCAAGGTGATTGAGGGTGTGATCAACACACAGCTTCTAAGATACCTAGAAGAACAAGACCTGGTTAGTGACCGTCAATATGGCTTTCGCAACGCTCGACTGGTGAACTTCCAGTGTATCTCAGACAACGATGGGCACTAGCCATTGAGAGTAACGGGGAGGCTTTGGCATGTAGCCTGGATATAGCGAAGGTGTTCGATTAGGTCCGGCATCAGGGTCTTCTATCGAAGTGGCCATCTTGCGGAGTGCCCGAGGGTTTGTGCAAGTGGGTGGCTAGCTTTTTGTCCGGCAGACGCACACGAGTCGTAATTGACGGTAGTTGCTCTGATAGCATGGAAATTAATGCTGGTGTCGCAATCGGCAGAGAATTCATCCTCAAACCCCAGAACCTTAATGGTCACGTACAGTGCAATATTCGGCGAACTTTCTTCCACGAACGCTTAGGTTGTAGAATGAGCTACTTGCCAAGGTTTTCTCTAAGTACTACAATATGGTATCAAGAAAGGAGTTATTAGATTTTTAAAGGGCCGGCAACGCGCGACTGACACCCCTGGTGTTGCAAGCATCCATAGGCTGTGGTGACCGCTTACTATCAGGCGGACCGTTAGCTTGTTTGCCACCTTAATTCTTCTATGCGTTTGCCCCGTTGCGATAAAAGTCATGGTGAGATGGGTGGACCGCACTCAAGGAATGTGTCTAAATTACAAGAAGAATATGTAAAAATGGGTCTAGTTTTTGTTGTTACAACAAATTAAAGTTTTTGTCATAGTTGAGCTGCAGTTTTTGTGTTTTCAGTGTGGATTGAGCGCAGAAAGTTGGGATAGAGGTTAGAGGTGGATGGGGATGGGGGAGAGGTGTTAAAGGTGACAGAGGGAGATAAGCGGTAGAGATTATGTAAAATTTATTGATATTGTAAGATTTCTATATATATTTTAGGATATCGGGAAAGAACGATTTTCTCACGTAAATAGAAAAAATAACAAAAGTGATTGATGTAACAAAAGAACGTTGAAGTGGAAATGGAAAAGACATGTGACGCGATCTAAAAAAAGTGGACTCATAACATAATAGTACCCCAGGGGAAATATTAATGAAGTTCCTACGGGAATATTATTTCCGCAGGGCACTATTTCCTACCACCATTTCGGAGCATCAGTTTACTTGATTATCTCGAACGAAAGCTCTTATGTTATAGTTATTTGTTCAAAAAGTGGGCAAAGTTGTTTTTTGTGAAGAGTGCCAACTTTGAATCCCTCGCAGTGCTCAGTAGTCTATATTTTATTGAATTCTAGACTACTTCGCTAGCAATGGCAGCAGTATTCTATATGGGGCAGGACAGCCACCTTGTCAAGGAGCAACCTTTGCTCCGTGGTGAAATACTGCTTTGCTCTGTTGAGTACTCCAAGTGTCTCAGACTTTCCTGTTGTCCTAGTAAAACAAACCTCTGAAAGGTCTAAGGTGTTTTGTTCAAACTGTTTCGCTCTGGTGTCTCAACAGCCTAGAGGAGACGTTAGTACTTTTAAAATCCTGATGCACACTGCGAGAGAATCGTCGATGGGGGACATGAGACTGAAGGTACATTCTCTGTCCCATCATATACAAATTTATACAATCTCTTTTTAATAAGTCGCCCCATCGGTTCCAAATTTTGCAATTTACTTTTTCCACACATAAATATAGAGTAATTTTGCTTCATAAATACAAATTAATTATTAACTGGACCACATCGTTACTAATTGGGTCCAATTAAGAGGCTCAACCATCCAGGGACCCAGTAAAACACACAAAAATATCATCGAAATAGGTGCAGCCGTTTAGTAAGAGTTCAGAGACGTAAACACGTAAAAAAAATCAATACTTATTTAAGCTTCGTATAAACGCGCTAATCTCTGGAATATACAGTCAGATACGGATACGCATTTGATAATCTTAGGAGCTGAGCAAAATGAAGAAAAATACAAAAAGAACCCTAAGCACAAACGAATTTTGAAAACCATTGAACGCTCCTTTTAAATCTCTCATATATTTAAAAATAATAATAATCACTTTTTATTTTCCACCGTCTTGGAATGTATAATAATAACAGAACATGAATCTGCTTTTGAAATATGAACAAGAAATTACAAATCACGGATGTAATGCACAAGCAGCATTCGTGATTTTCTAAATAGTTTTCATTACGTCAGTCAAAAATACGGAATGGAACCGAATACGAATCAGTGCACAAGTGCACTCATTGGGGTACAGTACATCATTCAGGAAACTTCTAAAAATATCAAATTGAAATTTGGTGCAGTTATAGACCTTGCTTGCTTAGTATTTAGTGCGTGACTCGTCTGTCTGTCCCCAACAAACAAGCTAATAAAGAACTAACTTAACTTGAACACAAGCATGAAGCGATTAAGGCAATATATGTAAAGCATTCGGTACTTCCTTAGTTTGTCATCTACTACTATAAAAGTTCGCATCGCAATGAGAGTATCATCAGTCCCATTTTGGACTTCGACTAATAGTGAAGGGTCAAAATGAAATCGGTAAGTTATGTTAAAAAAAATATTTAGAAATTAAATAATCAATAAAAATTATGCTTAGTATCTTATTAATTTAAAAACTTTATATTGTCCGTTTTAAAATATCGATTTAATAGTATATTGTGTATTAAGGGTGTTAAGGAGAAAGTTTCCATCGAGATGCTATTTAAAACCTAAATCCGTAGGACGAAGGCTTTAGTGACTACCATTTAAAATTTCTGTACCGCCCGTGTTATACACAATGTTTTTCATCGCTATTACGAGTTTATAAATCAAATTATAAAATAAAATAGATAAATAAAGTCACCAAAACATAATTCAAATGGCGGAAAAAGAAGTATCTATCAGCCACCGCAAGATGGCTCTAAATATTTAGAGAATTTTTAAATCAAAAAGTTTTGGCTTAACCCTTTACGGCGCTGAATGAGCAGTTCTGCTTTATATCATTTGACCTAGTAAAGAGGTTTAAAAAACAAATAAAATACCTTTTAACGCTGTAAGTCATATCTGCAGCAAAGCATTACATCGAATTAGTTACCTACTTTTCGCTTGGTAGCTGAATTTTCATGTTTTCGCTACTCGTAATATTCAATTGTTGTTTTTTTAATAATTATATTGAAAATATTGATGTAAAGTTGCTGAGAGGGGGCGGTATTTACACAGATAGGTTCGAGTTTTGTTTTGTTGCAGTTATACATCACTGGATAAACTGTTATATTTTATTTATTTATTGCTGACATTTATCTTTTCTTATTCTAGACCTAAACTTAGTTACACGTTAAGGTTTTAGGCTTCCAAATTTGTTGACTACTGATTTTAAAACATTCTTAGAGTGAGAATTGCTTAAATTATTCAGACGACATAATGATGTAGCCCAGACCCATCGTACATATTGTAACTGAATGATCAGAATTTATGTCAAGACTGGGATGAGAAACCCAAAATACCCAACCCCGAAGATTAGAACAGTGACAGCTTGCTACCAAACTTTGAGACCAATATCCACAAGTGGGGATTAAAACTATTGTGATTTGTGGTGTAAGTGGATATGGTTACAAATTTGAAGTTCACAGTTGCTAGGGAAATATATGCGCAAACTTAAGTCGAATATAAAAGTACGAACTGGCTGAAGCGCACTGGCGACCTAGTACAACTCATCCTGTACAAAAACAAAAATGGGCTTTGTCGGCATATCCCGCCTATATATATATAGCCATTAGATTGGTTCTGTTAGGTCATTGGCTCGTATGGACTGAAAAAAGGTTTCGGTGCAAATTTCCAGGATGTAGTGGAAGGTCCCAACCAGAATTTGAAAAGTGTAAAGTAGCCTTATATTTCATCAAACATAACAACTGTTTCCGTTCTTTTTACAATTCCTTAAATTTTTAGTAGTTTTAAACCATGATGCACATCTGCATCACCTTGTTTTTTTTTTGAAAATAAATACCTTTTCTTACATATATTTTTTTTCACTATTTTCCCCATAATTATATAGCTCGCTTTAACCTATTGTCAATAAAAAAATTAAAAAAACATTCTTGCGCCCTAAAGGGTTAAGTTGAAACTTGTAATTGATCGCTTGGCGCGTAGCTCATATTTTAAACCACAGATGGCGCTTTAATTCATACTTGGACAGAATAAACAGTACCACAGACTATATAAAAGTACTATACTAGTAACAGGATGCAAAGCGTGCGCGGTGCATAAATTTGTCATTATCACCCGGGGGTTCTGTGAACCCCCGCCTTGCCTTGAGGAAAGTAAAATCTACAAAGAAAGAGCCCGTGGGAGTAATTAAGGTTTTAGCACCGCCTTAACTATCACGTAATGACACTGTTTATGAGTAAGTGTAATGAAAAAAAAGAATTAGAGTGATGGCAAACATAGTATTATCTAATATTTAAAAATGATTTATTTTTCGAAAAACAAATACATATTTAAAAAGGGAATCATCTAGCTTTTTTGTAATTTTTTTTACACGGTATAAATTATCAATATCTCATAATACAAATGTTTCAGTTCAAGGTATTTAATATTCATAATAAATAAGAAAATCTGCAAATGATAAGGGGCCAAGCTAAAATAAATAAAATATTCCTATATTTCTGTTTCAGATCTGTATCGCCTTAATTCTGGTAGCAGCGGTAGCTGCAAATGAAACTGAAAAGAAACAATTACCTTTAAACAAAACTCTAGACAAACGGAGTTTATTTAATCTTGGATATGGCTATGGAGTTCCTGGCTTAGACCTGGGTTATATAGGTTCTAGCCGCGGGCTGGGTGGAGTTTACAACTCTGTGAACGGAGGCCAATATCCAGTCACTCTTGTCAAAGGTGTTCCAGTTGGTGTACCCGTTGAGAAACCTGTACCATACAACGTTGACAGACCTGTGCCCTACCCGGTGAAAGTTCCTGTACCACAACCTTACGAAGTTGTCAGGCCCGTGCCGTACAAAGTGAAGGAATTCGTCCAAGTTCCAGTTAAAGTACCAACTCCATACACAGTTGAAAAGAAAGTACCTTACGCAGTCCAAGTGCCAGTTGACAGACCATACCCAGTCCCTGTAGCATATCCTCAACCTTACACGGTCGAGAAACATGTACCTTACCCAGTTCACGTTCCAGTGCCTCAGCCTTATACAGTGGAAAAACGTGTACCGTATAATGTTGAAGTTAAGGTACCAGTGCCACAACCTTATGAAGTCATAAAAGAAGTCAAAGTCCCAGTTCCCGTTCCAGTAGACAGACCCTACGCTGTCCACGTACCCCAACCATACACTGTAAACAAACCTGTTCCTATCGCCGTCCCAGTTAACAGACCTTACCCAGTTCATGTAGAAGTGCCTGTTGATAGGCCTTATCCTGTTGCTGTCGAAAAACCAGTGCCAGTGGCGGTGAAAGTACCTGTTCCTCAGCCGTACACCGTATACAACAAAGTACCAGTTGAAGTACAAAGACCAGTTCCTGTACCAGTCGCTCTTCCTGTGGACAAACCCTACCCAGTCCACATTGAGAAGCCTGTACCTGTACCAGTGAACAGGCCCTACCCAGTTTTTTTAAACTGATGTTATTCGAGTTAGTGCCGAAAAAACTGAGGCTAAATTTGTCTAGGATAAACATTTCATATTTAATAATCTAATATAAAAAAAAATAGTAAAAGTACTATTACAGTAAATTGTTAAAACGAAATGAGAAGAATAAATAATAAATTAAAGTTAATTTTTGTATTATCTTTACCTTTGTGGTAATCACCAAAACATTGTACCTCTTGGACGTCTGGTTATAGTTCTGGATTAGATACCTAATATATCCAGATTGAAATAATCCAGAATACAGTGTATACTTTTTCCACTTATCCACTGCTATGAATAAAATTTTCTTATTTTACGTTGTAAAGTGACCTGATTAAAGTTGTACATCTTTTCCTAAGTCTATCCATTTATGTTGTCGCAGTGAATTGCACGCTATCAATCTAAACTCAGTTTGAAGAATCTTTCTTAACATTTAATGTGAACGTCTTGGTATAAATTTGGCTGTTCAAGGGTTAGATCACTTTAACATCTGTGTTGTGAAATTTAGATACAAATAAGAAAAGGGTACTGACAATTACCACACAAGTGCCTTTTACTTTACAGCTTTTCAAAAAATTTCGACATACATGCTTATAAAGCAGCTACTGCACCGTTTTCAGTTTCTTAATAGCGTCCATTATGCACTTGTGTTTTTTTTTATTTTTAGCAAGAAGAAATTATACTAAGTTCTTATTTTTGGAAAAATTAATTCGACGAGTTTGTTATAACATACCAATACTATTAGATTCCATTAGGTATCAACTTTTTACAACATTTCAACACTTACTTGTAAGTATGTACAAGTGTGTTGAAAACAGTCGTTTGACACTCGTTAGCTCTACACTTGGCTGAATTACGCCCTCGCCTACGGCTCGGACAACCCACAACCTCGTCTGTAGTGAGCAGCCTAGCTCACTTGTATCATAATGTACTATGAAAAAATTGCCGCTTTAGTAAACTTCGAACACAACGCTTTTGAGAAAGATTTCTTGAAACCAAAACGTTATAAAATTATAAGACTTTACGCAAACTAACATGTGATTTTTCATCAGATAGCGCGGATTTGATCATCATCATGGGGTTTCCATACAAGTTACATGGGGTTCCCATACAAGTTACCATATCTTGTAAATAAACCAAGGTAAAAATATTCTATTTATTTTTCAGCCTTCCCTCCAGCCACATTGGAAGTTTGATTGTCTGATGTAATTAACACATTTAGATATTTGTGATATAAACATTGAATGTTGAGAACTCTTACCACCAAACTAAAACACCGCAGATTCATGATAACTATCTATTTTTTAGTATATCCTCAACTGGGGAATATATCTAAGCTTCAGTCAGAGAATGTTGTTCTTTGCCTAAATAATATGAGTCTATGGATTAGTTACTGACTCAATTGTTGATTGATAGCTTAACTCGACATATATGTGGATTTTTTAAACTAAGCGATCCTATTCGATAACGAAATTCTGAAAATTTAAAACACATTAATTCAAAAATCACTTTTGAAATTTATTAGAGCTTTGACTTCCTACAAAGTTATAAAATTAAGTGACCTAAAAGTTTGTAGAAGATCTGTTAATTAATAAACAAATCCCACTTGAAATTACATAATCAACAAAGATGCTGTATAACAGAGATACCTATCAAACTAAAGTCAAACCTATATGTAGACGATGTTGAATATTAAAGAAGATAAACCTGAGTTAAGATCCTTGTATGACAACGATGACATAAGTGTATGGTTAAAATTAAATGAACACTGTACGTGTTTATTTAAATTTTTATACTTTAAGTCAGTTTAAATAGTAAATTAGTCCTTAAATAAGCTAAGAAAATATTATTATAGCATTTATCGGTAGCAATAGATATGTGGAACAAGTACGAGGTCGAGCCCGAGAAGTTAGGTGCCGTCTTATCATTTCATAAGGTACCCAAGAGGTACCTTAAGTGTCTAGGTGTGATTATAATCATGGTTAAAATTTAAATAAAATATTATTTTGTCATATTAGACAGGCATTCGATCTTGACTATGCACCTTTTTGTCTTCTAAGCTGTCTGTGCAGTGAATCCTCATCCCAAGTCTAAGTAACTTTGTATAAAATAGCCAGAAATAGAAAAAGGAAAAGAGTTTTTACAGCGGCTACTCCATCCACATACAATATGGATTATTGCAATATCAGGGGTATTCACGCAAATCTTAATGCAGTCCACCATCACCTCGAGACTGCGCAGCCGACCATTCTCTTTCTAACGGAGACGCAGATATCCTAAGTCGAGTGGGCCAGACGGTTACCAGCAGTGGTGTTTAAGCAGTGTGCTTCTGAGTTATGTCCTGTACTCACGCGCCTCTTCGCGCTTTCCTACCATACTAGGGAATTTCCGCCTTCATGGAAGACTGCGAATATGCAACCGGTGCCCAAAAAGGGCGATAGATCAGATCCATCGAATTACAGGCCTATCGCTATTACCTCTCTCCTCTCCAAGGTGATGGAGCGTGTGCTCAACACACAGCTTCTAAGATACCTAGAAGTACACGACCTGGTCAGTGACCGTCAATATGGCTTTCGCCATTTACGGTAGTTGCTCTGATAGCATGGACATTAATGCTGGTGTCACGCAAGGCTCTGTCTCCTACGCTGTTTCTACTGCACATCAATGATATGTTGGAGATCAACAACATACATTGCTATGCAGATGACAGTACTGGAGACGCCTATTACACGGGCCGTGCAAGCATCCCTCGTTCTGTTGTGGAGGAAAAACGTGAAGAACTTGTGTCTGAAATCGAGATCGGTCTGTCCAAGGTCTCTGACTGGGGATGGGAAAACTTGGTCCGATTCAACCCTTCAAAGACACAAGTCTGCGCGTTCACCGCTAACTCACTTCACTGTAGTCCCACAATTTCAGAACTCTCCCCTCTCCATCTCCAAGAGCATTGGGATCCTTGGTGTTCACATCTCCAGCGATGTTCAATTCCGAGATCACTTGCTAGACAAGGTAAAGTTGGCGTCCAAAAAACTTGGTGTACTCAACAGAGCGAAGCAGTACTTCACGTCGGGGCAAAGGTTGCTGCTTTACAAGTCGCAAGTCCGGCCCTATATGGAGTACTGCTGCCATCTCTGGGCGGGTGCACCCGGATACCAGCTTGGCCATACCGTATCAAGATATGCTACAGGAACTGGGTATGGTTTGTCAGCTGGTACTTTCTTTTCAACTGTGTATGGAGTTTTACTTTAACTGGACCTTGAACGAATTCCTTTACTTTATAGAGCACTTGTTTTACAACTTCGTAGGGTTGTAGTACAGGAACTTTGCCCGGGTAGGGTACAGATCTGTCAACGTTGTATGGTACAGGTTTCTCTACGGGTACACCAATTGGGACACCTTTGACCAAAGTAAATCTTTTTGTAATATCCCTGTGTGCTCCTATATTGGTGCCATAGCCAGGGTATAAGCATCCGCTCACAGAATTGCTGGTACCAATGTAACCCAGGTCTAAGCCAGGAACTCCATAGCCATATCCAAGATAAAATATACTGCGTTTGTCTAATGTTTTGTCTAAAGGTAATAGTTCCTTTTTAGTTTCATTTGCTGCTATCAACATTAAGGCTGTAACAAATACATAAGTAAATTATTTTCGCCTTATTTTCATATGTAAACTGTTTTTTGTTTTCCATTATATAAAAATATTTTATCTTGAAAAAACAAATTTGCAAAATGAGATATTAGGAATATGTGCAGGGCACATAACATCCTTAATTTTAAAAGCCAAAAGGTTAGGTGATTCTAGTTTTTTTACCATGTGTTTGTTTCTTTCAATTAACAAAAATAGTATTTTTGAATATTTCCAATATAATTTTAGTTAAATCTGATAAGTACAATAAAATTTTTAATATCTTCAAATAATGAATACCTTAGCAAAAATTTTGTTATGTTAATGTGATATTTAGTGTGCGTATTAGTCAGTGTGATTATTTTATTTAATAGCTATTTTTCGAAATATCACTCACCGATTTCATTTTGACCTTTACTAGTAGTTGATTTAATATTGACGCTGTGTTGTGATCTTTTACAGTAGTAGATAACAATCTATGGAAGTTCCGAATATTTTAAATTAATCGCCTCAATTGCTTTATGTTCGTTATTTTTTGGGGACAGACTAGTAAAAATGAAGAATGAGACATTTTACTGTTTTTGAAAAATCATACCACAGGTGGTAAAATAGTGTATGAAAATTTGTATGGGAATTCTGTTATTGTTGTAAATAAATCCAATAAAGTTAAATTGTTACTACCAAAAATGGATTTATGTTAAAAAATAAAATAAATTGAAAAAGTGGGTCAAAGGAGTAACAAAATTCTATTTATATTAGTGTATTTCATTGTTTTCCAAATTTTGGTCCTAAGAAAAAAGTGGTTTTATATATATTTAAAAGGCAATGTCTAGTGGACTAGAAATAAAATATTTCTTGGTTTTTTTGTCCCATTTCACCACTGGTGGTTTACCTGTTACTTGTCAGATGGTCAACTGGTATAATCAGACAATGGCTGAGGCAATAAAACTTTTTCAAACCCACTAAAAAGTCTAATTTTTTAATTCTATTACAATAAGACGTATAAGTCATCATCAAAACCAATCATCCTCGTCACCTTTATAATTTTCACGTGTTTGTTTTGTTTATAAACAAACTTAACTGTTTAGTAAAGAATGAATCGTCTGGTTGGTGTTCGGATCTTTCGAGCTAGGCTTTCGTTCTTTGCATACTCTGTGCGCTAGTCAGTTGTCATTAATCTGTGCGTCTCCTCGCGGCTACGTTTTTGTCCTTGCGATAATTTTTATATTTAATAGTTATAGTGAAACTAATCACACACACGAAAACAAACATACTACTCAATACACCCCATTTTACACAGAAAACGTTATCAAAAATATATGACGCCAAATTTGGGTAAGTCCATGCAATTTTCTTACGGCCTACGTGTGGCCTTTTAAGTAAACAAGTTGGTAGCTTAGAGCCTGGTTCGGACCAGATATAGGTATTTGGATCGTATTACAAATTATTTTAAATTGTCGGTTAGTTTGTTTTCGTCGGATTTACAGTAAATTACAATTTAAATTCGTGACGTCGTATAGTTCACCGGTCTTATCTCATATAATCGTTCGTTGGACATAATAATATTAGCTTATGACTTACCTACCTCTTTGTTATTGCGGTTAAAATATATTGGAATAAATAGGTTTTAAAATAGTTGTTTTATTAGGATGACGATAACGTAACAATTTGTGTAATTGTGTAGTCGGGGTTTTGTACATGGTAGTTAGGGTTTTTTGGGGTTTATATAGTAACTTGGTTGCTGTAACAAACTGTTTATGTAACAAAAAGAGTCGTTTGTTTGTGTCTTTGTTTTTGTTTTGGATTGTTTATTATGTGTTTATTTAGTTATAAAATATGACGTCATCGGTAAAGGAGTTCAGGGTTATTATAACGAATTTAGTGTGATGGTTTACATGTTGTTTAGGGTTCGTCACACGGGAAGATCGGACGTTTGCATTAAGGCAAAGAGCAGAATAGTTTCCGACAAGAGTAAATGAACTGAAACAGGCATACCAGGATATCTTATCGTTAACAGATGACGAAACTATCCTAAAGGCGGTAAATTCTGACTATGATTTTTGTACGTCAGTAGTGGACGAGGTTAACGAGGCTGTGTCGACATTAGAGACTGGCCCGCAGCCGGCAAGTAGGAAGGTTTCGGGACAAAATGCAACGAACGGTTGCCAACTTTGGATATTCCTCATTTTAGAGGATCATTGGATGAGTGGACTAATTTTATCACACTTTTTGATAGCATTGTGCACCGACGGACTGAATTATCTGACTCACAAAAATTAAGTCACCTTTTAACGTCTATCAGGGATGAGCCTCTCTGTTTGATAAAACATTTGGACATCACTGATGTCAATTATAATATATCCAGGGAGTAATTAGTGAAGCAGTACCAAAATAGCCGTCGCATTGCGGATACTCATGTGGCTGCCATTTTAGGGATTTCTCAACTGTCATTAGTTAACCAGCTGCGGCCCAATGACGTCAGAGCGCGTTTCGAACAGTTGCACGGAGGTGACTCGGCGTCACATATACCTACTTTTGACACTTTAGTGTCGTTTTTGGAGGACCAGAGTAGGAAGCTGGAGAATTTACCCGCCGAGCCACGATCGGGACCGTCACGATTTTTGGCTGCGTCTGGGCCCCGTCAACAACCCCAGTCTGGCCTATGCTATTATTGTTTAGGGAACACCTAGCCAAGGACTGTCGTCAGCCGCGACCCTGTACAAAGTGTGGTGGGGGTCACCACCCGGACTTATGTATGCCCATCCGAGAGGATGCTCCTCAGATGACTCATGCACGCGCGTCTCGGCACCCACTTATGTCCGCGTGGGACCCGTATGCTTTTACGGGTTCAAGCGTGGGGCATTATGAGCCACAGGAGCCCCGGGGCCACGTACGGTGCTCGGGTCGAGCCAACGCCCGTTGACTCATGGCAGCCGCTTCACCAGTCTCTCCACCACCTGTCACAACAGTTTTGCCCACCGCGAAGGTTCTAGTTCATTCTCCGCGCGGACCTGGTGTGGTTGTGCGCGCCATTTTAGACTGAGGCGCTCAGGGGTGTCTAATGTCGCTGTGGCTGGTGAAGCGTCTCCGCTTACAGGTACGTTCGCGGAGTCATGGGATTTCTGGAGTAGGGGGTCTACGGGTGGACAACGTCGTGGGTATAGTCTCGTTTTCCTTTTCCTCCTTGCTCCATCCTAGCATGCAGTATCATCTAGGAGCTGTTGTCCTGAGGGATATTTTAGGTCATCACCCTAAGGTGCCCCTGCCGACGGACGTGCTGGATCTCTCGTCCGGTCTGCAGTTGGCCGATGAAAGGTTCCACCTACCTGGTCCTGTGGAGCTTCTGCTTGGCGCTGATGTCCTTGGATTGCTCGGACTGGATAAGGCCATGTTACTTCAACCAGGTGGGTTGGTCGCTGTTCCGACTAATCTCGGATCTGTAATAATGGGCCCAGCACATTCTCTTGCCACTCAGGCGTCTACGGCTTCGCCGGTGCAGGTGGGACTATCGCTCGCTGACTCCCTTCAGCGCTTTTGGGAAATCGAAGAGCCCCCCCCCCCGTCCACGCCTGTGATACTCCTGGATAATAGGCGAAAAAAGGTTATTATCCATGGAGCGCCGGATGCGTCGTGATAAAGAATTCCGCACAAAATACGTGGATTTTATGCGTGAATACGAATCTCTAGGTCACATACAAATGGTAAGATACGGGTGGTGTTCGATAGTTCGGCACCTACATCTTCGGGTGTATCTTAGAACGACTGGCTGATGTCGGAACCTAAGCTTCAGGTAGACATTTCGGACATCGTGACTGGTTTTCGTCGCCACCAGGTTTTATTTGTGGCTGGCATTAAAATGATGTTCCGTCAGGTCATGATACACCCAGAAGATAGGCGGTTTCAGCTAATTTTGTGGAGAGTGGATCCGGCCTCTCCATTGGTGGTTAATGAGCTCAACACAAATACCTACGGGCTAAAGTCGAGCCCGTTTATAGCAATTCGCTCGTTGGGGAGGGATGAGCTAATCGGCTTGTTACGGGCAGGTGGTTATGAATTCAGGAAATGGATTTCCAATTCACCTGCCGTCTTAGAATAGAATAAGAATAGAATAGAATAGAATAGAATAAAATTTATTTGAAGACTTGCCGTCAGAACATCAGCAGGAGCCCCACTCGACTGGGATACCCCGTTGACCGGAGACTTGTCTCTTATTGGCTACGTTTTTATGAGACACTTTCGGACCTTCAACATGTCTCCGTGCCTCGGTCGATCTTACCCCCAGGTCGTTATCGGGCCAGTCTTCACGGTTTCTCTGACGCGTCGGAATCCGGTAATGCGGCTGTCGTTTATCTACGCACCGTTGACAGCAATGGTCATGTTCGCGTCAGTCTGGTGGTCGCAAAGAGTAAGGTTCCACCTTTGCGGACCAAGTTGAAGATCCCCAAGCTGGAGTTATCAGGAGCTGCATTGTTGACTCGACTCCTCAACCATGTCTTCTCCACCTTGGGTCAATGGGTCCAATTTGACTCCGTCACGGCATGGACAGACAGCCAAATCGTGTTTTCTTGGCTTAAGGCGTCCCTTCGTGGCCAATCGTGTCTCCCAAATCCAGTCTTCTGCGATGTCTCTGGATTGGCGTCACGTGCCAGGGTCCTTGAATCCCTCAGATTGCGCTTTACGGGGCCTGATTGCCTCGCAAGTCGTTACCCGCTCTGGTGGGGTCCTGACTGGCTGGCCCCTTCTGAGGACACTTGGCCTCATACAGTTGTGGAGTTTGTTGAACCTCTGCCAGGGTTAAAGGTCTTTGCTGTTGAGCAGACTCTAGACACTTCACCGAACTTCTTACTTAATCGGTTCAGTTCTATCAACAAGCTCGTTGGTGGCACCGGTTGGATAAAGAGATTTCTCCACAACTTAAGGTACAGGTCACAGCCAAGGACGTCTTCAGTCTTGTCTTCTGAAGAGCGTCAGGATGCTCTCCTCACCTGTGTTCGACTGGTACAGGCCCAGTCGTTTGGGAAGGAAATTAGTCTTCTCCGTTCAGAGAACGGGAAATTACGGGGAAGTCTTGCTCGTCTTAATTTGTTTCTGGACGAGTCGGAGTTTTTGCGAGTGGGTGGTGGGCTTCGTAACACAGAACTGCCCTATGGGGATCGGCATCCTCTATTGTTGTCCAAGAGCGGTCATTTTATTGAGTTGCTGACCAGGGACATCATATTAGGAACTGTCATGCCGGTCTCAACGCATTGCTGGCTTGTCTGCAGCGAGACTTCTGTATTTTGTCCGCCAGACGAGCAGCTTGGAGCGTCATTTTTAAATGTATCCCTTGTTATATGTTAAAGGGAACCTTGACCCAGCCACAAATGGGTGACTTGCCGTCCGATCGTGTCCGGCCCGCTCGACCTTTCGCTAAGGTTGGGTTGGATCCGTCCGTTGGTCCGTTTTTGGTGAAGACGTCAAGTGTTCGCTATGCCCGACAGCTTAAGGCCTATTTATGCGTCTTCGTCTGTTTGTTTTCCAAGGCTGTGCATCTGGAGCTCGTTTCAGCTACGGAGGCCTTTGTCGCATGTCTGTCGCGGTTTGTCAGTCGGCGTGGTCTCCCTCATTTAATTCGCTTGGACTGTGGTCCCAATTCCAAGGGTGCAGATCGCTATCTGAAGGAGGTCCTTCAGTTTTTGTCGTACAATCACATGTATATTGGTTCGGAGTTGTCCAAACGGGGCGTGACTTAGATTTTTGATCCTCCCGGCTATCCTTCATGGGGCGGTATTTTCGAAGCAGCTGTAAAGGTCGCCGTGTGATTGGAGAAACGGTCCTCAGGTTTGAGGAATTACAAACGGTATTTTGCAACGTCGAAGCGGTATTGAACTTACGACCGCTTTGTCCGATCTCGTTGGATCCTAATGACCTGGAAGTGCTAACTCCAGGCCTTTTCTTGATCGGTAGTCCTTTAACCTCCTTGCCTGAATACCCCTTCATCGATGTGTCAGTTAATAGGTGATCGCGTTTTCAGTTGCTTCAACAAATTACGCAATTGTTCCACCGTCGGTGGTCTTCGGAATATTTACATTTGTTACAACAACGGGTTCGGTGGACGGATAAAACCAACCCCCCACGCGTCGGAGACCTCGTCCTCTTAAAGGACTCAAATATACCGCCCTTGTAATGGCGTTTAGGTCGCATCGTGCAATTATTCCCCGGTGCGGACGGTATCCCGCGGGTCGCAGAGGTCATGGTAGGGGATTCAGTGCTGAAGCGTGCCGTCGTGACGCTTTCTCGATTGCCAGTAGATTAATGGATCTGGCTCGGGTTATCCTCATCCAGACACGGTCTGGCTGGGGCGGGGGTTTGTTTAGTAAAGAATGAATCGTCTGGTTGGTGTTCGGATCTTTCGAGCTAGGCTTTCGTTCTTTGCATACTCTGTGCGCTAGTCAGTCGTCATTAATCTGTGCGTCTCCTCGCGGCTACGTTTTTGTCCTTGCGATGATTTTTATATTTAATAGTTATAGTGAAACTAATCACACACACGAAAACAAACATACTACTCAATACACCCCATTTTACACAAAAAACGTTATGAAAAACATATGACGCCAAATTTGGGTAAGTTTTTCTTTAGTTTCTTTTTTAAAAGAGTACATACATAGTGAGTGCGTGATTTGTTATTCAAAGTAAGGGTCGTGACTCCGCATTGGATGCTAGAGTGACCCGCACCGTATTGATATTGACACGTGGCTAAAGTGGATCGAATAATGGATTTATTTCGTTAAAGCAATAAAATTCTAATAGGTACTATCTATGTACTGTGTTGAGATAAAATCATTTTGACTTTGCAAAAGCAAAAGAAAATTAGTAATTTAGGACGAAATATGATGTTACGCACTATTCTAAACGCTGCCCGGCCGTGTTTAATTCTGCGATTCATTCCTTTCATGACGTTAGACTAACTCAACTACACATTTTCTTTTAACAACTTCGAGTAGTTTTTCTGACATCGACTATAGCACGGACGCTAAGTACAAAGAATTTCGTACATTGACCTTTTACTTTTTAGCCTGTGTCAGTTGTCAAAATAGCAGTAATTTCTGATGACAGCGGTTGGTCATCGCATCTGAGCGAGCGTGACGGCAAATAAATATGCGCAATTCTTCCTGCTTCGCGTCCGTGCTATAGTAGAGGCATACGTAAAATGGGCATTGAAAATCGAACATGGCCTTTGTTTTATCCATTATGCTTTCAGGTCAACGACTTGTTGGGAAACTTGGCTAATATTTCCGATCATAATACGCAAAAACACTAGATTTAATGTCCAGTTATTATAATAAGCAGTTTTGGAAAAGTAACTATGTTCCAATACTCCAATAAAAATACATAAATGCTTACTAAAAGATATATATATGTGAGTCTGTTTGTTTGTTTGTTTGTTTGTTTGTTTGTCTTTTATTGCTTAACTTCGTCATTGAGAAAAAAAGGGGACCTGATATTTGGTGTACAGATAGTTTGAAATAGGACTGGAAGAATAAAAAGGACTTAGGACACCATTTTATTAAATAAAGAATTTCCACGGTAAAAGATTTTCCATGGGTTAAACCACATGAGGCACAGTTCATACTCACGTCCCATTCTGTGACGGGGTCTATTCAATGTTGGCACAGAGGTGGCTGTAGAGATGGTTAATTCTAGTTGATTTATATTTTTTGAACGATAAAAATGTTCCTTAATCGACTGCTCGGAATTAAAATAACTTTTGATATTAACGTTCTAAAATATACACCGCATAAATTTGTGGTCAAGTTAAAAATGGATTTTCGCCTCAAACATTTTGTTTTTGATACAAACAACAAAAGTATGATTCTTAAAGTTGTTTTGAAACTTAATTATTAATTAAGTATAAAATTGCCGTTTTGTAATGAAAAATTCGTCACTTTTTTTGTAAGATGAAATATATTTATTTAAACTTAACTTGTTCAAAATACTTTGAAAATTTAACATATTATTCAAAATCGTCTGGAAATAATCTTTAGTTTTGTTCTTGATATGTATTGTCGTTAAAATATATAGAAACATTTTTTTTATAGAAACTTTCCTCGGCCGGTTATTTATGTCATTAAAAGGTTAAATTTAATGAACAAGTTCAATCCAATGAAAAATGAGTGTTAATTTACCTATACAAGTACTTAACGTGGCTATTTACTTATTTCACTTCGAAATTAAAGGGCAGTTTTTTCTGCGTCCCTTTCTTTCGCATAAACAATGGGCACAAACTAAAAGCAGTCGGTGTTTCGATATTTTTTACAACTACCTCTTAGTACCCAATTGCTCACCTTTATAAATACATAAATACAAAAAGTAAACAACATTTATTTTTATTATTCTAGATAAAAGTGTAAAAATATTGTATGAATATCCTTAGTTTTTAGTACTGAAAAATTTTATAGAGAGCTTCACCACGTATTGAACTCTAAACATGGTAAACAATGGGCCAATAAAATAATTGTAAAGCGTTTTGGGCCAGTTTCATGCTAGACAGTTCCATAAGCATAGAAAATAAAAGATAATCTAGGCAATCCCTCAGTTCCAATTAGAATAATAATACTTTATCTATACCGCCAGATATCACTGTGAAAGAGCCCTCCTGCAATAATATCGAGTTTAAGACTGACCAGGCGCAAGTCTTTCTGCAGCCATAAAGCCCAGTGATGGGCTCACCTCCTGCTCGGGCAAGCCCCGAGGATAGCTTGCACCGAAAAGCCACTCTAGACTGTTGATAAATTAAATAAAAAATAATGTAACAATCATGTATATGTATATTATATGTATTTTATTTTTTTACCTTGTTTTAAGTAACACAAATGCATGTTTGTGATAAAATAAAAAATATTTTTAAAAACTAAGTTTAAGAGAAGGACAGTGTTATGTAAAAAGTATGGGGTAGATTCTAAAAAGTATGGGGTAAATTCTAAACTTCGAATAAACGCAGTACCCCGGTTACCCCGTGCACCCCGATTCCCCTGTGCCTTTCTGTGTTTGACTGTCGCTTTGATCTGTATATAACAGGTAATATAAGCTTTTTTAAATGCTGACGAAATAAAATTAGAGGTGAAGTTCGGAGTATATTACTGAAGTTGAAAGAAACGCGGATTATAAAAATGATAAGAATGATTTCTAGCTGCTGATAATCGTGTTTTTAGGAAAATGTAGAGTTGGTGTCATTTGGTTACGGCTTTTCTGTTATCAACCTATATATAAAAAATGACGTAAGTAATGAGCGAGCTTTTACTATTATTTTCCATATTCAACATTTTTAAACTGCACATTGCTTGTAACTTGTGTCACCGCACACACATATCAGCAGCTAAGAAGACTATCAGTCAGCCGTCCCGTGATGGACATCCCTCCCTTGGACTCCGGCCGAGCGGCGCCACAGTCTCCCGGTAATTACAAAAGTAAATTGACTTCCATGGATAACAAAACGTGAAGGTAAGCGCCACGACTAATATTTGTAAGAGAAGATTTACCTAAATTTTTTGAGTTGCATTTTGATTTTATAGTATAACATTAAATCCATTTACCTACCTATCAATATTATAAATTCAAAAGTGATTTCATTTGTTAGTATTTGCTGCACGTAATAGAGCGTTCAGTTGAGCTAAAATTTAGCACAAGAATAGTTAATGACACGGAGGGAAGAAACAACTTACATTTGAAATGGTCACGGAAGTAGTTGGCCATGTTTATATACAGTATGGTAATCTATTTTCAGGTTACATTTATTTTTCTAGTTTTCCAAAATTTACAGAGAATTTGACCCTCGCTATTTTTCCGTCGACATTGACACTTCCGGCCCCTTCCGTTTCTTCGACAACAGAGTAGCTTCCTGTAGATCCTTTTATGCGATTGATATATTCATTGGAAACAACCTTGCAAGTTTTGGTAAATCATGTTTTCATCCCTTCTTTATTTGTTCTATACTTCTCTAGCTAAAATGCATAGCCTTTTATGGATTAAAATGGAGTTTTCTTGAAAAAAAAATTTTTAAAAAAGCGCTTGATTTTTATTTATATCTTGTTGCTTATGTGTATTGCTTTATAAATTTTATGCGCAGATGAACCAACATTAAATATAAATAATCTTATTGCATATTAATATGATGGAGTTAGGAAATGAACCATCAGTTATTATATGACTTTCTTATGACTACTCAAAGGTTCAATTAATTTGATTAGTTGTTGCAAAATTCTCAAAGGATTTTTAACAATTTTCAAACTTTCAAAAATCCTTTGTTAGTAGCTTTGTGTTTGAATCAACATTACTCCCTTGGACTAAAAACAATAAGATTAAAATGTTAAAGAGCGAGTATGATTTTTAGAGTAGGTACGGTTTTGTTCAGGCAAAGGCTCCTTTTTTTATAAAATGGGCATATGTTAATATAATGATGTAATACGTTCATTAAATTATTTTCGGTAGATCTGCTGAATTTAAAAAGATTGAAGTTGCTGATTTAAAACAATCAATAATTTAGTCAAAAAAGTTTTTTATTATTTTTAAAAAGAAAATACATGAAAATTTTGCGTAAATCACTAAGAAGTTACCACTCTTTTTCCAGTTAGGGTTGGCGCTTAAATAAGAATAACTTAGCGATTTTTAACAACTTTATATTTCTTATCTCTTATTTAAAATTTAACTTTACTAATAAGAACAAAATTATATATTAACAATATTGATTAATATCGATGCTAAGAAAATGGATATTTACAATATTACATAGTATTAAGGGTGGTAAGGAAAAAATTACCAACGAGAGGCTATTTAGATTTAGAAGCCGAAGGCCAAAGACCAAAGGATTTAACGACTCGAGTTTGTAATTTCCATACCACCCATGTTACACACAATGTTTTTCATCGCATTTGCGAGCAAATAATAAAAAAAAATAAGGTGCATCAATAAAATAAATTTATCAAAATATAATATAAATGGCGGGAATAGAAGTAGGGAAAACAACGCTACCATCAGAATATTTGTAAATAAAAATGTTTTGACTTTTATATATAGGATATACTTGCTAGCATTACCGCCGCGGGTTCCTTTGCCTTGAGGAAAGTAAAATAAAGTTTACTGCAAAGATAAAGCCCGTAGGACTAATAAAGGTCTTAGCACCCGCTTTACCTGCACGTAATGACACTGTTTACGGGTAAGTGTGATGAAAAATATATTAAAAAGTTTGAAAACGTTCAAACTTTCTTGGATCATTTAATCTTTTTTCAAAAATTAAAATATAGGCTAAGTTAACTGTTTCGAATAAAGGTAAAGTAAATTGGTGTAAAACCTAATATTCTAACCTATTCATATTATTTAAAAATCAATTTAATTTCCGAATATTTACTTTCATAAAATATTTCTACAGTTTTTATTATTTTATAAAAAAAATCAGTTATTCGTAATAAGATGTCTGGTCATCTATCATGTGACTCGACAGCTTCGCTGTTATCAAGTTATAACGCTCAGTCGCGTCACTTCATCGATTCTCACCGGACCTCGTCGGACCTCACCGGACCTCACCGGACCTCACCGGACCTCACCGGACCTTACCGGACCTCACCGAACCTCGTCGGACAGCTGCAATGCTGCGATGTCATTACAGATAAGATGCTTTACTTAAAATTTAAGCATGATGGATGGTTATTATAAATCATTATATAATAATGATAGTTATTGTTTTTAAGAGGGCGATATAGGCCAGAAACCTAATTTCTGTAATTCTAACGCTGTGTATGTAAATGCACTATAAATCATTAGATAATTGCATATACATTACTATGAGATATATATGTTACATACTTCTTAAGTAATTTATACCGTAATAACGCCTTGAAACTTTTAATTTTTTGTATGGAATTTAACGTTTTTACCGTTTTGTAGTCACAGTTTCGGACTTTTTGATGCAATTTAGAGTCAATGCACTAGATAACAAGCTGTTCTAATTATTTAATCAACTTTCATTACAACAAAATGTAATACACGCTTTAAAAATTTGCACAAGTGTTGAAACAATGGTCACTTCCAGATTTTTTATTGCATTAAATACAATAAATGAAAATCATTCAGTGAGGTATTGCACTAGGCAAAAGCAACATTATAACATATTTTTTTTTCAATAATTTAGATTGTATAGCTGATTGTATTAGCCACAAAATTTGCACAAAAAACGGCGTATTTTCGCGGTCTAGCCTATACCGCAGCCTTAATTATTATATTTATTATTATTTTTTATTATATATTTATTCGAACCATTTTGGTACAGGCAATAGGTACACTTACGGATGTCTGGATTAAATAACAAAAAAGGAAAAAAAAAATCATAATAGTAGCGTGGCTGCTGTAAAATGGCATTGTCAAACATAAAAAAATTTGTAAAAATTAAATTATCAGCTGTACAGGGGCATTGTCAAATTACATAAATATCTAAGTGCTAAGTTTCAAATTGTATTATCAGCTATACAAAAGCATCGTCAAAATTAATTCTGTAAAATAATAGTTCAACATAATATTAATTATAATAAATAATATACACAATATTAAATATCATAAATAGTAGCTGCTGTACATGGGCATTGTCAATTTGAAAAAAAGAAAAAATAAAAAGAAGAAAGGAATTTTTTTATGTTAAATATGTAACGATTACTGTATGTCAATATCATTAAAAAAATGTCATAAGATGTCAATAATGTTAAGCATGTATTGAAATTTTGAATTTAGTGTCTGAGAGGTCTTTGAGTTCTTTTGGCAGATGATTATAGAACTGGACACAATTCATAACAAATGATTTACTTTTCTTTGACAATCGTGTTTTAGGGAGAACAAGGTTTTCTCTAGACCTTATTAAGAAATTGTGAACATCACTGTGCTTGACAAATTTGTTTAAATTTTTACAAGTTTATAGAATATTAGCTAGTATTGACAGGGAATCGTAAGTATATTAACTTCTTTAAAAACTTTTCTCAGTGACGACCTTGTACTTAAACGATAAATGGCACGTACTGCACGTTTTTGCAAAATAAAAATATTATTGGAATCAGCTGTATTACCCCATAAGAGAATGCCATATGACACGAGGCTATGAAAATAGCTGCAGTAAACTATACGTAGTTATTTTATTTTATGTTTTTTCTTTCATAGTTGTTGTAAATATCTCCTAAATATGTTATTGTTGGAATTTTCTTTGAAAGTTTGTAATGACATATTATTAAAACTAGAGGTCTATTTTCAGCAGAAAAATATGTTTAACGTGAAACAAATGTAAATTGTATCTAAAGCAACATCCGATAAGCTCCGAAATGACTACGTGTAGCCCTGGGGAATCAGGTCACTGTAATACGTGTCGCGACCAACAACATTAACTACGGAAGATGTATGAGCGTTGGGATTAAAAATATTTGTGTCCAGTTTTGTGTACGGTATAATGACCAAAGCCGTTGGACCTTTCTTTATCACGTCCTGTGTTCACGTTACTCAGTTAATTGAAACTGTATTTTGACGAAGGACTGACATGTGATGACGGTAAATACAAGACCTGCTCAGTTTGTACATCATATCAGCATTCATTGCGTTTTTAATATTGATAAATGTGCCTTATGTTAAAACAGTGTAAAGTCCTTATTCGTGGAGTAATAAAATAGAATTTTCTTTTCATTGTAAATAAGAACCGTTCCAATTGTTTCAATTTTTTTTATTATTATTTAGCATAGTTTTCTAAAACAATTTAGCTTTGTAGGAAAGATAACTAAATGTATTATTAACTGGATAACATAAAATTAGGTTATTGATTAGTGAGTAAAATGTGTTCGATATTTTCCAAAAAATAATTGAAAATACCGTGACAAACTCAACTGCAACGTATTGTAGTGAAAAAGGCATTGTCCTTACACTCCATTAACTCCATATTGACTGCGCACGTAAATTAAAAACAATAAAATGAAACCACTTGATCAATAAAATTCCAAGCATACTCATTTGACTTAGAGAAAACATATGTAAGAACTGTGATTAAAGTTAGTTGCGTCCGGATAAAAGTAACTTCCCGTGACGTTATTTATGTGTACGACATGTTATACATTCAACCCTAAATCATTTCCTCAATTGTTAAGGTCGTAGCAACCCTCCTGAGTGGTAAACCTAATTCAGTTACCTGCTGCATTATGAGCTATTTTAATTAAATATTTAGTATGACATCTGCTTAAGTGATAAAGTTGAGTAATTTAAAGTTACACAATGACATTATAAACTACCTGAAAAGTCTAAGGAGAGCGATATACGCAATTTTTTAATACTGGTACGAGCTACACGACGCAGCTACGCCGTTTACCCAATAAGCTACGAGCTACGCGTTGAATTGCCGATGTATGTAGCTCCACCTTGCTACGTGTAACTTTAGTCCTCACATTTAGTCTTCGATAACTGCTAATTCCTCTTATTTTATTTAACAAACAACAAAAAAACCCTATTACAAACATATTTAAACAGTATGTGAGAAGGCATTTGTAATTTTTATTATTATATTATATTTATGGATAGTATGGATAGTTTTAAGTGTATATAAGTATATGTATGTACATATGATTGTGCAAAAGTACTATTAAATATCTGAAATCCTTCACTCGATTGACGATATTTGACATTTTACGTGATGCGCCCCCTATGCTACATAAAAACAAAAAAATAATAATTGACATGTTTGACTTTGTTTTTAGTGGCTTACTAATTTATTTTTATTACCTCATAAGTATTTCGGTACATATTGTATACTTTTTAGCTAATTACCAAAGTATTGTATTATTACTTTAAATAGAACTTCTTGCCAGCTCTTTTTGGCAGAAATTAACATTGTATACATTGTATTGACGATTCAAAAGTGTTTGGTTGTTTACATGATTGTATTTAAATTATATCTTTGGCCCGAAGCCTACAGCCATTTTAATAAAAAAGTATATAAAAATTGAGAGTCCAATTTCTACTAACGAGCTAACACTAATGATTATAATAGAAGCTGAATTATATGTAAACTGTTTTGTTTTGCTCGCTATTTTGATCAAACTGTGACAAAAGTGTCTCTGAAGAAAATGGGAATGCTAGTTATCAATAACAGGGTATTAATATAATATTAACAAACACATTGGGGTAATACAAACATGCATTAATGGTTAAAGTGTCCGTGAAGGATGAACATCGAAACCATCCCTTACCCTCCTTTGACCGAGGAGCCGTGTCTAACCGATACCTATACAAGCTGTAGCAATCTCTTACTCTAGGGATCAACGAGGGCTACGACAGAATCAGAGTGAAAGTGAGTTCGTTTGTTTATTTATCCTCGCTTCACGTCGCAACGAAGGATCCAATTGAGCTGAAAATTGGACCAGAGATAGTTGAATAGATGGAGAGAGATTTTTATTCCTGGAAAATTCTATAGTTTCCGCAGAAATATTCATAAAAGAATTCCAAGAGGACGAATATTTAATAATATTTTTTTTTTTTTTTATAAATATTTGTGCAGCTATAGCTTGCTTTAGCCAACTTTATTACTACATTTAATAAGTCGCTGTAGAAATATCACGCCGATAACCAAATATCACGCCGATAACCGAATTTAGCGCAGGAAAAAGCTATTAGCATTAAGTTGATGTGGATAAATCTCGCGAAAGTTCATTTCACTGATGGTCCCACAATTAAAGCTTCGACGCCTATGAACTTATTGGCTATCGCTGCGTACGATCGGGGTACTTTTGGGCACAGGGTTTGCAGGGTGACCTTGCATGCCGAATAAAACACAGCTCGGCGGGGTCAGGTCGTCCTTTTGCGATTGGAAATTGCCGTGCTACCGTGGTCTTGTAGGCACTTCACGCAGTGGGGGCACCGTTTGCAGTTTCAGGCTAAATTACCATAATTCTGTGATAGTGATAGCGCTGCCCTGGGTAAAAAACGGACTGTTTGGTGTTTCAACTACCAACCCGAACAGTTTGCAGATTTCCTTTATGGAGAAAATCAGTCTTCCCTCGGGACTGATTTCGAGTACCAATAAAACTAAGTTTAGTGGCCTTTTTGAGCACCCGCCAATCATGCGCTGGACGGCTCGGACCTTTATTTCGGCCACTGGTATCTCGTGTGAAATCCCGCAAATACACGTGGAACATACGTAATAATTCATCCTCGAGTGCGTACGTATGATACGGGACTTTTTTCCCCATAATAATTTTGTCAGCGCCCTATAATCATCTGACGTTTGAACCTGGATTTTTATTCCAATTTCACCTATTTTAGGTTCTGTTGTCATGGAGCTTCTCTTCAGCGTGGCTTTGTTGTTTTCGGAATGGTGGTAACATTTGCCAGATTTAATTTTTCAGAGCGGTTGCCCAAGCCAAGGTTTGTGTCCACAACACTCGTGTGTAAACCTGGTTGGTTTTTTTTAACTTATCAAATGCTCTAAAGTAAAACAAACAAAATCGGTCAAGTGCGAATCAGAGCCACGCACGGAGGGCTCCGTACCACTACGCAATATATAACGCTGTATTTTTAGAACCCTTGGCATCATTTCAGAACTTGTCTTCCCCATCAGTTCGAAGAGCGATGCGGTCTGCCACTTGCCATTACAGCTTGCTAATTTTTGTATCATGTAAAAAAACACCAAGCATAGATCTCTCTATAGCTCGCTAAGTAACAACTATAAGCTTATTTAAGAGTCCAACAGTTAGGGAGCATAAGACATATCACAGAATACACCCAAGGCATCCATCAAGTCTGGATGAGTTAAACATTAGCAAACTGTTTCCAAGTAAGGAGTGAACTAAAGTAAATACTTAATTGGTTCTAGATCAGTTTTTCAAAAAAATACGTATAATCAGGTAGTATAGAAATTGGTCTAAAGTTAGACAGGTCAGTAGTACTACCTGATTTGAATAAAGGTATAACTTAGTAAAATAAAGTAGCACTTCATGAGATCAGAAAATACACCATACTCGAATAAATTTATCAAATATCAAAGCTAGTTCAGGAGCAATCATGAAAATTATACTTGGAACTAGGGTAACAAACAGAATGGCCCCAGAGTGTTTTTTCAATATAAAAGAGTTAAATGGTTTCATATCATCAGTATGGTTTACGTTACTAAAATTGATCTTTTTAGGCATTGTTTAAAAATTTCTTTTAATAATTTCTCTGCTTATAATAAAGAAGAGTACAGCGAGTTAGCAGTAGAGACTGGAATATTCAAAAAGTATATATCAAATAATGACGCAATCTCTATTTCTGATTTAAAAATAGTCTTATCAACCTCTTGGCAATATTCAGTTTTATGAGGCTTAGATTTTCCAGTCTCAGCATTGATAATAAATTTAAATATGGCAAGATTTTCTAAAAAGCCCAAACATATATATACACATGTGTGTATTAGTCAGTCGGCACTAAATTGCGAGCTGTTGCGTTGGTGACATATTTTTTCTGATAACAAAATGATTACACTATTGCAAAGACAAAATGCAGCGTTAGACAAATTTTCCACTTTTTTCTAACTTGATTAGACTATCAGGTAAACGCTTTCATACAAATTTCAGGCCAACAAAGTATACTGTAGCGTAGACCAAGAAAGAAGAGTAAACGGTCTTCTTACGATAGTTACGCTAGCTAGTAAGTTTCAAGAGCAAAATAAAGTAACGAGATATACCTGAGCAATATTCATCTGTCGAGAATGGGTCCCGATACCCAGCCGGCTGCAGTTTACGGCCGACCGGACAGTAAAAGACAATTGTTCGTCTTCACATTTGATTACTTCGGCCACTTCCTTATACAGAGCAAGCGGCTCTGTATATTTATTTGGCGGCGGCATTTTGTTTACCCTACAGGTAATTTTGATTCATACAAACAGTTTGGTTAACTACTGACCCTATCGAACTCATGACGCTTCTGTTCCCATTGGCCGATTCGACTCATATATCAAAATTATCTTCCAATCACTTCTTGGTAATTATACACAATATTTAAGTAACGACACAAATACCTGTAACACAATGTCAGAAGCATTATGACATGATATGTTTTTGTGTAATAAATAACCAAATTACGTATTGTAGCTAACCTTTTTCATTTTAGGAATTTATATTTCAAAATATAACAGCAAAATTACTAGATAAAATATCGTACAAGATTTTGTTTTTTGCAAACGGTATACAGTTACGGTTGGTTCCTGCGTTCACAAAATGTCAGTGTTTGAGATCCGGTAGGTATTTACTGGAGTCTCAGTGGCTCCGTGGGTAGTGGCCCGACTGCTGATCAATGGGCGTGGGTTCTATTTCCGCATAAGATAAATATTTATTATTTGTGGTTATCTTGAGACTGGTTATTTCCTATGTATAATATGTATTTATTTAGAAAAAAAGGTTCATATATGTATTAGCATTATCCGTTGTCTGTTATCCATAGGACAAGCTTTGCTTAGTTTGGTACCAGACAGCGCTGTGTGATATATCAAAAATTATTTATTTATTTATTATTTATTTTATGACAGATAATAATTTTTGCATGATACATTATTTATTTAATGACACATTAATATCTGAGCAAGGTACATTTTTTGACTTTATGACACCTTAATATTTTGCATATTACATTATGTAAATCAAGCTGCACTATGTGCTGCACATTGTATTTTTAACTTATCCAGTCACGTTTATAACTTGACTTAGGTAAATCCACGGTGAAAGTCTAGTCTAGCTGGAACTGTTCTGCCCTATTTGCTTCAGCGCGAGTGGTAGTGTGTAGCGCCCTCTAGTGGCGAGTTACATCAAAATTGCCAGCAAAGATAACTTCAACAAATAACAACTTCACTTAATTTCGATGTGCCAAATTCCATAGTTATCGGTCAAACGGTGTAAAAGTTCATATATATATATATATATATATATATAAATATACCAACATCCATTATAATAGTAACGGTGAAGTTTCGGAAACTTATTAAAAAAAATTAAATTTTTGTCTCCATAAATTTTCATTACATCATAGTAGAATTACAATAGTCAAGTAAAATAAATAAATTGATAAATAATAATCTTATACACAAGTACAAAAAATCTCGTTCACAGGCAGTTAGGTAATTCTTTCGGTAAACTTTCCCCTGGCGTCGGACAGTCAGTGGCTTTAATTAAAAGCCTCGTCACTCTGTCATCATCACTCTCGTTGCTTTTTTCTAGAACTTCTTAAACGGAATCTGACGGAAAAAATAATATTGGTTGCCGACCGACGCGCGACGAGGCGGAAAGTATTTGTAAATTTTCTTAAAATATTTATTACACCTTTACTCGTTCGATCGACTAGAAATTTGAAACGAAACTTAAGGGGGCACCGAGCTTCTGGCACTAATTGATTTTAGGTATTCTATGCGCACCTAAAGCTAAGATGGGCGGAACTAGCGCGAACTTAGGAATTTCCTTCTCATTATTTAAAGAAATACACATTTTGCAAATGTAACATGTATACGTTATAGGAAACATGTCGTTTTCAAAAACTGATGACCTTTTGTGATATATTTACGCCGCACTCAGGGTTATTCTTCTAATGATAACTTTAGATTTTTTTTCTATTGAGGAAAGTTAAGTAATCATGTTTCTAAAGTGTATGATTTACAGAGTGAATCCTTAAATATCTTACATATTACTTGCATAATTAAAGATAAAGTAATAACAATATAGCTAGGGATCAAACGAACGCAATTATTTTGCTTTACATAAAAAAAACCCGTCGTTCTCTTAAGTAGAACACTTTACTACTAAGATGACCTTCATCTGCAGCAGTATGTTATTTCAAGGTTTATCTGAAACAGTCTTCATTAACTTGAATCTTCGTATTAAGATAGTACTTTGACGGACGAGGGTTGTATGGCCTAAAATAAAAATGTGGTATGTTTAAATTGTATTATTATCATTTTTTATTTTCTATAATTTGATATCGAGTTTTTTACCGCATTCTCCTAGGTAGCAATCTACATTATAAACAAGGATTAAGTAAGGATTAAGATTAAGTATTCAATAACTTTGACGATTCAAAAGTGTTTGTAAAAACTTAATTTTAATTAAAAATTGACTTTGATTTTGATCCCAAAAAACCTTAAACGAAAGAAAGGATGTGTCATGGATTGGATGTACTTACTGTGTAAAAGCAAAGAAAAAAGTATGACAGTGACAGGAGATTTTAATAGATGGAAGGTAAAGAGATGTTTTTTTACCGTTGCTATAGGGGCCGCGCCTTACGCACGAAACGCTAGGTTCCGAACTCAACCTGTTTTGTTTTTGGCAACACTTTATGGTCTGGTCATCGTACTCAACCAATTACACCTATGGAGGTAAGTTATGTCACCTTGTAGTAATTTGGGTTAGATTGTACCTATCATCATTGAAGAAACAATTTTGGTAGCGAACGAGGTTATCGACTTGCATTTGGCTTACCTCTGTACAATTGTTGTACCTACATATCAAATTTGTTGTAACCTGAACTTGATATTGGCACCTTTTATGGCACTTATCCAACCCAAGTAACATTTTATATTGTTTTTAATTGCTCTTACTACTGGGTTGGCATACACAAAAACATAACACTATTAATGTTTTTAATAGCATTTTGTTTTCACTGTTCATACTTTGTCTATAAAAATTTGTGTTAAAGTTTAGTTAAATACATAGTTCACTTATTTTCTGTTTATTCATATAAAATGGCCACACCTAGAACTGTTTTGGTTGGAGGCTTGCGTTGGTTAGCAACGGCTGCAGCCTTGATCACAAAGCCGGACAAAGATGATCCCCTACTCCATAGGTATGATCAGCTAAATAGTAGGATGAACGCCATTTGAAATGCTTATGAGCAAGCCATTGTGGGCATGCATGAAGGAGGATGTGGCTAAGCTTACCATAAATTTGAACCAGGCTGAGGACCTTTATGACCGGATTGTTATTTACGTTTTTGGTAACAAGCAGCACATAGTAGAGACATTATGTATATTAATTGTTTATTTTTGGCCTTATTGTGTTGTTTTATCCAAAAACATATTTTTCTTTGTTTCTTTCTATTCTTATTAGGGTTGCACAGATTCGTCGGGCTAAGGCTAAGACCGTTGCTTAAGGAGGAATGTGCCAACTTTGTGGTGTTGACTCAGGAGATTCCTTCTTCTCTGCAAAATTTGGACCTGCCAACATTTATGGTGTTTTAGGAGAGTGGCGGTCCTTCATAAATAGGTTTAACGGTTTTAGATCACAATCGGTCAGATCTTACCGATTCACAAAATTTCTCGTATTTGCTGGGATCAACCGCTGGATAACCTTATGACATGATTAGGCATTTGTTTCAGGATGAGGCTTGTTAAAAAACTGCCCGAGACTTATTTTATAGACGCTATGACAATATTAAATAAATTGCTTATACCTATGTCAGCGCATTATTGCAATTGCCTAACATTTCAGAAGTGGCAAACCTGCAGCGAGAGGACTAAAGGGATTAGCGCTTCAGGTAGACAAGGATTGGTCCATTTGGCCCTCTACCATCTTACACCGGAAAGGAACCGTTTTGAGTTTATTTGAAGCGGTGAATCGGCCACCATTATCTCTACCTTCTCGATATGGAGAAATTTCTGGAGGATAAGTGCCAGAGGGCTGAGAGTTTTTTTTCTGTTCTTCGTCACGCTGCTCTTCTTCAGCCGTCTCCACGCAGAGCTGCACTAGCACCACGGCAACTGCCCCAAAGGGCCCCTGCACCCCGCCCTCTAATTAAGAGGGTCACTGGGACAGCGGCCAGGCTAACCTCAATATTTTACTATCGTGGGCCGAACCACTTTTTGGCTTCGTGCCCAACATATTTGAAGTCATCGATCCACGAGCGTAAGCACCGTTTATGGCGTGTTTGTAGTCGGAGCATATGATGCCTGATTGCAGTGAACCTGGATGCGCCAATTGTAGGGATCGTCACTACCGGCTATTGTGCAGATTAACAAAGGGTGGTTTGCACCCACTGAGCTCATCCAGGAAAACACCGACTCAAAGTGTAAGGATTAGAATTGGTGCCCTTTCGCGGGTTAGAAACAGTGGCTCTCGCCCCTCTTCTCCACCTTGCTCTCCTCCCTCTTCACCATGCTCGGCTCCTCGTGCCGGTCTGCCTCAGTTGGGGGTCTCCCTCGAATGCGAGTGCCTATGAACCCTTTTAAGTTGCCTACGGGTGGGGGCTCTTCACCGCCCGCCCGTCCTAGTATGCGAAAAGTAAGTTTTTCACCCCACCCTGACTCTCAAGAGTCCTTATCGTTTGAGCAGGAAGCGCACACTGAATACACGAGGTATTCGCCGCCTATTGAGGAGTACCTGAGGTTATGATATTATCCGTCTCAATTTAATAGGTCGAGACCCCTTTAGGCCCCTTATCGGCCCTCTAATTCAGCGCTTATGAAGCTTCCAACGTATGTTGCAAGTTGGCATCCGTTACCACGGTGGGATCTTTCGCTGCCACAACTAGCGAGTGCGAGACTATCTGTAGCGAGTGCAGCTTCCTCCTTCGATACCAAATTAGCACCACTGACAGTTGTGCTGCCCACTGCACAGGTTCGAGCCTTCCCATGCTGTGCCTTCTTTGTGTTATTACGGGCATTACTCGATTCGGGTTCTTAGGGTTGCTTGGTATCGACCTCTTTGGTAAGGAAGCTGAAGTTGTCTCCAGCTGCGGATTCTATTCGAGGCGTTGGTGGCCTTAAGGTCTCAATTCTTAGAGGTCAGGTTACTATTGTTATTTCTCCCCACCATAACTCGCTTATTCGTTGGACTATTTCAGCCATGGTGACGGATGATATCTTGGGTGATAAACCCTAAGTTTTGCTTGCGCCGGAAAATACTAAGTTGACAAAGGGCCTGGCGTTGGCTGATCCTGATTATCATCTTCCCAGTTCGGTGGATCTACTTCTCGGTGTCAATTTTCTACGTCAATGCAACTTAGGAACGGCTAAAATTCTTCAGGTCGGTGGGTTGGTGGCACTTCCCACAGATTTTGGTCATGCCATAATGGGCCCAGCACTTCCAATTTGTGCTTGGTTCAGACTGACCCTGACTGGCTCCTCGGTATGTCCTTTGCTGATGCAGTTCAGCGCTTTTGGGAAGTAGAAGAACCTCCTGCAACTCCTAGGTCTGACCCGGCTGATAAAGAGTGTGAGGCTTTTTTTATGACTAATACCGGTCGATTTTCGACTGATAAATTCATCACTCGGCTCCCATTCTTGTCGAACCAACTTGCCCGTGACCTCTCCAGGATGCTAGCCGAAAAACGGCTCTGTCGCGATTGCCGATTTGTATCTGGCAACACTCTATGGTCTGGTAATCGTACTCAACGAATAAAAATAACCTATTTTGTCAGAAGGGTGTGTTGTTTTATATTTAAAAGTATTTTGTGATTAATTTTTCAACTACGTTGCACCAGGTTAGTTTAACTTATTTATTGCTTTAAATTAGATCTTGTCCTTACCTTTTATGTCCTCTCTCAGTTTAAGCTGTAATTTAATTTAGAAGACATAAGACAGAGAGACGTTGTTCTTTAAGGTACACCAATAACACCTATGGAGGTAAGTCGCCTCGTAGTAATTTGGGTTAGATTGTACCTGTCATCATTGACGAAACAAATGTAATGGATAATTAGGAATTCTTGGTACGTTTGGCAACGCAAGAATAAATTATAATAGAAGTATTTTGCTAAAGAAATGTTTAGAATGGAACCTTGCGTGACAAATGCAATGTTTGAACCCAAAAAGGTCCATATATTTATGAGAAATAAGTTTGGTGAGCAATATCTTTATATGGTTATCCAATTTGAGGCTAATAAATACAAGGTAAACATCTAACTTCAGACGGTCTATCAGACGGAAATAAGTTAGGTTTGTGTCTAATACAATATAATATACGGGAAAAGATTAAGAAAATCGTTAACATGTTTTATTTCGATGTTAAAAAGAAAGTTGTTCTTACTTGCAGTAATTTGTTTTAAAAATCGTTAAAATGAATGAGTTATCATTACGTAACGTGATAGTTCGTCAACTTGACACTTGGCGACCTCCGTTAAGGAAATGTTGTTTGACGTCCATTCACCTACGTACTAATGGTTTTGGTTCTTATTTATAGTCTTATAAATAGATTTATTATGTTTAATAAAAACTGTACTTTAATTGTAATTACTTTAAAATAGAAAGATAAAAAGGAATATTTCACGATTTACGAATTACGATTACGAATAATCCCATCGACTTTGTTATATTAATTATTATTCTCATTTGGCAATTCTAAATTATTTGCGATTTGCTTTTCAAATTATTGTAACTTAGAAAGTTCACCGACATAACATAACATAGCATGAATACGTGAAAACAATCTATTTATATAAAAATGGCTATCAATTTTTATTATTTTGTTTTCACATATTAACTTTCACTAATAATTATGGCGCCACGATATTTTAATTTTTTATTTGCAATTCTGTTCATTCTTAGAAAAAATGTGCGTCGTACGTATCTTATATATTATTGCAACTCAACTGTTATGTTTTTCTGTTTGTTTGTCTTATAGTGTGTAGTGTGTTTTGTATAGCAGTGTGTAGCGTGCTTTATATAGCAGTGTGAAGTGTGCTTTACTCGAGCATCCTACAATGCTGTTCTATAAATGGCGTTTAAAAAGTAATTTATTGTTACTAGCAGCAGCAATTAGAAATAAGACCATATGTAACAATAAATACTCCCAATATTTAATTCTCTCGAAGGTGATGGAGCGTGTGATCAACCCACAGCTTCTAAGATACCCAGAATTCCACGACCTGGTCAGTGACCGTCAATATGGCTTTCGCCACGGTCGCTCGACTGGTGACCTTCTAGTGTATTTCACACACTGATGGGCACTAGCCATTGAGAATTAGGGGGAGGCATTGGCATGTAGCCTGGACATAGCGAAGGCGTTCGATCGGGTCTGGCACCGGGGTCTTCTATCGAAGTTGCCATCTTACGGAGTGCCCGAGGGTTCGTGCAAATGGGTGGCTAGCTTTTTGTCCGACAGCCGCATACGAACCGTATTTGACGGTAGTTGCTCTGATAGCATGGCCATTAATGCTGGTGTCCCACAAGGCTCTGTGCTGTCTCCTACGCTGTTTCTGTTGCATATGTTGGACATCAACAACATACATTGCTATGAAGATGACAGTTCTGGAGACGCCTATTACACGGGCCGTGCAAGCATCCCTCGTTCTGTTGTGGAGGAAAAACGTGAAGAACTTGTGTCTGAAATCAAGATCGGTCTGTCCAAAGTCTCTGACTGGGGATGGGAAAACTTGGTCCGATTCAACCCTTCAAGGACACAAGTCTGCGCGTTCACCGCTAAGAAAACCCCATTCACTGTAGTCCCACAATTCCAGAACACTCCCCTCTCCATCTCCAAGAGCATTGGGATCCTTGGCGTTCACATCTCCAGCGATGTTCAGTTCCGAGATCACTTGCTAGACAAGGTAAAGCTGGCGTTCAAAAAACTTGGTGTACTCAACAGAGCGAAGCAGTACTTCACGTCGGGGCAAAGGTTGCTGCTTTACAAGTCGCAAGTCCGGCCCCATATGGAGTACTGTTGTCATCTCTGGGCGGGTGCACCCGGATACTAGCTTGGCCCTTTTGACTCGGTTCAACGACGGGCTGTGAGAATTGTCGACTATCCCAAACTCACTTGCGGTATCGAGCCCCTAAGTCTGAGGAGAGACTTTGCCTCCCTGTGTGTGTTCTACCGCTTGTACAATGGGTTGTGTTCTGAGGGATTATTCGAAATGATGCCCACGGCTACTTTCTACCATCGCACCGCTCGCCATCGGCAGGGAATTCATTCTCACACTTTAGAACCGAAATGGTCGCGTACAGTGCGGTTTCAAAGAACCTTCCTCCCACGAACGCTTAGATTGTAGAATGACCTCCCTGCCAAGGTTTTCTTTAAGGACTACAGTATGGTGTTCTTCAAAAAAGAAGTTATTAGATTTCTGAAGGGTCGGCAACGCGCGAGTGATGCCCTTGGTGTTGCAAGCGCCCATAGGCTACGGTGACCGCTTACCATCAGGCGGACCGTAGGCTTGTTTGCCAACTTAGTGGTATAAAAAAAAATCAACAACATGCATTGCTAAGTAGATGACAGAACTGGAGACGCTTATTACACGGGTCGCTTATTGCAAACATCCCTCGTTCCGTTGTGGAGGAAAACCGCGGACATCTTGTGTCTCAAATCGAGACTACACTGTCCAAGGTCTCTGACTGGGGACGGGTAAACTTGGCCCAATTCAACCCTACAAAGACACAAACTCTGCGGGTTCACCGCTAAGAAAACCCCATTCTCTGTAATCCCACAATTCCAGAACACTCCCCTCTCCATCTCCAAGAGCATTCGAATCCTTGGTGTTGACATCTCCAGCGATGTTCAGTTCCGAGATCATCTGCAGGACAAGGTGAAGCTGGCGTCCAAACAACTTGGGGTACTTTACAGAGCGAAGCAGTACTTCACGTCGGGGCAAAGGTTGTTACTTTACAAGTCGCAAGTTCGGCCCCATATGGAGTACTGCTGCCATCTCTGGGCGGGTGCACCCGGATACCAGCTTGGCCCTTTTGACTCGGTTCAACGACGGGCTGTAAGAATTGTCGACGATTCCAAACTCATTTGCGGTATCGAGCCTTTAAGTCTGAGGAGAGACTTTACCTCCCTGTGTGTGTTCTACCGCTTGTACAATGGGTTGTGTTCGAAATGATGCCCAAGGCTACTTTCTACCATCGCAGCGCTCACTCGCAGGGAATTCATTCTCACTGAACCGAAATGGTCGCATACAGTGCGTTTTCAGAGAAACTTCCTCCCGCGAACGCTTAAGTTGTGGAATGAACTCCCTGCCAAGGTTTTCTCCAAGGACTACAGTATGGGGTTCTTCAAGAAAGAAGTTATTAGATTACTGAAGGGTACCGGCAACGCGCGAGTGATACCCCTGGTGTTACAAGCGTCCATAGGCTACGGAGACTGCTTACCATCTGGCGGACCGTAAGCTTGTTTGTCACCTTAGTGGTATAAAATTATGACTAACTTAATTTTAAGAACTTAACTGTAGATTAGTGTAATTCGCGTAGAACTTAACGATAAATTTGTTGTTTTTTACTATGCATCCCTTTTTTGGGTGTAGGCCTTCTCCATCGTCTTCCATAGTTTTAGATTTTTTCCTAGTATGATCCAGCCTTTTCCAACTTTTTCTTGAATATCATTAGCGTACCTTTTGTATGGTCTTCTGACCTTTCGTTAGCCGCCCGGTCCTTTTCATTTTGTGCTTAAAATTGACCATCTATTAATCTTTAAGTCAGCCGACAGTGGCAGTGACCAGCCCATTGCCATTTTAGTTTTCATGCGTGAGTAAGTGCGTCCGTAGATTTGGTTTTTTGCCTAATGATGTCACTTCTAATTTCTTAATCTGTCTTGTCGGTTAAAGATGTTAAATTTTTTTTTTTTTTATTTATTATTTGCTTATTCGCATCTACATAAAAAAAAAACTTTTAAAGTTTATTAAAACATTACTCCGAAATGCTTAATTTTGAAGTTTGTATTTCGATTTTCAATATAAACTTCAAATCCTCTAATTTCAGTTTTACAGTTAAATTTTATAACTTCAACGGGAAATCGTAAAATTTGATGCATTAGTTCAATATACTCGTACCTATGTTTTAGTTATCTTTGCATTATTTACAAAAAACTAAATAATACAAACAGTAATAAAACACCTTAAGTATTTAAAAAACAATATAAAACACGTCTCTAATAAACAAATCAGCTAAGTCGATATCAAGGATCAACACGACTTAAGGCTATTAATACAATTAAGACTATTGATGTTAAATATTAGGAAGTATTTTAGCTGTCGTCAAATATCTTCTATAAAAGGTCGCATCGCAATAAGGGTGTCATCCAGTCCCTTTTCGGACTTTTACTGTTTCGACTGCTGAAGGGGCAAAATGAAATCGGTGAGCGATAGCCTATAAGTTGTTGATCACTAATTTAATATTATTTTTATAGTAAGGAATATATTTAATATTATTACCATAAATTTCTAATATTTTTTATTTAAAGATGCAATATTCATCTCATAATTCAAATAATATAATGCAAATAAGAACGAGATAAAAAATAATTCACTTTTATATTTGTTTCAGATTTGTATCGTCTTAATTCTGCTAGCAGTGGTAGCTGCAAATGAAATTGAAAAGAAGCTATTACCTTTAGAAAAAACATTAGACAAACGGAGTTTATTTAATCTTGGATATGGCTATGGAATTCCTGGCTTAGATTTTGGTTATATAGGTGCTAGCCGCGGGCTGGGTGGAGTTTACAACTCTGTGAACGGAGGACAATTTCCTGGCAATGGCATCAATTTAGGAGCACACACAGATATTACCAAAACAGTGACTCTTGTCAAAGGTGTTCCAGTTGGTGTACCCGAAGAAAACCTGTACTATACAACGTTGATAGATCCGTGCCCTACCCGGTCAACGTTCCTATACCACAACCCTACGAAGTTGTCAGGCCCGTGCCCTACAAAGTGAAGGAATTCGTCCAAGTTCCAGTAAAAGTACCAACTCCATACACAGTTGAAAAAAAAGTACCTTACGCGGTTCAAGTTCCAGTTGAAAGACCGTACCCAGTCCCTGTAGCTTATTCCCAACCTTACACGGTCGAGAAACATGTACCTTACCCAGTTCACGTTCCAGTACCTAAGCCCTACACTGTAGAAAAACGTGTGCCGTACAATGTTGAAGTTAAGGTACCAGTGCCACAACCTTATAAAGTCATAAAAGAAGTCAGAGTTCCAGTTCCGGTTCCAGTAGATAGAACCTACGCTGTCCACGTGCCCTAACCATACACTGTAAGCAAACCTGTGCCTATCGCCGTCCCAGTTAACAAACCTTACCCAGTTCATGTAGAGGTGCCTGTTGATAGGCCTTATCCTGTTGCTGTCGAAAAACCAGTGCCAGTGGCGGTGAAAGTATACAACCAAGTACCAGTTGAAGTACAAAGGCCAGTTCTTGTACCAGTCGCTCTCCCTGTGGACAAGCCCTACCCAGTCCATATTGAAAAGCCTGTACCTGTAACAGTAAACAGGCCCTACTCAGTTATTTTAAACTAATCTAATTTTAAGTCATTCAAGAGAAGAATAAATAATAATTAAAAGAAATATTTGTATTATTTTAACCTTTATTATATTGCACCGACATATTTCACCATCTAGGTGTCTCGTTAAAATGAGATGGTGTGTTTCTATTCTTCTTTTTGTCTGTTCTAGTTTACTAAAAATAACTACTAAAAGTGTTTGGTTTCTTGTAATTACTATCTCAAGTAATACTTCTGTCGATAAATATATTGTTTTTAAATACGGTGTATGTATGTATGTATGTATATATGTATGTCCATGTAAGATTTTTTTTATGTTTTTTTTTAATTTGTATAATTTGTTTATTTGGTATCATATATATAATACTAACATATATTTCAGTTCATATCATTATAATGAAGCAAATCATTAATAAATGCACGATTGCACAACCTACCTAACTATATAAATCTTCCTTTAGCCATAGGCTATTTAGCGGAAATCGCTTCTTTGTGATAATATCGCCTACAGTACATTGCTAGATGCAGCATAGTAGTGTTTCTTAGCTTATTAAGGTATTTGTTTGGTGCATTATAAATAATATTTAATTTTGTTATTTATTGCGCTTTATAAGACCATTAGCTCAATAGCGCGTTCTGTAGACGCGAGTCGGTGTGCAATTCGTTCCTAAGGTTTGAACCAAATAAAGCAATATGATTTTTTTGCGAATTAATTTTTTTGTTTGCCATCAAATTTTGTGGATAGGACCACTTTTAGATTTTTATGTTGTTTTGTTTGTACGAAATAAAACACAGAAATTCAAATAACAAAGGTTGTACGTAAAGGTTGCAACGAAGATTATTTTAAAACCAATATTAAAATCCTATATAATTTGATGCTGAGGATTCGCCTACAAATTTGTTTTGAAAGAAAAATATAATGAAAAATTGCAAAACTAATTTACCTTAATTTTTTTTGTCGTCTCAAAATACAGCTTCTTCACATTGCTTCAAATAAGATGCGCACTGAAGCTTAAAGCTCCTACAGCTAAAAGATAAACAAACTGACCTGTTGACACAATAATTAATTCCTTTCATTACCCCATATAACATATATAACGCTAGACTAACGCATTAATAAATGCGTTCTGCTTATAAAAGTACCCTCTTGTTAAAATGTTTATCCGGTGTTTCTAAAATACATAACATTAGCATAAAAAATCTTTCTACATTGTTATTTTTATTTACTGGATGAGCTTTTGACTCAGTTCAAGACGCTGGGAGCATTGTGGACGATCACCAAATTCACAAGCGGTATCAAAACCTTTGTCTGGGGAGTGTTCTACTCTACCGCTTGGTAGGTTGTGTTCTGAGGGATTATTCGAAATAATGCCCACGGCTACTTTCTAGCATCGCACAGCTCACCATCATCAGGTAATTCATCCTCACACCTTGGAACCTAAATGGTCACTTACAATGTGGTTTCAAATGAACTTCCTCCCGCGGAAGCTTAGGTTATGGAATAAGCTCCCGTCTCAGGTTTTCTTTGAGACCTACAGTATAAAGTTCTTTAAGGAGGATTTTTAAAATGTTGCACAGGTGTAGCTGGGTCTAAAAGCTAGTTCAAACATTTAGAACTTAAATTATCCAGACAATGGACTGAAATTAGTGTTTTTTTCTGAAAAGTGATAAATCAATTTGAGTTCTTATTGTAGTACTAGGCATTTGCCATTGCCTTGAAAGACTGCTCAGATTGTCCCTTTACCTAAAAACACTAAGCCCTCTAGTTTTTACAATCCTTTATTATTTGACTTCACATGTTTATATGTTATATATTTGTTTGTATGTAAGTACAAATCTTGCAAACCTAATTTAAACCAATTCCCGGTGTCCAATAAGTTAAAATTTCGTACATCTATGTAACTTGGATGACAATGCATTAAAATAGTAACCTTGAGGTGGTCTGATGATGAAGTCGCAAGATGGTCAAAGGAACTAATGAACAAATCAGATTAACCTTATCGTGTTTGGGTGTTCCGTTGGGCATAAGTAAGATTCAATCTGAAATGATTAGCGCTTACCTCATTCATAGTAAGGCCGTGCCGAAGAATCGTTGGTATCAGGGTCTAAGACGATGTAAGCGCACCTTGAGCACTTGCCCTTTTAATCGACGCTCTGAGAGGGTTGACTGTTTATTTCATCGATGCTCTTGGGATTGTGAGAGATTCAAAGAGATAAAAGAAACAACAAATAGAAAAAAAAAATTGGAGAAAGAAAATAAAATAAAAATATATTTTAAAAACAAGCTTTTGATTCAAAATAAATCAAATAAAATGAAAAAATAAATTTATTGACATTTTGAATATATTTATATAGTATAGGTAGGTATATTCTAGGTTCAAAATAACCCCTATATTGGTAATTTGTTGACATAATATAGGCGTACGTAGTTAGGTAAGACCTAGGGACATATATTAAATATAGACATTTTCAAAATGTAAATTATATGAAAAAATTAAAAGTTATTGTATAGTAAACATGCGTATAACGAATTTTTTTTAACGATTATGGACCTACTTTAGTTCACCTCAATGCCTCAGAAGCCTGTGAAATCCTTATCCATTCTTAAGAAAATTATTTTTTAAAAAGAAACAACCTCTTAAACCCTTACCAACTCTATAGTTTGACAAATTCCTTTTTTTTATATCTTGTATCAAATTTACCTATAAATATAAACTTTTCGTATGGTATAGTATATTTTAAGTTAAAGAAGTTAATCATAATAAAAATATTTTTTTTTGTGTTTAAATTTTGTATTTTTATTTTACTTTTAATAAAATTCTTTGTTGCACTAATTTTGTTTGTATTTTCTACCAGTTAACGATTGGTTATGTAGATATAAATAAGGGGTTGTTCAGTGTTTAAGATAGCTTTAGTCAGAGAATATACTCTTTGCCTTAACAATATAAGTATATTGACTTATTACTGATATAGACAGCTTAGCTCAAGATAGAAAAAACATTCACTAAATTAAATAAGTCTATTCGAATAACAAATTAAATCTGGTTGCGACTATTTTGGAAACTCTGCGGGAAGTTAGGAAGCTATAAGTAGCATTGTTTGCGCACCCCGAACACATATTTTTTTAATTTGAGATAATGTTGTCCCCATGCGAGTAATTAGGGGTTGAGGAAAAGTTGTCAGCTTGAGTTAAAATTGACGTCGTGTCCTTTACTACTATGACACAAGTGGATAGTTACAACTTAGATACTTTGTACAGTTCTTATCTTTAGGTCAGTCATCGAAAGATTAGTTACGAAGTAAGGAAATAATTTAGAGAATCATTGACATCAGTGAATATGCGAAAAATGTCGTCGAGCTAGTACAAAGTAAAATATTGTAACTTAACCTGAAACCCAGGAACTCAAATAAGTGTATCTAAGTGTGATATAATAAAGGTTAAAATAATACAAATATAACTTACTAACTCAATTATTATTTATTCCTCTCTTTCCTTCTTCACAATATAGTTTATTTGTCTAGACTTTATAAGTACTGTTCTTTTGCATTTGCTAATTTTAGATCTTGACTATTAGTTTGAAAATATTTTCTCTAAAACCTTATTAATTTTAACCTTAAAATTATGAGTTTTAATTTATAATTTTCAGAATCACTTGAAATTAGATTAGTTTAAAAGAACTGGGTAGGGCCTGTTTACTGGTACTGGTACAGGTTTTCCAATGTGGACTGGGTAGGGCTTGTCCACAGGGAGAGCGACTGGAACAGGAACTGGCCTCTGTACTTCAACTGGTACTTGTTTGTATACGGTGTACGGCTGAGGAATGGGTACTTTCACCGCCACTGGCACTGGTTTTTCGACAGAAACAGGATAAGGCCTATCAACAGGCACCTCTACGTGAACTGGGTAAGGTTTGTTAACTGGGACGGCGATAGGCACTGGTTTGTTTACAGTGTATGGTTGGGGTACGTGGACGGCGTAGGGCCTGTCTACTGGAACGGGAACTGGAACTTTGACTTCTTTTATGACTTCATAAGGTTGGGGCACTGGTACTTTAACTTCAACGTTGTACGGCACACGTTTTTCCACTGTATAAGGCTGAGGCACTGGAACGTGAACTGGGTAAGGTACATGTTTCTCGACCGTGTAAGGTTGAGGATATGCTACAGGGACTGGGTATGGTCTGTCAACTGGGACAGGGACCGCGTAAGGTACTTTCTTTTCAACTGTGTATGGAGTTGGTACTTTAACTGGAACTTGGACGAATTCCTTAACTTTGTAAGGCACGGGCCTGACAACTTCGTAGGGTTGTGGTACAGGAACTTTGACCGGGTAGAGCACGGGTCTGTCTACGGTGTATGGTACAGGTTTCTCTACGGGAACACCAACTGGAACACCTTTGACAAGAGTAACTGTTTTGGTAATATCTGTGTGTGCTCCTAAATTGATGCCATAACCAGGAAATTGGTCTCCGTTCACAGAGTTGTAAACTACACCCAGCCCGTGGCTGGCACCTATATAACCCAGGTCTAGGCCAGGAACTCCATAGCCATATCCAAGATTAAATAAACTCCGTTTGTCTAATGTTCTATCCAAAGATAATGGTTTCTTTTTAGTTTCATTTGCAGCTACCGCTGCTACCAGAATTAAGGCGATACAGATCTGAAACAAATATAAATTTAAAATATAAAATTATTAAAGTCTTTTTTTCATTTAAAACTTTGTTTTCAATTCAAAAAATTATAATTGTTGTGAACAGAGATATTGCGAAGAGGTCGGTCAATAAAATGCCTTTCGAAAAATTGGAAAAAAGCTGATTTATGTTTTTTTTAAGATATGTACTCGTATTTGATATTCTAAACAAAAAAAATATAATTAATAAATATTGCTAAAATAAGTTTAGTAAACATAATTATCTTTACATCTTCGAATAATTAAAATCCTTGTAAAAGTATTAAAAGGATAATAAGATATCTAATATTTGGCTTGCGATATGAATAGTTCTCACTATGCATATATTTAATAAGCTATATTTTATTTTAAACTATCGCTCACCGTTTTCATTTTGCCCCTTCACTTGTAGTCGAAGTCCGTAAAGTGACTAGATAATACTTACACTCCGATGTGACCTTTTATAGAAGTAGATTACAAACTAAGACACTTCCGAATATTTAAAACCAATCGTCTGAATTGGTTCATGCTTAAGCTTGGTAAGTATAGTCTGCCCTTGATCAGCTTTCTTGTTTGTTGGGAACAGTGTTTTACTGCCTAAATTTGTTTAGCAGATTTGACAAATGTAAATAGCATTATAATTTTTGAGTCTGCTATTTGTTCTACAATAGTAAGCTCTATAATTGCACCAAATTGTGTGTCGTAATTCGGTTTTCGGTGTAGGATTCCAACGGCAACTATTAGTTATTGGGGAATTATAAAAAAAAAACCGACTCACACTTAAAGTTTTCAAGTAGCCTATGTCTTTTCCGAGACTCAAACTATCTGCATGCCAAATTTCATCTTAATCGGTTCAGCGGTTTAAGCGTAAGGAGGTAACAGATATACAGGCAGGCAGACAGACAGACAGATGGATAGTTACTTTCGCATTTATAGTATTAGAATGGATATTAATTCAAAATTTTGACTTGACTTTTTTGTTTCTTTTAACAACTAGAATAACATTGACTTCAAATGCATATTTAGTTCATATTTTATGTAATTTTGAAGTAAAGGAAATATCTAATAACAATTTTCCATCTGATCATTATGGTAAAATATTAAAAATAATAACATAACATAAACGTGATCACTGTTTGATTTTACCAATTTTAAAACAAATATTGTAAAGAAAATCCCAGTTTTACGCTTCATGCTTAAGCTTATAATATTGACAATTATTGTTTTGATTTCTAATGTAATAATATCGTGTTAAAAGTAAAAACTTTCTAAACCTAATGAAATATAGTTAAATTTTCAAAAGTGGAAGTAAAGATGATCTCAATTATTTCATACCGATCTGCTGCTGACTGCTTAAACTTACACTAATAACAACTAATAAATACATACACATTTATGAGTTTTTTTATTGTTTAATTTTGAAAAATGTCTACGTCAGAATGTGACGTGGAATGTACACCTCTAAATATAACGGAGAGAGCTACTACAGCAAAGAAAAATTTGCTCTCCGCAAAGTCTAGACATTTATTTGAGAAGAAGATTTTTATAAGTGGCGGAAATGCCAAAACATTATTCTCGAAGAATGTTTTATTGGTTTATTTTAGAGAATTTGGAAATAATGTTAAACCATCTGCAATATAGTTCCGTTACTTAATGTTACGCAGGATGTTTAATATTAAACGATAAACTTGACAAAATATAAAATTTCTAAATCAACTTATTTTCCTTAATATGTGGTTTTTTTCTTAGTCGTATTAAAATTACCTTAATATCGTGACAGTTGCATAATAGCCACGTTTTCACATGTGTGAAAGTGAAATATTTGATTGGAAAGTATGTAATTAACAATAATTCATTAATATCTTATTGATGAAGAAAACTGGAACAATTATGACATCGGAAAATAAACTTAACATTTATACGACAAAAGTAGCTCGTTGACGTATTCACCTTGAATTAGCGTGTTGCGAATGAAACAGTTTGGGTTTTGATGGTTTTTTAATTGTAATTATAATTTTGTTTCGTGAAAGCAGTTTTTTTTAAGTTTTCATGTTCATAACGATTATTTTATTGATATTATATTTTGTCCTTTTTATTCTGAATTCTTTAATAATAAGCATATTCTACTGAATAAATAGAATTGGCTCTCAAAAAAGACATACTTTCAAACCAAGTGTATCGTTTCTAAATAATTATCTTATGCCATGTTTTATAATTATTTGAAATAGAACAACAGTGTTTGTTTTATGAAACATCCTCAAACATTTTTGATAAAACATTATTAAATGAATAGCAAGAGTGCTCGTGTGTACGTTGTTATTTATTGACTAACCTAATTCTGTTTTGGCTTATAGAAGAATAGCAAGCTCAATGTTGTTTGCTGAAGGTGGTTATTTTTTACATTTAAATTGACGCCATTTAAATTTCTACATTAAAATCAAATAAACCACAAAAGAATTTTGACACACTCAAACTGATCATTATAACAACTTTTTGAAGATATATTTAAGAAGGTAGATGTTTAAACAATCAGTAGAGACCCATATAACGGCAGTGATTCACTGGTAGAAGCTCACACATAAAACATGGTACTCTACTACTCCACTAAAATACCAGTGTGTAAAATAAAATACTAAAATATTAGAATTAATTAAATATAGTGTGATATAATTGTCTATTTACGATTAGGATGAGAACATGTTTTGCTGATATAATCTGATCTTCTTTATCATAGCAAATTAATTATTTGAATTATTATTATAGTTGACTACACACATCCTTAAAAAGCTCAATGTCCCAATTCTCTAGTTACGGTTAAAAAATTGTGACGTATCTTCCGGTTCACAGATATTGAATCGTACGAGTATGTGCAATATTTAGTCTTCCATTATTTAACGCTTTTTATGTTTCAGAAAAATATCTTGTCAACTTTTATGTCTTTCTAATTTAAATTTTAATTAGAAATCATTTTAGTTATATTTTGAAAGATAGTTTGAACCTAATTGTTTCAGTAGAGCAAGCATTGTTTCTTGCTATTCTTAACTCTACAATTAACACAATGCTGAAAACATTTCTTTAATTCAAATCAAAAATAAAATAATTGTATGGAAGTAATGATCCGTGCTAGAATTTTAGTGTTGACAAATAACAACGTGTGCCACGACAGCTACAATTAATTACCTTTTTTTAAAAAGGCACAAACCCTTTGTTTATTAATATAATAATATATTTGCGTTGACAAAATGTCAGTTGTGACCCAGGGGTTTTGATTTCACCTTGTGCCCTGGGTGGCAAAACTTCGAGCCCGGCGTGTTTCATTTTCTTAATTTTTCAAGTACTTTGATTATTCACACCACTACTAATGTTTCAGTGAAGGAAAAAATCGTAAAGAAATTTGCACACGTCAAAAATAGCGTTTGTCCACAATCCGCACTGGGCCCGCGTGTGGACTATGGCCCAAACCATTCCTTGGTGAGAATAGCCTTGGCCCAACATTGGGAGCGTAAGAGGTGTTGACAACCAGACGCCATCAGACGGTCAGCTTCTTTGAATAATCCATGTTTATTCCATGTACAGAAAATGTTAGACATTCTATTTATTGACTATAAAATAATTGTAAATTTTTACACAACTATACAATAAAAAACGGTCTTTCAAATAATTCATTTCGGATTACAAATGTGCGAGCGACCTTAGTTTCAGTGCCTTCTAAAGATGTAATCATCACACCGTTACGGGTTTGAATGTCCTTTACAGAAACATTGACGATATTATAGTTTGTGGTCCGTACAGTGTCACAGTGTCACAGTGTCACAGTCTCACAGTGTGGGGCTTCATTCAAAAAAGTTTTGACATTATATTATGTCAAAACTTTAGGTTTTTTGTATTTTTATCAATCACACTGCCTTTTTAGCATTGTAGTCAATTGTTGGTATTGTTTTAAGTTCATATTATATTTCATTAGCATCGTACATTTTAACGTGGAATATATTACCCAAAGTGTATTTTGTTTTTAATTTTGTAGCCATTTCACCATAATAAGCTAAGAAAGATAACGATTTGGAGCTCATTTCGTTTTTCCATTAAATAAAATTTTTATACGTTTTCAGGAATCTGTCCTTCGATTTTGGTGGTAAACTATTTTCAATAATACTTTTTGCAGCTGCTTGTATTTCAGATAGTTTTATAATGTCTTCATCACTCGTAGAACGTATTTTAACGGTATTGATATTATATTGATTAATAATAAAATAGTTTAGGTAATTTTGCCGCCAATTCGCCGCAATCTATTGTCGATTTAAAAAATTTTTAAATAAATTTTAGTGGCGCATTCACTGTTGTGCCAGTCCGAAATTCAAATAATAAAACTTGACGAGTTGTCTGTGTAGTTATTACTGTTCGGGTTTAAAGGAGTTCGTTCCATTTTCAACCGCTCGAGCGGCCGGCTAGAACATTGCGGGCCGCTCTCTAATACTGTACTGCAAGTACGATTATCTCAAAGAAGCTTGTGCCTATCAAAGTATGTTTAAGAAAATATTTTCATTTGCTATATTTTGCCTTATCACTTTCAGAAAAGATGCAAAAAGTATAAGGCATCCTAAAAATGACTGTTGATTGTTAATCTCAGGAAAAACCAAACTCTGGTTTCGATAAAATTAATCTTTATCCTGATATTTTTTGAAAGTTAAGCGCAGTTGGTATTTTATTTTGTCATCTACATAAACAAACACATCCTAAACTCAAAATACAGTTATGTGAAGTGCGTTTTGTTCACTGCTTCATTGCGTTTAATGTCAAAATCCTACCCAGTTAAAAAAACATAAATTCTGTATAAGACAGTACAAATTTTGGTTATTTCTCTTTGGTAGGATTACCGCATTATGTACATTATGTCGGTCAACAAAACGCCACTATGGTCTACTTGCAAGCCCATCAGTATCAGTGGCATCCTTCATAAAAAAGTGAATATATTTATATAGTAAAGTGAAAACTTAAAAAAAAAATTCAGTACTTAAGAAAGCGGTAATAAATCATTGTTCTATAAACCAAATACTGAATTAGTAGAAAAAAAAGTAGGTATAATTATTTAAAATAGTTTTGAGTCACTAAATATTTTTACTGTGGTTGTGGCTAGAAAAACGGAAATACTGTTTTAAAGCAAAATGTACATACCTAAAACATATATTAAGGGCTGCTGTTAGGTAAGTACATAGGTACAGATAAATGATGAAGTGCAGGTTTTATATCAGTTGCGCATCAGATTAGCGAGTTTCTAAGCCTCGCGTAAATATCTTAAACCATTTATTTTGAAAATTAATTCGTGTATACAGTATCTCCTTTTTAATTTATTTTTATCAAAGCAGTTCGTAAGCTGGGGAGTAAGGGAAGTAAGCTACAGTCAGAGAATAAACCTTGTGACTAAATAATATTTGTGTATTAACTAAATTATTGATATTGATAGCGTAGCTCAACATAAAAATGGATTTATAAATAATGCGAGCTTATACAAATAATCTGAAAATTAAAACTCACTTTAAAAATCACTCGTGAAGGTTATTAGTGCATTGTTTTTCTACTAAGTAATTAAATTTTATTAGTAAACACTGGATGCAGGCATGTTTATTTATATAAAATTACATAAAAAACACAGAAGCTAAACCTTATAAATTTAAGTCCAATCGAAGCTCAGACGATTAGGGAGAGTCTTCATCCTAAGCAGCATTTATTTTACAACGATTACGTGGATAAGTGCAGAGTTAGAGATTAGAGTACACTGTACAGTTTAAACTTTAGGTCAGCTTACATCGTAAAATCAGTTAGGAATTTTGAATGTCATAGGGCATCCATTTACACCAGTGGATCAGTGAAACAAGTATACAGGATGTCGAGCTCGAGTTGCTCTTTAAACCAAATACCAAAACCATACCAAATGAGGGTGTAAGAGTAAAAGTTGAAATAACACGACTATTACTTTCAATTATTATTTATTCTCTTCTTTATTCTCTTTTCGTTTTAAAAAACAACTTTCAATGTCCACTTATGTACCTATAGTTTTTTTTTTTGTTTTTGCGATGAATTCGACTTTTACTTGAAATAACAAAATATGATCTCCTTGAAACCTTATAAATTTCACCCCTATTTCTATCAGTTATAATTCATATTTTTACCATTACTTGAAATAAGATTAGTTTAAAAGAACGGAGTAGGGTCTGTTAACTGGCACAGGTATATGTTTGTCGATGTTGACTGGGTAGGGCTTGTCAACAGGCACAACAACTGGGACAGGAATAGGCTTCTGAACTTCGACTGGTACGTGGTTGTATACGGTGTACGGCTGAGAAATAGGTACTTTCACCGCCACTGGCACTGGTTTTTCGACAGCAACAGGATAAGGTCGCTCAACAGGCACCTCTACACGAACTGGGTAAGGTTTGTTAACTGGCACGGCGATAGGCACAGGTTTGTTTACAGTGTATGGTTGCGGTACGTGGACAGCCTAGGGTCTGTCTACTGGAACTGGAACTGGGACTTTGACTTCTTTTATGACTTCATAAGGTTGTGGCACTGGTACCTTAACTTCAACATTGTACGGCACATGTTTTTCCACTGTATAAGGCTGAGGCACTGGAACGTAAACTGGGTAAGGTACATGTTTCTCCACCGTGTAAGGTTGAGGATATGCTACATGGACTGGGTATGGTTTGTCAACTGGGACTTGGACCGCGTAAGGTATTTTCGTTTCAACTGTATATGGAGTTGGTACTTTAACTGGAACTTGGACGAATTCCTTAACTTTGTAAGGCACGGGCCTAAAAACTTCGTAGAGTTGTGGTACAGGAACTTTGACCGGGTAGGGCACGGGTCTGTCAACGTTGTATGGTACAGGTTTCTCTACGGATACACCAACTGGAACACCTTTGACCAAAGTGACTCGCTTTATAATATCAGTGTGTGCTCCTATATTAATGCCATAGCCAGAAAATTGGCCTCCGTTCACAGAGTTGTAAACTCCACCCAGCCCGCGGCTGGCACCTATATAACCTAGGTCTAAGCCAGGAACTCCATAGCCATATCCAAGATTCAATAAACTGCTTTTGTCTAATGTTTTATCCAAAGATAATGGTTTCTTCTGAGTTTCATTTGCAGCTACCGCTGCTACCAGAATAAAGGCGGTACAGATCTGAAACAAATATATAAGTAAATTAAAACACATTTTATTTTAAATATTTTAGTATCAGTTTAATTTGCAAACTTTGTTTTCTGATTCGAAAAATTAACACCTTTATCTGATGACCTCATGGATATTGTTTTCCATTGCTAGCACAAGCTAATTTAATATTTTTTTGTATGTATTGATTTTTCTGAACGAAACAAATACTAATGTATAATTTAAAATCTAAAATTAATCTTCCAATTATTTAAACTTCTGCAAAAATATTATAAGTTTAAAGTGATATTCAGCATCTTTTATTTCAGTATGATTATTTTATTAGAAAACTTATATGTATTTTACGGCACTGATTAGGATTATTAATTTGTTTAATATGTCTTTTAAACTATCGCTCACCGTTTTCATTTTGCCCCTTCACTTGTAGACGAAGTACGTAAAGTGACTAGATAATACTTACACTGCGATGTAACCTTTTATAGTAGTAGATTACAAACTAAGACACTTTCGAATATTTAAATCAATCGCTTAATTGCTTCATGTTTGTGTAAGTTTAGTAAAAGTCTTTGATATTCGACTTTGTTAGGGACAGTCGTTTGTTGGGGACGGGACGGACGTGCATTACCGATGTGGTATGGTGTCAGATAACTCCCGTAATCTGTATTGTAATTTTCCAGTTTGCATTTTGTACTCCAAAACTAAAGCAAGCACTTTTTATATCACCACCAAATTTTAAGTTTTTTTTTTTTAAAGTTACGCAAATTATCCACGGTGACGTACTGACAGATTAGAAAGACACCAAAGTTTCACCACTTATTGTAAAGATCGCTAAAACGGGCAGATCTTCTTAATATAAGTAGAAATATTGCATCTTTAACGTGATTTAGCAACATGCTTTATTTTCACCGGGAAAAGTACCAAAACACAAAAAATAACTTTATTTTTAAAACTTAGAAATTTTTAGTCAAAAGTATTAAAACTATTTAGGTTGAAAAAGTTTTTCATAAACTTAGGACCATTTTTTGTACCAACTGTACTTACTAACGATGAAAATGCATCGCCTTGTTTTAATAACATGGTAATAGTTCTACAAATATCTAATTCAAACGTTCACTTTTCCAAAGAATTGGCTTCTGCAGATACAATTTGATACAAAAAAACGATTACTGACAATTCAAGCCTCAATAAAGATAAAAGATGCAAATTACTACTTGATATAAGTACATACTTCTAATGGTTGTATAATACAATAATTTGAAAGTTAAGTAAAACTACGTAAAAAATTAATGCAACTTAGATGTCGCAGGCAAATCGTATAATTCGCCGTTTTACATTATGCCTTAGGCAGATTGTTTACTATGGAACAAAATGGGGCAGAAATCGAGCTGTATAAGCCATGTCGATTAAATTAGGTAAGGGTTCTCTTGTAATCACGTAGATGCGGAGGGAGCGAACAGGCGGAGTGACCAAATAAAATAATCTAAGAACTTAATACAATATTTTTTGTTCCATGGTATACAATCCGCCTTGGCATATTGTAAAACGGCGAATTATACGATTTGCCTGCGACATATTTATGTATATGTCGCAGGCAAATCGTACAAGACTATAGATACAGATGCAAAAATTGATCAAGTTGAACGTTTATAGTTTTGTATACGGAAGTCAAATATGGAAAATTTAACTACACCACAAACCAATTGTAAGTATTTAATGTAATTCTAAATTTCTTTAATTATTGACTATAGCGACCAACTGGAAAGTGTTTAGTAGATCAAGTGGCAACAATAAATATAGACAAATAACCCAACTACAAAAATCCACTGATAAGTAAAAAATAAGTTTCCAATTTAGATATACTGACAGAATCAAAGACCTTTATAGTTAGAAGGTCATTGTGACAGAATGTTGAATTACGTGTTCTTTGAAAGCGAATGTCAAAAATTTACAGCAAAATAAAAAAATGGACGGAAAAGGGAGGAAAACGTGTAGCTCTATGGTCTGCCAGAATGTCTGCTTTAGGGGCTTATTTTTTACCTATTAGTGGATTTAAAATAATAAATAACAAACCCTTTACTTTCTGACGTTATTTTAAACACGCTATGTTAAAGTTTTTGACGAAATTTCACAAAATGCACGATAAAATAAGAAACATATTAAAATTTATTATAACTAAAGAAAAAAAATATGAATTGAGTTTGTAAGGATCCTGCACAAAATAAGATATAAAAGCCTCAGGCTCGTTACAGAAAGTTGTATTCTCTGTGGCGGAGTGCGCCATTGTGAAGTCGCTATGAAACGGTCGTAACTCCGCCGGGGCATTGTGTCTCGGTGAGCTGTCCACCTCGAGCTGTTATATCAAAAAACCGGTCAAGTGCGAGTGGGACTCGCGCACCGAGGGTTCTAACTGCAAATAAGTTTATAATCGCAAAAAAAATCTATTTGTGATGTAATAACAAATTTACATTTTTCTGATTTTTTCCTTTATTTGTGCTACATGGCATAGCTTCTTGTCAAATTTCATGATTCTAGGTCAACGAGAAGTACCTCATAGGTTTTCATTTATTCGTGTCACAATATGCGATAAATAACCGTATTTTAGGCATATTTTTTTATTGCATTGACTTAGAAGCTTGATATTTTTACAGCTTCAAGGAAACATAGACTTTAGAATTTGATATTAATTTCAACTTGATATCCTCACGCAGGACTCAGGAAGCTGAGGAAAAGGGTCTTGACAGACAGACAGACGAACAACAAAGTGATCCTATAAGGTTTCCCGTTTTCCTTTTGAGGTACGGACCCCTAAATAACAATCATTTTTGTTTGAAACTCACGCCCTTGTAGTTGCCATCTTCATTTGTATATTATTTTTATATTTTTTTGAATTTATTCTAATGTAAATAAATAATATTAATGTAAGTACTAGTTTATTAATAATATTATTATTATAGGTAAAAAATATTCCGACGAGCATCAAAATATCGCAAGCTCTAATCTTGGGTTAATTACAGTGAGAACCCTGTTTATATAAAAAAAAATTTACAAAAAAGACCGTAGTTACTAATTGTTTGCACATACCCTGTGTCAGAAAGAAGAGGAAGCGCACCGTGGGTAATATTCATTGTTTGCTTTTTGGTTGTGGTCGACTGCTCGTCAAGAGTAAGCTTACATACAAATAAATTATGGTTTAGGAATTATTTTTGCCAACCCTGATTGACCATCCAAGATCGCAACAAACAACAACTTTAGCTTAGGGTTTTTACCATCCTCCTTGACTGCTGTCAGTTTATCAGAAGTTATTTACAGTTTCAGTTGTTCCAGACCTTTACAGATACTACATTACTGAAACCAAAATGTCTTTGTTTAAGGTATTTTATGATTTTCTGTCGAATAAAGACAGTTATAGTATGTGACAGGATACTAAGAAATTCGTAGAATAAAGTAATTTGATATGATCATTAATCTACAATAAAACTACTATCCTCAATATATAAACTTCCCTCCCACATCGTTCATCATTTCTTTATCACGATAAAAAGCTACACCTACCTTTGGGGAAATGAACATCTCGCTCCCTATACGGATATCCAACTACTTATTTTAAATCTGCTCATATATCAGATAATATTTTACGTCTAGCAACATAGGAGGTCAGTAAAGTTTTTTAAGTTTTTTTTAATGAATTAAGATTTTAATTTATTTTGCTTTTGTTATAAGTTTTTTTGGTTAATTTTGCTTATATATTGAACTAGCATTTCACCCGCGGCTTCGCTTGCATAGACTATAAGGTTAGTTTGAATCAACATTCTGTTGAGTGCGGGGTACACTTTACATCTTTAGCGTTTAAATTTCATATGTGTCTATTGAAACGATGCCTACAAAACATTCAATTAACTAAAAATATTATTAACTTCTAGAAATTTATAATTTCTCTCCTGAACCATTTGAGCTGGGCGATCAGGTCAATACAAAATTTGTCAACACCGTTCACGCTTTAGATACGAAGGTGCTCAAACGATCTCATTTTATATATATACTTATCAACACCAATTATTCAATGCTTCAAGGCTTTTTCATAATTAAATACCTAATAAGAGCAATAGTATGGGTAAGTTTTCATGGGATTGGGAATTTTTTTTACAGTCAAATTTATAAAAAAACTTGGTATTAATGCTTTCAAACACAATAAATGTTGTTGTGGTTTGGCGTTAGTACAAATTTAACCCGTACAATTGACAGTAAAATTTACTTTAAATGAAACAATCAATAAAATGTTTTTCAAAATTCAATCCTATGGGATAGAAACTTGGTATATATGCTTCTCAATACACTTAATGAACTATATATAGGTTCCAGGTTTTCTAAAAATTGAATTCTAGACAAAGTACTTAGAATACTATAAGTAAGTAGTTACCTTTGCCAAAAATAAGGGACAAAAGAGTGGTGAGCCGGTGTGGTGTGAAAGGGAACTCTTCCCCCGGTACTGTGAAATTCCCGGGTGATTCTAATAATAGTTTGCGTTAGATTATGTCACTGGTTGACGTGATATATAGTCTACATACACGTTTTTTAACAGCTATTTCATTTCGATTTTATAATATGAAGACAACATAACAGCATTCGACAGCCCTAGCCGTACTTTAAGTTTAAATTTGAACAATCACCAGTATGTAAGAAGACGGTGCGCACTTTTAGTAAAAAAAAAAAGACGTGTGGCACTCGGGGACTGCCGCGGTAAAGCTATTGCATAGCATTTTGTATCAACTTATGCAATTATAATTTTATTTATTTATTTTATTCATGCAGTATTTCTTTTTCTTTGATATTAATTCAAGTTACACTTTTTGAGCGTGGTGACCGATAAGAAAACAATTTTTTCTATTATTAAATAAACAAATTTTTTCGTGACTTTCTTCATTAATAATAAATGCACTTTGTTCATTCATATTCAAAACACTTTATACACAAATTTTACAAGTACAGCTATTGACTGTTGTACATAAATACCTATACACCTATATACTTTCTCATAAACAGCTGCTTATGTATTCGTCCGATTTCGGAGCAGCTCGTCTCGATTCGTGCGAGTTTCGTAGAGTCGTACAATACGTCTAATCGCACACAACGCCGTGTCGAAGACTGCCGAACTGAAACGACGTTAGACGATGCACGGCCTTCAAGCCACACCTCCTTGCCCGTCGGAGTGGGGAGCGTGAGGTTTTTTTCGTTACGGAATTTCTGGATTCGGTCCCCGCGCTCAAGGCCCGCGATAGAAGCTATGCAATAAAAAATGTGTTTGTATGGGCAAATCAACCTAAAACATAGTTTAGGTACATGCTCTTCAACACAATAAAGGTTTTCAGGGAGATGGAAAATTTTGAAGGTCTATTGCTAATTTACTTAAAACTTGATATATATGCTATATCAACACAATTTATTGACTATATGTTTCGGGCTTTTTTGTAGATTAACATGATCCCCTAACGTGAGTAAGGGGAAAGACGTTTTGTATTGGAAATAATATCTTTAAGGTCAAATTTCCTTAAAGCTTTGTATATACATATTTTCTTAAACACTATTAACACTACTAGTGTTGGCAAATTTTGTATTGACCTATCATCGCCCAGCTAAAATCGTTCGGGAGAGAAATTATAAATTTCGAGATATTGATTTTATTTTTAGTTTATTGAATATTTTGTTGGTATCGTTTTAATAGACACATTTGAAATTCAAAATTCAAATTGAAATTTAATGACGTAAAATGTACACCACACTTAACACAATGTTGATTAAAAACTATCTAAACCTTGCAGGCTATGTAAGCAAAGCCGCGGCTGAAATGCTATTTCAATATATAAGACACTTTTTCACCAAATTTCAAATTTCTATCCCTAACAGTTTGGGCTGGGCGGTGATGAGTCAGTCAGGACATTAGCTTTACTTACATATAGATTTAGTATTTTTTTATGAAATTACTAAAGATAATAAATGCATACTGAAACTGAAGGGCATATCAGTAGTGACAGTTGGAATTTTAAATGTTTGTTTAGTCTACAACCTATACAAACTATATTACATTATAAATTGGCGTTTTTAGTATTTATTATTTAAGATAAGCATATGATCCGTAAACAGACATTTTGCTCGTAAATATTGATTACTATATAATTTTTGAGTTACACTGTGTGCGGAACATGACCTAGAACTGATGTCTTGGCAGGACATCCAGTGCTTTATTTTTAAGGATATTAAGAGGAGGTGTGAGAAGTGAGGCTGGAAGGGCTTTTTATGTATAAAATGTATGGATCCCAATGAAAAATAATTAAATAGAATTTCTAATTCAATATATTGAATTGGAAGAAAAATTACTGAAACCGTCTAAATGTGAGAGTCCAAATATTGAGTACATAACTCATCTGTTTGATTAAATACTGTAAACGAGCTAGAGACTCATGAGCTACAGGGGCAGACAGACTGACAGCAGAATTTCAACAATATGGCGAACTCTAAAAATAAAAAAAAAAAACCTTGACAGCCTTATAGCCTTAAACGTTCCTAACACAAAATTATAACGTTGTTTATTTAATGATACGGGTAATATTTGCTATTGGTGACATCTGTGTACCATAAGAGTACACACACACGGCTCGCAAAGCTCTCGTATCGTAGCTAAAGCGCCACCTGGTGCGGTAATGTTATGAATTCAGGTGGATATTAGACATTAGTACCTACTGTTACGGTATAACTGTATAATATACAATTAATGTATATTTTTTGAATGATATTGTACATTTAATTACATACTACTAAATACTATTATGTTGCTAAAGTTTGAAATATACAAAGTCTATTTCTTTGAAAGGTTTTTTCTCTCGTAGGTATTTGTGATTTTTTATTTTTTTTCCTTTCATCTTTATATCCCTTTTAGGGTAACTACATTTTTTTAACGTCAAAAAAGTCAAAGAATTTTATTTATTACATCATTTATAATGTAAAGAACCTGGTGAACATGAACACCTTGGCTTACGGCACTGTCTACTACGTAACCGAGATGACATTTTACCCAACCTATTTAACAAGAAAAATTGCTATGTGCTCTTTTTTCAGATGCTGATATTTGATCACATTTTAAGATAGCAGCGCAATTTTTAATTAAGGGAGCAAAAAATTTCTCTTGGGGCTAGATCTGGCGAGTAAGGAGTATGGAGTATGGAGAAGAAAGGATCTGGTAGTCAAGCAGTTCAAATTGTAGTTCATGGATTTTCGCCATGGTGAATATTTGTGAGTATACTGTTATTTGCAAAACGTGGCTCATACACGTTTTTACGTAATCACATGTATATGTCGATACCTTACGTAGTTTGAATGTCCATTAAACTTTAATAAGAACATGTTTGCGGATTACACAGCCCGCGGCGAGGTCGTCCGTCGTCGAAAGTGTGGAACCGTGTTGGTAGAAGTAGGAACACTCGCTGCGGGCGCTCAAACCTTCATGTATTACACAATATTCTTGACAGCAGTTTATTAAATACCAAAGACTGCCGGGAATTTAGTAACAGAGATATAAAGTATTTAGGCACGCAATACTACTTTCATTTATACATACCTAACTTATATATCATTATTTCCTAATTTTATGATAGGACTTTATAAGTCACTAGGATCTGTGTGTAACTTAAAAGTTATCCATCTAAATTACGTGCGCCTCTGCGCCGGCTTGTTGACATCTTTAACAACAAATTTGTAAATACTGATTTATTTGATTGCGCTATAGGTAAGTTCAAAAATCATGTTTTAGTTATTTTGAAATCTTAATTATGATTTGCTTTCAATAATTTTTTCCTTTTTTTCTTTCATATACTTATTTTGCAAGGTTTTTTTTTCTCGATGTACTTGTTTCTTTTATTTGTTTTATGATAATTGATATTTGTCGAGTAACACAATGTACTAACCTGTGGATAGCTGTATGGGTTTTACAATGATTATGATATTGTTACTTGAACATTAGTTATTAAGTTTAATTGTAACACTGTTTGCTTTACCAAATAAATAAAAAAAAAATCTTTGTTTAAAAAGTACTTAGTAGAAACTAGAAAAATAAACTGTTCCGTAGCACCTGTCGCCCGAGCAACTTCTTTTTGCTTGTCTTGATATCGAGTTGGACTCGCGCACCGTGGTAATTTACAATTACAAACAACAATAATAGCTGCTTTAGTTGGTCACCTATTCAATGACTGACCAGGCCTGACGTTGATTAACTTCGCATATTGCTTCTAATAAACAATGTTGCTGAGCTGAACGATTATTTTTCTGGTTAATACGAGTAATGCGAACTATTTTCGTTGGATGACGTTTATATGGTAACTTATAATGGTAATGGATCGAGCCCGTCATACTAAGACATGCCTAATACAAAACCTTATATAACCCGAAGATATCCCGGATGTCAGCCTGTATGAGATTAGAATGGGCTTGAAACAGTTAAGGAACAAAAAAGCGGCGGGCGATGGCGCAATTACGTTAGAGCTACTGAAAGCGGGTGTAACACAGATGCCATTCCTGAGAAAAAAAGAGACCATTCCTTATTGAACAACTATAGATCCATCTTAAGATCTATGTCTATAAGCTGTTTTCCAGGGTCATTACGAATCATCTCGAACGCAGGTTTGATGAATTCTAGCTTTTAATTCAAGCCAGTTTCCGAAAAGGCATTAGTACCATTGTCCACATGAATACGTTCTAGTAGATTATGTAGAAGATAGAAGAGTACAATCATCTTCTTTACAAAGCTTTCGATCCTATCGAAACCTGGGCGGTGTTACTATCTAAACAGCGGTGCCACATTGACTATCGGGACATCGAAGTGCTGAAGTGTTTAAACGTATATCAGAGGCGACACGAAACACAAAGGTGTAATTGTATTGTGATACAATATATAATATAAATATTGTATATTATATCTCACATATTGTGACGATACCATATTTATGCCTTAACATTTTCGTAATAGAATGTTTTTATTCAAGTTTTAGCGCGAAGATTTTCATTAGTAAACAATTCTAGATGGACGTACTACCAATAGCAAAATGCATCTTTAAATTAGAATGGCGCGTTCAAATATTCAAGTTCAGTAATTTTATACATTAGATGAAAAGTTATGATTTATTTTATGAAAGGTTTAAAGCTAACAAAATATAAGTACAAATGACTTACATTTAGTATTAATTTAGGGTAATTAGGCCGTTTTATCTAGACCGTTCATATCAATCTAGGACTCTATAATAGTAGCCCAACCAACATAACTAGTATTATACTTAAAAAATATTCTGTTTCTTTGTTAAAATAAATGAAGGCCGGACATCCGTCCGGAATAAAAAATATAATGGAGGGGATTGAAATGTGGGGTGAGAAAGTTATTAGGGAGGGGTTAGTGGTGATAAAAGTGCGTGGTCCTTTACATACAGAACATTCAATTGCCGTCGTTTAAATTGTTGAAACGCTGCCCGACCAATAGTCCATAGTCTACGCTTGTGGGTCACTACAACCTAGGAACCACGTGGGGTTAAACTACAGCTAGATTGTGCCACCATTACTGGTTAGTAAATAATTTTATATTACAAATTATTATATTGTATGTGCGTTGTGAAATTCTTTAGGTTGTGTTTTAAAAATATCTAAATTAATGTTAAAGCATCGTAATGAGTTCGCCTTTTTTGCCGATTAGAAATTTATGGTTGAAAGAAATCTCAATCACCTCAGTACGAAGGATTATATTGATGGACCTTGTTTCTACGAATTTTTCAGCTAGGTAAAGATAAATCTTTTATAAAAGTAGAAGTGGGAACTAAAGTTACACCAGACATGATAATTACATAGACCACTAAAGAACTAGGTCTGCCAAGAGATACAGTAATTACTATGTATAATCCATGTCCATCCTTAGCGGCATAGTAGGGTTTTACTATTTTGGCTAGTTAGCTAGTGTAAGTGAGCGCTAATATACATTGTAAGGGGGCGCCCCTTAAACCTACTTTCAGGTTGCAAGTCCTGAACGCTAGCTACCTGTTTCCCACGCTACAAATCGAATGGATTTTACTTTCAAATGTTGAAGTAGCATCAATTACGGTTCCTTTGTGTAGGAATGACGGAAAATCATATAACTCATTAGTACTTGTGTCCCTCTAGTTCTAATATTCGCGTATCTGCTTTGTTTAGGTGGTTTTGAACTGACTTTAGAAATGGTGCAAAATTCAAAGTGGTCGTTTATTTGTATGCTATTGTTTGCTATATTACCCTTACGTACCTCTAAAAACAACTGGGTTACTACTTATTTAACACAACGGTTTTCGGGTCTTACCACTTTTGACGATCACGCTTGGCCAAATTAGATAATTATCTACATCACTATTAAATATTTATTTAGATTTAATTCCTGTCACTCGTTAAGTGAGTGGGGTTAAGGCTGCGAAGTTTCCTAAACATTTTAATAATATATTTATATTTCTATACAGAAGGGGGGACGCTACAATATATAGATATAACTCCGAAACTGTTAACATCTGCGTTGGAAAATGTTTCTGAACTATTAAAGTGGGAAGGATTTAGAATCAATAAAATTGTCAGTACATCACTCACCTTCGATTTGCCGATGACTAAGTTATCTTGGCAGAATTGCTGGAAAACACGGAAACGATGCTTGAAATGAATATGGATATAACGAAGCAATTGTCCATGTCGCGCCTATATTGGTTGTTGGGATCTCTACGTTCAAAGTTGATGATGAATTAAAGAAAAGGGTACAACAGTTTACGCATACGTGATTAAATACAATTACTGCTAAACTGAAATACAAAATACATGTGGCAAATAAAACAGACTTGTTTAAATCTAAAAAAAAATAAGTGTAGGATATAAGATCCACATATGTAATAAAAAAATATTCGTCACAAGTTTTTCCGTAATAACGTTGTCAGTTATTGATATTTTAGATGAGACTGACAGACAGGAAGAGATACTAAATAACTTCAGCATTTAGAATCTAAGACTTTTCTACTATCATATATATCAAGCTTTTTTCTAAGTCACTTTTTATTTGGAGTTCATGGAAAGAGTAGCTACTAGTTCTAACTAGGTAGGTCCAACTTTGGAAAAGTGGTTAATCGAACAATCCACCCCGGCTGGGCAGCTTTTGGAAAACTATGCAACATATTTTTACGAAACATAAGAAACAGTACAGAAACGTGGTCTATTATTTATACTGCCACCTGAGTTCTGGTGCAGTATTAGTGTTACACCGATGAGCTCACCACCTGCTACGCGATGTTGAAGTGAAAAGTTTATGTACATGTATATCTAAATACATACATAACATACAACAAAAGCGTTATAAAAAGATGCACTCCATTTACTTCCTTGGTTGCCGTTTCATCCTTTCCCTGGTAAGTTTAAACGCTCGCACGTGTACTAGGAACTTAAATACATTATAGAAATCTACACGTTGCAGTTTGCAGTATGTAATTTTGATCTTCTGATCTTAACCTATCGTAGACGGGGACGTGCAAGGAAGTTTAACCAAAGTTACAATTTAAACCCGTTTGTTTTAGTTTGATTTAGGTTCTGGATTTAATTAATCTCTATTCTCGGACGAACGGTCACGACCCCTTCTACCTCAGAGTACAACGATGGAAATACTCGTAATTATGTAGGTACTCAAATACATGAAATAGTGTAAGTGTAAGTAAAATCCAACTCTCACAGAATCTTTCGCAAAAAAAATTGTTTACTTGTAGTCTTTACTGAATCATCATCATAATTAATAGAGCAGCAGACGATAACTGCTGATATACTTCTTCTCCTTTATTTTTAAAAAATAACCAATATAAGTTGCATTAAGAATTGTAGAAAAGCAGTTATAATTAAGATCACCTTAGTCTGTAGATGTCCACTGCTAGACGAAGACCTCCCCCATATGATTCTAAAACGGCCTGTCTTCAGCCGCTTAAATTCTGTGACATCCACCTGGTAAGCTTTACCATGCTAAGTTTTCAGTTAATGGTCGCCATTCGAGTTCCTTTATTTTCCATGGGTTATCAGCGCGACGAACTCGTTGGACTCTTCGATTGAATTGTTATACTAGATATTTATACAATGTGGATGAAGCACAATATGGATATTGTTAATTACCTTCTTTTCATCCATGCTTTTATCTAGATTCACCTGTTGGGAAACTGCTTAAGTCTTTAATCATCGTGCCAATATCTTCAAGTGATACTGCCATGACAATGATGGGGTCGGCAAATTAATGTTAACTTCAAAAGTTTGAAGATACCGCAATTAATGGAATCTCGAAAACAAATATATATTGGATTTGAGCTTTGGTATTGATGCTGGAAAGACACTGTTAGTGCTGTGGTACTGTTATACAAATTGAGATTTATATCACCAAATTATATGTATTTTTGTTTGTAAGTATTACAGTAGTTTGGAGGCAGAAATAGTTTGAAAAAAAGTAAGCAAAAGAAGTGAAGGGAACATCTTTAAATTGAAGAAACATAAACCTTATAAGGCCGAGGAGAGTCGCTTAGTACGAGTGGCGAAGATACATTTATTTTGATTTTTTTAAGAAGATAGCAGTAGATAGTTAGCCGCTCTGATACATAAGTTTATGAGGGTAAATTGCTCCTCCGAAATAAGTAATATTTGTGAAAATAAATTATTTTTTTCCTTTTTTCCACTTACTCGTAGAGTGTGTCATTACGTAGAAGTAATGTGCTGCAGAAATTAAATATATTAAAAAACATTAGTCTGTTAATAACACACTTGATCAATCAATTATTACAACATCGATTTTTGCAGACAAACCTTAAAATAGGAGTAATTAGACCTGTCTATAGAAAATTAAGTCATAAGACTACAATAATTATAGGGCTAAAACAATTTTATCATCCATACACAAAAAAATTTAAAGATATTTAAGTTTTTTTTTTTTTTAATACCACTAATGTGGCAAACAAGCTTACGGTCCGCCTGATGGTATGCGGTCACCGTAGACTATGGACGCTTGCAACACCAGGGGTATCAATCGCGCGTTGCCTACCCTTCAGAAATCTAATAACTTCTTTCGAAGAACTCCATACTGTAGTCCTTGGAGAAAACCTTGGCTTTAATCTCATCTCATCTGTTGAGTACACCAAGTTTTTTGGGCTTCAGTTTCACCTTATCTTGTAAATGATCTCGGAACTGAACATCGCTGGAGATTTCAACACCAAGGATCCCAATGCTCTTGGAGATGGACAGGGGAGTGTTCTGGAATTGTGGGACTACAGTGAATGGGGTTTTCTTAGCGGTGAAAGCACACACTTGTGTCTTTGAGGGGTTGAATCGGACCAAGCTTACTCGTCCCCAGTCAGAGACCTTGGACAGTGTGGTCTCGATTTGAGACACAAGTTCTCCGGGGTTTTCGTTCACAACGGAACGAGGGATGTTTGCAAGACCCATGTAATAAGCATCTCCAGTACTGTCATCTGCATAGCAATGTATGTTGTTGATGTCCAACATGTCATTGATATGCAGTAGAAACAGCGTAGAAGACAGCACAGAGCCTTGCGGTACACCAGCATTAATGTCCATGCTATCAGAGCAACTACCGTCAACTACGGTTCGTATGCGTCTGCCACCCATTTGCACAAACCCTCGGGCACTCCGCAAGATAGCAACTTTGATAGAAGACCCCGGTGCCAGACCCGATCGAACGCCTTCGCTATGTCCAAGCTACATGCCAATGTCTCCCCCTGACTCCCAATGGCTAGTGGCCATCGGTGTGTAAGATAAACTAGAAGGTCACCAGTCGAGCGACCGTGGTGAAAGCCATATTGACGGTCACCTGCCAGGTCGTGTACTTCTAGGTATCTTAGAAGCTCTGTGTTGATCACACGCTCCATCACCTTGGAGAGGAGAGAGGTAATAACGAAAGGCCTGTAATTTGATGGATCTGATCTATCGCCCTTTTTGGGCACCGGGTGCACATTCGCCGTCTTCCATGAAGACGGAAATTGCCTAGTGTGGTAGGAAAGCGCGAAGAGGCGCGTGAGTACAGGACATAACTCAGGAGCACACTGCTTAAGCACCACTGTACCACCCACCAGCGCCTTCATTGTTCATGTTCAAGTTCGAGGCAAAGAGACTGCCCAGTAGATCGGCTTTTTTTTTTTTTTTTTTTTTTTTATACCACTAAGGTGGCAAACAAGCCTACGGTCCGCCTGATGGTAAGCGGTCACCGTAGCCTATGGACGCTTGCAACACCAGGGGCATCACTCGCGCGTTGCCGACCCTTCAGAAATCTAATAACTTCTTTTTTGAAGAACCCCATACTGTAGTCCTTAGAGAAAACCTTGGCAGGGAGCTCATTCCACAACCCAAGGGTTCGCGGGAGGAAGTTTCTCTGAAACCGCACTGTTCGCGACCATTTTGGTTCCAAAGTGTGAGAATGAATTCCCTGTCGATGGCGAGCGGTGCGATGGTAGAAAGTAGCCGTGGGCATCATTTCGAACAATTCCTCAGAACACAATCCATTGTACAAGCGGTAGAACACACACAGGGAGGCAAAGTCTCTCCTCAGACTTAAGGGTTCGATACCGCAAGTGAGTTTGGGATCGTCGACAATTCTCACAGCCCGTCGTTGAACCGAGTCAAAAGGGCCAAGCTGGTATCCGGGTGCACCCGCCCAGAGATGGCAGCAGTACTCCATATGGGGCCGGACTTGCGACTTGTAAAGTAGCAACCTTTGCCCCGACGTGAAGTACTGCTTCGCTCTGTTGAGTACACCAAGTTTTTTGGACGCCAGCTTTACCTTGCCTAGCAAATGATCTCGGAACTGAACATCGCTGGAGATGTCAACGCCAAGGATCCCAATGCTCTTGGAGATGGAGAGGGGAGTGTTCTGGAATTGTGGGACCACAGTGAATGGGGTTTTCTTAGCGGTGAACGCGCAGACTTGTGTCTTTGAAGGGTTGAATCGGACCAAGTTTTCCCGCCCCCAGTCAGAGACCTTGGACAGACCGATCTCGATTTGAGACACAAGTTCTTCACGCTTTTCCTCCACAACGGAACGTGGGATGCTTGCACGGCCCGTGTAATAAGCGTCTCCAGTACTGTCATCTGCATAGCAATGTATGTTGTTGATGTCCAACATATCATTGATGTGCAGTAGAAACAGCGTAGGAGACAGCACAGAGCCTTGCGGGACACCAGCATTAATGTCCATGCTATCAGAGCAACTACCGTCAACTACGGCTCGTATGCTTCTGCCGGACAAAAAGCTAGCCACCCATTTGCACAAACCCTCGGGCACTCCGTAAGAAGGCAACTTCGATAGAAGACCCCGGTGCCAGACCCGATCGAACGCCTTCGCTATGTCTAGGCTACATGCCAATGCCTCCCCCTGACTCTCAATGGCTAGTGCCCATCGGTGTGTGAGATACACTAGAAGGTCACCAGTTGAGCGACCGTGGCGAAAGCCATATTGACGGTCACTGATCAGGTCGTGTTTTTCTAGGTATCTCAAAAGCTGTGTGTTGATCACACGCTCCATCACCTTGGAGAGGAGAGAGGTTATAGCGATAGGCCTGTAATTCAATGGATCTGATCTATCGCCCTTTTTGGGCACCGGGTGCACATTTGCAGTCTTCCATGAAGACGGAAATTGCCTAGTGTGGTAGGAAAGCGTGAAGAGGCGCGTGAGTACAGGACATAACTCAGGAGCACACTGCTTAAGCACCACTGCTGGTATGCCGTCTGGCCCACTCGACTTATGAACGTCTAGGGAAAGCAACGCCCGCCGGACCTCGCGCTGTGTTATAGTGATTTCCGGCATGGTCTTACCGCACCACGGTAAAGTAGGTGGTACAGCGCCTTCGTCGTTCACATTCGAGTTAGAGGCAAAGAGACTGCCCAATAGATCGGCTTTCTCTTTTGCACTGTGGGCCAAGTCACCATCGGTCTTTCGCAGTGGTGGTAACGACGACTGGCAAAAGTTCCCTTCGGCAGCTTTAGCAAGCGACCAGAAAACACGACTCCCAGAAGGATAGCTCGCAAGTCGCCCACCTATTTTGCCGATGAATTGGAATTTTGCTCTGGCAGTTGCTTTCTTACTGAACCTCGAGGCAGCATTTAATTTGCGTTTTAACTCAGAAATATTCGGATCCTTATTATTACGAGCCGTGGTCCAAGCCTCATATGCAGTTTGCTTAAGAATTTTAGCTTTTCTGCAAGACCTATTAAATCACGGTCGTTTTTTGACGCCGGCAGCTACTCTTGGTTTAAGAATATAGCATTACATACCAGCGAGTATTGTCTCAGTGACTGCGGCAGACGTGGTCCGAGGAGCCAAGAGGCGCATCCATTGAGACGGGGTATCCCTCCGGACAAGTAGTTAGCAGAAGGTCCAGTAAGGACTCATATGGTCCTCTATATCTGGTATTCTCGTTGGAGTACCAGCTGAGAGAATCCATAGGTCAGAGCAAATTCATGAGCAGATATCCCTGCATAGTTATTGGTTCGAGAACTGAGCCACTCACGATGGTGGGCGTTTAAGTCTCCCAAAATAACTAGTTCTGCTGTGGGATATTGCTCTAGAACTTTATCAGTCGTCAAACTCAGGTGCGTGAAGAGTCGAGTTACGTCCGTGTCACCGCTATGATACCTGCCTGATTGGAGTGCGCATGAAGATATCAAGGTGGAACAGGAGCAGTAACAGCTGAAATTTAATAAATTATGTATCTGGGCTCACGATGTAGTACTTATTATTAATTTCAATAAAACTAAAATGATGCACATATTGTCTCCACAAAACAAATGTTTGTTAAAACCCAAAATCAAAGCACATGAATACAACTATTAACATTAAAGAAATAAAACATGTTATTGTAAATTGTAAGAACAAGTTAATTTACATACATACTAAGATTTAAAAATAGACGATAGATTTAGTTGGAAATAATTCAGCATTTCAGCATACTGAAATTTAAATTGGCATATAAAATGCTAAGAATACTATTATAGTTAAATAATTATAATCAATCATAAATTACATTTAAAACACACTTGCTTTAATGTATATAATTTACAACTTAGAATATTATAGACAATAGTACCGGTATCAGTTTAAAACATAAACAAAGAAAACGAATTGAGATTGTTCAAGTATTGTAATGTATTGATATGTTTGATAACTTTAAATTAACAAAATATGATGACTGAAAAGGTCAACAAGATGCCCAAATTATTACTTAATAAGGCTGGATTAAAAAAAATGAGAAATGAGACTGTACGACTTTGTTAAAAGACATAATCAAATAAATAAATAAATAAAAATAGGTAAAGCGGGTGCTAAGACCTTAATTAGTTCCAGGGGCTTTTTCTTCCTAAATTTCCTTTCCTTAAGGCAAAGCGGGCGTTCATAAAACCCACGGGCGGTAATGACATATGGCACCTGTCCTGAGCACCGCACGCGCTCTACGTACTTTGCCTGTCGATGTATAAAAGCGCCATCTGTGGCTTAAGATATAAATTACGCGCAAAGCGAGCAATTAAATTTTTCAACTATAGCCGAAACTTTTCAGATTCTCTAGATACCGTTAAATGGTGTTGTTTTCCATACTTCTGTTCCTGTCATTTCAGTTGTGTTTTGGTAAGTTAATTTATTTATTCGTCTTATATTTTAATTTATTTACTCGTGTATGTGTTGAAAAACATTGAGTGTAACACGGGCGGTACAAAAATTACAAAATTGAGTTATTAAAGCCTTCTAAATAGCCTCTCGTTATTAATTTACTATTTTTTCGATACTAAAAGAATGATTCTTTTAAAAAAAAAAAACCAGTGTATAAAAACTGGCCAAATTATAATTATATTACAAGGGAATAAAAATCTACGCATTTATATTGAATCTGACCCCGTTTTTTACCCATCAATGTTTCTACTAGGATATCGTTATATTTGTAGAGTGTACTTAGTATCTTTAGTTAGTACAGTTAGTCATAGTAATTTTTTATTCATGATTTGTTCATTAAATTATTTCAGCTTTCAAAGACAACATAAAAATAAGAATATAAATGTACATGATACCCCGTGTCACGTACTCACGTCCGACCCGCGACAGGTAACAAGGTTGTCACCATTTATCATCACGAAGCATTTTCAAATTAAATTTACAAAATCTGAACACGTTTAACGTTGCTACACATTTTATAAATTTCATTTGCTTTAAATTTTTATTCTTTGCCTCTTCGTAAACATTTTTAAATATCAAAACAACCATCGTCTTTGAAAACCACACTATTAAACAATCATTTACCTAAAAAAAGAGTAAAATAAAGTAATGGATGTAATAGAACCTACATTGTGTATTACGGGTGGTAAGGAGAAAATTACTTACAAGAGCAAAGATTACTTATACGTCTAGATACCGTGACCCAAACAACATCAAACGGAGCACTGCGAGATATTTTCGTAGCCATGTGTGTGTAAATCAGCTAATACGACTATCATTTTTACATCTGTGTACGTTATTTCGGTGTTACCAACCCTATCCCAAATTGGAGAAATTTTACCTTTATTCGGTACTAGCGGCTCGTTCCGGCTTCGCACAGGTGGACTTTTATTTTTTATACATTTTGAGATAAACATAGAAAATTTTTATCCCGGATTATAATTTACGAACGGATGACAGGTGACAAAAGTAATGAAAATAATGATTCTGCATCCGAAAACGAACGCTCCCCGTTCGTTTAGCATTGGTATCAAAAATATCAAAATTTTTGCCACCGAAAAATGAAACTTTAGACCCATGTCTGTAGGTGGGGTTTTTGTGTTAATCTGTCAAACTGTCTATACATATTCATAATTCATGGTAGTGTGTGTGTGTGTTTAATCGTAGTGTGTGTGTGTTTAATCGTAGTGTGTTTACGTCAACCGGTCGTTTTGCAAGTTTTTTAACCAACAATTTTGTTAGTAACGTTTTAAAGCTAAACGAACGGCAGGTGTCTGTGGCAAAACTGGCGTTATCAAAAGTGTGAAAATATATATATATCATTCGTGGGAACTCTTACTCCCAGAACAAACGCGCCCTTAATGCACTCGTGTAGCCTGCTGTTTGCGCACTTTTAATCTGCCGCGCCGGCCGACTTGATAGGTAGGACGCTGGCGCCACGCGGCGGAAGCGTGACGTGACGTGACAATGAGACAGCCTTATTATTTTACACACCCAATTGCGCGTGGTTATTACTGGTCATATGCCCTCTTGCTAATGTAGTAGTAGTAGTAGTAGTAGTAGGTAATTAAATTTAAAATTTTATGTTCAAGGTGTGACGTTACCTTTCGTTGTGAAGACAAGAGATTTTTATTTAACTACTAATGTGTTTTAAGATACGGTGATAAAATAATTTAGTTTCGTAGTCCATTAAATACATTAGAGATACTTCTTTTTCCATTGTGATTTACATCCAACTGTTATGTTTGTGTTAAAGTAAAATTTAAAAAATTGCATAAGTGATTACGTTCTGTGAACACAATGTGTCACAGGGGTCATCATTACAGAAATTCTTTATCAACCTGAAATAATGTACGTAGGTATGTGACGTTAGGTAAAAAGAATATATTTTCGTTTTAATGGTTACCTTACTGAACTTGGGAATTTAAGGTACAGATTTCTGACTTGGCAACAAAGACAGATAAATATTTGTTGCTACTCTGGCGAATAATAATTTTGAAAACTTCTTCGTAACTCAAATATAACAAGCAGGTAAGTGTCATCATAACAAGTCACAAGTTATGTGAAAAGTGTTTTTTTTTCCATCAAGTGTTTTTTGCCAATAGTTTCTACACAATTTTATTGCACAAACTGCCATTTTTATAACTTTTCGCAGGAGCACAGTTCGCGTCAACGCACAGATTACGTATGATGTAGTGTTGACGGCAAGTACAGGAAAAATCAGGTACTCGGATTGGCTCGTTTTGAGTGCCTGGACAAGGTATCTAGACTTATAATTATTCATTGTACAAGAGGCTATTTAGAAGTTTTAGACCGAAATCCGAAAGTTTCAGTGACTGGAGATTGATTAGATTTGTATATGAGTAAATAGATAAAAATATACAGAAATTGAAATGGTGGGAACAGCAGTATAGAAAACGACGCCACTAGCGGTACGTGAGAATTAATGAATAAAAAGATTGTGGTTGATAAAAAGATAAAAGTTGTAAATGCTCGCCCGGTGTGTGGTTCATATCTTGAACTACAGATGGCGCTTTTATATATGAATGGATAAAGTACATAGAGCGGGTGCAGTGCATCGGACAGGTTTTATATTATGTCGTTACCGCCCGTGGGTTCTATAAAACCCCGCTTTGCCTAGAGGAAAGTATTTTTTTTAAAGAAAAGGCTTTTGCGTGGGAGTAATTTTTAAAGTCGTTAAGACCCGCTTTACCTGTACGCAATAACACTGTTTACGACTCGAAAATTACAAGTAAGTGTGATGAAAAACATATTTTTTTCAAAACTCACATTTCAGCATTTTGCATTTTTATAAAGTTGTATAATGTTTATTTTGTTATTAAATATTTATTATAGTATGATATTTATGATTGATTAAATATACAATTTTATAAAGCACTAGCAACATCTCGCGACTTCGTCTGCGTGACTTTCGAAAAAAAGATAGCTTATAACTGTTTATGGATTTGCCGACAAAAATATTAGAATTCTCATACAAATTTTCATACCCTGTTTTGCCTACTACTATGACTGTTAAACATGTTAGTTAAAAGTTTCAACCTAAAGGCCCTGTACCAATTTTTTATGCATTAAGCTACAAAATTGACAGAACTTTGAAGTTTGCAGAATCCTTTCTTAATGAAGTCCTATGTCAAGTTAGCAACCCACCTGTTAAATTTTAAGTTTCTAGAGCGAGCGTTTGGGCTGTGCGTTGATATGCCATTGAATCGGTCAGTCAGTCACTCAGTTTTATTCTTTGAGGATAACATATAAAAATATATATATGAGACCTTGTATATACGCGCGTAAATTGTATTTACGCGATTACGTCTCGATTCGACTATACTAGGCTATCTCGACTACGCGCGCCGATGCGTTAAATGAGAATAAAATAAAATACAACGTCTATCTCTAATCAGATTGACTACTTCACAAAACACATACAGAGTACCTTACTCTACAATAATCTTTATATTATTAACATTACCGCGTTTCGTGATCCACCACTTCAAGTCAACAAGGCAACTCCTAACATTTGTTGTTTTTTAGGTGAAATCTCATTTAAGCTTTGAAGAACTTTATAGAAAAAATAGAAAATCAGATTTTCAAAGTCATCCATTATCAAAGTAAAAAGAATAATAATCAAAATATGAAATTTAAATTTTTACTAAAAGATCTTATTTTATCTATTCTACATTTAATTTCATTGAACAGTAGATATCCTGTACAAGGTATATGAAACAAGCCCAGTCCGATATAAGGAAATGACTGAAGTAATTGAATTCGAGGGACGAACAATAGGCTATTACTGTCCGGTGGTCGTAAACTGGCGCACCGCTTGTAGCGCGTCCGGCGGACTTGAGGGGACGATAGGTACGGTAAAATACATACACCTTCTTTTTAAACAAGCTGCTCTGGTTAAATATTACATTAGTTTATTAGAAATTGCTTAATTGGAAAATAAGTCTTTAAATTTGTATTTTAAGAAATATTCCAAAGATCGTATTTCTTCAGAAATTTAGGTAGTATTTTTTAGCAAAAGAAACGTCCAAAAAGTATATCTAATACATATTTAGGTAATTAAAAGTACAAAAAATTAACAAGTGTTTGTACCTTATCATAACATAATAATTTGATGATAATACCATGGCAATGGCTATAAAACTATAGAGGTTTTTGAGGGAAACTTCTACGGGAAACTGAGAAATCGTAATAAATATCTACTTGATAAAATTTTAATACTACATAACTGGCTAACAGCACAACTCAAAGGATGTAAATTCTTGATAATTCCTGTTTAGGATTTTAGCCACGTATGAACATGGAAAATGTTTAAGGATTTTAATTTTCTCTTAAATGTGTAAATTGGGAATAAAAACATTTTTTAAGGGCAGCTACAGGACAACGGCAGCGGGCGGGGGCAGCTTGTGGCGTGGCCGAGCACAGATAGCTTTGTTTCTGTCAGACTTAAAGGAAAAATAGATAGGATCATAATAATGAAAAAAATAAGGAAAAAAAATAGATGTATATAACATTTCTATTTTTTTCAATAAATTGCATCATTAGCAAGATGATTGAAAAGAACATTAAAGCTATCCTACATATCTTCAAGTGTATCTTAAAATGAACATAAATAAAACGAACGTATTTCCGTTTTCCATAGGTAAAGTTTTTTTAAGGTTTTTAAAGACAATTAGGTTCAATAGTATTTTATCTGTTTTCTTAAATGACTTAGGTATCTTATAACTATACTAAAATCTATCGTTTAAAAATACTTAACCAAAAAAATTAAATAGCATCTCTTAAAATAAAAATATTCTTTTTCCAGGGATGTCCCGTTTGGCAGTGTCCCAAAACACAAAAGGTTCTTAGCTGTTGAGTGACAAATCTCTCTGCACTTAGATCGCCTGAAGCTAATATAAAACTTTTAGACAAAACTTTCATAAACGACTTTGTGTCCGACGGACAAGGGCCAAGCGTTTCCATTGCAAACGCAACAAATTCGTTATTGTTAACGCCTAGCATGTGTGCACTCACCCGACACAACACGCACACACTCGCACAACGCAAAATGCATCAAATCTGTGCAGCGATGACGCCGGCATGCGGCACTCGCCCACGGACTTATTGAAGCACCACACGTGTTACTCAGTTTTTTGTTATCAAACTATGTCTTTTCAAAATTCAGTATTTAAATTCTTCGACCCCGCCATCTATATATACTTAGTGAAGTTCCGGCGTCCACAGTAATTATTAATTAAAGTAGAATGTTTGTTGCGGTTAAAGTAGCATGTATATGTCCATTCTGCTGCCGACCCTGGTCTAGGTGAGGTGCTCCGAATGTAAGAAGAGTCCTACATCAGAGCACGCCGGTTACTTCGTCAGGTTTTTTTTTTTATACCACTAAGGTGGCAAACAAGCTTACGGTCCGCCTGATGGTAAGCGATCACCGTAGCCTATGGACTTTTTGCATCGTCACTGAACAAACCGCAAGACTCTAAAACTGCCGGTACGGAAGCGGTAGAAAGAGACCTCTTGACTGATTAATGGCACAATGGCGAAAAAAGCGATCTACATGCTTACTACAAAAAATGCCATGGGGCCATCATTTTGTTCACAATATTGCCTCAGGTACATTTATGAGTTTCGCAAGCCCGGTTGCAGGTATATTTATTTCTATGCTCAAACTAACACGGTCTAAGGGCCTGAGCTGTATGTATGTGCGACGCGTGCGCCAGCTGCGTGCGCCCGCTGCGTGCGCCTGCTGCGTGTCCCACCTTTAGTGCACGAACAATATAACGTTGCAGTGTCACGTGATCGTTGTGTGTACAAATTTTGTGTAAAGAGAGATGTAACGTTCTTCAATACAAAACCGCATATTAAGACGTACGCAACGGAGACACGCACCATAGAGTGTATGCTCTAAAAGTGTGACGAATTTGTGTGAGCAGTGAGACCACCAGTGGCCAGACTATCTCTCCAAAACTACCAATTTAATTAAAGGAGCTGCCTGTAATATCGGGCACCACTGGCTTTTTTTTCATGTCTAATAGATTTTTTTCCCCAGGACAAGACGAAGACCAAGCAGTTCTGGCTTTATTCAGGTACACCACATCAATATCAGAAAAACATGTTAGGGTTAAAAAAATCGATGTGAGATAGTATGCCATAAGATGAAACCAGAAATGCCCAAATTGTAACTGGATGGTAAGCCTGAGTTACAAGGGGTAGTCAGGGGTGGAAGAAGAAGTGCTTAGACTTAATCAACCTATGTACGATAGAGTCCCTTAAGATAGAGTACGTAAGAAGTATGCAGAGAGACGTGTACTGTGTTCTGTGTACCGACACGCATCTCAGTTCGACATACGAGTAACTTAGGTAATTTTCAATGTCCATGCCGCAACCCTACCTATTCTTGTTGGGAATAGTGCTTTCGACACTTTGTTGAGGAACATACTGGGCCACTGGAACAGTTGGGTAAATTCAACTTCAATAGTTAAATCGAAGAACATCTACCAATCGGCTGGTAAATAACTTGATAAACTGATAACCAATGGCACGAAATAATCTCGAGACGGCGAGCACTAATTAAAGGCGTGTGGTGGAATGTTTTAATGCCAGAGAAACAGATAAACCGAATAGAGGCAAAGGAAGCTAGTAGGTAGATGCAGGCAGCTCAAGACTGGTCGTATTAGAAACACTTGGAGTAGGCCTACGTTAAACCGTGGATGTTTATAGGCTTAAATAATAAAGTTTTAAATTTTTAAAGATTTTTAAACCAAAATACTAATATAGCTGGTTTGCATTGAGCGTCTGTTAAGGTAAAAAATATATCAATATCGTGAAGGAATGAGCATATCTTCGCTAATCTTTATCTCGTATCGAAATAAATGATGGTTGGCGTTTTACCACTTCAACTTAATATCGTTAACCCAAAATAGGTTGGATTTTTTCTTCTAAACGAATTCTGAAGACACGTAAATACTTAATTTCATTTTCATTTTGAAAATAATATTTTAAAAAAATTACACTTAAGGTTGTCAAAAATAATTCCTAAAAATGATTATGTACTAAGTACTTCTCTAAAACTAACTTAAGTAAATTAGATCAGTTGAGCGGATAACGGAACCAACAGACAAGGTGGTATATATGTTTAAAGTTTCCAAATGCATAAAGTTTGTTCAACTTGTTCCGGTCTTGGCACACGAATGTTAGATTCAATTAGGCAACGAGCAAAGATGTGTTTGGAGAAGAAAAATGTAGTTGAAGAGAAAAGCAGTAAAATTTAAAGCTGGTGAACCCTTAACATGTTATGGTTATTTACTGAAGCGTTTCTATTCAATTATATTAAAAAAAAACCCGAAATAAATATTCACAAAACTAGTACACAGTTGATCTATTAGTAAATATTTGTTGTTTTAATTTGAGGTTATCACACATATTAACAGTGTTGGCTTAGTAATAGGGTACCGTTAACTATGACCCCGATCGATTTTAAAAACTTGATATAAAATGTTTAAAATGACACCTACAGCCATGAAGTTGTAAAGATTTTTTTTTAAAAACCATTTACTGTACCTAACTTAAAATAGTAGCTTAGATATTATTATTGAAAGTTCAATTTTAAGGTTTGTTGTGCATTTTACAGACGTAGGTAATATTAGTAGTTATTTGTGTTTTTGTGGAGTTATTGTGGGGCACATAGCATATTTCCTTTATTTGAAAACAAGTCTTTAAAAGGTTACAAATCTCACTCAAATTACACATCAAGTACACACACGACACACTTTTCAGCCCCGCGCCTACCATTACCATATTTCACTTGACCACTACCATCAGTGCGTCCCTCACCTGTCGCGAGCGCGGCGCGAGGTTATCTACGACTCGCTTTATTGCTGCACAGTTCTGTTGGAGTTAGCAGAAAGTAACTGAAATTACAATTAAAATTATTGTCACTATTTTTCACGTCGCTGTGCAGATAAGTTTAATCAAAAATAATAATTAAACGGAAAAGATAGTGGTGGTAGTTTTAAACATTGTAAAAAAAATATAAAGAATATTTAAAAAAAATTGAGTCTATTTGAAAAATTATAACACAAATTGCAAAAAAAAACAACCGGCTTCAAAACGATGCACTAAAAACGTGAAAATAATTACTTATTTTCAAAAATCTGATCTGAATTACAGTTTGAAGTTGGTGTTATGAAAGTGAGTGCATCTTTATGAAGCCAGTTGTGTTTTTTTTGTTAAGTTTTAATTTTTTACTTTTGTGTGACGAATTGCTTTTTATCTCGTATACTAAAAACATCGATATTCTTAACAAAATTTTATACTATAATCAACATAAAAGGCGTTTTACCATTTCTAAATTAACACCAATAATGTTTTTGATGGATGGAAGTATACCTTTATAAATAAAAAAAATATTTTGATATGACGGAGATAATTTTGCCCGAACATTATAAAAAAACCTCCTCTTTAATTGAAGTCTGTACGTAAAAAATCAAATGTTATTTTTAATAAATAATTATTTTTAATAATATTTTACTTTGTGTACATTTAAATGAAAATTGATCTATAGAAATTTGTAAATTAGAGTTTGCGCCAAATGCCAACAGTACTAATAAACAATACAAATGTATCACGCGTGTACTCAAACATTTAATTCACAAATTGGACACGACACAAATAATAAACAGAAGATCTTCAATATTTCTTTTTCGAAAATAGATATATCCAGGAAACTAAAGTTGTCAGTGCGCGTCCACTGTTGGCACCAGCCCAAACTACCTGCGCCATAAATGTTTTAATCTGATCCCGTAAGTACGTCTGGTAACAAAAATGTGATATTTTATTTACAAGTAGTCTTTAATCGTCAAAATATCAGTCGCACGCAATTCTTACATGGTCCACATGTATACATTATACCGTACTTACTTACATCTATTATTAAAGCATATTATTATAAATTGGTGACTGTTAAACATCAGGCGGGCTGTAAGCTTGTTTGCCACCTTGGTGGTAAAAAAAAAAAATGTGACTGGATTGTATTTACCCTTTTCAAGAGCTTTTTTTTTTTTTTTATACCATGAAGGTGGCAAACAAGCTTACGGTCCGCCTGATGGTAAGCGGTCACGGTAGCCTATGGACGCTTGCAACACCAGGGGTATCACTTGCGCGTTGCCGACCCTTCAGAAATCTAATAACTTCTTTCTCAAAGAACTCCATACTTCTTCATGTAAAGGCGATGAAACGGAATCTAAAGTGTATTTCAAAGTAATCTCAATCGATACACGAGATGACAGGGTCGTGGAGCGGTCAAGCTTCACACCGGAAGCTACGTGGCGACGGAAATGGCGGTACATCCTGTCGTAAGTCTGCTCCTAACCACTTCACTTCCTTTTATTGAGTACCTAGGTATTGATAGGTCCTCAAACATTTTCCGATTTGTAAATAATGATTAGTCATATTATTATTCTGACATGGTGTGTATATTTTATGTTATAAATATTTGTGTGCATTAGTAGTGTTGTTTGACAAAAGTAAGGATAAACATTTAATATTCAAAATCTATTATTTTTTACTAATAGACCAAAATAATCCTTAAATAATAATGATTTTACTTAAGCTTTTTTTATTAATAAGAAAAGACAACTATGCTTTATTTATGTTAAATATACATGTGTACTGTGTTTGTGTGTGTAATGTGTACGTCGTACAAGCGTAATATAATGTTTTTTTATTCTAAAAATAACAGAGGTAAAAAGAACTGTGATATCAAATTGGTGAAATTAAATATTTATTAATTTAGATATATAAACAATATTATATTATTCTGCGAAGTATTTTTAAGTCAACATATTAATGTATTTTGTAAAAATGTATTTATCATAACTAAACGCCTACTAAGAAAGTTTCCCTTGGAACGAATACGTTGTTAGCAGAACTAACGACAGAAGCCGTTGATGGACAGACGGACGGACGGTTTTCTCTCCTACATATCAAATGGTGGAAAAGTAAAATTATAGACAGATCTCAAGTAGATAGGGTTTATTATTTTACGCATACCATTAGTATTTACAAGAGTATAGTGGCAACAAAATTGGGCAAGTAAAGTTTACGCAAACTTAGCGTTTGCGTTTAAAATTTAACTTATAAAAACTCAGTGTAGTTTATGTACTTTTGTTAATATACATTTTTGAGTTGCTGGCCCCTGAAACTATTATAATATTTTATATTATACATTTAAGGTTTCAAAATCTTTGGACTATAAGTCAATAATTTGATTCTTATTAATTCTTTTTAACGAAATTGTTGTCAATTGTACTTCCATGTTATTTATTGAATACGAATCTCTAAATGATGTAAACGCTGGCCGGTAGGAAGTTGAAATATTAAAAAGAAGAGTTACGAAAACGCTCGAGGGTCAAAGACATCATGAGTCAGTCGTCTGTATATTTTCCACAACATGTGCAGTCATTGAAGCGTTATTACTCCGATTTTTTTCACTGTGAACCGATTTGCATGAAATTTTGGAATTAGGCTCATCTTACCCTTAACTTCAAAAGTGAAAATGATCTGATATCCGCACTCTGAGGGTGGTTGCCACCCCTTCTCGGTGGTGTAATTTTTTTTTAAATATCGATAGAAGGCCTTATTTTAAGAAAAAAATGTTTTATAAAGTTTTTCAAAACACCCAATACTTTTCAAGTTATTGGCAATTGAAAATTCGGATTTTTTTCACGTTTTTCATCGGTTTTTTGCAAATATCTCCAAAAATATGCATTTTAAACAAAAATTTTATAATAAAAAAAATTGTAGCAGGTAAAAAACTAAACAAATCGGTTTTTTATAAAGTGTTCTAAGTGCAATATTAAGCTAGATATTAAAGATCAAAGCCGTTTTTTATTTTGTCTGAAATTTAATCGATGTATTCAATGCCATCTAGCGGCGAGCAGATACATTTTAGGCATTCTAATGAAATAGGGTTTTGTAGTGCTTGAAATAAGCTTTAAAATGAGCACTGATAAAAGTCTTTTGCACGTAAAATGAGTGAGCTGTAATGCAAATAAGAGGAACATCTAATGGTTTTTTCTTTTAAATCAATGGGTTTCATAAGTGCCATTTCCACCAAAATTAAAATTAATCGTATTCCGTCTAGAATTAACTTTAATATAAAGATTTTGATGGATTCTAGCAGTTTGGCTGCTTTAGGACACATATTTTTCAAAAAAATCAAGATTTAAAAAAAAAAACTAATTTTTACATAAACCACCTTCTTTTCATAATGTCTCAAAAATGATGGAAGATACGTATAAAAGTATGATAAAAAATGTAGATCTTTTTCCGACACCAAAATTGTTTTTTTTTTTCTGTCACACAGAAATTGACGGAGATTTGATTGTGAGCGCGTGGCAGCGCAATCACAGTCTCTCTCGAGCCTTTTGACCATTCACCGTTTTAAAATAAAAGGTTTTTCAGTAGGTATATATTTTTCACACTATAAAGTTGTAGCTCTTTTAATTATCTTTAAAATGGTTTTTTTAAAAGTTGTGATAGCATCAAAATTGAAGGAGAATGTGGTCCAAAAACTAATCGTATTTTTTTCTACTTAGTAAACTGAAAATTTCGGAGAGAATATTAGAAGCAAAGTGAAAGAACACAGTAATAGAGACTCAAAACTATTGTTTTATATATACATATATATATATATATATATACATAATACAATATATATATATATATATAAATATATTATTTTTAAATGTATTACTAATTCAATCTGGTGCAGTTTTAGACAACTTGTAAGTTTATATTTTATTTAATAAATAGTGATTTCTCACTCTATAATTATTTATTATTTTTAAATGTGTTATCTTATATATTTACTATCTTAATATAGGGGTAGTTTTAAGGGTTGAAAAGCTTGAGAATATGATAATCTTTACGAAAAGGGGTAATAACATTTAAATCCTTTTTATCTGATCAAAAGAAATTTTTTTAAACAATTTTATCAAGGGGTTGTTTTTAAGGGTCGAAAGGGGGTTAAAAAATTCGATAATTAAGATAAAGAACATAAAATATTATTTACTCTATACTTAAATCTTTTTATATCATACCAAAGTATTTTTTTGTGATTTTTTCAATTTAGGGGTTGTTTGCAAGGGTTGTGAGGTTTTCAAGGGGTTGAAAATGATTTTATTATGAGGGAATTGTGTTAGGAAACACTTTACAATTTCACTCCTTAATATTAAACACGTTTTCTAGCGATAAAATGGCTCAATGTCATTTTTTTCATTAAGGGGTTGTTAATACCTCTTAAAAATAATAGGCGGAGCTTAGATCATTTTCACTTTTGAAGTTAAGGGTAAGATGAGCCTAATTCCAAAATTTAATGCAAATCGGTTCACAGTAAAAAAAAATCGGAGGTAAGACCCTATTTTTCGCTTCAATGACTGTACACAATTACAAAACCAAAATAAGGATTGTTCCTGGCGGGTACAAGACATCCAGTCAGAGGTCGAGTCATCGAAAGGTTTCTTTGGTTATAAATTACATAGGTAATTTTAGTTTGCGGATTCGAATCCCGTTTTTACACAGCGCTGAATACATCGATCATGTACACAATCGGGATACCGAGAAAACGAAAGTGCCTAACAAAAGGGCACTCTTCTCGTCTAACCCAACGAAGAAGGGAAATCTCCCCTCGGGAATGTGTTGGGACAATAATTTAATTAGATTTCATATTAGCGACACCTTTAGTACGTGTGGAAAAATAACGGCGTGTGTGTGTGTGTGTGTGTAAATATCGGGTACTAACCCGGACTAATTTTGATACGTCGTAATTTTAACGAAAAGCTTTTGTAAAAATATACCACCGTTAAGTAACGACCCAGTTTTGTAGTTTTATTTTTATGTTTTTGAGTCCAGTTATACAACTTAGGACTAAAACTAAAACAGGACTTCTGCCTGTAGTATCAGAACAGAAGAAGACTAAGCTAAGACCCGAACTAAGCATAAGCGTCTTCACAGGACAGCGCTCTTGCAGTAGGTATACGGCCCTCCTCCTGACTGTTGTCTCGAGGTTTGCAGTCGGTGTATCAGCTACCAGTGCAGCAACGTTTCCTACACCTACTACCTACCTAACTAGTGGTAGATGGGACCTACTGTGGCTCGACGCGTAGCCAAGGGCCTTTAATGCCTCTCGTCGCAAGACAGATATCTCAAAGTATACATACGATCGTGACATAAATGTATCCCAAGTTAAATTTCCTACTAAAGTTTTTATAAAATAAGGTCAGGCGAGTAACTAAGAGAGAGTAAAAATTATTTTTTGTAGATATTTAATTTACTTAGATTTTTTTTGCTTTTTTTAGATGTGGTTGGTTAGGATGTACAAATGGAGGTGCTAATTTTGTATTTGTTTAGCCCTAGGACTTTATTGAAAATTTGTATCGATTCGTCGTGTTCCCATAACCAGATTTTTATTTTTTGAGGCGTTATATACTTTACCAGTTTTCATCATCGAAATAATAACACACTCCGTTTTGAAAAAAATACAAATATGTAAATCGGCCCGGAGAGGAGGTCACAAAAAAGTGCTCCATAAAAACGTTCAGCTAAACTTTTCAAAGTAAAACAATACCTATACCTATCCATTTTGAGCAATGTACTCCAATGTACCAACTTACCTTTACCATACGCACAACTGTTTCAACATACACCGCGCAACTGACTTGCCGTTTACACGTATACAGTGACTGATATCGACTAACTGGCGCCGTGTAATCGCTCCATACGGTTGCTTGTCAGATACACTGTGTAGAAATCACTTATTCATAAAGTGATCCTACAGGTATGTAAAATGATTCCAATATTTAATTTTGGCTAGAACTCGACAAAGGGCACACAAGCTTCAATCTTTATCGGAGTTAAGGACACTTCAGTAAAAAATTGTTTTCGCAGGCCAAGTTAAACTGGCCGAGTTTCGTATATGAGTGCCTAAAAAAATTCTCTACATCTAGCAGGAATATCAGTAACACGTATTTGAAACATTCAAACCTAAGGGTTGACATAAAATAGAAAACAAATATTATTGATTTAATTTGTTAGAAACTATCAACATCTTAAATTCAACATTTTGACTGATTATTCTAGAGAGAGATTAGATATTTTGAGAGTATACAATTTAAAATTAATAGTTTTCGAACGTTTAATCTCAACAATACAGATTTGTGAAAAATCATAAAAATGATGGATGGATAATCAAATGAGAACTATTTATTTGTAAATCTTATTTATAACCGAAGGAGTTACATAACAAATTAATGAATAATACATAATTATATAAAATTTTATCCAAAATAAGAAAATCTTATTGGATGAATTATATAGAGTGTTATTGTTAGGATAACACAATTTTATGGATTTTCCTAAATAGAAAAATTCAGAATTGTTCTCAGAAAAATTAAAAAGTTCACATGATATAGTTTTGCCAACCCTAACAAATTCGAGAGAAAACGCATTATACTGTGGATTTATGGTTTTTTGACATACACGTCGATTAACTCATACATGTAAATATTTGGAACAAAAGTCGTGAAAACTCTTATATTCTAGTGGGTTCTAGTGGAGATTTTAACAAACGTAACTTGATTTTATCCCACGAACTGGGTGTTGGTTGAAAGTTCAGATGAAGAATTGTGGAGGATTTTAAGTCAGTTAATCGTTAGCTTTAGCTTTAGTCCCGAGACGAGCGGACTAATAAATAATTAAAGATAAAGAGTGCGCCTTTTGTTTTCAATAGTAATGTAGTGATATAAATATAATGATATAAATATTTTTAACACAGCATAAGGTAAAATCATTTATTATACATATAGTTATTTATTCATTTAGATGCTGAACCAACGTACATCAGAAGAGGATTTTACTTCAAACCTCCTGCATTTTTTTTTCTGCATTTTCTCTTGTTCATTTCGCAACTGGTTCTATAAATTAGGAGCTTAGGCCTGAAACGATTCTTAAAGTTTCAGGTAGGGTTATCTTTTCCTTCTATACAGTTTGGAGGAGTGAATTTCGACGGTGACAGCAAACCGAAGAAGAGGGCATCGGCAACGACTGCAATTTTTGAATTATCGTTTAGTGGAGTAGGGGCAAGCCTTTGAAATAGAATTTATTTACATAAGTGTTTTATGTGATTGATTGAATGTGTATAAAATTGTTATGTTATTTTGTTTGATGTGTATTGTTTAAACCAAGTAATTACAATTACCTAAACATTTAAATTGAAGCTTTATTAAGTGATTTTCAAACGCAATGTTTGAAATGCTTAATACTACATGAAAATATTTAAAAACTAAATTATCCCGCTAAAGGAACACACAACAACAACTATATAAAAATGTGTTTATTAGTAAATACATTATCGCCGAGAAATCATAAAGTCTATAGGTATTTTTATACCTTACTACTCTTCGAAGTCGTGACTTCTAAATTAAATCAAGTCACTGAATTTCATGAAGCAACGGATAGAGATTAATTTGTATAATTAATATCACCTTAGAAACACATCAAATTAAATAATTTTTACAGTGAGTGAATATAATTTTCTCAGTATAAGTTTATTCTCATAACTTATTATTTCTAGAGTTTAGAAATAGTTTCAATATCTCAATTTTACTTTTAAAAATATTTTTTTTTTGAGACCACATACATTTAGGTACTCAAGCCATCCCTAGTAATCTGCAAGCGTCTGGAGGAATTTGATGGGTTCAGGGATGGAACCTATTTCTAATGCTGGAGCATACTAGAAATTACTTCACAACATAATTTCATCACCTAACTGTGTTCAACGTCATTTTTGAGTTTGTAGCTTCGGGAAATGATATATGACGGCTCTGGAAAACTCATGGAGGAAACCGTTGGTCTCGTGCGCCACTGTGTAGGAATCCAGTTTTTGATAGACCTCATATAATTGTTTCCTACGTGGTTATAGAATTGGAAATGTTCGTCACGAACAGATGTTAGACTAGGTAAATATAGACAATGTTTGAAATTTACTTTTCAACATTGATATTAAGATATTCTATGTCTTAGGAGTCTATCATGACTTAGAGGTCTAGGATGTCTGCAGACTTTAGGAGAGAAGTATGATTGTGTAATAGGTATTATTTTAGGAGGGAAATGAACAACCTATGTCTGAGTCCTAGTGTGATACCTATGAGATGATCAGGAAATCTGTTTTGATGGTTTGTAATTCATAACTTAGAAACGCCAAATTTTTTTTTCCTATAAAGCCTCATGATTTACCTAAATAGTATATCAAATCACAGCCAAACTTAATATTCCTTACCTTATATCAAATCTCGTATAATTTGTTATTTAAATTTAAATTGTAATCTAAATTTTGTATTTGTGAATCTTTAAATGTACGAAACAGAAATAGAAATACCGTTAAAATTTTGCCAGCTGATTCTTCGAGTGATCCTTAAGTAACAGAAAAAAAACCATACACATGTGCTTATAAAAACGGAAAGGTAAACGGGAGAATGTAGGCGTCAAACAGTCTGACCGCTGTACTTATTACTTCAAACTTGAAACCAATGCGAAATTATTCCTTACTTATGTTTAGATTTAATATGTATTTCATATGTTTGTTTTATTGTTATAAGTTGTTCGCTAACGATTGTGTGAATGTGGTTTAGATTATAATCTTATAAATTATTTTAAGTAAAATAAAATAAGTGTTTTGAACTGGTTTATATTGTGGGTTCGACTCCCGACAAAGAAATTTAAAATTTTCAATAATTTATATTTGCAATGACGTTATTATATGATAATGACGTTGTTCTAAACTCTTTTATTGTTAATAATCGATTGATTAGCCTATATAGATATAAATAGGATTAAGGCGTATAGTGGCGACATCTATGACACTGCATAATAACTAATTTCTAGCAACGTTTCTTTAGTTGCGAATGTTATGAACACATGATTCCTACAATCAGTCAGTGTTTTTTGAGCTCGAGCGACATCTATTTTCGTACGATAGGTATATTGTATTTTTTTCTAATTGGAATGAACATTGCTTTGCAGCACAGCGATAAATATTTTTGTCTACCTTTTATTATTTTAAGTGCGTAACATTGACTACTACGTTCTCAATGTTACTAAACGTCGCACTTCGAACTTAAAAGCATTATATATTAGCTTCTTATTTTTTGTATTTTAACAAAGATGTTATTTCCACGGTTAGGATTTGAATAAGTCGACAGTTATATTTCATCCACGATACCTTCAGCCGGGACTTCGACCCCAACTCACAAAGAACAACATTTCACGCTACATATATCACAGCGGACGACTGGTCAACAGGCAGGAATAGCTGACATACACGGTGTATTCTGTACGCTGCCTTTTATAAACCTTCACATGTTGAATTTCAGTGAAAATAATGGGTTTTTCCATATTTCATAGCGCACGTGCACATTTCATATTATGGTTTATTAAAAAACAAGTTCATGATAAATATTTTAGTTCGTGTTTGTAGTTTCTACTAAACTATCCTCCCTACTAATATTATAAATATATTAAATAAGACATAATATAATGGTTGAGGAAGAAACTTCCGATTTTCTCTAAGTACTGCTCTGTTGCGACGTGCAAGAAAAATAATAAAGTATTATTTTAAATAATCCACACGTTTAATTGTTGAAATAATATAATTTGTAATAAACTTTAGGTTATCGACAGTGACAGTTGTGAGTCAAAATATTTAGTTAAGTATACTATCTGTTATTTTTTGTCACCGATGACAGGTATAGCGCAACCCAACTGTAGTTAAAAACTGCAAAAGTATTACTTACCTCAAATTGGTACTGTTGTTGTACCTACATGGACCACGTCTGTCTGCCCTTATGTTTTCTAAGGGGAACTAAGGGAGCCCTAAATTATAGCTAGGAATTTTAAAAGCAAATAATAGTCTATTGTGAAAATTATTAACGAGAGGCTATTTAGAGACCAAAGTCCGAAGGCCAAAGGCTATAATGACTCGAGTTTGTAATTTCCGTACCGCCCGTGTTACACACAATGTTTTTCATCACATTTCCGAGAAATTGAATAAAAATATGAGGTAAAAAACACACATACTCAAAATTTTATTTTACTTTGAAAACTCAATAAAAGTTTTTCAAGTTAACTTAGTGTGTAAATATTTATCGTCCGGAGCTATGAAAATAATATTTTCTACATTTTCTCCCGTAAGTAGGTACCTTCAATTTTTTGCTCACGTACCCTTGGAATAGGACATTCTCTGAACACGAACACTTTTTGTTTCTAGCTAATAAAACTGGCGTATGCTTTACTGCTGCTACTTGTCTTTAGGCTTCGGTGGTAACAGGATCATATTTATTTCTTGAGCCCCATTCACAATATGCCAGATATTGTGAATGGTGCTCAAGAAAATATATAATAAATAATAAAATAAAATAAAATAGAATAGTAGGTGTCGCATTTATATTAAACTTATCTGACGACGAAGACATTTTTATTTCTTTTGTAAGTAGTAAATAAAGAAACTCACTAAAATAAAAGTGGTGGGAACAGCAGGGCAGCCAATTAGCGATACCTAGAGAAATGCTTTGAATATAATCCGCAGCGGTAGACAACTGTTCCTTAGCTTCAGTTTCCTTACCAAATATGTCGACACCAAGCAACCCTGAAAACCTGAACCGAGTAATACTCGTACTACCACAAAGGTGACATAGGACGAAAGGGTTTGAACCTTTGCAGTGGGAAGCACAACTGTCAGTGGTGCTAATTTTGTATCGAAGGGGGAAGCTGTACTCGCCATAGCTAGTCAACGCTGTGATGGACTAGTGGGTGATGAACCTATTTGAGGCGGCGGAAGATCTCTCCGTGGTAACGGCTGCCAATTATAAATAGGCGGCGAAAACCTCCTGTATCTGGTGTGCGCTTGCTGCCCAAACGATGGGCAACGTAGGCAACTTAGGAGGGGTCAAAAGCACTCTCATTCGAGCGCGACCCCCACGCGAGGCACGCTATGCACGAGGGGGAGAACGAGATGGAAAAGGGGGAGAGAGCAAGGTAGAGAAGATGGAGGAGAACAACTGTCCTTAACCAGCGAAAGGGTCCTTGTTCTAAACCTTCCACTATCAGCTGATGTTTCCCCGGATGAGCTCAGGGGATGCAAACCCTCGTGGGTTAATCGGCACATCCAGGTACACCGCAATTAGGCATCATATGCCCCGACTCAAGACACACCATACAGCGGTGCTTATAAATCACCCTAGATTTGCGTTCGTGGACCGATGCCTTTAAAAATCCAAAGAATAAAGACAAAAAGTGGTTCGGCCCACGACAATAAAAGCAGCTTGGATTGGAGCGTGGTGTTTGCCTGGCCGCTGTCCCAATAACCCTCGAAATTAGAGAACGGGGTGCAGGGGCAGTCATCCCCAGAACTGTCAATTGTCGGCATATTTTTTCCAACACCTTGAACAATTATCGTCATATTGCAATAAACTAACACAAAACTATATTAAACTTTCTAAATCTAAACTATTTAAAACTATTAATCAATGAGAACCGCATTAAAATCCGTTATGTAGTTTAAAAGAGCATACATCGATGCAGATGGCTGGAAGCAAATTTGTTGTATACTATGTATAGATATAATTTAAGCGGTTGACATACAAAGACAACTTATATGGATCTAAAAAGAATATTAAGCGTAATATGTTTTACTTATTATGGTTATTGCCTTACCTATAACTATCCTAATACATTGTAAAAACAGAAATAAAAAATAACATTGTAGCCCTAAAGGACTTTTTGTGAGTTCGTGAAGAACAGATCTTAGAGAATATGTGTAGATGTTTATTCTGCACACTATTTTTTCACTTAATATCTAACAGTTTTTACATTTGTATTAAATAAAAATAAAATAATAATATGAAATAAATGTCGCAACTTTAAACAAATATGTTAAATGATTTCAGTATTAACTTCAGTATTCCATTTAACTGTAAAGTTCTGAGATTGAGGGGGTTATAAAGACAAATTTAAATGTACTCAAATTGATAAGACAAACAAAACTTCTGAACACCCTGCATCCCTGGTAGGTGACAGTTATTAATTACTACTAAATTACCGGTAAAGTTTGTGCCACAGCCTAAGTGCTTATAGTAAATTAATATTAATAAGCTTTAGGAGCCACGTTAATTTTATACGTTGAGGTATTCGTTCGTAACCTTTACTCGTAATTTTAATTATCAAAACCGAGCGTAAACAAATGTCATTAATTGTAATTAATGATGCATGAAGATATCACAACTGGGTACCAGCCAGCCTTTTTGAGTCTGTGCAAAGTCAAGATTTTATTTTTACCGAAAAATTCAACTGCATCACAAAAATAATAAAGAGGAGAGCAAAAAGGACACTGCGAAGTTTCTGACCCACTTTTTAAATATAAGCGTGCAAAAACTAAATCTGTCAAAATGTTCTAAATATTATACCTATTTATTAAATCAAGTTTTTTTCTTTTTAGCCTATGGGAACTACTAACTAACTACCAGTTATCAGATTTGTTAATACATTTAATCTTGGCGTTTTACGAAAAAATATCAAAGTATATGCTACAGGCGTTGTCCCTTGCAGGCCCTGTGCTGCAGGATCCTTGGAAAAGGAGGCCAAGAGCGACAACCCAAGCCGAGGCTCCCCCCTCCCCCTTGAGCGTTGGGGGCTATATAAGCTGAGACTCCTTCAGAGTCTCGCCCCAAAAGTCCGCTGGAGCAGTAACGACTGCATCAGCCAACTACATAGTCCATTCAGAATTCGTTTTGTAGGAAAAGCGTGAAGAACTTGTGTCTCAAATCGAGACCACTCTGTCCAAGGTCTCTAGGGATGAAAAAACTTGGTCCGATTCAACCCTACAAAGACACAAGTCTGCGCGTTCACCGCTAAGAAAGCCCCATTTACTGTTATGTATCCCAAAAACACTCCCCTCTTCATTTCCAAGAGCATTGGGATCCTTGGTGTTGACATCTCCAGCGATGTTCACTTCCGAGATCATTTGCAAGACAAGGTGAAGTTGACGTTCAAAAAACTTGGTGTACTCAGCAGGCGAAGTTTTACTCTGCGGCAGGGCAAAGGTTGTGGCTTTACAAGTCAAGGTGGCTGCTTTAAAAGTCGCAAGTTCAGCCTCATAAGGAGTACTGCTGCCATCTGACTCAGTTCAACGACGGGCTGTGAGAGGCGGGTGCACCCAGATACCAACTTGGCCTATTTGACTCAGTTCAACGACGGGCTGTGAGAATTGTCGACGGTCCCAAACTCATTTGCCGTATCGAGCCCTTAAGTCTAAAGAGAGACTTTGCCTTTCTGTGTGTGTTCTACCGCTTGTACAATGGGATGTGTTATGAGGAATTGTTCGAAATGTTGCCCACGGCTACTTTCTACCATCGCACCGCTCGCCATCGGCAGGGAATTGATTGTCACACTTTAGAACCGAAATAAACGCGTACAGTGCGGTTTCAGAGAAACTTCCTCGAGCGAACAAAGACAACTTATATGGATCTAAAAAGAATATTAAGCGTAATATGTTTTACTTATTATGGTTATTGCCTTACCTATAACTATCCTAATACATTGTAAAAACAGAAATAAAAAATAACATTGTAGCCCTAAAGGACTTTTTGTGAGTTCGTGAAGAACAGATCTTAGAGAATATGTGTAGATGTTTATTCTGCACACTATTTTTTCACTTAATATCTAACAGTTTTTACATTTGTATTAAATAAAAATAAAATAATAATATGAAATAAATGTCGCAACTTTAAACAAATATGTTAAATGATTTCAGTATTAACTTCAGTATTCCATTTAACTGTAAAGTTCTGAGATTGAGGGGGTTATAAAGACAAATTTAAATGTACTCAAATTGATAAGACAAACAAAACTTCTGAACACCCTGCATCCCTGGTAGGTGACAGTTATTAATTACTACTAAATTACCGGTAAAGTTTGTGCCACAGCCTAAGTGCTTATAGTAAATTAATATTAATAAGCTTTAGGAGCCACGTTAATTTTATACGTTGAGGTATTCGTTCGTAACCTTTACTCGTAATTTTAATTATCAAAACCGAGCGTAAACAAATGTCATTAATTGTAATTAATGATGCATGAAGATATCACAACTGGATACCAGCCAGCCTTTTTGAGTCTGTGCAAAGTCAAGATTTTATTTTTACCGAAAAATTCAACTGCATCACAAAAATAATAAAGAGGAGAGCAAAAAGGACACTGCGAAGTTTCTGACCCACTTTTTAAATATAAGCGTGCAAAAACTAAATCTGTCAAAATGTTCTAAATATTATACCTATTTATTAAATCAAGTTTTTTTCTTTTTAGCCTATGGGAACTACTAACTAACTACCAGTTATCAGATTTGTTAATACATTTAATCTTGGCGTTTTACGAAAAAATATCAAAGTATATGCTACAGGCGTTGTCCCTTGCAGGCCCTGTGCTGCAGGATCCTTGGAAAAGGAGGCCAAGAGCGACAACCCAAGCCGAGGCTCCCCCCTCCCCCTTGAGCGTTGGGGGCTATATAAGCTGAGACTCCTTCAGAGTCTCGCCCCAAAAGTCCGCTGGAGCAGTAACGACTGCATCAGCCAACTGCATAGTCCATTCAGAATTCGTTTTGTAGGAAAAGCGTGAAGAACTTGTGTCTCAAATCGAGACCACTCTGTCCAAGGTCTCTAGGGATGAAAAAACTTGGTCCGATTCAACCCTACAAAGACACAAGTCTGCGCGTTCACCGCTAAGAAAGCCCCATTTACTGTTATGTATCCCAAAAACACTCCCCTCTTCATTTCCAAGAGCATTGGGATCCTTGGTGTTGACATCTCCAGCGATGTTCACTTCCGAGATCATTTGCAAGACAAGGTGAAGTTGACGTTCAAAAAACTTGGTGTACTCAGCAGGCGAAGTTTTACTCTGCGGCAGGGCAAAGGTTGTGGCTTTACAAGTCAAGGTGGCTGCTTTAAAAGTCGCAAGTTCAGCCTCATAAGGAGTACTGCTGCCATCTGACTCAGTTCAACGACGGGCTGTGAGAGGCGGGTGCACCCAGATACCAACTTGGCCTATTTGACTCAGTTCAACGACGGGCTGTGAGAATTGTCGACGGTCCCAAACTCATTTGCCGTATCGAGCCCTTAAGTCTAAAGAGAGACTTTGCCTTTCTGTGTGTGTTCTACCGCTTGTACAATGGGATGTGTTATGAGGAATTGTTCGAAATGTTGCCCACGGCTACTTTCTACCATCGCACCGCTCGCCATCGGCAGGGAATTGATTGTCACACTTTAGAACCGAAATAAACGCGTACAGTGCGGTTTCAGAGAAACTTCCTCGAGCGAACGCTCGGATTGTGGAAGTGGGTTGTGCCAAGCTTTTCTCTAAGGACTACAGCATGGAGTTCTTTAATAAAGAAGTTATTATAGAGTTTTAAAGGATCAGCAATGCGCGAGTTATACTCCTGGTGTTGCAAGCGTCCATAGGCTACGGTGACCGCTTACCATCAGACGGACCGTAAGCTTGTTTGCAACCTTAGTGGTATAAAATTAATGTATAAGCGAATTATGTCATTATTAAACCTGAAATGTAGGTATAATTTACCTAACCTATTCTACTAATCCTATCATACTATTAAAATGAATATGTTACTAGAGTGGTCGGTCACTCATTGTATGGCTAATCACATAAGAAGGTGCTTACTTTGCATATTGTTTTTCATCCACTTAATTATTTACAAATACGCAGAAACCACGTTTAAAGCAAAATTACGTTAAATCTAAGATTGCTTTTTTTTGGAATCTCCGGTAGTATATGGTTTACTATGAACTGGATACGTGTCATCTCTGCCTACAGTGGGTAAATAAGGTATGTGGCATCGCTACTTACAGCTGTTTGTGCAAATGGGTGGCTAGCTTTTTGTCCGGCAGACGCATACGAGCCGTAGTTGACGGTAGTTGCTCTGATAGCATGGACATTAATGGTGGTGTCCCGCAAGGCTCTGTGCTGTCTAGGAGACTGTTTCTACTGCACATCAATGATATTTTGGAGATCAACAACATACATTGCTATGCAGATGACAGTACTGGAGACGCTTATTACACGGGCCGTGCAAGCATCCCTCGTTCTGTTGTGGAGGAAAAACGTGAAGAACTTGTGTCTCAAATCAAGATCGGTCTGTCCAAGGTCTCTGACTGGGGACGGGAAAACTTGGTCTGATTCAACCCTTCAAAGACACAAGTCTGCGCGTTCACCGCTAAGAAAACCCCATTCACTGTAGTCCCACAATTCCAGAACACTCCCCTCTCCATCTCTAAAGCATTGGGATCCTTGGTGTTCACATCTCCAGCGATGTTCAGTTCCGAGATCACTTGCTAGACAAGGTAAAGCTGGCGTCCAAAAAACTTGGTGTACGTCCGGGCAAAGGTTGCTGCTTTACAAGTCGCAAGTCCGGCCCCATATGGAGTACTGCTGCCATCTCTGGGCGGGTGCACCCGGATACCAGCTTGGCCCTTTTGACTCGGTTCAACTATGGGCTGTGAGAATTGTCGACGATCCCAAACTCACTTGCGGTATCGAGCCCCTAAGTCTGAGGAGAGACTTTGCCTTCCTGTGTGTGTTCTACCGCTTGTACAATGGGTTGTGTTCTGAGGAATTGTTCGAAATGATACCCACGGCTACTTTCTACCATCGCACCGCTCGCCATCGGCAGGGAATTCATTCTCACACTTTAGAACCGAAATGGTCGCGTACAGTGCGGTGTCAGTGAAACTTCCTCCCGCGAACTCTTAGGTTGTGGAATGAGCTCCCTGCCAAGGTTTTCTCTAAGGACTACAGTATGGGGTTCTTCAAAAAAGAAGTTATTAGATTTCTGAAGGGTCGGCAACGCGCGAGTGATGCCCTTGGTGTTGCAAGCGTCCATAGGCTACGGTGACCTCTTACCATCAGGCGGACCGTAGGCTTATTTGCCACCTTAGTGGTATAAAAAAAAACCCATTTTTGAAAATATAGATATAAAGAATTTAAATGATATTGTGCTACCTTCATGTACTCTTCTGACATCGGGACTTTACAAACATTTGCGTAACAGCCATAGAGCAGTGCATATCGGACACCAGAGAGCAATTGAAATAATAAAAGGTGAGCGCCACAGAGAGAGAGAGAACAGAGAACATTCGTATGTAAATCTCGTGTAGGTACAACATTTACATTTTACAGGAAAATGTAGTTTAGAATTTGTTGCGATTTCGGAACAAAGCCTTTTACAAGCTATAACTTGTTAAATAAACACTGCGGTGTACCCACGTTTTGCACGAGGTCAAAATAGGATAGGGTTTATATTTATAAATGCATTTTTTTACTGAGCGTATTCTTTATTACATGGAATAAAACGAAATCATGAAAATATTTTACTCTTACAGGTTTCTTTATAATGTTGTGTAAACTTGGATAAACAATAGCTATTTATTTTTATGGCTTCTTTTCTCTTTTCTCTTTGTCAGCTTTGTGGCTCAGTGGGTAAAGACCTGACTGCTGATGCGTGGCGTGGGTACGATTTCCGCACAAGACAAATATTTATTATTTGTTTTTTTTTAGACTAAGTGTTTTCTTTGTCGGTATATTACGCAATACCATCGTAGTCATGTAATGTTATTACATTCAACGGCACTGCTCGCCATCGTACATGTAACTACATAAGTACATAAACGAAGTCTGCTACAGGCAGTTACATCACATTTGAATGTACGAGAAACTTCTAGAACAAGAGCGGCGAGTGAATGAAACTACCGACGTGTGTACCAATCAAATTCTCTACAAGTGAAATTTTGAAATTCTCAGAAATTTTGAAGAACGACTCGGCCAATCGGCGAATGCGAAATTGCAAGCGGCCATTGATTGGTCAACTAAATACGCGTCACATAGCGGAAGTAGTGACTGACACATACAAGCGAGCCCTCCTATAAAAATCATCGCAGGCTCAGCGCTAGCGCAGTATTTTTGAAATCGTCGTCGGAGAAACAAAAAAAGAAGAAAGGGGCCTCACTCTGCCCAAATGAAAAATCAGAGGTCAACAAACTTGGAAGGATTAGCTGGCCGTCCCGGACAGTGACCCGATACTTTGTACCTAAGCAATATCAGCTGGCGGCGAAGGACAACGCAACCCTGATCAGCTGGTTATGGTAGCAAGAAGCATGGGCTCGGACATCCACGTTGCCTATGTGGCAATTCTCCGATTCGTCACGACGTGGTATCAGTCAATCCTAGGCTGACCTTAATCTCCAATATAAAGTGCCTTTAGCTTTACAGTGCCATTAGGTAGTGAATAGAATTATATTTTAGATAAATTTGTTATTAGGAAAAAATTTAATAAATATTATTGTACCTAAAGAATATCTTTATAGTGTCTGTTCCAAAATACTAGCAACTTGAATATAGGCGAGAATCGAACCCACTATTATCTCATTCCTATATTCAAATTTGACGGCCAAGGGGTTGAGTCATGCTGACTAAGTGATAGCTAGCCGAGGCTTGGGTTCGAATCCCAAACTGAACCGTTACAAATTTGTAAATTAATGTGAATTTTAACTAAAGTTAAACATTTTTCATACAATTTTAGTCAATCAACTTTTGTAAACTTTAATTTAATATTATTTAATATTAGTACACATTTATAAACCTTAAAAATGTGTACTAATAATATTTTATTTCAGCTTGTGTTTTTTTAGTGAAGTGATAAACTAATATAAGTGTAAAACAAAAATAGGTATTGTGTTCGTGTAAAAATGAAATTGTAGTCGCAAAATGTAAATTTCGCGTATTAAAATTTTAGGGTTTCGTTGTTTAAAATTAAATTTAAAAAAAGAAAAGTATAAATTAGTAGAGTTTATAAATTAAATTCGGTAGTTATTTTCTTAAATAAAAATAAATTTATGGATACACGCCGTAATTTTTAATGCATGGTAGAGAGTTAATTCTAGATGGTTAATCGCACAAAATAGATTTTGATAAACGAAATACATCAGAAATAGAGGATAGATCTAAATACGCAAAAAACTTGAAAACATTAAGCAATATTTTTGAAAATATGCAAAAATCATTAACTTTAGCGTCCCAAAAGAACGCAGAAAGATATAATTTACGTAGAAAAATGGTATGTAATAAAATTGGAGATATTCTGTGGAGAAGGTCACACTACCTATCCAAAGTAATAGGTTTTTTTTTTTACAGAAATTTGCGCCAAAATTCATAAAGGCAAAAGTTGTTAAAAAAATCACTGATAACACGTATTTGCTAGAAGATACGATATCCGGAAAAACAGGAACTTATCATGTTTCTGACATAATTTAATCATGAAAGTAAACTAGTAAATAAACTTTACTATAACACTACATAAGTTATATTTTATAACCAAAAACAAAAAGTAGGTATGACCAGATTAACAAGTTAAACTTCATAAAACTTTTACTATGCCAAATCGGGTTAATTTTGTACCTAAAATAAACTATTTAGTAGAAAAATGTAGAAAAAATAATATGTACATAGTTTTTAAAAAATAAGCATATAAAAATAATAATAAATATAAAAATACTATATTATGTATTTTTATGTTATACACGTACACAGCATGGCCATGCATACATACATACACACATATTTCAAGTTATTACACTATACATAACCTACTCGGTAAATTAGAATGAAGAATGGATGACGCGCGAAAGTCTTAACACATTATACTATACACGTACATTTAGATAATATATCTAATTTATATTATATATATCTTATTTGTATATTATTGTGTAATAATATGAATATACTGAGAGGCTCGCGTGAAATCGCAACTTAAAAGATTTTTATTTTTATTCCAAAACGCTCTTGTGAGTACCTTTTACGGTCTCCAAACGATTTTAGTCCTGAACGGAGTGACGAAAAGATTTGATCCTCTAAAAGAGAGTCCAATGCCGTCCAGATTCCAAAATTAAATCCTAGGCAGAGCCTTCAGCTCTTACCAGGGTACCAAAGGACGTTAAGGGTGACTTAAATTATGGTTAGGGTTTTCTTATTTCAATTTTGCATTTAATAACGTTAGATTTTTTTTCATTTGTAGTTCAGTTATAAGTCGCGAATTTGAAAAACAATTTGTGCAAAAACGTCACGTAGACACTTGAAACTCGTTTACAAAATTAAACAAAAAAAAACTACTTACAATAGGTAAAGTTAGGTTAAGTAGCTTTGTCTTGCAAGACAGCTCTTCAAATATTATGTTATGAAATAGAGTTAAATAACCTAATAAAAATAAAAATATCAAAAAATAAAAAAAAAAACAAACAACAAAAATAGATTACTAGGTATATGATTTAAAATAAATAAATAACTAAGTATGAATTCAATCTAGCTAGATAGGTATACTAAAATAGTATTTTGTAATTATTTTGGACGTTGTAAAACAAAACGCTTTTATCATAGGTATAAAAAATAATAACTATAGGTAAATTTGTACATAATATTAGATACGTGAATACTCGGATTAAGTTAGATATCTAGACTATAATACTACATAATAATCACGATTTCGTTTGCTTATAAAACTTCGATAGAGAAAATAAATTATTGTCTCGCAGAACGTGGAAAAAGTGACTTTTAGGTGTTGACTGTCTTAGATATACCTAACTTGGTATTTTGTGGTAGTAAAACAAAGTTCCTGTAGATACAATCTGCAGTTACCTAGATACTTAAATAAATAGTATTGATTGATTGACAAATACGCTTTTAGGATTAGTTACTTAGTAGGTAAATGAATATTAGAGAAAAGAAGCTTAGACTTAAAAAGTACCGTGTAATTGCAAAAGCAGACAGTGCTGTCTTAATATTTAATCGTTTTATAGATATAATCCAATTAATATGTAAACAAAGAGGTTATATATAAAAGTTGTAAATGTGTTATTAATACGTTGTCTTTGGAATTGTGTAATGTTTGCGAAATATTTTCGTAGACCTTTTGATTTGCAAACCTATTTTTGGCTTGTATAAAAATTGGAATCACAACGTTGTATTGGTATCTATTTACTAGTAGCACAATTGATATATTGTGAGTGAAAATAAAATTTGAACAAAAGTGTTTGTGATAAAATATTTTGGTAATAAAATCCTTGTTCTGGTTAGCTTTGTAAAACCTTATTGTAAAAATATTTTGTTTTTGTAATTAATTATGTAAATTCTTTCAAAAATGTCATAAACTTTTACATTTTGTTACGTCGACATTGTAAACGTGTTTAAAAATTTGTGTAATTGTAGTTATAACTGTACTAGCTAATAACTGGATAAGCATTAGCATTGTATTAAAATGTTGATAGCTGTATTCATAGTAAGTACCGAAGTACGTAGATATTCATTCATATGACATATAACTTTGTATTGGGAGTAAAGTAGGTGGTAGACCTACTTATTCCAGTCCTTTGAATGCCAATTACTTAATTATTGAGTTGTAATTTTTGAATTGTAAGTAGATAACAGTTCTGTTGTAAATATTTTTGTTTGACTATTCCTAACTAATGTCTTAGTTTAGTATGCAAATTTTTATTGCATCCAGCCCGACTTAAAGTCTTTTTTTTTATTGTATTTTTTTGTTTGTAACGAAGGGAATATGTTATTACATTTAACGGCACTGCTCGCCATCGTACATGTAACTACATAAGTACATAAACGAAGTTTGCTACAGGAAGTTACATCACATTTGAATGTACGAGAAACTTCTAGAACAAGAGCGGCGAGTGAATGAAACTTACGACGTGTAGACCAATCAAATTCTCTACAAGTGAAATTTTGAAATTCTCAGAAATTTTGAAGAACGACTCGGCCAATCGGCGAATGCGAAATTGCAAGCGGCCGTTGATTGGTCAACTAAATACGCGTCACATAGCGGAAGTAGTGACTGACACATACAAGCGAGCCCTCCTATAAAAATCATCGCAGGCTCAGCGCTAGCTCCCACGATTCCCCAATACTTTAAAGACTTGGCAGTCCGCTTTTTCGAGCGTACGCAAAATCACCCGAATCGATTAATTGTGCAATCCACAACGTATCATCCCCCCGATCGACCCGGTCACGGTCGTAAAACTATAGTTAGGCGGCCTCGGCACGTATTAACGTCCCCAGATGACGATCTCGCTGTCCGGATAGCGAGATTAGTCTCTACGACCTCCCCGAATAGGGCCTCCCTCCAAACACGACGCCGACGTCCCCGGGTTCGTCGGCGCCCACAAGGATACACTAGGTATCAAAGAGTGCCGGGGCGCTTCTCGCCCCCCACTCAATCGCAACCTTACCCGCGTAACGGGGAACTCCCCTCCTGGCGGTGACTCACCTTCGGGTTCGAGACTCACGCCGGTCCAAGGGACGCCCCCGAGAGCGACAACCCAAGCCGAGGCTTCCCCCGCGGAGAGCCCTTGAGCGTTGGACGCTATATGGGCTGAGGCTCCTTCAGAGTCTCGCCCCAAAAGTCCGGTGAAGCAGTAATGGCTGCAACAGCCAACTGCATAGTCAGCTCAGAAAAAAAAAAGCGCTAGCGCAGTATTTTTGAAATCGTCGTCGGAGAAACAAAAAAAGAAGAAAGGGGCCTCACTCTGCCCAAATGAAAAAACAGAGGTCAACAAACTTGGAAGGATTAGCTGGCCGTCCCGGACAGTGACCCGATACTTCGTACCTAAGCAATATCAGCTGGCGGCGAAGGACAACGCAACCCTGAACAGCTGGTTATGGTAGCAAGAAGCATGGGCTCGGACATCCACGTTGCCTATGTGGCAATTCTCCGATTCGTCACGACGTGGTATCAGTCAATCCTAGGCTGACCTTAATCTCCAATATAAAGTGCCTTTAGCTTTACAGTGCCATTAGGTAGTGAATAGAAAAAAAGGTAATAAACCATTGTAAAGTGTTAAGTTAATCTAGGTCTTATAATAGAATTATATTTTAGATAAATTTGTTATTAGGAAAAAATTTAATAAATATTATTGTACCTAAAGAATATTTTTATAGTGTCTGTTCCAAAATACTAGCAACTTGAATATAGGCGAGAATCTAGCTAGCCGAGGCTTGGGTTCGAATCCCAAACTAAACCGTTACAGTCATATGGCACAGCCTAGTGATTTTTATACTTCTAAAATAAGACTAAGGTTTCGAAAAATGTATGTAACTACCTCTAAGTGGAATGAAACTTCTTCGCATGTTTGACTTTAAACACTTGTTGTGAAATCTAACATCCTAACAATCGTCGCAGCAAACAATCCAATACCATATAAGGGTCATTAAATTAATATTTTCTATTCTAATTTATTACATCAGATTCTCAGGTTCAGTTCAAATGTCTTTTAGAATATTTAGTGCTAAAACGATCTGAGATGTGTTTTAACATGTTTTGTTCTTATGTTTGGCATTATCTAAAATTAATAATAAAAAAAACAAAAAATGTGGCTGTGACGAATGAATTATATTTTATTAGCTTTTGTCTTTTTATTATTGTTTAAATTTGGTTGTCGGCGTGGGATTCTTACAGCAACTCCTTAATTATAATAATAAAGTTAGCAAACTATAGTAGCTATAGTTCCTTTAAGCTCGGTTATAGTTATTCCCGTGGGAACTTTTAAATTTTTCGAGATAAAAACTACCCCGGGACTCAAACTATCTCCTTAAGTATGGTGAATCTACATTATTTCATCTAAATAAATTCAGCGGTTTAAACGTGAAGAGTTAACAGACAAATAGACAGACAGAGTTACTCTTGCATTTATAATATTAGTATGGATTAAGTTTTAAGACGTTCTTTTTTTACTATGTTTTACCTATTTATTTTGTTACCTTACTATCACCTATATATCATTATGATTGAACAATAATATTGATTATTAATTTAAAAAATCTAAGTTTAACTTACATTAATGTTATTCGTTTTTTAACAGAAATTGTTAGGCTCATTAATAAAAAAAATCCCGTGTTTGCTTACCTGGGCTTAACGATCTTATTTTTATTTTATGGAGCAGCGTGGTTTATATTTAATTTAGGAATAAATATTATTTTGTAGAAAAACGAGACGTGAATCGAGAAGCGTGAACTGTGTCCATTAGTCTGCGCACGTCACTTCCGAAGCGACAGGTTTTTGTTAACCGAACCTTAAATTCGTTGTCGCAGCGATTATTTCGACACCGAAAAGGAGGCGCCCTCTGCCTGCTGGCTGTGAAGGGTAGACCCGCGGTTGTCACAGGATTATCATATGTGATGTTTGCTTAAAATTGTATTGTGTTAAAAAGATTTTCATGTCTTCTGAAAAAAATTTAAACTTTAAATATAATGGGTAACACTTTACTTCCTTTTTTGTTAATATTAACAATTTCTTTTAAATACAAAAATTGGTCATAAAGCAAGTTTTAAAAAATAATACTTTACCTATATATAATAATAACCTGATCATTATAATCAAAGTTGACGCACACAGAAACATTTTCATTTAAAATGCCGCCAAGACGAGACCATATGCCTCGCACTGTCAAAAAGTTATCAGATCTCATGTAGAGCCCAGCTTCTAACTCTACAAGCGCTACAACTCTACACCCTAGTCAAAATATGTGGCTTGGCCGTTTCGCTACCGTCACAAATTTTACCGTGAAAAATTTATTCACTGTTAATTACTTTGTTTTTGTAGTAATGAAAGATAGTTGTAGAGTTAGGACGCGTAGAGTTAGAAGCTTGGCTCTACATGAGATCTGATAACTTTTTGACGGTGCGAGCCATAAGGTCTGGGGTCTTGGCAACATTTTGCATAAAAAGTTTTTGGTGAGATTTCACTTCTTTTTGTAAGTTGCTTATGACAATATTGTTTTTTTTTTTCTTTTTTTGGGGTGTATTTCTTGCACATCAGAGTTGACTTTTTTCATAGCCCACAATTTATCTTTGTTTAATTTAGATATTAAACACCTATTGTGTTTTTTCGTTGTTTGTAAAGGGTCATACATATTATAACAAAACTTTATTCGCATAAGTCGACTGGTGTACTACGTCATCAGATTTTTAAGTCCGACCTCTGATACAGGTTATTTTGGTTTTTATCTTACAACAACCGGGGCCTACACATTTGTAAATAATTTTCACCACATTTTAATTTTTAACGAAGTATATATGTATAGTTGTATAATTGGTATAATATAAGTATAATAATGTAGTAATATTCTAAAAACCTGACGAAAGCCCTTTACATACACATGCACTTTTATCCCCTAAATTGAGGGGTTTTTTTTTTGACTGAAACACGTTTTTTTTGATTTGTAATAAGAAGTCTGCATTGGTACTTGTATAATATTTAGATCTATAGGATGAAATTAAATTTGTTTGACAAAACCCGTACAAACTTCTATTCCCTAATTTAAAAAGGTTTTTGGATGATTTACTAAAAATCCTGAAATATGTATTTCATTATTTATGACAAGAAGACCCTATATCAATTTTCAGACCTCTAGCATCAACATTTGCGAAAGTCTCATACAAACTTCCATCCCCTAATTAAAGGGGTTGGGGGGGTTCTAAGTTCCAAGTTTTAGATTTTTTTTTGTGTTTGTGTACTAATACTAGGTTACATACCAAAATTCAGCTTTCTAGGACCTCAAGGAGTAGCCTAAGTATTTACATGATCATCAGTGAGTCAGTGACGAAATCGGAGTTTTTTGGATATCAATGAAATCTATAATGTAAAGGCTATGCAATTGAAACTTTATATGATTAATAAATCCACTATTGACATCATATCTCGAGAATTTTGTTTATCTAGTATAATCCAAACACAAGTTATGAGGGTTCAAAAAAACGACGAAGTGATTTGCGAAAAGGTAGGTGCGCTTCGTTTGGCTCGTCTTGGCGATTGATTTACAGACTGGTAGAATGTAGAACAAAAAACTGTTATTGTTTTTCATTGAATTAAAACCCAAGAATTGGAAAAGACTTATCTATTCCGAAGCTGCTCATTAAAGTCATAAAATATTGAATAATTTAATTGTGCATATTATGCTATGAAACTGCGAACATAAAAGGGGTAGTTATCAAATTGTTTTGTTTAAAACTACAGCCAAATTTAGGTTTTCGCATTTTTTTATTAGTAAGTTTTTTACATTCACGTAAAGTCTCGACTCCTGCTGTTTTTCCGCAAGCAGTAGCACTTCCGGCTTCAATTGAACGCAGTCCGATTCCGGCCACTCCCGCTTGTTCGACAACACACACTTTTCCTGTCGCTATTCGTATGCAGCTGATATATTGCTGTTTCGTATTTGTTCAGGTCACTGTGCCCGCCCTGAATCAATTGTTAAACTAACTATGTACTAGATGGTGTCCAAAATAAACTCTTTTGAAGCAACTATCTTTTAGGATACAGAAAAATATAAGCTATATTGTTTGGAGGCTTATTAAAAGGCGATAGTTTAAACAAAACGTTTATGAAGGTAACTGATCGCACAGTTGTCGATGTGGCAGTTAAAAATACCACTAATAAAATTGGACAGAAATGAATATTGCTATTTTGTTTAGGAATTATTATTTTTTACTAAGAAGTTACTCTGAATTTTCGTTGGTTAGGATTTCAAATTTCACAACAGTAAACCATAAAACAGTAAAATTCCTTACAGAAAACAGAATATTTAAGACGTATGATATATATATAGTAATGTACTAACATGACATTGTGTAATAATTTTTGTTACACATAACATGTGCATTGTTCGTTTGTATCAAAGAATTAGTTTCCTAGCCTATATCTCTCATCTTTTAGCCGACCACTTTGATCTTTGAGGTCTGTCTGCAGTACTCTCTCTCTCTCTTGCGTATTTTGTTTTTTCTCTTATAGTTGGTATAGTATGATAGTAACTTATTAAAATTTATAGTTTAAATTATGTTTTAAAAGGTAGGGCTCAGCAAGTACTAGGTCGAATGAGCAGCCCGAACTGGTAAAGCTGCGTTACAGAAAACGGCGGCCGCAATAACACTCACTCACTACTCAATAGTGTTGTGTTCCTGGCGGTGAGTAAGGTTGCCAGAGCTCTTGAGGATTGAAGCCACTGCTAGAGCTAAATTCCAATCCATCGTCAAAATAGGTGAGCGACTTGCGAGCTATTCCCTTGGGAGTCTTGCCTTCTGGTCGCTTGTTAAAGGTGTTAAAGGGAACTTTTGCCATTCGTAGTTACCACCACTGCGCAAGACCGATGGTGACTTGGCCCATAGAGCTAATGAGAAAGCTGATCAACTGGACAGGTTCTTTGCCTCAAACTCGAATATGAACGACAGAGTCGGAGAGAACGAATATAAGATCGGTAAAACTTGGTTCCATTCAACCCTACGAAGACACACTTGTGCTTGACATTTGCGCGTTAACGCTAAAAAAAATCTATTCACTTATTTCCCACAATTACAGAACACTCCCCCCACCATCTCGAAAAGCATTAGGATCCTTGGTGTTTGCATCTCCAGCGATGATCAATTCCGAGATCATTTACACGACAAGCTGAAGCTGGCATCCAAAAAACTTTGTGTACCTACTCAACAGAATTAAGCAGTAGTACTTCACCTTGTGGAAAGGTTGATGCTTTACAAGTCGCAAGCTCATTAGTTAACTACTTAATTATATTAATGAAGTTTGCTATAGTAAGCTATAGTTCGTTTCAGTTCGGTTATAGTTATTATTATATATATTTTGATTTTTTTGGAATAAAGTCTATGTGCTATTTCAGGACCTAACCTATATGTGTGCCAAGTTTCTTTTCGATCCGTCCAGTGGTTAAAGCGTGGTTGAGTAGCAAACATCCAAACGTTCACAATCTAATATTAGTAATATCACAACTTAATACCTTCACGTGATTCTGAGAAAAAGGTCTAAGGTCGGATAACGAAGTGGTCTTATAAGGGTCCTTTCTGAAAAGGGTTTTTTCCGTTTTTAGGTACGGAATCCTAAAAACTTAAACTTCATAAAAATATACAAATAAGTTTCTTATAATAAAATTATACGGCAAGTAATCGCAAAAGTTTACGGTTGGATCATTGAAATCACAGAAAAAGATGACTAAAATATTTTTACATATCTATTTCTTTTAATTATGTTTAAATAGTTCATAAAATAGTCTTCCTTACTTACCTTTTCTTTTAAACGACTTTAAAAATAGAAGTAGCTGCCAACTTTTAACGTCGTTCTTAAGACGTTCTTATCGCTATCACGTCTAGCATCTTGCTACCTGCGCCACAGTGTACTGAGCAAACAGTGTCGTTAATAAAGATTATTGTTTTTTTGCATCGATACCTCAATCACCTATATACGAGTATATACGTTCAACAGCAAGGTTAACAACTTTCATGTAATCAAGCATCAAATTGGCATATTATGTAAAGCTACTTAACTTAGAGTTCTTATTAGTTCAAATATGTTTTAATGGCATGGAAAAAAACTCTTACAATTATGTTATAAATAGTGTTACGCTGCAGCTGCACAATCCTTTAATAAAATTGTATCAATTCACAAAAGTGGCTTGTATTACTATCAAAGTGATATCAATAAAAATAATTCATTACCGTCGATAGTAAAGAAGTTCATGTTCAAGATGGTTATATGAGATTTTTTTTCAGTTCTGATTAATAGTAAAAAAAGGTGAAATAATTTAAAGGTTTTGACCCACTTCACCGATTCTACTGTCTATTAAATAGTTGACTGTGACGAAACTAAACTGTTAAATGCCACAGCAAGCCGGTGCGGGTGCGGGGTGCTGTGTCGGTGCCAAATGTGGCCTCTTGCTGCCAAATGAGATCATAGAGGTATCGTTTATCTAACATTGTTTATGTTGTGTATTCTGACAAAAAACCTAAATAAAAATTGGAAATTCATTAAATTAAAACCTTTTTTACACAACTGTACTTAGTTTTTGCATTACAATCACTGATTTTATTATGACTTCGGGAACGAAATCTGCACCTGCTGATCGAATAGACAAACTAATAGTAACAACTCAGTTGCTATGATCTGTAAAAAGTACTGACTGATTTCAAGAAACAAATAAAGCTGATCCAAAATCGGAGTTTAGAGACCAACATTTATTTTATTTGTGTTACGGCGATTATCATTTTACTTATTAAGTTTTATTAGGTATATATCTATATTATCTCTAGAAGCTCGGATGTTATTATACTAAGCTCAAGTATTTGATGAAAGGCCTTGGTTTGTCAGTAAAGCATCTAAAGGTAACATCCAATAATCTTGACGGATGGTCCATGAATGTTGTGGATCAGGAGGGCGCATTGTGCGACACAATGCAATTCATCATTTTGCGGAGAAATTTTGTGATTGATTGATTACGATAATTTGTCTTTTCCAGTATTCATTTCTAATATTATTAAATAAAATTTTCAGTCTACATTATAGGTGATGTAATAAAGTGTAAGCGACAACGAACGCTTGAAATACATACAAAAGCTAAGTAGTATGGGCGTATTGTATGAAAGTCAGTAACTTTCAAACATACTTTTAAGCCATTAATTTTAAATGCTAGGGGTTGAGACCGGACGAGTTCTATTTACGGCAACCTCGTTACTGAAATTGAAAACACACCCCATATAACCCAAGATCATTGGGATTCTTGATATTAACATCTCTAGCGAAATTCAGTTCCGAGATCATTTGGATGACAAGGTAAGACAAAAACTTGGTGTACTCAACAGAGGGAAGCTGTGCTTTACTCCTGCCTATGTGATATTTCAGTGCCTGATCTACTTGCGTACCAAGTTACATCTCAGTCCATGTAGCGGTTTATACGTGATTGCGTCACTAATATCCAAACATTGTGTATACTTCCATTATTATTAATGTTAGCGGAATTAAAGAGAAAGTAAGGGTATGAAATAAATTAATTCTACATTCCGCACCGATATCCCCTTGTTTCAATATCAATACGTCGCGGGTCACATCACTACCTGATGCGGCGTCACGTAGCGTCCCAAACGATGAATAACAAATCACGTGCGGACCCGACAACGAAGGACGCCGAGAATCAAAGAAAATAATGGCGACGCGCGACGGCCTTTTTTTTCTGAACTGACAATGCAGTTGGCTGTTGCAGCCATTACTGCCTCACGAAGCGTCATATTACAGTCTCGCTTAGATTTACAAGACAGGAACAAATCGTGAGATTCAAATGCAGCTGAAGTCTGTTCATTTTTAAGTAAATTGACATACATGCGGCTTACTACGTATAAATGTTTATAATGTAAGGAATTACTGGTGTATCTAAAAAAAACGAAACCTTTCAATGAATTTAGAAGTTCCAAGAAACGCTCTACAGATTGTATTTATTCATTTATGATTTTCATACGGAATTTGCTTTCGATTCTAACCCAATTATTTTCTTAAAACAAAATCTTTTTTTCACTAACTCGTTACACGAGTGTCTGTCTTCAAACTTAAGTTTCGACACTGACCGCGGGGCTAAGCATGTCTAACGTTTGTATGGGACTCAGTAACAAACTGTACTGTGCCTGAGCCGTGGAACATCTCCATCAAAGTACCATTTACTATTTAGTGCAAAGTGGCTGAAACCATAGTTCACCACGTTGGTTTAGAGGGATTCGGTGTACGGAGTCTAGCTAGTGTCCAGCTACTTGACTGACTCTCAGGACTGTCGACTCTGAGTTAGCTCAACGATATCTGTCAAATAACAACATCTAGTACTGACGGTTCTACGTGCTCTCCGAAGCAGAAAATATGCTAGAACACGTCCAACGTTGCTTAGCTTTACATGTCGTTAAAAACTCTTTGCACTTATCATACTTACTTAATTTAATTCTGAACCAAAACTCAAAAGACGTTAAGTTTCTGCAACACCGCATGTTTCAAAGTAAACTTTTCTAATCGTTAAAAGTTTAGATTTGCGGTTTAAGTTTGCGCTTTAATATTATTTTATGACACCCACCACACAAATAATTACTGACCAACATACGGCAAAGGTTTTAAGAGAAAAATACATGTTTATTGTCATAAAATGAAGCTTCGTCACATCAAAATCATGTGTGTATCGTGTGTGTATCGTACTGGCGGCTACTTAGTGTTACACAAAGTGTACTTTTTTTTTTGAAGCTTATAGTATATTTGTGTAGGTAATGTACAAAGCCAGCATTGTTATACAAATCAGGTTTTAGAATTCTTTATTTTCCTTAAGAATTATATAATTTACTTGCATGAGAAACTTTAAAATACATATACAGTGACTATAACAAGTGGATAGTAAATGTTTAAATGTTCAATGATTTTTATTTGTACCTAATTACACATAATTCACTAACTTAGTCGTGAATGTTGCACGCACAATATATTGGATTATGTGGGTATAGCACGGACGCTAAGCAGGAAGAATTTCATTCAATGACCGGACACTATTTGTCTCTGTTGCACGCGCATAATTATTTGCCGTTGCGCTCCTCTATGACAGAGGTCATTGCATCTGTGCGAATGCGTTTGCTCTTGCATCTGTGCGAATACGATTGCTTAGCGTTTTGTTTTGCTCAGCTCCAGGATGCTTTTGCATGGCAATGCATCCGCAGGCACAACAGATTTCGATAGCGGAAGGAAAGGAAAAATAAATAGGATAGGATATGATAAAATTGGCAAAATGTTATAGGAAGTTGGCTACGAAACAGGTAAACAGGGGTACTTGAAAGAGATAGGATTATTCACAGTAGCTCCGGGAAGCCAGGTTTACTTACCCGTGTGCTAAGTACGATTTTCGGTGTTGCAGTTGTTCATACGAGCACTTTTAATGAGTTCTGCATCGCAGTGGTATAAAAAAATAAAGGATGATTCCGAGTTGTAAACACCTTGTCTTGATAGAATAGTAATAGAAGATTAGGCGGCTGGTGGCATTACCTATGTGTTTGTCTAATCATAGTCACTTTTGTCATAAAAAGCTCCCTATGATAGTATATGCAGTAGGCACATCATAATGTCGTAATTTCAGCAAACGGCCGACCATATTGAGCCGTCGGAATGTAATAAAGCTAAGGTAATATGCCACCGCTGCGCCACGCCGCCGGCGACAGGGGATGGTTTTTCTAATCTCTTGCAGACCATATCTGTCTAAAATGAACTGCAACTTCTTGCCTAAGCTTTCTTATATTTTTTCAATGTAAAACTCAAAGTACTAAAAAAAATTATTAAGATTTAAGCAAGAATAAAAACTTTATTAGAACATATAGTTTACCCGCATACTACGTTATTTCCAACAATCAAATGTGTTATTGTTTCTCTAAATAATTTCCAGATGGCGCTTATACGGTAATTTAAGATGGTAATGGCTTGGGCCCGTGTCACACTCGGCCGGTTCTTATTTCTGGTTGTTACATTTTAGAGCTCACAATGTACTGCAAGCTTTTATGTGTTACTGTTGTATGTTTACGATAAAGCAAAAAAAAAAAACGAGTTGCACTCCGGGAGTGCCGGCAGAAGTGAAAACCTTTACACACGATTCGCGCTTAACACTCAAATATGTTACAAGACATGTCTTTGACATTGTCAAGAAATAATAATGTTTGTTTATTTACTTTTTTGACGTAGTATATTTGACATCGCAATCTGTCATAGAATTAAAATTCCATGTTCAACCTCCCTGTACTACTCATAATCGCGAATACTAAAAATAAAAATTATAATAGGCGTGGCATTACGGTTTCCGTCTTACTAATTTCCACGATTAGGACACGTGACCTGACGCGAGTTTATCATTTTTTACCCATACCAAAAAAAGTGCACAACGCCGCTAAAGAAGTTTTCACTTCAAAAATATTTAAAAAAAGCCGTCATTATTACACATATTCAGTAAAATACCTACTTCCTTTGTTATCGACAATTTACAAGGTGCTTTTCTAATGTTTTTTGTTTCTACCTGATAAAAAAATTAAGAAATTTAAAGAAAAAATCTTCTTTAAATATAAACTATCATTTTTAACCAAGTTATTAAAACCTCGGTTTTTTATTTTGAACATTACACTGACTCCTAAACCGTAACCTTCTAATTTCCCAAGAAACACATTAGTTACCTTCCACCGACGCCCGACGCTCTCCCACGACGCGTCTCCGCAAGCAAATTGGGTTCTTATTTTTAACTACACTCAGAGTAACATTAACATTATAATAAGGTGACCGCTTGGTATCATGGGAATTGAGACGACAGAAATTTGGTTTAACATTTTTAGAAGCAGATTTAGTTTAGTCTGGCAAATATTCTATTAGAAACAGAAAATTCAAAACCAACTTTATAATATGGCTCTTTCAATTAATTATTTATTTACTTGGCCGATTTTACCTAATTAACAATGTTCTCTAAAATATGTATACTTGTATGACTTTGGCTTGCAGGGTGCTAGCGGTGCTTCAGATGTCCAAGCTCATTTATTGTCTTTTGCCTATTATGGGCATTGAGGCCCAAGATAATAATGGAATTTAATACTTAACCTAATGTGCTACGGGAATTTTACAGAATGCCTGTTTAGGTAAGCTACTGCAGCGGCACGTATCGTTTTAAAACATAGCTACGGGCGATCGCATCCTCTCGGCAAATAAGTATTGTGTTTAAACAACCTCAATCTGTCAAGTGTGTTGTACAGAAGCATATGAAACGCATAATTTTTTTTGTTAAGGTTAGTATCGGTTAAGATATCACCTTGATGTATTCAAGAATATATTGGTGTACTCAACAGAGCGAAGCAGTACTTCACGTCGGGGCAAAGGTTGTTCCTCTACAAGTCGCAAGTTCGGCCCCATATGGAGTACTGCTGCCATCTCTGGGCAGGTGCACCCGGATACCAGCTTGGCCCTTTTGACTCGGTTCAACGACGGGCTGTGAGAATTGTCGACGATTCCAAACTCACTTGCGGTATCGAGCCCTTAAGTCTGAGGAGAGACTTTGCCTCACTGTGTGTGTTCTACCGCTTGTACAATGGGTTGTGTTCTGAGGAATTGTTCGAAATGATGCCCACGGCTACTTTCTACCATCGCACCGCTCGCCATCGGCAGGGAATTCATTCTCACACTTTAGAACCTAAATGGTCGCGTACAGTGCGGTTTCAGAGAAACTTCCTCCCGCGAACGCTTAAGTTGTGGAATGAGCTCCCTGCCAAGGTTTTCTGCAAGGACTACAGTATGGAGTTCTTCAAGAAAGAAGTTATTAGATTTCTGAAGGGTCGGCAACGCGCAAGTGATACCCCTGGTGTTGCAAGCGTCCATAGGCTACGGTGACCGCTTACCATCAGGCGGGCCGTAAGCTTGTTTGCCACCCTAGTGGTATAAAAAAAAAAAAAAAAAAAAAATTCTTTAAAAGAATCTAGACTATTAGAATACTAGTTGTATATGGACTTAATTTACTTTTAAAAATCATTATTTTAAGAGACATAACCGACTATTTTCGGACGCTAATAACGATTACTTGTCGAACTTGTAGTAACGGCTACACGGTACCCTACATGAAGCATGACGTGACATAGTGTAGACCGGAAGTTTCAGTTTTTTTAATAAAAAGAGAGCAAAATTTATTATTTGCATACTTTATGAATTGGTTTTATAATTTCAAGCAAAATATAAAAAAACCATTTTGTTTATCTGATATTTGCTATAATATTGTGGTAACATTTTCATACATTAATTAACTTTTACTCGCATAGTGTGTACCGCTACGATAATCTTTGTTCACCAGATGTTCAAACAAATGAGGTTTGAAATTGTCGCGAGTCTCGGTGTTCGGTTCCTTCTCGAACAACAAACACCACTCACCTGTTTCAATTAAAATTTCAATTAGTTCCCGCAATATCTCTACAGCTTCCAGTGTTTAGTAAATATTATGGTATATACTCATAAGATACGCTTCCATTAAATTTATTTGAGTATCTATTTTCAGAAATAGACCATTACATAATTTGGAATTAACCTGTAATAAAGACTTAGGAGATAAATTAATGCAAATATCTAGAAATCACTACAGATGTTTCTTAATATTTTCGGTACCAAAAGTGTTGCTATATTAACATTACATTTCACATGGTATTATTCTATGCAGATAACTTCTGTATTTATTTATAATATTTTGTGCTATGAGATCCTGGTTGCGAGTATTAAAATACGATTATTCCATAAATTATGAAATACAGAAATTTGCAAACATGATGTAAAATAAAAGAGCACAATAGGCAGCTTTATCGCAAAGAAGAGATTTCTCCAGTGATCGATTAAAAGAGGAGTAAAATAGAATCTTTCGAAGGTCGTATCTTTTTAATGCTTTTGGTTTGAATATAAACATTAAATATATTAATTAATTTTACTATTCCTTTATCTTAACCGTTCATACTACTACTGGCTCAGAAATCTTTTCGCCCGTCCCCATACAACATCTAGCAAAGTACTATCTCATAACATGACTTTACTCTTAATTTATGATACAACTACAATAAGTATCGTATCACATACGAAATGAAAGGTAATTAAAAGACTAGAAGAGCTCTCTAAGAAAACTCTTGCCACCTTAGTAGTATAAAAAAGACATCGCGTAACATACACAACAAGTTTCAAGGTAGAATAAAAATTGGTTCACACTTAACAGACCATATTTTGATAAGTACTAATCCGATTTTGATTAAATTTATACTGTTCTCTAAGTTAAACAGTTCAGCAATATTTAAAAGAGAATTATTGAAATACACTATACATACACTCATACACTTATGAAATTTGAAACATAGTTATTTTGATAAGTACTAATCCGATTTTGATTAAATTTATACTGTTCTCTAAGTTAAACAGTTCAGCAATATTTAAAAGAGAATTATTGAAATACACTATACATACACTCATACACTTATAAAATTTGAAACATAGTTCTAGAACAAACATAACATATACGAATATTATGCAATTTTAAAAATATTACTAACATTCGGGTCGAATTGATAAGCTTCTTTTTTAAGTCAGTTAAAAAGAACGTAATAGACGAAAGTTTTCTTTTATTATTCATTTAAAAATCGGCCAAGTGCGCGTTGGACTCGCGCACCGAGGGTTGCTTACCTATCACCATTTACGTTATTTACGAACACAAACAAAAAAAAGTGTGCCGCTAAGTGGTCACCCATCCAAGTATTGACCGAGCCCGACGTTGCCTTACTTTGAATTTCGTTACCAACAAGAAAATGTGTTACTGTTTCTCTTAATAATAAGATAGACGACGCTGTATAGGTATCAAATAATAATTGCTCTCACACGTGGCCGGTTTTTATTATTTGTTATTATACTTTAGAGTTCACACTATTTTTCACTGCAAGTTTGAAATTTGTATTTATTTACGATAGAACTTTAGCAACGAAAATGTATTTCTTGTTTGAGGACTCCCTAAACAAATGTATTACCGTTTCTCTTAATACTATTGATAGACGGCGTTGTACCGGTAATTTGAAATGAAAATAACTTTGGCCCGTCTTACAGTTGGCCAATTTTTATTATTTGTTGTTATACTTTAGAGTTCACACTATTTTCTACCGCAAGTTTGAAGTTTGTATGTATTAATGTTTTAAAGGAAAACAAAAACAACGAAAATGTGTTTCTTGTATGGGGACCCCCTTAAATTTAAACTTTTTATTCTTTGTTCGATAATGCCCCATTATCACATATTCTGCGAAAAATTTAGGTCTTTACCTATTTCGGTCTAAAAGATAGAGCCTTTTAATGGTCGCACAGACAGACAGGCAGACAGACAGACAACGTAGGCTTAGTAATAGCTTAGGGCTCTGTAGGTACCCTTTGGGTACGGTACCCTAAAAACTAGTGTCCGTATAATAAAAATACCTATACTATGAGCACTTAAATTTATTCAGTCAGTTCAAAGCCTTGAAGTAACAAATATTCAAACTGTACGACAGACAAAAATTCTAAAAACAGTCATTTTATGTCTCAAATTTGTGTAAATAATATAATATAAAACTTGGTATACATTTTTGAATAACGCAAATAGTACTATGACACGATATTCAGTTACTGTATTGTTCATAGTATAATTGTTACGACCGGGACGTGAGGGTACCTATAGCTTATTGTTTCCTCCCTGTCGGTGGAAGTGGCGCATTGTTTCCCTCGGTTATTAATTAATTAATCTTTTCAGGTAAACGCAAGTTTCTGTCACTCGGAGGCAGATTGAGGTTTACGTAATATTGTTACTTTTTTCAGCTGCGTGAAAGGTGTAAAAATCATTTTATAATATAAAATTTGCGGTATGGTAATATATTTTTCACCCATTGGGACCTTATCATATTTACGTAGACCTGTCTGTGCTCCTGTACAAAATTAAGTAACAGATTACAGTTATTTCGTGTCACAAAATAATAAAGGTTATGCCTTCTAAGGTACTTACATATTTTGTGACCAGGTTTTTCTGTTTCTGACTATAATGTTAAATGTAATTTTCTGTTATTTTTAAATATAATAGAGTTGTTTAATGTATGCTGAGTGTGCTATCAAAGATATTTTTCTAAACATCAAATTCTAAAATACTTTGCTTGTATTTTATTTGTATTTGCTTTATCTTTTTAGTAGTAGCAGTAGGGCTGACATTAATGACATAACATTACAGTTTTACATTTACAGTAAAGTTCATATCAAATATTTAGGTAGAAAACAAATGTGAAATAAATACATTATAAATAAATATAGGCATTTTACAGTGGTAATAATAGATTATAGTAGATACACTGGTAATGGTGCATTATGATACAGCTAAAATAGACTTATTTTTAAATGCACATCAAAAAACATATCACCAGTCCGACTCTTTAACAAAACTTGTACTAAAAGTAATTGGTATTATAATATGCATAAATACTATATTATATTGTACTAGTAATAAAATAGAGTTGCCAGTTACTTTCTGTTGACTTGGACTTAGCTATCAATTTTTCTACACGTTCACTAAACAACAATTTATTTTGGTTTACTCGTGTGCGTTAAACTTAAGTTATTTACAAAATACATATCTGCATATTTAAGTTATTATTTAAAAGAAGTATCAACCTGTTTTAAATGAATCCACTTCGACTAGTTTGTCACTATACAAACAATATGGATACGTCCATGTTCAATTACAGGAGTTCTACCTAACTAATCTTTGACGCTAACTTGGAAGAGCAGCCAAGTTCGGAGTTAAACCAAAGTTAGAGCTCTAACTTAAGCTGGGATAAGATCTGAATTAATCCTTTAGTTAAACCATTACCGCCAGTCTCGGGCGCGGTCACGGGTGATTCACCTCGCAATTAAGAATAGTTTTAATTCTAACATTGCGTGAACAATTTATTAATAAAACAGGTATGACTGTAGAGTTCATTACTCTACGCATGTCTACAGAAGTCTATGAATGTTTTAAATATAATTTTTTCATTTTTCAGACTCTGAAAGTAGATCTTAGCCTATCTGCCAAATAGTAAAGGGTCGAAAAGTAATTTTAAAAACATCACTTAATAAATCGTAGATATACTGGACAAAGGCAAGAACATAAATCTGCAGCCACACTTCTATTAGTGCGATGTTAATTAATTCTTAACTTTTTCCCTTTTTTGTAATGTTAAATGTTTAAGACACATTAAACCACCGGATATCCGCCCCAAAAATAATTAAGGTAAAAAATTATTGGCATAAAGTAGATAATCTATAGTCTAGTTTATTTTATCAAGTTAGCAACAAGTATAACTCAATAAAACTAAACTAAAAAGCGAGATCAGTGCAGGCTCCTGATAAGTTGAAGTAAATATCTGACTTGTGTTTACTTATCTCATATAAGAAATGATAAGTTAAGTGTTTAATTCGGGATGAAAGGCCCATTTCAGATTAAAATTATTGGCATTCGCCAGAAATGAGGGCCTTTAGTTTTTATCCTTGAGTTAACAATCAACTTTTGATAAGTCAACTGAGATAAGCGTTGACATAAGTCCATACTACACCGATAAGCGTTGACATAAGTCCATACTACACCGATATAAAATAGATTACCAAAAATCACTTTCAGAAAATTCTCTAAATAAAGAATAATTATTTTTAATTTAATAATTTCTGTCTATTTCACCCAGAGTCTCACTATTTAGGTTCGCTCTTTGGTCCTATAAAGTACTAAGACTACTGCGTTTTAGGGTTTCATAGTCAATAAAAACCCTAAAGGTTTCGCCATCACTATCCGTCTGCCTGTCTGTCTGTTTGTCCGCGGCTTATCTCAGTCAGATATTCTTAGTAGTAGAAAGCTGTAATTTGGCATAGATATACAATATACATATTAATCACGACTAAAAAGTTTTTTTTAGGGAAAAGAGTGTACGAGTGATGAAATGATTTTTGAATAGACAGATAGGCATAACAGAGAAGTATTCGTAGTGAAATTTCATTGTAATGTATCTTCAAAGAATAATATCTGTCATTATTTTTCTCGGGAATGATATGTCTCTATATAAATTTCGAGTACTAAAATGGTTGGTAAAAATATATGAAACCGTGAATATATTCATAGATAGATACTAAATACAAAATAAAACATTGAGGGGCGTTTTTGCTCGGCTTTATCGTCATCCGTCATTTTCTCAGGTATGACACTTAAATATGCATTAAATATTAGACAGCTAGGAATTTCATCTATTGAACTGTCTTGCAAATATCCTGCAGTGTTTTTACTGTACTTATAGACTAAAATACTACTGTTGATGTGTTACTTATCATTTGATGTACAATGTATGAGACAATAACTTATAATGGAACAACAACAAGAAACTTTTTAGCCGCATGATGAGGGAGTGATTGTGAGAAAGGAGCTTAGACTAACTACAGGCAGGTGGTGTGGATTTATTGCTTTAGCACGAATGAATAATTCGATAATCACAAATACGTTTATTATTATTGAATATTTTTACCTTAAATTCTCTTTAGCTTTTTGGTGAAATTTTCCATTTTGTAGGAGCTATTTACACGCGGATACATTTTTATGGTATAAAATATTTAATTTACAACATTGTCCAATAATATTCACAAAAATAGTATTTCTTATGATTTTGATTAATTGCATAAAGCAAATTATTATTTATTATTTTGCTCTGTCTATCAAATTAATTAAAAATAAAAGCTTTTTCTGTTTTTTTATTTGGAATAGATACGTCAGTGTTACGTCAGTGTTACGTCAGTGTTACGTCAGTGTTGACGGAAAATTGTATAAAGGTCGTCAGGGTATTGCTATACATAACAATAGACGCCACGGCAATACTTTGAAAACTCAGATATCACAAGAAGTTACTTCTGTTACTTCTATTAACGTTGAAAAGAATGGAAGTTCAACTAATGTCCTATTTTGCAAAAAAACTTAGTACTTTTAAATCCGATTTGTGCAATATCAAAAATATTCCTCGCGGTGCTCGTGCGTCAGTGGTCAGTGGCCAGAGGTCTTTCAGATTGTGTAGCTAAAGTTGTCAGAGGAAACTCTCAAAAACAAGTTACATGTCAAAAAGTGCGCTTTTTAAAATGTTTTACTTGATATTCTTAATGAATTTGTCAGAGGAAGGAAGTTGTCAGAGGAAACTCTCAAAAATCATAGGAAAACAAGTTACATGTCTCTTTGAAATGGAACCACACATGGCTATTTTTCTTCTACGTCAATGTCTGTGCACTCCAAAATGTCAACGTATTATCCCCCCGACCAACCTCGGCACGGTCGCAAAACTATCGTTATTCGGCCTCGGCGCGTACTAACGGCCCCAGATGACGATCTCGCTGTCCGGATAGCGAGATTAGTCTGTACGACCTCCCCTAATAGGGCCTCCCCCTTAACACGACGCCGACGTCCTCGGGTTCGTCGGCACCCCCAAGGATACACGAGGTATCAAAGAGTACCGGGGCGCTTCTCGCCCACACTCAATCGCAACCGCACCCGCGTAACGGGGAACTCCCCCCCTGGCGGTGACTCACCTTGGGATTCGAGGCTCAAGTCAGTTGAAGGGACGCCCCCGAGAGCGACAACCCAAGTTTGGAGGAACAGGCATTCGTACCCCGTCTAGTGTAGCTCTTCCAGCAATTTTGTCTTCATCATATGCTGCTTTGCCTCTTTTCAGATGTATTTTAAACAAATCGATTTTGTCTGATGTAGATGTGACGTTCCTAGATGTTTGGAGTGCTAACAATCATTCCTAAAGAGGATTCATGAAGGACTTATCAGAAAGAATTGCTCTCGCTTCTGGTGACGTTAGAGCTGGAGCTTACCTTGCTCAAAGGATTAGCATTACTATTCAGTGAGGTAACGCTGCCAGGTCCTTGGAAACTATGCCTCAAGATACGAATTTAAAAGAGGATTTTTTAAGATTTCTTTTTGTAATTTGTTTAGTTGTATATATTTAAATTTGTATTATATCTTTAATTATTTTATTCTAGTCTATATTTATTTTAATTATTTAATATTTATATTTATAAGTCTACAATTGTCATTATATTTAAGTATTTGGCTGTAATGAATTAAGCTTTTAAACATTTGAATATTTAAAAAATATATAAAAAGTATGCGTGTCAAGGTTTGTTTGCATTTATGTTTTTATAATACAAACTGTATACCACAAACGTCGATTTGGTGTCTAATAAAAGTTTTAACTCATGTGTTTAGGTTACTTTTTTAGTACAACTTTAGCTACTCGTAGGCACTAGCTTTATATAAGTCTTTACTTACAATACTTACAGTGGCAAACCACTGATTCTGCTTATACTATAGTTCCTCAATTGACATTGCTCACATTCTGCACTACAACCACTGGATCATTTGTCATTGCTCACATTCTGCACTACAACCACTGGATCATTTGACATTGCTCACATTCTGTACTACAACCACTGGATCATTTGTCATTGCTCACATTCTGCACTACAACCACTGGATCATTTGTCATTGCTCACATTCTGCACTACAACCACTGGATCATTTGACATTGCTCACATTCTGTACTACAACCACTGGATCATTTTATTACCTCTTCGTAAAAAGCTTATTGCACAAATGAAAATATTTGAATGATATAAAAGAAAAATAATACAAAACGGCAAAGAAAAAACAGAATCGTTGATTAAAATAAATCATTACTTTAAGAACCAAACGTAAGGAACCGCTACCATCTCAGTTTAAAAGCAAAATCTCTCAAGTAATTAAGTTTTTGTTATTATTTAATTTCACCCGGAAGGGTTGAGTCCCGGTGCGAGGCGCCAGATGTCTGCCTACTGCTCTGTTATTTAAATAAGCTTAGAGGTTTTCTTTAAAAATCCAAATCCGAATCTTATCACAAGCAATATTAACTACATTTTTCGACCTGCTTCAATTAAGGAAGAGGTATTTATTAATGTTTGTTATCTCCGAATTCCATTTCTAAACTGATTTGGAAAATTATTACATATATGGAAGTGTTAACTCTCAGATTGGTCCTTCTTAAATTTAGTAAGGATTAGTCCAAGAAAACTTAGGTGTGATAATGTGTTCGGTTATATCATTTTGGTCTGATGATTTAGACGATCCAAACATGCCTGCTTACTCTGAGCGCCACTTTAGTAGTTTTTGCGTGGCGGAGGCACCACTGTAAATGAGTTTAAAATTATACGACAGAAGTATCGCACTTTTTTATACGTATTTAGCGGATCATATTGTACCGCTTACAAGCAAGGCTGACGCCACGCGTCCTACATCGCGCTATCGAAGTTTTAGCACTATTTGACATGTCGACATTTGACGTGTTGCGGTGCGTATTCAAAATCGTAACGCATTATATTTGGTGCGTTCTTTGTATTTGAATTACAAAATAATTTGATAGGTATAATTATTGGCCTTGAAATTTACTAAAATTATACGAGTTGGAGACTAAACTAAAAATAAAAAAACCCCTAATCTGTAAAACGCGTTGTGACAACATTCTTAAGCTGCGTTTCGAACACCGCTTTTTTTTGTAGTGCGTGTGGTTTCATATACGCAGAAACGCACTGCGAGAAATTTGTAACAAACTACAAAAATTCCGATTATGTTTGGGATTTTAACAGCAGATTTTGAATCAAATACTTGGCTAATAGCTGGTGTCTAGTCCTTATCTTACTTAGTTTCAAAAATTCCACACAAAAAGCACTATGGCAGCTGGAAGCAAAAAACAATGTGTGGTAAATATTTTAAAACATTTACACTTCATTTATATTCTATATTTCTACGTCTTCACAAAAATACTTTTAGTCGGTAAAATATAAAAAATATTTGAGATGCTTTCTCTAAGCTTCCCTCGTCGGCGTTTTTCTTGATCTCAGTAAAGTTATTTAATTGTCTTCACAAATTGATTATTGGAACACTTTGTTTGGAGTTATTGGTTTCGATTTTCAAGTTTACGTGCGTCTTTACGTGCGTCGCAAGACAACGGACCCAATTGTTTAATTTAGATTTATACTAAGCTGAAGCACATTTGTTTTATTTATAGGAAATAGTGAAAATAAGATTAATATTTTGTGTTTCAGAATTACTTTTTGGACTGAAACTATTGAACAACCTTCGTTTGGTTGCAGTTAGGGGCGAAATTTAATATTCCTTGTTTTTCTACTGGTAAAAAAAATAAATTAATTGGTATTTCAGAGAAACAACTGAATTATTTATTCAAAATATTTTTATAAATTTTAAACAAATTTTTTGGTTTTGATACGAAATTTGGATAACAGATACAAATGTCGCAAAATAACACGTGATTCTTAATAAAACAGTGTTAAAAAATAGGTTTTAATGTTCACCTGGTATATTTAATTTAACGTACCTACTTATATTTACTTAGTAGTTTCTAAGTAGAAGGTCATTGCACCTATAGCACCGGTTAAGTCTTATATATTATATCTTTTAATAAAAAAAAACAATTTTAAATTGTTTGTTATGCAATAACAATGACTTTAAAGTACCTAATAAGAAAACTAGTATTTATCATATATCCATAATAAAAAATGTCTTTGACTCAGATAAATGGTGAACAGTGCCTCAGTCAAAAAATGTTGATCACAGCATTTACAAAAAAAACCTTCAAAATGAGACATAAAACACAGCGCCTAAATATTGCCTTCATACAACACAAGAAATGAACTGGAAACAAAACAATAACAATAAATCGAGCTACTCAAAAATTACAGTTATTGAAATGTGGGAAAAAAATATTTCACCGTTAATCAAAAAATTATTGAATAATTCACTACTAAGCAGTACAGTAAATGACGGTAATTTTTGGTAGATGTTGGTATTGCCGCGCGTTGAATTTGTAAAGGGGGGGAAACGCCGCATATATATAATACACACACACACACACACACACACACACACACACACACGCACGCACGCGCACACACACACACACACACACACACACACACACACACACACACACACACACACACACACACACACACACACACACACACACACACACACACACACACACACACACACACACACACACACACACACACACACACACACACGCACACACACACACACACACACACCCTTATACACATACATACACACACAAGACCCCTTCACCAGGTGCCAATGATGAGAACACTATTAGTATACATGCTATAGTATACGCATTTCTCTGCTCCAAAATCTAGCTGCTCCGAAATTAAAAAAAAATGCGTTTGGTTTTATTACGTTTGCTCGGATGCATTTTGGCCTAGAGAGATAAAAAAAAAGAATTTTGTAGAAAATTCCATCGCCTATAAGCTCATGTAAGTTTCATATTTCTCAAACCCATAATTTTATAAACAACGGTGAAAGGGATCAACGGCGGTGGTGATTTCGTATCAATGCTAAGTTTTACAAGCCATATCTCGAAATATTATTAAGCTACAGTAAAAAACTAAAATAAAAAATATTTTTCAATGAAAATACTAACTTTTTGTACTCTAGCAATTTTTACGTATATAGTTTATTTTATGAGTTAATTTGAATAAAGTAATTTTTTTTGAATATTTCAAAAATACCTAGTTCACTTTGATGATTTGTTTTTTCAAAAATAAGCATTTTAAATCGGTCAAACTTTTGGATCATATTTATAAGGTCAAGATAAAGTCATTTGTATATTCGTAACATTTTATTCCAATAAGGATAATAATGGGATGCGTTTCATTGTTAATTTTTCTCGTAAAAAAATATAAATCAACTTTATTTTCGTCATAACTCTGTTGCGTTTTCTTATTTTAAAGGTTTTTTAATGTACTTTAAAAAGATTCTGAGCACTTTCATCGTAAAACGTACCGTTTTTTCGGAATACAATGTTGAAATCTGTAAATTTGTCGTAAAAAAATAAGGCTTACCTTCAATGAGCTATAGCTTTGTTTGTATTGGGTCTACATTAAAAAATAAAAAAAAAATTCTTTGATTTTTCATAACCTACCATTTTGATAATTATAGATTTTTTGATTAAATCAATAGTTTATGAGTTATATGTGAAAAATCGTCAAAAAACGTGGTTATTTTCGAAAAAAGTTAAAATTTTCGATCACGAATATCTCAAAAAGTATTGATTTTCGAAAATCTTCTACAGAACATTTTTACCTTGAAATCCATCTTTCTATCGATTCCTGGAGTTTTTTAATTACCACCCCCTAGTTGGGGTGGTATTAGCTTTGTTTGTATTGGGTCTACATTAAAAAATAAAAAAAGAAATTCTTTGATTTTTCATAACCTACCATTTTGATAATTATAGATTTTTTGATTAAATCAATAGTTTATGAGTTATAAGTGAAAAATCGTCAAAAAACGTGGTTATTTTCGAAAAAAGTTAAAATTTTCAATCACGAATATCTCAAAAAGTATTGATTTTCGAAAATCTTCTACAGAACATTTTTACCTTGAAATCCATCTTTCTATCGATTCCTGGAGTTTTTTTTTTTTAATTACCACCCCTAGTTGGGGTGGTATTCACCCCCCCCCCCCCCCGCGAAAAATCACACCTTGGCATAGGGTAGATTTTGCTTCTTGGGGTATTGCCAACTTACTGTCAAAATTTCAGTAAGATCCATCTTTCTTGAAAGAATTGCTAGCCAAAAACCGTCATTTACTGTACTAGTAGGGATACAATAATAATAGGGATGTAAAATAGGGAATTCATCCTTATACCTTGGAACCTAAATGATCACGTAGAGTGCGGTTTTTGAGAAACTTCCTACCGCGAACGCTTAGGTTGTGGAATGAGCTACCTGCCGAGGTTTTCTCTGAGGACTACAGTTTGGGGTTCCTTAAGAAAAAGTAATAAAATTTTTGAAGGTTCGGCGATGCGCAACTGATGCCCCAGGTGTCCGTCCTCCAGTGTCCATTGGCTGCGGTGACCGCTTATCATCAGCAAGCAAGGGCAAGCTTATTTGCCACCTTGGTGGTATAAAAAAAAATTTAAACAGACTAAGGTACGTATTTTTCTATGTATTTGGTGGTTATAGTTAGGTAGGACCTACCTACGAATAAGATGTAAAAATACGAAAATTTATATTTACTTTCTGTGCTGAGGGTCGTTTATAGTTCCGTGTGAAAGGAGTGTGTTGGTATGTGGGTGTTGTAACGTCCCGATTTCCTTATAGAAATATAAATATATTATTAAAATGTTTTAAGAAACTTCGCAGCCTCAACCCCACTCACTTAACGAGTAAGAGAAATTAAATCTAAATAAATATTTAAAAGTGATGTAGATAATTATCTAATTTGGCCTGGCGTGATCGTCAAAAGTGGTAGGACCCAGAAACCGTTGTGTGAAATAAGTAGTAACCCAGTTGTTTTAGAGGTACGTCAGAGTAATATAGCAATCAATAGTATGACAAAATAATCATAAAGGAAAATAATCCAGAAAATAAATAAAGGTAAATCTGCGAACATAAAATAATGACCTACTTTGAGTTTCACCATTTCTAACGTAAGTACAAAACACCTAAACAGGGCAAATACGCGAATATCAGAACTAAACGACATAAGTACTAAGGGTTATATGATTTTTCTATCATCCCTACGCAAGGGAACCCTAATTTTCGCTACTTCCACATTTGAAAGTAAAATCCATACAAATGCTTAACCTATTCGCTTTGTAGAGTGGGTACTAGGTAGCTATGTGTTCAGGACTTGCGACCTGAAAGTAGGTTTAAGGGGCGCCCCCTTACAATGTACATTAGCGCTCACCTACACTAGCTAACCAGCCAAAATAGTACCCTACTAACGCCGCTAAGAATGGACATGGATTACACATAGTAATTACTGTATCTCTTGGCAGACCTAGTTCTTTAGAGGGCTATATAATTATTATGGCTGTTAAAAACTTAGTTCCCACTTCTACTTTTATAATAAATTTATCTTTTTACCTTTTACCTAGCTGAAAAAGTCGTAGAAACAAGTTCCATCAATATAATTCTTCCTACTGAGGTGATTGAGATTTCTTTCAACGATAAATTTCTAACCGGCAAAAAAGGCGAACTCATTACGATGCTTTAACATTAATTTAGATATTTTTAAAACACAACCTAAAGAATTTCACAACGCACACACAATATAATAATTTGTAATATAAAAGTATTTACAAACCAGTAATGGTGGCACAACCTAGCTGTAATTTAACCCCACGTGGTTCCTAGGTTGTAGTGACCCAAAAGCGTAGACTATGGACTATTGGTCGGTCAGCGTTTCAACAAATTAAACGACGGCAATTGAATGTTCTGTATGTAAAGGACCACGCACTTTTATCACCACTAACCCCTCCCTAATAACTTTCTCACCCCACATTTCAATCCCCTCCATTATATTTTTTATTCCGGACGGATGTCCGGCCTTCATTAATTTTAACAAAGAAAAAGAATATGTTTTAAGCATAATACTAGTTATGTTGGTTGGGTTACTATTATAGAGTCCTAGATTGATATGAACGGTCTAGATAAAACGGCCTAATTACCCTAAATTAATACTAAATGTAAGTCATTTGTACTTATATTTTGTTAGCTTTAAACCTTTCATAAAATAAATCATAACTTTTCATCTAATGTATAAAATAACTGAACTCGAATATTTGAACGCGCCATTCTAATTTAAAGATGCATTTTGCTATTGGTAGTACGTCCATTGAGAATTGTTTACTAATGAAAATCTTCGCGCTAAAACTTGAATAAACACATTCTATTACGAAAATTTTAAGGCATAAATATGGTATCGTCACAGTGTGTAGAGAGATATGCAAACCTTCGACACAGGCAAATCTAAGGCGCAACAAAGACACACTCACTTTTAGTTTACAGATCTAAAACTAAATTGCTAAATACAAAACAACATTATGAAAAAAAAAAATTGGCTACAGTAGTAGGTATCCAAATAGGACCAGTCAAAAGAAAATGGTTAAGAAAAATAAATATCTGCAAAGAAAAGAAAATGTACAAATTTTATTAGGAGTTGTCTTTAACACCTTAACTCGATAAACGTAACCTTTCATTTGTGGAATTGTTTACGACCTCGACCCTATTTGTTCCATTATCCTTTTGTTTCTCTTTCCCCACGTTTCTGTTTCACACCACGAAGGTTAAAGTAATATAAATAAAATGACATTCAATTTATTCTTACCGTGACTCCATATATGAACCAATAAATTTATGGGTCTAATCTAACAGCGGCTACCTAGCGCCGCCACTTTTTATTTTAAAATACTCTTTATACAAAGCATATTTCAAATATGCGCTTCATAGACATTGTTAAACTAGTCAAAAGCTGTTTTTGGAACTTTTCGTACTGCGTCTAGTATTCTTCATTGAGTTTACAATATAAACTAAACTAATATGCTAAAAGTGGCCACTTTTAACAAATATGATATTGTTAGCCAACTGACGTATTCTAGCCAGAATACGATACGTTTTAATAATAATAGATTGTGACTAGTGTAACAATTTCTATGAAGACCTACTCACTCCCACTCTTTTTCCTTAACTTGCAGCTAAGCTACTAAACTAATGTAGGTAACTAATTTTGATTTGGTGCCAAACAAACAATCAATGAAGATTATTACTTTAATTAAACGAATATTTGTCAGCGAAATGTAACGGCTCAGAAAAATAGATAACTACACTGACAAGCAGAAATAACTTGTCACTTACATAAACGAAGATATTTTTTTAAGTAGTAAGGATAGCTTCATGGAACAAAAAGTATATTGAAAAAGGGTTTTATTTGAACATAAAAAAATTAAAAAAGAGATTAAATACACTTTAATGATCCTTTGTTTTCATAAAGCTATCATAAGTTGATTAGAAAATATTGTCGTCTATGTAAGTGACTAATTATTTTTGCTCGTCAGTATAGCTAGTGTTCTACCCGAGGGATTTGCACTCTTCCTGTTCCATGACTATCTATTTATCATCTAAACTATTATCCCCTATCTAACCACCTTTGGAGATGCTAAGTAGATAATTTTGTGTCAATTTTAAGACGCAACAAAAACACAACTGCAAGGAGAGTTTCAGGTTTTAACCATCGGTCAGAGCGCCAGTTCGTGGGAACATGGATTTGTAAGGACACTTTAGCAAACCAGGTTACGGTCTGCCTGATGGAAAGCGGTCGTCTGCCTGACGCTTGTAACACCAGGGGTATCACTTGCGCGTTGCCGACCCTTTAGAAATCTACTAACTTCTTTCTTTAAGAACTCCATACTGTAGTCCTTGCAGAAAACCTTGGCAGGGAGCTCATTCCACAAATTAAGCGTACGCGGGAGGAAGTTTCTTTGAAACCGCACTGTACGCGACAATTTAGGTTCTAAAGTGTGAGAATGAATTCCCTGCCAATGGCGAGCGGTGTGATGGTAGAAAGTAGCCGTGGGCATCATTTCGAACAATGCTTAAGAACACAACCCATTGTACAAGCGGTAGAACACACACAGGGAGGCAAAGTCTCTCCTCAGACTTAAGGCCTCAATACGGCAACTGAGTTTCGGATCATTGACAATTCTCACAGCCCGTCGTTGAACTGAGTCAAAAGGGCCAAGCTAGTATCCGAGTGCATCCGCCCAAAGATGGCAGCAGTACTCCATATTGAGCCAAACTTGTTACTTGTAAAGCAGCATCCCTTGCCCCGACGTGAAGTACTGCTTCGCCCTGTTGAGTACACTAAGTTTTTCGACGCCAGCTTCAGCTTGTCTTTCAAATGATCTCTGAACTGAACATCACTAGAGATGTCAACACCAAGTATCCCAATGCTCTTGGAGATGGAGAAGGGAGTGCTCTGAAATTGTGAAACTACAGTGAATTGGGTTATCTTAGCGATGATCGTGCAGACTTGTGTCTTTGTAAGGTTCAATCGAACTAAGTTTTCCCGTCCCCAGTCAGAGTCCTTTGACAAAGTGGTCTCGATATAAGACACTAATTCTCTACGTTTGATTCTACCAGTAGGAATGTAACAAGAAAAGTAGTTAGTTAATAGTTTTTTAAACACAATTGCTCGTAATAAGTGTCATTACTCCCACGAGCTTTTTCTTTGTAAGTTTTACTTTACAGAAGTGATAGATTTCATCAAGATTTTGGATGACGGCTGTCAAACTAGAAACGGCTTAATTTCCGTAACGTTTGATCGCAGACTTGCACTTTCTGTACAAAAGTGAAAGATCTCTCAAGATCTTCATTTCAGATGACAGCTGTCAGACTAGAAACGGCTTTATCTCCGTAACTTTTGATTGCAGCCTAAAAGTTACTTTACAGCGGTGATAGATCTCATCAAGATCTTTATTTCAGATAACAGCTGTCAAACTAAAAGTCGGCATTATCTCCGAAACTATTAATTGTAGAATAGTAGTTTTTTTACAGAAGTGATAGATCTCATCAAGATCTTGATTTCGGATGACAGCTGTCAAACTGAAAAGAGCTTTATCTCCTAAACTATTGATCGTATACTAGAAGTTTCTTTACAGAAGTGATAGATTTTATCAAGATCTCTATTTCAAATGACAGCTGTCAAACTAAAAACAGCATTATCTCCGAAACTATTGAGTATAGCACAGTGCTTTCTTTACAGAAGTGATAGATCTCATCAATATCTTCATTTCCGATGACAGCTATCAAACTAGAAAGAACTTTATCTCCGAAACTATTGATCGAAGACTAGTAGTTTCTTTACGGATGTGATAGATTAAAACAGCATTAAAAAAATAAAAACGGTTTTTTTATTTAATTTTAGTTAGCTTTAATACTTTTTATATATGCAACGCACGCTAGGATTGGTAGCCTGTATAATACAAAAAATAATAACAAAAATGCTATTTAAAACTAATTTATTATTTTACTTTAACGTTTTCTGACCTATTAATCTCTTATAATATACCTTGTAACTAAATTTAAAATAGATAATAAACAAAATAGATACCAGATAATAAAGAGAAAATAGTAAATAAACAAATGCTTCCATTTAAAAATCAAATTAAATTCTATATTTCGAGTTTTCGCATTAAAACGCTTATTGACAATACGAAAAAACAAAAACAGAAAATTTCTGAAACGATGAAATTTTTAGAAAAGTTATAATTTTAGTTACGTAATAAAGTTAAATGTAGATGGTTCTAGTAAACTAAGTACCCGACTGGCAATAGCAGGTGGTCGTAGTTTGGTTATATAAGAATACAAATTTACATCCCCTGTTGTTCCGTTCTTTAGCTTAACATCCGTCATCCGAAATGAAGATCTTGATGAGATCTATCACTTTCTGAAAGAAACTACTAGTCTACGCTCCATTATTTTGGTGATAAAGCCTTTTCTAGTTTCACAGCTGTCATCCGAAATGAAGATATTGATGAGATCTATAAAGAAACAACTGTCGTACAATCTATAGTTTCGGAGATAGTACCCTTTTTTTGTTTGACAGCTTGATAAGAACTCTAGAATCAGATATCAGAATACGATTCGCGGCGCCTCGCAGCGTGTTTCATACAAAGAAATTTCCTATTTGATTTTGGCATTTACTAACAAAATACTTGGAAATTTTGTAGTTATGAACTCAAGCTGAAGCTATCTGTGGTTTTCCAAAATCCAAAAATAATTTTATATTAACTTTTAATCTTATTCAAGATCATTTGTATTAAAAACTGGTATCCTGTATAACTTTTAAACTTCATAATTTTATAGAAAACTGGCACACTGCAGACCTAGATATTTATTTCTAGAGCACATCTCTAACATTTTATGGCGTTTGATTTGTAAGTGACAAATATAAGTGGAAAATTTGTTTGTATGAAGCACACCGCAAGGCGCCGCGAATCGTATTCTCTTAATCATACTAATGAATCCCTAATTATAATAATTAAATAGTTGGTTTAAGCTCGGTTATATTTATTTCCGCGTGAACTTCTAAGTTTTTCGGGATAAATACTATCCTATGTCCTTCCCGAGACTCAATCTATCTTCATACCAAATTTCATCTAAATCGGTTCAGCGGTTTAAGGGTGAAGAGGTAACAGACAGGCAGACAGACAGATATATAGACAAATAGAGTTACTTTCGCATTTATAATATTAGTATGGATATGGATTATTATATTAATTAGCATAAATTACTTACTTACACCCAACTGTCTTGGAGCCTGGAACTGTATTGTATACTTCCACCCAATACGATAGGCCATTAAGATAAAACCGCTTTAATTTTTTAAATATGTAAAATAGCAATTTTTTGAAAATTGTTAGTGGCAGAAAATACACCTAATGTTAGGTAAAAAAAATAAAAACAACCACTACACTCGTTAATTCTGTGCATTTCAAAGTACATTCTACAAGTCTGTCTTAAGAGATACGCTTCTAAAGGAATTAATGGCTTACCTTATTGTGGGATTTGTGGCATTAAGGTGTTCCACGGAATGGTCTAATCCTCGGTTAGGGCAATATACTTAAGCTCTGGACTTTGGTAGTCTGAGAATGCCACAAAGTTCAAATCTGTCTCTTTATTCGTCCTTAAACAAAAGTTAGATCAATGAACCAATTATAAGATAACACATCACTTAGTTTTTTAAGTCACGTCGTTGTAAATTCGACATTTTGACAAAATCTTCATTAGATTACACTATTTTTGGCGAATTATGTTAATCCTAAAATACTTTTTAAATTGAAGTAAAAACACTCGCGGTTCGTTGAAGTTGATGACGTTGAATATGAGCAAGTTTTTAATTTATTACGTTTGAATTAAAGAATTATCAGTTTAAATTTTAAATTAATAAAATAAAATTTATTGTATCAGTGAACTCGATTTTTTGCCTGAAAGTAGTATAATGAGTATAGTTGAGTTTTGTATTAAGTTAATTGTCTCTGAGCCATACACAAAGTGCGTTTGCAAATTAGATGTTTGTGCACCTATACTTATTTAGGACAATTGAGGTTTATCCAATTCAGAAAACTTATAGTATGTAGGCTTCGTGCAAATTTAAGAATTCAATTAAAGACATAAGATATTTCAATGCGATTGAATTGACATTTGTGTACGAACTTCATGTACTCCAGCCAAGGTATGACGTCGAAGACTGTCAATAAATATCGGTGTGCTTGTGTTTAAAGTATGTGCGTGAGTGCTGGGCCACTGATAGCGTCCCCTGACCTCATAAATATTGAAATGTTGACTTGGAAAAACTCTGCTGTGCGTTGCTATGCTGAAAAATAGACGCTTTGCGAGGAAAAGACGCGAACTGCGAGAATGGTAGCGTATTCTAATGTTAAAAACGAGACATGTTAAACTGTAAAATTATGTAGGTATAATGCGAAGAGTGCCACTCCGCCATACTAAATGTATGAACGCTGAAAACATCGAATTTTCGAAAAGATCTAGTTTATTTTATAAACTATTATCGATACCTATGTTGATTAAAATATGGATATGTGTAGGCAATTTAAAAAAAAAGCGGATCTGTTAAAACAACTAAAATCAAAATCGAAAATTTGAAGAAATATTAAGAAGGTGGACTACTGAACTGTTATAAATCCCTCTGAATGAACATAATCTGCCTTACCTATATCTGACTTTAGTGCGCTGTTGGCGTCTACGCAAGTGTCTTACTACGAAACTTATCGTTAACTGTTAAAGAGTTGTTAAAAAAAACGCTTACTCATTAATTTTAATTCAAAAAAAAAAACGGGTTGCACTCCGGGAGTGCCGGCAGAAGTGAAAACATACTCGTTATTTACTTCCCATCACTTCTTATCCATATTTATTTATTAAAAATAATAACTTTTGTTTATTTACTTTTTTGACGTTGTATATTTGACAGCTCAATCTGTCATAGAATTAAAATCCCATATCCAACCTCCCTGTACTACTCATAATCGCCATATACTAAAAATAAAAACTAACGTAATGTAAATAAAGGTCACGTGTCCTACGTGCGCGAGTGACATCTTACGAGTGAACGAACGAACGAACGAACGAACGAACGAACGAACGAACAAACAAACAAACAAACAAACAACCTCCCTGTACTACTCATAATCGCGAATACTAAAAATAAAAATTATAATAGGCGTGGCATTACGGTTTCCGTCTTACGCATTCCACGATTAGGACACGTGACCTGACGCCAGTTTATCATTTTTTACCCATACCAAAAAAAGTACAAAACGCCGCTAAAGAAGTTTTCACTTCAAAAAATTCAAAATAATTGACACAATTGTAACAAAAAATGAGTTACAATTGTTTGGAACTCCTGTGGAAAAGTTAAACAGTAAATAAAGCAAGAAACATCATTCTATTTACTGTTTCAATATTCGTAAATGTATTTCACTAAACCGTTTTTCCACAAAGAGGTGTAATAAAAATAAGAAAGTTAAAATTATATTGTGTATTCCTTACACGTTAGAATGTGAAAATAAGGTATGACCCACCTTGAGATCAAACCTCGGCGATCTGAGTGAGACTCTTTTTGACGACCAGGGTTTCGGATATGCGGTAGTTTTTCTCCACGCTGACCATTTACTCAATCACAACCCTCCCTGAGTTGGAAGACGCACAGGAACACCGTGGAGCTACTGCTGTTATTAATGCTTTTAGTATGTCCATTTTGCAATTCCTTAAATTAAACATTATAGTGTGAAATATTGTGGTTTTAAATAGTAACAAGATATTTTTTTTACTTCTATCTAAAGTCAGATACATATTCAAATGTACAAATTAAAACAGCTGTAATAATAACACATTGTCGTTATATTAAAATTTACAAACAAAAAATATTGTCGTTGTCCGTATTGTCCATATGAAAGATATTATCCACGTTTGCGCACTGTAACTAACTTTTTATCTTTAGCACTTTCTATGTCTACATATTAGCTATGTATATCTACAATAAGCTAATACGGATTAATAGTGATAGATTCACTAATAGTTAAAGTGATTTAAAATTTTTTGTGTTTATGAAATCGAGCCGATTCGCGACTACGTTTAAATCGACGTGGGATACGGTTACTCCTAGATTATACTTATAAAGTTTGCAATAGCAAGCTATAGCTGAAGCTATATAGTTCGTTCAAAATGAAATTCGGCTATAGTTCCTCCCGTGTAAACTTTTAGATGTTCCAGGATAAAAAGAACCATATATTATTTTCTGTCTATTCAACTATCTCTGTGCTAAATTTCAGCTCAATTGGATGCTCCGTTGCGGCGTGATTGAGTAACAAATAAACAAATAAACTAACAAAGTTTCACATTTTCATCAGATAAGGTATGTCAATCAGATAAGATGTTTTGGCGTAAAAAGATTACAAACACAATGTTGATTAACATTGTTTCATTGATATATAGTATTGATATTATATCAATATTAATATAAACATATTGGAAGAAACGTGATTTTTAAATAATTGCAGATGTACTTGCGACTGTACTGTTTTCTTTGTCCAAAAGTAAGTAATTTTCCGTCTCATATTTCACAAATATTATTATATAGGGGCATGCGCGCGGCTCTATGATCACCTCGCCTTTTTCTGCAGCCGATATGCCTGCAGCCGGTATGCCCGAAGCTGCTTCGATAAACAAATCTGAAAATATCCTTAAAAGCTTTATTGGTCTCTAGAGTAAAATAACTCAAAGGTTTTGATATTAAGAACTATAATTGGAATTCGTTGAAACATATGTACATCATAAGGATTTTTAAATTTTTTAATTAGTTTACCCATTTTTGAGGGTTCCGTACCATAAAAAGGAAAAACAGAATCCTTATAAAGCTATATTGAGCTTCTACGAGTAAATGAACCCAATGAAGACTACGGCGATTTGCATATTTTATCACTCCCAAAATAAATCAAAACCTATAGGGTAAGTACTCTCCGTTCACCTAGAATAAATTCAGGGGCGTAGAAAGAGAAAGTGGATATGTGTGTCGTGTTCTACACCCGAAATTTTTGGAATTTCAAATATGTGTGTAGGTATCGTGAAATGTCGCAACCGCTTTTCCATTTGTGTTTTGCCTGTTCTATTGGTCCATGTGTTTTTCTTGCCACCTACACGGCTTCAGACTTGGCTTGAAGATTGCTATCATTAAATAACACAGCCAGGACCAACGATTTAACGTTTTCCTTTAACGGTACGGAGGAGCTCAGAAAAATATGTAGATAGACGAATGCGACTGGACCGCGAACATTGTAGGTATATCACATAAAAAATATTTTTATCGATTACAAACTTACATTTGCATTTGACAGTGATGTATATCAATGTAAATTAGACCATCTTTTTAATTACAAAGTCAAGAATTTGGTGGTTAGCCGAAAATACTTGACAAAAACGACAAGAAGTCTCCGAGACTTGATTTTCGTAATTTACGAACTACTTGTATTTTGATACAAGTTTCTACGGAACCCTTGGTGTGCGAGTCAGATTTGCACTTGTCCGGTTTTTAATATAATTTGGAAATGATTACTCAGTGACGCCACCGCCATAGCTACGAACTTAATGATTTAGAAAGTTTGATAGCCAGTCAGTTAAACTGGCAATTATAGTACTTTTGATTACGGAAAAGAATTGTTTCCTAGAGAATAAGGAACGTAAAACTCAATTCTTAAATTTAATTGATCCGGGTGAGTGAAGTCGTAAATCTCTGCTGGTATGTACATGCTTTGAGTACAATCTATAACTGGTTTTTCAGTTTACGGTCAGCATAATATAATTAAGTAATCAATTAATCAAATGATTTGCTTTTTAAACTGATTAAAAGGAACACGAATAGGTTCCTCATTAGGGTTATCGAAAATTCAAACTGATGTCAGAAATAATGAACCTTACGATACGAGTTATTCAATGTTAAAAAGATCGATAACTTTAAGGTTAAAGGATAAAAACTATTGTAGTGGTTGTTCTTCAATATAGGTCTGTGGTTGTTTCCCGACGGGTTTTTTCTTTGACATTCATGTTGTCGGTTTTTTAGAAAATACATAGATAAAGTTCTTAAATTTATTTCATGTTTACTGAAATTCCTAACCTCCCGCCTCTTGCCACCACTGCGGTTTAAAAAGTCAGTTGATTTTTTTATGAGGTACGAGTTTATGAAAAGGAGGAGCCAAAGCCGCAGACGTAATAGACGTAATAACGTATTTTTTAGTTATTGGCAAGACTTAAAACAGTCTATATATTTTAAAAACCACTACACTGATTGTAACGAAACGTGCACTGTTCCCAAAGTTGAACGACACCTAATTCAATAAGGAAACAAATATTCAAATCCGATCTCTAGTTACTGCGAGACACGTGGACAAATATTCATATATACATTCTTACATACATAAATACACTTATAAATTATTCACACTATAAATATTACAACATATATAAATAGGTACTGTGACTGCGGTGACCGCTTACCATGAGGCGGCCCGTAAGCTTGTTTGCCACCTTAGTATAAAAATAAATACGGGTAAAATTGAAAACCTCCTTTTTTAAATTCTGTTAAACAGGAGTCTGAAATAAGCTGCCGAAAATTAGGCGTACAGCAACAATTTTTAGCTTAGCAAACTTAGTTTAAACGACTACCACACTCGTACTGTCACAGCAATTCGGTAATTAACATGAAATCAGATTACATATAAAAAGTCACGCACAGTGAAAGTGGCGTCTAGTTACGTTACGGACTTCGGCTACTAGTGAAGAGGCAAAATGAAATGGGTAAGCGACATTATACGTAAAATAAGTGAAATATTCATAAAAGAAGGGTGTTTAAATTGCCAATATTAAAAAAAATCTCTATTCATGATATATTACTAATATGCATGCCAAATATCTTATTAATCGAAAAAACTTTGAAAGTAATATCCTGGTTATAGGTATATTGAATAGTATAACCTTTTGAAATTCTCGATTTTTTCCAATTCAAATTTGGAGTTTTTTTTCTGAACTGACAATGCAGTTGGCTGTTGCAGCCATTACTGCTTCACCGGGCTTTTTGGGGCGAGACTCTGTAGGATATAGCGCCCAACGCTCAAGGGCTCCCGGCGGGGGGAGCCTCAGCTTGGGTTGTCGCTCTCGGGGGTGACCCTTCGACCTTCGAAGGTGAGTCACCCTCGAGTTCCCCGTTACGCGGGTGCGGTTGCGATTGAGTGGGTGTAACCTCGTGTACCCTTGCGGGCGCCGACGAACCCGGGGACTTCGGCGTCGTGTTAGAGTGGAGGCCCTATTAGGGGAGGTCGTAGAGACTAATCTCGCTTTCCGGACAGCGAGATCGCCATGTGGGTACGTTAGTACGTGCCGAGGCCGCCTAACTATAGTTTTACGACCATGCCGAGGGCGGTCGGGGGGATGACCCCTGGTGTTACAAGCATCCATTGGTCACGGTGACCGTTTACCATCAGGCGGACCGTGTGCTTGTTTGCCACCTTAGTGGTATAAAAAAAATTAATAACTTTAATAGAACAACTTTACAAAAAAAAAACATTGAAAGTAGCATAGGATAGTAATAATAAATAAAAATATTCTTTCAGATCTGTCTGGTTCTCATGATGGTCGCAGTAGCAACAACAGCGCCGACGAACACAACGGAAAAGAAACCATTTCCTCTAGACAAAACTCTAGACAAGGAAAGTTTACTTAATCTTGGATATGGCTATGGAATCAAGGGTCTAGACCTAGATTACATCAGCGCCAACCATACCCTAGGCGGAGCTTATAAGTTATTGAGTGGAGGCCAGTATCCTGACTACGGCATCAACCCAGACGCTAAAACAAATGTCACAAAAACTGTTAGTTCCGTCAAAGTCGGAATAATTGATGAGAAACCAGTGTTATAAAATGTTGATAGACGTATGCCGTACCTGTTGAATATTGCGGTACCTTACGAGGTTATCAAACCGTGAGCTACAAATAGTTAAGGTTTTTGTCTAAGTTCCAGCTAAAGTACCGACTGCATACACAGTTTTCACAATGCACCTCACACCTCTAATGTTCCTGTTGACAAACCATAACCAGTTCACGTAGTATATCCTCAGTCTTACACAGTTCGGACATGTATCCCGTTCTACAGCCTAAGTTACATGAGAAAAATGTGTGTCGATTGAGATATGATATTTTCACGGCACAGCACGTGAGCCGCGCCAACTTCACAGCACGCGAGCCGCGCTAACTTCACGACTGACAAGCTTTAGCTTATTTCTGTATCTACATCAACATTTTTAACATATATTAGAAAAGTAAAGTAGGCTTTATGTTTGTAAATTATTAGTAAAATGCTAGATTAAATTTTAAGGAAAATATTTTTTTTTTATTAATTCAAGGTGTTATTAATACCAAAATTCTGCAGAGTTTTTACTACGAGTACCAGTTATTTTATATAAATGATTGTACCAAATATATAAAATAAATCACCATCGATTTATGGGTATGCAGTATACTAATAGGTTGGAGCATTTTCTTCTACATAAAGTCATAACATGAACAACAGTCTCGCTGTCTAAAATTTGATTAAAGTATAAAAGTTGAACTTAAGTTGGTTAACATCGTAAAAAGCTCCAACCATCTCGATATCGCGTAAAGCTTTCATGAGAACCCCCTGTAATCCGAACAATAAAGAAAAATGCCGACCCTTTTTATAAAGATCTACGTCCTTGAACACATTTGAACAGAAATTTCTGTTGAGTAGTTCTGTGTTACAACTAGATTTACATTCAATTAAAATTATAAGCTTAAAAATTTTTTTACGCTTATCAAAATAATGTCTTTATATTTATTGTATCATTGTAATAATTTAAAATTATATTTGTATGTTTGTGAATCAATCACGCCACAACGGCTGAAAGGAATCAAACCAATTTGGCTACAGATGTGCTGTCCTGGATTGAAACAAGGGATACTTTTAAAAGTTCCTACAGGATCAGGTTCTTTTGCGGGTGCAACAGGGTGTGCAAAGTAATGTACAAATTGAACATTTCCTAGAAATTATTCTATCTATTAGTGATTAAGAACACTGGGTTGGGTTCTATACCCATTTGACCAGTGACTTTTTTTTGGCAAGTGTTACCTCTTTAGAATATACAATGGATAGATAATTGGTAAACCATTCACCTCGGGGCAAATGTTGCAAGGCAAAAATTACAAGGCTAGCCCACATGGAATACTGGTGTCATCTCGGGCGAGTGCCAGCTTAGCCCTTTTGATTTGGTTCAACGACGAGTTCAGAGAATTATTGACGATCCTAAACTCGTAAGCCGCATTAAGCCCTAAAATCTGAATAGAGAGTTTGCTTTCATGTTATTGTTCTATCGCATGTGCAATTGTTTGCAATGATGCTCAAGGTTACTAGCTATCACTGCATTGCTTGTAGAATGAGCCAAGATTTTCTTTAGTGATTACAATATGGGGTTCTTCATGAAAGAAGTGATTAGATTTTGATAGGGTTGGTAAAAGGTGTTGTAAGTGTCCATAGGTTGCGGTGTCGCTTAACATCAGGCGGAAGTTGAGCTTATTTGTCACCTTGGCAGTATAAAAAATATTATACAAATTATGATGTTGAGAACCGAACCGAAATATTGTAATATACAAAAATTAATAATATATGAAATACAAGGCGACTCCTCAGATCCCATGTCGCACATTGCCGGCGTATAACGAACGAGCGCAGGCAGGTAAATGCTCGTAAGTGGATTGCATTTCTACTTTACATACGTTGTAAGTCGTCTCTGTTTGTGCCAAAGATAGCAACTATTTATTGTTTGAACAAGCACCATGTCATGTCATCATGTCACATCCAACAATAGTTATTCTAAGTTCCAGTTACTTCTTCTGTCAATCTGCATTAATTATCTTGTAATTAACATGCATCAAAGTACAAATATAAAAAGCTATAATCAGCCTAAATTGTATGCTATGCTCATAGTACACATTTATCAATTGTTTTCATTCTGTGTGCTATAATGCATATTCCTTATCTTCCTTTACACACAAACAGTCAATATTGTACATATAAAATTAAGTAGGTATATATAAAAAAATTAATGAAAGCTGTAGTTAGGCTTTTATTAAATTTCCTACTAGGAATACGTGTAAGCCTGCTTTTTTCCAGAAACTATGAACGACTCATACAATTTAATACAATTCACCTTTTGCTTACATTGTCTTGACTCAGTGTAATATAAAATTGCAGTCATAAAAAATAAGTTTGCAGTCTCTGGAGTGTTGTCTAGCGCTGAATCAAGCAGAACGTATCACTTTATAAAATGTTTCACCTTGTTTTCTTTTCCAATTTTCCGCAAGTTACTCTCAGGGGCAATGAGCAATGAGCCGACACTCTACCTGAACATTAATTCATTTTTAATTTACAGATGTTATTCTGTTGATTTATTTATTTGTTTAACATGAAATGGAGAAAAATTTAAATAGGCTTTTTATTTTGTCATGCGCTAGATATCCAGATGACTGAAATGTATATTTAATATTTGAAAATTACAAATTACTGAATCCGTGAAGCTCATTGCACTATGAGGTATCGATGAAACAAAAACAATTATCCTAATGTTGCAAGCGTAACATTATGCTGTTAAGGCTGCGATACAGGCTAGACCGCGAAAATACGCCGATTTTGTGCAAATTTTGTGGCTAAACTATAGCATTTAAACGATTTAGAAAAATATATGTTATAAAACTTACTTTTGTCTAGTCCATTACCTCAGTGAGTATTGTATTTAATGCAATAAAAAATCTGGAAATGACCATTGTTTCAACACTTGTGCAAATTTTTAAAGCATGTTTTGCATTTGCTTGTAGTGAAAGTTGGTTAAATAATTAGAATAGCTTATTATCTCGTGCATTGACTCTAAGTTGTAGCAAAAAGTCAAAAAATGTGACTACAAAATGGTAATAACGTTAAATTCCATACAAAAAATCAAAATTTTCAAGGCGCATTACGGTATAAATTACTTAAGAAGTATATAAAATATATATCACATTGTAATGTTTATGAAATTATCTAATTATTTAGAGTGCATTTACATAGACAACGTTAGAATTACAGAAATTAGCTTTCTGGCCTATATCGCCCTTAAGTTGTCTTATAAAATAATGTGTTATATTTTCTTTAAACCTCGGATCTAGATCAATTTTTACGCCTTATTTTGTACCTGTCTGGGAAGACCCGACATAATCTGTCCAATAGTTCCTGTATCTAACGATCCGGTTAAATACAGACAGATAAATTAATGTTAACAAAGCTTGTTTATTACTTGCAAATAACCATATGTGCCGCATTTCTGAAAACAAAAATAGACTTTTTTACCTTTTTTATTAGTGTAGATTTAAACTTAAAACTTTTTAACACACAAAAACAACCGTTCTTCAGAAGGTGCACTGAAAAGGTTAAAATAATTACTATATAAAATAATATAAAATAATTAAAAAAAAAAATCTGATTTGAATTACATAATAATTATTTTTACCTTTTTAGTGTATCTTTTGAAGCAGTTTGTTTGTTTTATTAAAAAGTACACTAAAGACATCGATACTCGTAACATAATTTTAATTCACTACATAAATATGTGACCACCTCGGAAATATACCCTTTTAAATAAAAAAGAATTTTGAAAATCCGTCTATATGTGAGGAAGTATGCCCGAACATACATAAAAATAATAATATTAACAACCGAATTGAGAACCTCCTCCTTTTTTGAACTCGGTTAAAAATATTATAAAATTACTACACTTAGGGTAATAATAGCTTGATTATATCCTTTTGGGAACCGTGACAGACCATGATCAACTACTTGATGTTACTGTCCGGGACCTAACTTTGGGCCAAATAACAATTTAAATGGTTTGACACAATATGTAGTATATATTGTTAATAATATTTCTATTATATTCAATGAATAAATAAACAATTTAAACTCAATTTCTAAAGAATTGCAAATTATCTTAAAAATAAATCCGAAACTTACATAACTGTGACTTGTGTGGACATAAACGTTTGCTTACGATGTTCTATTTATTATTTAGCCATGTGTTTATATGACATCAGTCTTAAGGTCAAGTTAGAGGCCTTAAGGGCGGCTTGTTGACTCTGACAGTCGAGTGGCTTCTACCTCAACAACATCCACCAACCCAAGCTAAGCCAGCGTGGTGGACCTATGTACCCTTGTCAAACATCTCAGGAAGCATTTTACTCTCAAATGTTATAGTGTTAGATTTTATACTCTATTGATATTGTACTCTATGGTAACGGCGAGGAAAATTTTAACTAATAAAAAATTAAAACTATTCATGTTATCCATAATGACACATTTTTAATTTAAAAAAATAACTACGCAATTCCCATGCAAGTTTTAATCCCCTATTTTATTTCCTTAGAGAAGATAACTATCCAAATCCGCTGATACTGCAGAATTTTAGGTATTTTTAAAGATAACCCTAAAATGAAATATCAATTTCTAACTTCAAAGTAACAAACTTCCATACGAACTATCGTCCCCTATCTAACCCGCTTTGGGTATAAATTTCAATTCAAAAATCCTTTTTGTTATGTTCACCTGCTTTATACTCGTATAAGTAACTTTTAAACAATATTTCATGCTCTACGCCTACAATTATATGTTAATTGTTTGAGTCAGTCAGTTTTAGAGTTTTATTTTAGCATATAGATATATAAATATCAACAACTCACCTTAAAACTATTGTAGGAAAGTAAGATCTTTATTAGCAGAAATCAAGAAAGGGTTTTTTTAATATTCTGTTCGCTGCCTGATTAGTGACGCTACATTATTTATTCCCGCAGATTACGTTTACAAAGATCCAAAAAACTTGAGGTAAAGGAAAGGAGAGCGATAACGACATACACAACACTGTCAAACGAAACGAAAAATAACCAAATTTTGTAAAAATATAAACAGAATGAATGTGAAAACACAAGAATTTGAATTAACAGTAAAACCCTTGTTAAACAACAAAAATCCTCCAGCACTAGAATAACATTTAAAGTGACGCCATTTCAATAATAACAGAAGCCATTTCAAACGATGAGGTGAAACCGGATGTTAAGTAGCGGCAGAAAGCGGTAGAACTGGCGGCACTTCCTGTCACAAAACTTGTCTCCGCTGCAATTTTTTTTATTGCAGTAAAGTTTAAAGAGTCAAAATGTGCTTTAACATTTTATAATATCGCAAAGTTTGAAAACAACTCGAAGAAATCAAATGATTATGCTAATCTTTAACACAGTCAATGTCCCTCCCTCTCACTTAATTCATTCGCAAAGCAGCTCCGAGCAGATTAAAATGTTAATTGGGGTATTATCCGCAGTAATCAATTTAATAAACCCCTGAAAAGACGGACTGATTCATTGCTACCGATGCGTCGGGAAAAATAAAACCGAATTATTTATTACAGTGGTTTCACTAAAGAACAGGGCTAGCAGAATATGCTCCCTTTGATAGTGCCTGACAAACTAGTTATGAGCAAAAATAAACCTTAATCTTAGACTAAAACGCAGGTACTATCAAACTACATATAAGTTGTTTTACTAGAAATAACTCCTATTATTATTAAAACTAACTTCGTAACCTTATTGATTTATTAGAAGCCTTTGCAGAGCTTGTGCATCTTACTAAACTAAAAATAAGTAATAACAGAAGTTGTCAATGTTACACTACCGTAGAGTGGTGAACACGTACAGTATCCGCGCTGTCAACGCTACCCTGATTTAGTAAACCAAACAACGAAATTGAAAACAAGCTGAAGGATGAACCTTCGTCTTACACTTGGGATGTAAATGTCACTGGGTGAAGGAGTTGATTTACAATAACAGACTTGTAAATTTTGAAACTAATGTTAACTTAGATACTTACAATATTTAATCGTTACGCAATAAAATAATATGTTTTAACATTAATATGTTTTTTTGATTTTTATTTGGGCATGGAGTTGATGTTCCAAGAAGCATGACATAATTATTTGTTTTGAAAGATATGTTACTGTTAATGTTAACGGAGCCAAATTTGTCTAAAAATATGCAAAAAAACAATAAAATGTTTATTGATTTATACCGATTTATGCTTCACGAATGTTGGTTTTGTTTGAAGTTGTTCTTTATAATTTTAAACTAAAATGTCTTAAATAGCCATTTTTACAAATAAAAAGCGACTTGATTGGCATTTGATTTTTTAAAATATTAAATATAATTGCATCATACCTGTTAGGTTTGGAGTTTAAATCGGCAATAAGGTCGTAACCGAACTTGGCCCTTTTTTTACATTTATATTTTCGGTACGATTACTAGTTCGTAGTAGTAGTAGTAGAACGCGAGTCCGAACAAAACTTTAGTCGTTATCATAATAACACAGCTCTAGTGATCTATTGTTTTGATATGCGTCTTTTTCATAATTCTTGAAAACGAAATACGTTAGGCCATAGGACAAAGTTGGTTTTGTTTATAATTCACAAGCATTTTTTTGCGACTTCATCTGCGTGGACTTTTGAAAAAAAAGAAGCTATCACTCGTTTTGGTTTTACCTACGAAACTATCGGAATTCTTATACAAATTTTAATTCCCTGTTTTGCCTTCCGAAAAGGCATCCCAATTTTCTAAAAGCGGCGAAACACGTAAATGTTAATTTTCAATCTAAAAGCCATATACTAATTTTTATATAACTTCATAATGTACGGAATTTCAAACAAACTTGTAACCCTCATTTTACCCGTTCATGGGATGAACTTTGCAAAGTCCTTTTTAGTGGAGCCCTATGTAGATCAAGTAAGGAACCTAAATACATGCATATGTTCATCTTTCTAGACCCAGCGGTTTTGGTTGTGCGTTGATATGTCATTGAATCAGTCAGTTTCTTCTTTAATATATATATAGATGACAATACTTTTATACACAAATACGTACAATATCTTCAGTAAAATTACATCTATTAAAACAATTCAATTTGAAAATTATTGTAATGCAATGCCACTTAGGTTTTGCAAATAGTTAAATAAAGTAAACAAATCATAAGCATCATTAAATACATAAGAAGAAGCTGGGCGTGCCCCCGAGGTAGCGCCCTCAGATACGCTGTAAAAAATCCCCTGGCTTTTGGAATTGAGGTGAAATTAATTAAGGTTTAAAGTAATTGCCAGCGAAGGTATCCGGGTCGCATGGGCACATTATACATTCAACCCTTAACAATCGTTAAGGTCATTGCGACCCTTCTGAGTGGTTAACCCAATTCAGTGACTTACCTGCCATTGTGAGAGAGATGTAACAACTTAAACCGCATATTTAGCGCGACAACGGGTTAAGTGATAAAGTTACCTATTATAAAATAAGTACTTGCATATCTGTGCCTTTACAAATTTATGAATACGATATAAGGGAATTAAAAAGGGAAAGGGAAAACCATATTAGTTTAAGATTCTATTAAAGAACCAGATGATCTTTTAGTTTAGTTGCGGGAATATCTACAAATGTATGAACCAACACTTCGATCAAAGTCAAGCTGTGATCGATTGACTTAAGTAATTGCTGTCTCTCTAGACTCTTCGATTAGGGAAAAAAGATAGTGATGTCATTATTATCTTGTTAACCATTGATAATTATGTTTTTATCAGACAAAAGCATAAATTTTATATTATAAAAAGAATAGTCTGACTGACTGACTGATTGATATACTATATATATCTATAACTACTCGCACTAGGGACTTTAAACTTTGCACAACGGTTACTGTTATAAAACTTTTTAATAAAAAAAAACCAACCGGCTTCAAAAAGATGCACTACAAAGGTATAAGGTTCTTAGACACCAACTTCAAACTTTGATTCATATCAGATTTTTGGCATTAAGTAATTATTTTTACCTTTTTAGTGCATCTTTTTGAAGCCGGTTTTTTTTGGTTAAATTTTTTCACCCCAAAAGTTTAAATTTTAAATCGACTTCATCAATATGGGACCACCTCAGGAACGTACTGTTTCGAATAAAAAAAGAAATTTTGAAATCGGTTTTTTTTATGAAAAAATCGGTGGACATGTATAAAAAAATATACCCGTCAAACATAGAAACTCCTCCTTTTTTGAAGATGGTTAAAAAATACATATACCCCTCGAACGTAGAACCTCCTCCTTTCTTGAAGTCGGTTACAAATAGGCGAGCACTAAGGGTCAGCTCATACTGAATACCGTGTCTCGGTGAGTGAGCTGACCCTAACAAAGAATGTTGCAAAATTCATCCCATAATAGGGTAAAATAGGAGTTGGAAGTTTGTATGGAAATACGTCATTCTCAAAGCTAAATGCATAAAAATTGGTATTTAGACTTTAATTTTCAATCAAGTTTGCCTCTTTTTACTGTTTTTGGAAAATCGACCCCTATAGGGTAAAATAGGTACTAAATTTATTAATAAACATTTCGATGATTTTCTAGGTCAAACCATAAACAGTTAAACGGTTTGTTTTTTTTTATAGTTCAGGCGGATAAAGTCGCGGGAATAAGTAAGTTAAATATGAATTTTAATTGCAGTAACCCTAAACTTGTGAGCTCTACAACTAATCTCTGTTTAATTAGTGGTTAACATTTGAGCATACATAATGGACATCCGACACCTCGTGATGAATGTGACGAAGCGATCTTGAGACAACTATGCGATCGGATAGGCGATTATTGTTATGGTCACTGGTCTCCCTCGCTGAAGGTCTGTAGGGCTCCCAAGAGAATAATAAAATTAATCTAAACATTAAAAGCCAATCTGCAGGGTTTACCAACTGACAATGGCCTTTGTCCAACACGGATTTGTCACTTTAATCTATAACATCGTACGCAAATCTTTCAACTTATTTTGAACCGTTGTCGGTCGAATGAAATGTAAAACTCATACAACTCAGACGACGAGAGAATAACCACGGAAAGAAGTAAACTTACTTAATCTACAAAACGCAGCATGGGACGAACTCCTGCCAGCTGGAGAGCCGATTTGTTTATAGAACATACATACCTTATTAAAAAACCTTATGCGGGCCAACGTAGTTTAGCAAATGGCGTCTTCGGACGGAGATGTTCAGTTTATTTTTAACTGCGGTGGGATTCCTCCGGTTATAGCAAAATTATACTTATAAATTCCTAAAATAATAAGCGGTTATATATTACATGTACAAACATATATAAATAATTACATACATATATCAAAAAAGTACATAGATATAGACCGGTACAGATACATAAATAATCAGGCATGATACTTTAAAAAGTGAATGATGACAATGATTTGATTATTAGAGGACTAACTTAACTAATAATTATGTAACAAATTCTTGAACTTATTTTGGGAAGGTCTTTAAATTTTGAGGAAACGATTTTAAAAGTAGTGCCGCTTGTAAGCTAAAAGAATCCACACAAATAATATAAATTCGACAGTAACTCTGTTTGTCTGTCTGTCTGTCTGTTACCTCTTCACGCTTGAGCTGCTGTACCGGTTAAGATGAAATTAAGCATAGATATAGTTTGAGTCCCAGGGAAGGAAGTAGGCTACTTAAAAGAGTCGGTTTTGTTTCTATAACCTCACCAGCTGCTCCCCTGTGTAGAAACGGACTCCTTTCCCCTGTGGTATCACCTGCAGAAATATCTATGTCGAACGAGATATTTATTAGGATTTTTTTGGATTATAATCATATTGTGAATGATATGTACACATAAGACTACAATCAATACAACACAAACTTTACTTAAATTCATATCGTAATATAGTCATTTTTAATTGGGGTACTCAAAGTGTTATTTCTGAATTGATTTAAGATAACAGTGGCAAGAACATACTCAATTAAACTGTCTTCTTTTGTGATTTACAGTCAACAAAGTGTCACTTCGATATTTTACGAGGGTCCCATTCGGAGAATATTAACCAAGCTATGCAATGCTATGAACAACTTTGTACTGTGTCCAATAAGCGTAAGCAAGTGCCATTTAATGATTTGTGTAAATTAAGACAAATGTATCGTTCTTGTACCTATATATAAATATATTACTATTAAGGCTGTGAAACTAATCATATGATGGACGACTAGGATTTAAAAAACAAAATTTTATCACATACTAGCTGGCCCGGCAAACGTTGTTCTGCCCTTAAAGTTGATGCGCTATAGCACCATCAGCGTGCCTAGTGTGAGTTTTTAACGTTACTATCGCGTTCAGGGCAACGAAATACATGTATGGGAATGAAGGAGCGCCTCTAGGAGACGCGTTTCGAGAGTATTTTTTCTCATAGGACTTTTAATAAATACGCGAACGCGATTGTAGATTTACGAATACGTAAAAACTCACACTAAGCACACTGTTACAACCAAGGGTTATCTATTACCCATGGTTACACCCGTCTATTAGATACTTAACCAATCCGGACATTTATGAGAATAAACTAACTTACACCGCCATCCGTTAGAAGTGTATGGAACCGGACATGTTTACTTCTGTCTGTTAACTTAAATCGCTATGTGTTAGAAATTTATGTAACTCTTAGCCAGCGCACGCCAAGTAAAGCTCCCAGTCGGCATGTATGTATATAGATGTATTGTTTATATACCTAAATACGTCAAGTTAATTTGTATTTAAACCCTTATTGCCTTAGTCCGAAGTCACACTTGACCCTTTTTTCTTTCTCAGAAACCTTCCCCGGCGTGTGCATAACAACTTACCAAAATTTCATTACAATTGGTTTTCCATAATTGCGCGAGTCCGACTCCCACTTGACCCTGTCCGACTCGCACTTGACCCTTTTTTTCTTTCTAAGAAACGCACGCCAGGCGTGTGCATAATAATTTATTAAAATTTCAATCGAATTGGTTTACTTTTAGTGGGCGAGTCCGACTCGCACTTTACCAGTTTTTCCTTTCTTAGAAACCTTCCTCGGCGTGTGCACACCAATTTACCATTTCAATCCAATTGGTTTACCCTTAGTACGCGAGTCCGACTCGCACTTTACCAGTTTTTCCTTTCTTGGAAACCTTCCCCGGCGTGTCCACAACAATTAACCAAAATTTCAATCCAATTGGTTTATCTTTAGAGCGCGTGTATAGGTACAATATACAATGGTAACAATTTTGAATAAATCTTCGATAACCATTTATTTTGTTGCTGAGAGCAAGATAACCAGAAATATAAATATCAAACTATCTGACCGAGCTTACGTTGTCCTGCATGATACCGACTGCAGCGCCATCTATCGGGCTGATTTGTAAATCTAAACCATCCAGGGCGCCACCCAAAAGCATACAAAAAAAATCATTTAAATCGGTATATTTTTTTTGTCAATTGTATGTAAGTATATATCTATCTTGTAGAATTTTTTTAACAAAACTAAAGAGTGTCTTCTGTGTTATAAAATCTAAAGAGGTAGAATTTGCTAACGCTGATCTAGTTAATAAAAAAATAAAATACAGAAACAAGAAATATAACAATGACTAATATTCTATTTATAACATATAATCAAATTTCTGAAAAATATACCTTAAAAAACTATAAGTAGATAAGATTAAAGAAAATTTTTTTTCTTCATATTCTCTCTATAAGTCCGACATGACCGAAGCTATCGGAGCTCGGCCACGCGCCGGCCGCGACATCGCCGTTAAGAGGTGAAATGAGGTAAACAACATCTATTCGACCGTTAAGAACCTACACAAGGCTAATACGATACTATATGGTTAGATCCGGAAAAAATTACGGTATTTTATTATCGTCGCTTCATATTGCTGTTACTAGCCTTTCTCCAAAAAAAAAATTAAGAATTTAGTGTTAACAATATTTTATTTATATAATATCAAGTAAATATTAAGAATACAAAGTTATGTCTTACAGGGATAACACCAACATCAATTGTAAAACGCCTTTTTGTATACCTAAACAGTTTGGGATAAAGCAATCCGTTTAAGTCTAGAGGTTAAATTAAAGAATATGAACCAAATTAGAGGAGTGAAGTTCCAACGTCCAACTTCAAGCAAACACATCTCCTTATGTTGACTCTTTTAACAAGATTGTGTCCATATTGCAAGCGTACGTACACAAATATCGGACCGTTATACCCGATATCACAATACGTGTCGTCGGTTGGGCGCGCGCTACAAGCGGTGTGCCAGTTTACGACCACCGGACAGTAATAGCCAATTGTTCGTCCCCTGAATTCAATTACTTCGATCATTTCCTTATACTGAAGCTTGTTTTATACACTTTGCAGGTACTGGGTATTATGAACTTTATATTCTAAACGGCTGCACGAATTTAGATGAAATTTTTCGTTTGTGTTTGAGTGGGTTTCTGAATGGTTTAGATTCACAACTGGACTAGATAAGTGGCGCTTTGCAATAGGGTTTTAGGTTTTATTTTTTAAGCATATTTGTTGTTGCATATCGTTTGCTGAAACAGCTTATAGCAAGCCATCGTTCAGGCAGGAGAACGTCTGCCGTGTACGCTAGTATAAAGATATAAGATTTAATTGAGCGTTAGTATAAACCTACATCGTCATCATATTATGACCGAACGCTTCAACTGATTCACTAAGTTGTTGTTTTTTGCTTTTGACTTTTATTAAAAAGTTAAGATACAATTCTCGTATTTGTCTTTAATGATTTTGATAATTCTTTATATGTTTTTAACAACATCATCACAACAATTTGAAATTATTTATACATTAGCGATATTTCTCAAAAAGTTCACCTAACACATATTATTTATAACATAAGACATAGTTAAATTAGCAAATGTTAAGTTGTGTAGGTATTTGGTTATATAAAAGTCAAAAAACTTAATGTAGTTACATTTATCCGTGTCGGTAATTTTAAATTTTTTGTATCTCTCTCAAAAAGCTTAGGGATATATTTTTAACTTGTGAGGTTCCACTCGTGACATGGGGACTGGCTCCTTCCTCCAACAAAGAATGGGTTCGGATAGTAATTAACGAGGTAAGCAGCCAGCCGTCTTGCGACCATCCATTTAGGCTAGGCGTCTTCGACTATAATTTAGTATTATTTAATAGTTTTTTTTTTACTTTAGGGAAAGAGTTATTTTGAGATTGTTTATTGTTTGTCTTTTAATTAAAACCAACCCATCATTAAATGTAAAATCAGTAGTAACATATCGATTATCAGATATAAAATAGATAAAATCATAAGTATCAGAAATACTAAATAAGTAGTCCATCTTTCATCTTTTCTATTAAATCACTAAAACTTTAGACCCTGCTTCACACGTCAAAGTCAACGGTAGCGTTATTATAGAATAATAATAATAATATACTTTATTGCGCATATAAAATACAAAACAATTAGATAATGAGTGATAGAATGATTATACTTTAAAAAATGTTTCTTTAATAATTTTAATAAGTAAATTACCGAAATTTTCTACGCTGAACTTTAGGATTTAAACAATGAAACAAGGAATCCGTTGTTTCTAAGTATAATTAAAATATTAAATTAAAAGAGTTATTTCTTCGTTTGTACACCAAGAAGCGAAATAACAATGTAAACTGAAACTGAAAAAATAGCAGAGACGTTAAACGTGTCTCGCATTTGTAGCAAATTTAATTTAAAATACGTCACGTTTAAAATGGCGACAACGTTGTTACCTGTCGCGGTCGTGACAGCGAACGGGAGTCCTCGTTGTTGGGCGAACGAGCAAAAATGTTATACTTTAGTGTGTCATCTAATCAGTTACTATATTATGGCAAAATATTTGTTGTTGTTTTCTTAAATTCTGAAGGGCAAGTGTATTTAAAAATAGAGGGTACAACTACTTTCTAGATTTTTTGGTTAGGCACCTTAAGGCTGTAATCAGTGTATTCGACATTTAATGTTAATTGTATTTCGAATCTATTTTGATTTTATTGCATAACAAAACATTTAAATTAGCTATGTTTACCTATATAATAGTTTGCACTTTTAGTTGCAATTTAGTAAAAAAAGTATCTCTTCTGATGAAAATAACTAATAGTTAATTAAATAACTAATTAAACCAACCATTTACGAAAACCACTCAAAACACATTCAAATAAAATGTTTTAAGGTAAATGTAATCTGAACCAATATCGTACACCCGCTCAGTTAAAGTTTCGTAGAATGAAATTGTTGAAACTATTTAATATCTGAAAAAAAAAATTAAATATACACATTAATGTTTTTTATAAAGCTCTATCATCGTACTTCTTTCAGATTTTTAGATCACACGATTTAAAAATTACAGGGGGAAGAAAACCTTTAAAATTTTGTAGCTAAAAATTCGCAAATATACAATTTTATTGAAAAGGCACTTTAAAAACTCTAAATGCATTTTCTAAAACCTATTAATTTTATTTATGCACAGACATAAAAAACCTGAATCGATATAAAGATACAACTTTCAATTTTGAATTGGTTGCAAGGATACAAGTGATTTTGTAATTTAGGGAGAAGAAAGAGGGAAAAGGGTGGACTACGGTTGTAAGGTCGGTAACTGTAAGTTTTAAAATGAACTTAGGGGGCTAAAAACACGTTAAAATTACTAAGCATTGCTGCGCTCATGTAGGTACTTTTGAACATCCTAATTTACAGCCTTCAACAACTAGTAAGAAGCAAAAACCTCTTTGTAACCTGCCCAACGTTCTCAATTTTATATTGGAAAAAATATTGCATTTCCCGGGTCAATCCCAAAATACGAGAAATGATTGGATTCCGATCACGCACGGACGATCGCGATCCGCGACAAATTGCAGGTATTTCGTTCGTGTTATTTTCGAAGCTTTGTTTTTGATTCGCTTGTAATATATGTTTGTTTTGTTAACGTTTTTGGATTCCTATATTAAGATTCCGAGAAGATACATTTAGAAATTTGATTCAAGGTCTAAATACTTTATACAGCGTTAAAACAGCCTTTACTTGGACGTTAATTAACTAATTCAAGAAAAAATATATGTGTAACCTGGCGATTTATTTTTATGTTTAAAAAACTGTGATTTAATGTCTATAAAAGGTTTGGAGCTATCAATAACGCATTGTCTTAATTTTTTTATATAATTTTTTTTACGAAAATAATTACAATGGCATGCAATTTTTTAATGATAACAAATAACAGGCTAATGATAGTTTTAGTTAGTTAACGATACCTTTTTAGGTGGTGATATTGTCAGACTACGTTGCTAAATGCGGTTAGGACTCTGTCATTCAGCGGCAGCAATCAAATTTTAATGACCCCTCGACACATGGTTGTCGCTAGTGTGGCTTAAGTTCACATCACTTTAATATGGCGACTGTAGTATTTATGTTTGCCACCCAATCAGAAAAGTTTGCGTACTTAAGCTGGCGCGATAACGGTTCTTGAATAACAGATAGGGTGTTGCGTCGGTTTGTGTATATAACTAGGTAAACGAGCCGCACGAAATATTCCTTATTGCGTTAACGACAGAGTAATCAAGCTTTGAAGTTTGTGATTTAGTGGAAATTCTGTGCTAGTAGCTATTATTATTTATTCTGTGACGAGGCCGATTATAGCCGTCCCCTCATTACATAGTTTTTTATTGTCTCCTTTCAGAAGTTTTGTATGTATTTTTCTTACTACTAAAACCCTCGATTTTATTTATTTATCATCTGAAATATTTTTAAACATTTTTTATTCTAATATCATAAATCTTAAAATAAGTTTGTGTGCTATAGAGTAGCTTACATGATTATACCGAGAAATACCAGAAAAAATTTAATAGCTTTCAGAACAAAACCTACGTCGGTAGGTTCGCGTTCCTCAACTTGGTAACTACAAGTATCTAGAATTTTTGTAATCCATACTTATGTTTCAAACAGGAAGATAACTCACTGTTACCTTTTAACGGTAAAATTATTTCACAAATCTTAATTAGATTTGCAATTATAATCGTACAATTTATCATTAATTGCAAACACTGGCTAAAAGTCTACCAGGAGCCACTAGTTATATCATAAAACTTATCAAAAGGTTCCTGTTAGATCAGTGACTTTGAAAAATATATTTTTCAAAATATCTGTTATATCACCTTTTAACTACACTTTAATTCTTCGAAATCCGCAACATGAAAATCTTGAAATTAATTATTAATTACTCTGATGAAAGCACTTTTTACCACTCAGAGCTTTACTGTTCTATTTATTACTGGAAATTCGTTTTTTTTTTTCGTTAAATAACTACAACGACTACTTCACCGTAATCGATTCAAACGAAGTCGAAATTTAGTTAAGAAATAGGGGCGAGCACGGACCTTTGCGAGACTCCTGCTTGTATGGGACGAGGAGAAGAGAGAATGCCTTCGACTCTATAGCGAAAGCTGCGGTTCGACAAATAGTCTCGTATGATGAGTACGAGGCGGTCTGGCAACTTATAAATGTACAGTTTATAAATTAAGCCGTTGTGCCAGACTTTGTCGAAGGCTTTCCCTACATCGAAAAAGACAGCGCCCGTGAGACGAGGCTTACCTGATACTGGTTGGAAGCCAGTGAAAATGTGTTCCGTGATACGGAGGACTTGGTGGACGCACGAGTTTTTGGCGCGGAAGTCGAACTGCTCGTCGATTAAGATGCCTTTGGAGACTATAGTGTTCCGTAGGCGAGTGAGGATGAGGCGTTCGTAAAGTTTACCAAGGGTCTATAGTAAACTTATAGGGCTGTAGGAGGAAGGCATAGTACGAGCTTTCCCTGGCTTGTGAATGCCTATAACAATGGCATCTTTCCATTGAGAAGGAAAAATGCAATTTTCTATAGCAGCGTTGAAAATGGCTACTAGAAGGCAGAGAAGGGGAAAAGTACGGCGCTTCAGGGAAAGCTTCGTTAGTGATACCATCCGCACCGGGGGCTTTACGGGCGCGAAGATCTTTGATGTCCTGTTTGACTTCAGAGAAGCTCTCCGCTCCACTTCACCGTCGACCTCTGGCACGTGATCGGGATCAAAGGTTGTGTCCTAAGCACAATTCGATGGAGGCACATTGGGCTTGGAGGCTAGATGCAAGGCAATCCGCTTTTTCGTCGTCATCGAACGCGGGAACGTTGTTGGGACGAGTTAACGGAGGGAGGGAGTTGAAGGTAAGGAAATATTCTTCAGCAGATCACCGAAACCTTGGGCGCGAAGTTCAGCTACAGCGGATCTTACGGCGGTGTAAGTCGTTTAAGCGAGCTTTGTTTTCAGTAGAGGGAGCGCGAACGCGTCTTCGACGGGCTGCGTTACACTCAGTCATTAGCGACCTGATGTGCTGAGGCAGGATTAGGTGGTGGTAGTCACCGACCAACACTTGTTTCGAGTACTCGCTAACGGTGGCGGTCAGGTGGCTAGTGAGGGACTGGAATGAAACATAAAAATTTGAATAGTCATTCCGCTATGAAGAATTCAGTCATAAAGACATAACAATGTAAACTGTAACTGAAAAAATAGCAGTGACGTTAAACGTGTCTCGCATTTGTAGCAAATTTAATTTAAAACACGTCACGTTTAAAATTGTAACAACGTTGTTACCTGTCGCGGTCGTGACAGCGCGCAGCAGACATCGTTTGAACGAACGACAAAACTGTTATTCTATGGTACGTAAATATGGCACATATTATTTTATATTTGCAATATAGCATAATATTTGTTGTTATTTTGTAGAATTTCGAAGGTCAAGCACATTTTATCATTGAAATTATGTATCAACATTAGTTTTTGCTTTATATATGATCTTAATCTTAACAGCATAAAAGTTATCTGACAATTATAATATTGTTTTATTTGGTTCTACCCAATTAATCAACAAGTTTCTACAATTTAGATGTTATTTTTTTTCAGATATTCTTCTTTAGAACTAGTCATAAGCCATAGCCTTTTTGTAACCTGCCTCACGTGGTCAATTTCATGTTGAAAAAATATTGCTCTATTAAGGTTCACCCGAAAATGTGAGAAATGATTGGATTCCTATCACGCACGGTCGATCACAAACGATCCCCAAGAAATTGCAGGTATTTAGTTAGTTCGACTCACAGACATGCGACTCGTTATTTTCGTGGCTTTGTTTTTGATTTGCTTGTAATATGTGTTCGTTTTGTTAGTATTTCGTTAACATTGTTTTGATATTCAAGAACTTCGTCCGAGTTAAAGTAATGACTCCATGTCGATTTTTTTAACAGACTATTCAGTTGGCTGTTGCAGCTATTACTGCTCCACCGGGCACTCTGTAGGAGTCGGAGTATTATAAGTAGGAAACTGACCCAGTCAGTTTTCTAATACCTTTTTACGACTAAATGATTAAACAAATCTTGATTAAATTTGCAATGATTACAAATTATGATTTATACGACCGTACAAAAAACCGCCGAAATCGATTTTGGTTGCATATATTGTGTAACCACTGAAAACAGCCAGTTGCGTCTAAATCCTATCAACAATTCGCAGCAGGTATACTAGTTAAAAAAAATCTTTCTAAATGTCTATTTTATCATTTTTTACCTAAACTCTAATTATCTGAGAGCTGCAACATGAAAATCTTAACTCTGACGAATGCACTTCTTACCACTCATAGTTTTACTGTTCTACCTATATTACTGGGAAACCAGACTCAACTTAATTTTCTACATTAAAAAAAACTACAACCAATACTTTACCGTAAAGCAATTTTAATAAAGTTCAAATTCAGCTGCAAGTTTCCTTAATTTCAAGACAATGTAAGAAGCGACGCTGATTTAAAAGTCGATCGCCAGATATCATTGTAAGAAGGAAATTAGGCAATATACTTTGACAGGTAGGAAGAAATGCGCCTTTTGTGCTTTTAGAGATAACTCACCGCAACCTTAATTAATCGGTAAGTTTTATCGTTGAATTAAACGAGTTAAAAGCTTCTGATGAATTATGCAATTAAATAGCGTTACTCGTTCTTTTGATTTTTTTAAGAATTTATTAATTCAGGAAATGAAATGTATTTTACTTAAAAACGCTATCAAAAGTTTGAATAACCTTCGAAAGAAGACCACAGGAAGGACATAATAATACGGTAATAAAAGCAATCAATATAATGCATTAACTTCGATTGATCACAATTTTAATTAATTTGAAATTTTAAATATAATTTGAAAATAAATAATTAATTTACTAATATTTTTTAAAACCAGTATCGGTAATTTGCCACAAGTGGCGTTACATGTACATATGTACCAGCTGAGTGGCGTGACCAGATTTAGCAGTATTCTACTTTAATTTGAGATAATTTGATAATTGAACTACTAAATGTACCTGATTAAGAATGCACATCATAAACAGGCGTATCACAATATATACATATATACACTCTCATTTGGGTATTCTGCTAAATCTGGTCACGATCTGGTGCTGTCATAAATCAATCAATCATCATTAATAGAATTGGTGTCACAAATACGCAAAAGTAAATTTGTTTTTTAACAACATGACTGTCTGCATCAACCACATTCCAAATGCAGATGGCACTTTAGTTACGATACGACCGGCTCGTGTCCCGTAACGTGTATTGGACCGTAAATTGATACACAGGTGCCACTTATACCAAATAGCAGTATGGCTATGGCATTGTTGGTATTTTGTATATTTTGAAATCACTGAAAACCTGGAACTGTTAGCGGATACCTTATAAAGATAAGCCTTCGTGTGACCTTCCGCGGCAAACGTCAAAGACGAAATCAAAATAAAAGCCAGAATATTTCTAACGTAATTTTTTCCCAAATCACAATGCTTATTTCTACCGTTCACAATACTTTCTAAATAAACTCATAACAATACGATTTAAAAGGTTACACAAAGTTAAAAAAAACATATATGTTAGTAAACGTTACAGAAGTAAAACTTCGAGAGAGAATATCGAAGCATCACCCCTCTCCTCCTTTTTTCTCCCATTAATCTCTCCTTCCATCTGGCAATGCTAAGCTAATGTCGATATGAATAAATAAACATGGAGCCAGACCTAGAACACATGTTTTTGCATCTCGTATATAGTCGTTGTACCGTATCATATTTTATCATATCTACCCAGCGCAGCGCAATCATTTTACTTTCACTATCGGTCTCAGAGGTGCTGGGTGAGTGCGTGATTTGTTATTCAAACTGAGGGACGTGACGTCGCATTGGATGCTGAAGTGACCCTCGCCGTATTGATATTGACACGTGGAGATCTGTGAAGAATAGATTTATTGCTACTGGGATTAAGATAAAATGAATTTCTATTTCTATAAAAGAGAATTCCAATTCATATTAATATTATTATGTCTGTCTGTCTGTTACTTCTTCACGCTTAAAATACAGAACCGATATAGGTGAAATTTGGTATGGACCTAGTGTGAGTCCCGGGATAGGACATAGGATAGCCTTTATCCCGAAATAAAAAACAAAGTTCCCACGGGAATAACTATAACCGAGATTAAACGATCTATAGCTACAGCTACAACAAACTTCATTAGTATAATTATGATATGGACGTAAGAATCCTATGCCGATAACAAAATTTAGGGCAAGTGGATAGAAGTGGCATATATTATATTAGCACTAATATTATAAAAGCAAAAGTTTGGATGTTCGTTATTCATTAACCAGTAGCGGGATCGAAATGAAACTTGGCACACATATAGGTTAGGTCTTGGAATAGAATATAGGCTATTTTTCATAATGGAAACTATAACTATAACGTTTGTTACTACTCAATCCTGACGCAACTGAGCATCCAATTTAGCTGAAATTTTGTACAGAGTTATTTAAAGATACGAAGAAGGCTTTTTATCCCGGAAAAATCCCATAGGAGTAAATATAACCGAATTCCACGAAATAAACGAACTATAGCTGCAGCAAAAGCTTGCTACAGCAAACTTCGTTCAAGGAGTTGACGTAAGAATCCTACGCCGATAACAAAACTTAGGGCGGCTGGAACCACTGGTAAAAGCTAGTATCTGTGCAGATGACAGTACTGGAGACGCTTATTACACGGATCATGCAAACATTCCTCGTTCCGTTGTGGAGGAAAACCGCGGAGAACTTGTGTCTCAAATCGAAACCACACTGTTCAAGGTCTTTGACTGGTTTCGTAGTTACTTGGGTGTCCGCCGACAGTGCATTCGGGTAGCGGAATCTTTCTCTAACTGGTGCCCATTAACTGACGGCATACCTTAAGGTGGCGTGATGTCCCCACTCCTGTTTGCAGTTTTCATTAACACTATCACTCTCAAACTATCTTCTCTCTACCATCTATATGCAGACGATCTCCAGATTTCGTCCAATAGAAAATATCGTAACAACAATTCAATGTATTAACTCTGACCATGATAAAATAGTTGAATGGTGTGAATATTATGGACTTCGACTTAATCCTCTCAAGTCGCAGACCATAATTATAGGTAGCCCAAAACTAATATCGACGATTAATTGGACTGATTTACCCCCAATAAAATCGATGGTATCATTATCCCTTTTAGTGACACAATAAAAAGTCTTGGTATTTATATTGACCGCACGTTATCTTGGACTCCACAAATCAAGGATATTAGCCGAAAAATCTTTGCTTCGGCCGAAACCCTGAGAAGATTACGGAATCTTTTACCTGTGTCAACTAAAATTGTGCTTGCTCAGTCTTTACTTCTACCTTTACTTGATTATGCTGACATTTGCTGTACTAACCTGACAGAGGAACAACTTAATATACTGGAGCGTCTACAAAATCTTTGCATTCGCTTCATTTTTGGACTTCGAAAATATGACCATGTCTCAGAATTCGTTCACAACTCAAGTGGCTTCCAGTCCAACTTTCGAACCATGTTATCTAAAAGAGCGGTTTAATTTTATCAGCTCGCCTTGTACTCTTCGCTCGTCTACTAGTCTTCTTCTTAAAACACCTGGACACAGTACTAATTTTTACAATCATTCTTTTACTGTAAAAGTCATTAGTCTTTGGAACTCTCTGCCGATAAATATAAGGCAAATCCAGTCGCTGCCTTATTAAAAGAATTCGTTAAAATCTTATTACTTACGTACTACTTCCTAATTTTCTATAATTTTGACCAACCTCTGGTTATTCAAACATATCTATCTTTATTACTTTATTTTTTGTATGTATGTTTATGTATTCATATTAGATAACCATGTATTTTATGTATATGTATTTTATCTATATAGTAAGTACAAAGGTATTTATGAGTATTGTTATATTCTTTATTGTTCCTTATAAATTTACTTATGATGTTTAATGTATCACCTACCTCTTCCTTTCAATATTACTCTACCCAAAGGTTGCCTGGTAGAGATCGCTTTTAAGCGATAAAGCCGCCTTATTGTGCTATTTTCTCTATTTTTTTTGTGTATTGTAAATTGTGTAATAAAGAATATTATATTGTAATATTGTCTCTGACTGGGGATGGGTAAACTTGGTCCGATTTAACCCTACAAAGACACTGTCTACGCGTTCACCGCTGAGAAAAATCCCATTCACTTAAGTCTCAGAATTCCAGAACACCCCTCTCCATCTCCAAGAGCATTGGGATCCTTGAAGTTGACATCTCCAGTTTAATTCCGAGATCATTTTCAAGACAAGGTGAAGCTGGCGTCCAAAAAACTAGGTGTACTCAGCAGAACGAGGCAGTGCTTTACGTCGGGGCAGAGGTTGCTGCTTTACAAGTCGTAAGTTCTGCCCCATATGGAGTACTGCTGCCATCTCTGGGCGAGTGCACTCGGATACCAGCTTGGCCCCTTTGACTCGGTTCAACGACGGGCTTTGAGAATTGTCCACGATCCCAAACTCATTTGCCGTATCGAACCCTTAAGTCTGAGGAGCGACTTTGCCTCCCTGTGTGTGTTATACCGCTTGTACAATGGGATGTCTTCTGAGGAATTGTTTTAAATGATGCCCACCGCTACTTTCTACCATCGCACCGCTCGCCATCGGCTGGGAATTCATTCTCACACTCTAGAACCGAAATGGTCGCGCACAGTGCGCTTTCAGAGAAACTTCCTCCCGCGAACGCTTGGGTTGTAGAATGAGCTCCCTGCCAAGGTTTTCTCTAAGGACTACAGCTTGGGGCTCTTCAAGAAAGAAGTTATTGGATTTTTGTAGGTTCGGCAACGCGCGAGTGATACCCCTGGCGTTACAAGCGTCCATAGGCCACGGTTACACGGCGGACCGTGTGCTTTTTTGCCACCTTAGTGGTATAAAAAAATATATATACGGCAAGTGAGTTTGGGATCGTTGACAGTTTGCCCAGAGACGGCAGCAGTACCCCATACAGAGGGCTGAACTTGCAACTTGTAAAGCAGCAACTTTTGCCCCGAGGTGAAGTTAGTACTGCTTTATTCTGTTGAGCAATCTAAGTTTTTTGGACGCCAGCTTTACTTCGTCTTCCAACTGATCTCGGAACTGATCATTGCAGGAGATGTCGACACAAAATGTCTTAATGCTCTTGGAGACAGTAAGGGGTGTGTTGTGTAAATTTGTAGGTTCGGTGGGTTTGGTCAGCGGTGAAGCTTGTGCCTTTAATGGGTTGAATAGCAACAGGTTTGTGGTGATATATGTCCATAAGGTCACCGGTCAAGCGACCGTGGCGAAACCAATATTAACGATCACTGACCTGGTCGTGTTATTCTAGGATCACATGCTCCATCATCTTCGAGAAGATACAGGCAATAGCGATTGACATGTAGATCATTGGATCTGATCTAATGCTCTTTTTGGGCACCAGGTGCACATTTGCTCTCCACGGACCACATGTAATTGCCTAGTGTGGTAGGAAAGCGTAAAGAGGCGCGTGAGTACACGACACAGCTCAGGAACAAAATGTTACAGCAACACTGCTGGTATATTTTATATCATTGTAAGGTTTCTTAAATCCTTTTCAAATTCGACTTCGTGCAGTGTGCGCGATGCCATCGCGGATTTCATATTGAATTTTTGGTTTACTGTATTAACATAAATAAAACAAACAATTTAAGTTTAATAAAAGAAAATATAGACATTGAGTGTAGGCACTCCGCTTGAAAACATAAAAGCTGAGGCTCATTTGAAAATAATTAATTAAAAAAAATACATGCAGGCAATTTAAATTTATTAAAATACTTATGTACTTTTTATTATTATTAAAAAAATTATATTCAAATAATGATTTAATTTCCTCGCTTTATTAGAGTATCAAATGTACAGTCATCGGCCGCAAAAGCATTGCTGGATTTTCTACTCATCCAGCGATTGTTTACTTGCCGGCCTTTGAAATAATGTACTACTCAAACTTACTTACTAAAGTCAATTAATTATAAAGATATTATATATTAAGAGATAGATATTATTTACGGACTACATAACAGCGATTTTGATATTGTCACACACCACACAACAAATACTCATAACCTATATAATTAAACACACTATATAGGTACGAGACCTATAAATTGTTTTTCTTTTTTATATTTATTATCTGACATGTGCATAATTTTTGTACTATTTGCATCTTCAGTCTTCGCTTAACCTAGAGTTACTTTAAAGTCGTGGCAATGAGTAGTTAATCCCAAACCATAATTATTTTAATGTAATTTGTGTATAATTTGTTGTTTGTTTTTAAATAAATAAATACTAATTTGAGATTGCTAGGGATCCCTACACTGACCGTGGCTCAACATGTTGTTTATCGTTTTTTTTTATTAACCAATTATTATAACAAACACTAAGTACCTTCGAGTATTATATTTTATAAAACTAATCCAACCAACTTAAAATTTATCTGGTTGTCTTAAGGGTGACATTACAAACAAAGTCACTCGACAATGTCGGACTCACTTCCCAACACTTGACAAGTTTTGTTTAAAGCCGCAAGTGACGTGGAAGCTGGGGTGACGTCACTAACTTTGAGTCTCACCGTAACTTTAACTCTGCGTCAACATGTTTATTTTGCAGGATGCTGTTTTCATTGACATTCTATTTAAAAATTTGAAGCTAATAAAACACCTCAAAAGTGCTCATCCTTTTAAAATAATATTTCCTAATATTTCACAAGGCATTTCTCATGTATCATCTACCTCACATTATTAATATATACATATATAGACTTTGGTATATAGACAGACCGTGTTAAGTGTTTCATTATCTTTTTCTGCATACGGGTGTCAACTATATAATACTTCGCTTCTCTCGGGATTTTATTTAGGTACTTGCATACAATGTACTATTTTTAACAGAAAAAGTGTGATTGTATTTTATTTCACTTAAAACAAGTTTTATGAACCATATGAAAAAATGTATATAATACGATTAGCTCTGTAAATACATAAATATGACATTAGCGCCGATCACTACACGGGATATAATGACACTAGAAACTTTTTAAAATGACCAAAATGACCTCGAGCGTTTCTTTCGGGCGTTAGTTTGTCTTGTGTACCGCTCAGATGTAATCACTAGCGCCACAGGAAAACCCAATAAACTAGTTTTATTATATATCTAGGGAAGATGCCACTAATATTAGTACCTACCTTATGTGATAAATGTAAATTTTTTAAAGATGTTTCTATGGTGGTTACAGGTAGTCCATTTTATGGATTAACACATACAATATCTTATCGCATCCGAGAGTTTCCACGAAAAGCACGCAAGCACGAAAACCTACGGTAGCTTAACTGAAATTGTTAACGTGCGCAAGATTAAAAAAAAAACAGATTACACTGGTTACTAAGTTTAACCAAATCATAAAAGCCATTAGTGGTGATTGTTTCAACTTATAACGGTGTCCGACTGGACCGCGGTTATCGTGATTGAATTAAGTGATTCCGGTTCCGGTCGCAAAGGTCCTCCCGTATTCCGAGTAAGCACCTCTACCGCTCCATTGTGTACTCAGGGCAAAGGTAACGCCGTAACGAATTTGTCATTTTAACCCTTTTCAGTTCAACAAAACCATATAGATAATATTCAGTCGGTAATTTCTTTAATATTCAATTAAGTTGATCAAATTTTATAAGCGGTGTACTTATTACCTAAAAAATTTGAAAAAATAATAATTTAGTTATTTATTGTTATTGTGATACCTACACTTCGATAATAAGTGTCGTGAAGCTATAAATGTTGATAATAAATTTAAACGGTAGCTTTGATTTATTATTTTTGTAAAATTAGACAAAAAAGTTAACACCAATGTTACGAGACACATCTACATTCTTTATTTCTTGTATACATATTATTATACTCGTATATAGTAACCAACCTGAACCTTTGTGTGTTTTTATATATTTAATAATTGTAAGCCTTGTCTAAATATATTTTTTGTAATTTAACAAATGTAGTTTTTGCTATTATTGATACTTTGATAACTGAAATTGTATATTTTAGCAAACTTGCATATTCAGTATCAAATTAATGCACATTGTATGAAAAAACTCCATAAAAAAAAAAAATTTGATAACTTAGTGTAGGTGTGGAAATTAGGAGAGTACAGTGTAGGTTCAGCGTTCAGTACAATACAACAACTGCGGAAAGATATTCGGGCGTACAAATTAAAAGTATTGTGTCTAATGTAATGATCAAAGCCTTTACGTAACTCTGTTAATTATAACTGAAATGTGACGAGGGCCTGACGTGTGTGTCTGTCACAAGGCTTACTCAGTTTATGTAATAATATTATAATATATATTATTAGTTTTAGTTAGGTTAAGTTATTGCGTTTCCAAAACTAAAACATTGTGATAAGTGTAACTAATTTTTGTTTCTGTTGTTAAATCAAGTTAACGTTTTTTAAGCACTTTCTGCGTTGTAAAAAATTTTAAAATTATATACATATTTATGTTTCTATATTTAGAATAATTTTATAATTTTTTTAGCAGGTTCTAAGTAATTACGCAATTTATGTATATAAAATTTCCAAATACATTTATTTTTGTTTTAAGTTACAATAAATGATAAATAGCTTTTTTTATATAATATTTATATAAATGTTATTTATTGCAAAGTCGAAAAAATATAAATTATAGACAGAGAGAGGCTTCTTGTAATGGGGGTAAGTAGTAACAGCTTAATAACTCTACTTGCTCTTTCAGATAGGGCCTATGACGTAAGCGCAGCCCAGTACATGAGTACAGCGCGGGAGGGCTCCGTGAGCAATTGTCAATTCCAGTCAGGAATTCCGAAACGCTTACTCTGTGTTGAGTAAATCATTCGGTAAAAATATTTTGTAAAGATTTCTTCATTTTTATGATCGATGAACATACGATACAACATGTCCTACACAGAATGTGTGAGTTAGTTGATTCTGGTAAAAATAAATTGACGGCCTGCGACACGCTCTAAATTTTTTTGCGCTGTTTATTGTAAAAAAGGAAGATTTTTTAAATCTGCATTAAATATGCTCTACGTATTTTATATATCAAAAAAAAAAAATTACTGTGACTTAAAACAAAAAATAGCGTAATTACTAAAAAACGTTATTGATTTTTCCGAAAATGATACCAAACTTGACCTGTTCTGTAAATATGGCCAATTACATATTTTAGAATGATGGCGGGCGATGCGTTACTATAAACCTTCCTTTCTTCCGGTTCCAGAGAGGAGGGGAGTTACCGTGGGCTATCTTAGTCGGCTTATTATGACTTCAGAAATTACTGTTCCAAGTTTCGTGCTTGAGTGAAGAAAAACAAGGTTCGGACGTTTTTTGTTTCTAACTTAATTGATTTGTATTGGGGCATTTGAATCATTTTTTTAAAATTAAAACATTGTATATTATGTTAAGGCTATATTGTATTTTTATATGATGTATAAAAGATTTACTGCTGAGTTTATTGCTGGTTCTTCTCGGTAGTAAAGCATTACGAACCTTCCAATCTTCTCCTGTTATATTTTGTTCCTTTACTACACACATTGTAACTAGTACAATCGAAGTTTTATTGGAGTTGCTTTAGTGTGTCATGCTCTCTCAAAGTGTCTCTGCGGTGGTGGCGTGTGTGTAGGGTCGTTACGTTCCCTAAAACATGGTTGAGCGAAGCGATGGCTGATTCATGTGTCATACTCGTGAACGGGTGCCGCCTGTGGAGGCTGGTCTGCTCTTGCAAACTTCTTTGTATTCTTAGTATTGAGTCTTACTTTTTTGTTTTGTTTATTAATACTGTAAGACATTGATTATTTCTTAGTGGTGAATACATAAACTGTCTTTTTTTAAAATTAGATACTTTTTTATGTTGTGCTTGTGCTTTATATTTCATGTTTTTATGTTTGTAATGAAAAGTGTCCTTTTATGATAGGGAGGGCATTTTCCAATATTTTAATTGGACGCTGTAAGAGAAAGGGAGAAAAGAAATGCCCTTGCTGAGTTTCTTGCCGGTTCTTCTCAGTACAAGGTCTCCCGACCGATATATAGACTTACGAACCGATGGCGTAGTGACATTCATAAGTGCTCAATTATTGTAGACTAAACTGAATAATTAATATTGAATTTGAATTTGAATTTAATAATTTAACTAAAAAACATTTACCACACTGGATTCCCAAGACAACCACTAACGACACTTAATTCACATAGATAACATAGTAACTACACTGGATTCAAAAAACAAACACTAACGACAGTGGATTCCTAAAACAAATTATAACCACACTGAATTCACAAAAACAAATTCTAACCACACTTGATTCACAAAACAAACACTAGTGGTTAGTGTATTTACAAAAATAAACTCTAACTACCCTGGATTCAAAAACAAAAACTAACCACGCTGGACTCCTTTAATTACCTAATGCCTCGAGTTATATCTTGAATAAATGAGGCCCTTAACCAACTTCGCAAATTATATAGGTAGTAAACCTACCATCTGTAGTAATGAACCTAATATAGTAAGGTTTCTCTCAATGTGGGAGAGAGAGGTAATTTTAAAGAGTTAAAATGACTTCAAAAAGTCTTTGATGACAATAAGCTTCTTTTTTTAAAATTACCTGAATACCAATATAACTATAAGTTGCTAAAAGGTATTTCATTTACACTCATGACTTGTTCCAATGTGCCCCACGCACAGACCATAAATCACCTGCATGTGTAATATTAACGCGAACTGCCAACTTGGTACTTGGTACACAGATGGTGTTATTTTCTGACCGTAAGGTATCTATCTGTAAAATGTTTTTTTTTAATCAATGTATGATTTTCCTTAAAACAGTTGCTATAGAAATAGGTAAGTATCTATTTAATTTAGAAACAAAAATCAACATTTGGAAAAACCATAAGCTGCAGGTGTATTAAAATCAGCAATTTAACAATTTATTGGTTTTCTTTTATATCAACAACGTATACATACATACATTTTTTGTATATATGTGTCAGCAGTAACCTAATCGCTATTTAAATGCAGTTTTTTAATAACAGTACGTAAATTTTAACTAACTTCAAAGCAGGAATATTTGGTATTCCTCTTACACTTATGAAATTTCCTCAATAAAAATCCCTTCTTAATTTTTACGATACTCTTACTTACCTAATTCTAAAGGTTATCACACATGAGACCGTTAATATTTTATCTGCGAGTTTGTAGTAACGATGAAATATAAACATCTGTGCCGCTCGCGCCGCCCGTGTCGCCCGTGTCGCCGTCACTATTGATTTGTATGAAGAGCGATATCGTAAGTTATGCGATCTGATGAATACATCGTATACATATATTGTCTTTGTATTATGAAAAGATTTTATCATGTCATTTAGTCATATGAATTTTAACCTTGACTAATTTGATCTATTACACTTCCAAAATTTTGAAATGATTTTAAGGCTATGGCATACCCTAGAAAAGCGTTCCGTTTCGACTAGTATGTATAAAGACATATTACACTATTGAAGCATACAAAGATACACAGTTCCAAGTATAATAGGCGCTAGCTCGTGGCCGCACGTTAAAATTCTTTAAGTATGAATACACAGAGGTTGTTGAAGTATAAAGTTTGTAATAATATGATTTAGTACCGAGTTATTAATTTGAAAATAAGTAAATTCAAAAAAAAATGCGAAAACAATGCGATGAATTAAAGAAAACAAATTCGCAAAAAATATATTATGTACCTGGATAATTTTCATCTGTCGAGAATGTGTCCCAATAGCCAACCGGCTGCAGTTTACGACCGACCGGACAGTAAAAGCCAATTGTTCGTCCTCACATTTGATTACTTCGGCCACTTCCTTATATCGCCACTTGCTCGGTATCTTGACATAACTTTGACCTTTTGATTACCTTACAGGTAGAGGTATGTAGGTATTGAGTTAGTTGTACTCAAACAATGCACTTAACTTGCTACTTACATACATTATTTGAAAAAAATCCTTGGTTAAATAATATAATGCACATAATTATTTGTCTGCATTGGTGAATAGAAATAACTATTATTATTAAATGTTGCCGCTTTTGCAGGTATATATCGCAGGTCGGTGGTGTCCCAGGGGTTTCGGTTTCACCTAGTGTAGGAGTGGTGGACATTCGAGCTCGGCGTGCACCAAAGAGGTTTTTCGTAACGCTAGATCAATAAACCCCTACCTACAGGTGACGTTGTTACTAAACATTTTTGAAAGCTACGACATTAAAATAAAACAGCAATTGATATTTATTTTTTATACCACTAAGGTGGCAAACAAGCTTACGGTCCGCCTGATGGTAAGCAGTCACCGTAGCCTATGGACGCTTGTAACACCAGGGGTATCACTCGCGCGTTGCCGTCCCTTCAGAAATCTAATAACTTCTTGCTTGAAGAACCCCATACAGTAATCCTTGGAGAAAACCTTGGCAGGGAGGTCATTCCACAATCCCAGCGTTCGCGGGTATATATGATATGAAAAATCACAAAATTTAACTATTTTGAACTTACATTGTTTGGACTTTACTGATAACAAAATAATGATAATAATATATGTATGTATATTTGTTTATTTGACACCATTTGCACAGGTATGTATGATTGTGGTGAAGCCTACAAATGACTTTTCTCAAAAGTTTTAATTTTTCTTGACTTAGAAGTACACAAGGCTCAAATGTTTTAGTAAGTAGGTTCTTAAATAGTTGCTCCTTGAGGAACCGGTTTCAGCCGTAGGTAATCAGCAAAAAAATCTTTATATGTACACACACCTACTTTTATATGTACACACACCTACTTTTATATGTACACACACCTTCTTTCATAGGTACACACACCTACTTTTACTCAAAAGCTACGCAAACACTAAGTTTTTGTATATTTTACTACAACCTTGTTATATACACCAGATACACCAATTACTCTAGACCACAATGACAGCGCGTGACACACTTTGCAGTCGTAATTTTTTTAAGGTTTAGTAATCTAGGGGTATTTTGTCACGGGGGTACTTAGATTATTCACACCACTATCAAAGTATCTGTACTGTCGCGGTGGCCGCGCGTGCTATATGTACTTTGCCACTGACTTCTCGGTAAAGGAAAGCATAGTGAGGAAACCTACGTACATTAAAAAGACCCGCGTGTCGACTATGGCCTAAATCACCCTCGGTGAGAGTTTGTCGTGTCCCATTAGTGGGCGTCTGGGTATAGTACTGTTGAGGCTGATAAAGATTGCAGCTTTCGAAAAAAAAATGCACTATCCCAATAGGTATAATGTGAAATCAACTTACCTTTTTTTATTACCGAAATTGAAATTATTACTAATCAACACAACTTTATTCATGGAAACAAATTAGTTATATTTAAAATTTTCAGATTCAGAAAATCTAAAACACAATCACATCATATTTTTATCAACTTGCGTAAGAAGATATTTTCAGGTTCGTGCAAACTCAGCACACTTCAAATTGTACGGCATTCAGCGCAGCAAAGTGAGTTATAGAAAGTTTGAATATCAGTCGGATCGAGATATATTACGGGGATAGATTGAATGTTTCCAAGCTATCTTAGTTGTGAACTTCATAAACCACTTACCAATTCAGCATATTTGCTAATTGTTGGGACAAATTATTTAGCTTATATGAAATACTTAGATACAATTAAAGTCAGACCCGCAAAGTTAAGTGTCCGTATTTTGGAAATTTAATCTTACACACTTTTAACCTCCAATTCAATATTTGCACAAATTTTGTTTAATTCCATACAGCTGTAGCTTTATAACATTTATGTATCTTCATTATATCAGTGAGAGGACGTGATATCACTGAACATCGGTTCTCATTTATTTTCAAAATTAAGTGGTCAACTTTGCACTCATTTGAATTTTTATTTATTAGAATAATCAGACCATTAATATCGCTAAATATAGTTACCTGATACAAAATCTAATAAAGTAAGTGTGACACGTGTTATAGACTATATGTATGTATGTAAGTGTACATATGTATACGTCGCAGGAAATTTGTTACATGCGTTAACTTATAAATAAGCTAGGAAACTTGTTATTAAATCTTTCCTGATAGATTTAAGGACACTTACAAGATGACTGACCCTGAGTACCTACCTTTAGTAAATTATTATTTTACAAGAGTAACTATCGAGTTTCTTGTCGGATTCTTTTTGGTAGATATCCACATTGTGAACCTTTCAGAAAAATAAAAATAGTATAAAATAACTTTGACGATTCAACTAAACAAAAAATTAAGTTAAAGTTAAACATATAAGAGAAGATGATGTTTGACATATTGTCGAGTTCAACAATGTAAATACAATATTTCTAAGTAAGTTAAGCTAGTATGTGCTAAAGATATTAAAACAAAAATATTATTGACTTTACTAATTAATGCGATCCTCGTATATCATAAATCAAATCAAACATGTTTATTCAAGTAGGTTTCTGAGAATACTTTTAATTCGTCGATACAATCTTAACAATGTTAACTTCTGCAAAAAAATGCCGGCAAGGAGTTCTACTTTACAATACTTTGTTAATTAACTAACAAATATACAATCTGTATTAAAACACTTAATAATATAAATAAGTTAGTAAGCTACTTAGTTAGTAACCAAAGTTGTGATACACACACATGTCAATTAATTGTTTTTATGTAGCATTGCCTATGGTGGGATCATGTGAAACGTTAAATATCTTCAAACGTGTGAAGGAATTCAGATACTTAAGAGTACTCCGACATTTAATAGTATTTATTAGTAGGATATTCTTGGACTTCTATAAATAAAATACATGCAGAACAAGCATGAAACAAGAAATATGGAAATCCACTGCATTCATAAAGTTGGCTGTTTATAGATATTTTACTGAGCTCCTGGTTCGCGGTATTCAAAAAACACAAGTTTATTCCAAAAAATCGTATTTTGAAGTGCATTGCTGACTAGGAAATGCCTATACATGCCTGAAATAAAACAATTTAGTTTCTTATAAATCTTTAAGCTGTTAGGTATTGATATTTGCAAGAAAATATTTCAATAAATTGTTTAAATATAAAATAAAAGTTTAAACTAATAATAAAAATACAAGTAGTATCTTTGTTATTAAAAAAATAGGCATATTATTGTGACCAACCTAATTAATTTTGTAACGTTTATTTCCGTAAACGGATATAAAGGACTGTTATATACACAGTTTGCTCGAAAAGTAGTTAAAGCGGTTTTAAAAATTATCTAATATCACTTGTTTGTGTCTAACAAAATTAACTATAAATAGTCACACCACAGTGTGAGGAGTATCCAGTCCCGTTTTGGACTTCAACTACTAGAGAGGAGGCAAAATGAAATCGGTGAGCGATACAATAATTAGTTTAACGTATTGTTTTAAAAAATACAAAACAAAAGAGTTCCATGTCAATAAAAAAGTAAAAACAGTTGATAATGAAATTAGAATATTATGTATTTAGTATTTATGTTAAATATTAGGTTTATACAGAAAATGTGTTGTTTTATAAATTTACCGCTTTTGATTCAATTTTATATAAAATCTAATGAAACAATACACTTTTCAGATCTCTATCGCCTTTTTGCTGGTAGCAGCGGTAGCTGCTAGTACAACTGAAGAGAAACCAATAGCTTTGGATAAAACTCTAGATAAACGCAGTTTACCAAATATTGGATATGGTTATGGAATCGCTGGTTTCGATGGCATCAACTTAGGAGCTCACACAGATATAACTAATACGGTTACTCTTGTGAAAGGTGTACCAGTTGGTGTACCCATTGAGAAACCTGTACCATACAACGTTGACAGACCCGTGCCCTACCCAGTCAAAGTTCCTGTACCACAACCCTACGAAGTTTTACAACCAGTGCCGTACAAAGTGAAGGAAATCGTTCAAGTTCCAGTTAAAGTACCCACACCATACACAGTGGAAAAGAAGGTACCTTACGCGGTCCAAGTCCCAGTTGACAGACCATACCCAGTCCCTGTAGCATATCCTCAACCTTACACGGTCGAGAAACATGTACCTTACCCTGTGCACGTTCCAGTGCCTCAGCCCTATATAGTAGAAAAACGTGTGCCGTACAATGTTGAAGTTAAGGTACCAGTGCCACAACCTTATGAAGTCATAAAAGAAGTCAAAGTTCCAGTTCCCGTACCAGTAGACAGACCCTACCCTGTCCACGTTCCCCAACCATACACTGTTAACAAACCTGTGCCTATCGCCGTCCCAGTTAACAAACCTTACCCAGTTCATGTAGAGGTGCCGGTTGATAGGCCTTATCCTGTTGCTGTCGAAAAACCAGTGCCAGTGGCAGTGAAAGTACCTATTCCTCAGCCGTACACCGTATACAACCAAGTACCAGTTGAAGTACAAAGGCCAGTTCCTGTACCAGTCGCTCTCCCTGTGGACAAGCCCTACCCAGTCCACATTGAAAAGCCTGTACCTGTACCAGTTGACAGGCCATACCCTGTTATTTTAAATTAACTTGATTTGTACTGCTAATTTAAAAAGTAATCTTTGCGCCTAATTTACCTAAATACATAATACTAGGGAACTACTACTATAATGAGTGTTGGAATAATTTATGGAGAGAATATAAAAATAAATGTAAGAACCAAAAAAAATAATAAATTATGTTGTAAAAACTATTTGTATCTATTCATTTAAACATAACCAATTTAAGCTAAGAAACGGTGAAAACAAAAGTTTGTTTCTATTTTACAAAGAGCTAATTACTTTATTTCTATCTTTTTTTATACCACTAAGATGTCAAACAAGCTTGCGGTCCGCCTAATGGTATCTACCCATATGTGCACAATCACGTTATTATCAAACCCACTATATATTTTGGCTTAGGAGTAACTTAGCTTTAATTAGGGTTGTGAGTCCTAATTTGAGCTTATGGACAAAATCTGGGAATATCGTATTCTCTAGGCACATTTTAATTTTGCTTGTAATGTAGATAGTTTCCAAAATAATTGATACCAGATATCTTCAAGTTTAGAGTTCAACATCCAGACCGAAGCTTATAATAGCAAATTTACTTAACATTCAAATTATATGTGTATTTTATTATATATGATGCAAAGTGCGTAACTCTTGGCTATGAAAATATATGTAAAAATAAAATATAACTGATGAGATGTATTTAAAATATTTGTAGGTACTTTACTAGCAGAAGTCTATTATAAACACATTTACAGCGGCAGTATATCCCTTCAAATGCGGACCAACTTTGATAATTTGGTTAATGTTGATCGACCATCTCCTGTTCAATATCGGCAATATTTTCGAGTACATCATTGAATTGAGAACGCAATTCATCTATAGGAATTATACTGCATAAAAAAGCTCAGCAGAATTTTCATCATGTAAAGCGGTTTCGGATTAATTGTTAATAATTTGCAAACGAGAAAATATTTCATCACGTTTCTTTAAGTATTTTGTAAGACATAACTCATTTTTGTTGACAAATTTTGAAACACCTTTGCCATCCTTTTGTTGCCATCTTAAATACAAACAATATCTAGTTTAGTCACTTCGGGAAGTGACTAATTGAGTTTTTGTTACTGACTGTAACACAAACAAACAACGCTTCGGTCTGCTATGATTAAATGAATGTTCTCGAACAAGAACAATAAACAAATTACATAGAATGGAATGGGCAATTGTAATTGTAATTGTAATTGGCTTGAGCTAGAAATAATAAACATGTATTTCAGAAATGTGGCTTAGAAGGACCATAAAAAATGTGAGGGCCGTTGGGTGGTAAACTCACTTCTGTAGCTCCTCTGAAGAGGGTGAGACGTTCGCAGACATTTTGGGGCCCGGTTAAGAGTATAAGAGTATACCAAACAGATAACTTAAGTTACTTACAGGAAAATTCAGCTGCAATAAAGATCGATCATACACTAGGTACTTCGTTGGTTTTCTTCACTTAAAGCCCTTTTCACTGGCCAGGGATACTTAGGTATGATCACATCACTTCATTTACTTGACTTCCTAGTCCTTGTGAGGTGAGAGAGAGTATAGGTGATTTCTAGTTTTGCGGTGTAAGGAATGATTAGCAACCCTTATCGAAAATGCAGATAAATTCAAGAGCTGGCTAGATCGATAGGACTTGCGTAGTGACGTTGCAGCGCAACATTTTTGAATAACAAAAGAAAGGAGGGTAGTAAATCCTAATGTTATTTACAGCGCTTTAAACTGGCGCGAACACTTTGTATATTATTATAACTTTGGTAAAATTGCACTTTGACTATGCTGCAAATTTTTTAAAACTATAATTGTATATAATTACTTTTATTAGTAAAAAAGCACATTCCAATCAAAATTTTTTGGTAACGAGCATAATTTTTTTTGTTCCATTACTGGTACCGCAAAATACCAGGAGGCGCGCTTTAATTCTGGCTTCTCGTAAAATACAACCTAACAGCTCGTCGCTACCTAACTATGGTCAGAGTAGCTTTGCACCTATATTACTACTGAATATATTATACAAAAGTCATTTTTTTTGTATGATTTTTGTTTTATTTTGTACAAGAAACATTAGTTAGCTGCCACAATTTTGTTTTCGATTTCAATTCTGAGGATGTTATATGAATCATAGTTAAAGTTCAATTTTACTATTACTTTAATCTTCATGGGATGAGGCAGTAACAGATGATAATGACAAAAAGTCTAAAAACGATAATAATAGATCGTAAACAATTCCGCAAACAACGTTATGTGTTACAATTCAAAATTCAAATTCAAATTCAATTTATTCAGTTTAGGCTACAATAATTGAGCACTTATGAATGTCACTACGCCATCGGTTCGTAAGTCTACAGGGCGGGAGACCTTGTACTGAGAAGAACCGGCAAGAAACTCAGCAAGGGCATTTCTTTTCTCCCTTTCTCTTACAGCGTCCAATTAAAATATTGGAAAATGCCCTCCCTATCATAAAAGGACACTTTCCATTACAAACATAAAAAACATGAAATATAAAGCACAAGCACAACATAAAAAAGTATCTAATATAAACAAAAGACAGTTTATGTATTCATCACTAAGAAATAATCAATGTCTTACAGTATTAATAAACAAATTAATAAATAAATTACATCACATTGGACGCATGCAATATAAGTATGTAGGTGCTCACTTAAGTTTGGATTATCTAAAGATATTGGTTTATTCAATAAAAATATTTTTTACAAACAAGTGTCTTATGTTAACAGACACACCATTATAAGTTTTTAAATTTACGCATTCCATTTCTAATTTTAAATAGTAAAACGGGATTAAACGTCGGGATAAAGGTATTTTGCCAAATAACAACGCGTTTAATCCCGTTTTACTGTTTTAAATTAGACACAGCATTGTATTAAATTAAGATAAAGAAGCCTTTAATGTATTAAAGTTTTAATTTACTTTTTATTTTTACGTACGTTTTTAAAATTTTCAAAGCCAAGAGTTACGCACTTTGCATCATATATAATAAAATACACATATAATTTGAATGTTATGTAAATTTGCTATTATAAGCTTCGGTCTGGATGTTGAACTCTAAACTTGAAGATATCTGTTATCAATTATTTTGGAAACTATCTACATTACAAGCAAAATTAAAATGTGCCTAGAGAATACGATATTCCCAGATTTTGTCCATAAGCTCAAATTAGGACTCACAACCCTAATTAAAGCTAAGTTACTCCTAAGCCAAAATATATAGTGGGTTTGATAATAACGTGATTGTGCACATATGGGTAGATACCATTAGGCGGACCGCAAGCTTGTTTGACATCTTAGTGGTATAAAAAAAGATAGAAATAAAGTAATTAGCTCTTTGTAAAATAGAAACAAACTTTTGTTTTCACCGTTTCTTAGCTTAAATTGGTTATGTTTAAATGAATAGATACAAATAGTTTTTACAACATAATTTATTATTTTTTTTGGTTCTTACATTTATTTTTATATTCTCTCCATAAATTATTCCAACACTCATTATAGTAGTAGTTCCCTAGTATTATGTATTAAGGTAAATTAGGCGCAAAGTTTACTTTTTAAATTAGCAGTACAAATCAAGTTAATTTAAAATAACAGGGTATGGCCTGTCAACTGGTACAGGTACAGGCTTTTCAATGTGGACTGGGTAGGGCTTGTCCACAGGGAGAGCGACTGGTACAGGAACTGGCCTTTGTACTTCAACTGGTACTTGGTTGTATACGGTGTACGGCTGAGGAATAGGTACTTTCACTGCCACTGGCACTGGTTTTTCGACAGCAACAGGATAAGGCCTATCAACCGGCACCTCTACATGAACTGGGTAAGGTTTGTTAACTGGGACGGCGATAGGCACAGGTTTGTTAACAGTGTATGGTTGGGGAACGTGGACAGGGTAGGGTCTGTCTACTGGTACGGGAACTGGAACTTTGACTTCTTTTATGACTTCATAAGGTTGTGGCACTGGTACCTTAACTTCAACATTGTACGGCACACGTTTTTCTACTATATAGGGCTGAGGCACTGGAACGTGCACAGGGTAAGGTACATGTTTCTCGACCGTGTAAGGTTGAGGATATGCTACAGGGACTGGGTATGGTCTGTCAACTGGGACTTGGACCGCGTAAGGTACCTTCTTTTCCACTGTGTATGGTGTGGGTACTTTAACTGGAACTTGAACGATTTCCTTCACTTTGTACGGCACTGGTTGTAAAACTTCGTAGGGTTGTGGTACAGGAACTTTGACTGGGTAGGGCACGGGTCTGTCAACGTTGTATGGTACAGGTTTCTCAATGGGTACACCAACTGGTACACCTTTCACAAGAGTAACCGTATTAGTTATATCTGTGTGAGCTCCTAAGTTGATGCCATCGAAACCAGCGATTCCATAACCATATCCAAGATTTGGTAAACTGCGTTTATCTAGAGTTTTATCCAAAGCTATTGGTTTCTCTTCAGTTGTACTAGCAGCTACCGCTGCTACCAGCAAAAAGGCGATAGAGATCTGAAAAGTGTATTGTTTCATTAGATTTTATATAAAATTAAATCAAAAGCGGTAAATTTATAAAACAACACATTTTCTGTATAAACCTAATATTTAACATAAATACTAAATACATAATATTCTAATTTCATTATCAACTGTTTTTACTTTTTTATTGACATGGAACTCTTTTGTTTTGTATTTTTTAAAACAATACGTTAAACTAATTATTGTATCGCTCACCGATTTCATTTTGCCTCCTCTCTAGTAGTTGAAGTCCAAAACGGGACTGGATACTCCTCACACTGTGGTGTGACTATTTATAGTTAATTTTGTTAGACACAAACAAGTGATATTAGATAATTTTTAAAACCGCTTTAACTACTTTTCGAGCAAACTGTGTATATAACAGTCCTTTATATCCGTTTACGGAAATAAACGTTACAAAATTAATTAGGTTGGTCACAATAATATGCCTATTTTTTTAATAACAAAGATACTACTTGTATTTTTATTATTAGTTTAAACTTTTATTTTATATTTAAACAATTTATTGAAATATTTTCTTGCAAATATCAATACCTAACAGCTTAAAGATTTATAAGAAACTAAATTGTTTTATTTCAGGCATGTATAGGCATTTCCTAGTCAGCAATGCACTTCAAAATACGATTTTTTGGAATAAACTTGTGTTTTTTGAATACCGCGAACCAGGAGCTCAGTAAAATATCTATAAACAGCCAACTTTATGAATGCAGTGGATTTCCATATTTCTTGTTTCATGCTTGTTCTGCATGTATTTTATTTATAGAAGTCCAAGAATATCCTACTAATAAATACTATTAAATGTCGGAGTACTCTTAAGTATCTGAATTCCTTCACACGTTTGAAGATATTTAACGTTTCACATGATCCCACACCATAGGCAATGCTACATAAAAACAATTAATTGACATGTGTGTGTATCACAACTTTGGTTACTAACTAAGTAGCTTACTAACTTATTTATATTATTAAGTGTTTTAATACAGATTGTATATTTGTTAGTTAATTAACAAAGTATTGTAAAGTAGAACTCCTTGCCGGCATTTTTTTGCAGAAGTTAACATTGTTAAGATTGTATCGACGAATTAAAAGTATTCTCAGAAACCTACTTGAAGAAACATGTTTGATTTGATTTATGATATACGAGGATCGCATTAATTAGTAAAGTCAATAAATTTTTTGTTTTAATATCTTTAGCACATACTAGCTTAACTTACTTAGAAATATTGTATTTACATTGTTGAACTCGACAATATGTCAAACATCATCTTCTCTTATATGTTTAACTTTAACTTAATTTTTTGTTTAGTTGAATCGTCAAAGTTATTTTATACTATTTTTATTTTTCTGAAAGGTTCACAATGTGGATATCTACCAAAAAGAATCCGACAAGAAACTCGATAGTTACTCTTGTAAAATAATAATTTACTAAAGGTAGGTACTCAGGGTCAGTCATCTTGTAAGTGTCCTTAAATCTATCAGGAAAGATTTAATAACAAGTTTCCTAGCTTATTTATAAGTTAACGCATGTAACAAATTTCGTGCGACGTATACATATGTACACTTACATACATACATATAGACTATAACACGTGTCACACTTACTTTATTAGATTTTGTATCAGGTAACTATATTTAGTATTAATGGTCTGATTATTCTTATAAACAAAAATTCAAATAAGTGCAAAGTAGACCACTTAATTTTGAAAATTAAATGAGACCGATTCTCAGAAACCTTCTTGAATAAATATTGTTTTGTTTAATTTATAATATACGAGTATTACACTTATTATTGTAGTCAATAATTCTTTTTGTATATCTTTTTACATTTTTATCTTTTGGTATAATTATTACTAGCTTAACACAAAATATTTCGCATTATATTGTGCTGAAAATTAAAAATCGACAACGATGCGGAAAACTCTTATTGCAGTGCAGTTTTAGAATACATTTTTGCATTATCTACTAGCTTTCGCCAGTGGCTCCGCCTGCCCTAAATTTGGTTATCAGTGTGGGATTCTTTCGTCAACTCCTTAATTATTACTAATGAACTTTGCTGCAGCAAGCTATAGCGACTATATATAGCGGTAGTTATAGTTCGTTTTAGCTCGGTTGTAATTATTCCCGTGGGAACATTTGAATTTTTTGAGATAAAAACTATCCTATGTCCTTCCCGGGACTTAAACTATCTCCGTCAACCAAACTCATTTAAATCGGTTCAGTTGTTTCAGCGTGCTGTAAGAGACAGACATAGTTACTTCCACATTTATAATAAAAGTATATATTTTATCTATTATAAAACATAAGTGCCTACATCAGCTTCAATTTTTTTAGTCCATTTCAGTACAACATGAAAACTGCATTTCTAAATTTGAATTTGTTTCTGCAATTTTCAGATTTCATATCAATATAGTTTTCAGTTGATATAATATACCTACCAAACTTACAGTTCCTAGTTGTGCTTAAAATAAATTCTAGTTGTGCTTGAAGCAAGTACTAGTTTTTGAAAATATGTCTATTCAGTATTTTTGATGTCAACCTAACCAAAAATTTGAAACTTGAAATACGATACAATTTGGGGCTCTTCTCACTAATGCCGTTAAACGTAACGCAGAAGTTGTCACGAACATAGATTGTAAGTAATGTAAGTTTGATCAGTGTAGGTTAAAGCATAACTATACTAATTATTCTTTCACTTGAGAGAAGAAAAAAATAAACAATTGTTTAGAAACAGATAAAGTAGTATTTAGTGTCCGTAGAGGTCGCCAAGTCAACAAATTTTATGTAACGTAATCGCAAATTTAATGGTTTCCTAATTAACAAAATGTACAGTTTTCTCTTTTTAATTTCTAATTGAAAATTAATGATGGTGTTCTGAAATGTTTTCCTGTTTCTTATAATTGCAGCCTGTTATTCACAACACAAATTATTTTCATCTCGTCCTGTTTTTTTTTAATTTTATCAGACAGTGCTGTTCACACGCTTGCGCTCGTGCTCCTGTTCGGCCCGTTGAATGTAGTGCTCGTGTTCGTGCCCGTTGAATGTAGTGCTGGTGTTCGTGCCCGCTGAACGTAGTGCTCGTGTTCGTGCCCGTCACAACGCCAATTTGGCTCGAAAACCGCAAATTGAATTGTATAGGCTATCCGTTTGGTACACAGATAATTAAGGTTAAAACAATTGCTTTGAGCCGCAGTTTTAAAAATATTTCCCTTAGGTTAGTTAAGACGTCATAATTTTTTTTATGGTATTTAAATTAAAGGGCTTCATGAGCTAGAATAGAATAGAAAGGAAAATTAGTAGCCGAAAGGTGATGGTACATTTTTAGATCTTGTTCATAAACCCTTTAATTTGATACCCCATATGGCTCAAAGAATTTTTTTAACCTAAATACTTGTGTACCAAACGGCTATTCTCTAGATCGATTTTCGGTTTGTTTTTGCGTATACCTTATACTAATGTGGCGTTGAACGTAAGCATGTGAACGCACCATTACAGTTACCTACTTAGTTTCTCTACAATGGTACAATTACTTATGGTGTACCTAGTTCTTAATTTAGTTTAAATAATAGTTTGATGTGTATTAAGCATGGTAAGGAGAAAATTACTAACGAGGGGCTATTTAGAAGTCTGAGGCCGAGGGTTTCAATGACTCGAGTTTGTAATATCCGTGTTCCCGTATTACATACAATGTTTTTCATCACATTTGCGAGTAAATAATCAAGAATATAAGGTGAATAAATAAATTAATAAACCGAGCAAAACACAAATAATAAAAATAGAAGTAGAGAAAACAACGCTACCGCCAGATGGCCAGAATATCTAGAGAATTTATGAATTGCTTGCTTGTAGTATGCTCGTAGTTCACATTTTGCAGCTGCACAACTTTAATACATACTGGATAGATAAGGCACGTCATTGCCACCCGTGGGTTCTAAGAACGCGCCCTTCCCATTGCGGAAAGAATAAATAATTTACAATAGGCAGAACAGAATTGGACCAATTCCTATATTCCTGGGATGTCGTAAAAGGCGACTTAGAGGTAAAAGGGGTCTTATTTCTCAACCCCAAACACAGACTGATGTTGGGCAGCAGCAACATCCGGTAGTAGTCTAAATTAACTGCGGTCACCAACCCGTCTGCCCAGCGTGGTGATGTGGTATGGGCAAAACCAAATATGGTGAAGGCAGGAAAAAAACGGCCCTCAGTTCCCGGCAGCGGTCGGTATAACGGTGGGGTAAAGGGTGCTAGGAATCTCCGGGTTACGACAAACGGCTACCATAAACGACGACTACATTTGGCAACGTACAATGGACGCACGATGAGGTTGCATCATCACCTCGTAGAACTCGAAGAAGAACTAAGTCACAAAAACTGGCATGTACTGGGTTTATGAGAAGTCCGTAGACAGGGTGAGGACACGCTGACCCTGGAGTCAGGAAACTTATTCTACTTTCGAGAAGATGATGACCGTTCCCAAGGCGGTGTTGGTTTTCTGGTCAACAAGTCGTTCATAAACAACGTTGTGGAAATCAGTAGTTTCGACTCGGGTAGCATACCTTGTCCTAAAGCTTACCAACAGATATTCTCTGGAGGTGGTACAGGTGTATGCGTCAACCTCGTCTCACTCTGATAAAGAAGCCGAAGCCACATGTGAAGATATCACCAAGGCCCTTCATAACACCACCAAGGCTAACTACAACATTGTGATGGTGGATTTTAACGCCAAAGTGATTATACAAAAAACTCAAGAGTATAATCAGCCGCTGTGTATGGCGTTTGTGGACTACGAGAAAGCCTTTGACTCCAACGAAACCTGGGCTGTGCTAAATTCTCTGCAGCGATGTCGTATAGACTGGCGATATATTGAGGAGCTGCGATGTCTTTACAACGCTGCTACGATGACCGTCCAGTTCCATGACCATAAGACAAGTGCCATCCCGCTGCGTAGAGGTGTAAGACAGGGGGACGTTATATCCCCGAAACTGTTCACCAATGCGCTAGAAGATGTCTTCAAAACCTTGGACTGGGCTGGGCGGGGCATAAACATAAACGGCGAATACATCACACACCTAAGGTTTGCCGACGACATCGTCATTATGGCAGAGTCATTGGAAGAACTGAGCGAAATGTTGCACTCCCTAGACGAATCCTCGCGACGAGTGGGCCTTAGCATGAATTTGGATAAGACAAAAGTCATGTTCTACTAACACGTCGTACCAATGCCAGTATACGTCGCGGGTACCTTACTCAAAGTTGTCCAGGATTATGTGTACCTTGGACAAAAAATCCAACAGGGTCGGAACAATTTTGAGAAGGAAGCCGACAGGAGGATCCAGCTAGGGTGGGCAGCATCTGGTAAACTTCGTCAAGTCTTCACGTCGCCTATACCGCAAAGTCTAAAGACGAAAGTATTTGACCAGTGCGTCCTACCAGTCATGACTTACGCCGCCGAAACGTGGACACTTACAGCAGGGCTGGTCCACAAGTTCAAGGTCGCACAGCGCGCAATGGAGCGAGCTATGCTCGGAGTGTCTCTAGGGGATCGAATCCGAAATGAGGACATCCGTAAGAGAACCAAAGTTACCGACATAGCTCGCAGAATTAGCAAGCTGAAGTGGCAGTGGGCTGGCCACGTCTGTCGGAAGACCGATGGCCGATGGAGCAGACACACGTCTAGAGTGGAGACCGCGTATGGGAAGGCGAAGCGCGGGACGCCCTCCAGCCTAGTGGACCGACAACCTTAAAAAGGTGGCTGGTGGTGGCTGAATGCGGAAGGCAGAGGACCGGGAGAAATGGCGCGCCATAGAGGAGGCTTATGTCCAGCAGTGGACCAATATAAGCTGATATGATGATGATGATAAATAGGAAAAATCCCGTGGGAGTAACTTAGGTCTTAGCACCCGCTTTGCCTGTACGTAATAACACTGTTTACGACCAACTATGATAATATATAAAGATTAATATGCACATATAAAAGAACAAAGTTCAATGTGCGAATTTTTTTATAACACTTAAGCGGTCACCGTAGCCTATTAATTGAATTTAAAAAATTACCGAAACCGACAAATTTCAAAGGATTAATAAGCTGAAGTGGCAATAGACAAGCCACATTGCTCTTAGAACAGATGAAAGAGTTCTAGAGTAGAGACTACAAATCGGAAAACGCAGTGTGTGACGGGCACCAACTAGAAAGACTGACGCAGTGTGTGACGGGCACCAACTAGAAAGACTGACGCAGTGTGTGACGGGCACCAACTAGAAAGACTGACGCAGTGTGTGACGGGCACCAACTAGAAAGATTGACGCAGTGTGTGACGGGCACCAACTAGAAAGACTGACGCAGTGTGTGACGGGCACCAACTAGAAAGACTGACGCAGTGTGTGACGGGCACCAACTAGAAAGACTGACGCAGTGTGTGACGGGCACCAACTAGAAAGACTGACGCAGTGTGTGACGGGCACTAACTAGAAAGATTGACGCAGTGTGTGACGGGCACCAACTAGAAAGACTGACGCAGTGTGTGACGGGCACCAACTAGAAAGACTGAGCGGCCTAGTTAAGGCTTCAGGTGCTCACTGGACTCAAGCGGCTCAAGCTTGATCATATTTGAAATTAGCGTAACATAACTAAGTCTAGCGGCTAATTTATTGGCAATCAGTAAGTCTGTGGCTTTACTTGCGTTCTTAAACAAATCAGTATTTTGTGACCGCAATGGTGCCGTGAACGAATCATATTTTGTCCGTTTCTGAGATTAAAATTTTCAAATGTTACGTAATTTTGATGTGCTACGTCAAAAGATTTGGTTTGTACTCTTATAAAAAATTTTGTTGTACATACTAAACGAATGACAATGTTGTTGATAACCTTAATAAGGAACCCAAATGATGTTTATTATATTTATATTTACAGACGTGTAACTTGATTAACCGATTACGTTGTGATTTTATATAGACGGTAGGTTCACGAACTGGTTTTGTATTTACAAAGTTTGTTTGTATGAAATTGTTAGAAATATTAATTCAAAACAAAAAAAGGGAAATTATTTTTTCCACGTAGAAGTAATGATAGAACTTATCTATCTTTTTGTCTCAGTGTCTCAGTGTCTCAGTGTCTCAGTGTCTCAGTGTCTCAGTGTCTCAGTGTCTCAGTGTCTCAGTGTCTCAGTGTCTCAGTGTCTCAGTGTCTCAGTGTCTCAGTGTCGAATCCTGGCTTACCAATACTTTGTCTAGAATTGGCAAAAGGGTATATTATTCTGTCCCTGGTCTTCCATTTTACCGCTTTTTACAATAAAGCTGGTATTTATAGCTATTGGGACATATATAAATCTTAGTCCATATGCACTGCTGTCAGAAGCGGTGTCCCGGCGATGGGCTCACCCCCTGTCCCTGTCACACAGGACTAGAGTATAGCTTTGCGATTTAAAGATTCAACAATAAATATTAGCGAAACAAGATTTTTTTCAAAAACTGAATGTATCGAGCAAAATCTCAAAAATCGTGTTTCGAAGTTCGAGCAATTTTGCTATGTTTTTTTTTTATACCACTAAGGTGGCAAACAACGGTCCACCTGATGGTAAGCAGTCACCGTGGCCTATGGACGCTTGTAACACCAGGGGCATCACTCGCGCGTTGCCGACCCTTCAAAAATCCAACAACCTATTCTTAAAGAACTTCATACTGTAGTCCTTAGACAAAACCATGGCAGGGAGCTCATTCCACAACCCAAGCGTTCGCGGTAGGAAGTTTCTCTGAAACCGCACTGTGCGCGACCATTTCGGTTCTAGAGTGTGAGAATGAATTCCTTGCCGATGGCGAGCGGTGCGATGGAAGAAAGTAGCCGTGGGCATCATTTCGAATAATTCCTCAGAACACATCCCATTGTACAAGTGAGAGAACACACACAGGGAGGCAAAGTCTCTTCTCAGACTTAAGGGTTCGATACGGCAATTGAGTTTGGGATCGTCGACAATTCTCACAGCTCTTCGTTGAACCGAGTCAAAAGGGCCAAGTTGGTATCTGGGTGCACCCGCCCAGAGATGGCAGCAGTACTCCATATGGAGCCGAACTTGCGACTTGTAAACCTCTGCCCCGACGTTGAAGCACGGCCTTGCTCTGTTGACTACACCTAGTTTTTTGGATGCCAGCTTCACCTTGTCTTGCAAATGATCTCGTAACTGAACATCGCTGGAAATGGCAACGCCAAGGATCCCAATGCTCTTGGAGATGGAGAGCGGAGTGTTCTGGAATTGTGGGACAACAGTAAATGGAGTTTTCTAAGCGGAGAACGCGCAGACTTGTGTCTTTGTAGGGTTGAACCGGACCAAGTTAACCCGTCCCCAGTCAGAGACCTTGGACGGTGTGGTCTCGATTTGAGACATAAGTTTTCCGCGGTTTTCTTCCACAACGGAACGTGGGATGTTTGTACGACCCGTGTAATAAGCGTCTCCAGTACTGTCATCTGCATAGCAATGCATGTTGTTGATGTCCAACATGTCATTGATATGCAGTAGAAACAGCGTAGGAGACAGCACAGAGCTTTGCGGGAAACCAGCATTAATGTCCATGCTATCAGAGCAACTACCGTCACCTACGGTTCTTATGCGTCTGCTGGACAAAAAGCTAGCTACATATTTTCACAAACCCTCGGGCACTCCGTAAGATTCTATAGAAGGTGTCAAACCCGATCGAACGCCTTCGCTATGTCCAGTCTACATACCAATGCTTCCCCTTGACTCTCAATGGCTAGTTCCCATCGGTGTGTAAGATATACTGGAAGGTCACCAGTCGAGTGACCGTGGCGAAAGCCACATTGACGGCAACTGACCAGGTCGTGTTCTTCTAGGTATCTTAGAAGCTGTGTGTTGATCACACGCTCCATCACCTTGGAGAGGAGAGAGGTAATAGCAAAAGGCCTGTAATTCGATGGATCTGATCTATCGGTCTGTTTGGGCACCGGGTGCACATTCGCATTCTTCCATGAAAACGGAAATTGCCTAGTGTGGTTGGAACAGAAAGGTATAGGTAGGAAAGGTACTGGACATAACTCAGGAGCACACTGCTTAAACACCACTGCTGGTATACCGTCTGGTCCACTCAACTTATTAAATAGTGTTAAAATATTAAATAACATACAAACTGAGATCTATATCGACAAACATTACCAATTTGACATATATGTATACCCTTGATGTACTTTTATTACGTTTGCTACATAAAGAGTACAACCATAAGCTTCGCTCGTTTTCTACAACGCCGTCTATTGTGAAGTAGCCTTGGTGTTACTGTGTCGGTAACAATAAAAGTATTACTACTCGCCAATACATTTCAGGAAGAGTCATATTTTTCAATTTATCATTGCCTAAAAACACGGATACAACGAAGTTTCCTAAATATGAAACCTAGCTAAATCGATTTATCGCCCCCGAAACACCCTGCATACTAAATTTCATGAAAATCGTTGCAGCCGTTCCCGAGATTCAGATTATTAATATATAATTAATTAATACAAGAATTGCTCGTTTAATGGTATTTGATACGCAGAACTTTGTCTGTGCGCAACACTTGAAACTTATCTGAAACTTAATCTCGACATATTTGAGTGCTAACGAGTATATGCATTATGATGTTCAGTAAAAATATATTCAAGTTATTTTTGTCAAATAAAATTTAACATATACCTGAACTTTGTTCTTTTTAATTCAACAAAAGTAAAGTCATACAATTATTTAAGTTTATTGAATAGACTGATACAAATGAAAGACTGTGAAAAAAAAACTTTTCTGGAAACTATTTAAAATAGGAAACGCAAGTAATAGTTATTGGTTTAACAAGTGGGCAAAGTTGTTGTTAACAAGTGGGCAAAGTTGTTGTTAACAAGTGGGCAAAGTTGTTTTTTGTGAAAAGTGCCAACATTAAATCCCGAGCGTAGCGAGTGATTCTAATATATACTACTAAGCACAGCGAGGGATTTAAAGGCACGAGACCTAAAATAATTCGCTCTCGTGTAAAACATACAACTTTTCACCTCTACCAGTGCGAAAAAATAGGTCTTAGGCAAGGAACACACTGAAGGCCATATAAAGCAATAAGTTTATTCTAATTAACAAATACTACTATACTCTGCTCCTTTTAAAAAATAAACAATTTAACATTAGCACCATATGAAAGTCGCCAATTATTGAAAAACTCGTCTGCTTATTTAATATTTTTCACGTGACTTCTCTGGTAGAAAGCTTAGTTCAGAATTAGACACTTGTTGTCTTAGCTCTTTTGGTGTTAAAAAAATATCTTCATAACTCGATTCACTCATGTGTGTTCTACCGCTTGTACAATGGGTTGTGTTTGGAGGAATTGTTCGAAATGATGCCCACGGTTTTTTTTTACCATCGCACCGCTCGCCATCGGCAAGGAATTCATTCTCACACCTTAGAACCGAAATGGTCGCGTACAGTGCGGTTTCAGAGAAACTTCCTCCCACGATCGCTTGGGTTGTGGAATGAGGTCCCTCCCAAGGTTTTTTCCAAGGACGTCAGTATGGGTTCTTCAAGAAAGAAGTTATTAGATTTCTAAAGGGTCGGCAACGCGCGAGTGATGCCCCTGGTCGTCCATAGGCGTCCATAGGCTATGGTGACCTTTACCATCAGGCGGACCGTAGGCTTGTTTGCCACCTTAGTGGTTTAAAAAAAAATGTTTTCAGAAAAATACAATATATACGTAAATAGACAATGTAAGCTTAAAATAACTAATTAGTTTCTCGCCATTTCGCTTGTTTTTTTTTAGACGTGCGTTCAGAAATTAGAAATTATTTAGACACTTTTATCAAAAACAAAGCATATTTTTTTGAAACAAACACTTTTTAATTATTAGTAGGTATTATTAATCATCATAACTATTAAGTACGTCAACAACGAAAAATGCAATGTAGTTATGCTTTTCATTAAAATTAATTTTTTTTCAGTAACGCACAATTCCAAAAGATAAACGTTGCATTATTTTGTTTCTCGCTCACAGCAGAAATCGATTTTGTCCACTGTTTTTTAAACAGCAAAACCACCCTTTTGGTGCTGGAGAGGTAAAAATGATTTGTTTCCGAAATACATAGTTCAAATTATTCGAATACTTTTTCCTATTTATTTAGTAAAATGCACCATATTAACTTTAATGTATAAAATTACACCATTCGTCTGAAAAGAAAATGTAATCTAAATTTGAAATAAAAGTCCAAAATACTTAAAAGATTCAAAGGAAATTTTAACAATAAATTAATACACTGAAAAAAAACAAGTAACTGGTAAACACAGTAAAGTGAATTTCAAATCACAAGATGGTTCATTGACCGCGAGAGTGACTTGCGAGAAATTGGAAAAAGAAATAAGGTGAAAAATATTATTATGTGAAGCACTCACCGTATTTACCGACGCTTCGAAGCGTCTGGACTTACTTGAAATAAATACACCAGCTTTATTTGGTTTTCAGCAAACACCTGATTCAATATCAATCCAATCAAAATTCAATAGAACAATTTTAAAGATACTGTTACTCTTTTTACTGCCCAAGGAGCAGGAAAGGAAGTATTGATATTGCCAAAAAATATTAAAATGCCGGATAGGAGGGATGGGGGTTATAATCGGTATTTATGATCAATTATCAACATCGTCCCCGCACTAGACTTGTTACTTTGACAGCTGTCGTAGAACTCAAGCTATATTTTATAAAGCTATAATTCTATACTTCCTTTCTACACTCGATTAGGCAAAAAAATGACAGATAGATAAAATGGTTTTGTTTTAACACCTATTTATTATTTTTATTATGATATTGCATCAATTTTTGACTTTTCTATTTATAAACTTAATTTTTTTATTCAGGTTGAATTTAAAATAACAAGTCTTAAAATTCTTAGTAACATTTTTATTTGTCTTGTTTGATAATGCCCGTAACATCTAAAGCAGTACAAATACACACCTTTACTAGCAGCATTAACTATGTAGCTCCCCCCCTCTGAGATAACAAAGTTCGGCCCTGTACGAGTCGCGCCTCGTTAGTCGTTACCGGTTTATCTTCATTACTATGGTAATAACGTGCGTTGTTATTGTTTTCTTTAGAACAACGTCGATGTCGTCTCATGGAAAGTGATGTATAAATCTCCTTTTAACCGATTCGTTCCCCTCCCCCCTCTAATTAATTAGCAATATTATAATTATGACTGACAATAAATATAGTATATTTACCAACTTCTCTCTTCTCTAATTTATAAAAATGAAGTATCACTGCATGTTATTTTATTATTTATTTTATTTCAATCCTTTATTGTACAAAAAAAAACATTACAAGAAATTATAATTCTAGAATAATAGTACAAAAATCATGTTAATTATTATATTTTTTTTTTAATTTTGTAGATGTGTTAATAAGATATTTGTCTCATAAATGTATTTACATGTTGTCACTGAGGACCGATTTAATTGACTATTTAAGTAGTTTTTCTAAAAAAGTTTACAAATGCTAATGCTATAATGTCCGCTTCTGACTTTTCTTATAGTTCGTCAAGACAGGTAGTGAACTATGCCATGGGACATAGGTAAAGCCGCCTTGTCCAGATATAGAGTGTGATCAGAAGCAGTGTTGCGCCGATGGGTTCTTCACCTGTCACCACGCAGGACCTACATTATGACATCATGTGGGTCATCGGTGTGTGTCTAGCCGCTAGTTACCTCTTCTGGGGGATTAGGACCGTGACCATAAACCTACACACATTTACGTTAATAACGCTATGTAATGTTAATATAAGGTTGTAATGTTTTTGTCCTATTAATATTTAATATTTGAGATCCATATTATTGTAGGTAGATAGAATCAAACACAAAACACATTTTTGACTGAAAATTATGCAAGAAACACAAACAGGCGGAGATGTTGGGGTTCTTGTATTTTGTTATTTTAATAAGGGGTCAGCATTGTTAGTCCCTAAGTCGGCAGCTGGTTTGAAGTGTCCGAAGGTACGCGGCGACGACCCACGCTGGACCCTTCCTTGTTAATAGTTTCACGTTATGTTAATTTGTTCCAAGATTGTATACTTTTTAAGATGTAAACTAGTTTTGACTTCTGGGTTCTTCATTGTTTCGACTTTGCCCTAACATAAACCTTTCTATATCTTTTCAAATCATAATTTGAAAGCCAGATAAAGACGACCTTCTACTATTTAATAAAGATTTTTTATCCTAATTTTATTGCATTTGAACGTTTGGAAAAAATTGAAAATTAAAATTGTAAAACGTCAAAGCTTTTTATTGCATTCTTGTAATGAAAGTCAGTTAAACGATTTAGATTTATAGCTTTCTAGTACATTACCTTAGATTTACAGCGATAAATAGAAAAACTGTTAGCATGAAACGGTAAAGTGTAAAGTGTAAAACTTTAAATTTTTAAAAGAAAAGTAGGTAATTCCTTTTTAAAAATTTAAAGTTTTAAGACCGCGGTTTTCGAGCCTGCAAACAAATATAGGTTTGCTGGCAAACAAATGTCACGCCTAAAAGCTTGTAGGAATAGACGTCACGCTTAGAAGCTTGTGGAATTAGACGTCACGCTTAGAAGCTTGTGGAATTAGACGTCACGCTTAGAAGCTTGTGGAATTAGATGTCACGTTTAGAAGCTTGTGGAATAAGACGTCACGCTTAGAAGCTTGTGGAATTAGACGTCACCCTTAGAAGCTTGTGGAATTAGACGTCACGTTTAGAAGCTTGTGAAATTAGACGTCACGCTTAGGAGCTTGTGGAATCAGACGTTTCGCTTTGTAGCTTGTGGAATTTGAAATACGCAGAATATGTTCGATCACCAGTATTAAATGTATTCGATTTACTTGTCCAGGTTCCTGAGCTATCGGTGTGTAGCAGAACTCGAAAGATTAGGTACTAGATATTTTTTTCGTTGTCTATGGAAATCTTATGTGAAAAGTATCAAAAAAATACGGAATTAAAAACATGGTGAAATAAACATTCAAAAAAAAAACACAGAATTTTATTTTAATATTTATGTAATAAAACTAAGCCTCCACGGAGATGGAAAATGTTTAATTTATAATTTCATATATTTTTTTATTTAAATCGTTACGTACGAGACGTAGCAGACGTCCCAGAGTTCGTAATTCACTCATGTCAATGAGTGTTACTGATCTGCAGCATCCTTGCGGCCCGCGGACCATCCATCAAGATTATTGGATGTTACCTTTATACGTACCTGACAAGCTGAGAATCCTGGATCACGTGCTCATGGATATCTTGAGCCTGTACTGATTGATTAATGAAGACTTGTACCCAAATAGTTTACATTAATTAATTTAATTCTAAGTTTTTCAACGAACAGACTTCAATATTTGTAATTTGTTTAGATAAGTACGTAACGTCATCCTTAACAAATATGTTAGCTGACAAAGTTGAATGTAAATGATAGTTCAATCGAAAAGGCTTTTAAAAATTATAAATCTCCTGCAGGAATAAATACGTATAAAACTTGTTACAGTGTTCAGGCATCAGACATAAGGTCCAGTTCATTTTGTCACACGTGATCATAAAAAACGGCTTCCATATTACCAGCCTAACGGAAACGCTAAACTGCGTTTTATTACATTCCAACCTCTCAATATGACCGCCTTTCTTTGAAATTACGTCATAATATTTTCATTATGAGTTATTTTATCGTCATACGAAAAAAAGGGAAAATTATTTTATTTAAAAATATAGAAAACAAAATATGCCTATAAAAGGCTTCGTCTACTTTATATAGGCATATTACAGTACTACAAAGGGTTAGATTGGTGTTTATGAAATTTAATTATGGTGTTTTTTTTTTCTGATTTTTTGAACTTTCCGTACAAAATAAAGAATATAATTATTCTTTCGGTTAAAAAGTAGGAAACAAAATGTTGAACTTTGAAAGCGATTAGCGCAAAGTATGCTCCTGAAAAAAGATTATTTACAAACCTTAAATGCGATTTTGAAGACCTATCCAACATGCCACAAAATGGGGTGTGCACAAAGGAAACAATTTTCATTTCATTCAATGAAAGTACTAACAAAAATCTCAAATTTAATATATCTATGACGGTTCATATTAGACAAGACACCTTCCTCTAAAATTTCATATAGAACGATTATTATACGGATATTAAGAAAGTACAAAGGTTCCTTACACACACCGCCATCGACAGGGAATTCAGCCTCACACCTAAAAACTTAAATGGTCGCGTACAGTGCGGTTTCAGAGAAACTTCCTCACGCAAACGCTTGGGTTATGGAATGAGCTCCTAGCCAAGGCTTTCTCTACAGGGGTTCTTAAAGAAAGAAGTTATTAGGTTTTCAAAAATTCGGCAACGCGCGTGTGATGCCAAGTGTTGCAAGTGTTCATAGGATGCAGGAGTGGTATTAAAAAAAATCCATTTGGCTACAAAAACTCAAAAATGTTTATCTGAAATGAATATTTAAAGTTATTATAAAGCGCAGGCCGGATATCAACCTATATACGTCAACCGGTCAATTATACTGGTTTTGGATGTGTGGGGGTGTGGTGCACGAGTAGGGTAAAAGCCGGATAGTTGCTTCGGTGGGATACATGCCCCGGTTGTTCATAAACTATGTTACGATTATAAGTTGTGTTAGCGCTTTACAACAATAAGTAGTGACCGCCCTACAGCCTCAGTGCCGCGTAAGCCATCGGAATAGGGGCACTGGTTTTGTTCGTGTCAGCAAAAATCTTCCGCGGCGAAACTTTGACGGGCGTTATAATTATCTTGGTAAGTAGTTTCTATTGAATATTTTTATTACTGATCGTGGTTTCAGTCATTTTTTTGTTTCTTTGCATGCATTAGAGTTTTAATTACATTGTTTATTATGTTTTATTACTAAATATTTTTTATTTATTTTGCAAATAAATAGGGCAAGTATCCGCATCAAAAAAGAATAGTCGCCTTACTTTCTTTCGCGGATAGTTGCCCCTAGAGTGACTAAAACATTTCTTAACAAGCAAAGACGGATTTTATTTTTTTGTTGTTTTTTTCGATTTTACTGTGACTAAACTAAACTATTTAAACTATTAACTATTAAAACTATCTAAACTATTTTATAATTTTATTTAATATTTAAACTTGTACTTAATAAAACATCTCAGTAAATTATAAAGACTGTTAAATAAATAATAAAGATTACTTTAATTAATATAAATTTATTTCTATCCAAAATAAAAATCGTACCAAGGTTACTTACTTTCCCCGCACAAGGCAAGTATCCCCCGAAGCATTTTCGACGCTAGGCTACTATCCGCCTTAGTAGGCAACTATGCCTCTTCTGAGAGATGAAATAAATCAGTATTTACTCAAAACCATTGTTGATTTCGTATACAAAAATTGGCTTTTGTAGAAGATAAAAGACCTATGTTGTGAGATACATACTGAATATTTTCAGCAAGTTCATATTTTAAGAAGAATAAAGCTGTTTCGAAAAGTGCGGCAAGTATCCGGCTTTTACCCTACGTACGTGTATGTGTGTTTATACATATTTGGATAGATATTGTGTACTTGATGGCTTGTTTCTTGCATGGCTGATTGGTAACAGGTGTGCATCCGGGAGTTTCTTGTCACCTCTCCTCCCCTTAGGCTAGTTTCCGAAGTGATGGCAGTTTAAATGTTGTGCATTTGTTGCCATGTCTGTTTGTATGTGTGTGTGTGCATGTGTGTATATGTGCGTGTTTGTGTGATGCACCCGTTCGCGTTCGCTATCAGATAGGACTTATCTAAGTTAATTAACGTATAGTTTCATTTTATATATCTTTTATATGTTTTTGTATATTCATATATGTGTCTCTGTGTGTACATATGAATATGTGTATATATGAATATGTGCATGTATGTTTATTTTATTATATCTTTAATATGTATATGAATACATAAATTTATTTTTAATGTTTGTAAAATGTAAATATGTATGTCTGTTTATATGTGTATGTACGTTTGCTGCGTTTCTCAGTGTGTATGATATATGAATATATTTTTCTCGGTAGTGACTTTAATACCCACAGTCACAGAAGAATTGAAAACTTTTAACGTATCACATGGTGCACCCCTTTGCAATCTAAAAAACAAAAGGCAATTATTACTCGAAGTTTGATTTTTTTTATATCAAACTATTTACATTGTAAATCTTGTTTATAAACTGTTTTAATATAAAATATGTATTTATTAGTTGATTCACTATGATAATTATAATGTTTCGTTTGTGATTTTACAAAGAGTACCTATTGGACGCTCGCAATAAAACAGTATTGTTATTAGTTTGTAAAGCTAGTTGTAGTTAATTTAAGGTGCGATTTGTTGACTGCTTCAATGTGTTTAACGCATAATTCTGCCAAGTTAAAAAGACATAAATTCTGGATTACAGCATTATGTACATTATGTCGGTCAACAAAACGTCTCTTTACTAGACAATTCGAAAGTGTTGAATTTGAATAAAAAGATTTTGAATTTTAAAATTAATGCGTTCTAAATGTGCCAAAAGTAATCGGTTCTTGCATTGTCAGTATTTTCGTAGAGTAATTAACTACTATCGCTAGCGAGAATCAAGTGCGGAAACTCATGGTTGACGTATTAAAAACGATTTTGTAATATTAAAAAAACAACAAGATACTTGCTAAAAGTTTTAAATTGCTTTAAAAAAACAGAACTTCAGAGAATGAATAAAGATGATGATATAGTTTCATGTAATTTATAATAACGACACGGTTCCACATACAAGAGGGTGGTGGCAGAAAACGGTTGCTGAGGAGAAAAACTGCATGACCAAAGTCGTGATGAGTGTTTTTCTTGTAAAGCAAAATAATGCAATAGTCTTTAACTGAATGAAAGTCAGAATATCCATTAAAACAGTGTTAATAAACAAATACAAGGGGTGATCAAAAAGTAATGAGAACGACATAATCCTTGGTATTTTGGGACTCACAAGGGATATTGTTGATTGATTACCTGGATCGTGGAACCACTATTACAGGCCAATATTATGCAGCTTTAATTCCCAAGTTGAGGAATGCCATCAAAGAGAAAAGGAGAGAAGAGAAAAGGAGAGGGAAACTTCGAAGGGGCGTGCTGTTTCATCACGACAATGCACCCGCGTACAAGTCGGCAGTTGCGATGGCTGCCATTCAGCAAGCTGGCTTTGAATTGGTTGACCACCCCCCTTATTCACCAGATCTGGCGGCTAGCGATTTTAATCTGTTTCCCAAATTCAAAAAATACTTAAGGGGAAACAGGTACGAAGACGAAAACGAAGTAATGGATGCCGTGGAGAGCTTTTTGCAGGACCAAGACAAAACTTTTTTTGTGGAAGGGATTGAAGGCTTGGAAAAGCGCTGGACTCTGTGTGTAGAAAATACTAGAAAGCAGGAAGGAACTAGGAAACTATGTAGAAAAATAAATTATTAAGTTATCAATAGTCATTATATTCTATCTCATTCTCACTACTTTTTGATCCCTCCTCGTAACTAGTGAAAGTGAGCGCAGTAGCATTTATTTTATATTTGAATGGAATATTTTCATTGAAAAGCGTACACACTTTTTTATGCTTATTTTTTCTGATTTGTCTATACTAATATTATAAAGAGGAAAGATTTGATTGTTTGTTTATATTGAATAGGCTCCGAAACTACTGGACTTATTTGAAAAATTCTTTTATCATTAGAAGCCGATATTATCCCTGATGAGCATAGGCTTCTTTTTACCGCGGGAAAATGCTTCATTCCTACGGGAAAACGGGCAACAGGACAACGGTTAGTAAGGATTATCCTTCTGTACTTATCTTTTTTCATATAACTTCTAAACGGATTAACCGATTCGGTTAAAATTTTATATGGATATTTCGATGGTTTTCTGGATGATTTAAAAATACAATTGAACCCGGTAGGTAGCGCTGCTGTCGGTATGTCGACTACTAAACGGCTCGACTTGAATTTTTTTTATGTGTATTTCAATGGTTTCACAGACACGAATGTATTATGCCATTAAAGAGGAAAGATTTGATTGTTTGTTTTTTTCTATAATTGAGGAGTTGCCGTTAGAACTTACGCCGATAACTTAGCCGATAAGGCGCTGGCAGAAGCTAGTTAAATAGATAGATAGATTATTAAATAGCTATAGATTATTGAATTGTTAATTAAGCTAGTTAAATATATAGTTGGTCCCTAATAAATGGCCGACATAACACGTTTGAATGTGATTGGTTCTGTATTGCAATTTGTCTATTAATTCGCCTTCAGTATTGGCACATTGCATTTTGTCAATAATCCGACTCAGTTTAATTCCGACGCGCCATTTCGTAATGCCGCTCGCGCTCGTGCGGGCTTACCGCTTCACAATACGCGTGTTTTGGTTACTTCATTTGCAGTTTGATCTGATTAAATATATCAACATCTATCTAAACTACAGATATTTTCACACAGCAGGCTTATTCCATTACTTAATCATTAATGTAAATAAATATTTTCATAGCAGAGATGCAGTTAAAAGATAAACCTCGAGCCAGGGCTTGAACCTGCTACATCCATACATTCCGTGTAAGTGCTCTACCAATCGAGCTATCTAGGAACAAGTTTAGCCAGTGAAAATTCAAACTACATTTTGCCATGGATATACGCTCTTTTTGAACGACACAAACAACTCCTGGTGACTTATAAAGTCCTAGTACATCAATCTTACAAATACACAAAATCTTCATAGAATTAAGAAATACAATATTATGATAAACGTGCATAGAAATAATAAATATCAAATAAAATCTTTCTTCGTCTATGACTCCCTGAAGTTAGTCTTTGAAGAAAATATATCATACATAAATAACGGTATACGGTGGTGTCAATTTTCAATTTCAGGGGTTTCAATTTCACTTCACGTCCTAAGTGGCGGGGGTTCGAACCCCGGTTGGCGCGTATCAATAAGTCTTTTCTTAATTTCACAAGTGCACTGATTTATTTATTCACACCACTGGCTTTTCTGTGAAGGAATCGTGAGGAAACTTGGATAGGTCAAAAAAAAAACGTTTGTGAATTCCACAATCTGCACTGGGCCCGCGTGTGGACTATGGCCCAAATCACCCTGGATTATGAGGGTAGGCCGTGCCCCAACAGTGGAGACGTATGAAGGCTGGCAAGATATCATGCATGTCATATCTATGTATATTTTTTGAAGTTAAACTTCTTTAGCGGCGTTGTGCACTTTTTAGTGATGGGTAAAAAATGTTAAACTCGCGTCAAGACATGTGACCTGATCGAAAATTCGTACGACGGAGGGAGAGTAGGAGAGGAAGTATTGTATGGAAGAGAGGGGGCTCTTTCTACCGTGCGGCCAAAGTTCTGAAGTGTTAAATTTTTAATGTAATGTAATAAATTGTCATGTTTAGCCCTTGTTCCTGGTTTCAAACGGGAACATTAACCCGGCTCCTGGGGAAATAGAGACAACTCCTCTATTTCCCACTTGAGCGATTCTCGTCCGACGCGTCCTAGTCGCGGGGGTGGGCACCCCACACTACAGTAGGCCGTGGTGTTCGGGTGACGAAGTGCGGATGAGGACCCAGTGCCGCGGGGTATATCGCGGCCCCCTGCCCAGGGTTACGGGTGAAGCTGTGAAGGCGGAGATGGCGAACATCGGTACGGCGGATCAGGCAGAGGAGGCACAAACCTAGTGGAAGGCTGCCCTTACATATTAAGGGTCCAGGCTACACTGGAGCTCAACCGCCAGGCAGGGCGAGGTAGTAAGGAAGGCGGCGGAAGAGACAATGTCCAACGGTGGCTCCTAAGCTCTCCACGAGAGTTACTACCTTGGCGTCAGGCGGCAGCCGGCCGTAAAACAAATAAGCCAAAAAAATATCTCCTCACATGAATACGAACGCATAATGAGAAAAAGCAATAATATTAGTGCGTACCCCGTAAGCGACGCGAATGCTAAAAATGCGATACAAGATGCAACAAATACTAGGGCGGTAACATCTGCTGCTTACAAGAAACGAAGTGGAAAGGCTCAAAATCGAAGGACATAGGGAATGACTACCAGGTGATATATTACGGCACGGACAACAAAAGAAACGAAGTGGCCATAGTGCTCGACAACAACTTTAAGGCTCGAATAATAAACATCACACGTAAGAGCGATCGTTTAATGGCAATCAAGCTTACCCTGGATGACCAGCAGATCACCAATATAATTTTAGCTTACGCCCCCCAATCAGGTTGCACAGATGCAGAAAAGACTGATTTTTGGGATGACTTCGATGATGTAATACGTAGCATACCTGCAAATGAATACAAAATAATCGCAGGAGATCTGAACGGACATGTTGAAGCTAGTAACACTGCATATGAAAAGACTTTACACGGGGGGTTTGGGTTGGGCGAAGTGAATAAACAAGGATTAGAAATCCTAAGGCACTCTTAAACACATCTAATCACCTACAAATGCGCAGGAAAAGTCTCACAAATAGACTTTATAGTCTCAGACGTAACTGTGAAGCCTAAATTCAAGGATTGCAAGGTTATTCCAGGCGAGGCCCTAACATCGCAGCACCGGATACTTGTGGCTGTATACGACCTACCCAAACCCATTACAACAATAGTGAATAGATCCCCTAGAACTATGTGGGGGAAACTGGATGGTCCTAAAGGCGATACATTAATAGATGAGATGAGTAACTATCTGGAAGCTGTATTGGAGATAGATTATGACTGCGCTGACCATATGTAGATCAAATTTGAAGAACACTGTAAAATCAAAGCAACACAGATTTTAGGTACCTCTAAAGGACTTCTCCGCACCGGTAAAGACCCTAAATGGTGGAGTGAGAAGCTGCAAGAGACGCTGGCACCTAAAAAATCTCTGTTTAAGATATGGCAAACATCTCAATTGGAAGAAGATCGAATTTGCTATAATAAAGCGAAGAAACATGCAAAGAAAATTGCTGCACAAGAGAGAGCAAACTCAAACCAGGCTTTCTATGACGACTTGGAAAACGCCAAAACAGAGAATGAGGTACTGAAAATTGCAAAAACTAGACATGGATCTACAATGGATATTAAAGTAAATATTGTGCAAAAACCATAAACTTATCACAAACAACGAGCAGATTAGTGACAGGTGGCTAGAATACTATGAACAATTACTCAATGAGGAAATCTCACATGAAGAACCAGCCCCCTTAAAAGCTACACATGGCCCTGTAAATATAGTACACGAAAAAGAGGTAAAACATGCGGTCACCGCAATGAAACACCGTAAAGCATAAGGCCCGGATGAGGTGCCGGCAGACTTATGGAAGCGACTTAGCTCGCTAGCAGTAGCCTGGCTGACCAAGTTGTTTAATACTATCTTAATTACAAAAACTATCCCGGACTCATGGCGGAAAAGTTACCTCTTGCCGTTCTATAAAAACAAAGGAGATGTAGCAGAGTGCTAAAACTATAGAGGTATAAAACTTACTTCGCATACGCTAAAAATATGGGAACGGATCATTAACAAACGCATCACAGCTATCACCAAAATAACTTCAAATCAGTTCGGATTTACAGCATTTAAATCTACCACGATCAGAATCATGATGGAAAAACATAGGATCAAAAAGAAAGACCTACACCTAGCATTTATCGACCTTGAAAAGGCATTTGACCGCGTGCCACGAAAACTTGTTTGGCAGGCACTTCGAGCCCAAAACGTACCGGAGTACTACGTCCAGATTATTCAGGACAAGTACTACGGTGTGAGCACAAGAGTCCGTAGTCTAGCAGGGTTAAGCAAAGCTTTTGAGGTTAAAGCAGGCGTCCATCAGGGCTCTGCTTTAAGCTCCTTACTTTTAAATCTGGTGATGGACTACCTCACTAAAGACATACCCGCACCATTACCGTGGACCATGCTGTATGCAGACGACATTGTTCTTGCCTTAAATACCGCACAACACCTGCAGGAACTCCTCAATATGTGGACACAGTCTCTGGAGAAGGACGGCCTACGTGTAAGTAGGAGCAAAACCGAATATTTGAAATGCCCCTTCAGTGGAATCACAAAGGATGAGACTATACACATTCCGACAGTGACGAAGTTAAAATATCTAAGCTCTATGCTGACACCAGACGCAAACGTGAATGATGACGTCACTCACCGCGTAAATGTAGCGTGGCAAAAATGGAGAATGCTTACAGGAGTACTGTGTGACCCTCGTATGCCCGTAAAAGTAAAAGGCAAAGTATATAAGACTGCGGTTCGCCCGGCGCTATTGTACGGATCCGAATGCTGGACAGTGAAAAGGACTCACGAGCAAAAGATACATGTCAACGAGATGAAAATGTTGAGATGGGCGGGAGGCGTGACTCGACTCGATAAAGTACGTAACGAATATATAAGAGGCAGTTTTAAAGTCGCACTAATTACCCAAAAACTCACCGAAAACCGTCTCAGATGGTATGGACATGTCAAAAGAAGAAATAAGGACCATGTGGTACAGCTTGCACTATATTTGCCAGAACAAAGGAAAGGTAGAGGCCGCCCGCCCCTAACCTGGTGGTCAAAAATACAAAGAGACCTCAAGGAAGCCCATTTGCCTGAAAAGACAACCCAGGACAGATTAGCCTGGCGCAGAAGAGTGAGGAGACCCGACCCCAAATAATGGGAAAAGGGCAGGACGAAGAAGAAGAAATTCTCATTGTTGTGTACGATAGCGCAATAAATGAATATTGTATTTTACCACATACATGATACTACTTTTATAATAATAATTAAAGCAATTCGTGCAAAATTATTCCCTAACCATTCCAAAATATCAAAAATGCACAAGTACAGTTTGTACAGGCGAATTTTTGTTCTGAGTGGCAAGTCAAAGGAAAGCACCGGTCTAAGGCACGCCCGTGATGCGACCGCGCTTGCTAACACATGGTCAAGCATTTTGCGCATGCGCAAGGGGCGGTCTAGGTCTAGGTCTATACAACTTAGGTACTTTACGCTGGGTTGCCACTCAAAAACTTGACCTTGAAACAGAAGTTTCGGTGGGAGAAACCTTTGCAGGCCGGTCAGTATTGCTGATGTCTTGCTTGCTTAGCTTTGCGAGAGGAGGACATATAGACGCTGTCGTCCGCGTAAAGGGCTAGGCGGAGATAAAATAATCGCCTCTAAGAATCACCTCTAAGTGGTGGGGCTGGGGCCGCGATAAACTGCTCTACGCGTTCTGTAACTCCTAACGTGTGGTCAGAGTCGATAATGGGGTTCGGTTTAAATTGGTCCTCAAAGTGGTCCGCAAAAACTTCCGCACGTTCCGCTGCATGATAATGTTAATTATCTGACGGGCCAAGCGCTATAGAGCCGTGTCATCCTCACTTGCTTTAAATATCGCTTGGTCCCACGACTGATGTCTGAAACTGGCAATTTCAGCCCCGATGAGGCCCCATTAAATTCTGTACCAATTAGCTGGCAATTAGCTGAAGCAGTACCAAGATACTGCTTGATCCAGCTTAGACAGTTCATCTATGTAGGCCACTACCATGCGATACTCCAATGGCGACTTGGAAAAAAATCGCACCTCTTTGAGTAGAAACGAAACGAAACGTGGACATCTACTTAACCTGTCGGGTAAAGGAGGTACGGGTGTCGGGGTAAGGACTGACGTTTTACCCCATGACCCGGGCAAGTCTCGAGGGTGAGCGCACCCTCGGTGATTGTTTAAAGAGGGCCTACTTTTCAGGCCCTCTGTCGGCATTATAGTGGCCACTTTGTGAAAGTGGCGAGGAGGAAACGAAATAAAAACAAACGAAAAAATAAAACAAAAAAAAAACGAAAAATCGAAAAAACACAAGTGGAGAATGAAAAAACAAAGGTGATTGGAAAGAAAAAACTAACTAAAATATGACATATACACATGTAACATATAAGCCCGGCTAGTTTTTGGGCGGGATTAGCTCCCTAGGGAGAGGTCGGCCTTCGGGTGGACGGGCGTGCAAAGGCGCTATGCCCCTTAGGTGGAGGTGGGTGCTATTGTCCGCCGCGTCAAACAACCGGGCGGCCAGTCTGGCGATAAGCTCACCTATTGGCTCTGCCTTTGTGTCCCTTGCAATTGTGTCATTGCGAACGTAGCGCGGAGCACCCGTTAATATCCTCAGCGATTTGTTTTGTACTACTTGAATCTTTTTCTTTTTAGTGGCGGATAGCAAGGCGTACCAAGCCGGCGCGGCGTACGTTAAACGGGACCTAACGTAGAGTTTGTATAGCCGGATTTTGGTTTTAAGTGGCAGGTCAGACGAAAATAATGGCCGTAGGGCCGCCCTGGCGCCAACCGCCCTGGCCGCTGCATGTTCAACCATTTTGGACATGCGCAGTCTGCGGTCGATAAAGCAGCCAAGGTATTTTACGCTGCTCTGCCACTCAATTACCTGCCCGCGGAATACAAGCGCTTTAGGTAATAGCCTCTGTTGGCCGGTTAAGATGGCTGCCGTTTTTGAGGCGTTTACTGCTATCCTCCACTTGTCAAGCCAGCACGGGAGAATGTCCAATAATCGCTGCATTTTAGCGGCAGCTAAGTGGGACTTACGGGACGAGCTCATGTACGCGCTGTCGTCGGCATACAATGCTAAGGTGACGTCCTGTATGCCTGGCGATAGACCGCTATCGCTAAGCGTGGGAATGTCATTAGTGAAAATCGCATACAACAGTGGGGAAAGGCAGCTACCTTGAGGGACCCCCGCTGAAATGGTCTTGGTAGGGGAGTTTTTATTGTCAACCGAAACAAAGAAACTCCGCCCCTCCAGAAAAGAGGCTATTATCCGCCCGTACATAGGGGGTAAATCGGTCTCAGAAAGCTTAAACAAAAGGCCGGCGTGCCAAACACGATCAAAGGCCTTCTCGATGTCGAGAAAGACCCCGACCGTGTACCTGCCTTTGTTCATCTCAAAGGCCATATGGTGTAAAACACGAGTAAGCTGAAGAGTGGTGCTATGATTACTTCTAAAGCCAAACTGTTCTGGCCTAAGATTGATAAAGGGTGATACCCTTTTCAATAAAAGTCGTTCGAACAGTTTGGCTATGTTAGAAAGTAACGTGATCGGCCGATAATGCTCTGGTTTCTGGCGGCTCTTACCAGGCTTCGGTATGACAATAATTTTGCCTGTCTTCCAGGTCGTGGGAAAGAAACCTGTGCGGAGGATCCCATTAAAAATACGGGCTAAGGCCACAAGACCTTTTCTGGGTAGCATCAAAAGGGCCGTGTTAGGAATGCCGTCAGGGCCGGGAGATTTCTTTTTGTTTAAAAAAGATATAAATTTTTTAACCTCCTTAGGGGAGATAAAATCGTCACCTCTAAGTGGGTCAGTGGGGTTAGAGAGGAGCTGTTGTATGCGCTCCTCAACCAATGATGTATGGGCGTGGTCGACAATGGGATTGGGCCTAAATTGGTCCTCGAAGTGGTCCGCCAGTAGGCCCGCGCGTTCCTCAGCTGAGTACAAACGGTTACCTAGCGTGTCTACGAGGGGGTGTATGGGTGCAGGGGTGTTGGTCATACAGCGAGCTAAACGATAAAGGGCGGTATCATTGTCGCTGGCCTTTGAAATTGTATTGTCCCAAGACCATTTCCGATAAAGCGAAATTTGGTGCGATAGGTCACTACCTAATTTATTTAGCTCTTTTTTAATTGACGGGCAACGAGTTCGGCACCACAGTTTGCGAAGTTCTCGTTTTTGGCTAAGTTTATTACGGAGATGTACCGGTAATAAACTTTTCCCCGAGGCTGTCTTGGCAGCTGTGGTGCACTGAGCAAGTGCGGAAGAGATAGCCGCGGTAAGCGCCTGGGTGGCTGTTTCCACTTCCTGTGGAGTGGACAGGCCACCGGGGGGGAGTTTAAATGAGCTTAGTAGTTTTTGGTATTTAGTCCAGTCCGTAATGTTTTTCATTGGTGGCAAAGGTTTGTCCCTAATAGAAACTCCGAGGACCAGTAAGATGGGGAGGTGTTGCGAGTCAATGTCATGGAGGGTTTCTAATGAGATGGGCCAACTAATATTACGAGCTAGTGCTATGTCTAGTACGTCCGGTTGAAATAAGTCCTGAGATGGATAATGAGTGGGGGAGCCGGGACCAATTACGACGTAATTGTGCGCCTCGGCATCATTTTTTAAATCTCTACCGTCTTTGGATGAAATTTTTGAACCCCATTGTCGGTGTTTGGCGTTAAAATCGCCGAGTATGAGTGTGGGCGTGTCGTCGGACATAATGTTTGTAATATCGCCGGAAATAAAAGGCACCTTAGGTGGCTTGTAGGCAGCGTAAACCTTGAGTTCGGTATTGTCGACTCTTAGTTTAATACCTATCGCTCGAGTTGAAACAAAGCTTGACAGGGGTAAACTTTCGTGGACAATGTCTCTACGAATCAGCACTGCTGTGCCCCTGTAAGCGATGTTATTCGTGGCGTTTATTTCGTCCCGCCTATAGACGAAATAATTGGGCAAACAAAGAGAATGCTCAGGGCGCAATTTGGTTTCGCCCAACAACACAATATGAATATCGTGCTGTTGGACTAATAACCTGAGGTCTGCGGTCTTATCTCTTACACCCCCCGGATTCCAGTATATCACTCTTAGATTGAAGAGAATTCCTGGACCAGGAGGTAAGTAAGTTGCTGCAGGCCGTGCAGTAGAGCGGGCAGCGGGTTTTGCCCGGCCGCGATGGCCTCAATAGCTGCATTAAGCGCAGCGATGGATGCTCTGGCTATGTTGATCGACAACGGCGGGCAAATAGCACCCCTGACGGGAGGTGCACGACCCCTGGGGGGTGGCGCGGGGGTGGCGGCAAGATTTGTGGAATTTATTAGATTATAAAAATTTACCTTACGGTGTGATGCGGTGGGCGGTACAAGCGGTCGTGCGGGGATGGGGGGTTGGGGGGGTTTAAAAAGAGTAGGAAGCGGGGCTTGAGATTGGGCGCGGGGGGCGGCCACAACGGTGGGCGGGGCGACAGCGGCGGGTGGGGGGAGCGGGGCGAGCGGGGCGACGGCGGCGAGCGGGGCGACGAGCGACGACGACGACGACGACGGTGGTGCCGTCTGTGCTACGACCGAGTTAAGCTCACCTGCGCTTTCTTTCTGCTTCCTGCCCTTTCCTCTGCGACCTCTCTTTCTACCTTTACTTAAGGGCTGCGTCCTGTCTGACGGCAGATTGGCAGGGGGCATTAGTGTTGGTCCCTGCGTGAGGTCATATTCTTGAGCCTCCATTACCGGTAAGGGTACCGGGGACTCTCTTCGGGGCGGCGGTGGCTTCGGGGCGGGGGGGGCACTTTTCACCCCCATCTTACGCGCTTCCCTCCTGTATAACGGACATGACCTGTCGTTAGCCGCGTGCTCTCGTTTGCAGTTAGCGCACGTTGGGGTCGCTCCTCTGTCGCGCTTGCAATCCGCGGTTGTGTGGCCCTCTCCGCAGCGTACGCAGCGGATTGGACGATGGCAGTTGGCCGATGAGTGGCCGAACGCTTGGCAACGATGACACTGCGCCGGCCCGGGCTTTGCCTTCCACGCAGTGATATTCACGCCGGACATGTTTAGAAGCTCCGTAATTTTGTAGACATTTTGGAGCTCACTGTGTTCGTGTCTGTTCTGTAGCTGTCCAAAGTAAATACAGTAGGGGCGACCTCTTGCCCCCGGGATCTGTCGAATATGCGATAGGGGGAAGCCCAATGCGTCCATTTCATTGGCTATTTCATCCAACGGCGCGTCGAGAGGGAGTCCTTTTATCGCCAGTTTTTGAGGTCTCTCGTTGTCCAGGCTGTAGCAATACCAGGACACGGTATTGTCCGCTTTCGAGACCTCGTCAATATAGGCCGCCACCACCCTATATTCTTCCGGCGATTGCGGCAGGAAACGCACGCCTTTGCCAAAAGGGCGCGCGTGCGGAGCGTGTTTCAGGAGGGAACGCAGCTTCTTTAGATGCACCGACCATTGTGGCAGATTTTCAACTATGATCGGTGGGTACCTGGCTTTATTTTCCGTAGGCTTTTGTGGCTGGTTAGGTGTAGGCGGGGCCGGGATGGCCGACACTTGCGCGTAGGACTGGCCGGTAGTTTGCGGTGAGATCGTATCCGTATCCATTTGTACGACAACATCGGTCGCTGCTACTTGCGGCGGGGTCAGTGTTGCGGCGGATACGTAGGTCGTAGTTTCCCTTGCTGCTGCGCGGGCTTGTTCAGCTGGGTCTTTAAGTGGGCTTAGCGAGAAAGGACGTACCTCACGACCCGTTGTCCTACGTGGGTCGCTTGTTGTTTTAATGGCGATCGACGGCGGGTGGGTACGCGGCGGCGGATTGCATGGCGTCGATGGTGACATCAATGAGGCGTCGCTGGGTGCCGACGCCGGTGGGGCGTGTATAACTATATCTGAACTAGCCGCAGGGCCGGCTGTTAACTTACGCGGCAAGACGCCGTTCGATGGAGGTGAGGCCTGGATGGGAGACAGCATGGCGGGGAGTTCTTCATCTTGAAAATACTCGTACTCGTCACCTGTCTCCGAAGTGGCGTAGCTCGTGGTGCCCGAGCGGGCTGAGACCATAGACGCAGCCGACGGAGGGCGCGACGGTGGGAAGGCTGCGGCGAAAGTGCCGTCGGCGGCAGTAACCTGTCCCGTAAAAAGGTTACGGGCCACTACTGCCGGTGGCTGAGAACGCGACCATACCTGTCGCTTCCTTACTCCCCGACCCCTGTTGGGGGGATGGCGGAACGGAGGGGGTAGCATCTGTAGGGTTGAAGACGCTGACTACAACGACATCCCTCGACGGGCACGCACAGAGGCGGCCGGAACCAGAGCAAATAAGAAAAAACACTTACTCCTATTCCAAATTGCCTATCGAGAGTGAAGGAGACAGCAGTCTGTTGCCTTCTTGCTCGCACACGATGAGCGATGACGATGACGCTTCGGCTCGAACGAGCACCCGCAACACACGAAACGCACGTACGCACACCGTCCACAAACAAAAGGTTTTTCACGCAGAGTGATTTATTCATAGGAGCAATTCAGAAAGAAACGAAGCGAAAGAAACAAGATACTCCAAACGAACGATCAAGCTGAATGATATGATATGTATATGTATATGATAGTTGAGTAGGCCCGGGGGCCGCGAGCTGAGCTACCTCGTAGCAAAACTTTGAGGAAGCTTACGCTGTGCTTTTTATTTATTCTCGCATTCGATACAAACTTTGCTTATGAACTAGCGCTTTAACTTAATTTACAGTCACATGGTTAAAGCTACACACTTGAAGAGTACACAACAAGAGCTTTCGAATGATTTAAGTAACATATTTGTGAGCTTTTGTAATACAAAGTTATGACGAGAATAGTTTAAAAGTTTTACATTTTAAGCCGTTTGCTAACTCGTTTCCTTCTTAAATCTATAATGTTTTATGTTAATATAGTAATATCTAGTTACAAGCTACAATAATAAAAAGGTTTTACACATTAAAAAGTAGAAAAAATATAAAAAAGTTGTAAAAGTACAAAAATGGCATTTTTTCCTAGAAAACCTATTATACTTAGCGCAAAGGCTATGTTTTATGCTTATAAGCTTTTACATATATTTTCAGTGTATGTATATACAGAAATAACACTGATTGAGACACATTATAGTATACGCATTATGTAATTTTTGTAAAATTTCCCGAGACAAAATGACATCGCACCTATCACCACGAGTTGTATACTTACTGTGGATGTAGTCATTTTGCACTTTTGTTACAAATTTAAAGTACGTCGTATGACGTCTACATGCAAATATATGAATACAAAACTTACGTGTTAACCTACGTTACAATTAGTTACGATGCTACAGAGCTATTTACAACAATTACTTATTTTTTTATTATAACACTACGCACGTCACACAATAATTCACTAGCTTCCAACCCCCGCCTTCAACAAATACGTTACGACTTGAATATCATTGGCATTTAAAACTTTTTAACAAAAACAAGAACTGACTTCAAAAAGAAGCACTAATAAGGTTAAAATAATTATTTCAAAAAATCTCATCAAAATTACAGTTTGAAGTTGAGTTCAGAGAAGAAGTGTCGTACGAGTAAAGTGTGTTATAAACTGTTAGAGAGATAGAAGTCGGTTCTTTTTTTGTAAAAAAGTTTTTATTTTTTTACTTTTAAGTAGTGACCGACCGAAACATGTTATTTTGCCGAAACCGATTCATTGTAGTTTCGGCCGAAACCGAAACCGAACCTTTAAAAAAAAAAAGTCCTTAAAAAGTCGAAAAAATGTTAGTAAGCCCGTTTTTTTCTAAAATTAATATCTCGCCGACCTATAATTACAGGTTTCTAATTTCAATGATTTATCACAATGAAATTTCAGCACAGTTACAGAGGTTCTGTTTGAAAATTTAACTACCCTATAAAGTAAAAAAAATACATTATTTGTAACACAAAGTTAGCGATTTTTAAATGGTGGTTTAAATAAAACAAATTTTTTATTAAAATATGATGCTCATTTATTTTTATTTATTCTCAGTTACTTACATTTTAATTATGAAAAAACTTACAAGGTACGATGTTGTAAGTTTCGGCGCGGCCGAAGGGTTCGGCCGTTTCTGGCCGAAAACGAAACTCGGGCCGGAACTTGATTTTTTGGCCGAAACTGGCCGAAACCGAAACCGAAATTTCGGTCGGACACTACTTTTAAGTGACCTATTGGCTTTTTTTTTCGTACACCAACAAAAACGTTGACAATCCTAAGTTCACAAGCCGTATCGAACCCTTTGCCTGCCTGTGTGTGTTCTACCGCTTGAATTATGGGATGTGTTCTAAGGATTTGGTCGAAATGATGCCCACGGCTAATTTCTACCATTGCGCCGCTCGCCATCGGCAAAGAATTCAGCCTCGCACCTTGGAACCTAAATTTTTACGTACAGTGTGGTTTTTGAGAAACTTCCTCCTGCGAACGCTTAGGTTGTGGAATGAGCTCCCTGCCAAGGTTTTCTCTGAGGACTACAGTATAGGGTTCTTCAAGACAAAGTTATTAGAATTTTGAAGGGTCGGCAACGCGTGAGTTATGCCTCAGGTGTTGCAAGCGTTCAGAGGCTGCGGTGACCGCTTACCATCAGGCGGGCCGCAAGCTTGTTTGCCACCTTAGTGGTATAAAAATATTACAAAAATCTCTTCAAGTGTGCCTATAACAATTTTACTCCTGGATCCCATCAATATATCCTGACCTGATGACCATGGGATCATGGGTAACCAAAACCTTCTCCAGAATGTAACAATTTCTGAAAACCGCATTAAAATCAGTTCAGCCAAACGCGAGATAATTGCGGACAAACATACATACAAACATACGGGTCAAACTGAAAACATCCTTTTTTTGTGAACTCGGTTAAAAATCAGCATCGGTTGTTGCTGATGCTGATATTTTCAATAACTAAATTAAATATTCCTAAATCAAGATCATTGTTAAAAGTATAGATAGAGCTACATTCATGAATCCATTTAAAATTTATAAAGTTTGTCTCTGTAAACAACTTCGTGGTGGACACAGTGACCTGAGCCAATATATCAATAACACACAAATATCCGCAGGAAGCAAGTTTCGTATCGTTGGGTGGGAAACGGAAAAAAATATGTAAATTCAACTTTTTATGAATTTTAGTGAAGTAGCTGCATAAAAAATCAAAAAATAAAGTCTTTCTGTTATTTATTATAAAAAAATATGTATGTTTTTACTTTGAATAGGTATAAGTGGGTAAATAAATGCTACAATAGTATCAAATTTCATGACGATAACCGGCAGATACCGAGACTCGCCGTAAATATTATTTTTAAGCAGAATCCAAAAGATATGTTTCAAAGCTGCAACTGTATCTTGCTGCCTAGTTGAAAGTCAACACACACTGTATAGTAAAAATAAGGCTGCAAATGTCTTAGTTTAGAAAAAACAGGGACAAGCATAATTTAATAGGTAGGTACGTACTTAAAAAAAAAGAAAGTGGCTTTTTCATAGTTGAAGCTCGCTAGTCAAAGGTAGACGATTTAACACGTTGAGTTGCGTAAAAATGTGCTTCGTGTTTATATTTTCTTGGTTTTTTCAGTGCCGGAAAAAAATACGAATGAAGCAACGTGTAAGTAGCATTATTATCACAACTTAAATGTATCTATAACCATCAGTACGTTTCCTATGGTTACCTTAAAATACTTAGGCTGTATACCTTTTTGTTCCTTTACTGATTGAGACCTATCACCATATTTTTTTAATATGTGTTCTTTGTTTATGAGCAATAAAGTATATTATTATTATTATTATTATATTATTATAGAGGCGACTCATATAGGTACTGTATTAAAAATCTTTGATTTTACCTGTATGTATGGACCTATGTATGTTTACGGTTTTATCCACAAAAAGGGTTAACCAGTGTCTGGATCCCTGGTCTTTGATTTTACTTATAGCTGGTAATCAATGACGTTTGTAAACTCACCTTGATCCAGATACACCGCATCAGAAGCAGTTGAGTGTTGCGGCGCCGGCGATAGGCTCAGTCCCTGTCACGCAGGACAAAAGTGGTTGGTGAAAAGAATCTGTCCACGACACAATGATTAGGGAATGTAACCGGCCGATGGTTTTCACCCGTGTTAACAAATTTAGGGCAAACCAACTGACTAATAATGTAGATCGAAAAATAAATATATTCCTTTAAACAGATTAGGAAGTAAAATTTTCTTTAAGAACTCATTATTTGATAGGTGTTGGTAACGCTCATGAATCATGCTGGACCGTGACGGATATACTATAATATCTTTAGTACCTGCCACTGGACGCTGATGTAATTAAAGATGAGGTTGTTATTAAAAACTTTGAATGATGGATGGTATACGACGTCTAGTCATGAAATAGGATACTCATTCTAAACACATTTATTTTATTTTGAACCTGTATGAATATATATATTTACTTTTATACTATCTACTTGCGATATATTAGCATGTCTTTAGTACGGATAAATGGTAAATATTATTTAATTAGTTTTTTTATACTAAAGGGTCGTTTGGCCGTTCAAAGAGGTAACGCCGTCAGTGTGATGGGCACATTGCCACTTGGAGCTAGATTGGACGAGGTGTTCTTTTTATGAGACAAGTTTCTTTTTTTATTTTTCTGATAGAAATACGACTATACTTTAAAATTTTCTTAAAAGGGTAAATGATTTGCGCGCTTGTTAGCTTGAAGGAATCGATTAATGAATGCATTTCAAAATGAAAAAATATCTTCTATCTACGTTTGATTCTGATTAGAATTTAGTCTCATAAATAAATAACAAGACTATTTGAGAAAACCGAAGGATGTGTTTATGCTGTCGGAAAATCGCTACGTGGATTAGTATTTCATGTAGCAATTCAAAACAGAAAACCAAACTTATTTTTTTAATAATAATAATATTACATTATATTATAAAGTTGTTCTTTTCCTTTATTTTCCTCTGTGTTTCTTTTATAACGCCACAGCAATTATTCTCGCGGCATATCACTGCATGCAATTTGTCACATCATTCTTGCATATAAAATTTTTGTTAAATTTTGTAACGAGATTAGGTCTTTCAGAAAGTAACAAAAGCTGCCTCGATTAGCTTAGGTATGCAATTGATACATAAGCTTGTACACTAAAAAGTATGTTAGTAAATTATCATTTTAACTACAAAAATAAGCTAAGCCATATTTATAAGCCGAAGAAAGTAGAAAAAAAATATATTCTATGCAGAGAAATAGATTACAAAAGTAATTTTGCTTAAGTATACCAAATAGTTTTACCAATTATTTTCTCAATTTCTACAGTTATTTCTAAAAATATCTCACTTACGATAAGTGGCAATAAATAAGTTCACCTGTCCGAGGGTGGCGGTGCCGGGTCACTGGGCCGATAGCGAGGGCGGATTGTCTTTGACTATAAATCAAAGTGAAGTGGACAGCACTGATAGTGAATTCTTTCTTAATCTTACATGTTGTACTTACTTTTTACCCAACTATTTCGGTGGATTATTAATTGAACAGTCTATGTAGTATAGCATGTTCATATGTTGCCATATAGCTCTGAGCTACTGATAATATTTGACAAATGAGGTGTCTTTAAATTCGTTTTAATGGTCTTGGTGTCATAGGCTATGTGACATCATAATAATTCCAAAATGGCGGATGTAACTTGCATATTGTGGGAAATATAAAAAATATATCGAGTTTCGAATGAAATGCTTTTGTATAAAGATTCTAAAATAAGAAAAATACCACTTAAAGTCGGACACCTTTAAGGGGAAGAGCAATATCTAATCATCATATTGTAAGCTTACTTTGGTCCACTGCTAAACCTACGCCTCCCCGTGGCGCGCCACTTCTCGCGGTTTCCCGCCTGTCGCAGCCAACTACAACCAGCCAACCTCTTAAGGTCCATTGAGAGGTACAGGACAGTATATATAATAAATATAAGTAATTCCTAACATAAAATGTAGTTTTGGCCGCGTATTAAATCAACGTGTGTCCTCATGTTGATGACAAACAAGACATAGATTTTTTTATGATCCCCCTTAGTTATTCAAATGAACCTTAAATGTATTTTCAGCACTGTTGAGAGATAATTACACAATAGAATTTCAGAATTATTACTATCCAGACAAAATCGAAACGCTACTGTGTATCACAATCACAAAGCAAACCCGAACGGTCGTTGAACAGGCGTCGATAGCACGCGTCCGACAAATTACTCGTCATTTGACCAAAATGAGTCATACATGCAGGCGACTATCCGATTAAACGACCAAATTAATCGAAAATTTGCAAAACGACCAATGAAATTCAGCCGGCACCGTCGAAAATGCGTGGATACGCAATCGATGCAGCTAGTTCGTTTATTTTAAGCTTTCAAATAGTATCGCAGGAAAAATTTATATTCCACTTCTATAAGTTTCTACTTCATATATTGCCTTTTCCAATCCTGACTTACTTCTTTAATAGTTCGTAAAGAACTGGCAAAGGGAGTATAAAATACTCACCCTGCGCTTAAATTTTATCACTTAAAAACTGGTAATTTACGATTTATGAGACTTATATAAAGCCATCTTAGTCCAGATACATTTTATCAAAAATAATGCTGGGCTGATGGGCTCACCACTAGGGAATGCAATCTGTAGCCGAGAGCGATTCGAGATCTCGCGTGTTAAAGCTAGTGTCGAGATTGGGAATTCGAGATCTCGTGCAAAACTGAGTCTAGATTTCAATATTGACGAGATTGGGAAAAAAGGGGTGTTTTTTTCCAAAACCAAACTTTAATCATACAAAACATTTGGACATTACACACAGCATATATATATATACTTTTTGTAAATGCGTACATTTTATACTTAGAAAACACCCAGTCTCAAGACAACACAAATAATAAATGTTTGTCTTGTGCGTGAATCAAACCCATGCCCCTGGATGCAGCAGGCAGGTAATTTTCCACTGAGCTCCGGAGCCGAAAATTACCTAGAATAATACTACTTTGGAATTTAGTTACTAGTTTCACTTCATTAAAACTACTAATCAAAAACAAAAACTCACTGATCTTAAAATGATGAAAGTAAATAAAGAAAAAAAATTCAAGTACATTAATTATGGTTTTTAAAATAGCTTCTGAGTAAGCACAGAATACCTAACGTGTCATCTGCTAATAGTATAGGATCCCGATATACAACGACCTTCACTGAGATGTTTATTTGATGAAACGTATTTTATATTTAATTTAACATGTCAATAAATATATTGCAGGATATGATTAATTAAAAATAGCTAAAAAGGTTTTACTTTTGCTTTATTATAAAATGCTGCCGTGTTATATTTTTTATTCAAAAAGGTCACTTTTTTATAACACGGGGTATGATAACCTACAAATTCAAGTGACACACTGGGTAGCTCAACAACATTGTATTTAAAGTTTTTTCTTTTACGAAAAGCTAACTTTAATACACAGTTTTTAAAAGTTTTATCATTAAAATTAATTACATAATTATCCGAATCACACAAAAAACACTTTTTTGCCGTTTTTTTCAACAACAAATAGTAGCACGTTTTTTCAATTGTAACTATAGCGACAATCTACTCCAAAATGATATACAGCATATACGAGTCTATCGCTATCCTTTTCATTTTCATGCATGCGCACTACCTTTCTTTAAATGGACGCATTTTAAACAGCTACTATGCTGTGTCCTCTTCTATCGCATGGGATGGCCGGTTGGGACCTCTCAGTTGCAGCAATATTTAACTTTTCAAAATTCGACAACCGGAATTCGGGACTGATTTTTAGCAGGCAACCCTATACCACCGTATTCAAAATAAAATAATCTTTATTTTCATTTAATTTTAATTCAATAATCGGACCGGTGCGAAATTCTAGTAACGATTTACCTGTTTATACCTGGCTACCCGAGAGTTGTGACCGGGAAAAAATAGGCAACCTAACGTTTGCATATTCTATGGGCTTCATACTTTCGATTGGTATAGAATTTGTCTAATAAACAAACCGGTGAAATGTAAAAAAATTTTTTTTTATAGTTTTTAATTAAACATATCCTGGACTGAATTTTTTTAGGCAACCCATATGCAATATATTTATTGACATGTTAAATTAAATATAAAATACGTTTTATCAAATACACATCTCGGTGAAGGTCGTCGTATATCGGGATCTTAGACTATAAGCGACACCTAATATCTGCAGCTAAATAACCTGCGGCTGAGAAAGCTCGTTTGGCTTTCACGCTGGTAGGGACTACGGTAAGTCAGAACATGACAAATACGCGCACTCTCAGTCACAAAATCTCAATCGATATTGTAGAGATCTCAGACGAGATTACAAAAACGAGATTGCCTATCGTCGAGATTGAACATCGAAAAAATGGTTGAGATCGAGATTTCATTCCCTACTCATCGCCTGACACGGAAGCTTAATATAATTGGTTGGTGAAAATACTGTACTGAAAATAAATGAATAGCCGAACTCTTTTAGCTCATTTGAAAATAACTTTAGATATCAGGAAACAACTTTTTTTTGTACTTATTCCATTTCACATAGCGTTGCGTTGCGTAATCGCAGTGTCATTTTGTTTCTGAAAATAAAATATGCTGCGCTGTATGCTGACAAACTCCAGCTATATGTTCAAGCTAAAACTAAAGACATTTTCCCAGCAGTTTAACAAATTAATTGTGTATTAAACATTGTTAAAAACTGCAGATAATCCAACAAAATAATTATCAGTTACAATCGTCAGCTAGCCAAAATTTATTTTAATGCTTTACCATCCGTTTTATTCGATGGAACATTGGATGGAAACAATATACCTTTATGCGATAACTTTAAGGATCTTGGAGTTTGTATCAACACAGAATTGAACTGGAACACCCAAATCAAAGAAGTCAGTCGTAAAATAACTAGTACCTTACGTCAACTCTATACATTAAGTAAGTACTCATTAGTAATGCAAATGTGTGTTATGCTGGCTTAACTTCTAATTTTAATAAACCAAACCGCCCCCAAAATAAAAGAATTCGTTATATCTTCGGTACAATCGTAATCTGTACGTAATACGATTTACGTAAATATAACTACATATTAAAATCCCGCGAAAACTTAAATATATGTCGATCCGCTAAGGCAAGAGCCCGCAAGAGATAATTTTAAACTCTATTCTATTCTAAACGTCTCTAATTCACCTATTTGAAGTCTCGATTCTAGTTCATTAGTTCTTTACGCAAAAGTTTGCTTTGTTAATCTCACAAAAGTTGTATGGAACGCGCTTCCTAAAGAAATTTGTAGAGAACAGAATAATAACACAAGGCAACAAGGATTTTGTTGCTCCCAAAATATGTTTTATTTTGCATTTATTTAAGCCAATATTTTACAATAAACACCACGAAAAGTTATCGTTAGCTCATATTTTTAAGATAAATGAGATCAAATTGTCAAAAATTGATGATTTTGGTAATTTTACATATTCTGTTTTTATCAAAAAAAAATTGTGTCCATTCCAAATAAGTTGAACTATTGTATTTTTTAATGTGTAAAATTGGAATAGTTTCTTTTATTTTTACCGAAGTTATCAATTTATTACCAAAATGTTTTCTTAATTTATGTATTGCAGCGAAACGACCGTTATATTGCGGCGCCGCTTCCCCTGTCGCACGCGATGTGTCAATCTTCACTCAACGTTACGAATTGTCTGAACCTTTAACTATCGAGTTAGGTAATTAAATTTCAAATGTAGATATTAAAAATATAGTTGCAACACCGAACTGTAACCCCGATTTTGTTATTATCAAGTGTTATCAACAAAATCTAATAACAAGATATATGTTAGTTACTTAGTTTTATAGATTTTAAATGACGAGCGTACGTGATCTCTAGCTCGCACCTTTACTTCTTCAGAGTCCGGAAATTGTAAGTCAATGGAGCGATCGAGGGAGTTCGCTCAAGACATTACTCTCCATCGGGTGACAAATTGGTGCTCGTTACTTCATAAGTAGATGCTCTTATATATATTTTACATTAACATAATTTTTCGAAATATAATTTAATTCAACGGTACTTGTTGTTTCATTTTCCGTCTGTCTGAGCAATTTCCGACGTTTTTATTTAAAAAAAATTAAGATAAGTCGAATAGATGTTATAGATGATATTTAATATCTTATCTAATAATAAAGAGTGCTCAATTGGTATAGCTTATGTTTACTATTAAAAACTGCATCGAAGCCAACCCAAGATTGACACCATAACTTATGATTATAGTACCATAATATAATACCAATTAATCGCCATTGGTATAGTTGAAGTAAGTAAAAGTATACTTAACTAATATTTTGACATGAGGCTAGAAATTTTTTTTTTGTCGTGGTAGAAAATAAAAATTATGGGTAAATTGGTGAACGGTTTGTGAATTTACAAAAAAATAAAATCGGAAGCGATTTTCGTTGGGTTCTAATTAAAATCAACAATTATTATCTTTCAATGTAAACGACGGGAAGCAAGCGCTACCTATATAGTTGTATTCAACAAAGATTTCGAATTTAAGATTTTATTTCATTTTTTAAAAAACTTTTTTTTTTTGAAAAACGTTTTCTTATGAATTGTATCTGTACTAAGAGGCATATATTGTCCTATATGTTTTAAATTACCAGCTTTACAAGACCAGGGACAAAGTAATATTCCTCTATTGCCAATTCCTGACGAACTATAAGACAAGACAGGATTGGGTAGGGGGAATGTGGTGGTAATTATATAAATGAAAATGAATGAAATTTATATAAAGATACTTTAACTAGATAATAATTTTTTATCCCCGTACAAATAGGGGTTGGTGTTTTTTATCGCACCCCCATATGGATTCGATTACATCAAATACTTATTTTGGCCCTATACTAAATATTTTTTTTAAATAATTCCCAATGTTAGGTAACGGATATTATTTTATGTGTTTCGAATAAAGGTTCCCTAATTTTTTAATTTTACCTAAATCTTAACCACTACCTGTTTTAAATTTGTTTTAACATGTTTTGATTTTTGATTATAATTAACTTCTGTAATATTTTTATTTTATCAATTTTAATAACATTTTTATATTATAACATAGTAGATCAGTAAATTGTATACATATGATTAACAAATCTAATAATTGTACAACTATGTTTTGTTGCGTTAGGTGCCTATATAAACTGTAAGCAACAAGGTACAGCAATAAATAATAAATACATAATTATCTTAAAAAAGCTGTACACTATTTAAGGGGTTTAGTCTCTTATAATATTTTTTATTTTTTATTGTAATTATATTACCTCTGGGAAACAGGCGTGATTTTATGTATGTATGTATGTAATTATATTTAAAAGCATTGTTACTCTACGGAAACCTTAACATACAATTTAACAGCCTTTATTGAAAATAATAACACTAAATAACGGCGTAGACATAAATCTCTCATGATTATTCAACGGCAAACAAAATTTTCCTGTATCACTCAATATACCTACTTCGCAGTACCTTGTCGTACACTGTAAGACATCAACGTTCTTCACGACTCATTAGGGTTGCTCCCGGCAATAAAATAGACATTATGTAAAGTGGTACAATTACCGCGGTGACTTGACAAAAAAATGTTTCTTTGCGCGTTCTCCGAGATGGGCTGCAAAAAGTAGTAGGTAGGAAAGTTAGGGTTGCTACTAACAAACACGGATTATTAAATATTTGTATTATTAAATATTTTAAGGATATGGTACAAGAACAGATATAAATTTCCTATGATTATGTTTAACTTAGTATAGGTACTTCGCAGAACCATTGCTATACATTGCACGGGACTAGTACTCCTCATGATTCATAACAATAGACATTAAATGAAGTTGTGTAATATTACCATAATGAGTCCAGATAAAAAGGTTTTCTTGAATTTCTTTTCAGATGTACTGCAAGGAATAGGAGGTGGTAATATTAGAGTTGTTAGTACCTCAGAGAACACAGAAAGGTTTCAAAGATATGGCAGGTACTAGAAAACTGTTGCAGATTGTAGAAGTAAGGTATCATATGTCAGGAAGGTAACAGAAAAATAAGATAAGTTAAGATAAAGTTTATTGTCAAATATTTTTTAAAAACCTTAAGTAACATTGTTGACACTACTATTACTACACTAATTTTGACTTATAAATATATGTTCTAAATAAACTAAAGTGTCATTTCATTTATTTTAATACCAACAGCTTAGGTTTGTTGCCTTGAACATTTGTTTTAGCCCTGAACTTTAAACTAGGTAAACCTGTATTATTGAGTCCAGTGTTCCTTCGCATAGTTGAAGATCAGTAAAAATAAAAGGAACATATTTCACACTGCACCATCTTGTCCTAAACTAAGCAAAACATAAACTATAGGTAACAGATTAACTGATAAAAATACTTATAGACTTTTTTGTAAGTAATTGCATATTGTACCTACATAGATAACATCCAAATTTAGAACGAATCACATTAATGTTTTTTCTGTGTTTCTTCTACCAACTGAGTCACGAAGAGAGGTAGGGCCCAGCGAGTACTCGCTTGAATAAGCTGCCTGAACATTAAAGCGGGGCATAGCGAGTCTTTGCACGAATGAGCAGCCTGAACTGGGGAAGTACCTTCACCTTACAGATAACTGCTGCCATTCATGTTCAAATTTTCTGGTGTATTCAACAGAACGAAGCATTATTCACGTCAGGGCAGAGGTTGCTGCTTTAGAAGTCGCAAGTTCGGCCCCATATGGAACACTGCTGCCATCTTTGGCCGGGTGCACCCGGATACCAGTTAGGCCCTTTTGACTCGGTTCAACAACGGGCTGTGAGAATTGTGGACGATCTCTAACTCACATGCCGTATTGAGCCCTTAAGTCTCAGGAGAGACTTTGCCTCCCTGTGTGTGTTCTACCGATTGTACAAAGGATGTGTTCTTAGGAATTGTTCGGAATGATGCCCACGGCTACTTTCTATCATCGCACCGATCGCCATCGGCAGGGAATTTGTTTTCACACTTTATAACCGAAATGTTTGCGTATAGTGCGGTTTTAGAGAAACTTCCTACCACGAACGCTTGTGAAATTAACTCCCTGAAAGGACTACAGTATGGGGTTATTCAAGAAAGAAGTTATTGGATGTTTGAAGGGTCGGCAACGCGCGAGTGATATCCCTGGTGTTACAAGCGTCCATAGTCTTTGGTGACCGCTTACCATCAGACTGTAAGCTTGTTTGCCACCTTGGTGTCATAAGAAAAAAAAAACGAATAGAAAAACTTAAATATACCTACTTTTTTTTACATATATATCATACACATGTGAACACTCTGACTCAAGACAAACACTATTGTTTATCAAAAAAAAGTTTGTCTAGTGCGGGAATCAAACCCACGTCATCTGCACAGCAGCCGGCCACGCTACCTACTAGGCTGCAAGTAAGTCTTGTATTTACTTTGTATTTAACAAAGCACATAACTAGTTACTTAAAGTAAAACTGAACCCGGTTTTTTTCCATACAACGTTCGGTGCACTAAATATATGTATATCTGTAACTAAACATTTTGCTGCTACTATATATTGATATATTCATATAATTGAAGCAAAATACATATTCATTCATGAAATGCCAGTGATTTATTAAGTAACCAGAGTTTTTGTTGATTTCACACAATAAATTAATTCAAATAAAACGTTTGTCATTAAATGGATGAATATGATGTTATGATGATAATAACACGTTTTGAGTAGTGAATGTTTATATTTAAGATATATGTAGGTTGTATAAAAATGTTTCGGATTTACCTTATAATGTCTAGTCACTATTTAATTTTAATTTGTTTATTTACTACTTTTAAGAGGGTTAGTTATTACTTACCAATAACATATAAGTTAAGTTCTATGGGCGGCATTTAGAGCTATGACATCGCATAGGCATTGAAATTGTTCTGTTCACCAAATGTAAACAAACAATATGGCCGTTTACTATTTGGACAGCTCATTTACTGTTCTACCTCCAAAATTGTGTAGCTATTGCGTTGAATGCGGTCCAAAAGTGACGTCATAGCGCATTGAACAGAAAGATCAAATGTGCGAATAGAGAGCACTGAGTGCATTCAATGCGTATAATGTTTGTTAACAAAACGCCCCTATTATTTCAAAGAATTTCCTTTTTCCTACAGTTTGTTTATTTGTGACAACCCTATTGCCCAATATTGAGAAAAAAGTTACCACGAACACTTAAGACGTCATTTAGAGTTAGGAATTAACATAAATAATGACGTCATATTTCAGTTCCCGCCGCGCCGAGTGCCGCGTCATTAGCGGTCGCGCTTAGCTCAAAATATGAATTGCGTATAAAGTAGTCGTTTATTGCACGTCTCAAAGGTGAATCGACTAGGGTTATGATTTTAAGCATCATTTTTTCTCAAATGTTTATGTGTTGTAAGTTAAGAGCTTCAGATACTTTAAAGTCGTTTTATATTTATTTTACAGTTAAACAAACCATTAAAAGTAGATGTATGATGTGTTTTAGTAGGTAAGATATTACATAAAAACTACACACAGTGGCTTATCAGCAGAACATAAAAAAGCATGATTTATTTTATTTTCAAATTGAAAAATCAAACCTATTTTTTTTGTAACACGTTTAAAAGGTATGTAATTGCAACATTAAAACACGAGCAATGAGCAAAACTTATATAATAGTGTGGTGCAACACTTTTCCGCTAGATGGCACTTTATTAATAAATAGATGACATTCCGTGTTTTCTGCGTTACTTTCAGTATAAAAGCCATATAATACTTACTTATACGTGTGTTTGAGTGTACAAAACCTTTTAAACCTTATAAAGTAAAAAATCCTCCACATCCTCTGCGCCAGAACTCTGAGTTGAACATTATTTGAAAAGCGTTTATTCCTACAACAAAAATATATGACGATGACGCTTGCTAAATATGTTTTAGTTGTGTTGATGAAATACTTGTTATATAACCATTTTTACAGCCTTCCTTTAAAATATTGCAACAAGAATCATATTTAGTCTCATTAAAAAACCTTCGAAACTTATGAAATGGCAAGCTACAAAACTGTGATAGATGGACAGATAGACTTATTACAATGATGCTTTGTTATAAAGACAGCTATAGTCTGAATTGTCAACCCTCCCGAGGAAGTCCCGAGGGCCTGCAGCTCGCCTAACTCCCCCTCTCTGACATCACACCGTCGCGTCGCGTCGTCAGCAAACGGTTAATAGCTTTTTGATTGAGCTTCAATTACCTTAAGCATAAGATTAAACATAAACACCTTTAGGTCTGCGTATTATTTCTTCTATTTATGCCTCAAGTCCTAAGTATTTCGTACAATGAATTAAATCGAAATAATTTTGTAGTTAATCTAATAAATTGAAAGCTAAGCATTACATATGTACTACCTACCTACCTATCAGTTGTACCACTAAATTACCGACGAGAGATTGTGTTAAGTTCGAGTTCTGTAATTAAACAAGGTTCATTTTCTTGTTTAAGTTATATTTGAGATGTTACACAGTATTTACGGAGTCTTAAATATTGCGAGCGGAACGCGGAGATGCACACGCGGGTATCTTAGTATGGAGCTAGACATATTTAGAACCTATACACCAGTTCCATTATAGCGTGTTGACTAATGATTTTTATTTTATTTGGTTATGTCAGTACTAAAACTCACTTGAAACTCAGCTTAGCTCGACAATGCATTTTGTAAACACTACAACACTATAAATTCCAAGTATGATTTGAAACACTGGAAATCTTTATATAACACCAGCTTTTGCCAGAGGCCAACCTTAAATTTGGATATCGGCGTCGGGCTTTCTACACGGAGAAAAATAATGTCTGACAAAGTCCCAATATAAACTTAGTAAATTTTTATTGATCCTATATGTAAAATACATTTTTTTTTTATAATCAACGTATTTAAATTATTTTTTTTACAGTAGGCACAGCAACTGCTACAGCACAATATAACACATAAAGTCAGAAAGTTTGCTTTAGCAAGCGATTCGGCAAAAGATATTTCTGTTGGAAATTTAAAAGTAGCCTATGTCTTCTTCAATTATCTCTGTGCCAAGTTCTAGCTGCTCCACTGCGGTCACTTCCGCTTATAATATTAGTATGGATTTCTCTAAGCCACTATCATGTTAAATACTAATTCTAATATCCTTATACTTATCCTTACTCATATCAATCAATATCATTTATTCAATTTAGGCTACAATAATTGAGCACTTATGAATATCACTACGCTACCGGTTCGTAGGTCATTTATTTTTAAGAGGGTAAATTAACCACATGGTCTGGAATTTTATAGTAGAAAAATATACTTTGTATTGAGAAAAAGCTATGTATTCTGAAGACGACATTCTGGAACTACTAATTTATCCTTATTCCTCGTATTGACACTGTGTAGGTCACTATTTTTCGCAAATAAGTGTCAATTTTTGTGTACATACATAATACAAGCGAGGATATATTGGCAAGTAACAGTTAAAATATCAATTTCCGTACATAGTTCAATTTAATTTATTTAATTTAATTTATAGATTGACCGTATTGCTCTCTTTTGCAAAATAAAGATCAATGTCAATATCAGCTGTCTTACCCCAAAGCGAAAACCGGTGTGAAGTTAGCGGCCTAAGTTAGCGGCCTTTTATAATCCGACCAAATTAAAAAGTAAGGATTTTAATGAAATAATTTACTGAATAAACGGATATAACAATAAATAGACCAAAATAATTTGAAACCGGTAAAAAATTAAACAAATATATATATAATTTAAATAATAAAAAATTAAAGTAAACGAAAACTTCACAATGTGATACTTATCGGCCTAAAAGGTCATTATAAAAATGCGGTAACACTTAGTGACGCATATCAAATTGAGCCTCTTTAAACCAGAAACCATATCAAGTTTTCAAATCACACCTATCTCGGGGTTAACTAAGAGAAAAATGGTTAGCGGCCTAAAAATTATTTTCTTTCAAAATTTCAAACACACCGTAAATCTGTTGGTTAAGGAAAAAGTTACAATCAAATGCTGTTGAAACAAGCATTTTGTATTGTTCTTATTAATAAATATTGCTGCATGTGTAATACCTCTTCTATTTAAATAATAAAAAAATAAAAGTTGAAGAAAATTTCACAATGTGATATTTATTGGCATAAAAAGTCATCATGAAAATGCGGTAACACTTAGTGACGCATATCAAATTGAGCCTCTTTAAACCAGAAACCATATCAAGTTTTCAAATCACACCTATCTCGGGGTTAACTGTGAGAAAAATGGTTAGCGGCCTAAAAAATATTTTCTTTCAAAATTTCAAACACACCGTAAATCTGTTGGTTAAGGAAAAAGTTACAATCAAATGCTGTTGAAACAAGCATTTTGTATTGTTCTTATTAATAAATATTGCTACATGTGTAATACCTCTTCTATTTAAATAATAAAAAAATAAAAGTTGAAGAAAATTTCACAATGTGATACTTATTGGCATAAAAAGTCATCATGAAAATGCGGTAACACTTAGTGACGCATATCAAATTGAGCCTCTTTAAACCAGAAACCATATCAAGTTTTCAAATCACACCTATCTCGGGGTTAACTAAGAGAAAAATGGTTAGCGGCCTAAAAATTATTTTCTTTCAAAATTTCAAACACACCGTAAATCTGTTGGTTAAGGAAAAAGTTACAATCAAATGCTGTTGAAACAAGCATTTTGTATTGTTCTTATTAATAAATATTGCTGCATGTGTAATACCTCTTCTATTTAAATGATAAAAAAATAAAAGTTGAAGAAAATTTCACAATGTGATATTTATTGGCATAAAAAGTCATCATGAAAATGCGGTAACACTTAGTGACGCATATCAAATTGAGCCTCTTTAAACCAGAAACCATATCAAGTTTTCAAATCACACCTATCTCGGGGTTAACTGTGAGAAAAATGGTTAGCGGCCTAAAAAATATTTTCTTTCATAATTTCAAACACACCGTAAATCTGTTGGTTAAGGAAAAAGTTACAATCAAATGCTGTTGAAACAAGCATTTTGTATTGTTCTTATTAATAAATATTGCTGCATGTGTAATACCTCTTCTATTTAAATAATAAAAAAATAAAAGTTGAAGAAAATTTCACAATGTGATACTTATTGGCATAAAAAGTCATTATGACAATGCGGTAACACTTAGTGACGCATATCAAATTGAGCCTCTTTAAACCAGAAACCATATCAAGTTTTCAAATCACACCTATCTCGGGGTTAACTGTGAGAAAAATGGTTAGCGGCGTAAAAAATATTTTCTTTTAAAATTTCAAACACACCGTAAATCTGTTGGTTAATGAAAAAGTAACAATCAAAGGCTGTTGAAACAAGCATTTTGTATTGTTCTTATTAATAAATATTGCTACATGTGTAATACCTCTCCTATTTAAATAATAAAAAAATAAAAGTTGAAGAAAATTTCACAATGTGATACTTATTGGCATAAAAAGTCATCATGACAATGCGGTAACACTTAGTGACGCATATCAAATTGAGCCTCTTTAAACCAGAAACCATATCAAGTTTTCAAATCACACCTATCTCGGGGTTAACTGTGAGAAAAATGGTTAGCGGCCTAAAAAATATTTTCTTTCAAAATTTCAAACACACCGTAAATCTGTTGGTTAATGAAAAAGTAACAATCAAAGGCTGTTGAAACAAGCATTTTGTATTGTTCTTATTAATAAATATTGCTACATGTGTAATACCTCTCCTATTTAAATAATAAAAAAATAAAAGTTGAAGAAAATTTCACAATGTGATACTTATTGGCATAAAAAGTCATCATGACAATGCGGTAACACTTAGTGACGCATATCAAATTGAGCCTCTTTAAACCAGAAACCATATCAAGTTTTCAAATCACACCTATCTCGGGGTTAACTGTGAGAAAAATGGTTAGCGGCGTAAAAAATATTTTCTTTCAAAATTTCAAACACACCGTAAATCTGTTGGTTAATAAAAAAGTAACAATCAAAGGCTGTTGAAACAAGCATTTTGAATTGTTCTTTTTAATAAATATTGCTACATGTGTAATACCTCTCCTATTTAAATAATAAAAAAAATAAAAGTTGAAGAAAATTTTACAATGTGATACTTATTGGCATAAAAAGTCATCATGAAAATGCGGTAACACTTAGTGACGCATATCAAATTGAGCCTCTTTAAACCAGAAACCATATCAAGTTTTCAAATCACACCTATCTCGGGGTTAACTGTGGGAAAAATGGTTAGCGGCCTAAAAAATATTTTCTTTCAAAATTTCAAACACACCGTAAATCTGTTGGTTAAGGAAAAAGTTACAATCAAATGCTGTTGAAACAAGCATTTTGTATTGTTCTTATTAATAAATATTGCTGCATGTGTAATACCTCTTCTATTTAAATAATAAAAAAATAAAAGTTGAAGAAAATTTCACAATGTGATATTTATTGGCATAAAAAGTCATCATGAAAATGCGGTAACACTTAGTGACGCATATCAAATTGAGCCTCTTTAAACCAGAAACCATATCAAGTTTTCAAATCACACCTATCTCGGGGTTAACTGTGGGAAAAATGGTTAGCGGCCTAAAAAATATTTTCTTTCAAAATTTCAAACACACCGTAAATCTGTTGGTTAAGGAAAAAGTTACAATCAAATGCTGTTGAAACAAGCATTTTGTATTGTTCTTATTAATAAATATTGCTGCATGTGTAATACCTCTTCTATTTAAATAATAAAAAAATAAAAGTTGAAGAAAATTTCACAATGTGATATTTATTGGCATAAAAAGTCATCATGAAAATGCGGTAACACTTAGTGACGCATATCAAATTGAGCCTCTTTAAACCAGAAACCATATCAAGTTTTCAAATCACACCTATCTCGGGGTTAACTGTGAGAAAAATGGTTAGCGGCCTAAAAAATATTTTCTTTCAAAATTTCAAACACACTGTAAATCTGTTGGTTAAGGAAAAAGTTACAATCAAATGCTGTTGAAACAAGCATTTTGTATTGTTCTTATTCATAAATATTGCTATATGTGTAATACCTCTTCTATTTAAATAATAAAAAAATAAAAGTTGAAGAAAATTTCACAATGTGATATTTATTGGCATAAAAAGTCATCATGAAAATGCGGTAACACTTAGTGACGCATATCAAATTGAGCCTCTTAAAACCAGAAACCATATCAAGTTTTCAAATCACACCTATCTCGGGGTTAACTGTGAGAAAAATGGTTAGCGGCCTAAAAAATATTTTTTTTCAAAATTTCAAACACACCGTAAATCTGTTGGTTAAGGAAAAAGTTACAATCAAATGCTGTTGAAACAAGCATTTTGTATTGTTCTTATTCATAAATATTGCTACATGTGTAATACCTCTCCTATTTAAATAATAAAAAAATAAAAGTTTAAGAAATTTTCACAATGCGATATTTATTACCATAAAAAGTCATCATGAAAATGCGGCAACACTTAGTGACGCATATTAAATTGAGCCTCTTTAAACCAGAAACCATATCAAGTTTTCATATCACACCTATCTCGGGGTTAACTGTGAGAAAAATGGTTAGCGGCCTAAAAAATATTTTCTTTCAAAATTTCAAACACACCGTAAATCTGTTGGTTAAGGAAAAAGTTACAATCAAATGCTGTTGAAACAAGCATTTTGTATTGTTCTTATTAATAAATATTGCTGCATGTGTAATACCTCTTCTATTTAAATAATAAAAAAATAAAAGTTGATGAAAATTTCACAATGTGATATTTATTGGCATAAAAAGTCATCATGAAAATGCGGTAACACTTAGTGACGCATATCAAATTGAGCCTCTTTAAACCAGAAACCATATCAAGTTTTCAAATCACACCTATCTTGGGGTTAACTGTGAGAAAAATGGTTAGCGGCGTAAAAAATATTTTCTTTTAAAATTTCAAACACACCGTAAATCTGTTGGTTAATGAAAAAGTAACAATCAAAGGCTGTTAAAACAAGCATTTTGTATTGTTCTTATTAATAAATATTGCTACATGTGTAATACCTCTCCTATTTAAATAATAAAAAAATAAAAGTTGAAGAAAATTTCACAATGTGATACTTATTGGCATAAAAAGTCATCATGACAATGCGGTAACACTTAGTGACGCATATCAAATTGAGCCTCTTTAAACCAGAAACCATATCAAGTTTTCAAATCACACCTATCTCGGGGTTAACTGTGAGAAAAATGGTTAGCGGCCTAAAAAATATTTTCTTTTAAAATTTCAAACACACCGTAAATCTGTTGGTTAAGGAAAAAGTTACAATCAAATGCTGTTGAAACAAGCATTTTGTATTGTTCTTATTAATAAATATTGCTGCATGTGTAATACCTCTTCTATTTAAATAATAAAAAAATAAAAGTTGAAGAAAATTTCACAATGTGATATTTATTGGCATAAAAAGTCATCATGAAAATGCGGTAACACTTAGTGACGCATATCAAATTGAGCCTCTTTAAACCAGAAACCATATCAAGTTTTCAAATCACACCTATCTCGGGGTTAACTGTGAGAAAAATGGTTAGCGGCCTAAAAATTATTTTCTTTCAAAATTTCAAACACACCGTAAATCTGTTGGTTAAGGAAAAAGTTACAATCAAATGCTGTTGAAACAAGCATTTTGTATTGTTCTTATTAATAAATATTGCTACATGTGTTATACCTCTTCTATTTAAATAAAAAAATAAAAGTTGAAGAAAATTTCACAATGTGATATTTATTGGCATAAAAAGTCATCATGAAAATGCGGTAACACTTAGTGACGCATATCAAATTGAGCCACTTTAAACCAGAAACCATATCAAGTTTTCAAATCACACCTATCTCGGGGTTAACAGTGAGAAAAATGGTTAGCGGCGTAAAAAATATTTTCTTTCAAAATTTCAAACACACCGTAAATCTATTGGTTAAGGAAAAAGTTACAATCAAATGCTGTTGAAACAAGCATTTTGTATTGTTCTTATTAATAAATATTGCTGCATGTGTAATACCTCTTCTATTTAAATAATAAAAAATAAAAGTTGAAGAAAATTTCACAATGTGATATTTATTGGCATAAAAAGTCATCATGAAAATGCGGTAACACTTAGTGACGCATATCAAATTGAGCCTCTTTAAACCAGAAACCATATCAAGTTTTCAAATCACACCTATCTCGGGGTTAACTGTGAGAAAAATGGTTAGCGGCCTAAAAATTATTTTCTTTCAAAATTTCAAACACACCGTAAATCTGTTGGTTAAGGAAAAAGTTACAATCAAATGCTGTTGAAACAAGCATTTTGTATTGTTCTTATTAATAAATATTGCTGCATGTGTAATACCTCTTCTATTTAAATAATAAAAAATAAAAGTTGTAGAAAATTTCACAATGTGATACTTATTGGCATAAAAAGTCATCATGAAAATGCGGTAACACTTAGTGACGCATATCAAATTGAGCCTTTTTAAACCAGAAACCATATCAAGTTCTCAAATCACACCTATCTCGGGGTTAACTGTGAGAAAAATGGTTAGCGGCGTAAAAATTATTTTCTTTCAAAATTTCAAACACACCGTAAATCTGTTAGTTGAGGAAATAAATGTCAAAGAAAATTTGACCATGTGATACATATCGGCCTAAAAGTTTTTGATAAAAATGCGGTTTCACTTAGTGACGCATATTAAATGCAGCCTTTTTAAACACACACCTATCTCGATTTTATGACAAAAATGGTTAGTGGCCTAAATAATTTATTTGTTTAAATTTCTGCACAACACACAACACAAAGAAACAAATATTTCGATTGGTATAAAACCATTCAAAAACTCATTAAGACAAAAAAAAAAACATTTTTTTTTTATTTCTGTGTTGCAAGCGTCTGCGGTGACCGCTCACCATGGGGCGAACCGTAAGCTTGTTTGCCACCTTAGTGATGTAAAGAAACAAACGTTATACGTATCGGCCTACAAGTAATTTTCATCAAAATTAAGTCTTATTTTTTGATTTTTTTTCATTAGGGTCTTAAAGCAAGCTTTCTAATTTTGGTTAAAAAAAAATTTTGATTGAAATATTCCTTTATTTTCTTCGTTTTTTTTTTTTCATTTCTTGTAATTTTTATCAATTTTACCACTGCTGTTATCGGAACATTAACTACCCATAAAGTAATGATTTCATTTATACACTTTGCATTGTTTGCCTTAATTTTTTGGCTTAAAACAAATATTTTGATTGAAATATGCTAACAATAATTTTTTTTTTTTATAAAATATCTTTTCATTGAGTTTTATTGAGTTTTTTTTTTGTTTTTTTTTTGTGTTTGAATGATACCGGTATATAAATATATTCTTTTGTTACTATTGTCGATATTCAAAGGCCTAACTACTGTCCCCGTGGCATCGAAATGAAGTAAAGGAAGCTTAATCCGTTTTAAAACTTGTATTTGTTCTTTGCTGTAGATTTTTATACATAAAGGGAAAGATAATTCTTTGATATAATGGTAATGATCTTTTTGAAATAAATATAGATCAAGTACATCGTTTTGTGACCTGTCATTCAAAGCTAATGACTCCGATCTAATTTTCCTAAGAGTTTCATCTGATTTTATACTCATGAGATTTTTGGTTTTTTCTAAATATTTTAAATCTATTTTTATTAATTCTCGATTTTTATGTATTATCGGTTTAGTAGCTAAAGATTATTTCTGAAAATTGATCTTTCTATTCCACGAACTTGATTTGTTAGTAAGTTTGTATGAGAATTTTTTTTATCTTGGCTGTAAACCGTTATTTTTTTTACGGTTCAAATAAATTGTGAATTTTTTGCATGAACTGTGTTTGCAGTTGGCTTTTATGGCGATTCTATTGTCCTTTAGGTATTTTTTGTATTTCAGTATTAGTATGCAAGTATTAATTATATTTTTCTGCACAGTTTTCTTTATAATATACGAATACGTATTTAGATTTAATTTCCCTTTGAAAAACATTGCTTCCCAAAGCTTATTATCAATTATGCATGAGCCTTCAAAATGCACACATTTTTCTTTTTTATTAATACTATTTACGTTTTCTGTTCCTTTTGGTAAAACTGACACTATGTGTCTAGACATTGACAAAGCCATTATTTCTTGAGGTATTGTAGTAGTTTCTGGCGATACATCATTTTCGCAAATGAAACTGGATTCTTTTTGTGTGAACGTATCATCCACTAGCGGTGAATCTTCATCATTGGTGATTTCTGCCTTAACGTGTTCCTCCCAGTAAAATTTTTTAGTTTCCTTATAGCTCGAAGTATTCCTTGTATCAAGTAGTATATCCATAGATTTTGTAGTAGAAAAGTGATTATGATAACTCCTAGCTTCATTTTCAAAATTATTATTAAATGTTTCAGGACCAATATTTATTTTTAATTTTTTAATCCTAAGTTTATGGTGTGCTGCTTTCCAAACCTAATGCAGCCTTAAGCGATTTTTTATATTTTTTTTTATTTTAAAAGCAGAACATAGAACATTGTAAATTATAGAATCAATTTTTCGAGGCGACTCCGGTGTTGTTAAAAGAGAAATCTTGTTCGATTGTAGTATATTTGTGACTGAGGTCTCTGATATTACATTGCAAACGGTAACTTCTTCTTTAAAGTGTAGGTTTCGGAATTGCAGATTTTTGTTGATTATATGGTAAAGATACTGATAATTCTTGTACTTCTTGCAGTTGATAGATTTAGATATAATTTTACAATCATCTATAGTAACTACATCCTCCTTTTTTAAAAGCGGGTTTATCTTTGCAACTTGTTGTGAAATTTCGTAAAAAGCTTTTTCTTTGGATGCATACATTTTTGTAGAAATATAAGGATAATATTATCCTTAATACTTGATTTATATTATTGTAATTACAATAGTCTTAATAGGTTTATATCACAACTGAATTTGTAGGTAATAAATAATTGTTTTTAATTATTTTTTGATGTTAGTGAAATCCTTCTTTCATACAAAAAATACGGCTGTGATTATTTAATTTTCTTTTTCTATTTTAAATTAGTATTATTGTTAAGTATAATTAAAACACCTAAATATTATAACACATTCTTGGTTTTAAGCGATTTATGCTTTTTTTGTTATAAAATTTAATGACTTCTTTATTCTAGTAAATATATCTTTTTGATTAGCAAGTGTTAAAGTGATTTAGTTAGAGTAGGGTAATGTTGTGAAATCATAACAAATTATTTTCTTGTTTTAGTGTTTTTTACAACAAATAAATAAAAATACGGCTTTCAAGTAATCGATTTAAAAATTAATATTGATTTTCTATTGTTAATTTGTATTTTTGTTAAATATAATCAAGTATTAAGGATAATATTATCCTTATATTTCTACAAAAATGTATGCATCCAAAGAAAAAGCTTTTTACGAAATTTCACAACAAGTTGCAAAGATAAACCCGCTTTTAAAAAAGGAGGATGTAGTTACTATAGATGATTGTAAAATTATATCTAAATCTATCAACTGCAAGAAGTACAAGAATTATCAGTATCTTTACCATATAATCAACAAAAATCTGCAATTCCGAAACCTACACTTTAAAGAAGAAGTTACCGTTTGCAATGTAATATCAGAGACCTCAGTCACAAATATACTACAATCGAACAAGATTTCTCTTTTAACAACACCGGAGTCGCCTCGAAAAATTGATTCTATAATTTACAATGTTCTATGTTCTGCTTTTAAAATAAAAAAAAATATAAAAAATCGCTTAAGGCTGCATTAGGTTTGGAAAGCAGCACACCATAAACTTAGGATTAAAAAATTAAAAATAAATATTGGTCCTGAAACATTTAATAATAATTTTGAAAATGAAGCTAGGAGTTATCATAATCACTTTTCTACTACAAAATCTATGGATATACTACTTGATACAAGGAATACTTCGAGCTATAAGGAAACTAAAAAATTTTACTGGGAGGAACACGTTAAGGCAGAAATCACCAATGATGAAGATTCACCGCTAGTGGATGATACGTTCACACAAAAAGAATCCAGTTTCATTTGCGAAAATGATGTATCGCCAGAAACTACTACAATACCTCAAGAAATAATGGCTTTGTCAATGTCTAGACACATAGTGTCAGTTTTACCAAAAGGAACAGAAAACGTAAATAGTATTAATAAAAAAGAAAAATGTGTGCATTTTGAAGGCTCATGCATAATTGATAATAAGCTTTGGGAAGCAATGTTTTTCAAAGGGAAATTAAATCTAAATACGTATTCGTATATTATAAAGAAAACTGTGCAGAAAAATATAATTAATACTTGCATACTAATACTGAAATACAAAAAATACCTAAAGGACAATAGAATCGCCATAAAAGCCAACTGCAAACACAGTTCATGCAAAAAATTCACAATTTATTTGAACCGTAAAAAAAATAACGGTTTACAGCCAAGATAAAAAAAATTCTCATACAAACTTACTAACAAATCAAGTTCGTGGAATAGAAAGATCAATTTTCAGAAATAATCTTTAGCTACTAAACCGATAATACATAAAAATCGAGAATTAATAAAAATAGATTTAAAATATTTGGAAAAAACCAAAAATCTCATGAGTATAAAATCAGATGAAACTCTTAGGAAAATTAGATCGGAGTCATTAGCTTTGAATGACAGGTCACAAAACGATGTACTTGATCTATATTTATTTCAAAAAGATCATTACCATTATATCAAAGAATTATCTTTCCCTTTATGTATAAAAATCTACAGCAAAGAACAAATACAAGTTTTAAAACGGATTAAGCTTCCTTTACTTCATTTCGATGCCACGGGGACAGTAGTTAGGCCTTTGAATATCGACAATAGTAACAAAAGAATATATTTATATACCGGTATCATTCAAACACAAAAAAAAAAACAAAAAAAAAACTCAATAAAACTCAATGAAAAGATATTTTATAAAAAAAAAAAATTAATTTAAAATAGAAAAAGAAAATTAAATAATCACAGCCGTATTTTTTGTATGAAAGAAGGATTTCACTAACATCAAAAAATAATTAAAAACAATTATTTATTACCTACAAATTCAGTTGTGATATAAACCTATTAAGACTATTGTAATTACAATAATATAAATCAAGTATTAAGGATAATATTATCCTTATATTTCTACAAAAATGTATGCATCCAAAGAAAAAGCTTTTTACGAAATTTCACAACAAGTTGCAAAGATAAACCCGCTTTTAAAAAAGGAGGATGTAGTTACTATAGATGATTGTAAAATTATATCTAAATCTATCAACTGCAAGAAGTACAAGAATTATCAGTATCTTTACCATATAATCAACAAAAATCTGCAATTCCGAAACCTACACTTTAAAGAAGAAGTTACCGTTTGCAATGTAATATCAGAGACCTCAGTCACAAATATACTACAATCGAACAAGATTTCTCTTTTAACAACACCGGAGTCGCCTCGAAAAATTGATTCTATAATTTACAATGTTCTATGTTCTGCTTTTAAAATAAAAAAAAATATAAAAAATCGCTTAAGGCTGCATTAGGTTTGGAAAGCAGCACACCATAAACTTAGGATTAAAAAATTAAAAATAAATATTGGTCCTGAAACATTTAATAATAATTTTGAAAATGAAGCTAGGAGTTATCATAATCACTTTTCTACTACAAAATCTATGGATATACTACTTGATACAAGGAATACTTCGAGCTATAAGGAAACTAAAAAATTTTACTGGGAGGAACACGTTAAGGCAGAAATCACCAATGATGAAGATTCACCGCTAGTGGATGATACGTTCACACAAAAAGAATCCAGTTTCATTTGCGAAAATGATGTATCGCCAGAAACTACTACAATACCTCAAGAAATAATGGCTTTGTCAATGTCTAGACACATAGTGTCAGTTTTACCAAAAGGAACAGAAAACGTAAATAGTATTAATAAAAAAGAAAAATGTGTGCATTTTGAAGGCTCATGCATAATTGATAATAAGCTTTGGGAAGCAATGTTTTTCAAAGGGAAATTAAATCTAAATACGTATTCGTATATTATAAAGAAAACTGTGCAGAAAAATATAATTAATACTTGCATACTAATACTGAAATACAAAAAATACCTAAAGGACAATAGAATCGCCATAAAAGCCAACTGCAAACACAGTTCATGCAAAAAATTCACAATTTATTTGAACCGTAAAAAAAATAACGGTTTACAGCCAAGATAAAAAAAATTCTCATACAAACTTACTAACAAATCAAGTTCGTGGAATAGAAAGATCAATTTTCAGAAATAATCTTTAGCTACTAAACCGATAATACATAAAAATCGAGAATTAATAAAAATAGATTTAAAATATTTAGAAAAAACCAAAAATCTCATGAGTATAAAATCAGATGAAACTCTTAGGAAAATTAGATCGGAGTCATTAGCTTTGAATGACAGGTCACAAAACGATGTACTTGATCTATATTTATTTCAAAAAGATCATTACCATTATATCAAAGAATTATCTTTCCCTTTATGTATAAAAATCTACAGCAAAGAACAAATACAAGTTTTAAAACGGATTAAGCTTCCTTTACTTCATTTCGATGCCACGGGGACAGTAGTTAGGCCTTTGAATATCGACAATAGTAACAAAAGAATATATTTATATACCGGTATCATTCAAACACAAAAAAAAAAACAAAAAAAAAACTCAATAAAACTCAATGAAAAGATATTTTATAAAAAAAAAAAATTATTGTTAGCATATTTCAATCAAAATATTTGTTTTAAGCCAAAAAATTAAGGCAAACAATGCAAAGTGTATAAATGAAATCATTACTTTATGGGTAGTTAATGTTCCGATAACAGCAGTGGTAAAATTGATAAAAATTACAAGAAATGAAAAAAAAAAAACGAAGAAAATAAAGGAATATTTCAATCAAAATTTTTTTTTAACCAAAATTAGAAAGCTTGCTTTAAGACCCTAATGAAAAAAAATCAAAAAATAAGACTTAATTTTGATGAAAATTACTTGTAGGCCGATACGTATAACGTTTGTTTCTTTACATCACTAAGGTGGCAAACAAGCTTACGGTTCGCCCCATGGTGAGCGGTCACCGCAGACGCTTGCAACACAGAAATAAAAAAAAAATGTTTTTTTTTTTGTCTTAATGAGTTTTTGAATGGTTTTATACCAATCGAAATATTTGTTTCTTTGTGTTGTGTGTTGTGCAGAAATTTAAACAAATAAATTATTTAGGCCACTAACCATTTTTGTCATAAAATCGAGATAGGTGTGTGTTTAAAAAGGCTGCATTTAATATGCGTCACTAAGTGAAACCGCATTTTTATCAAAAACTTTTAGGCCGATATGTATCACATGGTCAAATTTTCTTTGACATTTATTTCCTCAACTAACAGATTTACGGTGTGTTTGAAATTTTGAAAGAAAATAATTTTTACGCCGCTAACCATTTTTCTCACAGTTAACCCCGAGATAGGTGTGATTTGAGAACTTGATATGGTTTCTGGTTTAAAAAGGCTCAATTTGATATGCGTCACTAAGTGTTACCGCATTTTCATGACTTTTTATGGTAATAAATATCGCATTGTGAAAATTTCTTAAACTTTTATTTTTTTATTATTTAAATAGGAGAGGTATTACACATGTAGCAATATTTATTAATAAGAACAATACAAAATGCTTGTTTCAACAGCATTTGATTGTAACTTTTTCCTTAACCAACAGATTTACGGTGTGTTTGAAATTTTGAAAGAAAATAATTTTTAGGCCGCTAACCATTTTTCTCACAGTTAACCCCGAGATAGGTGTGATTTGAAAACTTGATATGGTTTCTGGTTTAAAGAGGCTCAATTTGATATGCGTCACTAAGTGTTACCGCATTTTCATGATGACTTTTTATGCCAATAAATATCACATTGTGAAATTTTCTTCAACTTTTATTTTTTTATTATTTAAATAGAAGAGGTATTACACAAGTGGCAATATTAATTAATAAGAACAATACAAAATGCTTGTTTCAACAGCATTTGATTGTAACTTTTTCCTCAACTAACAGATTTACGGTGTGTTTGAAATTATGAAAGAAAATTTTTTTTTACGCCGCTAACCATTTTTCTTGCAGTTAACCCCGAGATAGGTGTGATATGAAAACTTGATATGGTTTCTGGTTTAAAAAGGCTCAATTTGATATGCGTCACTAAGTGTTGCCGCATTTTCATGATGACTTTTTATGGTAATAAATATCGCATTGTGAAAATTTCTTAAACTTTTATTTTTTTATTATTTAAATAGGAGAGGTATTACACATTTAGCAATATTTATTAATAAGAACAATACAAAATGCTTGTTTCAACAGCATTTGATTGTAACTTTTTCCTTAACCAACAGATTTACGGTGTGTTTGAAATTTTGAAAGAAAATAATTTTTAGGCCGCTAACCATTTTTCTCACAGTTAACCCCGAGATAGGTGTGATTTGAAAACTTGATATGGTTTCTGGTTTAAAGAGGCTCAATTTGATATGCGTCACTAAGTGTTACCGCATTTTCATGATGACTTTTTTTGCCAATAAATATCACATTGTGAAATTTTCTTCAACTTTTATTTTTTTATTATTTAAATAGAAGAGGTATTACACAAGTGGCAATATTAATTAATAAGAACAATACAAAATGCTTGTTTCAACAGCATTTGATTGTAACTTTTTCCTCAACTAACAGATTTACGGTGTGTTTGAAATTATGAAAGAAAATATTTTTTACGCCGCTAACCATTTTTCTTGCAGTTAACCCCGAGATAGGTGTGATATGAAAACTTGATATGGTTTCTGGTTTAAAGAGGCTCAATTTGATATGCGTCACTAAGTGTTGCCGCATTTTCATGATGACTTTTTATGGTAATAAATATCGCATTGTGAAAATTTCTTAAACTTTTATTTTTTTATTATTTAAATAGGAGAGGTATTACACATGTAGCAATATTTATTAATAAGAACAATACAAAATGCTTGTTTCAACAGCCTTTCATTGTTACTTTTTCATTAACCAACAGATTTACGGTGTGTTTGAAATTTTGAAAGAAAATATTTTTTACGCCGCTAACCACTTTTCTCACAGTTAACCCCGAGATAGGTGTGATTTGAAAACTTGATATGGTTTCTGGTTTAAAGAGGCTCAATTTGATATGCGTCACTAAGTGTTACCGCATTTTCATGATGACTTTTTATGCCAATAAATATCAAATTGTGAAATTTTCTTCAACTTTTATTTTTTTATTATTTAAATAGAAGAGGTATTACACAAGTGGCAATATTTATTAATAAGAACAATACAAAATGCTTGTTTCAACAGCATTTGATTGTAACTTTTTCCTTAACCAACAGATTTACGGTGTGTTTGAAATTTTGAAAGAAAATAATTTTTACGCCGCTAACCATTTTTCTCACAGTTAACCCCAAGATAGGTGTGATTTGAAAACTTGATATGGTTTCTGGTTTAAAGAGGCTCAATTTGATATGCGTCACTAAGTGTTACCGCATTTTCATGATGACTTTTTATGCCAATAAATATCAAATTGTGAAATTTTCTTCAACTTTTATTTTTTTATTATTTAAATAGAAGAGGTATTACACAAGTGGCAATATTTATTAATAAGAACAATACAAAATGCTTGTTTCAACAGCATTTGATTGTAACTTTTTCCTTAACCAACAGATTTACGGTGTGTTTGAAATTTCAAAAGAAAATATTTTTTACGCCGCTAACCATTTTTCTCACAGTTAACCCCAAGATAGGTGTGATTTGAAAACTTGATATGGTTTCTGGTTTAAAGAGGCTCAATTTGATATGCGTCACTAAGTGTTACCGCATTTTCATGATGACTTTTTATGCCAATAAATATCACATTGTGAAATTTTCTTCAACTTTCATTTTTTTTATTATTTAAATAGAAGAGGTATTACACATGCAGCAATATTTATTAATAAGAACAATACAAAATGCTTGTTTCAACAGCATTTGATTGTAACTTTTTCCTTAACCAACAGATTTACGGTGTGTTTGAAATTTCAAAAGAAAATATTTTTTACGCCGCTAACCATTTTTCTCACAGTTAACCCCGAGATAGGTGTGATTTAAAAACTTGATATGGTTTCTGGTTTAAAGAGGCTCAATTTGATATGCGTCACTAAGTGTTACCGCATTTTCATGATGACTTTTTATGCCAATAAATATCAAATTGTGAAATTTTCTTCAACTTTTATTTTTTTATTATTTAAATAGAAGAGGTATTACACATGCAGCAATATTTATTAATAAGAACAATACAAAATGCTTGTTTCAACAGCATTTGATTGTAACTTTTTCCTTAACCAACAGATTTACGGTGTGTTTGAAATTTCAAAAGAAAATATTTTTTACGCCGCTAACCATTTTTCTCACAGTTAACCCCGAGATAGGTGTGATTTAAAAACTTGATATGGTTTCTGGTTTAAAGAGGCTCAATTTGATATGCGTCACTAAGTGTTACCGCATTTTCATGATGACTTTTTATGCCAATAAATATCAAATTGTGAAATTTTCTTCAACTTTTATTTTTTTATTATTTAAATAGAAGAGGTATTACACATGCAGCAATATTTATTAATAAGAACAATACAAAATGCTTGTTTCAACAGCATTTGATTGTAACTTTTTCCTTAACCAACAGATTTACGGTGTGTTTGAAATTTTGAAAGAAAATATTTTTTACGCCGCTAACCACTTTTCTCACAGTTAACCCCAAGATAGGTGTGATTTGAAAACTTGATATGGTTTCTGGTTTAAAGAGGCTCAATTTGATATGCGTCACTAAGTGTTACCGCATTTTCATGATGACTTTTTATGCCAATAAATATCACATTGTGAAATTTTCTTCAACTTTCATTTTTTTTATTATTTAAATAGAAGAGGTATTACACATGCAGCAATATTTATTAATAAGAACAATACAAAATGCTTGTTTCAACAGCATTTGATTGTAACTTTTTCCTTAACCAACAGATTTACGGTGTGTTTGAAATTTCAAAAGAAAATATTTTTTACGCCGCTAACCATTTTTCTCACAGTTAACCCCGAGATAGGTGTGATTTAAAAACTTGATATGGTTTCTGGTTTAAAGAGGCTCAATTTGATATGCGTCACTAAGTGTTACCGCATTTTCATGATGACTTTTTATGCCAATAAATATCAAATTGTGAAATTTTCTTCAACTTTTATTTTTTTATTATTTAAATAGAAGAGGTATTACACATGCAGCAATATTTATTAATAAGAACAATACAAAATGCTTGTTTCAACAGCATTTGATTGTAACTTTTTCCTTAACCAACAGATTTACGGTGTGTTTGAAATTTTAAAAGAAAATATTTTTTACGCCGCTAACCACTTTTCTCACAGTTAACCCCGAGATAGGTGTGATTTGAAAACTTGATATGGTTTCTGGTTTAAAGAGGCTCAATTTGATATGCGTCACTAAGTGTTACCGCATTTTCATGATGACTTTTTATGGTAATAAATATCGCATTGTGAAAATTTCTTCAACTTTTATTTTTTTATTATTTAAATAGGAGAGGTATTACACATGTAGCAATATTTATTAATAAGAAGAATACAAAATGCTTGTTTCAACAGCCTTTGATTGTTACTTTTTCATTAACCAACAGATTTACGGTGTGTTTGAAATTTTGAAAGAAAATATTTTTTACGCCGCTAACCATTTTTCTCACAGTTAACCCCGAGATAGGTGTGATTTGAAAACTTGATATGGTTTCTGGTTTAAAGAGGCTCAATTTGATATGCGTCACTAAGTGTTACCGCATTTTCATGATGACTTTTTATGCCAATAAATATCAAATTGTGAAATTTTCTTCAACTTTTATTTTTTTACTATTTAAATAGAAGAGGTATTACACATGCAGCAATATTTATTAATAAGAACAATACAAAATGCTTGTTTCAACAGCATTTGATTGTAACTTTTTCCTTAACCAACAGATTTATTGTGTGTTTGAAATTTTGAAAGAAAATAATTTTTACGCCGCTAACCATTTTTCTCACAGTTAACCCCAAGATAGGTGTGATTTGAAAACTTGATAAGGTTTCTGGTTTAAAGAGGCTCAATTTGATATGCGTCACTAAGTGTTACCGCATTTTCATGATGACTTTTTATGCCAATAAATATCACATTGTGAAATTTTCTTCAATTTTTAATTTTTTTATTATTTAAATAGAAGAGGTATTACACATGTAGCAATATTTATTAATAAGAACAATACAAAATGCTTGTTTCAACAGCATTTGATTGTAACTTTTTCCTTAACCAACAGATTTACGGTGTGTTTGAAATTTTGAAAGAAAATATTTTTTACGCCGCTAACCACTTTTCTCACAGTTAACCCCGAGATAGGTGTGATTTGAAAACTTGATATGGTTTCTGGTTTAAAGAGGCTCAATTTGATATGCGTCACTAAGTGTTACCGCATTTTCATGATGACTTTTTATGCCAATAAATATCAAATTGTGAAATTTTCTTCAACTTTTATTTTTTTATTATTTAAATAGGAGAGGTATTACACATGTAGCAATATTTATTAATAAGAACAATACAAAATGCTTGTTTTAACAGCCTTTGATTGTTACTTTTTCATTAACCAACAGATTTACGGTGTGTTTGAAATTTTAAAAGAAAATATTTTTTACGCCGCTAACCATTTTTCTCACAGTTAACCCCAAGATAGGTGTGATTTGAAAACTTGATATGGTTTCTGGTTTAAAGAGGCTCAATTTGATATGCGTCACTAAGTGTTACCGTATTTTTATGATGAACTTTTAGGTCGATAAGTATCACATTGTGAAATTTTCTTTTACTTTAATTTTTTATTATTTAAATTATATATATATTTGTTTAATTTTTGACCGGTTTCTCATTATTTTGGTCTATTTAATGTTATATCCGTTCAATTCAGTAAATTATTTCATTAAAATCCTTTACTCTTTAATTTGGTCGGATTATAAAAGGCCGCTAACTTAGGCCGCTAACTTCACACCGGTAAAGCGAAATGCCATAAGACATGACGGAATGGAAATAGCTAAAGTAGACCAAGCGAGCAGTGTCAACATCCGTAAGCTGCCTAACTTTCCTAACTGAATAGGCAGCTGAACTAAGTTTCCCTGCAAGAACTGAGATGTGATGGTTCCACTGATGCCTATTGTCTAATGTAATAACCTAGAAACACTGTTGAGTCTAATAGTTCGATTTCTTCTCCGTTTAAGGATAATTTTGTATTTATGTTTCTGACATTTGGCTTCATACATTTTATACACTTAGTCTTTTTCGCATTAAGAAGTAAGTTATTTGCCGTAAACCAATGAAGAACCTAAGAAAATGCACAACTTACGTCGTCAACTTTAGTTTTATTTCTGTCAACTTTAAATAAAAGAGAAGTGCCATTGGCAAATAGTACAATCTTGCACAGTTTCTCCACAAAGAAAGGCAAGTTATTTATGTAAATTAAAAATAGAAAAGGGCCTAAAATAGAACCTTGAGGATCTCCTAATTTTACTTACTTTTAATTTTTTAGATTTGAACCTTCTGCATTCCACTAGTCAAATATCAGCGGATAAGATCAAGAGCTAAATCTGCAATACGATAAGAAGTCGAATGCCTTTGGATAGATCACAGAAGATACCAATGGCATTTTGTGACTGTTCCCAAGCATCAAATATATGTTGTATAAGGGCAACACCTGCATCAGTTGTGGATCGCCCTTTTGGAAAACCAAACTGTTGAGGATGAAGTAATCCATTTAAGTTAAAATGTTCATGCATCTGATTGAACATAAGTTTTTCAAAAATTTTGCTTAAGGCAGGTAGTATTTAGATAGGTCTAAAATTATTAGGATCATCTTTACTGCCACTTTTAAAAAGTGGTATTATTTTACTATATTTTATTAAGTCTGGGAATATCCTTTCATCAACACACATTAAATATTATGGCTAAGATTGGTGCTATAATATCAATAATTCCGCTATCGCTGCCGCTGCCGCTCTAACTGATATACCCCATAGGTCACCAGTTTTTTTCCGAGTTAGTAATTTAAATGTCTTTATGATGTCTTCAGAGGTAACATGCTCAAATTTAAATATAGCGTTGCATTTATTTACATTACATTTTACAAGTATCTCTGATTCTAATGGAGTGAAATTTAACGCATTAGTTGTAATTGTAGGTATTTCAGTAAAATATTTCTCAAAAGAACGACATCAAGATCTGAATCAATTATTTTTGAATCTACAGTAAGTGAATAATGATTGTCACGCGGTTTATTTTTTCCTGTTTCACTATTTATTACATTCCTTGTGCATATTAAATTGCATATGAATGCAATGCTTGCACAACAAATACACAAAAGTTATTAGTGAAATGCGTTAGATAAACAATCGATTTTAATGGAATATGAAAATAGATCTGATAAAATGTCTATTTCCACACTAACGCGACGACACGCTTTTATTTAATTTAAATACACAACAAAGCAGGGTCTACGATAAAACATTCACTTTGATTTAAATCTTCAAAAATTTGTACTTTGTGCCTCTTCGTGTGTAAACATAACTTTCCGTTCTGCCTCTACTTTGATGTTTTATGTTTGAATTCACTTAATTATGAACTTTTAATTTTTCTTGCATTTATTTTTGATAAAAATTTTGAATCCTTAATCCTTTCATATGATATAATTCAACGTGATCGCTAGAACTAAAACGACTTCAGCCTGTTGGTTAATGTATGAAAATCGACTTACTACGAGTACTATCGAGTTGTACACATATTAGGCAAGGGTTCCGTAGAATGAGAATTATTGTAGATAACTGAAAACGGACTTTGTCTAAAATAATTTAAGTTAGTAGTATTTATCGTGATTTTTTCAGTTTTAAGATCACGCGGATTAAAAGTTAAACGTACCGTACACATTTCTTTTACTTTGAAAAATATAAATATTATAGATTCTCTTTTGTAGGAACCTCAAACGCATTATATGTCGTATCTAATGAATCTCACTTTTTTTTCATAGCACTAAGGTGGCAAACAAGCTTACGGTCCGCCTGATGGTAAGCGGTCACCGCAGCCTATGGATGCTTGCAACACCCGGGGCATCACTCGCGCATTACCGACTCTTCAAATATCTAATAACTTCTTTCTTGAAGAACCCCATACTGTAGTCCTTAAAGAAAACCTTGGCAGAGAGCTCATTCTACTCTAGCGTTTGCGGGAGGAAGTTTCTCTCTCTGTACATGACCATTTAGGTTCTAAGGTGTGAGGATGAATTTCCTGCCAATACCAAGCAAGGTGTTATGGTAGAAAGTAGCCGTGTGCATCATTTCGAACAATTCCTCAGAACACATCCCATTGTACAAGCGGTAGAACACACACAGGAGGCAGAAACTCGTCTCAGACTTAAAGGGCTCGATACGTCATGTCAGTTTGGGATCGACAACAATTCTCAAAGGCCGTCGTTGAACCGAGTCAAAAGGGCTAAGCTGGTATCCGGGCACCCGCCAAGAGGTGGCAGCAGTACTCCATATGAGGCCGAACCCAAGGCCGAGTTTTTCTATCCCCAGTCAGAGACATTAGACCAAGTGGTCTCGATTTGAGACACAAGTTCACAGTGCTTTTCCTCCACAACGGAACAAGGGATGTTTGCACGACCCGTGTAATAAACGTCTACAGTGCTGTCATGTGCATAGCAATGTATGTTGTTGATGTCCAAACTGTCATTGATATGCAGTAGAAACAGTGTAGGAGAGAGCACAGAGCCTTGCGAAACACTAGATACTTTATAATAAAAAACATTTATATGATTTTTGTTAAAAAAAAATGCCCACGTTGTGTAGCATATAAAGCACTTTATTTCATTATTAAAGGCAGTTGCTCACAAGCGTCCGAGTTTTATTCAGCTCCCCCGGATCTGGCTATCACAGGTCCTCTATATATGGTATTCTCGTCGGAGAAAGTACCAAAGAGAGAAAAGTGAGAGAATCCATAGGCCAAAGCAAATATATGAGCAGGTATCCCCGCGTAGCTATTGGTTAGAGAACTGAGCCACTCACGATGGTGGGTGGTTAAAGTCTCCCAAAATATCTAGTTCTACTGTGGAATATTGCTCTAGACTTTGTCAGTCGTCAAACTTAGGTGCGTGAAAAGTCAAGCGACGTCCGTGTCTCCGCTATGAGACTTATAAAGGCACGCATAGACAAGAGTGTGGCCGCCGTGATCTACGTACACCCTTAATGTCGACTAGTTACATAGCCAGTAAGCAACACAACTTTGTAAAATTATATTAAAAGTTTTTATAACAGAACCCAGCACACGTATAAAAGAAACAGTACAAGAGCTAAAAACAGCAAATAATTTTATATACCTTATATAAAACACACTACCAATAAGTGAAGAAAATGAAAATAATATAGAAAAGTATCTACACTTAAAAATATCTGAACTGTCTTTGGAGAGTGTACGTAACAAAAAGGATAAAGAACTAGCTATAGAAAATAAACATAAAAAGCAGCTTATTAGACACGCGACAGCCAAGTTCAAAAAATAAGGAACTGACTACACAGCAGCCATGTGCAATATTACACGAACCATTTCGAGCTACTTTTGACCTCCTCACAACTCGAAACCTATTACATGAATGAATGAAATTTAAAAAACAATATTTTGTTACTTGGTACTACTACAATATTTGCAACTTAAAACCTAACAAAAATTCTAAAATTTCAACAGACAATTATTTACACAACGCATTTATTTCACTTGGCATTCACTTAGCTCAAGGTTTATAAATATTGTTTATTATTCAAAAATATTTTTTGTAATGTATAACATTTTCCAAACATTGACAACTTTAATAAGATAAGTATTATTTAGAAATTAATTTGTATTGTAAGAAAATCAAGATGGTTTCTTGAGATTTTATGATGTTTGTGAAAAAGAAAAACGTTATAATGTTCTAACGTCAATAATCTAATTATGCACGGGTGGAGCCGCGTGCCAAAGCTAGTAATTTAATGAGTTCTTCAGACAAAAAGTAGAGGAACTTTATTTACACCATGCACCTGCTTGCGGCGTCCGCAAGTTTGTGGAAGTTTGCTAAAACTTTGCAACGGAAGTTGTTATCGACCGGAAGAACTTCGGGCGGGAGCTTTTGAACATTTCTGTGAAAAATATGACGTAAACAGTATTTTATATTGTTAAATATTGTCATAAGAAAATAAAATAGATATACTTTAAATAACTTTAAATAGATATTTAAAACAAAATTTTAATTGAATTGTATTAGTATTTACATATCCGAATTAGTTTTCTTAAGGCTCTTACTAAAACGTAGTGATTATATTCTCTTTGGTCCTTACCTCCTGCTAACTAGCGCCGCCGGTTATTAGTTTCCATTTCCTTTTTGTAAAAATTGAATTTCAAAAATGTACTTCCACAAATAATTTTGTGAAACTAGTTCAAAATTAATTAAAATTTTGTGATGAAATAAAAAAATAAGAATCTGATCCTGAGAATGGATACATGCTGTCGCCTGCATGGAATACGATGGCTGGGAAATTCAGCTTTCGCCTTATGACGTCGAACACATCCGAGGACACCAATATAGTGCCTACTAACGGCACGATTTACACATGATCTGTAGGACCGATCAGAGTCCCTACCTTCCAGTTTTGCCAACACATTGAACCTAACACATCATGTTACGGATCATGTGCCAGTCGGCCCGTGACCATCGCAAGTGCAAACTAGCCAAAACGTCGGGAAAAGGTATTTTACCAGAATTGTTATTGTGTGTCATTTTATTATCAGTTATGGAATGTGAAAATTGAAAAACTTATAAAGAGTATATGATTATCTGAGTTGTAGACAGTACTTTGCTTAAAGCGGTCACTTTGTGGACAGCACCTCTGAAGTATGCAAGATACGACAGGAACTAACTATAGTGACCTTCCGCTGCCCTCACCAATCTGTCGGCTATATTAAGATCACCTCAGCGAAATATCAATCGCAACGCCACATGCACACTAAGAGCATTGTGTCTCCTTTTTAGATTTATTTTTGCCATAAATTTCAAACTTTTTGTTTACATGACGTGCAGAGTTTTTTATATTCTATACCTCTACCTTTCCTGGTCATCACGCACCTGAACAACGCAACTGACACAGGGCGTCAGAGGAGGCGCTACGTGGAGGAAGGAGCTACCTACCGGCACACACCTGCCGATCGTGTCAGGTGTCGTGGGTGGCATCCACAGCGGAGGCGTGGAATCTTCCTGCTATGTAAACTTTAGTTAGCATTTAAGAAAAATAGTTTAAGTTTCTGTTGGGTAAATACGATTTTGTGTTATAATTGCGGATATTCAGACATTGCTACAAAATAATTTTTCTTCAACGTAATTAACCATTTGTGTAACACTATTGTGTAATATATTTTACTACACGTATAAAATTTCTAAATATCATTTGATAGTATGTAGATGAGTATTTTATTCCATTTTCGTTAAATTACAAATATAAAAAGCAATCAAAGATGCAAACTTTTATAAAAAAAAATTGTCAAATGCTAGTTTGACTTGTTCACCGAGGGTTCCGTACTAACTAGGACTTTTTCAAAATATCTTTATGCCAAATTTCAACTTAATCAGTACAGCGCCTTAATCGTGAAGAGGTAACAGACAGACAGACTGAGTTACTTTCGCATTTATAACATTAGTATAGATTATATCAGTAGGTTTTGGGAGAACTACAAACATACTTACATACATACATAAATATATCCAGAACCAGTTTTTTGAAAGCCACTTAAACAATATATCAAATTAAAAATGCGTTATCGTTAATAAAATCTGTTTAAAAAAGGTCTAACTAAATTGAACACTAACTTAACTTTACACGCACACTTGAGATTTCCCAAGAATGCAAGAACGATAACGAGTAGAGCTTTTTGTTTTTAATTAACAGCCAATCAAATTTATACGTAAAATAGTAGCTAATAAAAGAAATTAATATAATGTCGTTTTAAAAATATTAAGTACCACATTCGTGAACAATAAACAAACAGCAAAGCGAACACATCAAGGTCTGACAGAACTTGCACACATAAGGAAATTTTAATTGATATACAATGTTATCATAAAAGTGTTGTTGTTGACTTTATACAATTTTCCACTATAAATAGTCACACAATGGTGTGAAGAGTATCCAGTCCTGTTTTGGACTTCAACTACTAGAGAGGAGGCAAAATGAAATCGGTGAGTAATACAATAATTTAATAAACGTATAGCGTTAAAAAAATACAAAACGAAAGAGTTCCATGTCATTAAAAAAGTAAAAACAGTTAAAAATAAAATAAGAATATAATTTTATATTTATTTTAAATATTAATTCAATACAAAAAATGTTTTATGGATTTACCGCTTTTATTTGAATAAAATTTAAGTTTATATAAAATATTATGAACCAATAATTATATCTCGAATTTTTATTACTCATAAACGACAATTTAGGTAAAGTAAGTCGGATATAAAAATAATAAACTATAATACATTTTTCAGATCTCAATCGCCATTTTGCTGGTAGCAGCGGCAGCTGCTAGTACAACTGAAGAGAAACCAATAGCTTTGGATAAAACTCTAGATAAACGCAGTTTACCAAATCTTGGATATGGTTATGGAATCGCTGGTTTCGATGGCATCAACTTAGGAGCTCACACAGATATAACTAATACGGTTACTCTTCTAAAAGGTGTACCAGTTGGTGTACCTGTAGAGAAACCTGTACCATACAACGTTGACAGACCCGTGCCCTACCCAGTCAAAGTTCCTATACCACAACCCTACGAAGTTTTACAACCAGTGCCGTACAAAGTGAAAGAATTCGTTCAAGTTCCAGTTAAAGTACCCACACCATACACAGTTGAAAAGAAGGTACCTTACGCTGTCCAAGTCCTAGTTGACAGACCATACCCAGTCCCTGTAGCATATCCTCAACCTTACACGGTCGAGAAACATGTACCTTACCCAGTTCACGTTCCAGTGCCTCAGCCCTATACAGTAGAAAAACGTGTGCCGTACAATGTTGAAGTTAAGGTACCAGTGCCACAACCTTATGAAGTCATAAAAGAAGTCAAAGTTCCAGTTCCAGTTCCAGTAGACAGACCCTACGCTGTCCACGTGCCCCAACCATACACTGTAAACAAACCTGTGCCTATCGCCGTCCCAGTTAACAAACCTTACCCAGTTCATGTAGAGGTGCCTGTTGATAGGCCTTATCCTGTTGCTGTCGAAAAACCAGTGCCAGTGGCGGTGAAAGTACCTATTCCTCAGCCGTACACCGTATACAACCAAGTACCAGTTGAAGTACAAAGGCCAGTTCCTGTACTAGTCGCTCTCCCTGTGGACAAGCCCTACCCAGTCCACATTGAAAAGCCTGTACCTGTGCCAGTTAACAGGCCCTTCTTTGTGTAAATGATTTGAATTTTATCGAGTACTGGCGAGATAAGGCCTTAACTTGATGATACTGACCTATATCGCTGAAATTTTAAATTACTTTCTAAGGAATACATTTTTAATTTTATACTTAAGTTATAAATTATGACTACTGTAATCGTTATTATTATTATTCATGTACAAAAATGAAGGGTTACTATGAAGCTATCTAAATTTAATATACTATACGTACAATAAAAACAATATAACAAAACAATTTTTTTTTTTATCTTATACCAACTTAAACCTAATAGAAATATTATAAAAGTTGTTTTAAACGTTTTAAAATAATCTTAAAAAACTGATTAAATAAAAATGTTTTGATAATTTTGAACGAAAACACCTTTGGCCTTGGCACCAAATTTTACAGAAAATTAAGAGAAAATCTAAAAAAGTAAATTTACTTGGAGTGATAAATAAAAAATCTTCGCTTCGCTTTAAACATTAGACCTAGAGCAACATTGGCGAGACCATTAATATTTTAATGAATATTCCAAATATTGGACGAGCTTTACAATATTGAGCTAAATGTTACGATGTTTGGAGGCGGTTATGAAGTCAATTTTATAATATTTTAATTCTTATAACTGTCTTTTTATGCAATCACAAGTCGACAATTTCGGCTACAAACGCGTTGGTGTTTCTTTTAAAATACATTAGGTAAAATTAAGTAGCTAACTACTTAATTGTAGTTAGAAAGTTGTTAAAATGTATTGTAAAGATCGTGTTTAGTTAAAGAATCTTCTGCTTTCCCTGTACTAAAAGTTAATCACTTTCTTGCAACTTTAACGTTAATGAACAGTGCCCCGCGGTATCACCGGCGAAAAAATATAATATTGTACGCAAAGTCGATTGAGATAAAAAATTATCCTACGTCATTCTCTCTTTTTCTATCTATTCCTGTGCTAAAAACAGGGTCAATAGGATGTTTTGTTGCAACGCTAAGTCAAAATCAAAGTCAATTTTTTTTTTTTAAATTAGGTTTTATAAACACTTTTGAATCGTCAAAGTAATGAAACACTATTTTTTGAATAATTTAATTTTATTTGCTTAGCAATAACAAACAAACAAACGAAGAAACAAATAAAAAAGTATTGTGACAATCTTTTGATTCGTTCCTGAGAAATACGTGGACAAACATACATACCTACATATGTACACTTATGAAATTTGGCACGTCTGTTTAGAGGTCCACGCAGACCAACCTATCCTCGTAACTACATACGGGTCAAAATGATAACCTCATTTTTTAAAGTCGGTTTGTTGTAAATAGCTCTGTAGCATCCTAATTCGTAGTTAAGTAGATTTACACAATAGTTTACAATATTATTTGTACTCAGACGTCTAGCTACTCACTGAAATATTCTTTCACAAAACGTAATGAGACTATATTGACTGTAAGTAGACAACTCGCGGTGTGTTGCGCGATATCAATTCGATCCATCACGGCCATCAAACTCACGATCGCCCCGTTATGCTGCGTTTGCGGCCCGCAACGCAGTACATGGAGGTTACTCCTATGGATGTATCCACTATGGAGGTACTAAAAAAAACACTCGCACAATTAAACATAGTATATATTATTTGTCGTGTCAGAGCCCTAAACATTATTACATATACTTTACTCGATAGATATTTTTTTAAAAGTGCTTTATGTAGTTAGTATATTTACCAGGTTTTACACAAAATATGTTAAAGTTAATAAAGCTACAAATTATTAATAAAGTAGTTTAGACGTCAGTCGAGGTCATGGCAGAGAGATATTTATAAAAACATTTGGTATTAATTTTATTTTATTAATAAATTTGATTCTGTGTTTATGTATCTCGCTTTCTCGGCTAAGCATTGGCATACTCAGTTTACTGTTCAAATAATCACCATCCTTTAGTTTTGGAAATAAACAAGCACTAGAGTCGGGGATTAATAGCAAAACGAGTGTCATCCTCAGCAGAAAGTGTAAGATGAGATATAATGTCGCAGTCGTGGTTTGCACTTTATAGGTTTATTATACATAGCAATTAGTGTTAGCGATAGTGCCATTAGTACAGCTACATCGTCGCTTAGTACAGTGTCGTCGGCGGCTAGTGTTAATGATGTGTCATATTGTGGTAATATTCAGTTTAGTTATGTAAGCAATGGGCAAACAACTTCAAATGTATAAATTTTTTCGTAATCATGTTTTTGTTGTGTGTGTAAGTGTATAATACGTTGGAGTCGGACTTTCGCACTATAGGTCCCGCACAACCCCGTTACACAATACTAAATCTTAGGCTACAACTTAGATAGGTATAATGCCTAAGAAATAATCAGCAATCATGCATTTGTTTGTGAATTTAAGGCACACGGAAAATATTTTTATACAATGTTTTTTTAAGAAATTAGTAGGTACCGTTGACCTATATAATATAGTAGTAATGATTTGTTTTTTTACTTTAGGGCTTGTACTACAATAACTGTAAGTTTAAAGCTAGTTGTTATAGGTATGTTGTTACAATAGAGTAAAAATAGAGGTCATTCAACTTTTCAATTCAATTCAAATTTTTTGTTTGTGTCTCTCCTAAACTTTTACTTATTTTTACTATTTGTCGAGTAATCCGCTGTTATTATTTATTATAACACTTGTTCTGTCATTTCAGCTTTATACCTATTACACTACAAAATATAGAGTCCTTTAAGTAAGCAGACAGTGTAAGCTTTGTTATAAGAGTGGACTTACCTTAGCACCATTTTGGGTATGATAGGGAGAACACGATAAGGTTTATTTGATAGAGGTAAATTAAATTGAATAGGAGACTAAATTTAATGACGATAGTAGTCCAGTTCTTGGTCTTTATTTCGGTTAGAACCAATGATTTTTATATTAATTATATATAACTTGTCGTTCAAACCGACGTAGGATGGTCTCGGTCTCAATTACATCCACGTGTTGATTAGTTGTCAACATATTAGCACATCAAAGACTATTTTGAATATTAACAACGTTTTAGTCAAACTTTAAGGTTGAAACTATAATACTGTCTAAATCGAGGCCGCAGTCTACTCATACTACAACAACAGTCTGTCTGTATATTAATGTTGTTAACACATGTTTCTTAGCTATTAGAACTCGTAGACGAGTCTCAAGTTTGGTAAACATCATGAAAAGCATACTCCGTAGATTTCCTCTTTAGTTATGAAGTCGCTTTATTGGTGCTTGTACTAAACATGAATAGCTCCAACTACGACGGTTTTTACACAAAACTATGCCTAAAAGTTTATATTTTTTTAAATTAGTTTTTTTATTATTATTTTGGTAGTTGCCTTAAAAACTTATAACAATACAACGCCATCTGTTCTCAAACTAAACAAATCTTGTGTTATTGGTACCAGACAATAGGTAGATACATGTACGATTTATATGAGTATACTTTTTTTTCTAAATACGTAACTATATATTATACAAAGAAAACACCCAGGCTCGAGACAAACATAAATGTTTATCACATAAATATTTGCCCTGTGTGAAAATCGAACCCGCGCCCCTCAGTCAGTAGGCAGGTTCTGACGGACTCACTGAGCAACGGAGCCACGAATCCACATGGGGATAGCAAAGTACGTATAGCGCGAACTACAACCATAGATATTAGAGTAGCATAGGCTGCTCATGAATTAATGCTAAAGGATTTTTATAAGTGGCGATAATCTAGCAATGTGCCAAAAACATTTTTTTTGATTTTTTTTTATTACTAAGCTTATTTTCCTTAATGTGTTTTATTTCATTAGTTGTCGGTAAAAACTTGCACGCAACTGCACAAAATTGGAATTTTTGTACTCGCGCCATGTAAATATTATCTTCATTTCATAACAGTAGTATAAATAGCTATATTATAAAATAAATATTCTTCACTAATTACGTTTAACATTTAAAACTTACACTATTGAATTAATACTTACTGGAAAATAGAAATAATGTTTTCAATGCACACGGCGAGCGGAAACTCTATGTAAGTTGCTTGCACCCAAGCGGGTCTTAGGCATTGTGACGTCAGCCGTGCGACGGTCATCCGTTTCGCCTGTTTTGCGGGACAAGCATTTTTCAAAAAACTTTCATTATTTGATTGTTGTTGAAATCATTATTTATGAAGCCAGGTCAATATATTTTTTTCAATAGTATTTATCAAATTGCCCCCTTATATTGGGTATTTATCAAATAGCCCGGGAATAGTGAATAATTGCCTATTAATCACTTGGTCAACAACACATATGCATAAAATGCGTGAAAAGAATAACGGTTTCTTCACATCTAGATCAAATAACACTACAGAGTTTGTAATTCAAACTTTTTTTTAATAATAAATCAACACAATTTAGTATTCATCATCAAATAAAATAAATAATAAATGTGGCTCTATGTAGTTTTAACTTAATGTGGCTCTATGTAGTTTTAACTTTAACTGACACAGAGTTTGGCATTGTGTTCTTTAGTAATTTAAATGTAGATTAATAATACTAGGTACTCTGATTTACATCATTGCGTTTTAGTTTTTAATTTGAGAGACAAACAAATGTTTTACTGCTTTTATATTAAAATCTTTTTGCTCTATTTTGGCTGAAATAGTAGAGTAAAAACGTGTAAGATAAAAATTACTGATATTGTAATTTTCTATGAAAATAATATATAGATATATATATATAGATACATATATAGATATCCCAGCTGTTATTTATAATAGTAATTATCCGATACAACGTTCGTGTGAACCTCGGAAACTAACTCACAAAAGAAGAAGAAATTCTGTTATTTCGCCTTCAAACATACCTATAGGTGTTCTTACTCTTAAGAATCACGATATATGATTTTTTTTAATATATAGGGGTAAAATATAATTAATAATATAAGCTTCAAAACCTATGTTAGCATAACTACTAGCATAACTTCAAAATTGTTGCATTGTCTGTCAGGTGTACTCTTCCTATATAGTGCAAGCAAATCTTGGATAATTATAAGTATTATAATCCTGTGAATTTAACGGTAATAATAATAATATATAAAAGAAAGTGGAACAATTGATAAATAAAATCAAAGATGTATTCTTCTACACAATGGATGCACAATGCAAATAATTTTAATTGAACCGCTGACTTTCTAAACATACATTTAAATAGTCCACCAAACTCGGCTGCCTAATTATTATTTATTATATATATTATTTTATTTATTATTTTATATTTATTATTTAAATACGCGCGAATTTATTTTATTGTATGGTATAATATAAGTAATATTTTATGCTTAGAAGTGTATTTGGAAGTTTGTGTATTTATTTGGATACTTACCGGTTATCAGAATAGGTAACAATATAGTACTATTAATCTCAATTATTTTATCCTTGAATGAAAATAAAAAATTTAAAGATAACAGATAAGAAATGGTGTTATTGATTTTTTTTTCTCAACAAACAACACTATGAATTTTGTACCTTAATAAAAAAAAATGTAATTTAAACAATTAATAATTACTTTTTTGAAGTAAAACACCTACTATTGATTAATATTAATTTACTACCTATGTTTGTGTTTTTTGAACATCCAGATCAGTTTTTGTACCATAAAATTCTACAGGAAGGGAATCGGCTGTCATTCCGATCCGGTGAGGGCGCCGATAGACGGTGAGCAGGGGCTCATATATTCTCGCCTACTTGAGCGGTCTATGCTACTGTAATGTCTTTGGCTACAACTTTAAGTTAAAACATTACGTGTAACGAGTCTACATCTAAAATAATGCGGTATATGTATTATTTTATAAAAATTTGATAATATTGTTTTCTAAATATTAAGGTTTTTCTACTTTTTCTCAGATAAAAACAACTTAAAAGTTCAGTTATAATTAAAAAATACAAATTGTCCATCAACGATAACAGCTCATCTAGTCCAAATTATAACAACGCCTTGTTAGATACCGTTTAGGTTTTTATTTTATTCACCAAAATTAACTTTTTTGACAGTTCTAGATCTTAAGCTCGATACATAAAAAAATTATAAATCCAATAAAATTCATAAAATATGTATGTGACTAAAAATGTATACCACTATTGTGAGCAAATTGCAGGTTGTTTATGCGCGGAGCCGAGAGAGAATATTCACAACGATTTAGGTACAATATATTTATTGTCACGCCCCGATACGGGAAAATCCAATAAAAGCCCCTCAGTGCAAAGGATTTCCAGAAAAAACTCGTATTGTCCATATAATTAGCTAGTAAAGAGATTTGTAGATTTCCCGATTACAATATAAATCGTACACGCAGTTACTACAACACACACGACACAAATTATACTACACAAGTACTAACCAAAATTGTATATCATGTAATTTTCTAATTAACATCGATTTAAACAATCATTAATATTTGATAATAAAATTACAAATGTGACACACGATTTAAGTAGCTAAAATTGTGCAGTAAAGATAGATAAAATTTGTCTTTAGGCGTCCGACGCGCGACGGGAAGGCGAAGAAAACATGTAACTCAATTCTCTGTCGGCACATACTCGTAATGTCTGTTTAAGGGGGTATTTAAGTCGAAGTTTGAAGTCGAATTATGGTTTTATTATGTTAACTATAATAACTAAAAAATCTTGGGTTTATGTTTGCAGATGTGTGTGTGTGTTTATTATTATTATTATTAAGCTTGAAATTTCATCGATTTTATTAAAACCCTTGTCATCACACAGCGGCCGCACTGCTGCCGAGCTAGCGGCGACCGGAGAGCGCGATGATTGCGTCTTTAGATAATAATAATACACTTTATTGCGCATATAGAATACAGAACAATAAAATAAATAACAAATTGGCGGTATTATCGCTAATCAGCGATCTCTTCCAGACAACCTTTGGGTAGAGACTTTTTTTTTATGGGAAAGAGCCGGAGTTAGTAAAAGTTGAATTTGTTAATTTAAAACTAAAGGGTGACATAAATTGTTTTCATGCGTCCTTGGTAAGTAAATTATGTAAACAACTATAATAACGTAAAGACCGTTCACAGTTTTGATATTTAAATTCTTATTCAAAAGCTGTTGCCAAAACAAAGTACATCTGCGCGACTGCAACGGCGGTAATTGATTAGGTACACAGTGCGCTGTTCAAGTTCGCGGAGATAACTGTCACTTTGTGAAACGTACATAGTTTACTATTTATTAACATTTTTATCAAGTTGTCTATAACATTTTTATCAATAAATGTTTTTTTCTTTCGAGTAAAACGATTAAAACGAGTTATTGAATTTTTATGTTGGCCAAAAAATTAAAATCAAATTGGTTCTCAAGAGTTAAAAAATAAAACTTAAAAACTAGGGGAAGAAGTCCTTGTGAATGTTTTTGTCAATTGCATTTTAATAAGTAAATTAAAAGTAATTTAATAAGTTATACTACAATCTTAAAATGTGATATTAAAAACAAAAAAAAATGTTTTAAAACACATAACAAATTAAAAGAATTCAATCAAGTAAGTATTGTAATAATAGAAGTGTTGTAATAATAGGAATTTAGTAATTAAAGGAAAAAATTATAAAGAAGAAATAATACCTACCATAAAATTACTAGTGTAGTGATTTTTTCCACTACATTATTCCTCAGTATACTTTTTTACGAGCAAACAGAACCAATTGTATATAAATGTACTAGTTTTAGTAGTAATAGTTAAACCAGAGATTGCAACAAAATATTTAAACAGTGAATTTAAAAAAAATCAATATTATAATAGATTTAAAAAGATTAATTCGTCAACTTTATAATTTGATAATAAATATATAACTTTAAAACATTTTCTGTTAATTTATCCTTAATTTTATGAGTACCTAGGCTCACTTTTGGTTATACTATGACTTAGCTCGTTAACTTAAAAAGATAATTAGATATTAAAAGTAATACACCTTCTGCAAAACATTTTACCTTTAAATTCAAATTCAAATGCTTTATTTCTCAAAAATATGATATTATATATCTTTTTTGAATTCACTAAGCTACAAATGACTAGTTAGTACAAATACAATCAGAAATACGTACTATACCTAATTCAATTATTTCTAGTCTAGCGAACATCACTATACAGCTTTAACAATAATAAATAATTCACAAACAAAAGGCACCGCAATCTGCTTCCCTTCCTATGACGTACCGATTACCTGAAAATCTAAATTAATGTTGAGCGGAACAATAGCTCGTGGTCCCGTAGAGACCCAGCAGCACAGTCTGCTGTGTTCATTGTTTTATAGGTTTTGGACTACTGAACCTAAACCTTACAATAGATTTGTACAGTGATACCTATTTTTTTAAATTACACACATTTAGTAGTTATTTTGTATTTACTGAACGATAATCAAAACTGTGGGTACCTAACGTTATTGTCAAATATACATAAACATTAACTTTCTCTACAGCTAAATAAAATTGATTGATACAGTACAGTTTAGAATCAGATAAGAATTTATTTGTTCTTGTTGTATTTAATATTTTAACAAACTAAAGTAAATTATCTATTAAATAACATTAAACCTTCTTATTCCAGCACATCGTAAAGACGCCCGAGTAGCGATGACGGTCTCAAATGGACTGACTAATGTCAAACAAAGTCATAAAAAGTTTTCGATAACTTGGTTATAGCTTTCTTCGCAGGCATTTGATCTTCGAAACTTTAAGAGCAGAGAAATGAACTTGAGGGAAACCTGGTGTAATTTGTTTTATTTATGTATATGTACGTACGAAAAAAAAAGTGTCACGTACAAAAGTCCTTTGTAAAAGGCAAAAAAAAAAATTTCAAGCCTTTTTTGTGGTTTGTGTCTAAGTACTTTTGATTTTATTTTGTATTCTATATCTATCTGCAGCAGTATCTAACATGGACGTAGGTAAATCCGTGGGTCTGGGTTCAAGCTACAATTATAGAACGCCATTAATGTTGTTCTTGTTGTGATTTTTCTTTTTATTTTGTTATATAGTTTTCTGGACCAAAGAACTATGATGACTTGTTTTGTTTTACATGCAATAAAGTAGTTCATATTAATATAAAGTTAATAATAAAAATTAATATTATTACGAAACTTTTCATTCGAATGGATGTTAGAGATATTACATTTGGTAATGTTAATGTTAGTAGTATCCATAATACAAAGGTATAAAGACACAGTCTGAAGATGTAGTATCTGACACACACTAGCTCTCAGTTTAGCAGAATAACTAAACTCAAAAAACCAAAATGAAAAAAAAAAAAAATGTATTTGTAGACAAAGGTTACAGCAAAACATGACAACTGGCGAGTTTGGTTTTGATGTTTTTTTAACTTTCGCTCCAACACACACTTAAAGAATATTATCCTACATGTAGCATTTTTCAAATTCCATAAAAGTGGGTTTCTTATATAAATACATTAATTATAAGTGGCTCTTTGTTACGTTTATAGGTCGTGAATATCATAGCGTTAAGGTCGCGGAAATGATATAACATCGTGTTTTTATGTTCCTTGTGAAAAGGTTATTTAATGGATGGCTCAATAAATTTAAACTCTATTACCTTTTTACGTCTACTAATACTATGTGTTAATGTTAACTCATTTTTAGGGCTCTGTATTCAAACACGGAACCCTTGAAGGTTTCCCTTTCCGATGAAAATGAAATTAATAAAATAAAAGTACTATTAAGACTAAGGCGCTAACATTTAGTGTACGTACGTACGTACACGCTAAAATATTAGAAATAAATAAATTTGAGTTTGTCCCCTTATAAGGTAATGTTACTGTCTGTCTGTTATTACTGTCGCGGCCCTGAAAACAGAAAGAGAATGAAGGACGAACCGTGGATGAGTTTGTCAAAAATACGAATTTCGTTTCGTAAACGTTTTTGTAAAGTTTCGGCTCATATTTGAATAGATATGGTGTACTTGATGGCTTGGTTCCTGCATGACTGATTGGTAACAGGTGTACATCCGGAAGTTTCTTATCACTTCTTCTCCCCTTAGGCTAGTTTCCGAAGTGATGGTAGTTTAAATGCTGTGCATTTGTTGCCGGGCATGTTGTGTAGGGGCTGGACCACTTTTGGGTGTGCGACGTCTGTTTGAATGTGTGTATGCATACTCGTATATGTATATGTGCGTGTTTGTGTGAAGCACCCGCTCGTGTTCGGACCCTGCCGCTATCGGACGGCCGAACAAGGATGGAATCAGATAGGACCTACAAGTTAATTTACATATAGTTTTATTTTATATCTTTTATATGTATTTGTATATTAATACATATGTATTATTATATGTCTGTATGTGTATATGTGAATATATGCATGTATGTGTATTTTATATTAACTTTAATATGTATATGAATACCTATTTATTTATTAATTTACATGTTCGTAAAATGTAAATATGTATGTATGTGTATATATATATGTACGTCTGCGGTGTAATATTATATGTTATATGAATATAGTACAATCGAAGTTTTATTGGAGTTGCTTGAGTGTGTCATGCTCTCCGAAAGTCTCTCCGGTGGTGGCACGTGCGTGGAGTCGTTGCGTTCCCTAAAACAAGGTTGAGCGAAGCGATGGCTGATTCATGTGTCATACTTGTGAAGGGGTGTGCCCTTGCAAACTTCTTTGTATTCTTAGTATATTTATATATATGTATATGTACGTCTGCTGTGTACATCCGGAAGTTTCTTACATATCATATGTTATATGAATATATTTTTCTCGGGAGTTACTTTCAATCTCGTCACAGAATAATTGAAGACTTTTAACGAATCACATGGTGCCCCCCCCCCCCCTATGCAATCTGAAAAACAATGATTAAATAACTCATAGCATAGGCTATATCTGGCCTTGAACCTAAGTACAGCAAAGATCCAATCATTTCTTGGTATCATCCGTGTTATCTCTTTTTTTGAGCTTCAGATTACATTCAACAGGAGTTTTTACTGTCTTGCACTCTTCCATCCCATATTTTTACAAGATCTTTCGAATGTATTTTGCTTTTCTTTTTAGTTTCTGGTGTGTGCAAATTAATTCCAGGGACAACACATTTCCACAAATCACAGTCAGTCAATAGCATCTCCATCGCAAAACTCCATGTAGAATAATTGTTACGATCCATGAGTACCGATTAAGTCGGGTGTAAGACTATTTGCATAGAAGTACCTGCCCCACTGCCAGCACTACGAACTCTGACTTCTTCTGTACTGTCTGCGTTCATGGTTTTCTGATATGACTTGCTTTACTTTGCGATACATAAAATACGCACTTCAATTTCTCCGGCCCATAAACTTATAATCGAGTAAAATAAACACAGTGGCATAAGAATACGATTACGAATTTTAGTATATTCCATATTAGATAAGAAAATTAGACATATTCATAATATGAATAACACAACACATTGGATTATATATATAGGTAACTATTTCAACAGAATACCTATTTTTTGTGACTACACTTGCTTCACGGCGAAGTAGAGACAAAATATGTATACGTAAGCGATTTTTGCCTGTGTACCGGTTGTCCACTGTGATTTATGTAGCGTGAAATGTTGTTTTTCACAAGTTGGGGTCGGAGTACGGCCGGAGGTAGCTTTCACAAGTTAGGGTCGGAGTACGGCCGGAGGTAGCTTTCACAAAATATGACTCAGCTTATTTAAATCTTGACCGTTCGGTGAACCTATTTTGCAAGTTTATTTTATGATTTTATATTGATATTATCATTTAATAATATAAAAATTATTTTTAGATATTAAACACAGCGCTGGTCCGAAACTAAGAAAAGCTTGTACTATGGATACCAGATAACTTTTTATATATTTTTTCTGTAAATACATATGTACATGTCATACATAAAAACACCCAGACGTTTTGTAGGTCCTATCTTCACAAACTCTACACCTTGGTTAAAATATGTGTCTTGGCCGTTTCGCTACCGTCACATGGTTGTAAATTGAAAAATTGATTCACTGTTTGTTACTTTTCTGTTTTACAATAGTTCTTGTAGTAACGAAATGGCCAAGTCACATTTATTGACTAAGGTGTAGTTTGTAAAGTTAGGGCTTTTAGAGTTAGGGCGTGTAGAGTGAGAAGCTGGGCTCTACATAAGATGTGATAAGTTTTTGACAATACGAGCCATATGGTCTCGTCTTGGCAACATTTACATGAAGATACGATATAAGAAGAGGTGGGATACTATATTGTTAAAACTATTGGCGAATACACTTAATTCAGCAGTTAAATATATTCTTGGACAAAGCTACAGCCCGAATAGTTAGTTAGTTAGTTAGTTTAATGGATACAGCCTAATTTATTGCGCTTTTACATCTGTTCTTAACTGATATCAATTAATCATGTAAAGAGATATACACCACTTTAACTGCCAAACTTTCTGCCTGATCTTGACTGCATCATCAGGCAGTACTTAGGCATGTTTGGGACCCTATAAGTATATTTATTTTCGCAAAGTCAATATTTACATTTAGTTTTTCCTTTTTGCCCAACGCCTACAAACTGTGCAGCAATTAACCGTGTCGTAGATAACCTCGCGCGCGCTCGCGACAGGTGAATAACGCACTGATGGTAGTGGTCAAGTGAAATATGGTAATGGGGGGCGCGGTGTAGAATAGTGCGTCGTGTGTGTACTTGATGTGTAATTTGAGTGAGATTTATTTTCATGCCGTAAATTCATATCTTCCATTGTTTTCTATTATTAAAAAAAATATTGATAAGGATGCACTATCATAAAAATAATGTTGATTGTATATTTTGGATATACAAACAAACATGTACGTACACACCGGGCTTATTATACATCTTGAATTTGAAGAGTTAACTAGAAAGTTGCTGAAGTCTATTAGAATTAAATACATATATAAAAATGTATAAGGCATATACTTTCACAAGATGGACAATGTAATCAATGCATGTAAGTACAGATTAAGAAGTAGATACCTACTATTATTTATTATATATTATTAGTTTAGGCTACAATAATTGAGCACTTATGTCACTGAATGTCACTACGCCATCGGTTCGTAAGTCTACAGGGCGGGAGACCTTGTACTGAGAAGAACCGGCAAGAAACTCAGCAAGGGCATTTTTTTTCTCCTTTTCTCTTACAGCGTCCAAATAAAATATTGGAAAATGCCCTCCCTATCATAAAAGGACACTTTCCATTACAAACATAAAAAACATGAAATATAAAGTACAAGCACAACTCCATACTGTAGTCCTTGCAGAAAACCTTGGCAGGGAGCTCATTCCACAACTTAAGCGTTCGCGGGAGGAAGTTTCTCTGAAACCGCACTGTACGCGACCATTTAGGTTCTAAAGTGTGAGAATGAATTCCCTGCCGATGGCGAGCGGTGCGATGGTAGAAAGTAGCCGTGGGCATCATTTCGAACAATTCCTCAGAACACAACCCATTGTACAAGCGGTAGAACACACACAGTGAGGCAAAGTCTCTCCTCAGACTTAAGGGCTCGATACCGCAAGTGAGTTTGGGATCGTCGACAATTCTCACAGCCCGTCGTTGAACCGAGTCAAAAGGGTCAAGCTGGTATCCGGCTGCACCTGCCCAGAGATGGCAGCAGTACTCCATATGGGGCCGAACTTGCGACTTGTAAAGTAACAACCTTTGCCCCGACGTGAAGTACTGCTTCGCTCTGTTGAGTACACCAAGTTTTTTGGACGCCAGCTTTACCTTATCTTGTAAATGATCTCGGAACTGAACATCGCTGGAGATGTCGACACCAAGGATCCCAATGCTCTTGGAGATGGAGAGGGGAGTGTTCTGGAATTGTGGGACCACAGTGAATGGAGTTTTCTTAGCGGTGAACGCGCACACTTGTGTCTTTGTAGGGTTGAATCGGACCAAGTTTACCCGTCCCCAGTCAGAGACCTGGGACAGTGTGGTCTCGATTTGAGACACAAGTTCTCCGCGGTTTTCCTCCACAACGGAACGAGGGATGTTTGCACGACCCGTGTAAAAAGTGTCTCCAGTACTGTCATCTGCATAGCAATGTATGTTGTTGATGTCCAACATGTCATTGATATGCAGTAGAAACAGCGTATTAATAAACAAAACAAAAAAGTAAGGCTCAATACTAAGAATACAAAGTTTGCAAGATCAGACCAGCCTCCACAGGCGGCACCCGTTCACGAGTATGACACATGAATCAGCCATCGCTTCGCTCAACCATATTTTAGGGAACGTAACGACCCGACACACAAGCCACCACCGCAGAGACACTTTTAAAGAGCATGACACACTCAAGCAACTCCAATAAAACTTCGATTGTACTAGTTACAATGTGTATAGTAAAGGAACAAAATATAACAGGAGAAGATTGGAAGGTTCGTAATGCTTTACTACCGAGAAGAACCGGTAATAAGCTCAGCAGTAAATCTTTTATACATCATATAAAAATACAATATAGCCATACACTAGGTAATAACATAATATACAATGTTTAAATTTAAAAAAAAATTTCAAATGCCCCAATACAAATCAATTAAGTTCTAATTTTTCCAAGCATTTTTATAATAGCTTTTTGTCATTAAACTATCTTTGACATATATTTTAAATTTATTTGAGGGTAAATTAACCACATGTTCTGGAATTTTATTGTAGAAAAATATACTTTGTATTGCGAAAGAGCTATTTACCTTCTGAAGACGACATTTTGGAACTACCAATTTATCCTTATTCCTTGTATTAACACTGTGGAGGTTACTATTTTTAGCAAATAAGTGACAATTTTGGCGGACATACATTATACAAGCGAAGATATATTGGCAAGGAACAGTTAAAATATCAATTTCCCTAAATAGTTCCCTAAGAGAAATTCGAGGTCCTAATTTATAAATTGACCGTACTGCTCTCTTTTGCAAAATAAAGACTGTATCAATATCAGCTGCCTTACCCCAAAGCAAAATGCCATAAGACATGACGGAATGGAAATAGCTAAAGTAGACCAAGCGAGCAGTGTCAACATCTGTAAGCTGCCTAACTTTCCTAACTGCAGAGGCAGCTGAACTGAGTTTTCTTGCAAGAACTGAAATGTGAGGGTTCCACTGCAGCCTATTGTATACATACATCAAATACTAGCTGTCAGTTATTTTATGTTCATTAGGAACATTGCAAGGTAGTTTTCTAATTAAAGCTGCTCTTTTAAAAAAGGATTCAACAGAGGATAAAGTAGCGTTCAATTTATTCTTTAAGCTGGCGTCCAAAAAACTAGGTGTACTCAGCAGAGCGAGGCAGTACTTCACGTCGTGGCAGAGGTTGCTGCTTTACAAGTCGCAAGTTCGGTCCCATATCAAGTACTGCTGCCATCTCTGGGCGGGTGCACCCGGATACCAGCTTGGACCTTTTGACTCGGTTCAACGAGGGGCTGTGAGAATTGACGATGATCCCAAACTCACTTGCCGCATCGAACCCTTAAGTCTGAGGAGAGACTTTGCTTCCCTGTGTGTGTTCTGTCGCTTGTACAATAGGATGTGTTCTGAGGAATTGTTTGAAATGATGCCCACGGCTTCTTTCTACCATCGCACTGCTCGCCATCGGCAGGTAATTCATTCTCACACTTTAGAACCGAAATGGTCGCGTACAGTGCGGTTTCAGAGAAACTTCCCCCCGCGAACGCTTGGGTTGTGGAATGCCAAGGTTTTCTCTAAGGACTACAGTATGGGGTTCTTCAAGAAAGAAGTTATTGGATTTTTGAAGGGTCGGCAACGCGCGAGTGATACTTCTGGTGTTGCAAGCGTCCATAGGCCATGGTGACCGCTTAACATCAGGCGTACCGTGTGCTTGTTTGCCACCTTAGTGGTATAAAAAAAATAATAACAGAGTAAACAGAAAAAAAACTGTATGTCGACGGCAAAAATATAAAAAAATATTTTTAATGTCGGATTACAGCTAAAGTATTAAATATAAATAAATAATATATCTTAGCTTTTTTATAGGAAATTTAATAAGCTACGTTTAAGTTAAGTATAAATAATTATTGCTGAGATATAAGCAAAAATCTGAAAAAGGGTACCTTTTTCCAAGATGGCGGCGCGAGCGTAACAGGTATCGATGGGGACTTTTAGTATGCAACGGGAGGTCTTAATGAACATGTAAACCAAATTTTGAAACTCTACCAAGCTATGGTTTTTTCAGTTTCTAATTTGATTGAAATATACAGTATTTCGGTTTTCTAAGGAATCTTAACATTAACGTATCTACTACCTAAATACATAGACACTGGTATTAGCTTACATTTATCATTTCTTGTTACGTGAGTATAATGTGGACGCGATGCAATTTCTTATGTACGTTGCCCATTAGGCCTTTGATTCTGTTTATTTTCTTATACTACTTGCTACAGTACTCCTTTCTAACATATCTACAGACCTACTGTCCTTTCATTTTTTTAATTTTTACTCGCTTCCAAAAAATATTCTTATAACAATCTTTAACCATTATTCCCAAACAAAATATATTCTAATTACAAAACGTTTAATATAACAATCAAATCTGACTAGTGTTTCTAATACATTAATCAACATGTCTCGTACTTATTCATATAAATCACAATTTATTTGCTAGGAACCTGTTTTACACAAGAGGTTACAAATTATTTACAAGGCTGACAGCATCTCACTTTAAGTAGCCATGCAATAATTAAATTAATGCTAATCATATTTTTAGTAGCAACAAATTAAATTAATATAATACAATGACGAAACAATTGTATAATAATTTATATCTAAGCATTAATTAATTTATAATAAGTTATCAACATGACAAATATCAAAACAATTTCAATTTAAAACAAATTACTATACATTAAATTCCTAATTAAATAAAGTTCTAAGTCAATTAAATTCCTAATAAATTAAACTACATAATCTTTGTAAGCTGTGCTGTAAGATTAAGAAAATTATTCATTGTGTAGAAGCACTTTTCAATTAACCATTGTTTTTATTTAACTTTAAGTATAGATGTCGATAATTCTCTACATGCAAGTGGAATGTGATTGTAGACTTTTATGAACATCATTAAACTGTTTTTTTCGTGAAAAGCGCTTCGATAGGCAACTGCCCTTAACTTGTTGGGCTTATATTGGCTTATATTTGGAATCTTCATTTACTTTAATAAATAGGTGCGTATGGGTCATCACAAAAGTTACTATCTCCAATATGTACATAGACACCAGAATCAAAATACCCAGTTGCCTGAAAAGTAGTTACATGACTTGGAACGATCTACACCACTTATCGCTCTAATACACTTTTTCTGCAATATAAAAGCTCTGTTTACGTGTGGTGAGTTACCCGTATCTTAAGATAGGTGCAACCTGGCCATGGTGGGCTGTAAATGTTGCTGTTTTATTGATAGTTTTTCGTAGTTGTCTTAATGCGTAAATAAATCTATTAAATTGCAAACTGAGTCTATACGCTCCAGTTGCAATGTTCGTCTAAAGTGAGTCCTTAAAATTTAATATTATCGACTCTATCTATAGGTAGGTAGGTAGGTCATTTATTTCTCATAGAAAATTACATTATGTCATTAAAATAATAATACATAATCAATTCACAAAATGATCGTCAAGTATAAAAATTAAAATCACAAAGAAAAATGAAGGCTTAGAAATATTCTAAGATAAAACGTCAACGATTAAAAATAAACATATAAATAGAATCAATAATTAGTCAAAGATTTAAAAATAGTAAAAACAAACAAATGTTAAAAATCTGTTCAATGTATTCTTTGACAGAATACAGTGATTGAGTCAGTAAAAGCTCTTTTAGCCGGCGACCAAATTTCTGATCCGAGAGTTCGTTTTTTAGGTCGACGGGGAGGTGCTCATAATAAGCTGGGCCTATGACTCGCGGATTTTTATCCAGCAGTGCTTGTCGTCGTGGCACACGTTGTAGACGCCTTGATTGACGAGTCACTCTGCCTGGAACACTGATGCGTTTACAGGTGTTTATGATGCGTCGAGTGTACGGTCGCGGTCAGTAAATGTTTACCAGTTTTGACATAAGATTCTATATCACACTTTTTCTAAAAAGTCTAAAATGCCATATCAAGTTACTTATTACCTTTCAAAAGCTATTCTGCAAAATGACGCATCGAGAAAAACAACAAGAATTATTGATCACTCTTTGATAATGGAAGTAATATCTTTATTTGTTGAAATGACATTTATCAAAAAATATTGTTTGAACGTCGTTTTGACAAGAGTAAAATTTTACAAAAGAATTTTTCATAACGTAATAAAATGGCAAGTATAACCCTGGAGCAAAGGGCTGAAATAATATTTCTCTTCTAAGATGGACATAGTATTAGTGCTATATCACGAGAACTCAATATATCGCGATTCACTGTGAAGTTTTTGACTAGGCGTCACGGCGAAGAAGGGCAAATAACAGATCATAGAAATAATTCAGGACGACGACCGATACTAACCGCCGCGCAAATAACAGAAATCATTCGTTGTTACGAAGAGAATGGTTTCACATCAACTAGTTATTTTGCTGCTTTATATGGTGTGAGTGATCGGACGAACCGACGAGCTTTGCACAATGTTGGACTACACTACAGACACCATGCTATTAAAGTGGAGCTGAAACCTCACTACAAAACAGCCCGGCTTAACTTTGCGCGACGACATCTCGATTTTGATTGGTCGAATACTATATTTACCGATGAAAAAACTTTTAAATCAAGCCAAATCGGAAGATTAGCTTTATGGCGCTACAATCGAACTCGGTATGATGAATGTCATATTGTGCCTCAAAACAAGTCAGGTCGCATTACAGTAAACTTATGGGGGTGGATGAGCCTTGACGGCGTCGGAGAACTGGCGTCGTTAGAGAATAGGGCTACGGCCATTAATTATGTGTCGCTTTTGGAAGAAATGATGCTGCCTACTGTGCGCGTAGTGTATCCTGTAACGGAATTCCCACACATAACTTACGTTCAAGATAATGTACGGATACACACAGCCCGTGCTACTATGGCGTGGTTTAACCTGCACCATGACATTCGTCCCATTCAATGGCCCGCTCGGTCTGCTGATTTAAACCCTATTGAAAATTTATGGGGGCTTATGGTTCAACGCTGGGACTGACAAAATGAAAGAAACCCTCAAGCTCTTAGATCACACTGTGCTCAAGTATGGGATGATATCAGAGGTACTGATCTATGCACGCGTCTTGTTGCATCTATGCGAGATAGACTACGTGCCGTCATAGCTGCAGAGGGAGGTTATACTAGATATTAAATAAAGATTTTCGAAGTGTCTATTTTATTATTTCTTCATATTCTTATTTAAAAAACTAAAATATTAGTTTTTAAAAAGAAAGTTTTCTATATATTAAAACTTGATAGTAGTCAGTCCATCTCCTAGAGCAGAGAACCCATAGTTCTCCTAGAACCCATGGCAATTCGGGCACGCCAATTATTTATGAAATTTCTATTTTCACCTACGTATGCTTGCAAGTCATTTTTAGAAATGAACTATAGTTTAGCTTCCATACTGCTTAGTAACAAAGTACGAGCCTGCCCTAATGTTAGATTTTTAGCACCTAATTTGCAACAGCAGATATCACATAATTTTTTTTTTTTAATTTGAATATAAATATTAAACATTTCGATTGCTGTAAAAATTTCGAGCTGCAAGTATCTAAATAGCTTTAAGTTAACAGCAATTCGTTTAATTTTTCTCCATTATTTTTAAGTAACCCAGATTTTTTGACGGCACGTCATAGGTACAGTATTGTTTTTTTCATAGAAAATGGCACATTAATTAATAAAGGTTCGTCATCCCTGTCCTAGAGCGATTAATTGTCATATTAGAAAAAAGATAATCTATGGTCAATCAAATTATTATGAAATAGACATTTAGAACTTGTGACTTAAATGTGTGCATGCAATTGTGATCCTTAAGGTGGTAAACAGTTTCTGACCGCGACTATACATTATAATATCAAACACATATTGAGAATAATGTATCATCACACCATATTTTTTAAATAGTTCTCTGCATGAATGGCGAGGTTTTACACCCGCTAGTGTGCGAAGAGCTTTCTTTTGTATAATGAACACTCGATTGGAGTCTGTCGAGTTGCCGCATAGAATAATGCCATATGACAAAAGGGAGTGAAAGTAGGCAAAATATATTTGTAGTGCAAATACTGCACTACTCAGTTTTTCACACAACGTAGACACATGTTTCCAGTTTAGTCTAGTGACTATGGTAAACCCGAGAAATCTACAGGACTCGTATTGTGGCATCGGACTCTGTACTTGTGGAGTTAAAGTGGGGTTTCCTGTCGAGAATATCATAACATTGGACTTTGTGACGTTGAGGACGAGGCCGTTTGCCGAGAACCACGAGTTGAGCTGAGCGCACGCGTTTGCTATCTTGTTTTCGAGCTGTTCGTACGTGCGTGCACTCACCACCACTGTTGTGTTATCGGCGAACAGCACCGTCAGGCCTTCGGTAACTGAATGTGGGAGGTCATTCATAAAGAGCGAAAATAAAGAGTTTCCGAGGGCCGATCTCTGTGTATACCAATCTCCACTTTGCCCGCACTTGATTTTATGGTTTTGCCATCTATTTCGATTTGTTCCGTTTGATGTCTATTAGTTACCTATTATATGACCTAAACAGATCGTGCGATTTGTTTTTCAAGCCATAATGTTTAATTTTTTCTAATAACAACTAAAGTTTATAACATCAAACACTTTTGAGAGATCACAGAATATCCCTGCCACCTTGGACTTGTCGTTCAGAGCCGTTGCAATGCAGTCGTAGATTTTATGCGTCGCTTCTGTGGTAGACCTGAATTGTCTGTAGGCAAATTGTCTGTCAGTCAGTAGGTCGTTAGTTTCAAAATGTTGCATTAAGCAATTTGGTAAAATCGATTCAAAAATTTTTGATATGTTGGGTACTATTTTAATAGGTCTATAAAAGTCTACAGAATCCCTCTCCCCTTTTCCTTTGTAGACTGGACACACTCGTGTGCTCTTAAGTACGTCTGGGTATATACCGGATGAAAAAATTGTGTTGATTAGTTCAACCAGTATTCCGGATAGATGCGGCCAGATGCACATAAGTAGGTCTACAGAGATGTAAATATCGCGAGTGGTTCGCGACTTTATCATTGAGCGCAGCGTGCAGTTGAGGTCTGCGAGTGTGATTCTGGGTAGCACTAAGTCGGGGACATCTGCATCGCCTATACCATTTTGAACATATGACACAGATATGTGTTTGTCTGTTTGCACTACATACTTCGAGGCTACTGTGAGGAAGTGTCGATTAAGGTGTTCGGGTACGTAGTTCGGTTCAATCTCCTTCCTATCGTGATCTTTTAGTAAAATTGTGAGTTTACGTAGTTTGTTGGAAACTTCCTCGTCGACTGTGCGCCACATTTCTTTTGATGGGATTTTACTATTTTGAAGACTATTCATGGTGTAACTTTTGCGAGCAGCTAAACTTTTATTTTTAATCATTTTGCAGTTGGTAATAGATGTCATCAATGTTGTATTCTCTGGGTATTGGCGTTTAATTTCGGTTAAGTCGTTATACTTTGAAATAAGTCTGGAAAGAGTATCCGTTACCCATGGTACATGATTGCGTTTCTTTTTTAAAATATTTTTGAAAGACATACACTTTATATGTGAATATAGTAAGTCAAAATATTAAATAATTAAGTACATTTGTCATTTATAGTTATTATAATGTCAAAAATAAAGTTCCAATTATAATTTTCAATGTCAATATAAATGCTAAAAACGATTCACTAATTAATAGTCTTTTTTGTATGAAAGAGTTGTGTTGGGCGCGGGCGGGGGTCGGCAGATCCATGGCTAACATAAACACCTGAGCAGTATGGTCACTCACCACCGTGTCCAAAGGTGCCGCTGTGACGTCACCGCGGTCACAAGGTACAACTCCGCAGTCAATAGAAGTCGAGCTGTGCGCTGACACACGGGTTGGAAAATGAACACTGTTGAAACAAGAGTAACATTGTAAGACATCATCAACTCGTTGCCTCAAACTATTCTCGGACAAAAAGTCAACATTTTGGTCGCCGACCAAAATAAATCTTTTATTTTCGTCCGAAAGCCTATCATCTAGCAACGATTCTAAATTATTTAAATAAATGTCAAAATTTCCATTTCCAGTGCGATACATTACAATAATAATTAAATTTAAATTCATAATTTCAATTGCAGCAAACTCGAAATGCTATTGAACAACCAGACCCTGTAGGTCGTTTCGCTGGCGGTAAGTTACCTACATCACCCCGTGTGAATAGTGCAACACCGACGTGGGCGATGCGATGAACTGGCGGTTAGCTACTGCCGCACAGCTAACCGCCAGTTCATACTCACATAACCTAATTCGTTTAATCTCGAATTTTTTGCACCAAGTTTCACTGCATGCTAGTACGTCTAGCCTCCCAACACTCAATAATAAATCTAATAATGCAGTTTTGCCACACATAGATCGAAAATTTTGATGTATTATTTTAAAGTGAGATTTTGTGGTGTTTTCGAGGCAGGATTTTTAAGCATGCATTCTTCACTAAAGTCACCTTGCCGGCGGGCACGTTAAGCTTGAAGGACGAGTAGTTGCCTCGGATGACTACCAGTTGTTCGCAGTCTGCATTTCCAACCTTTAACTCAGTGCGGACGTGGTGAAGTACGGCCTGCGCGGAGGTGTCCGCGCTCAGGTTAAATACATGCAGGCTGACAGGGCGCGGAGCTGCGGTTCTGAGGCCAGGTTTTGCCCCTCCAAGAGCAGACGCATTTAAAGACCGAAATACGTTACCAGGCACCGCGTTTTGGTCGGTTAATGTTTCGACGACGAGGTCTGTACGCTGCTTGCTGGCGCCTGCGTCACAGGAGGTGGTTGAAGGAGCAACTCGGCGCGGCGGGCGGCCTCTGCGCGGCTTGTCCACGGTAACACTGGCCTCCGGGGCCCCTGCTTGGATCACCGATGACGCTGGACCACTGCGGTTTTTGTTCCGTACTGAAGCCTCTCTTGGTACGCTTTGCTGGTGGTCAGTTTGGGTCTCGGTGATGTCTAGAAACACCAAACCATGAGGACCGGACTCATTCAGTGACATATTACTGCTAATCAATATGGGAAGAAAGTGATTTGCAACAGATGTGTGTGGTGTTGTTATACACGGTGATCCAGATGAGTTTTGAACTGTTTTGAGAAGCTCGTCAAGTATTTCCTTTTGTGATTAGATTTGACGTTGTTGCATAACAATAAGGTCGTAGCAGCCGTTCATCTTCTCTTTCATTTCTTTCATATTTTGCTCAAAATTTAAAATAACGTCAACTAACCTTTTGTCCGAATCCTCTTTTCCACTTGTTTTGGTTTTTGAAGGTGCCAAAATTTAAGATTTTTATGTCAAATATACAAACTTGTTTAAAAACAATGATTTTAAATTTAATATATTACGTCAACATGAATAAAATAATTATTATAATACGGAGCAATTTCAAACTGCTGATTTCGACGGTGGCGCCAACAGTATCTCTTTCGATATAATATATCTATTGAATTTCAACACATTGAGATCGGCCGTAGAGGTAGCTCTGTAGCCAATCAAGAGCCGGTCATCGTATGCAAGCTCTCGGTTATTTATCAAAAACCTTGTCATTATAAACCAGATCAAAGGCTTTGCTCATGTCCAGAAAAATTACGGTGGTAGGCTGTTTGTTATCAATGCTTTCCGTTATAGATCTGACTAAAGAAAAAAGCTGCAAGTGTTGTGGACTTGCCTTTTAGAAATCCATTTTGATCTTTTTTAATATCTCATGTTTATTTAAAAACTCACATAGACTCAATACATTATCTTTTCGTATATTTTAGAAATAATGGATATAAGAGCGATAGGTCTGTAATTACTTATATCCAATAATGAGCTACCTTTTTTGAATAATGGTTTTACAATAGATTTTTTTAGTTTGTCGGGAAATGTTTAAATTAATTAGATGGCACATAATTGGGGATAATGATACAGCGCATGATTTTGTTACAATGGTTGATACCTTGTCCACCGAGTTATTAAGTTATTATCTACTTCCTTGTATCAGCAAATTCAATGCGATAGTCTGTGAACTGCGTATCGTATTACTGTATTACTATAATTACTGTCGTAGCCACTGTTTACGTTAAATTAATTTTACTAAGCGACTTTTACTGCACAGGGAGAACTGGTGGGTAGGTGCTAAACGGCAGTTGTGATATAATTTTAAAAATCTAAATAATTAAATAACATTATTTATTCATATAATTTAAAGTAAAAACGATATATTAATAACAAAATATGGTAATTCTTTACTTTCCAAGAACGTGAGATTTTTACGGAACGATGGTTTTAACTGATAGAACACCACATTTAAATACACAGGTAAAATTCAAAAACTCTCGGAGGACACTAGATTTTCACAAAAAAAAACTAAATTGATTTCATACAAATCCCGCCATTACACACCAACATTTAAAAATACAAAACCTTTTTTTTTCACGAAAATAGTTGCCAGTCTAAAGAGAAAAAGAAACACAGGATTCAATCGATTTTACTTTTCTCTAATTTTAATCGATAGAAAAGCATATTTATATACTCGAATAAAATCAAAAAACTGGCAGCGAATCCAAACCTTGCCAAGTTAGGTGGTAAGGAGCGAAGCGGCGAGCCATTAGGTTACATGGTGAACACCGCACGAGCCGAGCGAAGCGTACCGCGGCAGAGGCCGGCGAAGTGCCAGAAACAAATTGTTCTAATTTAGAATTGTTTGGCAGGAGTAAGGGGGGCAGGGTAGACACTGGTTAATTGATCTGAGTGACACAGGTACAATTTGTTTCTGGCGCTCGCCTGCCGCTGCCGCGGCACGCTCCGCTCGGCTTCGCGCGCTAACTTTCATATGCTCCGCTTGACTTTGCGTACAAGTTTTTATGTTCCAAAGTGGGTTGCCGTGACTACACTAAATAACTACAAGTTGGTTGTAATAAAAAAACTTGCGAGCGCCAGAACCAATTTCTACTTATTTAGTATAGTCACGGCAACCCACTTTGGAACATGAAAACTTGCGCGTGAAACCAAGCGGAGCACATGAAAGTTAGCGCGCGAAGCCGAGCGGAGCGTGCCGCGGCAGCGGCCGGCGAGCGCCAGAACCAATTTCTTCTTATTTAGTATAGTCACGGCAACCCACTTCGGAACATGAAAACTTGCGCGTGAAACCAAGCGGAGCACATGCAAGTTAGCGCGCGAAGCCGAGCGGAGCGTGCCGCGGCAGCGGTCGGCGAGCGCCAGAACCAATTTCTTCTTATTTAGTATAGTCACGGCAACCCACTTCGGAACATGAAAACTTGCGCGTGAAACCAAGCGGAGCACATGCAAGTTAGCGCGCGAAGCCGAGCGGAGCGTGCCGCGGCAGCGGTCGGCGAGCGCCAGAACCAATTTCTACTTATTTAGTATAGTCACGGCAACCCACTTTGGAACATGAAAACTTGCGCGTGAAACCAAGCGGAGCACATGAAAGTTAGCGCGCGAAGCCGAGCGGAGCGTGCCGCGGCAGCGGTCGGCGAGCGCCAGAACCAATTTCTACTTATTTAGTATAGTCACGGCAACCCACTTCGGAACATGAAAACTTGCGCGTGAAACCAAGCGGAGCACATGCAAGTTAGCGCGCGAAGCCGAGCGGAGGCAGGGTAGACACTGGTTAATTGATCTGAGTGACACAGGTACAATTTGTTTCTGGCGCTCGCCTGCCGCTGCCGCGGCACGCTCCGCTCGGCTTCGCGCGCTAACTTTCATATGCTCCGCTTGACTTTGCGTACAAGTTTTTATGTTCCAAAGTGGGTTGCCGTGACTACACTAAATAACTACAAGTTGGTTGTAATAAAAAAACTTGCGAGCGCCAGAACCAATTTCTACTTATTTAGTATAGTCACGGCAACCCACTTTGGAACATGAAAACTTGCGCGTGAAACCAAGCGGAGCACATGAAAGTTAGCGCGCGAAGCCGAGCGGAGCGTGCCGCGGCAGCGGCCGGCGAGCGCCAGAACCAATTTCTTCTTATTTAGTATAGTCACGGCAACCCACTTCGGAACATGAAAACTTGCGCGTGAAACCAAGCGGAGCACATGCAAGTTAGCGCGCGAAGCCGAGCGGAGCGTGCCGCGGCAGCGGTCGGCGAGCGCCAGAACCAATTTCTTCTTATTTAGTATAGTCACGGCAACCCACTTCGGAACATGAAAACTTGCGCGTGAAACCAAGCGGAGCACATGCAAGTTAGCGCGCGAAGCCGAGCGGAGCGTGCCGCGGCAGCGGTCGGCGAGCGCCAGAACCAATTTCTACTTATTTAGTATAGTCACGGCAACCCACTTTGGAACATGAAAACTTGCGCGTGAAACCAAGCGGAGCACATGAAAGTTAGCGCGCGAAGCCGAGCGGAGCGTGCCGCGGCAGCGGTCGGCGAGCGCCAGAACCAATTTCTACTTATTTAGTATAGTCACGGCAACCCACTTCGGAACATGAAAACTTGCGCGTGAAACCAAGCGGAGCACATGCAAGTTAGCGCGCGAAGCCGAGCGGAGGCAGGGTAGACACTGGTTAATTGATCTGAGTGACACAGGTACAATTTGTTTCTGGCGCTCGCCTGCCGCTGCCGCGGCACGCTCCGCTCGGCTTCGCGCGCTAACTTTCATATGCTCCGCTTGACTTTGCGTACAAGTTTTTATGTTCCAAAGTGGGTTGCCGTGACTACACTAAATAACTACAAGTTGGTTGTAATAAAAAAACTTGCGAGCGCCAGAACCAATTTCTACTTATTTAGTATAGTCACGGCAACCCACTTTGGAACATGAAAACTTGCGCGTGAAACCAAGCGGAGCACATGAAAGTTAGCGCGCGAAGCCGAGCGGAGCGTGCCGCGGTAGCGGCCGGCGAGCGCCAGAACCAATTTCTACTTATTTAGTATAGTCACGGCAACCCACTTTGAAACATGAAAACTTACGCGCGAAACCAAACGCAGCACAAGAAAGACAGAAAAAAAAGGCCGGCGAGTGCCAGAAACAAATTGTACCTATGTCTACCAGATCAATAAACCGGTGTCTACCCTGCCCCCCCTACTCCTGCCAAACCATTCTAAAATAGAACAATTTGTTTCTGGCACTTCGCCGGCCTTTTTTTTTATCGATTATTACTTTAAAGAGTAAGTACTCGATTGTTGAATACTGGCAACATTGCTATTATATAAAAAAACAACCTGTTATTTTTTTCTCTAATGTGTTTTGTTTTTGTAGATATTTATTGTTGTGTAATGGCTGAATTTGTATGAAATTAATTTATTTATTTTCCGGAAAAACTAGTTTCCTCCGAGAGTTTCTGAATTTCATCTTTGTATATAAATGTGGTATTCTATCAATAGAAATTTTTATTACGTAAATACCAGGCGTTCTTGGAAAGTAAAGAATTACCCAAAATATTGACATACATTGTAGACAAGTAATTATTCAATGTTAATATAGTGTAAATTAAACAAACCTGCCGGCAACTGTTATTTGCAACTAAGTCCACAGTAACTTAAATTTGATTTCACAATGACCAGTTTAGAAGACATTTCTGAAATTCAGAAGTTATTGGAGACTATGTTCATGCATTCATTCAACTTCATCTAAAATCCACTTTGAGTCAACCAGAAAATTCGACTCAGCTTACAAAAGATTTTACAACCTTTAAGGACCTCATGTGGAACAGGGTAACTCTCCTGAAAAACATGATCATGGAATTGAAAAGTATGTAATCGTTAGTGGTGTTCTGAAGATAACAGTGAAAATTCATCAGAGTTCATATTGAGTATCTGTCACAAGAATCTGGGATTATCTGATATCTCCAAATCTTCTATTCAAATCTGTCATAGGTTGGGTGCTGCTGTGACAGGTCGGTGCAGACCAATACCAGTAAAATTCTTGGACAATGCTATCAAAAACACTGTGTGGCGTAAAAGTCGCAACTTAAAGGATCATCTACTGTCTTATCCGAGTTTTTAACACATCGACGCCAATCTTTAGTCATTGAAGCTCGCAAACATTTTGGTATAAAAAATGTATGGACATTGGACGGATATATTACAGTCACACTACCTAGTGGTACACGTCAGCGTATTTCAACGTGTAGCGATCTACAAAAGGCTATTTTAGAGAACCCGCTGTCACCAAGTGAGAATGCAAAAAGCAGTACTACAGACAAAGCAGCGCCGCCCAAATATGCTGAGAAAGTTGAATCGAATTTGAAACGCAGCGTTAGAAATAAGTAGGTAATCTTTTCATCTCCTTGTTTGTGGAATGTATTCCGTTCCGTCTAACTTAAACCTAACCGACACCACAGTAACTAGTAGCATGTAGTAGGTAGTAATCTTTTGTCATAACTTCATATTAACCACTGAGTAACCGTCTTAATAAATTTACCCTCTTTTGGTTTTATTTTGATTAACACAGAGACGTAATAAATATGCCTTTAGACCATAACATTAGAGTCAAAGAGCTTAAAATTAGAAAATATAAGTTTTAACCTTCAAATTGGTTTTGTTTTTATTGTACATCTTGGCCACAGATTATAGTTTAAATTAGTAGACAATGATATTAGCGTTCCGTTTACACGAAAACACTAGCAAGTTTCGAGTCGATCAATGGTTGAATCTAAAGACTCACTTTTTTTATATACACACCGGCACAATTAGCGGAACACAAAAAAAGGATTTGAACGAATGGCAGCAGGTTATCTTTACTGATGAGTCCAGAGTTCTTTTAAAACAGATCGATGGGAGACAGCGAATATGGAGACGCAAAGGAGAACGCCACATACAGTCCAATTTTGAACACACAGTGGCTTATGGTGGCGGCTCGATTATCGCTCGGAGTTAGTGATAGTCACATGAGGGACCATGACAGCAGATCGATACATCAGAGACATTTTAGAAGAACATGTTGTACCATTTGCCCCATTTATTGGTGACAACTTTATTCTAATGTAAGATAATGATCGTGCTCATAGTGCACAATCAGTACAGGTATATCTGAGCCACGTAGGTATACCGGTGATGCAGTGGCCAGCAAATTCCCCCGATATGAATCCGACAGAGCATGTCTGGGACTTGCTAAAAAGAAGGGTTAAATCCAGAATGCCACCCCCCAACAATCTGAATAAACTTGGAAACGCATTACTTGAGGAGTGGGAGCGGTTGCCTCAAGAAATCATCGATAACATAATCTGTAGCATGCCCAGACGAATGGAAACCGTAATCAGAGCAAGAAGGGGAAACACTCGTTATGAATTTTGCTTTAATTTTATTGTTAAATCATTTAATGTTTACTTTTTTTAATTTTTTGTGATGGTTCATAATCATCTAAAAATTTCACTTATTTCAAATTTCTTTATTTTTCAATAAAAAATAACGAAGACTTTTCAAAGTCGTTGTTAAAAGATGTTAATCAATTTGCTATTTTGTGTCTAATTACATTTTCGTCAAATATATGCGTTATTATCTCATAGTCTCACTTTTTTTTCTGTTCCGCTAATTGTGCCGGTGTGTATATATAGATAATTAGAAAGCAGGCCTAAAATTTTACTGTATATCCTATTATTATTGATTTTATTTCTATTCCTATTCTTAGCGGTATGTTAGTGTTTGTAAATTTAATAATTGGGCAGGTAATAGTTAAGTATTTACTGGAAATATTTTTGCTCATTTATGTGTGTTACATTACTAGTGAGTCACAGCGTAATTAATTATAATTTGTTTTTTTTTTTCTCAACTACTTACTGTTGGTGGTGTTCTGTTTTGAAATAATTGTAAATTTTTCTTTGTTTTTCTCTTCCTTTTGTTAATTTTGTAAACAGTTGACCGGTGGGTATACAGAAATTGCCTTTAACTAATATCCTAATTTTGGTTATATTTATAGTATATTTGTAATTATTTTATTTATCATTTAATGGACATCTTATCTAATACGTCTGATGACGAACTCTTTTTCTCAGCTAATAGCACTTCGTGTAACTCTTCTTTGCATTCTGAAAATTCTATGCCGGAAACAATGGCTCTTGAGGATAGTATTGCAAAAGAGCTCAGTTCTGCCGGTCGGTTAAATTTTAATATCTGTCATATTAAGACACAAAGTTTACCGCGGCATTATCCTGAATTTTTGGACAGTTTTTCTAACGATATTATGCATGTCGTTTTAGTATCAGAAAGTTGGCTTAAACCTTCTCTTAATACAGCACTATTTCCTTTGTCGGGCTATGTACTTCTTCGCAATGGTCGCACGGGTTAAAGAGGAGGTGGTGTTGCAATATACCTTCGAAGCGACATCCCCCACAACATTATTGCATCTTCATCGTCCACGTACTCAGGTTCCATTGAGCACTTATTTTTAAAAATAAATCTTAAAGGTATTTACGTAGTTCTTCAGTAGAGTTCTTTAGTAGAGTTGTATTCTGTCCTCCCTCTATTGACTATTTCTCTGATTTAGAAACTCTGTTAGAATCTTTTAGCTCGGATCATGCACATCACATAGTCATGGGAGATTTTAATACAAACCTTTTAAAAGTCTCATCACAATCGCGTAAACTTCAATCAATCTTTGACTCAGTTGACTTTAAGATAATTCCCTTACAAGTCCCTTAGTAATCTAGAAGGCTCGGATACGTGGATTAATATTATTGCCACCTCTTCTGTAAATCATGTTGAAAAGCATGGGCAGCTCCCTGTGCCAGGATTCTCAAGACATGATATAATTTACGCTTCCTTTAAAATCAAACCTCCAAAGACACAGCCTAAAATAGTGCAGTTGCGCAACTTTGCTAAGGTAGATGCGGAAAAGTTGAGAATGGACGCTATGAAAGTTGACTGGTCTCTTATTATGTCTGCACCAACGGTAGATGACAAGGTACAAATGTTGAACAGTTATATTCCATCCCTGTTTAACATTCATGCTCCGATAAGAACTGTTAAGTTAAAACGCCCACCGGTGACAGCGCATTTCTTAAGTTTAAAAAGAATCGCTCTGAAGAAAACTGGGTGTCTTTTAAAATTGCACGTAACCGTTGTAATCAGGTGGTAAGAGCAGCTAAACGCCAATATATTCATAAAAATGTATTCAACACTTCGGCTGCTGATGCCTGGAAATTCATGAAAACACTTGGAATAGGCAAACCAGCCGTTGATTTTGCCACTTCTAAGTTTACCCTAAATGATCTTAATGCACATTTCTCCACTACACCATTACTGTCCAGTACCATGAAATCTACAACTATCTCTCAAATTTCTGCTATGAGTGATATAGTCAATGATACATTCTCATTTACTCCAGTTTCTGAGGACGAGATTCGTGCAATTGTTAAGTCAATCAAAACAAATACAGTAGTTTGCGATGACGTTAGTCGTGCTATGGTTATGCTTTTATAAGATTTTGTAGTGCCAGTACTTACCCACATTATTAATTTCTCTTTCTTTAGCGGAGAATTTCCGTCACTTTGGCGTAAAGCATTTGTTCTACCTCTCCCTAAAATCTCATCCCCAGCTTTTAAATCACTCTTTCCCATCTCTATTCTCCCTTACTTATCAAAAACTGCTGAAGCGGTTGCACACAAGCAAATCTCTTTTTACATTTATAAAACAGTATATTAAGCCAATTTCTATCTGGTTTCCGCCCAGGTCATAGCACATCCACTGCTTTATTAAAAGTGACAGAAGATATTAGAGAAGAGATGGAGGAGTCCCTGGTTACCGTATTGGTTTTGATTGACTCTTCAAACGCTTTTAACACTGTCGATCATGACATTCTTCTTACCATCCTTTCTTACTTAAAGTTTTCCACACCGGCTCTCAATTGGTCCTCTTCTTATCTCAGTGGTCGCCAGCAAGCAACCCGCGCCGATCGTAATCTTTCAGATTGGTGCGATTTAGTAGCTGGCGTTCCACAAGGCGGTATTCTTTCTCCTTTTCTATTTTCAATATTTATCGATCTAGTTACTACAAACATCAATTGCTCTTACCAGCTATACGCGGATGATTTGCAACTCTACACTCAATGTAAAGTCACTGAAATTGATAAGGCTATTACTGAGATTAATAACAATCTTACACACCTAAATAAATGGTCAGAAAACTTTGGCGTACTTGTTAACCCGGCTAAATGTCAATCAAATAATCTTAGGTAGTTCTCGTCAGCTCGCAAGGTTGGATACCTTCCACCGTTATTGCTGAATAAAACTGTCATACCACTTACAACGGAAGTAAAAGATTTGGGCTTGACTTAAGATAGTACTCTCAGCTGGAGTAAACAAGTTACTCAAATTTGCTCTAAAGTTACTGGGATATTACGTGCATTGTACAGATTAAAGCATTTTTTACCAGTATGCACCAAGACATTACTAATTAACACTCTTGTTTTACCGGTAATCGACTATGCTGATGTGTGTTATTCTGATCTTAATCAAGATCTTCTTAACAAGATGGATCGTCTCCTAAACAACTGTATTCGCTTCATTTTCGGCTTACGCAAGTATGACCACGTCTCCAACTTCCGTTCAAAACTCAAATGGTTACCTATTTGCCAACGTCGGCAATCTAGAATCCTTTTAACCCTGTTTTCTATTTTATACGATCCATCCACCCCAGTATACTTGAAATCTAGGTTTCAGTATCTGGGAAACAATTACACCCTTAATCTTCGCTCATCAAACAGTCTCAAGTTAATAATACCATCCCATAGTACCAGCTTTGTATCAAACTTCTTTACTCTTCAGGCAGTGCAACTCTGGAACTTAATACCAAACAAACATTGATCTGCCCTTAAAGTTGATGCGCTGTAGCACCGATCAGTGTGCCTAGTGTGAGTTTTTAACGCTACTATCGCCTTCGCGGCACCGAAATACATGTATGGAAATGAAGGAGTGCCTCTAGGGAACGCGTTTCGAGACTATTTTTTCTCATAGGACTTTTAATGAATACACGAACACGATTGTAGATTTACGAATACGCAAAAACGCACACTAAGCACACTGTTACAGCTAAGGGTTATCTATTACCCATGGTTACACCCGTGGGGATTTCTATTAGATACTTACCTAATTCGAACATTAATATGGATAAACTAACTAACACCACCATCCGTTAGAAGTGTATGGAACCGGACATGTTTACTTCTGTCGATAAACTAACTTAAATCGCTATCTGTTAGAAATGTATGTAACTCTTAGCCAGCGCACGCCATGTAAAGCTCCCAGTCGGCCCTGAGTGCCCTGTCCGACTCGCACTTGACCCTTTTTTTTCTCAGAAACCTTCGCCGGCGTGTGCATAACAACTTACCAAAATTTCATTACAATCGGTTCACCCTTAGTGCCCTGTCCGACTCGCACTTGACTCTTTTTTTCTTTCTCAGAAACCTTCCCCGGAGTGTGCATAACAACTTACTAAAATTTCATTACAATCGGTTCACCCTTATTGCCCTGTCCGACTCGCACTTGACCCTTTTTTTTCTCAGAAACCTTCCCGGAGTGTGCAAAACAACTTACCAAAATTTCATTAAAATCTGTTTACCCTTATTGCCCTGTCCGACTCGCACTTGACCCTTTTTTTTACTCAGAAACCTTCCCGGAGTGTGCAAAACAACTTACCAAAATTTCATTAAAACCTGTTTTCCCTTATTGCCCTGTCCGACTCGCACTTGACCCTTTTTTTTTCTCAGAAACCTTCCCGGAGTGTGCAAAATAACTTACCAAAATTTCATTAAAATCTGTTTACCCTTATTGCCCTGTCCGACTCGCACTTGACCCTTTTTTTCTTTCGCAGAAACCTTCCCCGGCGTGTGCAAAATAACTTACCAAAATTTCATTAAAATCGGTTCACCCTTATTGCCCTGACAGACTCGCACTTGACCCTTTTTTTCTTTCTCAGAAACCTTCCCGGAGTGTGCATAACAACTTACCAAAATTTCATTAAAATCGGTTCACCCTTATTGCCCTGTCCGACTCGCACTTGACTCTTTTTTTCTTTCTCAGAAACCTTCCACGGAGTGTGCAAAACAACTTACCAAAATTTCATTAAAATCTGTTTACCCTTATTGCGCGAGTCCGACTCGCACTAGACCCTGTCTGACTCGCAATTGACCCTTTTTTTCTTTCACAAAAACCTTGCCCTAACACTAACAAACAAAACAAAACAAATTACCCGAATTGATCTAGCCGTCTTCGAGTTTTCCTTAGTATGCGAGTCCGACTCGCACTTGACCTTTTTTTCTTGCATAGAAACCCTGCTCTAACAATAACAAACAAAACAAAAATAAAATTGTCCAAATTGGTTCATTACAATCGGTTTACCCTTATTGCGTAAGTCCGACTCGCACTTGACCCTTTTACTAACCTTTTATAGCTTGCCTCAACAAAAACACAACAAAAAAAGAATTATCCAAATCGGTCTAGCAGTTCTCGAGTTTTAGCGAGACTAACGAACAGCAATTGATTTTTATATATATAGAAGAATATATAATTGTATGTAGTATTTTCATTATATTTCTAAAATTATCTTATGTATTAGTGTATTTGTATGTATCTATATATTAGTAGTAATTTTTGTTTTTTATATTAAATGTAAGCCTTTATTTGGCACCACCAACAAAGCTTTCCTCTTAACCAATGTTCGACTGGTAGAGAATGCCTTTAGGAATTAAGGCCTCAATTTGTACATAATATTTTTATATTAATATATATTTTATAATAATGTGCAATAAAGAAAAAAAAAATCAAGGTCGTTTAATTGTGTCTACTAATGTTCTAGTTTTGTTTCAGCGATTATTTTCTTCCTTTGCCTTACTTTTGATTTTATTTATTATCTTAACAATGTATACATATATTTTTATTTAATTAAAACTATTATACCAAATAAATTATGATAACGTACTGAAATCTATCGCTAATTTATGCTAACTACCTTAAATGAAGATATCCACTACCGCATAATCTTATCTCTAGAGTGATTAGGGCATAATCATTTTATTTATTCGTGCCCTGTTTGCGACCTTTTTAATCTTTATATCGTTATAATGTGTTGGCCTTTCTATTACTATTATAAAAGTTCTTTTCATTTCTCACGTTCTCTTCCTATTAATTAATTTTAAATTTCAGAACGTATCACTAGTATTTTTGTTACTGACTTCCTGAACAATAGGTAACTCCAATATCAACAATAAAGAAGTAATTTTCGCCCAAAGTGCTTCTCGAGGTTTCAACGGTGGTGGTATGGACCAACCACTTGTACACATTACTTGCAGTAGGGCATTTTTCCTTAAGCCACCTCTCTCATCGAGACTAATTTATGTATTTTTTTTTACTAAAATAAAATACGTGAGTAACGTTGTAAACCATTGTCTGTGAACCGTTATTTATGTGAAAACTAGAGTAATGAAAGTTTACTTACTACTAATTCTATCTGTTATGCAGATAAATAAATTACTATCAACTAGTAAAAATATAAAAATTTGCTTATGTTGCTATAATTATTATTTTTACTCACTTGGTATTCTTGTTATATTAACGTGAACCTTGTTCTTATTCGTGAAATCATACCGTTGACCTTAACACACGGCCACTTTTCGTAATATATTTTTATTTATTTATTTAACTCTTACAGTATATTTGATAAAACTTTATGAAGTAAGTACAGATTATAAATTTCGGAGCACTAAGGCGGACTTATCGCATGATGCGATTTCTTCCAGCCAACCTTAGGGTGTTTCTGAAAGCTGATAAATTTCACATTTATGTAGATAGATTACTAATAAGATTTAATATTACTAGTTTGATAAAAATACTTATATAAAAATACAGAAATACAAATATATATATATAATTATATAAATATAAACATCATATACATATATATATATACAGAAACACAATCAATACGTTAGCATATTTATACACATATATACATAGTTATGAACAGAATATGAATAAACATATATAGCTTTATGAATTCAACTTCAGCAGTTATAAATATATGAGTATTAGCTTTGCAACGATTGAAGAAAAAAATATTTCAATTTAGTTTTAATTTAGTTGTCATTTTAGCTCGCAGCTTGTGCTGAGACCTGTTTGGAATACCTCAATGATACACACGCTAGTTTAACTTTTCTTTTTTTTATATTTTTGTTTGTTTATTTCAATAATTATGTACTTTTTTTATTTATGAGTCATTCTGTGTGAGCTAAATAAAGTCATTTCATTTCATTTCATTCATTTCGTTCATTTCATTCATTTTAAAAATAGTATTAGATGGTGACAAACGAATATCAGAAGATAGGTTGTTCCACAGTAAAAATGCTTTCACAGCAAATTTTCCCATTCAAGCCCGCTCGGTCTGCTGATTTAAACCCTATTGAAAATTTATGGGGGCTTATGGTTCAACGCTGGGACTGACAAAATGAAAGAAACCCTCAAGCTCTTAGATCACACTATGCTCAAGTATGGGATGATATCAGAGGTACTGATCTATGCACGCGTCTTGTTGCATCTATGCGAGATAGACTACGTGCCGTCATAGCTGAGAGGGAGGTTATACTAGATATTAAATAAGATATTTAATAATTTTCGAAGTGTCTATTTTATTTTTTCTGCATATTCTTATTTAAAAAACTAAAATATTAGTTTTTTCAAAGAAGGTTTTCTATATATTAAAACTTGATAGTAGTCAGTCCATCTCCTAGAGCAGAGATGGCGAACCCATGGCAATTCGGGCACGCCAATCATTTATAAAATTTCTATTTTCACCTACGTATGCTTGCAAGTCATTTTTAGAAATGAACTATAGTTTAGCTTTCATACTGCTTAGTAACAAAGTACGAGCCTGCCCTAATGTAAGATTTTTAGCACCTAATTTGCAACAACAGAAATCACACTAATTTTTTTTTTAATTTGAATAAAAATATTAAACATTTCGATTGCTGTAAAAATTTCGAGCTGCAAGTATCTAAATAGCTTTAAGTTAACAGCAATTCGTTTAATTTTTCTCCATTATTATTAAGTAACCCAGATTTTTTGACGGCACGTCATAGGTACAGTATTGTTTTTTTTCATAGAAAATGGCACATTCATTAATAAAGGTTCGCCATCCCTGTCCTAGAGCGATTGATTGTCATATTAGAAAATACAGGTTAGTAAAGATTAAGCTGATACCCACTCGATCATGTATTGTGGCGCTATCGCGGCGTGCCGTGTTGCTCGAGTCAAGTTTCCAGATACTGACCGATCACCACGGCCTGTCGCGGTTGCGCCTGCATGGCAAGTGCGGATCAAACTAGCGTATTGGCTTGTTCAGGACTGTCATTGCAAACTAATTTGGCAATAAACGCCCTAAAGTCATGCGTTTTGTGACGCAGGCCTTTGTTGGGACAGATATCCGACCCCAGGATTACATGGCTTGTGTCATCGAACGCCTTGACTATCTGAAGCAGAAGGTTTATGCATGGGCAAACCGTATTCGTCGCTACAGATAACGTGTGGATAGATACTGGCAAAATCGCGTTTTCTAAAGTGATCAAAGGAGGGTATACCGGAGATAGGAGGGAACTGACCAGCGTGCGAACGACGGGCCATTGCCGAATGCCAAAGCCATGATTGATTTTTGGCGTGGCATATCGTCGGTGCCCGTCGAGCCCATAGAGGGTGATTGGATGCATGTTATTGAGCGGAAATACCAGTCAATCGAATGCATGGGTTCTGTTGTCATAGACCCCGTAGACGTTAGTTGTGCTATCCGTGTGACTCAGAACAGGAAAAGCCCTGGACCGGACGGATTACACAACTTCTGGATTAAGTGGATTCGATGTTCTCATCACCGCTTGGCGACACAATTCCAAGAAGCCCTTAAGCTCGGTTCCCTTCCTGCTTTCATGACCACCGATATTACTTCCCTGCTCCACAAGTCTGGTAGTACCGCGGATCCAAAACATTACAGACCCATCACGTGCTTACCTACCATCTACATCCATTCTGACAACAAAAATTAATACACATATTGTTGCAAACAATGTTTTGGCTCCCGCTCAGAATGGATGTAGGGTGGTACTAAGAAGCCTTTTAGACATGACCATTAGCCAAAAGGCGCGACGTAGTAGGGGGGCTCTCTCTGTTGCTTGGATTGACTATAAAAAGGCCTATGATTTGGTGCCTCATTCATGGCTGGAGAGTATTTTAGAGTTTTATAAAATTGATGCAACTCTGAAATCCTTTTTAGGCTCTTGTATGAGGCAATGGACCACGGTCCTTCGTTAACCAGGCAGCGGCGACAGTTCTCCTGATCCGCTGGACTTTATAAGGATTGAGCGGGGTATTTTACAGGGTGACAGTCTGAGTCGATTGTGGTTCTGTCTAGCAGTAAATCCTCTTAGCACTTTGCTGAAAGATTCAGGGCTAGGCTGTCGGCTCCGTAGAGGAGGATAAGTCATTAGTCATCTGCTGTACTGGAACGATCTCAAGCTGTTTGCACCGAAACACTAAGACTTGACTCAATATTACAAATGTATTTAGCAGCGCCATCAATATGGAGTTCGGTGTAGATAAGTGTGCGATCTTGCATGTAGAGCAGGGGAAAGTTGTAAATTCTACGGATTTGGAGCTTTCTGAGACAGTGACAATCAAATTCCTCTCTGAGACCGAGACCTATAAATACCTTGGTATGTCAGAGTCATGGGGTATTTTGGCAGAGGACATAGGAAATTGGTGAAGGAGCACTTTTTTGTCGACTGTCAAAAGTACTTAACAGTCTTTTATCGGGTGGCAATAAGGTTCGTGCCTTCAACGGTTGGGTAATGCCACTGCTGATATACTCCTTTGGCATACTGAGGTGGACTCAGACTGAGCTGGACGCCCTGGATAAGAGGGTCCGTCAACAGCTTAAATTGCATCGCATGCTACACCCGCGCTCTTCAGTTATGAGGCTGTACATTCCGCGGAAGTTGGGGGGTCGAGGCTTTTTAAATACCAAGAACCTCCATAACCGTGAGGTATGCAATCTGGATGTATGGAAGAACAAGGAGCTGCACGGGAGGTTATATCGCGCCTTAACAAGGCCTGATGTGGACCTACTCGCTTCAGTAAACTGGCTACGTTTTGGAGACCTCTTTGGGGAAACCGAGGGTTTTGTCTGTGCAATTGCAGATGAGGTAATGATGACGAACAATTATCGGAAATATATCCTGAATATATCCGGTACGGTTGACATTTGTCGATCATGCCACCGTCCCGTCATCCAGTCACTCAGGCATATCATTTCTCGTTGATCTCATCTTGCTAATGGCGAGTATTTGCATAGGCACAACCAAGTGGCCAGGATCATTCACCAGCAGCTTGCGCTTCAGTATGGACTTGTCGAATCTGAGGTGCCGTACTATCAGTACACGCCAGTGCCAGTTCTCGAAAATGGTCGTGCATTGCTCAACTGGGATCGCTCTATCATCACGGACAGGACTATTGTTTGCAATAAGCCTGATATTGTGTTGGTCGACTAACCCCAGCGCAAGGCAATGCTCGTCGATATCACAATACCGCATGACGAGAACCTCGTGAAGGCGGAAAAAGAAAAGCTCAGCAAGTACCTTGATTTGGCTCACAAGGTAACAGCCATGTGGGATGTTGATTCGACGTTCATTGTCCCGATGGTCGTTTCGGCGAACGGCTTGATAGCGAAGAGCCTCGACCAACATCTCAAGAAGCTCTCGCTGGAAAGTTGGCTCAGGGCTAGGATACAGAAGGCAGAGATCTTGGACACGGCACGTATTGTCAGGAGGTTCCTTAGTCTGCAACCCTGAGCACCGGTAGTTTGGGCCTTGCCTCGCTGCCGGCGGCACTCTAGTTTTTAAGTTTTTTATAATATATGTTTTTTTTATACTATATTGTTAAAAACTTTAAAATTAAGAAAAAAAATTAAAAAGACATAATAATTTTAGACATATCAAACAGCGCCTTCTGGTCCTAAACTAAGACAATTTTGTATTATGAAAACCAGACAGTGGATAAAACTACTTATATACTTTTTTTTAATACATACGTATCGTAGATAAATACACCCAGACTCAAGACAAACACAAATGTTTATCACGCAAATGTTTTTTCAGTGCAGGAATCGAACCCACACCCTCTGCACAGCAGATAGCCACACAGCCAACTAGGCTGCGAGGGAGCTCTCTGTAATGTTTAGATGTGTATATTCCATTCCATCTCATTATCTAATTTGTTAATTTTAATAATAAAACGAAAACAAAACATTTTGCATGAATGAGTGTATGTTTAGGTATTTATTATTTTTTATTTGCCGCCATTTGCCGCGCACTAAACTGCTACGACTACTACTACTACTACTATTTTGAAGATTAACCGATACAAAAAGAAGGCATAGCGTAGAAAACCTAAGTATTACTTATTTGGTAGGTATAAATAAACACTTACCTCGAAATGGTCTTCACAGCAATATGCTCCTGTTGATGTAAAGAGCTCATCCCTTCTTATGACTCTGACCCTATTTTTTTCAATATACATTATAAAAGTTTTTTTCGCTGTAGATAAAGTTGTTGACTTGCATTTTGGAACTACACAATATTTATATTTATTATATGACTTCTGTTTAGACAGAGCCATATCAATGAGCTCTCGTGCTGTAGATTGCAGTGTAACTATGCTGGGTTTGCGCGGTCTCCAGCGCTGTGACGTCATTTTACTTCGCGCCGCTAGAGCCACGTTAGAGCAAGCGGTTTTACTCACGCATTAAAAAAGTGAACTCAAACTGATCTAACTTGTCAGTTTTTATCGTATGATAATGTAATTTGCATCAAAATTTTAGGTTTAATTTTTTTATATAAAAAATTAGGTGGAATAGCCTATTGTCGAGGATCATCACTGTAACGACTGTTTGATGGATATTATATGTAGAAATGATACAACTACAGATGTGTATTATTGATATTGAGAAATATGTTTACAGTATTTTGGCTTTCTTCAGACTCTTAATACTAATGTACTTATGTGTCAAATAATGAAATAAAATGTTTCGATGGTGCCACAGAACTGCTCATTTACAAATACTTTTTAATTAAGCAAGAATAGATATTAAGATAATTTATCACCGCGAATTTATATCAAAATTTTCATACAAAAACCTTGTTCTTATTCATTTACTTATTTATTTGCTACTAAAATTGAAATAACTATAAAAATGACATACATAATTATTGTAACAGATTTATTGAAAAACAAACCGAGCTAGACGTGAGGTAAAAACTTTAGCTATGTCCTCTCTGGTGCACTAATCCATTGGCGCGTTCCGCCACAATCACCTAGATGAAAGTTAATTGAAAAACTAACGAAATCTTACTGAATATTAGATATAGAACTATAAATTTTTGTGTTGTTTTATTTTTAAATTTACTAATATTCTATACTTATTTTACATTCTACGCTTATACATCATAGTGAACAGAAAATCTACAGAACCCTTTTTAATTCTTTACGATTTAATATTAAGATATGCATAAGTATGTAAGATTTGTGCGACAAGTGCGAGTCGATTTTTTCTTTAATATTTATTTATTTTCTGTATTTAAATTGAAATCCCCCCGAGAACCGAATTTAGGGCGGGTGAAACCGCAGGCAATAGCTAGTACAAAATAATGAGCTAAGCAAATAGCATCGACAGATTTTCAACCTGTTCGGAATACGTTACTGATTGCGACGTTTTACAAGCTATTTATTGTCACGTCCTGACACGGAAAAATTCCATTAGAAGTTCCCTTTAAATAGATTAGGAATTTAATATTGTTTCTAACTGTATTATTCGTAAATCGTAATTCTTTTTATTGCTTAAATGTACGTTCCCGTTTTTGAATGTTTATTTATTGTACATACGTAACTGTTCCTACACTTAATAAATATCATAAATAAAAAATGTTAATATTTATAAGCCGGGCTGCTATCGCTAGTTTTTTTTTTTTGTGAATTCGATGATTTTTAAGGAGGTTTAGGGGATGTCTGTTTTGGATGGCGTGTCGAAACTGATATCAGAAATTCTTAATACCGTATATTCCGGTTTTTGATTCTGTTACGAGGATTCACAATTCCTCATTAATATTATAAGTTTTTCTACAGTAAACGAGTACTATTAAAATAGTCGTGCAAGAATTTAATGTAAACGTCAAAACATAACATGGCATGAACAGAACAGAGACATTATATAAGAAAAACAAAGTTTATCGTGGTCGTTAATATAACTAAAAATTACAATTTAAAACAAAAAAAATCGGCCAAGTGCGAGTCGGACTCGCGCACGAAGGGTTCCGTACCATAATCTATAAAAAATCACGTTTGTTTTATGGGAGCCCCCTTAAATATTTGTTTTATTTTAATTTAATTATTTATTTTAAAAGTGACTATACAACTAAATATTCTGTGCATATTTTAAGCGTCTACCTGTTGCCGTTATCAATATTGAGCCAAATCGAACAAAAAAAACACATTTGTTGTATGGAAGCCCCCATAAATATTTATTTCTTCTGTTTTTTTATTATTTGTTGTTATAGCGGCAACAGAAATACATCTTCTGTGAAAATTTTAACGGTCTAGCTATCACGGTTCATGAGATACAGCCTGGTGACAGACGGACGGACGGACAGTGGAGCCTTAGTAATAGGGTTCCACTAATTACCCTTCGGGTACGGAACCCTATAAACCAGTTAATGAACAAAAAGGACAAGTTTTAAGTGTGTGTTCCGTAGATGATTGTAGACTCCACGTTTCATAATTTGTTAAGTCGATTAAATTTCCTAGGCATCGCGTCGCCAGCAATGGGCTTTTCTCTTGTCCAAACGCAAAAAAACCTAAGAACTAGCACAATTCAAAAATTTAAGGTTTGACAAAACTATATTAAAAATTATAATTATAGTTGTTAGCTCTACATACATTTCTAAAACAGTTTAGCAATTGCCGTCCCACGTCTTTAATTAAACCAGAAGTTACGGGAAGTTAGAGTGGACCTCCGTAACTTACAAATGGCGGGCCGGCCGGTTGCACACAGTGGATACACAACTCAGCGTTTGTAGAAAATACGGAGCAACTATTTGGACTGACTTTGTGTTTTTATTAGAATTTTATGAAATATTTATTTATTTTATTTGATTTATAATTATTACTTATTAAAAGTAAATAACATAATTTTTCAGAGATTAATAATAATAAATTATTAGTTATATATTTTTAATGAATAATAATAATTTAAGTAAACGTTAACTTTATTCAAAATCTCACATAAGTTCTGAAATTAAATGTAGGCGACAGCTTTTATTTATTATCTCACAACTTGTAAAAACTAAAAGTAAAGCTACCTACTGAACCCGCCCGGACTGTGCCATCTTAAATTGAAACATCTTAAAACTTTGTATTTGCGAGGGTCTAGTCAGTGATTCAGGGATGCCGCATTTCTGGCTGATTTTGCATCCTGATCCTGACCCTTGGGTGACTTTTAATTGAAATTACAAGGCACAACTAGTCATAAAAGACTTGGGTCGGAAAATTTAAATGACCACTCAGCTTTACAAGACACGTCGTGCCTCGAATGGGTACAGCTCAGTAGAAGCTTTAGGTACATTTGCACAGTTCTATTACTGCTTCAAATATTTTCATAATTGTAATTGATCTAGATATAAAATAAAGAGTCCAGTGATCTATTCCACGATAAAACTCGGGAAATATTTACTCTTTTATAATAAATAAAGTGCAAAGTGTAGAGTTAGTAAAGTCTTCGAAATATTGTTGAAGCGGGAAACTAATAAAAGATTGGGAAAAATATTTGTAGTTTTCAGCTAAAAGCCAATAATAAATATGCCGATTTTAATGAGTCATACATAATATATCAGTAAGAGTTAGAATTTTTTGAGGCGCAAGTAATAAAACGTTGGCTGCCATGAGGAAAGTCTCGGGTTCGATTTCTAGTTGGGGCAACTAAAATTAAAAAAATGGTAATTATAGACCCTGATTTGTACCCGGTGCGGCGGCGATAGGCTTAAGGCCTATTACTAATGTGATACGCATTACCATATCGTTAAAACGTGGACGTTACGAGCATTAATAACTATTCGCCGCATGTTAGCAAGTTTTGATGTTTTTACAAATTTTAAAGTCTGACTATCCTTTTGGGGTTAAGTGTCATAGTGGCACAGCATAACATTCTATAAATTTACATCAGGTATTAAATCAAACTAATTTTTAGCATGTATCAATAGTAATAAATGATATAATCATAGATATAGAATGTAATAGCGTAAAAATCTTAGGTCTGTGGATATAATAAACAATACAACAATATACAGACTAATTATTTTTTTGCATCTAGTAACAATATAAAAATCTTAAGTTGTAGTTTTATGTGTTGCTTCAACAAAAAATAAAACCGGCCAAGTGCGTGTCGTACACCAATAAAGTTAGGGTTTCGACTTCGAGAATTATTGCGGATGTAAAAAAAATAAGAACCGATTTTGTTCAAAATAATTTTAGTTGAAATATACAAAGCTTTAGTATTTTATTTTATTCAGATTTTTGAAACGACAATTAAAAGTTGGTTAAATTGGATATATTATAATTTCAAGCCTACAACCGCGTGATTTACAGATTGATTTTGAATATATATATATGTATATATGACTATAAAGTAGAAAAAAAAAATTAAATGAAATAATCTTTTTAATATAGCTTTTAGATTACATTATGTCATGGCTTACTACTTTGTATTATTTCATAGTTTACTACTTCACATTATGCCATAGTTTACTATATTATATTATGTCATAGCTTGCTACTTTATATTATGTCCTAGTTTACTTCATAACTTTATGTCACTTAATTGCAGACCATGTTTTTTTTTTATTTATTTTTTCATTGAATTTTGATTGCATTTATTTATTTGAATTTTAATTTTGACATTTTCTTATTTTAAATTTTGACGTTTCTTATTGAATATTGATCCTTTATATTTTTTGTTTTACAAAAATGTAAAAACATATTTGTTTTAACTTGTTTATAATATTTTCTGAATATTTTTATTCCTTATTATTTTACTTTTGTATTTGACGATCCTTTTGTGAATTTATTATGTATATTATTTTAAGACATAATTTAATTTTAAAAATAAAAAAAATACATATTATACAAAATGCTTTAAACAAATTTTAAATAAATACTACTAGTACACGATTTTTGCGGTCATATCCCTTAGAAACGATTTGTTCCAGGCGTCCTTTGGGTAAAGGAGAAAATGGTATTATGTGATTTGATGATATGAATATGATTTCTATAAATTGAACAGTAAAACTACTGAATTTACTAAATTTTTACATTGAAAATAACGTAATTATACACATAGGAACAGTTTTTTAAGGCCACAAATCAAAAACTAAATTCTTTTAGTTTCGTCATGTCCATTCGTCCCTCCATGGCACGCATGTCGCAGCCGTTTTTGCATCGATTCTAATGAAATTTTACAGCAAGGTGTCTTATGTGCACTACCATACAGTTTTGTAATGAAAATGAAAAAAAATAATTACTGTATCTCTCTCTGCACATAGAAATGAGAGGTGAAATTTTTCATGTATGTGCTCTATTCTCGTAAGTTTTTTAATTTAAAAGCAAATACTCTTATAAATTTAAAAAAAATGATTTCTCCCCGCCGCCGCCCTCTTTAACTTTTATTAAAATTTGAAAAAAAATAGTTTTTAGAAATACTTTAACAAAATTATATTGAACAAAATAGGTTCATGAGTTTCTCAGACATACGCAATGCGTGTACAACGCGTACTTTGTCGTAAATAAATTAGTTTATTGAATTATTTTCAAAATAATATTTATGTTTAAAACTATGAAAAGGTTATAATAAATTTAAGTTAAACTTTATTTCAATAATGTAGTATTGATTTACTTTCTCTGGTGTAATGAAATATACTTTTTCGTACTAGTAAATTTTTTTTTTCTTATTTTCTATTACACAGTTTCGAATTACTATAATGGTTTGTTTTACAGGTAAATATTTAAGACATCAACGCAAAGCTCGTATTTATTGTTTTCTACTGTACAAATATCTTAAATAACACACATGTGTCTTAAATAACTAAACAAAACACACTCTCTCTCTTCTACACACGCACAGCTCTAACATAACAAATGACGAGTCACTCGAGCCTCGTTACCGGTTTATCTATAGTCGCGGGGTACGAGTACCAACATAACGTGGGTTGTTATTGTTTTCTTCAGAACGTTGTCTCACGGAAAATTACGTGAAAATTTCCTGCAACCAACTTGTTTACTTCTAGTTAATATGTACGTTGAATACAATGTGTCTGAAATGTAGGGAGACGCATATGCGACATACTTGAAAAATGTAGGGAGACGCATAGCGCAATTTTGCAAAATATATGGAGACGCATATGCACTGCACTATACTTGCAAAATGTAGGGAGACGAGAACGAGAAAGAGGGATGTTTGCACGAACCAAGTAATAAGAGTCTTTACTACTGTCATCTGCATTGCAATTTATGTTGTTGATGTCTAACATGTGAAGGCCCCGGTGTCAAGCCCGATTGCACGTGTCCCCTGACTCTCAATGGCTAGTGCTCAACGGTGTGTGAGATAAACTAAAAGGTCACCAGTCAAGCGACCGTGGCGAAAGCCTTATTGACGGTCGCTGACCAGGTCGTCTTTTTCTAGGTATCCTTAAAGTTGTGTGTTGATCACATGCTCTAACACTTTGGCGAGGAGAGAGATAAAAGCGATAGGCCTGGTCCTTTTTGGGCCCTTTTTGGGCACTGGGTGCAGATTCACAGTCTTCCATGAAGACCGGGATTGTCTACTGTGGTAGGAAAGCGCAAAGGGGTACAGGACATAACACAGAAGCATACTGCTTAAGCGTCTGGCCCACTCGACTTATGAAAGCGACGCTCGCCGGTGTTAATGAAATTTCCGGCATGGTCTTACCGAACCACGGTATAGTACGTGGTACAGCGCCTTCGTTTATCATATTCGGGTTTGAGTCAAAGAGGCTGCCCAGTAGATGGGCTTTCTTTCTAGCACTATGGGCCAAGTCACCGTTCGTAGTGGTGGTAATGGCGAGCAAGTGACCAGATAGCACGACTCCCAGGGGGTAGCTCGCTAGTCGCCCACCTATTTTGCCGATGAATTGTAATTTAGCTCTGACAGTTGCTTTCTTACTGAACCACAATGCAGCATTTACTTTATTGTTTTTTTAATTCAGAAATATTCGGATCCATATTATTATGAGCCGTGGTCCAAACCTCATACGCAGTTTGCTTAAGAATTTTAGCTTCTTTGCAAGACCGATTAAACCAAGGCCGTTTTTTTGACACCGGCAGCTACTCGCGAGTTAGGAATGAAACATCCCATACTAGCAAGGAATGTCTCAGTGACTGCGGCTACGCAGACGTCAGAATCTTCTGAGCTAAAGCAGAGCTGCCTCCACGGGTACGATGCACAAAATTTTCGCAATCCATCCCAGTCTGCCGACTTATAATGCCACACACGACGCCAATTAGTTCTGCTGTGGGATATTGCTCTAGAACATTGTCAGTCGTCAAACTCAGGTGCATGAAGAGTCAAACTACGTCTGTGTCACCGCTATGAGACCTGTAAAGGCACGCATAGATACGAGTGAGAAGGCCGTGGTCTACGCGCATCCACAATATCGACAGGTCCCTGTTTTCAAGGCTATGAAAGCGGGGACAGCAGATATCCTCCCGGACGAACGTACATGCACCGGCACGACTCACAAAACTGTGCTCGAGTTTGTAGCCGGAATAGTGTAGGTATGATGTATTGGCCGGGCAGGATATCTGCGTCTCCGTTAGAAAAAGAAGCTGCACAGTTTTACGGCGGTGGTAAACTGCGTTTAGATTGGCGTGAATAAGCCTAATGTTGCAAAAATCTACATTAAATGTGGATGGAATGGCCGCTGAGAAAACTCTGTTTCTTTTAATTCTTGCCATATTTTTTAAAAGGTTACTTGTACTTAAGACAATAGTTTAATTTAAGTTTTGTCTAAAGATAGCTTAGAGGACAAAGGTGCGGTACTAGAACTGCCGAAGCTCGGCACAGATAATACGGTTGCTGGCGCGGCGGGCGGAAGGGCCCCTCTCTGTTGTATTAGCCTGGTCCAGTCCGGTCTCCTTCTCCGGCACGACTACTACTTCAGAGACTTTACATAGGTTGGCGGTTCAGCCTCCCAGGGCAGATATTAAGTAATACCTGGGTTTGAGACCGTTCAACTTGCGGGCGGCCAGCGGTCAGCCGTTTCATCAGGTCTCAGTCAGGGACTGCCGTACCAGCACGCCGCGTCTGCGCCGAGCAATGACTGCAACGAACACTGCCGGTCCTCCGCTGGCCACGCAGCAAATCCTCCAGACCTCTGGCAACCTTCCTCACCGCCAGGAACACAACACTACTCAATGTTAGCGTTATTGTGGCTGCGGTTTTCTGTAAGGTGGAGGTACTTCCCTAGTTTAGGCTGCTCATTCGAGTGAGTACTCGCTATGCCCCGCTTTAATTGTTCTATCAATCAAAATGTAGGGAGACGCATTGCGCAATATTTGCAAAATGTATAAATACTCATATGCCCTATGGTTACAAAATATAGGGAGACGCATAGCGCAATATTTACAAAATGTATGGAGACGCAGATGCGGTATACTTGCAAAATAAGGCTTATACTAATAAAGCTTATACTAGTAATATCTGTTTGAGTTAAATAATGCTATCGTTATTTTGATCACTTGAATAAAAAACATTTAAAAACCAGGCTTATAAAAAGATAACTAAAAATTAGAAAAGAAGCTTCCCTACTTCACGAAACAAAAAAGCGTCGGCACTTTTCAACAACATTCAAATTACGAAAATTTCATGCCAGAATGTCTCTCAATGTAAATGGGTCTTATAGTAACTAAGGTCAATAAATGAGACCTCTTCAACTGGGTAATTAACAAACAGCACCACTAACAATATTTTTTTAGTGAATATTAAATTTTCTATAAGAACAAATATTATTTCTCATGTGAAGATTTGCCAACACGGCTTCGTTTGTTTAGCCGTTTCCTTATACTGGTTGAAAAACTTATTATTTTAAGGGAGATGTATGAACATAATTATTATATACATAAAAACAGGCTGCAAGGCAATTTTGTTCTCTATTTTGTTAGCATTAAATTGTTCGATAAACTTAAGTTATGGACTATATAACAATATCAAATACCCAGATTTGTAAATTTAAAAATTTCAAAAGCTTTTTATTCACATAGGTTACTACTTAAGAACACTTTTTATTCACATGGGTTACTACTTAAGAACACTTTTTATTCACATAGGTTACTACTTAAGAACACTTTTTATTCACATGGGTTACTACTTAAGAACACTTTTTATTCACATAGGTTACTACTTAAGAACACTTTTTATTCACATGGGTTACTACTTAAGAACACTTTTGAATCGCCAAGAGAAGGTATATCGCCAGCATCCGATAGTTATTTTTTGTAAAACTACAAACGACGCATAATATTATAGTCAACTAATGAATCCATATTTTGTATTATAACACTTAACAAACAAGCTTTACAATGTGAATACCTAGTTAAATAATAAAAAAATAACAAAACTCACGTATTTTTCATTGCCATGTGAAGCGTTAAAAGTCCTCAATTCGGTATAATCTATATATATAAAAATTACGTGTCACGTTGTTTGTCCGCGATGGACTCCTAAACTACTGAACCGATTTTGATCAAACTTCGTATATATCTGTTATTTGATCCAACTTAAAAGATAGAATAGTTTATATCTCGACCTGTTAAGTGCGAGCCGGACTCGAGCACTTTAGGTAAAAACCAACATTCGCCAGGGACCGATAGTATACTAAATATTATTATATTCCATTTATTATATTCTATATCAACCTATATCCAAATCCAAACTTATTATATTTGTGAGTTTGTTGTTGGTACGTAGTAATCAATTAAGCTAATTTTTAGCGCAAATATTGTTAAGGGAGTGTATAGGCAACTTTTAATCTCGGAAAAGTTACCGCAGGAACAACTATAATGTGTTTTACGTTGACAATGGTGTGCCAATAGACATTAGAACTCATGCAACATACTAGTATAGAGGACCATGCCCATTGAAGAACCCCATACCATGTTGCCTTAAAAATCAATTCTTTTTATTATAGGTACTATACTTGCAGCAAACTTCCTTACTGGAGTTGCGTAGGAATCGCACGCCGATTACCAAATTTATATTATTAATATATATTATATATAAATGATTCTAGATCAGATCTAAATTCTATGTATTTATATTTTATCCTTACACTTCATAAACACCATAATTCTGCGCGTTTACAAAGTACTATTTGACTTTGAAAAATCTTATGTTAAACTGTTGGTAAAATTAATTAAGGGTTGAAGCAATTGCCAGTGACGACACCCGGGTTGCATGAGCACATTATACATTCAGCCCGTAACCACCTTCCCAATTGTTAAGGTCGTAGCGACCCTTTTGAATGGCGGACCCAAATCAGTAAGTTACCTGCCATTGTGAGAGAGATGTAACAGCTTAAACCGCATATTTAGCATGAAAATTAGTTAAATGATAAAGTTAGGTAATTTAAAATCATTATTTAAACAAATCATCTCTATTGTAAATGTTGGATTAAAGAGTGATGGTGTCGAGGTCGTGAAATTAAGGCCTTTGCTGAACAGAGTCTAAGGACGAACCGTTAGGTGAGTCCGCCAATAATACGAATCCAGCATTGGCCTCACGGCCCATATATGTATAGGGTCATACTCAAAAACGCAAATCCAGAAACATAAATTTAGTTATAAAAAGTTGAAAAGCAAGATTTCCCGCCTTTATTTTTTAAATACAGCGTTGCAGGGCGATATTGAAAATTAGTCTTTTACTATTTGTGTGTTTATTTTTATAATAGAACATGGAAAGATATGATTACTAACGAAAGGCTATTTAGAAGCCTGAGCCTAAAGGCCGAATGTTTTAAATGACTCGTGTTTGTTATTTCCGTACGGCCCGTGTTACACACAATGGTTTTCATTACATTTGTGAGTAAATAAAAAAAATATAAGGTGAATAAATAAATAAACTCACCAAAACACAATTTAAATGGTGGGAATAGAAGTAGAGAAAACAACGCCACCACCAGATGGTGCTAGGTATCTAGAAAATTAATTAATTAAAAACTTTTGGTTGAAGTTAAAACTTGTAACTGTTCGCTTGTAGTGTGCGCTTGGATATTATATTATACTTTGGACAGACAGCTTTTAAAGATACTTAATAGAATAGGCGCGTCAATACCGCCCGTGAGTTCTATGAACGCGCGCTTTGTTTTAAGAAAAGTATTTATAAGGAAAAAGCCCCGCGGGAGCAATTAAGGTCTCAGCACCCGCCTTGCCTGCACGTTTAATTTCTGCCGTCGCATCGCTCGCCATATACAGGTATTTCATATTCACACCTAAGAACCTAAATAATCACGTACATGTGGTTTTAGTGAAACTTACTCTTGCAAACGCATAGGTTGTGGAATGAGCTCCTTGACAAGATTTTTTCTAAGGACTACAATAATGGCTCTTCAGGAAAAAAAGGTTTTGAAGGGTTCGGTAATGCGCGAGTGATGCCCCTAGTCTTGCAAGCGGCCATAGGATACGGTGATCGCTTGCCATCAGTCGGACCGTTAGCTTGTTTGCCATCTTAGTGGCATAAACAAAAAAATGGTCCTTCAACAGTTTTCTTCTAATGTTTCTCGTATGGCTTTAGAGGACATACGCAGGTTGTGCGTAGAAAACGTAGTGGACGTTCTGATTGATAGTGGGTCCACTATTTCATTTATTTAAATTTGAAAGGTCTGTGGCCAAGAAATTGAAAGTACGTCTTATGTCACTTTACCGGTCGAGTTTTACATTGTAACTTTAGGAGTCGAAGTACTTATTACGCATTCCGAATTTATGAATACGCCGATCATTGTACGTACAAATTTACATAAGTAAGAAATTCAGATAGGGTGATGACTATACTAACTGATCCTCCAATTTCAATCAACACACCTGTCGTTGGCAAACAACTACAACAAGCTATTGTTAAAGAATCTTCCCAGTACCATATTACCGTTACCACGGTCTCAACTGTAAATACAGACAGTATTAACTATCGACTCTTCATAAATTCACTGAGGCCGGTGAAATCGGTCTACATTGATGACACATTGATTTTCAGTAAAACGGTTGACCGAGGACTTGCTCTTCTACAAGAGGTACTTACGGTATTGGCAGACGTAGGATTTAAATAAAATGTTCCTTTCTGACGCAGGAGGTACAATACTAAGGCCGCAGTATTAGCCGGGGTGAGTTACGGCCGATCCATAATAAAGTCAAAGCCCTAATTGATTCCAATGAACCCAAAAATGTAAAACAGATACGACAATTCCTCGGCTTTGCCCGCTATTTTAGACGCTACATACGTGGCTCTGCACAAAAGACGGCATGTTGTGTCGGTTGAACAAAAAAAGGCGTTATGTTTTCTTGTGAGCCGGACTTACTAGTGAACCTACCCCTGCCATTTAGATCCATCTCTACCAGTCGAAGTATATACTGACTCGAGCTCGATTGACTACAGAACAGTTCCAATGTAAGGTCATAAAGGGGGATTAAAGCGCGTGGTTTCTTATTTCTTGAGGCTGTCTCGGGGGGTTAAGAGATAGTATCATTCATATGAACTCGAAACCCTTGCAGTGGTGAAAGCGCTTTAGCACTTTAGACCTTATCTCGTGGAAATGAATTTCACCGTTGTCACTGACTGTAACGCGCTCGAACTAACACATCTTAGTAATCTGCCCTTAACCTACAGGTGGGTATTGAAGCTGCAACACCATTATATAGCACGACTAAGGGCTTCAGAACGGCTTAAACAAAATTAGAATCTACCGAAGGTCAAATCGCAAAGCAGGACAGACTCCAGAGTATATCAAAAATTAATAAATTTATTTATTTGATTGGACAAGAACTGGCACACTCCAGCTTCCGAACGCAGATACAAACCTTTATCTCCAGAAAGGACGACAGACAAGCCCCCTTTTTCGCGATCGCGTTCCTTATCCTAAATTTTGTAAATAATGAAATAGTAATTTTCATTTAATTTTTGTGCGCACATATGTATATAGTATTTTTTATATGATTGTAATTTTTGTTATAAATTCGTATCTCAAAATTTGTTACTGATTTATACCTCTCTATTACGTGACAATAAGTTATCTTAAATACAAAAAGAAAAACTAATATAACCTAAAAAATCCAACTGGAATTGAACTGAATACTGTGGAATTGTAATATGGGGCGGAAAGAGCTATCGTAGTCGTGTTGTATAAAATAATATAAAATATAACCTAAAAAATCCAACTGGAATTGAACTGAATACTGTGGAATTGTAATATGGGGCTGAAAGAGCTATCGTAGTCATGTTGTATAAAATAATATAAAATATAACCTAAAAAATCCAACTGGAATTGAGCTGAATACTGTGGAATTGTAATATGGGGCTGAAGGAGCTATCGCAGTCGTGTTGTATAAAATATAACCTAAAAAATCCAACTGGAATTGAACTGAATACTGTGGAATTGTAATATGGGGCTGAAAGAGCTATCGCAATCGTGTTGTGTATAATAATATAAAATATCATTTATTTTTTAGGTGAAATGTGTCGACTCAAAATTTATTTAGAAACTAAGTCAGACCAAAAATGTTTATTTTATTTTTCACTTTTCAGAATTTTATGTTGGTTTGATTTTTGTTTCAAAGTTTTTATTTTTTTCAACTATATTTTTGTATTTTGGGTGTTGATTCGTTTTTCGGGGGACGTGTTATGTTTGGTTATAGCAAGAATATAATACGTTCTGTTGACGAATATTGACGAACCATAAACGCCACCTCCTCAGAGCCACTTCCAAGTTGAGATGAGGGGGAGGTAACTTGATGCCGATATAAAGGTGCCGGCGACCGGAGGTCGAGTTAATTGAATTCGTACAGATGTTATGCTTAGTGAGATCATAAGTCGATATGTCATTATATCGACAAAACATTTTTGACAAGCAACTATGTATATCATAGCTTGTACTTGCCGCCGACTGTAACCTTGTAACAGACCAACACAGTGTTTTTAAAAATACTTATTTTCACTTCTAATTTTCACTCCACTCTAAAAGACGCCACTATAGTTTATAAAATAAAGCTTAAGTCGTAAGACAGCTGTTAATAAGGTAACAAATCTAGTACTGGGAAAATTTTGATAAATCCATCGTAATTATCGATTTACTGTTTCTATTATTATTTTTGTTAGATTTTTTTTATTGAAAATCTCTTAAAAAACTTCTCCTTACCTCTTACCTTTTGTCTGTCCTTCCAGATCTCAATTCACTAATTCAGAAACTCTCCCGGTCGTGCGCACAAAAATTCTTCAAAAATTCATCGCAATGGGACGGTGGGACAAACAAACAAACAAGGCAACATGCATGTTTTTATACCTATAGGTATAAAATCTAAGATCTAAATCCAAATCCAAATATAAAGAGAAACTTTTTTTTTCAAAATTCTAATTAAACCCGTGAAAATACCTAACTTGATAGACGACATTTCGATAAAAGCTGTCGTAGGACTCACCCTTTATTTTAAAATCTATAGTTTTTTATAAAGACATATTTTAAATTTTCTTTAAAAAATACTGAAAAAATATGCTGCGAATAGTTGTATTACCTTGTTAAATTTCACTATTTTTAAAAGCCCACCTTTTGTATAAATACTGATTTCCATAAAAATGTCGTGTAGTGGGTTTTTCAAATGTTTGAGATATGTTTAACATGTTATAACTTGTTAAATATAAGCACAAAAATCCTAAAAAAAGAAGGAACAAAAGGACACTAGTAAGCCTTAGACTAGAATTATAGCAACCACTGCTTCATTGTGTGAAAAAATAATGCTGCTACTTAAAATGCCTTGATAATAACGGCACTTTAAGGTACACAAACATAAGATAGTGGCACAGACCGAATAGAGTGTATGTACGAGTATGCTAAAATATTGACAAGTTGAGAGATTTTCCGACGCGTATTGACGTAAAAAAAAATATACATTGCTGAATATTCAATTACTCAATAAGAATTTATTTACGGTCAAAATTAAGAACTTTTAGTATCCAAGGTAAATAAATACTTTAATACCAAAGATGCAGTCAAAAGATTAACCTTGAGCCAGGACAGGCAGAAAGAGGTTAATCTTTTGACTGCATCTTTGGCTTTAAAGTATTTATTTATACCGATGATATAGCCATATATATTTTAAGACTTTAACCTTCAGGGTTTATAACGAGGAAGGAATATTTTTATTTATCTATTTTATATTGTATTTCTTATTTCTATAAAGATTTTGTGTGTTTGTAAAGATTGATGTACTATGACTTTATAAGTAACTAGGAGTTGTAAGTATCCAAGGTAGTTATTATAAATACCTGGGTCTTGCTTGTCAATAAAATTAAACTTATATTGGTGATTTCCACTGTTTGTATAAATAAAATATACCAATTCCCAAACCTTCAAGTAAACTATATATGTTATTGTCTCACAACCAGATGATGCACTAGGAGGCCGAACAAGTCAATATTGGTTAAGTGTAAACATTTTTTGGGCGGCAACTAGACATTGTTTCTTTGTGTATTTCTTGTCTTAAAATTGAAAATTCGATATATTGCATCGACACACGCAAGCTCTACTGAAGTTACACATTTCTCATCGGGCAGCCAAGTCTCTGTCGCCGTAACGAGAAACGTGGAACGTGCCAGGTAAAGAAAGTATCACAAGAAGAAAAATACTCGTAATTATAGAGCTACAGCCCTTGCTGAGGCGACATATTTTCGTTGCTTGCGGTTTTAGGAAGTAACCGCCGACTACCGAACTGCAAGACGGTTCACGTTAAAAGCAATCATTAACTGTTTCAGTGTGGCTCTGAACAAAGTTTGTCGTCCATTAAAAGTCCTAAATGTCACGCTCCAATAACATCAACAATTTATTTCGAGTTTTGACTGCAAATATTTAATATCTGTTTTTTTTTGTACGTAAGACAAAAAACTTTGATTTTCTTGGATTTAGGAAAAAGATTCTACCAACCCAGGTACTAATGCTTTCCTAGTCTATTTATTTTCTTTTTTTTTTCTTTTTATACCGTAGGCAAATAAGCCTACGGTCCGCCTGATGGAATCGGTCACCGTAGCCTATGGACGCTTGCAACACCAAGGGCATCACTTGCGTGTTGCCGACCCTTCAGAAATCTAATAACTTCTTTTTTGAAGAACCCCATACTGTAGTCTTTAGAGAAAACCTTGTAAGGGAGCTCATTCCATAACCTAAGCGTTCGCGGGAGGAAGTTTCTCTGAAACCGCACTGTATGCGACCATTTCGGTTCTAAAGTGTGAGAATGAATTCCCTGCCGATGGCGAGCGGTGCGATGGTATAAAGTAACCGTGGGTATCATTTGGAATAATTCCTCAGAACACAACCCGTTGCACAAGCGGTAGAACACACACAGGGAGGCAAAGTCTCTCCTCAGACTTAACAATTCTCACAGGCTGTCGTTGAACCGAGTCAAAAGGGCCAAGCTGGTATCCGGGTGCACCCGCCCAGAGATGTCAGCAGTACTCCATATGGGGCCGAACTTGCCTGTTTACGGTAATATCGGTATTGACTTTATCCCAACTACATGTAATATATAGTTAAACATCATCCACATTTAAGTGAATATTTCGATGACGGATATTATTGATAATATCCGCACAGTAATTAACAAACAGTTAATTAAAAACAAGGCCTTAAATGGATCCTTGTGGTACACCCCTTTTTATTTTTTCTGAGCTAGATCAGTTCGAACAGTCATTCGCTTTAATCAGTACAAACTGAGACGGATCAGTCATGTAACTTACTAACCACATAATGGCTTCGTGATTTGAACCGATATAACTTAATTTGGATAAAAGCATTGCTATATTTATGCAATCAAATCAAGCAGCACTAGCATGGTACGCAAGACCCTTTCCTAACCAATACGAATATTGTCGGTCACATTGGCCTTGTCGGTAGCAGTACTACGGTCTTTTTAAATCCAAATTGTACATCTGGTAAAATGTTATTTTATTTGATGTATTCTGTCAGCTATTGCTTTCTCTACGACTTTAAATAGATTTCTCAATAGATTAATTGATCTTAGATTCTTATAACAAGTCAGGCTTGGAATTTTTGGGGATCGGGCATACAATAAGCAACATCCACAGATCAGGAAATATTAACATTTGAATGGACTTATTACCCGGGCTAGTGATTACGTAATTGGTATAAAGTTGTATAATGATACAAAATTAGCCAGTTCAATTTACTAATTATATTATTTATTAATTATATCAACTGGCGTGTAATCTGTATAATACTTTTTGATTTTGTTGCATGAAAAGATATTATAAGTGATTGATTTAATGCCAAAATTCCAGTAAAATTTAAAATGAGCATCAAGAGTTGCAACACAACAGAAATAAAAATGGGTTACCTGCCACTTTTTATTCTTGGGTGTACATGGCTGTACATGGAAACCGAAAAAGTACAAAACTTACGTGGCTATGTCCGTGAGGAGTATGTCGTAATCTGCCTAGTCTACTGTTTTTTTATTATATATCTTATGATTTAATTTCAAATTGATTATAAATAAAACATATATTTTATTATAAAAAAATAGTGTCCCTGTAAGTAACTAAGCCTGTAATTAATTTTATTTAACTTAAGTCTAACTTTAGTTTTGCTTAGGCAAAAAGAAAACAAAAATAGATATAAATTCTTTTGACAACTTTTTATTAATAGTTTTATTTTGATTAACCATGTCAAAAAAACCTCGTTTACAACAGCTACGTCTCGTTCTCATTCCCGTTACGCTTCCGTCCGCGTCACCGTCACCGTCACCCACTCAGTGGCTTTAATTAAAAAGTCTCGTCACTCTGTCATCATCACTCTCGCTGCTTTTTTCTCAAGTTTCCTAAAACTCCGTGGACGTAATCTGTGGGGAAAATAATGTGGCGTCACTAACCGAGACGGACGAAGAGAATCTTATAAATGTCTTTTGTAATTCTTACATTATAACGTCCAAGGTGAACAAGAAGGATAAGTTAATTTAATCAACGTTAAGGACACTCTGCTGTTTTGCTTTTGTAAAAGGATAGATTTATTGCTTTTATTTGTTGATTCATTTTATTAATTTTGACGAGTTTGATTCTATATTGTGACGAATGATTCTGTTCATATTTCTATTAGAATGACATTTTTTTAAGGTTTCCTATGTTATTCAGATTTTACGGTCAAACTGAAATATCAACTACAATTATGAATGGATATTATTGTCAAAATCTGAAAAAAAAGATTATGTTATTGTATATGTGTAGAATAAAAAAGCAAATATAATCCATGCAACTCCATGGAACCTAAATTTAACAAAATATAACATCATTCTGTAATAATACCAATACAAAAACAGCTTTTAAAATATACACTATTTATAAAAAAAATCTCGTTAACAAGAAAAGTACATATTGCATTAAATTTTTCCACTAAATAAATTCTCAAAGTGGGTGAGTCGTGCACACGTACACATATAAATCAAATCAAACAATCCATATAAATAATAGAAGAAAGTAACTGACTGATTCTACGACATATTATCGCGCAGTCCAAACCGTTAGGTTAAGAAACTTTAAGTATGGCATATGGGTTCTTTAGGTATGTGATAAGGCTTCACTGAGAAAGGATTTTGCAAAATTTGTCCCCTAAGGGAGGAAAATGGGACTTAAAAGATTGTATGCAAATCCATCATTTTTGAAGCTAAATGCATGAAAAAAAAAAAGTCAAATGTCAACAACAGTTGTCCAAATTCCTTTTAAATTGATTTTTTTGTATTATATATCTCATTGGTTCGATGAAAACACGGATTTGTGTTTAACATATTATTTTTCGATTCTACAAGTGTGGGAAAAGCTATTGTATCCTTGCAAGTGACTTTTTATTTCAAATTACTTTTTTTGTTGCTAAGTCACATATAAAAGTACGTTTTCACCAAAGATTTTCACGGAATATTTTGAAAACCCACCCAACACCCAACACATTACTGGATACGAAGACTACAAAAATAAGTTACCTACTTATTCTTTTAAATTTTTATTGCCTGTGCTCAAGAAGTTTCACTACTGCAACTTCAGCTTTTGTTCGTTCGTTCCTCTGCAACTTTTTTTTGCTTGCTGCAACAAACCACATCAAAATTAATTCAAGACTCGAAAGACTCAAGACTGTGATAGTTATATATTTATTTCATTTTATCATTTATTTGATTTAGGCTAATTTATTTTATAGGCTTACTTATTCTGTATAAATTTTTAATGAATGAACCTGTTCCAAGTTGTAGCTCAAGTATAATAAACAGCACCGATGGGCGTTTGGACCAGGCGAATATGTTTAAATGTGACCAAAGCTCACAGCCACGTTATTTTAAAAGCAACAGAGGTTTGCAAGTTCATAAGTGTAAAGTTCATAAAAATTCAAGTAGAACTGACCTATCAATTCCTGATTCCTTTATTTCTTCTTTTTCATCTAATTCTATAGTGACCAATGAACCTTTTTGGAAACAAATAAGTCGACTTAAAAATTCCGTACCAGTTATAAAGAGAATTCTCCGTGGCGCCTGTCTATCTGTAGCTCCAAATTGTCACAAGAAATATATTCAGCGGTTACTAAAAACTCCAAACGTGCTTGGGAACATTTATTGACATTTCCATATAGAGTCTTGCATGTTGAGAAAGAAAATTCTGATAAATCTTCTCTTACTAACAAAATTAAAAAAAACTGTCGCACATTTCAGCTTGTTTTAGGTAACTCTAATTTTTGTTCATTTGGCAAGAAAAATATCACCCGTCCTATTGAATTGAAACTCGCCGAGGGAGATATCAAAGGTGCTTCTCGTTTAATTTTTACATCTGATGACTTTGCTCCTGATACTACTGATACTCTAATTGAGCTCCGCACTAAGCACCCTCCTGCATCATATAATTAGATTTTTCCTTGTGACTCATCTAGTCCATCGCTCCAGGTTTCTTCTGAGGATGTTTTAGAAGCTGTTTATTCATTTCGAAGCGGCTCAGCAGGTGGTATAGATGGGCTCACTCCACAACACCTTAAGGATTTACTGAGTGTGAATTGTGGGAATACAGGTTTGTCTCTCTTGGATGAACTAACTTCTCTAGTAAATTTAATGCTAGATGGCCGTATAGACTCGGAGGTTACTGACATCCTTTAAGGGGCCAATCTTTGTGCTATAAAGAAAAAGGATGGTGGCATTAGGCCAATCGCTATTGGTACAACATACCGCCGCCTTACCGCCAAAACTTGTTGTAAAGAAACATTCAACGTTCTTAGTGGTTACTTTCAACCCAATCAATTGGGATTTGGTTCGAAAGGAGGTTGTGAAGAGAACAAAGATTGTGAGACGGGCCGCTTTGCGAATTGAACCGGAAAATACTTTTGGAAACGGCTGTCAATTCTGCAGATCGTGCTCTTCTTCTTGCAGCTTCAACATGGGAGTCAGGGCTTTGGTTACAGGAGCTTCCATCTGCAAACACAGGCACCCTAATGGATAATTCCACATTTCGACTTGCATCTTGCTTACGTGTAGGAGCGGTCACTATTATACCCCATCGTTGTCAATGCGGCGACATGATCGCTCCCCTCGGTCACCATGGCTTATCATGTGTTCGAAGCGCAGGCATAATGTTTCGCCACAGCAGCCTCAATGACATTATACGTCGAGCTCTAGTGAGCATCAACACTCCTGCCATTTTAGAGCCTGTTGGTATATTTAGAGATGATGGTAAGAAGCCTGATGGCATGAGTTTGGGATGCCACGTGCGTTGATACCCTGGCCCCGACTTATCTTCCTGGTACAGCTTCTGTGGCGGGAGCTGCTGCCACTTCTGCTGAAAACTGCAAACGTAGAAAATACACTACTATAAGTAATAGTTATATTTTTGAGCCGTTTGCGATTACCTTGGGGCCATGGTCGCCGGGGACTCATCTTTTGTTTAAAGCGATTTCTAAGCGTTTAGTCGATGTGTCTCACAACAGAAGGGCTGGTAGTTTTTTCGCTCAAAGAATTTCAATTGCAATTCAACAAGGAAATACAGCCTGCCTTTTAGGTACCTTGCCCCATCAGGTCAACTTGGAACAGGTTTTTTATTTGTATTTTTTATTTTAGTTAATTATTAGTTTTTAATTTAATTTAAATTTTATAACTTATTGACTTTGTTTAGTATTTTTAGTTGTTAAACCCTATATATAAGTTCCTTGTAAATGCATGATAGTTTGTACTAGACCTTTAGTTGAAAAATTAAAAACAATCCGTTAGAGACAAAATAGGGGATTAAAATTTGTATAAGAATTAAAATCTTCTTTTAAAGTTGATGCGGGTGATATCACGGGAATATGCTAGTAAAAAATATAATTTAGTCATCAATGATATGTTTTTTTTTTATTTTGTTCAATTTTTGGATTGACAAGTCATATTGATAATGTACCTACTTACTTCAAGAACAGTTTTCAGCTCCTCAATAGCGTCCACTTTACACTTTTGTGTTCATAACAATTACCGCACAAGTACCTTTTACTTTACAGATTTTTTTTTAATTTTAAGCAAAAAGAAATTATGCCTATAAACTATGTCTTTATTCAAAAAGTCCTTTATTGAAAAAAAATTCAATGTGTTTATTAAAAGCATATTAAAACCATTATATTCCATTACATATTAACTTTTCACACCATTTTGTCATTAATATAAGTATTTACTGACCTTTAAGTTGTTAAAAAGTCGTATAACACTCGTGAGCTCTGCTCGGCTGAATTATGCCGTCGCCTTCAGCTCGGGTTACAACCCACAACCTCGTTTGTGAAAAGCAGCCTATAGCTCACTTGTATCATAAAACACTATTATCTACTCCTATTTCAAATTATCCATATACAAAACTGACAACTGGATCGAATTGATCTTCATTTTAATGTACTGCATCCTAATGAAGATAAATGAAAATCTAGGCAAACATACTGCATGCAAAGAAATAATTCATATAAAAAAGGCGCGGTAGGCACCAATATACAAACTTTCATATGCACTTTCTCAAAAAAAATTTATTTTCAGTGTGCGGTAAAAAAATCCCAGATTAAGAGATTACGGAGCACCAGATGTATAGTGTGTTAAGTATAACTTAGGTAAAAAGTATTGTGTGTTCAGATAGTAAAAACTTACTTTTACTCAAGTAAAAAGTGCGACAGTTGATTAGTAGTAGTTGATGTTTAGTCTAGATCAACCGTATATGTCCAACCAACCTTAATATTACAAAATAACTCACATGTCCGGTCCGCTTTTGAATCACTACACGGCTCATTACCCGGGAGAGTGACTTGCGGAAAATTGGAAAAGGAAACAAGGTGAAACATGTTATGAAGTGAAACGCGCCCCGCTCAGGACGACGCTCCGGAGACTCCGCCAGAGCTTATTTATTACTTCAATTTTATATTAAACCGGGTCGCGGTAAACAAAATATACTGGAATTTTATTTAAAAATAATTCTTCTATGTTGACTTTTCGATCATGGCTTCTAATAAAACAATTGTTTGTTTGGTTCCAAACAGAAACGGGTAAAACAACGAATCACTTAAAGGATAATTTTGGTGTATGACGGTCTCTTGAGATCTTCGTATCGTCTGATGATATGATACTAAAAACTCAGACACGCACCTATTAAATATATTTACTATGAATTAACTTATTTTTTTTTCTTTGATCTTTTATTATCACCATGATATACCTTGTCGAGTTAAACATGGAAAAGAATACTTTCATTGGCGAATGGCCATGTACTGGCCACCCCGATATCGGTTAGAAACTCTACTTGAAGTTGTTGTTGTTAGGTTGGTCTTATTTTCGGAAAAAAGTTGTTCGATGAATCTAAATCGGTTTGGAAGCGTTCAGGAAACTGCGTAAGTACTACTTTGTCGTCTTTAATACGTAGGTACCCCGGTGCTTGTAAACGAGTATTTAATCAGTGAGTGTTCCCGCTGATGACTTACGGCACTAAAACATGGGCGCTAACTGGGCCTCATGCAAAACTCAAGATCGCTCAGGAAGTGGGCGATGGAGTGAGTTTCCAGACCAGCTCCGTAGGAGAACTTAACTCGCCAACATAGCTCATCTAATCACAATGTTAAAGAAGCAGTGGGTTGGGCACCAGCTCAGCTCACACAATTATAAGGAATAACATTACATATAGACAAACCGCATCTTAATAATATTGTATTACTTATTTACACGCAATCCATACCTAAGGGATGAGCCCTTAGGTCATTAAAATTCATTTAAGATTTTCTAGTTACTTTTACTCTCTGTAGTAGGCGAGTAAGGATTTGAAAATAAGTGAATATTTTGCCCATTTTTGTTTTAACTTTTTATCTTCTGGATATAAATACATTTGACTCCCTCGCAGCCTAGTTATTAGTGTGGCCAGCTGTGCAGAGGGTATGGGTTCGATTCCCGCACTAAACAAATATTTATGTCATAATATAAACATGCTGTACCACCTTCTATACCATGGTGCGGTAAGACCATGACAGAAAAATCCATAACACAGCGGGCAGTCCAGCGGGCGTTGCTTTCTTTAGACGTTCATAAGTCGAGTGGGCCAGACGGTATACCAGCAGTGGTGCTGAAACAGTGCGCTCCTGAGTTATGTCCTGTACTCACGCGCCGCTTTGCACTTTCCTACCACACTAGGGAATATCCGTCTTCATGAAAGACTGCGAATGTGCACCCGGTGTCCTAAAAGGGCAATAGATCACATCCATCTAATTACAGGCCCATTGCTATTACCTCTCTCCTCTTCAAAGTGATGGAGCGTGTTATCAACACACAGCTTCTAGGATACCTAGAAAAACACGAACTGGACAGCGACCGTCAATATGGCTTTCGCCACGGTCGCTCGACTGGTGATCTAACATACCAATGGGTTTAGTCATTGAGATTCAGGCATGCAGCCTGGACATAGCGAGGCGTTCGATTGGGTCTGGCACCGGGATCTTCTATCGAATGGGTGGCTAGCTTTTTGTCCGGCAGACGCATACGAGCCGTAGTTGACGGTAGTTGCTCTGATAGCATGTGCATTAATGCTGGTGTCCCGCAAGGCTCTACGCTGTCTCCTACGATGTTTCTGCTGCATATCAATGATATGTTGGACATCTACACCATACACAGCTTTGCAGATGACAGTACTGCAGACGCTTATTACACGGATCTTGTAAACATCCCTCGTTCAGTTGTGGTGGAAAAGTGTGAATAACTTGTGTCTTAAATCGAGACCATTCATTCCAAGGTCTCTGACTGGGGACGGGAAAACTTGGTCCAATTCAACTCTACAAACACACGTCTGCGCGTTCACCGCTAAGAAAACCCCATTCACTGTGATCCCACAATTCCAGAATACTCCCCTCTCCATCTCCAAGAGCATTGAATTCCTTGGTGTTGACATCTTCAGCGATGTTCAGTTCCGAGAGAATTTGCAAGACATCACCTTGTCTGCTGCGCGCTTAAGCTGGCGTCAAAAAAACTTGATGTACTCAACAGTGCGAAGCGGTACTTTATGTCGGGGCTAAGATCGCTGCTCTACAAGTCGCAAGTTCAGCCCCGTATGGAGTACTGCTGCCATCTGTGGGCGGGTGCACCCGGATACCAGCTGAGCCCATTTGACTTGGTTCAACGATGGCCTGTGAGAATTATCGCTGATCCCAAATCACGTCGCGTATTGAGCTCTTAATTCTGAGAAAAGACTTTGCCTTCTTGTGTGTGTTCTACCGCTTGTACAATGGGATGTGTTCTGAGGAATTTTTCGAAATGATACCCACGGCTACTTTCCACTATCGCACCGCTTGCCATCGGCAGGGAATTCATTCTCACACTTTAGAACCGAAATGGTCACGTACAGTGCGGCTACAGAGAAACTTCCTTCCGCGAACGCTCGGGTTGTGGAATGAGCTCCCTGCCAAGGTTTTCCCTAAGGAGTTATTTGATTTTTGAAGGGTCAGCAACGGGCAAGTGGTTCTCCTGGGGCTGCAAGCGTCCATAGGCTACGGTGACCGCCCACCATCAGGCGGAATGTTAACTTGTTATATTGGAACGACCGTTCAGGTGATCCGTCTCCGGGAAAAGACCGGATGATGTAGGAACAAATGGAAGTTTCTAGGCATCCACTAGTAGGTCCATTATCGGCGATATAATTTTAAATAAAGAGCTCAAAAAATCTCTGTGGGTTTTGACAACTCTGTGTCATAACATACTGCTTTACATTTATCGTAGAAGTCGAATAGCAAAAAGAACATCTAAATTGTAGCAGTAGGTTTTGGGAAAATCACAAACATACTTACATACATACATACATCCACAACCACCTTTTTATAAGCCGGTTAAAAAAAATCGAGTAAATTAATTTTTATCGTGAATTAAACGTATACGTGGGCCTATTCAAATCTATTTCAGAAAGTTTACCTTAATTAAATACAAACTTAAAGACTCCTTAACATGTGTGTATGAGTACTTTTGGTTTTAAATCAACGGAAAATCAAATTAAAACGAAAAATAGTAACTGATTAAATGAAATAAGGATAATGTAGTTTTAAAAATATTGAGTACGACGTTTGTGAACAACAAACAAACAGCAAAGCGAACACATCAAGGTCTGACAGAACTTGCACACATAAGGAAATTTTAATTGATATACAATGTTATCATAAAAGTGTTGTTGTTGACTTTATACAACTTTCCACTATAAATAGTCACACCATGGTGTGAGGTGTATCCAGTCCTGTTTTGGACTTCAACTACTAGAGAGGAGGCAAAATGAAATCGGTTAGTAATACAATAATTTAATAAACGTATCGCTTTAACAAACTACAAAACGAAAGATTTCCATGTCATTAAAAAAGTAAACACAGTTAAAAACAAGATAAGAATATCATTTTATATTTATGTTATTCACCACAAAAAATGTGTTAAAGAAATAAAATTCATATTTATATACAATTTTTGAACCACTAAATTATAACTCGATTTCTTATCTCTCATAAACAACAACTTGTTAAAAGTAAGAAGGATATAAAAATAATAAACTGTAAGAAATTTTTCAGATCCCAATAATTTTCTTTGGAAAAATTTCTGAAAACTTATTATTTTCTGAGTTTAAGAATACGCCTTTAAAAATATAAGGAGGGCCGGGAGGGGGGTTTAGTTTGTGAGTTAAACTTGCAAAATTACTTTAAAGGAAAAATCCTTAAAACCTTAAATGCATTCTTTAACACCAATCCAATGGAAACCCACACAGTTAAGTGAATAAAGCTACCCTTAATTATTTTTTATTTTTATTAACACTATTAATTTTTTTTTGTTAAAAATTGATTATTTATTCCTCGATTACAAAAAACGTTACAATATTACTTATCACAAATTAATATAAACGAATTAAACATAAATATGAACATATAAAAACAAACATAAATTATTTAAAAATAATTTAATAAATTATAAATAAAAAAGTTCGAGTCGGACTCGCGCACGGTGGTTTCCGTCCAAATATCGAGGGTTCCGTCCAATGTATGGGACCCCCCTTATTTATTTTATTCTGTTTTTTAGTATTTGCTGTTATTGTGGCAATGTAAAAAAATCATCTGTGAAAATTTCAACTGCGTAACTATCACGGTTCATGAGATACAGCCTGGTGACAGATCGGACAGCGAATTATTAATAATAGGGTCCCGTGTCTTACCTTTTGGGTACGGAACTCTAAAAACTGCATTAAGGTTGCCATCTGCGGGCAACATACCCAAAAAGTATCTCTGTGACAAACTTTTTTGCTTCAAAACCTAGTGCTCCACCCCAAACAGCAGAAAAAAAAATACCAATTAGGTATTTAATACCTCTTCCGCTTTGATGCTTCGTATGTTGATAAACTATAAGGCGTTTAACCTTCCTGTGAAATTTTGAAACCAGCAAAGGCAGTGGAGTTATAAGGTAGACATACGGACAGACGGACGAATATGACGGAACTATAAGGGATTCTGTATTTACCATTTGCTTATGGATCCCTAATAATAACTTTTTTCTTAAATTTATGTTTAAGAGGATACACTTTTAAGGTTTTCTCTAAGGACTACAGTATGGGGTTCTTCAAGAATGAAGTTATTGGATTTTTGAAGGGTCGGCAACGCGCGAGTGATACTTCTGGTGTTGCAAGCGTCTATAGGCCACGGTGACCGCTTACCATCAGGCGGACCGTGTGCTTGTTTTCCAACTTAGTGGTATAAAAAAAAAAACTTCGCGGCGCCTCGCAGTGGGCTTCATACAAACGAATTTCCCATTTGTTTTTGACATTTACTGATCAATCACTGTGAAATTTCTAGATCATAATTCCAATGTCTGTGGTTTTTCCAAAATTTTGTAAACGTTCTATTAACTAGAAATCTTTTTTAAAACCATTTGCATGAAAAACTAGAATCCTATTTAACTTTAGAACTATAAAATTTACTACTAGAACATGTCTTCAAAATTTCATGGTGTTTGATCAGCAAGTGTCAAATAAGTGAGAAATTCGTTTGTATGAAGCCCGCTGCGAGGCGTCGCGAAGTGTATCCTCTTAATTACTTTTAACTGTATGAAATGTTAGTTTTGTTACTTGTAGCCTAATTTTATTTAAATATGTGTATGTTTCTAGCCGACCCTTTGAGACCTGATCCTTTTTAGTTTCGTGCATTTAAAGCTCTATATTTAAAAAATACTAGTTCTGTATTTAGTAATCTTTAGAAATGGCTCAATAAAAGAAGAAGGAGTAAATAATATGAGTGAATTAAAGAAAAAGTTAATTGATTTGTTAACTTTGCGTTTTCTTAGAGTTAATCACATCCATTTACGTTATTATGTAAGGGTTACCGAAACGCGACGCGACGTGAAGAGGCTAAAAAGATGAAACCGCTTCACGTCGCGTCGCATCGCGTCTTGGTCTAAGCCGACCCTAAGACATTTAAATATAATTAAAAATCCATAATTGTAATAAGGAACCTAATCGATGAACGTTTAAATGTAATAAAGAACCCAATTGATGAACGTTTAAATCAGTTTAATAAACTTAACACTTAATAAAACGATTAAGTTCCGCAGCTGGTTTACAAACTGGTTTTCGGAAGTCGGCGTTGGATCAGTTTGAATGTTAGCTCACGAAGTCGATGGTATTTTTTTTTTGGCGTAATGTTGCCTACCATAAGTTAAAAGAACTCAATTAAAATGTAACTCTATTTTACCCTTTTGCCTTCATAGTTAGTACTACTTAATTTATGCTCACAATACGTTTAATCAAAGTACCTCTCTCTACTTCCATTTAAGCTGCGAGATTGAAAGAGATACAAGATTTTCGAAGTATTGATATTATTAGAGGTTTTCACGCGCTTTATATTTTTGAATCTTTCTTTAAAATTAGTTTCCAAACGCTAAGATGAAAACAAGTGCTGCTCAGTTTGAAATCCTTGTTTATTTTATGCAACTGTAAGTAACATTTATTACAAACTTTTATTTAACTTTCCGTGTTTATATATAATATGGTCAAATCTTGCACTAATGGAGATTTCAATTGAAATTACAGACTGATAGTAAAATGATAAGATGTACTACTTGAATATTAAATTAATAACAAAGTTTATAACGACAATTTTATGGAAGTATTATAATTACCAGAATGTTTAGGATCTAGAACTTTAAAGTCAAGTGCAATATTGTACAGAACACAGCAAGCCTGTTCAATGTTTGCAGTCATTTCAGGCTTGTAATGCAGTACACGATCCTTGCAAAAACAACGCTAACGGTTTTTGAGTCTTCAAAAGGTGTTCACTATAACCACCCTTGCAGTCATATGTTTCTGATTTTAAACTGCTTCTAGTGATACATGAGTAACATCCACAAATGGAGTCATTAACCTGCTGCGGGTAGCCCAAGTCCTTAAATATATATTTCAATATCAGTTCAAGATATCACAATCAAATATTTATAGTACTTAAATTAATTACATAAATAGTAATATTCAATACCTAACATTCAACAGACTTCTCCTTGTTCGTGCAGACTTTGAATGTAAGTATTTAAATAACTACCCACAAAAATTTCTCCGAATATGAAATTTACATTAATAATTCTGCAGCCAAAATCACACACCTAGAAGTAAAACATAATATTTTATGAATGTCTTTTTGACTTGAAAACAGCGTCTCCTAATATTATTTTTCACATAAAGATTCAAACCATTTGAACATTTATTAAATGGTAACACTTTCGACAGTTATACAAATGCTCTTCTTTATTTGGCAGGGTAAATATTTTAAAATAACTACAATCAATGCATCTAATTACACCTGGTGAGCTGTACTTAACATAAAATCTGAAAAAAATTATTTAAAAATTAATAAAATGTCTTAGTAAGTTTAGCTAAATAATAACGACCTGGTCCAACATAACTTATACCTGAGAGCTTGTTTAGCCGTACGAGTGTGAGGAAAACATATATAATTGTTCAAAATTGCAGGGTGTGTAAGAGCCTCTGTACTTCATTGATGTTAACAGTGCACATCTTTTGAGAAATGCTTTACGATCTCACTGTATAAACACGAAGTGAGAACTATACTATCGCGTTTACGTATCCTCAACACTAAGGACTGTCACATTTGTAACTAACACTCGCAACAAAACTCTAATACCCTTACGCACTCGATGCGTTACAATTCGTTCGAAAACATGCTCGCATTAGTACGTGATAGTTTAAATACACTCACGACTTTAGTTTCGAATACTCATCGCTACTGCTTACATACATACAAATTATACGAAACACAAAGTGCTCACTTAACTTTTTTCTGGTTTTTGTGTTTAAGACTAATGCATATGGACTAGGCGTAAAAACGCCAGATTTTTGCAAATTTTGTGGCAAAACTAGTATAATTGTCAATAAATATATTTAATTCTACAAAAAACCTAGAAGTGATTATAAAAACGTATATTGCATTTGTATGTACTAACGTCAGTAAATAAATTTAATAAAAAAATCTGAAAGTTTCAAGATGTAATTTTTTAAGATTATAATTACTTATGAAGTAAGTAAAAAAAAATCACCTCAATATATATATTTACATGCACATTGTTATTAGAATTAGCTTTCTGGCCTACTTTGCTATCTGAAGGCAATTTGGGTTTGATGCCTTGCAGTCAAACTAAAATTTGTCGCATTGAATCAACAAACCCCGCTTCTACGGCATAAGATATAAGGCTGATATTTATAAAAAATAGTTCATAATCAAATTGTTTGATAAGTTTGCCAAAAGAAACATTTTCCATTTATATTATAGAAGAAGAAAATCTGAAACATCATTTGAACATTTAGACTGCGAAGCTTAGACGATTGAAGATAATGTACTTTGTAATTTTTATAAAACGTTAGTTTTGTAGATCCCTTGGTTGGCCCACCCCATAGGTGCAGGTGTCCCCCAGGGCTCCGTGCTTTCCCCTCTACTCTATTCCCTATTCACAAACGATATACCTCGTCCCTCGAACGTTAATGTGGCGCTCTTCGCGGACGATACGGCGCTCTACTGTTCTCACCGACACGTCCGTCGTATAAGCCTGGCCCTCCAGTCTGCCGCCAACGCCTTAGGCGATTGGTTTCGGAAGTGGAGAATCGAGGTTAACCCCGAGAAAAGTGCAGCAGTGCACTTCGCCCGGGGCCGAAAATCGGTAAAGGTCACAAGGCAACTCACCCCAGTCCACCTATATGGCCAACCCATTCCGTGGGTTAAAAAGGTCAAATATTTAGGGGTCACTTTAGACTCTCGTCTTAATTTCAGAGCCCACATTAAAAGAGTAAGAGATCGAGCAGCATTCGTTCTCGGTCGTCTTAAGCCAATGTTAAACAAGTACAGTAAAATGTCTCTTAGAAATAAGGTGACGCTTTACAAAACTTGTATTCGGCCCATACTCACTTATGCGAGCGTAGCGTTTGGTCACACCAACACTACTTCCTTGCAAGTCTTACAAAATCGCTTTATGCGAGGCGCAGTCGGCGCCCCGTACTATATGCGTAACATCGATCTCCATAGTGATTTCGAGCTTCCGACCATAAAAGCCTTCATCAAAGATGCGTCTAAACGCTACTTTGAGTCGGCAGCCCTCCACCCCAATCCCCTAATTAGGCAATCTGCCAACTATGCCCCCATTAGAGGGGCCTTAGGACCGTTTAGATATCCGAGGCACGTCATAATTGACTCTGACGATGATATAACCAGCAGGCTCAAAGCTCAAGCGCCTTCAGCGCCCGCGTCCGCGAACACAGATCATAGAAATATATACAGAATACGTCGCCGCCGGCGGCGACGGAACATTAGACAGTTTAGTTTTAACACACACACACACACTCGAGCGCGCGGGTATACTAGGTTCACTAATATACCCGGGCGCTTCGACTAGTTAGATTTAAATAATAATAGGCGAGTGCTGAAGAGTTTCTTGCCGTTTCTTCTCTTCAGAACGCCTTTGCTATTTTCCGAAACGGCGGTAAAATTTAGTTAGATACAAATTTTAGTTTCTAAGAGCGGTTGCCCAAGCCGAGGTTCGTGTCTAGGACACCCTTGCGCAAACCGCCCCAACTTTTCGCTGAAGAGTGCAAGCAGCACCGCAGCAAAAGTTAGTCCGCGTGTAGTTGTAAAGGCCATCTGCGGCCAACAACAGTAGCCAGTAGTTAGAAAAAAAAAAAAAAAAAAAAAAAACCCTTGGTTGGCCCCCGTCGTAAAGTGTCCGAAAGCTTTTCAAATCAAGTTATGAAAATTTATTCGAAGAACTAGTTTCGTATGGATTTTATTGGATGATTTTTGTTTGTTGTTCTTTTCTAAATTGAGGTGTTTTAGAAACCTGCAAATTTTTAAAATTATTAGAATTATTAATTGTCTGCGTGAACGCTATACTATAACATCACTTTTTGTGAACGAAACCATAGCGCGATCTAATTCGTTGCCTACGCCATCTAGTTAGCAAATAGGAAATTTGTTATATGGTGAAAAATTATAACACATCTAAGTTATGATTTAACACGATTTTTTAACATAAAATAAATGGATATATGTGAGTATAATAATTAATAATTAAGAAGCAAGTCAAATATGCGTCGTTAGATTACACGTTGTTACAGAATGCGTTGAAGAAATAAAGGTTCACTGCTCGTTCCCCGTAGGTGATAGCGTGATATGTAGCTTATATGTTGACCCGACTTCTTAATAATATTCGTGCCAAATTTGAAGTAAATCCATGCAGTACTTTTTGAGTTTATCCCGAACATACATACAGACAAACAGATAAACAGACAAACAGACAAAAAATCTGAAAACTATATTTTTGGCTTCGGTATCGATTGTAGATCACACCCAAGTATTCTTTAAAAAAAATATTCAATGTACAGTTTTGACTGTCCTACCATTTTATTATATGTATAGATTTAATATTTAACATACCCAAGTATATGATTTTAAATTTAAAAAAAAAAAATCACAAAGAAATTTTAAACAAATTTTTACTTTGATTAATTACACGACTAAGATTAAAGTTAATGCTGTAAGGTCAATTATTATTGTGTATCCGGTCTGGCACCTGGGATCGGTCCGGCACCTGGGTCCGGTCCGGCACCTGGGTCAGTCAGCACTCTACTTATTGCTACATTTCACTTTTAGTTCGAATATTACTAATTGTGCGGACAGACCCTTCGATATCTGTGGCACAAGGTTTTGCAGGTGACAAGGAGTTTCTTCTTAGGCGCTTGAGATATTAAAACGCGTATATGCACACAACAGACCGATTTTATTTAACTTATGCTTCTAACTTAAATTCTAACACATATGTACAAAAATTTTACTTCTTAGCTTTCATAGCTATTAACTTGTTGAAGTTCTCTTGAAGACTGTATACAAATCAAAATTCGTTCTATATTTATAGTAAAAATGAAAAACCCCATCAGAGGGAGAGGTTGTTCCATAGAACCTTCTAGATTTAGTACTTAACTTATTGTACTTACTGTAGTGACTAAAAATCTAGCCCACACAAAAACTTAGTGAAAGACAACATATAGTAGTCGATATAGACATATATCGAAAGTGTAGGTATATCTACCTAGCTATAAATCGCTACTTACAGTTGGGGTTTCTATCGGCTATTGCCATCACAGTCACACGATTTGCGGCTTGACTATAAAATAACACTGTTTTATATTTTTAGGTTTTATAGCCAAACGGTAGGAGCTATAATGACGATTTAGGTGTCCTAGGATAGATCTTTAGAAGGCGGTTCCAACGGCACATAGTGGTATGTTCCATTGTCTACGGTTAGGCCGTAGTGAGAGAAGAGCTGAAATTCTAGCTCTCAGGGCTTTCTGCCTACACTAGATGACTACAGACTTTGTGTTATATGTCAAAAAATGGACCTAAAATTCGGACATACCTTTTCGTGTTTTTGGTGTCTGTCAGTATGTTAAGTCATGAAAAAATGTGTGACATAAGTTTTCAGGATTTTCATTGTGCTCCTGTACTTTAGGGCTTAAAGTTACCTGTATGAAACCTATTTATTACGGTAGATGCCTATGAAGGGTATCTAGTGAAGCATTTATTTTTATCCTATGTAACCCGGTTGCTGAGTTATAAGCTATCGTATTTCATAACTTTACACGTAATTTGCGCCCTAACCATACTACTTATCGTAACGGTATAGATACCTACGTGTAGGGGCAAAGATGTGCTTTTAACCTGTAATGCTAATTTTAGGCATAGCCTAAGGACTTAATGACCCTAGCCAGGTAAAGTTTTAGACAGTCTTTCTCTTTTTTACCCATAGACCCATCCCTTTTGTATCTCTATCGCAGTCTATTTTCAAAGGAGTGAGGGAGAAAGAATGTACAATGCTCAACACGCTAACTATTTTCACCTGTAACTTATTAACCGTACATACGGCTTATATAGAACTTTACATGGTAGTTCTGTATAGCTTTGCACAACAAATGGCATATTTTTTACAAACATATGTTAAACTAAATTTCCCGCTTTTTTGGGGATAGTCGTGCGTATAAAGTCGACAACATGTCGGTACTCACACAATATCATTTTTGATATCAATAAATAGTAAAGAGGGGAAATGAAACAAACCTGCTCTACTTTTACCTAACTTAATACAATTTTACAGTTATTGTTATTACAAGTTTTAAATCTAAACTAGTCCCTATTAGGAAAATAGTTTTTATTGTGTAAATATATACTTAATATTAACTTATTATTACGAACATTATATGACAAAAATTATGCATTTTTATATAAATGTTTATAGATGCAATTTGTGTTGCATTCTTGCAGCGGTGATAACACTAATATTACTAGGACTGATCACTCAAAGAATTTGTTTTATAGATTTAAAAACTAATAGGTATTGTGATGTTGTTTTCATTAGTATTAAATCATGTCTCTTTTTTAATTGTGCAAGTTGCGAACATTAAAAAAGAAACGTATTTATTGTCCGTCGCAAAGCTGAACGAACCAATTAATTATTAAATCAGGTACGTGTTAATTAGTTTATTATACGCCGCAGCGTGTTTGTGATAGCCCTGTTATGCGAGTAGCACAGGTCCACGGCAGCCAACAGCTGCAGCTGTAGACATAAAGTTATAATGTAATGTATAATGTATCACCTCGTGGTATGTTATGTAACATATATTAACGTAACCGGAATGCATGAGTTTAATTTTAGGTATCACTATGGATATCTCAGGCTATTGATTATTCCTACTCTACTATGTCCAGTTTGAGTTAAAGGTCCCTTGAGTTAAATGGCTTGCTCATTTCTACATAAGCTTATGTACTATTTATGCTACATATTATTTTTACAATCTTAACGAAAGAAGACTTTGCTTAGTGCAGCACGCTTTAAAAGACGAACCAATGTGGGAAAAAGAATTTTGTAACGTAGTTATTTCATTAGAATTGCGAGCCACAGCCATTATTCATCAAACGTTATTTAAATCATATGAAGTATAGGTACAAGTAAATAATAATCAATATGCACAATTTACTTATAAGTATTATATTTATTTGATACGTACTTACCGCGATTCTATTTGTTGAGGAATATTAAAGGTACTTTATAAAAGTGTTGCTAATTTACATATCTAATGCATATTTTACTTCCTTTTAAAAGTACCAATATAAATATAAAAAAAAAATTGTAATAACGTTCAGGTCAGTTCATTTCGCTCGGACGCCGCACGAGAACACAAAAAGCCGCCCCCGGCCGCACCTACGCTTTATTACATTCCGACCGCTCAATATGGCCGCCTTTTGTTGAAATTACGTCATAATATTTCCATTATGAGTGGCTGCTGTGCTCTTATATGAATAACAGGACAAGTATTTCATATACCTAGTATTCAAAATACCGCAAGAACTCAGAGACGGACAATAAATTGCTGTATAGGATGCAGTACTTACAGTAACATAAATTACGTACCTGGTCGCTGATATTTAATGTATATTTCAAGGGTAAAATCCGCCGCAAGCCGCACCTTCGCATCGTCTCTGTCATACAATGAGACTAGTATAGTATTATATAATGTGTGCTTTGAGACAGTTTTTACTTAACAGCTGACTAGGAAGTGTGCTGTTTAGTCTCTTTGTCTATAGAAAAACCTCACAGGTTAGTATAAAAAATTGGACAAAAATAATTTCATATCGTAGCAGATGTTTGAGAATAAAATATGAATGAATGAATAAATGAAATGCATAAATACAGAGAAAAAAAACAGTGAAAAATAGTTACCATAGTTTTTGTTGCATTTAGATTTATAGACAAGGTCATTGTTTAAAGCATCAATAGCAACTGAGAATTCTTTCAATGTAGCCTATCTATAAATTTGAAGATTGTCAGCATAAAGGTGGCATAAAGATTGTCAGCATAGAGAAAAGGAGTGGGGACAACACGCCAGCATTAGTTTCATACCAAGATGGAAGTGAGTCGTCCAATTTTAATATTTAATATAAAATATGCAAAAAGCTCATAATTTTTCCCATCAGTAAATGATCGCATTATTTTTGGCAGTAATCCGACAAGTTTATATTATTATTTTATATTATATTTATTAATTTAGCCAAGAAAAAACGTAAATGTCTATTCATATATCCATACTCATATAAATGCAAAAGTGAGAGTGTTTGTTTGCTGGTCCTTCCTTCACGTCACAACGGATCATCCAGTTACTACAGCTACAGCTTCGGTTTGCTTTGATTACCTTTTTACTATAATGAAGTAGTTGCCGTAGAAATTTCACGCCGCGAATCGAATTTGGCGCGGGCTAAGAAATGATCTATGTATAAATTGCTACATGCACTCGTATGACAGAGCATCATTTGAGAAGGGCTAGATTCGACCGAATTGGCTAGTTTCTGTTTTGGTGTGTTCATTATTGTCAGGACAAGGTTTGTTATTAAGAAAAATGCGGTTTGTAACCGATTGTAATGTAATTTTGGGAAGCTTTGCAGACTTCGGTAAAAGTTTTTAAACGGGCCGCTAGTATTTTATAATTATACTAGCTTGCGAGGAAGACGTTCTGCCCTTAAAGATAATGCAATGTAGCGCCATCTGTTACAACAAAGGGTTAGCTAATACTCACAGTTCCACTTGCGTGGATTTATCTTAGATACCTAATAATATAATAATATAAACTAACTTACACTGCCATCTTTTAGAAATGTATGGAACACAGACATTGACTTACATAATTGAATCCGGACATGTTTAATTCGATAAACTAACTGACACCGCCATTTGTTACAAATGTATAGAACATACATGTCATTTACAGCTCGATTTTTCCAACATCTTAAACAATTATCGTCATATTTCAACAAAATAACACAAAAAAGTAATAAACTATACGTATAAACCATCCTCTTAAATCAATCTGTCTATTGATGAAAACCAAATTAAGATCCGTAGCGTGATTTAAAAGATCTAACCGTAAATCGCTACAGACAGCGGGAAGCGACTTTGTTTTACACAATGTATACCTAGCTATAGATAGATAATTATATGCATGCAGAATATACATGCCATGATTTATAAATGCTTCCGAAATATTTTTATAGCAATAAGGGAGCTATTATATTCATACTAATATAATAAATGCGAAAGTAGCTCTGTCTCTCTGTTATCTCTTCTCACCTCAACCACTGTACGGATTAAGATAAAATTTGGGATGGAGATAGTCTTCATCCCGGGAAAGGACATAGGTTGCTTAAAAACGTCAAATGAGTTGCCGATGTAATCCCACACCTATAATCAAATTGAGGGCGGCTGGAACCGCGGGTAAAAGCTAGTAATTTTATACGTCTAAGAAAATAGACTGACATAAAAATCCTATTTACTGAAATATTCATTCAACCTTCATCTTAATTGGAACGCCACCTTTCCAACGTCTCTGCGCACTGTTGATGTCAGACACAGAAATTGAATTTTGTATTTACGCCGAAGAAATAGAGCATAAGTTGATTTACTTCATGCTCATTTCAAACTTACAAGTTTATTTATTAACTGAAAATTACGATGACGAAAATTATCAATTTATTTTAAATTAAATTAAACAAACACATTTTAGTAATCAAATAATTGGGTAATTTAGTGTTGTTATAATATGCTCAAGCTAATTTTTATTATTACTACTTGCTTGTCTTTGATCTAAGTGCTTATTCAATGCTTAAGAGTATATCACTTCTCATGATCGAAAAATATTTCATTATAGCACAGCACAGGCGGACTAAAATGCATTATTAGTCCCTAGGAGATAAATTATTTTGTTTTATTTTGATTTTTTCTAGCGGAAATGCCAAGGTCTGAACCATTGAGCCAGGTCTTTAATATACTATATTTTCAGTTTATTCTAGACATTTGCTACAGTATTTTTGGTGTAATAGTATAAACTTGTAGGTAAAAAAATTAGGTACCATTTCATTCAGAAGCGGGGAATATTGGTCGGATTCTTGTATATTAAATCTGAGGGCAGGTCTTTGGGTGGCAATAAGATTATTTTCAAACACTCAGATTTGAGTCTTAGTAATGCTATCTTAATCCTAACTAATATATTATATTTGTGAAAGTCTGTTTGTTATTTCTATTCTTAACGTCGCAAAAGAGCAACTAATTAGCTGATATAGTCAAAGATTATTGAGGGAACGAAGAAGCATCTAGGCTTCTCTTTATCCCGGCAAAGTTCCTGCAGGAATAATGATGTCTAGGAACCAAATTTCACATGGACTAACTCTAGTTAGAGCTATGTCAAAGTCAAAGACAAAATGTTTTATTCAAATAAGGATTTTACAATCACTTTTAAATCGTCAAAGTTTTGAAATATTATTTTTTGAAGAGTTAATTATTTTGTGTAGACGTGTATAATGCACCAACAGCTTATTTTTACTTCTAGTATTTACTTTGTGAACGTCACTTTTCTTACTGAAACTGTTGATATTTTTATGTACATATAAAAGATTTTCATATATGTACTGCGGCGCTAAAGTTAAAATTTTTACTTTCCTAAACCTATCCTTCAGAGATATCCTAGATCCTAATTTATGAATAGCACGAATCGCCCTTTTTTGTAACAAAAATATTATATTTACATCAGCATCGCTACCCCACAATAGGATACCATATTGACATATGGAAATAGCTAAAATATACTATTTTTGCAGTGTCGACATCGGTCAATTGTCTTATTTTCTTGATCGCATACACAGCAGAGCTAAGTTTTTTGGCTAGGTTATGAATATGAGGACCCCATTGAAGTTTGGAGTCCAGCGTTATGCCAAGAAAGACTGTTGAATTAACAAGTTCTGATTGCTCGCCATTAACAGTAATACATGTCTGTATCTGACTAACTTTGGGTAATGTAAATTTACCACATTTGGTTTTTTTTCATTAAGTAACAAATTATTAACGTTAAACCAATTAACAATTTTAGAAAGGGCATTATTTAATTCATCACAACATGTCTGTCGTCTCTTAACTTTACAAATTAAAGAGGTGTCATCAGCAAATAAGACAATGTCATGGTTTTTTACATGATATGGGAGATCGTTAATGTTAATAAGAAATAGAAAAGGACCTAAAATTGAGCCCTGAGGGACTCCCATAGTGACTGCTGATCCCGAAGATATTTCACCGTTGACATCTATTTTCTGTACTCTACTACTCATGTAGGAGGTCAAAAGGTCGAGAGCTTTGCCTCTAATACCATAGTGATGTAGCTTCCTGATGAAATTTTCATGTTGGATACAGTCAAATGCCTTAGATAAATCACAAAACACTCCAAGAGCATCATGCGAATCCTTCCAGGCGTTGAATATATTTTTTAATAGTGCCACTCTTGCATCTGGCTTGCTATAGCAAACTTTGACAATAACTATAATCAAAGTCTGGGCGTAGAAATCTGCCAATAACTGGATATAGCGCGGGGCAGGGCCGGGACTCGACTCTATAGCATCCCTAGCTCTCCCTAGAAATGCTAAACATGTCGTATGTAATGGGTCGATTTTTAGTCCCTTGGTGAACTGTCTAGTATTAGTTCTCATTGCACTAAACACTATTATTTCTTACCGAACGACGCCGACCATTTTGAGTGAGTCTTTGTGACAGGTGCTGAGTCTCCACAACACTGTTTCTGATACGGTGTAATAAATAAGACTAAGGTGGTTTTATTAATACAAGTCCGCAAGTTGTAGGGTAAGAATTGGTAAACTGAAAGACCTTACAGAGAGAATAATATATGCCCTTTGCAAGTTCTTGACGAAATGATCTTGGAATAAAATTGAGGATAATATACTGACCTTCGGGCTGTTTTCCTTCAGTGTACCCTAAGCACAGTATAAGTAACAGTACCCCGTAGGAGAGTCACGTAGAGTTGGTCGTACGGAAAGCAACTGATATTTAGAGCGATGTCCGCAAAATGCCTCGTCTGTTCTTGCACTTTATTTATGGTCCCAGCGTTAACAAGTTAACCAGGAACTGAGAGAAAATTTTCAGAAATGGGATTTGGGATATAAACATTTGCTCACCTGTGCTCTTTTTTGTCAAAACATTAAACTTTTAGTTTTTAACCGATTTAAATACAGGAGGAGGTTCTCAATTCGGATGTTTGTATATTTTTTATGTATGTTCGGTCATATATAGACGGATTTTCAAAATTTTTTTTTTAAATAAAAAAGGGTATAAGTCCGATGTGGTTCTATATGTATCTAGTGAATTTAAAACTAATATAATATAACATAATTGCTGATGCACTAAAAACATAAAAATAATTACTTATTTCAAATATGATCTGAATTGCAGTTTGAAGTCGGTATCTATGTACCTAACAGTTTATAACACACTTCACTTTCATGACACCAAATTTGAACTGTAATTCAGAGCAGATTTTTTGAAATAAGTAATTATTTTTACCTTTTTAGTGCATCTAAATACAGAACAAGGCAGGTCGTAAAAACTGGGCCAAGGAAGGCCTAAACTACTTAGGTCACAAGTTAAATTAACAAGAACTTACCCCTTTTGGCGTCAGATGTTTTTTGTAATAACGTTTTTTGAGTAAGATTGTATGTAGTGTGTATGTGAATATCTGTATTGTGTTTCTCTGTTCACTATAACTATAAAATATAGAATTAGATCTAAAAACAACGGCCGCGACCTTTCAACCAAAGATTATATGAGTGACTGGCGCGGACGCGCACAGAGTATGCAAAGAATGAACTAGGTCGACCGATCCGAATACCAACTAGATGGTTCATTCTTTCTTAAACAAACCCCCGCCCCAGCCAGACCGTGTCTGGATGAGGATAAACCGAGCCAGAGACATCATTCAACTGGCAATCGGGAAAGCGTCGCGACGGCACGCTTTAGTACTGAATCCCCTTCCAAGACCTCTGCGACCCGCGGAATACCGTCCGAACGGGGAATAATTGCACGATGCGACCTAAACACCATTGCAAGGGCGGTAAATTTGAATCCTTTAAGAAGACAAGGTCTCCGACGCGCGGGGGGTTGGTTTTATCCGTCCACCGAACCCGTTGCTGTAACAAATGTAAATATTCTGAGGACCACCGACGGTGGAACATTTGCGTAATTTATTGAAGAAACGGAAAACGCGATAACCTTATTTACTGACACATCGATGAAGGGGTATTCAGGCAAGGAGGTTAAAGGACTACCGATCAAGAAATGGCCTGGAGTTAGCGCTTCCAGGTGATTAGGATCCAACGAGATTGGACAAAGCGGTCGTGAGTTCAATACCGCTTCGACGTTGCAAAATACCGTTTGTAATAACTCAAACGTGAGGACCGTTTCCCCAATCACACGGCGGAGGCGAGTTTTGGCGACCTCGACAGCTGCTTCGAAAATACCACCCCACAAAGGGTAGACAGGAGGATCAAAAATCCAAGTCACGCCCCGTTTGGATAACTCCGAGTCAATAACGTGTGATTGTCCGACAAAAACTGAAGAACTTCCTTCACATAGCGATCTGCACCCTTGAAATTGGTGCCTGTGGCACCAATCCGAGCGAATTAAATCTCTTATTTAAGACCACGCCGACTGACAAACCGCGACAGACATGCGACAAAGGCCTCCGTAGACAAGGCTGAAACGAGCTCCAGATGCACAGCCTTGGAAAATAAACAGACGAACACGCATAAATAGGCCTTAACCTGTCTGGCGTTGCGAACACTTGACGTCTTCACCAAAAACGGACCCGCGAAATCCTACCCAACCTTAGCGAAAGGTCAAGCGGGCCGGACACGATCGGGTGGCAAGTCACCCATTTGTGGCTGGGTCAAGGTTCCCTTAAACCTATAACAAGGGATACATTGAGATGACGCTCCGAGCTGCTCGTCTGGCGGACAAAATCCAAAATTCTTGCTGCAGACAAGCTAACAATGCGTTAAGACCGGCATGGCAGTTGCTAATATTGCGGTCCCTGATCAGCAACTCAACAAAATGACCGCTCTTGGGCAACAACAGAGGATGCCGAGCCCCATAGGACAATTCTGAGTTACGAAGCCTACCACCCACTTGCAAATACTCTGACTCGCTTAGGAACAAATTAAGACGAGCAAGACTTCCCCGCAATTTCCCGTTCTCTGAACGGAGAAGACGAATTTCCTTTCCAAACAACTGGGCCTGTACCAGTCGAACACAGGTGAGGAGCGCATCCTCTTCAGGAGACAAGACTGAAGACGTCCTTGGCTGTGACCTGTTCCTAAAGTTGTGGAGAAACCTCTTAATCCAACCGGTGACACCAACAAGCTAGTTGATAGAGCTGAACCGATTAAGCAAGAAGTTCGGTGAAGTGTCCACAGTCTGCTCAACAGCAAAGACCTTTAACCCCGGCAGAGGGTCAACAAACTCCACAACTGTGTGAGGCCAAGTGTCTTCAGGAGAGGCCAACCAGTCAGGACCCCACCAGAGGCCCAGTAAACCGCAATCTGAGGGATTCAAGGACCTTGGCACGTGACGCCAATCCAGAGACACCGCAGAAGACTGGATTTGGGAAACACGATTAGCCACGAAGGTCTCTAGGGAATGAAGGGACGCCTTAAGCTAAGACAATACGATTTGGCTATCTGTCCATGCTGTGATGGAGTCAAATTGGACCCATTGACCCAAGGTGGAGTAGACATTGCTGAGGAGTCAACAATGCAGCTCCAGATAACTCCAGCTTGGGGCTCCTCAACTTGGTCCGCAAAAGTGCAACCTTACTCTTTGCGACTACAAGACCGACGCGGACATGACAATTGCTTTCAACGGTGCGGAGATAAACGACAGCCGCATAACCTGATTCCGACGCGTTAGAGAAACCGTGAAGACTGGCCCGATAACGACCTGGGGGTAAGATTGACCGAGGCACGGAGACATGTTGAAGGTCCGAAAGTGTCTCATATAAACGTAGCCAATAAGACAACAAGTCTCCGGTCAACGGGGTATCCCAGTCAAGACCAGAAATCCAGAAATCCAGAGCTCCTGTAGGAAACATTTGGCCCAAAAGACTACAGGAGCCCCCCAACCATTGGGGTTAAAGACACGCGCTGCTGTGGACAGAATTATAGTCCACCTCTTCATTGTGTCCGACGGTTCAACCGAGTACGTGAAGATATCCTGAACTGGCCGATATTGAATTCGGAGGACCGCGATGGAGCCAGGATTCTCAGGATTCTGGAAGAGGTGGGGCTCCTGCTCATGTTCTGACGGTAAGTCAGGTGAATTGGAAATCCATATCCTCAATTCATAACCACCTGCACGTAACAAGCTGATTAGCTCATCCCTCAGGACTAACGCTTCCTCCACAGACGAAGATCGTCGACGTAAGCGTCAGAAGGGAAGACAGCAGCTGCGCGTGGGAAATTCAGACGCTCACGATCAGCTAAGTGAAGCAACGAGCAAATTGCTATAAACGGGCTCGACTTTAGCCCGTGGGTATTGGTGTTGAGCTCATAAACCACCAAAGCAGAGGCCGGATCCTCTCTCCACAAAATAAGATGAAACCGCCTATCTTCAGGGTGTATCATGACCTGACAGAACATCATCTTAATGTCAGCCACAAACACCAGTCAAGATGTCCGAGATGTCTACCTGAAGTTTAGGTCCCGACATCAGGCAGTCGTTCAAGGATACACCCGAAGATGTAGGCGCCGACCCATCAAACACCACCTGTATCTTACCATTTTTAAAACGGCGTGATGTAGAACAAAATAATGTTCGTTTCCTTCCAACTCGAACTGCGAAACCGACATGTGACCTAGAGATTCGTATTCACGCATAAAATCCACGTATTTTGTGCGGAACTCTCTATCACGACGCATCCGGCGCTCCATGGATAATAACCTTTTTTCAGCTATTTTCCAGGAGTCCCAGGAGGGGATAAGAAAGGCAGTCGAGTGAAAAACCGGCCTGAATTTAGACGACCCGTATTGGGTAGAAAATACGACTTGCACTCGTCATCGACTGGGCGAGTCCGTGACGCCGGGGGGGGGCTCTTCAATGTCCCAAAAACGCTGAAGGGAGTCAGCGAGCGAGAGTCCCACTTGCATCGACGAATCCGTAGACGCCTGAGCCGCGAGAGAATGTGCTGGGCCCATAATGACAGATCCGAGATCAGTCGGAACAGCGATCAACCCACCTGGCTGAAGTAACATGGTCTTGTCCAGTCCGAGCAATCCAAGGACATCAGCGCCAAGCAGAAGCTCAACAGGATCAGGTAGGTGGAACCTTTCATCGGCCAACTGCAGACCGGACGAGAGATCCAGCACGTCCGTCGGCAGGGGCACCTGAGGTTGATGACCTAAAATATCCCTCAGGACAACAGCTCCTAGATAATACTGCATGCTAGGATGGAGCAAGGAGGAAAAGGAAAACAAGACTGTTCCCACGACGTTGTCCACCCGTAGACCCCCTACTCCAGAAATCTCATGACCCCGCGAACTTACCTGTAAGCGGAGACGTTTCACCAGCCACAGCGGCATTAGACACCCCTGAGCGCCTGAGTCCAAAATAGCGTGCACAACTACACTAGGTCCACGCGGTGAATGTACTAGAACCTGCGTGGTGGGTAAACCAGTTGTGACAGGTGGTGGAGAGACTGGTGAAACGGCTGCCACGAGTCAACGGGCGTTGGCCCGACCCGAGCACCTTACTTGGCCCCTGTGGTTCATAATGCTCCAAGCTTGAACCCGTATAAGCATACGGGTCCCACGCGGGCATAAGTGGTTGCTGAGACGCGCGTGCAATCGGCAGCGCGCGATAGCCACTGGGTCCCGTCCTCAACTCGCGAGTAACGCGAGGACGCTCCGCGACAGGGAGGGGCAGAGGCTCATACTTCACGTAATATGCCCGTTCCGCAATACCTACCTGAGTGGAAGGGGCAAGTGAGGGTGGTGACTGAAGACCATCCCGTGAACGGGGCGGGGAAGGTCGATGTCGCACTGGGGACGTGGGCGATTGGGTTCGATTCAGCGCCGACGAACTCCCGCCCGTGCGAGCCGTAGACACACCTGCATGAGTCATACGAGGACCATCCTCTCGGATGGGCATACATAAGTCGGGGTGGTAACCCCCACCACACTTTATACAAGGTCGCAGCTGTCGACAATCCTTAGCTAGGTGCTCCCCCAAACAATAATAAAAAATTTCTAACCCGTAGGCTAGCTACGGGTTAGAAATCGTTTTCGGGCCACCCCAGACTTCCTGAACTGGTGGCAATCCCGAATGGTGTGTCCCGGTAACACACCCCACACCGTTCAGTCCGTTCAACTGTCAAAATTGTGGGGGGCCGAAATGACCCGGTACCTCTCGATGTCCAGGAGCGAGGTTGTTGACGGGGTCCAGAGCGAGGTCCAAAATTGTGACGGTCTCGATTGTGGCTCGGTGGGTAAATTCTATATGAGTGACTGGCGCACAGAGTATGCAAAGAATGAACTAGCTCGACCGATCCGAATACCAACTAGATGGTTCATTCTTTCCTAAACAAGGCGGTATATGCGTTATGGGCTAGTGGTTGTTTGTATGTGTGCGTCTGTAGGTGTGTGACTGTTACCATTTTGCTTAAAAACTACTGAACTGATTTTGTTGCAGGTTTTTGCATTTCAATTGCAGATTCTTAGACATGTTTTACGGCTGTAGGTCACTAAGGAGCGCTGCAGTTTTCATCAGATTTGTCATTTGAGAGCTGGTTTAAATGCATGTTTTAAAGCTTTCGAATACCAGGAAGCGCTGCAGCAGCCAAGATAGTTGGCAATTGACGGCTTCTCAGAAACTATTTAGCCAATTCCAATAAGGTATTTTCGGCTTAATACAGGCGTAATTTTAGATCAAGTATCTAGACATGTTTTACAGTTGTAGACCACCAGTGTTAATGCGTAACTCGCTACCAATGCAATAAAAATTTTTGGTCGTTAAAATAAGTTTTTTCGTACGGCTAAAATGAATTAAGTGTCATTTCTATAGTGCTACAATTTAAATAAAACTAGAGCAGTCCTACGGTTTTTCTTAGATTTCTAACTATTTTTACTTACTTTCTTTCTTTAAAATCTCTAATCATCATCTAAAATTAGATTACATTCATCAAAGGTGTTTTTTTAATTTTGCTTAATTAACTAAGTTTTGTGCAATGAGAGTTCGAGTGCGCTAAATGAGTTTAAGTTTTCGACTAAACAACAGTAAGGTAGCGTCATCTTGATTCATAACTCTGTTAATAAAAAGTCATCCTGATTCAGTAGATTGAAATCAATTTTCGAATCTAACTTGAGGAATCAGTAGTCAGTAAAGCCTTTTTGCAACCCGATGTTATGAGTTTTGTTAGCTGTTAGTTCAGTCAAACAATATAAAGGATTCGGTCACTATAACATTTGACCTTATTGTTTGGCATACAGGCCTCCGCCAATTTTTCAACAATAAATCCGTAGACTCCTGTGCATATGTGTTGCCTGCCGTTCGCACCCGCATGAGTCGTATCATCTGCCCTTGTTTCCCGTAGTACCTAATTATTGTAATATCTGCGCGAGACAGGGTCACTACCCTACATGTACTTGTAAGTTTTTTTTAAGTAATCGTTTGTAAACAGACGGAATTTTTTTGTAATCTGATCTCTTCTTACATTACTGTTATCAGTTTTTAGGTTAATACATTTTCAATGTACATACGCGTTATTTCTACAGTTTTATTGTTTTATATCTATTCTCACAATGAGCCAATTTCGATTAAATACAGCCTACATGTAACCCGCGAAAAACCGTACAAACTGACAAAATAAAATAAATAAATATGTATATTATTGTGAATGTCTTTCTACATCATCGGCAATTAATTTTATTTTCTCCGCAATTCATTTATATCTGCACAACTTAGCATAAAATGCAAGTATTATAGTTTAGGATGCAGGTATAATTTTAGAGTTCAAATAAAATAATGTAAAACCAAATACTAAACGCATTGGAATTCCAGACTCAGAAATACAGACACGCGGAGGTGATTTACGAACAGTAATTTAAAACAGGGGTCAGAAGTTTGTGACCAAGTGTGCCCAAAAGTCTGCAGCTTCGAGAAGTTTCTACCGGACAACAATGGGCCGGACCCTCGCCTTGACCATTGTTTCAAGTAATGTTAATTTATTCTAAGACGGTGTGCGCCTTACTGTTATTATAAGATCCATAGTTGTGGCTTTCTGTACGATTTCAATCTCTTTCGTAGAAAACTTTGCGCTTTAAATAAATAAATAATAAAATTAGCTTAGAAGGTAGACTTTGCTTACAGAAGGTTGCCAACATAATGATGACATTAGAAGCATTATTTATACCTGTCTATTTTTTAAAAAAAACTGGACAATAATGGATTTTTAAAGGAGGACTAGTGGCTAAAACTTACCAGCAATGAAATTTTATACAACTTTCCCGGCGCCTATAAAAAAAAAATGTTCTTAAAACGGAAATAACCTACCGGTGGCTAATGAAATCTCATAAATCTTTGCTGGCGCCTATTCGAGTAACGCGTAAAGGTCAATTTTGCTTAAAGAATGTTGTCGAAACCATATTTATTTTTCATTTTTAAAACATATGTTTATTTTTTTATTTATTTAAATAATACAAAAATGGCATGGTGGATTATGGCCAGATGGGTTGAACGTTGCCCCAACAATGGGGAAGTATGAATGTTGGTATTATTATGTAAGTTTCTGGTAAAATATTAAACATGTGTAGAGTGTTATCGGTAGACAGGTCGTATTCCACACAAACTTCCGATTTGCATGCGTAATGGGCGCGACTTACACACGTAAAAAAATATTGCCATTTTAACTTTAAAAGCCTCAAATTTGTATTTTTTTACCGATAAAACCCTTTGAAATTTGATTTTAAATTTGGAATTGGAATGGAACCCCGTCTGTGAATATGATATTATAGACGTAAAAGCTGATAAAACATTTACAGCTTTACGCGTAGGGAGTTGGCACATGCACGTTGGCCGCTCTAGTACCTCGACTTGCGTGTATACATGGACACTAGTCGAGTCGAGATCCTAGAGCTAGACAAACGTCCTTCTTTCATATAGTAGTGTGAATGCATTGTAGCCTTCAAACATTTATTCGGAACATCAAAAATAGATGAATCTTTTAAGTTTCCAATAGAATCCCGATTTATTCAACAACTTTACAATAATACTCAAAAATATAATTTAAAATGACGTAGCTAAGGATAAAAAAGACATGTAAGCAATGTATTAGGGGACGGGTTAGAACGTTATTAAAACACCGGTGTTCGATGTCCTGTAATTACGGAACCCTCGTCCCGACATGTTTACTCAACGTTCGTGAGGCCTGTTTGCTTAAATAAGTAATTTAGGTATGATAAAATGATGGATTGCTATTACTTTTCGTTAATAATTATAACAGAGAGATGACTCAGTAACGTTAAGGAAACTTATTACTTAGATTGTTGCGTCGAATTGATTAATAGAGACGAGCGAAACAACGCAGTCTAAAGGTTGTGCGCGTTAAGTTAAAAATATTTTTTTATTGTTGTTTTATTTTTTAATTGACACGTTGTATGTCTCCATGTCTTCAGTAATTAGTAAGACACACAACACTCCTGACAAGCTCAGCGCCCCATCGACCTGAGAGTTATTAATCACTTGTGAATAAAGGGAAAGTTAATGTCAAGATGATGATAAAATTTAAACTCTCGCAGGTAACCAAAATTTCACATAACAAAGTTTAATCTAAAAAGTTGTGTAGTGGATCCTTAAAGTTATTTTTTATACACCTGTACTTTAATTTTCAAACTAAGTAATCAAAATCAGTATCATATTAGTTCATTAATCCATCGAATTCCAGGTTAATTGTTATGACATCTCTCCTCTCCAAGGTTATGGAGCATGTGATCAACCATGTGAGACCTTGTGTCTAAAATCGAGACCACTCTGTCCGGGACGGGAAATACTGCTGCCATCTATGGGCGGGTACATCCAGATACTAGCTTGGCCCTTTTGACTCGGTTTAACGACGGGCTGAGACAATTTTTTGAAACCACGCTGTACGCGACCATATTGGTTTCAAAGTGTGAGAATGAATTCCCTGGCGATGGCGAGCGGTGCGATGGTAAAAAGTAGACGTGGGCATAATTTCGAACAATTGTTTAAAACACACACACACAGAGGCAAAGTCTCTCCTCAGACTTAAAGGGCTCGATACGGCGTACGTAGACGTAAACGTAGACGTAGACGTAGGCGTAGGCGTAGAAAACCTTGGCAGGGATGTTCTTATTACACGACCTAAGTTCCCACTTGTTTTTTTTTGTGCGGAACTATGGTGCATACAATAGACTTGAATTTGTACATAGAGATAGCTTTCAGGATAGAGAGTAAAAAAAGGTTTTTCTACGAGTAAAACTGCGGAACACCTTTAGACCTTTATATATACTGCTTTTTGTCAAAAATATTCCTAAACCTTAAATTCTTTAAATTACTTTACAATACTCTTCTATTTGGTTTATGTATTATTCCAACTTCAAAAAAACTTCCCGTTTTATCCCAAATGCAGATTTAGACAAGTACCTAATCGTGATATCGAATGTGAAAATTAATTGTTGATCCACTCACAGCGGTTATTTGATTAATGAATGACCCTTGTACACGTGACTGCTGACTGCTGGCCGACGGACTTCGGGATATAAAATAAAACTAGAAGAAAACTGAAGTGTATTTTTATGTTGTGAACTAGCGAGCGTCTGTCTCGAGTTTTTTAGAACCAACTTCATAGCTTTACAACAATCAACATTAACTAATTCACAAAATAAATTGATTATGATATATATTTTTCATGACATTTCAATATATTAAATAAGTTGAATTAAAAAAAAGGGTCGAACCTAATTGTTGTTCTACTTCTAGTCAGTAACAAAAGCTAACTAAGTTTTCGGAAAGTTACTCAGTTTGTAAGTAGCGCTATTTAGATTTCGAAACTTAGGAGTTTAGTTAGTATCGCCGTTGAAATGTACCAATAAGTCTGTTAGCAAGTAAAAATTACTCAATCAATTGATAAATTAGTCACTTTCAGCGGCGTTAGGTCTTCAAATATAACATAGGGAGGTACAGGTAGGAGAGGGGAGTCATTAGTGTGACGTGACGCAGGTCAGCGTCAGACGAGTTGTGAGCGTAATCAATTACAAGTGTATAAGAGCGGGAAAACTAATTGTACGTTCATGATCACCAAAGTGAAATTAGTAAATGTAGATTTTTCTTACTTAACATTCTTTGATATTTGGGGAAGACACCAGATATATTGCCAATCATTCCTTTTTAACTAAACTAAATAATACAAATAATTTAGATCTCACCCACAGCATTAGACTGGGGTTCTTCGTACATGCGATATTTTATATTTAGTAGGTACATTTCAGAGGAAATTCCTCCCGCGAACGCTTGGGTTATAGAATGATCTCCCAGCCAAGGTTTTCTCCAAGGACTACAGTAAGAAGTTATTAGATTTCTGAAGTGTCGGCAACTCGCGAGTGATACCCCTGGTGTTAAAAGCGTCCATTAGCTACGGCGACCGCCTACAATCAGGCGGATCGCAAGCTTGTTTGCCACCTAAATATGTATAAAAATAAAACACCAAAAAGTCCTCCGGACTGACCACACTGTTCAGATTTGCGTGAACTCTCTTTTGGAGTTCCTCAAGGTGGCATACTTTCACCTCTCCTTTTGTCATTTTTACTAACCAATTCATGGCTTCTTACTTAAGACCCGATTTAAGCTAGGAGGCGCGTACTGTATTTGAATGACCCGCTAGACATATCACAGGCGCTTCAGGCTTATTTGATATTTTTAGTACATTTTTCATTTTAGTTTTGACGCGTCTCTTGTGTCATTGGCTTCTATTGAAAATTTAGCTTGACGCGCCGCGTAAGTCATTGTCTATAAATCGAATTTTCTCTCGATTAAGATTTCGGTTATTTGATACGTAAGATTAACATTCAGCTAAATAACATCTATGAGTAGTCCTCGCAGTATATCTTAAAGAAATGCCAAAGTATAATCGTAGGTATTTTCTACGCTATAACCGTTTTGTATTTTTTTTTTTTACCATTTAGTGCTAACGAAGTAAGAAGCAAGTAAATGCAGTATCCTGGAAAGTCCTATGTTCTTTTCTTCCTTTAGCTATTGTACAATGTTGTTCCAACCAATTTCAAACTTCTTCTAGTACATGCACTTATTTTACTTTGATTATAGTGTGTTATCCAGACTTAAATTCCGACCTCCTTAGCAAATTAGATTGCCTTGTTAACGAACTTAATGCCGTACGGAATTCTCTACCGGCTAACCACAGGCTAAATATACAAGTTTAATAAAAATAAACAAGTATGACCTCTTTCTATCTTCTTTTCGTTATCATCGTTTGAAAAAGCTTCCAATTCGTAAACGCAGAAATGCTTTCAAGTGTGTTAGTTTATACTTTATGTGATAAAAAGTGAAACCGGTCGTAATTTTTTATATTACCGGCTTGTACTGTGAAACAAGTACAAGCCGGTTTTAATCTTAAAACACAAAATGTGATTTTGACCAGGCTCAAAGAGGGTCGAAATGTTTGCTAAATTTACAGCCCGTTTTAAGAGTGGTGACGTGAAAATCTCCAAGCACATTTAATACGGTAGCCATTAGACTAAACTAGTGAACCACAAATACTTTCGAATCGTCAAAACAATTTAAATAATGTTATTTTTTGCCAGAAAGAGACGGCAAGCAGTTCTATTCAAAACAATAATACAATACTTTGTTAAACAACTAAAAAGTATACAATCCGTATTAAAGCACTTGCTAATGTAATATTGTATTATATAAAGAAGTTAGTAAGCGACTAAAAACAAAGTTGAGAAATATAATTTTTTTTTGTTCTTATGTAGCATAGGGGGTGCATCATGTGAAGCGGCAAATATTTGTCAATCATGTGAAGGAATTCAGATATTAGCAACAGTACTCTAATATTTAATAGTTCTTATAGGTTTTCTATACTTATAATAAATCTGCAGAGAGGTCAATTCTGATTCATAGGTCAGATGTTTATTACTATGACCATTGACCCCAAAATACCAGGCGAAAGAATAAAAATACAGATAGATAGTTCTAATCACTTTATTTCTACCTACTATCATTCTGGCGAACCGAGAAATCAATCCTGCAATTTCCTATTTTATTTTATCGTATTTATTTTTGGTTTAAAATGAAGTAGCATATATCATTACTAGCAGATAGCACCTGAGATAGCAAGATTTTTTCTCTTTCATAAATTATAAAGGGTTCTCGAAAATTAATTTACGTATTTACGTATTATATGTATGTGATTTCGCCTTTTTATGTTCTTTGCTCACGGAATCTTAGGGTTTAGTTCACCATGCAGAATAAGTGCCCGCGGACGTAGATACTATCAAAAACATGTTATTAAACATTTAAAAAAATATTATTTTGATACCTAGGTACTAGCTATTTGAAATTTTTTACTCCTAGAAAGGTATTATTAAAATAAATTCGAAAACTAGTTTTTATGACCGAAATGACTATGAAATCGTCCATTTCATTGCAGGTAAACACTCATTATCAACAACAAACAATACAAAACCTCAGAATAACGAAACAACATACATACTTCGTACCTACCTATTTCATCTGAGTGCGAAATATCACCAAAATCATCAAAAACTAAAATTTACGTACTAGGGCTGCATAAACAAGAGCTGGTATTTTCAAATAAGGTCAAAAAAGCGAAAGCGGTACCCTAATTTTCAGGGAATCCCCTTTCTTTGCGAATGTTACCAGCTCAAAAAAAAATATCTGGAAAAGTACAAGTACGTAAGTCATTGTGTTATGTGTAAAGGTACCTAAATTGTTAAGTGATTAAGTAAGTAGATTTTTGCGTCCATTACAGGAAATTCTTGCATTCAACGCGCCTGCGCTGCACATCTAGCGCTTGATCTACTCCATCACCAGAGAGTTTACGGTTTCTCGAAATACCAATTTAATGCATTAAAAAAATAGTGCAGTTTCAGATTATTATTGTTTTATTATGATTTTATGTCATTTTTGTTTTGTAGCATGTCTTTACCCAGCTTTTGTAATTTTTGTTGATTTTGGAAAACATAACAGTTAATTGAATCTACCGCTTTAGCAAAAATCAGTACCTATGTGTTTATAAGTGCTCCCTAAGAAATATCCTAAAAATATTCGGAAAATAAACGAAATACCTACTAGTCGTTTATTGTTTTTTACATTTAAATTTCATAACAAATTTCAGGGGAATTCTTTACCTGAGTAGTTAGTAGTAGTTTAAAAAAGATTTTACGTAAAGGTATTTTTTTAATCCATGTATGTAGTACAAAATAACTAAGTATGGCAACACCTTTTTAGACCGGCGCGGCGCGGCGCTACAGATCTCTTTGAAAATGCCGATAATCGAATTAAATCAGGGTAGTGTTATTGTGTATGTGCTTAGTGGCAGATGTCTCTGAGTTTAAAATTCAGTGATGTGATTTTGGACCGCTGATGAGGTGGCTTACTCCTTATCCTGTCGACAGAGATTGACAGCACCCGTTTTTTGGTTTTACTATCGAAAGATTGCAGAATGCTGCACAGTGACTGTGAACCCCGAATGCAGTTTGTAGTCTTTGTGTAGTGTAGTGTTGTGTTAAGTGGATATTACACTTTTTGTGATCGTCATGAAAATCGTCGTGTGAGGGGTGTGAGATGCGTCTAGCTAGAGAAAGAAGAGTCTGTAAGTTATTTGTTAGTTTATTACCTAAATAAAATTTGAGTTTACATTTTCATGTGCAAATACGCAAAGTACTAGGCTCTCATAGATACCGAAGAGATTTTTATGCCGTGGCGCGTAAGTTGTATATGATTAAAGTTAGGGTTGTGCAAAAAATAAAATGAGCAAAACATTGATTTAGTTTGTATGGAAATTTGTCAATTTACACAGTTCACAATTTCCACCTTCTGACATCGGCACAGTACTCATATGATACATGGTGCACACGTACGTAACGGGAGTATACACCATTTACCAAACACCTTGTATATAAGTAGTAAGTAAGGTATCGCTTACCTACACTTGTTTCTGATGGAAAAAGGCGATTGACCTAAATATTGTCACCGTTGTGTTGAGCACGCTCCGGTACTTCGGTTCTCACTTTGAGTGCCTCGCAGTTCGCAGACGATTATCGAAGCACGCTATTGAAAAGACAATAAAATTATGTTCGGCTCGTACACGCATTAACTTAAGGTTCCGTAGTATGAGAATTATTGCGGAAAGGTTAAATATATATATCATGTTTCAGAATTATAACATGGCGTATGGACGGACGGATCAATGGACGGATATGACGACACTTTACGGGTTTCATTTCAGCCATTTGGCTACGAATTTCTTTAAATTAAAGCCAAAAAGATTTATTTTTCTTTAAAATTTTGACAGTCATAATTTCCATAAATAACCAAAAACTATTTTTAAAAATTGTAAGGACAACGTCAAAACGAAGACTATATCAGTGACTGCATGTGGTAGACTGTAAATAGTTTTAAGTTAGGTTATAAGATTTATGTAGTGTTATCACTGTTGTATTTACTTTATTTAATGTTTATGTTACTTTTCAAGTACTTTGTTCTTGGAATGTTAATACATACAGCTCTCATTATCGTCGCAGTGCGAAGGGAGCGGTAATGAGGTTCATCTAATTCCGCTGTCTGCGCTGAACGTGACACACTTACTGACACCTGCTTAAGGTGTCACCCTATCTACTTATTAGTTAATTTTATTTGTTCCATTCCCTTTTCTTTTTATATCTCATTAGCTGTGCTCGCAACTTTGTATGCGAGAAATTTTGGCTTTGATAAAGCTTCTTTGTATAAAACATCTGTTTTGGAATGATCCAAATATATGACACACTTATATATTGCCTAGGGAACTCGTGTAATAGGTTTGTTGTTCCCTTTTCCATCTTTATAAAGATAATCTATAAACAAACTATCTCATTAGAATATTACATACAACTCCTATACTATTTCCATTTCTTTATTTTCTCGATGACAGTTCTAATTTGATAGTTGTAGTGTTGTGACCAAATAAATAATGATATCGATCGCATATATTTATTATGTTTTGAACAAAGACAAATACAACAAAAACTTTCAAATATATTTTTTCAAGGTGGGAACACTCAATGGCCCACTGCCATGTCGTGTTCGTTTTAATCTGTCACTCGCAACAAGACGGTCGTGCTATGTAGTCACTACATTTCTGTTCGCTGAGTTATTACACATTATCCATACGTTACGTTGTGTATTTTGTGTTCTTGCGTGTTGATTGCTGCCCAGCAAGAAGCAAGAACATCAAAATTCGTAAAGAATCTGTTCTGAAACAGCAAGCGAGAGAACTAATGATCATGGTTCGTAATTACTTTGAAGCAGAGTATCAAAATGGTGGCCCGCTATTAGCACTGTCGCAAGTGCGACAGCGTGTTGTGGCCGCATTAGGAATTAGTAGACCTACTGTTTCAAAAATTACTACCCAAGCTTATAGAAAATAAGCTTCGGACGCCGAAGAAAAAACGCCAACCACGTCGTGTGACATCGGTTGACGACTTCGACGCTGCCGCTATTCGCCGTCATATATATGACTATTACTTGCGCAAAGAAATTCCAACACGTAAAAAACTTTTGATTCATTAAACTTGGTTTTGAAAGAAATTGGATTTTCTTATAAAAAATCGGACAAACGTAAAATATTGATGGAGCGTCACGACGTTGCTATGGCTCGCTGCAAATTTTTGAGCTAAGCTAAAAAGATATCATATAGGTCAAATGTTATTTTAACTGACGAGACTTCGTTAAATGCAAACCACACAGTATCTAAGAACTGGACTGACGATACCGCCGCTTTCACTAGTTCAGTGCCAATGGGCAAAGGTGAACGCCTTATCATATGCCATGCAGGGTCTATGGAAGGATTCGTGTCAGATGCTTTACTGGCCTTTAAATCCAAGAAAACAGTGGACTACCAGGAAGAAAAGAACGCGGAGCTTTACGAAGAATGGTTTAAATAAATGGTGCAATCTCTGGAAGAACCGTCGATAATTATTGTGGACAACGCTACATATCACACCAGACAAATTGACAAAATGACGACGCAGGCCAATAAAAAACAAGAGATAATTGACTGGCTCCAACGTCATGGCGAAATTTGGATAATACTTTATTAAAAGTACAATTAGTGGATATTTTAAAATCGAAAAAAAAAGCCTCCCTAAAAGATATATTACCGACGAAATAGCTGCCGAAAGTGGTCATTGGGTTCTTCGACTTCCGTCGTATCATTGTCAGACAATGCTATAAAACTAATATGGGCATAGCTCAAAGGACACGCCGCTCGAAACAATACCCATCCCCCTTTTACGGCAAACAAGATGTTAGATTTATTAAAAAATGCATGTGCGGAAGTAACTGCCGAACACTGGGAAAAAAATGTGAGAAGAATCCAAAACATTATAGCGTCGGATTGGGAAATTCATGTGGCATTCGATAATATAGAAGTACAGGAACTTATAATAAATGTTGGGAAGAGCTCATCGAGTGACAGTGAAGATTCATCAGATTTCGATTAAAATACATAAATAAAGAATCAACATAATATAATTACATCTTGTAATGAAATGTAATATTAGTTAATAAATTTGTAGAAAATTATTCGGCAATAGTTTAGTTTCTTACATTTTGTAAAAAAATATCGGGTCTGTTATCGTGTTACGTTTATCGATGCTCCATCCTTATCAGTTTCTCCAACTCTGCTATGACCTTATACGTGCGTAAGCGTCATATTTTTATTAAATAATGTATACATATTGTAAAAAAGACGCTCGTTCAAGTTACCACAGGAGCTGTCATCGAGAAAAAAAAGAAATGGAAATAGTATAGTGACTTATAAAGTCTTAGTACATCATTCTTACAAACACACAAATCTTCATAGAATTAAGATATACGATATACTAGGAGTTGTATGGGACGTTCGTAACGAGCGTATTCAGAGCAAAGATGTAGTTAGGATTTTTACTAGCGAGACTTGTGCCTCGATATCCAATGGTTAGACCACTTACACGGAATGAAGGGTTGCAGGTTCATGTCCTGGGTCGAAGTTAATCGTCTGACTGCATATTTGCTATGAAAGCATTTATTTATATTGATCATTAGAATATTAATTGGGATTAGGATTTAGGTACATAGCGTTATCAACCTCATTATGTAGTTATAACATTTTTATAAAAAATATTCCATTCCAGACTTTTTTTTTTCCTAATACACCACACACAATTTATCTGCTTAATACACACAGGTACGCTGTTTGGCATAAGGTCCATCATTTTACACCTTATGTCAGTGCCGTAAGTTTAAATAAATAAAATCAATAAGTAAACTCGGACCCGTGGCTCAGTGCGTAACTGCTGAATTTAGGGTCGTGGGTTCGATTCTCGCACAAGACTAACATTTATTATTTGTGTTTGTCTTGAGACTGGGTGTTTTCTATATATTATATGTATGTATTCACAAAAAAAGTATCTATATGTTGCCTGGTGTCCAAAGTATAAGCCTTGCTTATTTTGGGACCAGACGGCGCTGAGTGTAATGTCCAAAAAATATTTATTTTTATTATTATTATACTTTAACCAACAGAGACATCGCGCACTGAGGTAGTTACGTAGGAAAACGTTTTCTTACTTGTAGCTGTAACACTTAAATTGTTTCAAAAAGACACGGTACAAATAAATTGAAAATCATTTTATTTGTGGTACTTTTAACTCCGCACTACGAGAGATAAAAATAAGAGGAAAGTGAGAACGAAAAGGACACAATAACAAAGAGCGTCGAAGTCGTAAACAATTCAATAAATGATAATGTTGTGTTTATCAAATTACAGTAGGTATCTTTGCCAAAAAAATAATAATGTAACGTAATAATGTTGTGTTTATTAAACTACAGTAGGTATCTTCGGCAAAAAAACAATAATGTAACAATCTTTGAAGTTGGTGACACTCCTTATTACCTAACATTCGATTTTAGGCACAAAACCTTAAAATATAAAGATATTTATTTACTTAAACAATTTCTACATGTTCTATAAATGATACTCGAAATTCGTTTATTTAGATTAGATTTTAGAGACATTTAGTTTCAAACCAAACGGAACTGCCATTCTGTAACACCTAAAAATAGAAATGAAACGAAAGGTTAACGAAGTAGTCTCCGTCAGTTGTGTGAGATAGTTTACAAAAATAGATACAGTTTGATTTGATTCAACGCCTATACCTATAGTCATCGTTTTTAGCTGCTACATAATATATAAGTACCTACATCATCTAAATAAATAATATATTTATTGCTCAGAGGTTAGCCTCATAATGTATAAATGGTCTCATTATTCTTATGTTAGCAATTCTAAAGCATTATATATAAGACGTTCAAAGTCGTAAACCAACGAAACATCGATATGCAAGCAACTAAGTTATGCCTCAAATATTTTATATGTATTTTTTAGATGAAAATGAAATAAAGTAAATATTATGCTGTTTTTTACGCACTTTGTTTATTTGTAGGTGCTTATAAATAAACTTAAAAACAAGAGTCAAGATTAACTGCTAATTTCTTCACATTATTATCTGAATGTTGTAGTAAACCATTTTATTTGTTGGTCTTATCCGAAATTAAGAAAAAAAAATTAAAATAACAAGTATCTGAGATTGTTTATGACTACTGACACACCTAACTTGATTATACATAAAATACAAACTAAGCTGAGATCATAACATCTGCTTATGTGTGTGTAAAAACTAAGACACACATAGTTCTCAGGTAAAAGGTTTACAAAGCGAGATCCATTAGCGTGAGCATGGCGGGCGGAGTCACCGCTCTCTCTCACGAAGATCAAAGGCAATCAGATGGAATGACACAAAGTAGAGAAAAAGTATCTCTTTTGCGGCTGTTAAATGTACGTGCACCCGCGGTTCGTATTGTAGTAATACTTTATTTAACACCTTCAATTAATGTATGAATGTATGAATGTATGGCATAAAACATTCTATACAAAGTTGTAGAGCTTAAATTGTTCAATTGTTTTGTTTTACAGTGTCTTTGTATTCGCAATTCTCCTGACAAAATTCAAAAATAATTAAAACTTAAATATGCTTACTAGCGCATAAAATCAATCTTTATCGCAAAGTAAACCTGAAAAGGCGTTGATAGTAGTAGAAGCGTAGGTAAGTACAACATTTTGAAATGCGTTACGCGTCAGTTGACCGAAATGAGAGTCAAATGTGCGACGATCTGATAACACGATCAAATTTATCAAAAATTAGAAAATCATGGTCTACAAGCGCCACTTGAACTGATGCGGGTATTTTGTTAAAGGTTCATAATATTATAATTCAATAATAAAGTAATATCAATGAAACTAAAATTGGCAATACCCTTATAGTGGAATATCAAAAAATATGTTAATAAATGATAAACTTTAAATAAGTTTTATTATTTAAATGTAAGATTCTGTTTATTAATTTGAGAAAACTTAACTTAACTTAACTTTCTGGCTATACGTAGCTTTGTGTATATATTACATTAATTTATCTGTATTAAAAGCTTCGTGGCTCGAGGTCGCTTTTTACCATTTAACATTAAACACAACTACAAATCTCTAGATTATTTGGGTATTCTTTCTTATTGTTCTTATTGTATGACTCACACATGGACAATTATATTAAATTAAGTCAGCGTGAATAAAATTAGTTATGCTGATGACATCGTACTGCTAAGTATGTATGTACATATGTATGTCATCATGGTTTTTTTCTGCAAACCATGGCGTAAGAAGGCAGTTGATATTCTCGATATAATATGTCTTATAGACGTAATGACTAAGTCGACGATGTTAAACTTAGAGTTTATCAAATACTTATGAGGACATCAAACTTTTTTAATTTTAGTAGTTTCTAAGTTTAAGTTTTATTGATACATATTTGCAAATCTATTGAACTAACATATATTAAATTGAACTTATAACTCTGAAATAAAATACTTTTATTTTTACCAAACTTTGCTAACCGGAAAGGTCTCGTTTCTCAGAATACTTCGATGCGCTCGTTTCGTTCCGTTATTTTGCTAGATAAAGCATGTAACAAAATATTATACTTTGCTGCATTTGCTTTATTTGCACTGTGCTGATTTATGCATGCGGTGCCGGAGTTCAGAGCTTTGTGTCGACCAGCTTGGAACTTTTACAGGAACGCAAACTTATTTCATACTCTCCACTTTGAGTTTATAAAATTTCAAAGCTGAAAAAAGAAATTATATAGTACATAAACTTAGTACCTACAATTTATATTATTTACCTTCCAAAAATTATCACAAGTAGAATGAGGCAAATATTACTTACTTTTGTCAGCGGCTCCGCCCGCCCTAAATTTGGTTACCAGTGTCGGATTCTTTCGGCAACTCCTTGATTATACAAAAAAATATTGTTGCAGCAAACTATAGGCGCATCTATACATAGTTAATTCAAGTGGGATTCGGTGAAAGAGTTACTCCCGCGGGAACTTTTGAATTTTCCGGGATAAAAAGTAGCCTTTATATTCAGAAGGACCGTGTCTTCAACTATCTCTATGCAAAAAATCAGCTCAATGGTATACTCCATTGCGGCGGAATTGAGTTACAAACGTTATAGTTAACCCGGCGATATTTTTTGAGTTATTCGGGATAAAAACAGAATATGTGCAATATCAGCTGAATTTGATGCTTATTTGCGGCGGGAGTGAGTTACATACAAACTTTGTAGTTATTCCCGCGGGAACTTTAACTAGTGCTAGTTAGCTAGTCCATCTCTCTGTCCAATTTCATTTAGATACGTTCAGCCGTTAAAACGTGATAAGTAACAAACATTGATACAAACTTTCGCATTTATAACTCTTGTGTAAATGTATTTGTTACAAAATAAAAAATATCATTCAATTTTTACAATCACATTTTTTTAATATCAGTGTCATATTGAAGTTTATAATATAGTGGACACTAGATCTTGATCTATACACGTAATATTCAATAATAAATGTGCTGGCGGTACGGAATGTTTCAAGGGTTTCTTAAATTATAAACATACACTTCACTTATATCACTTGTTTCAAGTCACAATTACAAAATACCCTATCGCAGTACTTCATCAACGCTAGTAGTAGTCCCGGAGTGAGTCTTAGGTCATTTTCCTTAGATATTTCTAATGTGAGTCAAAATCTAGAAGTTTAAATTAATATTGAAGTGACAATATAATATAATTATAATGCTATCGTGCGTGATTGATATATTAAAAATAGAAGATAACAGAAGATTATTTGTTTATGTAAACTAGTTTTCTCTACAAATAAATTTAAATAAGTAAGTACATTACTTCAAAAACTGGAAAGATTTAAAAGCCGAACCGCTGGAAGAGGCTTTTTATAAAATACAAATACAGCAATGCTCTTTCGGCCGAGGACTGTTTACTAATTTTCTTAAAAAAAAGCGAAGAAATTAAAACAGTTTTTATATAATTATGGAAATGATAAGGTACCTACTGCATGTATCTTTCTTTTAACTTCGGTGGCAGTCAATTTTCGCTTTTATTTCAGGCGGAGTTCGAATCCAAATTTAATTTGAAACTCATTATAAAATTTAATTATGTACATTAATATAATAATATCAAAATCGTGTGATACAGACATTTAACTTAAAACCTAAGCAACCCCTAATCCTTACGCACAGAAAATCACAGAGCGTCTCGACGTGATTGCTCAACACAAGTATTTCGCAATTGATGTGCGCTGCTCGCACGAAACACGGTTATTGAGAAAATTACCCTCTGTGCTGCTCTGTGCGCTGCGAGTCAGGTTTGTTTAGGGGCAATCACTCTTGTATTTTTATGGCATGTGCACTTGAAGTTGATTTGATTGAATTTCTTGGGATGTAATCTACAGAGTATATCATATACCTAATAAATATTTTTGGCATAGCTATATAATTTATAAATACCTAGTTAAGGATCTTAATATGTTATATAATTTAGGCACTTAGTATGTATGACTTTTATTTTATTAATAAAAAGTGTAAGTCAATATTTTCAGCCCTTAGTAGTTATATATTTTTAAGCAATTATGTTACTTGTATGTAAATGTATATTATTTAGCTTGACTTTAAAACAGCTGCAAGGAACTGCGGACCTTAGTATTTTATATTAATTTTAAATTGATACCATCACGTGTTCCTGAGAAAAAGGGTCTTGACAGACAGACAGACAACAGAGTAACCAATGATAGTTCCTTTTTTCCTTTTGAGGTGTAGAACCCTAAAAATTACACGATAAGTTAGAGTCAAATAGTTTTCAAAATACAGCTGACCACGTTTAGCTTATTTACCAACCTAAACAATGTAGTAACGCCTAACTACGTAACCCTATACAAAGTGTCCTTATTTTTTTATCATTAAATCATATCATATCAGCCCATTGACGTCCACTGCTGGACATAGGCCTCACCTAACTTTCTCCACAGCGTGCGACTCTGTGCCGCCTGTAACCAACGGCTCCCCGCTACCTTTACAAGGTCATCTGTCCATCTAGCGGGGGGCCGTCCCACGCTGCGCTTTCCGGTTCGTGGAGAACCTTCTTCCCCCATCGGCCATCGGTTCTTCGAGCTATGTGGCCTGCCTATTGCCACTTCAGCTTTGCGATTCGGTGAGCTATGTCGGCGACTTTAGTTCTCCTGCGGAAATCCTCATTCCTGATTCGATCACGTAGGAAAACTCCGAGCATAGCTCTTTCCATTTGTATAAGGCCCATAGTTAGCGGCCACGTCTCTGTGCCGTAAGTCATCACTCACAACACACACTGGTTGAAGACTTTTGTCTTCAAGCACTGGGGTATTTGGGACGAGAAAATAGAAGATTAACCTCTTTCTCGAAATTGGACCTACCGAATCGAACAGTTTGTCCTAGGTATACGTATTCCTCAACAACTTCGAGTGTAGAGTTCCCAACAGTTATTGGAGTGGGTGCTACATGGTCATTCGACATGATTTTCGTCTTGTCCATGTTCATCTTGAGGCCCACTCGTTGGGTAGCTCTGCCATGACCACAATATCGTCGGCAAACCGAAGGTGGGTAATGTACTCGCCATTAACATTGATGCCAAGCCCGTCCCAGTCCCAGAAGCTTAAAGACATCTTCCAACGCATTTGTGAACCGTTTCGGAGATATGACATCTCCCTGTCTCGCACCTTTCTGCAGTTGGATCGGTTTCGAGTTCTGACCCTGGAGACGGACTGACATGGTGGCGTTATTGTACAAGCATTTCAGCACCTCGATATACCGATGATCAATACGGCATCTCTGTAGAGACTGTAGCACTGCCCATGTTTCCACCGAATCGAAGGCTTTCTCATAGTCCACAAAAGCTAAGCAAAGGGGCCGATTATACTCTTCTGACTTCTGTATAATCTGCGGCAGCGTATGTACGTGGTCTACGGTACTATAGCCTCTTCGGAAACCAGCTTGTTCATTAAATTTAGTGTCGAGTATATTTTTAATTAATCGTACAATCGACCACCAACAGTAAACAATTATTCGATCTCTCGCTAACAACGTACACGACGTACTTTTCCGTTTATCTTCAAGTACTTCGTGACTTAAACTTTCTACTAACGTCAACTTCAAACTTATTTCAGTCTAACTTTGTCAGTGCTTTAAGTAGTCCAATTATCTGACCACTCAGAACCGAGAGCAGATATCTGAGGTATAAAGTTTAATTAAAAACCACTCCACTTGAGTTATTTTAATTTAAGCTTTGACTGTAACTTGAGTGGAAAACGCAAAGACGGTGCAAACTTCTCGTCCACAATCTTAGATTCAGATTTCGAATTACAAATAAAGTTTCCTGACGATGTTTTCTTTAAAGATTGGGATAATTTTCATTTTATCTGTTATCTCTTTTTCTTTACTGACTTTAGTTATAGGCGTTTGTATTCTGTGGCAACTACTTGATTATATTAAGCACGTGTGCTATAGCAAACTTTAACTGTAGCTATTGTTTATCCACGAGGAATTCCATCGTAGTTATTTGTGGCAACTTTTGAATTCTTTGAGATAAAAAGTAGCATGTGTCTTTTTCTGTCCCTTTTTCAATCTCTGTGCCAAAAATTAGTTGAAAATTTATATTAGTTTAGATATACCAAAGTGATAAAAATGATTTTTTTTTTATTTCATCTATTTTTATTTTTCTTTGTTACAAATAAAGCTTTCAAAGAAGCTAAATTAAACTGTGATTGATTAAAGATTTTGTTTAATCGCCTCTTATTTATCTGCTGTATATATATATATATATATATATATATATATATATATATATATATATATATATATGGCTTATCAGAGAAAAATACTACATATATATATATATATATATATATATATATATATGTAGTATTTTTCTCTGATAAGCCATTAATAAGTAAACACCAATCAAAAATTTATATGAAAAAAAACAAGTTTTAGTGCAAACAAAATATACAAATAGTGACTATATTTCAATTCAATTCATTTCCTGCCAATTCGTAGTCAAAAAGTATGAGCTCTTTTAAAAGTGTTCAGCCACTTTGCGTCTTTGTTGAGCGAATGCTGCCGGTTCAATAAAACGGCCCTCACCCTTTCATCGGGCTCGGCCGCGAATTGGCATATTGAAATGTTCATTTGAGATGAGTGTTGCCATGTGTAAGGATTTATCCATTGAATATCTCAAAATAATTTAAGCAAAAGTAATTTTATGCATTTCTTTATATTTTTTACTAGAATCAATTTTTCCATTTCAAATGTAACCTTAACTCTAATTATTTATTTGAATATTGCCTGATAAATTTTTAAATGTTATTTAAATTATATAAAAAGTAGTAGGTATTGCTTAAATTTCCCCATGTGGCAACTATATGTACAAAGTTCACACGATACTTTATAAAAGATTTTTGGCAGGTGTAGAAAACCTCTTTAGACACTTTACATTCTAATATAGAATGGAAAAAAAAAACAAAAAATAATTAGTAAAGTAAAAAATTAAGTTTTATAACATCTGTCACGAGGCGGACATAAGTTTATTTATTATGCTGAGTTCATATAATATTGACTTGCTCCGCGTGATGAAAAAGGTAATATTTGCTTATATTTACAATTCTGAAGTGACATCGAGACTAATTTTCTTATAGTGGACCTGTATACTTATTATTTTTATATAATCCTTGTTTATATATGACCCTCTGACATGATACTGCGAAATGAGGTACTACAAAATCTTAAGACGTCATTTAGAGTTAGGAATTAACATAAATAATGACGTCATATTTCATTTCCCGCCGCGCCGAGTGCCGCGTCATTAGCGGTCGCGCTTTGCTCAATAAAATAATATAAAATGCTCGTTTATTGCAGGTCCTCAAAAAGTTCTGTTTTTTCGACGTCTTAATTTTTGGTTCCACACGACTGGAAATTGGAAAAGCATAATGATCGACAAAATCTAATTTTCAGATCGGTTTGATAACCCACAACAAATTGGAAGATGCGTTGTGTCGTTTGTCGGGGCTACGGCACGGCACGACCAAGTTGAGCACTTTGGAGATTTGTTAATTAAATGCCGTAATTAAATGTATGTTAAAAAAATATAAATTTTGTAATAAATATTTTTTATGTACATTCAATAAAATGTTTTTTATACACCACTACGAATAGTGACAAGCCTCCTCTATTGTTTGTTTGCCTCTTGCAAGGCTTTTTCCCTTCAAAAGTCTCAAAGTACGATACTTGGTTTTTTTTGAAAATGTTTTGGTCAGTCGAGTGTTTTAACACTTTGACTGCTGCTTTGTTAAGAGGGACGTTATTTCTTTTGCCTGTAGTCAATACCACGGAGCGGGAAAGCTACCTCAGTTAGAATTTTCATGTCCGGTATCTTTCCCGCCTTGTTGCGGTTATTGTCAATATATTAGAGTAGACACCTATCTATATGTAGATGGTAATATGTATAAGGCATGCTTGCTACGAATAAACCAGTTCACATCTCGACTCGATGTTTGACTAACCTACCTACGTAACATTTATTGTTTAAGTTGGCATCAAAGCATCAATATTAGGCTGAATAAAAATTATGAAACGCGTCAAACTACTTCCTATAGAGATACCTGGCTGATATTCGAAAGCCAGACAGTTCTGTGTCGGGTTTAATGTTTTTTGTTTTTGGCACTCGAGGTGTTAAGGAAATATGCCTAACCTTGCTATACCTCTTTTTTAGTTTTTAAGATATATTTTTAAAGCTCTCTGTCTGAGCCCAAACACGTGTTATTAATTGTACGTTAAAGAAACACCAAAGCTTAATTGAACCAATGAATTCTCAAACTTCCATTTCATATCAATTAATTGAATACTCTGAAATAACTATAAATTTTCGATGCTCAGTGTACAAAATATTTTTAATACCTCTTTGATAAATCAAAAAAGTTTTTATAAAGTTATGTTTTGGTATACATCAAATGGATACCCATGGTATGGTATGGTCATCCGGTCAGGATATATTAAAAAAACAAATAAGGGGACTCTTGAAATTTTAACGTGTAAGTGTGTCTAACACTTGAAGTGATTTAAGTATTTTTGATATACCCCTAAGGTGGCAAGCAAGTTTGTGGTCCGCCTCATGCTAAGCGACCACCGCAGCCTATGGACGTTTGCAATACCTGGGGCATCACTCGCGCCAAAGTCTCTTCTCAGACTTAAGGAATGTGACTTTGGGATCGTCATTTTTTTAGTGTACAAAAAAAAAACAACAGGTCACTTAAAAAATATAAACTTTTTAACAAAAACAAGAACTACCTTCAAAAAGATGCACTAAAAAGGTAAAAAAAAATATTTCACAAAATCTGATCAAAATTACAGTTTGAAGTTTGCAATAAATAGTACTCGTATTTGTTGTGTACAGTTGTGCTACGCTGCCCCTACATGTCTATGGCGTAGAGAGGTCTACGGCGCTCCGGCACTACGACTCGTAGACGTTTGCAGCTGCGTGCTACCCGCGCGTCGATACAGATTAATTGAATATAGAGTATTAACATTATGTACTATCTTACTAATACCTTATTGCTTCTTCACTTAAGAATACAGTTTACCTACTGTCTCTGATTATTCATTAAGATATAGATATTTACCTTGGATACTGTGTGTGAAAGTGACGTTTTCTTACAAATATATAAAAGTAAATTTTATTATAAGTGCAGGAAATCTGTTATTACAACGAGTTCTGACTGATGTTGGTCCAAACCGAAAGGCGGACACAGTTAGCAGTCGGAACGAATTCAAAGCCAGTCCAGACGTGGGAGAGTGTGCATGAAAGAGCCAGTTTTGAATAGTATGAAAAAACACACACTTTTAATAAATTATTTTCAACTCAAACTAGTATTTTTTTATAATCACTTTAATTGTTAATGTTATTAAATAAAAATAAAGAGGATAACAACACTGATAATCTCTCTTAAAAACAGTTAAAAAAAGAGCCGATACCTACTTTTGAGGTACTAAACGGTTTTTTATCAATTAAATTATGTTTAGTATTTAAAATCAGATTAATACTAAACTTACTTTGGTAATTCTATGAAAATCACAATTGTTAATCAGTCTCAATAATAATTAAACATTGTCTTAATCAACAATTAAAACTTTTGAACATTGTCTTAGTCAAAATTTAATATTTAAATGAAAAATTGTCTGAAAACATAAAATCGAGCCCTTATTCGTATTCTCTATAACTTAAAAATAAAAACAATTAGCATTAAAAACATCTTTGGCAGAATAAATTAATCACTCCTTTGTGGCCACACAATTGGCCGGCTCTTTCAAAGCATAGATAACTGGCTCTTTCAAAACACGACGCTGTTCAAAATATAACCTCAAAAAAAAGGTACTGTACCAGAACGCTGATCTGATATTATTTGTGCAAATATATGGACGACAATACTGCATATCTTTTTTGAAAAAAAAACTGAAATAAACACAAAGAAACTTACTTTTTGGCGAGGCCATTTGCTGTCGTAGAACTGTCAAATGTTTGTGGGTGACAGCTATCCAGTGTTGCCATTTAAGGAGTAAAATTAAAATTTGGTAGAATATCGATGAATGATGAAAAATCACATCGGCTCTTTCAAAGCCTGGCTCTTTCATGCACACTCTCCCCTAATGAACGATTGTGTTTAATACAGTTGCGAAAAATGAAATAATTTAACTATGACAGTATTTTTTATAAAAAGTATTAGTGCATGATCTATAATTTCCCGTACGCAAAACTTTTACGTAGTATAATACTTTTTGATCAACTGTATTAAAAAAAAATTAAACATTTTTTTTTTGGTAAAGTAAAAAGCAAAAGTCTTTCATTTTCCGCGCAGAACATCTATGTAGTATGTAAATTTTCAAGCAACTGTATTACAATAAAACTATTCACCTTTCTAGCATGATGTAGTTTTATGTGACTATAGTCACATTAAATATTCGAGTTAATTTAAACATTATAAACATATTTTATTGAATATAAAAACATATTATTAACAAGAATATAAAAACATATTATTATCAAGAATATAGAAATACGAAAATAATGACAAATGGTTTATAACATTTAGAATTGATTTGTGGTAAAGTAAAACTATATTTTGCTGTATTAAAACTACTATTTTAATTTTATTTCCCTATGACATATTCGCGAAAGAGGTTTAATCGAATATTCCAGCTCAGCAGGGCGGCGTACGGGAAGTTTAGTGCAAAATACCTCAGGCAAAAGGGTTTTTTTTTTACATACCAATGAAATAATTAAACCGTCCGAAATGTGGTTCGTCCTTACTACTTTATACATTAGTGATCCGTTAATAACTATTTAGTTTAATTTTTGATAATATTGCACTAAAGATAATGGTTTGTTTAAAGTTATTTAAAAGATTTAATTTATTTAATATTTATTTAATTCAGCATAGCATGTTACAATGTATGTTCTAATATCTATTAAATTCACATAGGAGATACGAGTAGTTAAGCAATGTGTAGAACAATTCTTCGCACTCCGTACTAGTTCAAAACTGTGCTACGGAGTACAAATTTCTCATTCACTTCTATTCAAAGGTATTAGTTGTTAGTAATATAATAACATATCTTAGCGGGCCAACGGTACGACCAACAGCTATCAGAGGTTAATTTGTCATTAAAGATAAACAGTAAAACGACATTAAAGACTTAATTAGTGTAGAAACAAGGTCTAAAATCTTTAAATGTTTTGTTTGGACTAGTCGTAAGATAACAACAAACTGGTTTTTAGCCTCAGAATGCCTCAGTGTAGTATATTTATAATTAAGAGATAATTCCCTGTAGTTGCATTACAGTGTTATAATAAATATTGCAAATTGTATAAAAGTACAGTGAAACTTAATAAGTATAATTACAGTGAAACTAATAAATATAGCATTTAATTATTCTATGTTAATTCTAAATAAACACTAACTAATACTAAATAGCTACACGCAGTAAAACAAAAATTTGTATGTATATGTTTTTGAGTATGTGTGAGTGTGTGTGTGTGTGTGTGTGTGTGTGTGTGTATGTGTGTGTGTGTGTATGTGTGTGTGTGTGTGTGTGTGTGTGTGTGTGTGTGTGTGTGTGTGTGTATGTATGTGAATGTGTGTGTGTTTGAGGGTGTATATGTGTGTGTGTGTGCGCCTATGTGTATATATATGTCCTTGAATGTTGATATGACCCTATTTATGTAAAGAATGTAATGTATTAAAGTGTAAAAGTAAAATTTATTATGTCTGTTCATAATTAGATATATAAATTTAAGATTCGATTCAATTAGCCACTCATTCAAACTTCATATAAACTTTCAACTAATTATAGCCATAAGATCTTCTGTGTCTTTGTACTTCAATCCATTCAGGTATTTAGAGACTGTTTTACGAAAATTGTAGTAAGTTAGATTTTGCAGGTTGCATTTTTTACTAATTATATTGTAAATGTAAGGGCCTAGGAAAATAAAGAATCTTTGGAGAAATGACGTTTTTAATTTTGGTAAACTGTATTTAATATATTTACTTTTCTTTCGATAATTTATATTAACTGGAGTTTTGTGCTGACGTATTAATAAATTTTTGAAAAATAAATTTCTGACTGATAGAACATTTAGTTCCAAATATAATGTGTGAGTAGGGTATAAAATTCTTTTAAAGGACATCACTTTTAGAACTGCTCTTTGCGCTCTTTCTAGGCTAAGCAGCAAAGTTTTAGAGGCACCGCCCCAGCATGTGATGCAGTATATTATTACAGACTGGCATAATGCGAAATGTATAGCTTTTATTAGATGTAGGTCACAGTAGTGTCTAAGCTTTCTAAAGATATAAATAAGCTTCCTCACTCTTTGGGTCAAGACTGTGATTTGTTCTTTCCAATTTAGATTTTGATCTACAATGATACCTAAATATTTCACCGATCCTTTTTTTGTAAGAGAAATACAACTGCATTGTGGATTGCCATTACAATTGTTAGTATGCACTTTTAGAGTGTACGAAGTTGCAGGTTGAGTATTGTTGCGAATACTAAAAGTCATAAAGTGTGTTTTCTTGATATTAAGAGTAAGCAAGTTTTTGTTTAGTGTATCACTTACTGTCAAAAAACCACTTTCAGCTTTGTTTCTTACTTCGTTCCATGACTTGCCATTGAAGAGTAACACTGTGTCATCTGCAAAAGTGACCAATTCGGCGTCTTGTAGTTGGAGTCGACACAGATCATCTATGTAGACTAAGAATAAAGTAGGCCCTAAGATACTTCCTTGAGGAACTCCGTAGGTGATGTTTACTTCAGAACTAAGAATGTTGTCAATTTTGACCATTTGTTTTCTATCTGTTATGTAATTATGGAGCAATTTTAATGGTAGCCCACGTACACCTTTGTTAAATAGTTTTTCAATTAGGATTGGGACAGAGACTGTGTCAAATGCTTTCGCTAAGTCCAAAAATATTCCAATCGTTTTATTACCTTTGTCTAAATTTTTGGCCACGTATGCTGTGAGATGTTCCACAGCATCGGTAGTTGAGGTATTTTTCCTGAATCCGTATTGGTTAGGTGCTAGAAGATTGTTTTTTTCTAGGTAATTTTTAAGTCTTATGTTTATAACTTTTTCTAAAATTTTTGAAACATTAGATAAGAGAGATATCGGTCTATAATTTGTGACACAACCTCTGTCACCATCCTTGTAAATAGGAATTACAATTGATTTTTTGAGTGAATTTGGGAAGATTCCACTAGACAGGCATAAATTGCAGATGTAAGATATTGGTGTGACTAACACTTCAGAGCAGACTTTTAAGGCTTTTGCGGAAATGCCATCATAACCCACGGATGAAGTTTTTTTAAGACTTTTGATTATCTGCAAAATCTCGTTTTCGTCAGTTGGTATAAGTGCAAGTGAGTTAAGCGGTGGTGCAGGAATTTTTGAACTACTAATAGAGCTACAGTTTGAATTTGTACTTCTTTGTGTAATGTCAAGTGCTAACTTTTTCCCAATATTTGCGAAATAGTGGTTTATAAGATTCACAGTATCTTGTTTATTTTCTTGCGTAGAAAGTAAGTCCGATGAGTTAGTACAGTTTTGTTTAAAATCGCATATTTTCTTTATTGTTCCCCAAGTCTTTTTAATATTATTTTTATTGGCATCAAAGTTTTTTTTAAAATAATTGCTCTTAAGTTTATTTAGCAGATTATTGCATGTGTTTCTGTATCTTATATAGGTTATTTTTAGAATTGGATTTTCGGGATCTTTTTTTAATTGGTGATGTAGCTTGTCTCTGTGTTTCATACATCGTTTTATACCTGGTGTTATCCAAGGTTTCAAGATTTGTTTTCTATGAGTTGTTTTGTATGTGGTGGTGTATTTTGCAAACGTAGTGTTAATGGTGTTTATTAATAATTCGGTAGCTACATTTGGATCCTTAGAATTTAATAATTCTGTCCAGTCGTATTCTTGAAGATAACTTAATGTTTTGTTATAATCTGTTCTTGAGTACGTGGTTTTCTTAGGTGTTTTCCTACCAGGGTTATAGGACATTGAAACTATCGTGCAATTATGATCTGTTATAGTCGCTCCACATACTAAAGTTAAGATTGAGAGATTTGATTTAGCAAAGCAGTGGTCGAGACAGTTATTTTGACGGGTTGGTAGAAAATGAGTAGGAAGCAGTCCATGGGTAGCCATTAAGTTTAAGTATTGTATGGCTTCCTCATCAGCATCGTTATCAATTATATTTATATTCATATCTCCAATTACTATAATATGAGGGTATTTTTTCAGGTCATTTAAAGTTTGGTCTAAGCAAGATAAAAATGTATCAGTGTTTCTGAAAGACGGTGGTCTATAAATGGCAATAATGGCACATTCATTGTTTATTGTTATGGCAAGAAAGTTTGACTCGAGGCAAATTGGTTCAATAACTTTAGCTTCTAGATTGTTTTTAATGTATAGTACAACTCCATCGTTTTGGTTGATAGTGTTTTTAGTTGAGAATTCATTGTAATCAGGAATCTTTGGTAATTGCGTACATTTAGATAGCCAACACTCAGTTAAGACTAACATGTCGCAATTAATATCTAATCTTTCCACTAATACTAGAAAATCATCAAAATTTCGATTTAAACTTCGAATGTTTTGTGACATAATCCTAAATTTGTAAGAATCGGTCAAGTACGTGTTACAATCCTCAGGAGTATCCAACGCCAATGCTGCACCGACACCCATACAAGTGTCGATGTCCCTTGTAATTTCTAAAATACTATCCATTGTCAGTATATTTTTATTTATAAATGATTTTAGTTATTCGACATTGACGTTGGTTACTAACGGAGGATTTATTTTTTTTGTAGAATGTTGTAGCGTAAACGTATATTCCTGTATTTATTTGAAAATGGCGAAGTATCTGTAGTGTTAAAGTGTGAAATTGGGGTATACAGAATATATTCAGTATTGTTTGTGTAAGGTTATTGTGTGATATTATTCTTAAAAAATCTAATAAGTAAATAAATATAAATCTAATAATAATATTTGTTAAGGATAATATTAATTTTTTTTTACCATTTAACCATAAGGCTAGTCATTTGTTTAATACATTTGTTTCATTGCGAAGACTGTCGAGCTGCTGCGCAGTTTTGATCCAAACAGCCGAAGATCCTTCAGTTTTCTTCAGATATACTTTTCCCTGCGAAGTCCAGCAATATTTATAATTTTCAGATTTCTGGACGTATCTTGCGCCATGAAACAGTTTTCTGGCATTGGGTGTCAGAGATTCTGTTATGTAGATAGGCTTGTCATCTCCAGGCAAGGCAATAGCTTTTGAGCTTAGCTTGTTGTTGCTGTGATTTTTATTATAGGCTTTAGTTTTCTTTATTACATTATTTCGGTAGTTTTCACTATAATACTCGACGATAATAATATTCCTGTTAGTATTTTTAACTCTGTATGCCTTTTTAACGGTGTCCTTTTTTATAGATGGATCTATTTCATGATGAATTTTTTCGATAACGTCGTTGATATTTTCGCTTTCAATGATGGGTATATTGCTAATCTCCAAAGTAGATGAGCGCTGCCTTCTTTCAATTTCTTCCAGTTTTTCTTCTAAAATGCTGATTTTCACTAAAGATTCTTTATGTTGGACACTTAAGGTATCAACTTGATTTTGAAGCTCTTTTGTTATATTGAGAGTTTGTTCCAAAATTTTTTCCAAATTTGTATTCGTTTTTGTAATTTCATCATTTAGACTTTTGAACTTTATTTCTTGTTCAGTTTTCATAGTTTTCAATAAGTCAAGTACATCTTCTATCTCTGGTTGCTTCCGTTTAATACCAGATGTTTTTAAGTATTTGCATGCTTTATTCGTATTGGATAGCTCAGTATCTGAAGGATATTTTTCTGACGCAGGTGAACGCAGCATAATTTTTGTTATACTTTATCTTGCTGTTTTCAATATACTGTATTTTTACTCAATTGAACTGTTACTTTGTTACACTTTATTAACGAGTGACACGTCTACCCACTAGTAGCATGTGACTTAAACTCTCATCTCATCAATATTGCACTAAAGATAATGGTTTGTTTAAAGTTATTTAAAAGATAATTTATTGTTGTTTGTAAAATTATTAAATACAACAAGAATAAAAAGTTTAAAGTATAATTTTTGTTCTAAGAATTTTAAAATTGGCATGGTGCAAATTCGGAATGCACATTAAATAAAAGAAAAAAAAAAAAGAAAATAAACATATATTTGGAATTACGTAGTAGGTCCATCATTTTGAAACATGAGTTTTGTTTGAATTTGTTTGAGTGTTTGAACTGAGTACCGTAGTTATAGAAACGTAGCGTGTATCCCCACATTTTATGTTGTGTGACAGTTATATTTTATAAATGTTTTATACATTTCTAATCGCTGGTTTTTTTATTGTTTGAATCGACTTCTTCTTCATTATAAAATACTTCTTGATTATAGTAAAAAAATGCTAAAGCAAGCTATAGCTATTTCATCATTCTATAGCAGTTCATCTACGTAAAATTAAGTTATATTTATTCTACCAACTTGGTACAAAACCTAGCCTATGTCCTTTTTCGTCCCTTCAACTATGTATCAGTAAACTTAGTGTCAATTCACTAAAAAAAATCATATTTAATTATATAATAAAATGTAACCCTAAATATTCAATATTCATATTTTATGCTTAAAATAGGTAAGTTTTTCTTATGTACTCGTATTGCCCTGTGCTATGAAATATATTTATGAGGATTATTTAGCGACAATATCCACCAGAGGGCGCGGGTGGTGCGCTCACCTCGATAGCCGTAATCTCGACCAAAGCCGTCTCCGCGGAATTGGATTGGTTCTTATATGTGACTACCGACGTTTACGTAAATAAGTAAACAAATCACAGACTTAAAAGGTACTGTGATACTTCTACGTCTTAATAAAATGGATCGCGCATGGATATTGCGTTCTTTGATATAAAGAAATGTTATTGGATAGCTTCTTATCTCTGCGTACTTACTTTAGATTCAGAATAAGAAACTACAAAAATATGTATTTTGTACATCTTTTTAGGAATCCGGACTGCACATTACTCATATATGGTTTTAAGGGATAAAAGGTAAGTTTTTTTGAATTTCTTGTTACTTTTCAGGGTTCCGTACCTCAAAACTAAAAAGTTACTCTGTTGTCCGTCTGTCTGTCTGTCAAGTCCCTTTTTCTCAGGAACCAGTGAAGGTATCAAGTTGAAATTAATATAAAATACTAAGCTGTCCCTTAAAGCTGTAAAAAATCAAGTTTCTAAGGCAACGCAATAAAAAAATATGGGCATTTTTGTCGCATATTTTGGCATTCACAAATAAATCAAGGATAATGAAATTTGACAAGCAAGGTCCTTACATCACAAACTGAAACTGTAAAACTCACAACTTGACTACCAGAAATAAAAAGTAAAAGAACTTTATCCCCATATTCCACCTGTTGTATGTCGCACTTAAGTTTATAAAAGTTTGGTAAAACTTTGCACAGGACATAGTTATTATCCAAAAGAACTTCAGGCAGTAACTTTTATTAAAAGTGTTGGGAAGAAATCGGGCTTTGTGTGACATTTTGTTTAAAATGTTAAAAATATAAATAATAAAAATAAATTTAGTTTATAAGAGAATCATATGTCAGTTTTAGGAGCTTACATAGAACCATCAAATATATTTGTAATGTATTACTTTTAAGGATTTTAAAGACTTAAATTTTAAAGTACGTACCGTTATCAAATTATTACAATATAATTATTACTTACAACATAAAAATAAACTAATCTAAAAGGAATTATGACTAAATGAAAATAATAAATATAATAATTGATTAAACGTTACAAAGGTACCTTATTCCATAGACGTAGTGAACTGGACAGCGCAAAAGTATGACAGAGATGAATCGAAACTTTGGTGTCTTGTCTAAAAAAGGTTAACTTTTGTTTGAGTGTTGCCAATTTTGTGAGTTTTTTGTGCAGTTCATAGAACAGAATACAACATTCGAAGTCTGTGCCTAATACCAAATGGCGAAAGACAACAAAATTTACAACAGTGTCTCTTTATAACCAACAATATAATGTATAGTTAAACTTCTGTCTCTCTTTATCCAACAATATAATGTATAAGTAAACTTATGTCTCTTTATATCCAACAATATAATGTATAGTTAAACTTCTGCCTCTCTTTGCCCAGCAATATAATGTATAGGTAAACTTATGTCACTTTATATCCAACAATATAATGTATAAGTAAATTTTCGACTATCTTTTTCTAGCAATATAATGTATAGGTAAACTTCTGTCTCTCTTTGTCCAACGATATAATGTATAAGAAAATTATGTCTCTTTCATTGCAACAATATAATGTATAAGTAAATTTTTGTCTTTCTTTGTCTAACAATATAATGTATAAGTAAATATTAGTCTCTCTTTGTCTAATAATATAATGTATATGTAAACTTCTGTCTCCCTTTGCCCAACAATATAATGTATAAGTAAACTTATGTCTCTTTATATACAACAATATAATGTATAAGTAAATTTTCGTCTCTCTTTTTCTAACAACATAACACATAAGTAAACTTATGTCTCTCTATGTCCATCAATATAATGTGTAAGTAAACTTCTGTCTCTTTTTGTCCAACAATAAAATGTATAATTAAACCTATGTCTCTTTATGTCGAACATTATAATGTATAAGTAAACTCCTGTCTTTTTATATCCAAAAATGTAACGTATAAGTAAACTTCTGCCAGTCTATTTATTATATCTTTTCCAGTTTTTTCTCTTTGGATTCGGAGCTTTAAAACTTACCATCTAAATTCATTTGGTTTAGAATTCATTTTCAAACGGACGAAACGATTTCAGTCGTAAACAGTGAATGAGGCTCACCTGCAGTTCCGGATCTTATTTGCATATAAATCGGAAATTTCACGGGTACAAATCATGACTCAATTCCATATAGACCACTTTAATATAAGAAATACTTAAAGACAAGAAAACTTATTAATGAACTTTAAATGTAATGTGTTTTTATGTAAATAAACATTATTTAATAATACTAAAAACACACATATTACCAGGCCATAAACTAAGGGGTCCTTTCAATTATTAGAAAATACGGAAATATAAAGAAAAATATTCATGACCAAGCGATGATTCAAAGCCTGAACTCTTACGTTGATCATTTAACATTTTAGGGTTGATGCTCTAAAAGTGCCTAAACTCTTACGTTGATCATTTAACATTTTAGGGTTGATGCTCTAAAAGTGCCTAAACTCTTACGTTGATCATTTAACATTTTAGGGTTGATGCTCTAAAAGTGCCTAAACTCTTACGTTGATCATTTAACATTTTAGGGTTGATGCTCTAAAAGTGCCTAAACTCTTACGTTGATCATTTAACATTTTAGGGTTGATGCTCTAAAAGTGCCTAAACTCTTACGTTTATCATTTAACATTTTAGGGTTGATGCTCTAAAAGTGCCTAAACTCTTACGTTGATCATTTACCATTTTAGGGTTGATGCTCTAAAAGTGGTGAGAAAGTTAACTGTAAAGTATTAACTACACAGTTAAGTTAAGTTAAACAGCAAAGAAATTATGCACCCTTTTGTTGCTTTAGTTGAAATTCAGGCGTTTTGCAAATCTCGGAGACAATTAAAGCGAATCTAGTGACTAAATTATAAATACACTAAACAGCAATCGACTGAACTTTGACACAATCCAAAGTACAGACAGGCGCAGATCTAAAATAAATCACCTGGATAATTATCAGGCATACTTTCGCTATGCTTTTTGAGGTTGGAGAGAACCTAATTTAAAAAAAATCCAATATCTTCTTCCATTAGCTTCTGGCATAGCTTAATGTCTGTCTAACAAAAAGTCCGCATTGATGGGTTTACTTTAATTAACTTTAATCACGAAAAATAATAATGGCCACGCGGTACACTTATGAAGTTGTATCGTTTCAAATCAGTTTCAATCACATTTACATAGTGTAACAAACATGAAAATACATTTTAAACAAATTTAGCATATCAAACTAATTATGTGAAAAAGTTGCTACATCTTCACATACTCTTGTGTAACCAACAGTTAACTGAAAGAGAACAAAAAAGAAACAAACCAAGATGTAGGTATATACTTCACCTCAGTGTTTGCCGGTCAGGTTAGGGGAGGGTTTGTTTGCACCGATAAAATGTTTGCTGCCACGAGTGTTGGTTTGAGCAGTGACCTACAAACACGTGTAATAGGGAAGTTAGATGATATTTCTAACATAGCAATACGATACCTATGCAAATATTTACATACAAAGCATTACTTTAAAAAAAAAAATTAACACAGATTTAAAAAAAAATTACGCACCTGAATATGAATTATTCAGAAAAAAACAAAGGCTAACACTTAAACGGGTAGGTCAAGTCAAGAAACTTGACGACACTTGAAATTTGGGTCCTTATATTACGATAATGTATGAAAGTACTTACAAACAAGAGTTTTTTTTGGATATTTGACTCCTTAGGGTTACTTGCAAGTGTTAAAGTTAGAATACGCAGATAACACTGCGGTAATCATCTAAATAAAGTTGTAGCTTTTATTCGTGGACATACTTCTATCACAGAATTAAAATTTCTATTTATAGTGCAAGCATTATTAATAAAAATGTTATTGCGATATGTCAATTTGTTTCTGAAATGAATTCGGGTGAAAATATACAAAGAGCGTTGCTTAGATCGGGCCTGGCGTGTACATTTTTCCGTTTAGCCAAAAAACGGAAAAATTAGTTACAGGATAAAAGTAGGCGGAATGGACGACAAAAGGGGTTCGTAAAAAGGGAAAAATAAATCCAAGTGATTTAGACTGGCGAGGGGTTGTGGGGGTGGGTTTTAGGGGTTGAAAATCGTTTTTTGCCATTTTTGGCGGAGCATCTGCTCAGATCACAAGATGGTCTACAGAATATTGTAGATAATCAAAAAATCTACAATTTTGGTTCAGAGTACTTTTCGACCTAACCTCAAATTTTACGAGATATTGGTAAAAAACCGATTTTTCGATTTTTTTCGGTTTTTGCCCCAAAAATTTGGACTGAATGTACACTTTTGAGTGCTTGTACTTTTCTTATTTGCCCGAACTCTCTAAGTTAAATATTTTCTAAGATATTAACGATTTTCGAAAAAACAGTTTTTTTTTCGGTCGCAAAATTTTACGAAAAAATTTTCGATTTTTTACTTCTTTGACGGCTCATTTTTTTCGTCTTGAAGTATAGTTTTATATAAGTAAAAAATACCTTTTAAAAAGTATCTTAAAAATGCGAAAACTAAAAATACCGATTTCCAATATACGCAACTTGTCACCAATCGTTCAAACTCTTTGCAAATCATAAAGTATTTACAAAAATAAAATATATCTACATTAATTAATTAATAAAAAATTAAAAAAAAATTTAAGTTAATTACATTATTTTAGTACCTGCAATGCCAAATAATAGAAATAAAACGCAGTCGGTTTTTTGCCAATATCTCGTAAAATTTGAGTTTAGGTCGAAAAGTGCCCTTAACCAAAATTGTAGGTTTTATGATTATCTACAATTTTGTGATCTGAGCTCCACCAAAAATGGCAAAAAACTATTTTCAACCCCTAAAACCCACACCCACGACCCCTCGCAAATCAATATCACTTGGATTTATTTTTACCTGTTTTCGAACCCCTTTTGCCGTCCATTCCGCCGACTCTTATCCTGTAACTAATTTTTTTTCCTCTGAGCTATTATCCCCGGGGTAATTATTTTATTTTATTCAAAAGATAAATGTTTAACGTGTTTCACAGTATCAGTATTTTTATCACTGTGTAATATATTTAAGTTAATAGTCATACGACTGCCATTCAACATGTTGTTCACAAATATACTTCGCATGTGATGTTTGTTTTCTTATTATTCGAGTTTGCATTTATTATGCATAAAAAAAAATATTTCTGAAATTTCACATTACTCTGTAAAAGTATTTCATAATTACTCATTAAGGTCCATCTTACTCAATTATTTTATACGAACTTCTAAACTAAAAACCAATTCTATTTTTTAATGCCAGTAAATCCTGAAGCAAACTAGAGTTTTTATTGAATGAATTCAATGTATGAATAATTTCATTATATTTTTAATGAAATATTATGGGTTTGGTTGAACATTCCACACAAAATATCCACAGGTTTGTAACTTATTTAGTTTACGATCTGCCATCCGTGACATACGGTCAGACAGAGACATAGCAAAAAGACCACAATAAAGCACCAATTTGCCCTTTGTGTACGGAACTATACGATACCCTAAAATGTGTTATTTTAAAGTCCAATAAAATTTTGCTTCCCACACAAATCACCGTATCTATTTACAGTCAAACACCTAAAATCTTTATTTATGTCTGTATTCGCTAAAAGGTGGTGTCTGGTTGCAGCAGATTTCGCCATCTCGAAGAATTTTTCGATACAAGAGTAAATATAATAAAATGTTATAAAACTATTAAAATAAATAATAAATACGTACTATCAATATTTATTAAATTACTCGACTTATAAAAGTATAATGGACTTCGGAAAAGTTTTGAAAAAACCTGTCTGTCTAATAGAGATCCATTTTCAGAAGAATGATTCAGTTGTTAGATACTGAGATTTAAAAACCAACCAAACGTGAGTAATCGAGTCAAAGTCAAAGTCACGTACCTACAAGCATCAAATTAGGGTTCTATTGAATTAGATTTACTGCGGATTGACGGGAAAAACTTTTGAACCGATTATGACTAAAACTATTTTTATTACCAGTAAAAACCTTTTAAATTTTAGATCACGTGGTTTCAAAGTTTCAAAAGGAGCAAATTTATTCTACTTTGGAAGAGTTGTTTTAGAACATCAAATGCATTTTCAAAGACCTATCCAATGATAAACCACATGATGGGGTGCAGGAAAAAATAATTTTTATCCCTTGGTTCAATATATGGTTAGCTACCACTAATTTTTTTTCTCTATTTTCATAACATATCCGAATAGTGGGTTACAAAAGACAAATCTCTGTAAAATCTCATTAGAATCTATCAAAAGACGAAAAGTGGAATTACAAGGCGGTGACATGTGGACAGATTTCGTTTTTGCCATTTGGATCTTAAAAAAAATCTAAATATTAATTGTGTCAGATGTAGTTAATAGGAATTCAAAAATGCATTAAACTGGGACTTTTTCTCTTAGTTGCGTCTTTTGCAAGTAATTAGTGTCTAAAGGTATAAATATTCTAGTTTTCCCCTCCCTCTGTAACTACTCTGACACTATTTAGTAGGTACTGTAAAAAAAAAATATACAAACAATTAGCTAAAAACTAAACAAAAAAAAGCAAGTTGACTAAATTAATAAATCACGATGATCTCAAGTTTATTTTGGTTCGATAAATAGTTTATCAATACAACCTTATTGGTTTTAAAAATCTAAAAATTCAAAACATACGTCTCTTTTGATTAGTGAGCTGGGTAGGTGTGTTAGAAATTCAACAGGGAAAATTGCACCTAATACAGATTTTAGGTGACTAGACTTGTTACTAACCAAGCCACATCATTTTACAAATTACCATTTTTCATTAATTCATTCTTGCAATTGGCATAAAACATCATTCATTCTAACACCTTAGAAAGTTACCGTTTGTAAAACGAACCCCCTCCGAACTTTCAGTATGAATTAACTTTGAAAACGTAGAAATTTAATGAGATTATAAATAAAATTTTGAAAAATAAATATAAATCAGTTTGATGATACTTGCACGAGTGATAGCAAATCAAAAAAATCATTAAATATCAGGGCCCTTATCTAATCTGTTCCTTAATGATAGATTCACGCTTTTGATCCACAAGCCTGGCCAGCCTTGTTATAAAAATATTGGATTCATACACCTCCTATTGACAAACTTAGACATGATCAAAAAAAAAATTAACATGGTTATAACACCGAAATCTTAACGAATATTCGTACTTCGTATTCGAAAGTACTTCGAAGGTCACCAGTTATTATTATCTGTGTAGTATTATATATGTTCGTAGTACCTATAGTATTACCTACTTCATTTGAAACATTTTACAATAGTTTTTTAATTGAATGGAATGTATTTAATTGAGACAAGCTAGCAATGTTGACACTGCTCGCTTGGTTTACTTTAGCTATTTCCATTCCGTCATGTCTTATGGCATTTTGCTTTTGAGGCATATTGATGTAGTCTTTATTTATAAAAGAAAGCAGTATGGTCAATCTATAAATTGGGACTTCAAATTTCTTTAAGTTAACTATTTAGGAAATTTTATTTTAACTCTTCCTTGCTCATATATCTACGCTTGTATAATGTATGTTTGCAAAATTGTCACTAATTTGCTAAAAATAACGACCTACATACAATACCGACAAGTGTTAATATAAGGAATCAGGATAAATTGGTAGTTCCAAAATGGCTTCTTTTATTTTATTTATTTATTGGTTATAGGTTACCAACAGTTGTTAAATTAATACATTCGGTAGAAAATCACTTGCTGTCTTAAACTTAATATACAGCCACTTATGGGTAAACACAGCATCCAATAAAATCACATATGCAAATATTCCATTCGTTGCATGTGAAAAAAAAATACAATAATTGATTCTTGTTTGTATAAAGCAATAAAGAGTTAGCTACAACAGGCGAGGCAAAAGTAATTTATTAATACAACTTAAATTAAATTAAAACAAAAATAAATTAATGAAGACTTAATTAAATTAAATTAGGATAAAAAATTAAATCAAAGTAAAATTAAATTAAAACAAAACAAAACAAATCAAATCAAATGGAATATGAAAATTAAAAATTAAATCAAAGTAAAATTAAATTAAAACAAAACAAAACAAATCAAATCAAATGGAATATGATTATAGTAAATCAAATTAAATTAATGAGTTCGATTACAATAATACTATTAAATTTAAAATTATATTATACTTTTTAATTAAATATCTCACTGCGGTACTTAAAAACGTTGTCAGCGTAAACATCTATTTAACTGTATTGATTTGAAAGCCTGGTCATCTTGCCAAGGAGGTGTTTGATCCCAGTACTGTTTCGCGTTGTGGTTGAGTAAATAAATTTGAGGAGCGGCGGCAAAGAGGAGATATCCTGTCAGGCGAGGTGTTATGCCTGGGGACCGCCTGGGTCCACTTAACGTTCGCTTCGGTTTCTATTATACTGGACTGCCACAAAAACTTTGATAGCGCGACGTAGGACGCGTGACGTCAGCCTAGCTTGTAGCGGTACGATATGATCCGCTACATCACTCTCTTCCCAGACCGAATGTCGATATTTCTTGCAGTGATGCTTGCGTACGATCTTGAGAATGCAGAGTTTATGCGCCGTCCACAGTGAGTCCGGAGGGCGTGTAGTGCATGCATATCAGCAGTCTGCGGTGGGTCGAGACTGGTACGTTGCTGGCTGTGTGTCGAGACACTGGCGAGTGCTGGTATGGTGGTTACGTATGGCCACAGTGAGTCGGGCCATAGAATGGTTGGCTGTGTGTCCCTTTGAATCCAGACACAGGCTTGAGTTAGCGGCAGTAGCGACGAGCAGAGAATGCCATGCTGGATTTAGAGTACTCGACAGGGTGGTGTGATGCTGTACAGTGGAAGTGCCACGCTGGAGTGTGAGTCCTCAACAGGATGTGGTGAAATGCTGTACAGTTGCATCGCCGGAGAAAAGCCGCAGGAACTAGGAAGATTTCCGTGGATATCTAATAGGTATACTAAAATTAAGTTTCTGCAAAAGTTGGGGACAGTCGATTTGGCATCTTAAGATTTTAAACAAAAATACCAGATCAAGCATGTCTCTAAGCTTATTGAGTAAAGACATTTTGAAATGTTCTAGCCTTTGAGTGTAAGAAGGTATATAGATAGCTCTTTTGCAACACAAAGTATATATTTCTATAGTAAAAGAGGTTGATTTACCTCCAAATAAATTTAAAATATATCAAAGATAGTTTAATAAATAAAGAGCTATTGCGAAGTTGATGAATACATAAATGATAAAAAAATGGTGGAAGAATTAGAATTAATTATTTTTGTATTGGTATTGGTGCATTTGTAATATCTTTTTTAATTAAAACTTTGTATATTATGTTATTACCTAATGTAAGGCTATATTGTATTTTATTATGAAGTTGAAAAAAAATATAAAAGATTAACTGCTAAGTTTTTTGCCGGTTCTTCTCGGTAATAAATCATTTCGAACCGGTGGTAATTTTTTTTTAAACTATTATTAAATTAATGGCTTAAAAGTCCTGTTTAAAAGTCTATTGGAATGAAAAAAGTTTTGAGTTGGAGTTTGAAAGCTAAGCAAACATTCATTTCAATATACACATCTAGGTAAAACAGATATCAGTTCCGTCATGCAATTTATAATAAACATAGTTACGAGTATTAAGTGATTATTGTTTACATGTGGTTTGTTAATTTGTTTTGTTCAAATGTATGGCTTAAAGCGAAGGGACTCGCTTAAATATTAGGATGACCGAGCTGTTAAAAAACATACTAATGCAGCAACTATTTTGAGGTTATTGTCTCTTAATTTAAGTATATTCATTAATTTAAGTAAGTAATAAATGTCTGAGAATCAAATTCAAAGTTTTCTTTACGAAGTCATAAGTTTCTCTACACATATGTCTCCACAACGGCCGGTCCTGAGCCGCCCGCGCCCATGCGCTTCCGGCGGCTCTAACCAGGTCGTCTGTCCTCCTGATAGGAGGCCGTCCCACGCTGCGTCTTCCGATCCGTGGTTGCCACTCGAGAACCTTTCATCCCTGTTGGTTATAGGTTCAACGAGCCATGTGGCTTACATCAGCGAAGCGGGAGGGCTTTCAGAAGCTCTGACGTAATTCCGTCATCACCCGCCGCCTTATTGTTCTTAAGGTGTTTCTAATCTTTCACAAGCTGACGTCCGGGATATCTTCGGTGTAGTATCGAGTCAATTTGGCTCTGGGTTCTATTGCCGTGATGCAGACAGAATCACTAGTTGAGGTGTACAACTCTCTAAAGAACTTCTCAATCTCTTTCAATATTTCTGGCTTGGACGAAACGATTTTGCCAGTTTCGGTCTTCAGCTTTGTCGACTGTCGTTATCCAATAGATAGATCTCTCGAGAACAATTTTGAGCCTGGGTGATGGGTTAAAGTGGCGTATATTGCGTCGTATGGCTTTCGAGATTTGTCTATTGAGCCACGTGTATTCGGACCTATAAAATGAAGACTTTAATTTCATTTCGCGCCGCACCTTCATAAGATTAAGAGCCAGATCAGAGAGTTTTTGTGTTCTATTATTACAGCGAGTTCTTGAGAACTTAGCTTCAACCGGTTAGACAGTTTCCATCAACCTGTCATGTAAATCATCCACATTTTCGCAATCTGCTAGGCACTGAAAGCGATTTTAGAATTCAAGCTGAAAAGTTCGGGGTTCGATATGAAGGCATTTGTTGGACATAGCGTAGACCTTATCAAACTAGCGAGGCTGCCGGGGAGTAGGGCCGTGGTTTTTTTGTGCAAATCATAGGGTTTTGCAATAATCGCCACGCTTGGCATGCAGTTTGGCGATCACAGATAGATGTTACATATTTCCTCCGTAACGTGCTGCAGCCCACCATCTGGTATGTCTCTTTGTCGCCTCAAACGACACCCACAGAGAGATTTGCGGTGGTGTTATTCTACTCTAGCTGAAGATGGCGTCCTAAAAACTTGGTGTACTCAGCAGAGCGAAGCAGTAATTCACGTCGGGGTGAAGGTTGCTGCTTTACAAGTCGCAAGTTGAGCCCCATATGGAGTACTGCTGCCATCTCTGGCACCCGGATACCAGCTTGGCCCTTTTGTCTCGGTTTAACGACGGGCTGTGAGAATTGTCGACCATCCCAAACTCACTTGCCGTATCGAGCCTTTAAGTCTGAGGAGAAACTTTGCCTCCCTGTGTGTGCGTTGTTCGATTTGATGCCCACGACTGCTTTCTACTATAGCACCGCTTGCCATCGGCAGGGAATTCATTCTCGCACTTTAGAACCGAAATGATTGCGTACAGTGTGGTTTCAGAGAAACTTCCTGCCGCGAACACTCGGGTTGTGGAATGAGCTCCCTGCTAAGGTTTTCTCTAAGGACCGCAGTATGGAGTTCTTCAAGAAAGAAGTTATTAGATTTCTAAAGGGTCGGCAACGCGCAAGTGATACTCCTGGTGTTGCGAGCATCAATAGGCTACGGTGACCGCTTACCATCAGGCGGATTGTAAGTAAGTAAATGTAATATTGTCCAAAATACAATCTAATTTCAGAAAAAATATTTGATATACTTTATAAAGTCTTACGATGTGAAGTGTTAAGAATCTCATTCTGAGTCTGGGACAGACACTTATTCAGGATGGCCGACTGTTAGCTATCTCAGTCTGTGTCTGGGACAGACATTCATTCAGGATGGCAGACTGTGAACAATCTGTGTCTGGGACAGACACTAATTCAGGGTGGCCGACTATTACGAAACTTTGTCATTTACCAATGTTATTAAAGGTTTAAAATGTTAATCAGTGTCTTATATGGGTTTTATCATATAGTGACTATTTTAATGTTTACTTACTAGCTGATTGGAATCTCTTGGTAAACTTATGAATAAGTTGGACCATTTGTATTATACACCGGCAACAGAGACCAGCTCAGTGGTATAAATTCAGCAGTTGCCGGCACTCCCGCTCTGTTTAATTTTATGGTTTTTAAAGAAAAGGTCAATATACTTGTGAACCATGGTTGATATTTGCAATAAATATTAAATTTAAATGGCTGAAAATTGGCTGGCGCCTGGAGGACGGCCTTGTTAAAAAACCTGCCAAGTGCGAGTCTGGCTCGCGTACCGAGGGTTCCGTGCATTATATGTTGTTGTATATTATTAAAAATATTTTTATTATATGATGTAACTAAAAAAACTAAATTTTTCCTTTATTTGTACTATAAGACGTTGCTTCGAACCAAATTTCAAGATTCTGAGTTCACGGGGTACTTCCCTGTAGGTTTTGAGTTTTTGTACGTTTCGAAAATTTGCGGAAATTTTTATGCATAAACGGCTGTATCTTTTGATTGCGTTGGCTTAGAAGTTTGATTTTTTTTACAACTCTAAGTGACAGTAGGCCTGAGTATTTGATATAAATTTGAGCTTGATACCTTAACGCGTTCCTGAGAAAAAGGGTCTAGACAGACGGACGTGTGGACAACAAAGTGATCCTATAAGAGTTCCGTTTTTTCCTTTTGAGGTACGGAACCCCAAAATTGAACTCATAACTGATTATGTTTAAGTATTCTCAACGAAAACCAGAAAATCACTATCATTTGAAAAATCAAAATATACCCCCAAATCCACTTTACAACCTTAGGAAAAAAGGTAAAGACTGAGACTGTAATATGACGCTTCGTGAGGCCGTCGCGCGTCGCCATTATTTTCTTTGATTTTTAGTGTCCTTCGTGGTCGGGTCCACACCTGATTTGTTATTCATCGTTTGGGACGCTACGTGACGCCGCATCAGGTAGTGATGTGACCCGCGACGTATTGATATTGACACAAGGGGATATCGGTGCGGAATGTGGAATGAGTTTATTTCTTTGAACGTATGAAAATTTATAATCGATTTCTCTCTTCAAGAAATAATTTTGATCGTGTGCCTGTGATATAAAGACTGGTTCACCACACTGCTTTTTTTTTAAATTTTGTACCTAAGGAAAGCCAACAAAATCCTTTTATTAAGCCTACGCAATATGTTTATCCGTAACAGCAAATTTAACTAATTCTGAATTGATTTGTTTATTTTTGGTTATTAAGTATGAATGTATCCACTTTTTTTGCAATTTTTATAATATTGTAGAAACAACATGAACATTTAACCCGCTTCGTAATGTACACCCTTTACCAATTTATCTAATGTTAGTAAATCGTATTATGATGAATATTCAATAGTCATTAGAGCTGCGGAGACATTTGTTTCAGCGCGTGCTCCGGTGCAAGGGGTCACCCGCAGATAACGACCCCTGCCCTCATAAATATGGAATTGAATGGAATGGTCTTGAGTGTGAACGAATGATTGCAAAAGGTAAGTTGATTTAGTAAATAGGTAAACATTAAGGAAGAAAGAGAACTTACTTTTTCTGCGTATTTTATACACATATAATTGTGCCGATTCGATATTTATTATTTTAATATAGTGTTTAATTTACGTGTCTAATAAATATGTACTTATAAAAATTTCATAAAAAGTAATTATAAAATACAAACATGAAAATGCATTTTATACATATTAAGATTTGATTGTGAAAAAACTACTATTCTCGACTACTAGGCATTAATAAAATAGTTTTTCCTCAACACAATAATACTGTTTTTTATGTATATTGCCACGGTTACTAACCCGAGAAGGGAGTAACCAGTGGCTCGATACACACCCACACCATAATGCGGGGAACGGCGTCTTTTCATCCTCCACTTTAGTCTTCGGTGACAGGGATGAGCCTATGACATCAACACCGGTTCTTATGAGGACTAAGTTACTTTTACATATGTCCCTTTCGTCGTAAATTACCATTTTAAACAGGTTAGGGGTAAAATAAAAGACCAGGGACAAGAATATACCCCATTGCCAATTGCCACTAAATTTGATATGATTTTTACAGCTGTATTTCTCGAGGTCTTAAACTTAAAACCATGTTTCATCTTGTTGATACGCCGCTTAGAAGCCAAGCTGACAAGGAGTTGTCGTAGGAACCCCACAGAACAGAATTTAATATGGCAATAGCTAGCTAAATATATAGGTATGTGTTTTAAAGCCAAAACAGATACAAAACACATTTTGTGTTGTGCAAACAATCACAAGCAAACCCAAGGAGGATTTTGTGTAGTTTGTAACTTTAATAAAGGGTCGGTATTCTGGGTTCCTAAGTCCGCAGCTGGTGCAAATTGTTCGAAGGTCATGCGGCGTCCGGTTGACCTTTCTTGTAGAATTTATCAAGTTAAGATAATTTATTCTAAAATCGTGGACTTCTTGTCTTTAGAACTAATATTACTTCTGGGTTCTTATTTTTTGCCCCCAATCTAAGGCAAAAATAGGCTACATCTTTTACTTATATTATTATGTTAAATATATTTGCAACAAGGCCTTTGAATGAAAACTAAAATAACTTTTTACATCACTAAAAGCTAACATTTCGTTGTAATTTGCGGCCGCCATTTTATTTGCCGGTAATTGAAACTGTTTGTCTTTATGGATATTTTGTCTTTTTATATATTAATTAGGGTTTTGGATAAGCTGTCAACCTAATACTACATAAATTGCCTAACATTTATAAACATTTAGTATTTGTAGAAAACTGATTTACCTAGATCTATTAAGAGTAAGTCAAAAACGAAATCCTATTTGATTTTTCAGGGTTTGAATTGCCTTATAAACAAATATTAAAACCTTTTTAGTGGTAGTTAAACGAATTAAAATTTAAGATTACTATATTTAAGAATACATAAGTATAATACTCGTTGTATTTCATATACTTAGCTAATTTCTAATTGAGTTTTAAATTAAAAGAGTTTTGGTTATTTACTACTATACCTTTTAATTTTATTGTTCGCTTCGAAGTTAATACCAAAAGATTGTAACAAAGAAAGAAGAAATTTTCTTACGACCATCTGACCACAAAAAATACCTTGGAGTGTGTCTCTTATATCAAGTTAAATATTCGTAACAGACATTCGAACAAACAAAAACCGACATTCGCTATTAAGGGCGACTGTATTACATTTTACAATATTTACAATTTATCTAATCGGTCTTTTGCAGTTAGGTCGCGAGGTTCACGCGTTAATGTAGTTTCATTTCCGACCACGAAATCAGAAAAGTTTGTTGCGTGGCAGATTGCTAAGGAATTCAATGACCTTTTATGTAGACATATAACTTTCACCAATTTATTTTAGTTGTTTATTATTGCAAAACTTATTTATACTGTTTCGGAAAATATCAACTTTAATAAGGTTTAAGTATTATTCAAAAACCTATGTCGTATTTATGAGAAAATCAAGATAGTTTCTCGTGATTTTATGATAATTTTTGTAAAAAATAAAAATGTCATATTATTCAATAAACAAGAACTTCCGTAAGAGCGTTTCTAACGTCCCCTAGCACCGCCAATTGATATTTTTATTTTCCACTTTGTTCAAAGCGAATTTAAAAAAATGTGTTTCTACAGAAATATGGAACCAGTTATAACCTATTTTATGAATGGATGGTGCTGTTTGTACGATTAAAGATAAAAGATTGACCTATCTGTTAAAATTTGTAGTTCATTTTAGGTAGTTTATTTTAGTCACAAAATGCACCGAGTAACACCCAATGTTTAGCAAAAACGCAAAGACGTCCTTAGGATTTGCAGTACATTGCATATTTGTCCACATAATACGTTGAGTCTATTTATATACTGGTATATAATTATCTTAGTAAAACCATACAAAACATTTAATTACGAGAAAAACCCAAAATTAAAAGTATACATATTTAAAGATTAATCATTGTACTTAAAATGGCCATGTTATTTTTACATTGGTGTTGAAAAAACCCCCAACATGGCATCAGCCAAGGAATAATGTGACATAGCCGCCGAGAATGAAAATAAATATTGATGTTATTTTCCAGCTTTCTATACCAGGTACCTTCTTAAATATTACGAATCATTAGCACAGAGCCCTTGTAGCTGCTCGATACCAAACTCAAATGAAAAATGAAAATTCTAAGTCAAAGGGCCAATTACGGTAACTGCACTTTTATGCGATGACGCACCCTGGTTCGTATCACAATGTACCTTGAGCCGTAATGGTTTGATGTTTATTTTAACAAAACTGCAAAAAAGTGAATTGGTCGTAAATCATATAAAAAGCAACATTAGCATCTTAGTTGTTTTGTGCTTTAAACTCTTCAATGACGGGCTGGCAACATTAAATAACCTAAGTACCTATAATTTAGTCAATGGATTGTAATACCAACACAAAGACTAAAATTACTTTAAAAATATTTTTCGGATTGAAAAAATAATTGTAGTAACGGGTACGAAACTTTACACAAAGCATGAGCCCGCATGATGCTTAATTATTTTTAAATGGAATTATATTGAAAAATAAAAAGAACAAAAGTACCTACCTACCCGTATATATGTGAACATATTTGTTTTTGGTATTTATAGTGTTTTTGCAGTTTAATTCAATAGCCTGTCCCCAATTATAAAAATCTTTCAAAGGCATTCCTTCTGCTCCTCGGTGCTCTAACCCTAGACGAGGCACTCCCGACCTACCTGGATGAGAAAAATTTAAAACTTAACGACAGCTGAAGATAAATAAAGTCCAATTAACCCTCATATGGCTCTCACAACTACACTGGCTGTCAAAGAAACTGGGTCACTATCAATCCCCGAGTTCAAACACAATTCTAAATAAAGTGGATAGGTTATTTTATAGGCTTTATCTTCTACCTTTATAGGTAATTTTTAAAGTAAACTTTTTAATTTTTGGAATACTGAACGACCTCCAAAAACTTAATCATTGATGTGACAGTATTGAGTGTTGCTTCCTCTAGCTTGGATAACCGATTGCATCCTTGTGCCCATTGATCTTATCAACCTATCAATAAAGTCTAAAGGATGTTGGCCAATTCTTCATTTATCGCCATTTAGAGCTCAAAGAGTGATAAAGGATGCGGAACTCCGGCTCGCAACCTACGCTTTAACTCATGCCAAAGATATTCGATGGGGTATAAGTCACGGCTTCGTCCTGGCGCAGTCATATTGCGAATATCAACATCCCTTAATTAAATATTGAAAAACGATTCTCTTACCTAAAGGTCTTGTATTATCATGCATTAGAAGCATGTCATCTCCAAAAAAACATGACTAAGGCACGACATCATGATCCTAAAGAATGACACAAATATACCGTTCTGCTGTCAGACCACGAAACTTAACATTGGATTCAATGACAACCAACTCTGTTCGTGCAGTTAAAGAAATACCACCAATTGAGTCACCGCCATATGTAACAGTTTCTTCAATGAAGCACTAAGCATAGCGCTCACCGGTGCATCGGTGCACTCCCTGCCTTCGATCACTCCCATGAAGAAACACTCTGGTCTCATCAGAAAAAAGAACATGTGCCCATTGATCCAGAGTCCATTCCCTATGTTCACGGGCAAATAAGAGGCTTATTCTGCGGTGACCCACTGTTAGTTTTGGGCCGGTTGCAGGCCTTCGAGGTGTCATATTTTGTTCGGCTGACCTTCTTTTGCCTGTTCGCGCGGTTATGCTTCTCCACGTTCTTCGCGAAGCTATTGCTGCACCTACAATGCGTTGAGACGTCCATTCCTCAAGACATTAAAATTAATATGCCGATCATCTGCAGAGGTTGTGGCTCACGGCTGGCCAGTCCTGGGGTGTTGATCAAAGGCTCCAGTCTCCTGGTATCTTCTATAGACCTGCTGCACCGAAGAGCCATTTGTTTTAAACATTTGAGAAACTCTATGTTGACTAAGGCCCGATTGAGGTAACGCAATGACTTGGGCAGCTTCCTGAGGCGTAGTATCCATATTTAACGAAAGAAAACAACAGTAATTTTTAAACTGGACAATAAAATCAACAATGACTAAAAGTTATGATAACAATTTCGAATACTATTTTTACACACAAATCATAAGCAATATTTTTGGTATAATATTGACAAAACTTTCATAATTAAAGTTACCATCAGAGCGGAGTAAATTATTGTCCTAAACTACACATCATACCCTTAAAATAAATCCCAACCTATACAACGGTAACATTTTATTTAGAATTGAGTGTAAACTTTTAAAGGAAATTGCATTTGAATTCGAGGATTGATAGTAGCCCGGTTTCTTTGATCACCAGTGTATTATATATAAGTTCAATCTGGCAATTGAACGTATTTTACGCGTCGAAAGTGTCGAAGTTATTTGTGCATTTTCATTGCAATAATGGATTAATCATGATACACCATAAAGTAACCCAAAATTGCCAATCTCATTTTCTTAATGGTTAAAGGCATTTATCTGCCAGTTAACAGTTAACGGGCAGACGATTGCTTATAAAACAGGAAATGATCGACTTTGGGAATCGTAAAACTGCCTCTGTCTGAAATTATAGGTAATGAAATTGAATTTGACATTACGTGTGCACGTTAATATTTATTTAGTACCAGAACAGTATTTTTTGAAGTAAAAAATGCTTCAGTTCATTACTTACAGTAAATGATGACGAAGTTAATGGTCTGGTTCATTAAATTACGTAAATATTTCACAAGTAAAATTATATGACTTATTTACATATACTATACATCCGTCGATGTATCTGGGGCAGCTATTTTAAGGTTGCTAAACGGTCTTAAATAATTGTGAGCTTGTGTGCTTTTTGAAGATATTTTATTTAATGACGAAAATATTTGATATGTGATTTGTACTAACCGTATGGCCGACGGCCGTCTCCACGCAGGGTCAGCAGTCCGTCTGTCCTATCGTTAGTAGGAGCCTAGCTTGTATAGAGGCCATTTACTTTCTAAGGGTATAGCAAATACAAAAGGGGAATAGGTATAGTTAATTAAATATTACTGTGTAGTCGCGTCAACTTTCCTAGTGTAAGCGTGTAGCGAAGTCCGTCCCAGCGCGATAGTCCAAGCCCGAAGAGTATAGTGGCAAAACTCGGTTCAAACCGGTTGTTGCAGGTGTATATCAGTATACACCAAGGTAATGATCACTAAACTTTACTGGCGACACTAATAACAAGGATGTCCAACACATAACATATTTTCTGTATAGCGAGGCCCGCTGCCTCGTTCCGTCTAAACAAAATCACCACAATCGGCGCAGTACGCGGGTGTGTCCGTACTCGTCTGCGACTTTCCCAGTACAAAAAGCGCCGGGTGTGAGCCGGCGTAGTCAATGTCGATCCAAGAGAAGGACATGACGTCACCGCTTATTTTTACCGAGCAATATACTTTTACCGGTTCAAAAGGGTTTTTTTTTCAATTAATTTGAACTGTAATCATAGAAGCTAACAAACCAATGAATGTATAGGTCTATAAATACTACAGATTAAATAATAATAACCTTTATGTTATGTAGATGTAAGTAGTTTAAAAAAATAAGTATAAATAATGAACGAAAACGGACAGACAGTCAACGTATGTTACTCGTATATTGCATTGTTACTTGGTTAACGAGAATTTGGTCAAAACTACGTTTGGGATTTAGTACAGGACAAAAACATGGCAAGTAACCCAAGAAGCTATAAAAAATTAGTTTAATGTCACCTAACGTGTGCGGTGCGCAGTGGTGTGCGACAAGGCGAACTCATCTTTCATTTCTAATCAATTTCTTTTTCAATTCACATAAATTGAAATCTATATCTTGAGAACGTACACCTAGATTATGATCGTCTAGGCAATATTTTCTGCTACGTTCAGCACAGCACGCAATAAACCGCAAATTAGTCAATCTACCATTTAGTCCTAGGTGTACGCAAAAAAAATCGATGTAGAGTTTAGCCGTTTGGAACACAGGTACTTTAGGGCAAAACAATAATTTTGAGCAAATATTTCCCTCACTAAATTTTAATATTTTCCGATTTGCTTTCAGGGGGTTAAAAATGAGGATATAAACTATCATTTAATATATATATTAAAGAAATTTCTGAATCGTCTTCAACCTGGAGGGGCCGAAAATTGGTATGTTTTGAAAATACTTTTTGGATTTTAAGAAACAAGTAGCCCAAAGGTAATAGTGTGGTATATTTTTAGAACCGACTCATCAAGCCCTTTCATTTGATATCCCACACGATGGGTTTCTGAAAAAAAAAAATTAAATCCCATACAAAAAATTGATGACATCATAAACCCTCCCCCTAAGGGAAATATTTTGAGGAACTGCGGCCCAAAATTCTTGTTTTTCCCTAAAGTACCTGCGTGCCAAACGGCTAAACTCTACATCGATTTGCGGTTTTTCAGCGAAATTGCCGTTGTACACCTGCCACTAATTGTCAAGTCAGAAGATTTGGCAATCTTCCAAATTATAAAAAAAATTAAAACATCGGTAGTTAGAGTATTTATGAATGCAGTAGGTATTTCAATTCGTAGTCTGGCATTTTTTCTTAACTAAAAGAATAAAATGATAAAAAAGCGTATAGAAACAAAACAAAAGTTGAAAGATTCATGTTAACACAGGCTCTTGTATTCACCACATTGTTTCTCACGCCGCCTTTTTACGAGCAGCCAAAACCATTAATATGTAAATTTGTTTTGGCTTCTTGCTTTTTACACTATAGCTGGGCAATTATTTTAAAAATTAAAACCATTGAATGCCACGACGCTCATAAATAATTTGACGATAAATCCGGAAATATGACTCGAGTAAATAATACTCGTCGTAGGTAATATTAAAACGGTTTATTATTAAAATATTTGTATAGAAAATCAAAATTCATTATTTATTTTTCAATCATATAATTTTCTTTTGATCTATTTGGAAAACAAGTTACAATATATTATAATAAACACACTCTTTTAATATTGCAAAAATATTTTGGTCGACGAACACAAATTTTAGCCTTGAAAATACACTTATCTTGAACTAATAAAATCAAATATGTTTTGATATGCATGTTTTAAATTTATACAGATGGCTCCAATACAAATTCTCCAAGTCAGGAGTCTTCTCTTATGACTTGAAAATCAATATTTCAACGACCTTAGGTAACCACAACTGAACACCATCTTTTAGACAGAGTGTGGAGAATTACCCGAGCTGCAGCAGCGGTCTTGTCTAATAACGCATCGCTTTCGACAGCAGCGACGACGCCTACAGGTTCTTTATAACAACTACTCAATAGCGGACTTTTTTTTGCGTATGCAGTTTTCCTCGCGATGTATTCCTTCACCAAAAAAAATTATTGTGAATAATTAATATACTTGAGAAATTATGAAAAAGAGTCATTGGTACAAGCCGGGTTCGACCTCCGACACTTAGGACACAAGGTCAAAGTCAAAGTCAAAGTCAAAATGGTTTATTCAAATAAGGATTTTACAATCACTTTTGAATCGTCAAAGTTATAAAATATTATTTTTTGAACCCTCCCACCTTCCCGCCGGTTCACAATGTTGTTGATTTCTACCGAGAAGAATCCGGCAAGAAACTCGCTAGTTACTCTTTTAAAAACACTATCAATAATACAAATAAACTAAAATACAATTAATGTTAGTTGTACAATTTTATGTTATTTCCATTTAAATTTGGTTTACCTATGCATCCTGTAATTGAGCATCATCAGTCCCAAGGATTTTTATCATTTACATAGTCTGAAATATTGTAGTATGCCTTTTCACAAAGTACCTGCTTGATAAAAGATTAAAATTTACTTATTGATAAATTTTGAATTTTATTGGGAACTTTGTTGTAAAAGTGTGTACATTGCCCCATAAAAGAGTTACTTATTTTGTGTAGACGTGTATCATGCACCAACAGCTTATTTTTACTTCTAGTATTTACTTTGTGAACGTCACTTTTCTTGCTGAAACTATTGATATTTTTATGTACATATAAAAGATTTTCATATATGTCAATTGTCTAATTTTCTTAATCGCATACACAGCAGAGCTAAGTTTTTTGGCTAGGTTATGAATATGAGGACCCCATTGAAGTTTTGAGTCTAGCGTTATGCCAAGAAAGACTGTTGAATTAACAAGTTCTAATTGCTCGCCATTAATATTATTACATGTCTGTCTCTGACTAACATTTGGTAATGTAAATTTAACACATTTGGTTTTTTTTTCATTAAGTAAAAAATTATTAGCGTTAAACCAATTTACAATTTTAGAAAGGGCATTATTTAATTCATTAAAATATGTCTGTCGTCTCTTAACTTTAAAAAGCAAAGAGGTGTCATCAGCAAATAAGACAATGTCATGATTTTTTACATTATATGGGAGATCATTAATGTAAATAAGAAATAGAAAAGGACCTAAAATTGAGCCCTGAGGGACTCCCATAGTGACTGCTGATCCCGGAGATCTTTCACCGTTGACATCTATTTTCTGTACTCTTCTACTCATATAGGATGTCAAAAGGTCGAGAGCTTTGCCTCTAATACCATAGTGATGTAGCTTCCTGATGAGATTTTCATGTTGAACACAGTCAAATGCCTTAGATAAATCACAAAACACTCCAAGGGCGTCATGCGAATCCTCCCAAGCGTTATATATATTTTTTAATAGTGTCACTCCTGCATCGGTTGTGGAACGGCATTTCATAAAGCCAAACTGTTTACTACTAAGTAGCTCATTAATACAGAAATGGCTTAACATTTGAAAAAGTATGATTTTTTCAAAAACTTTACTGAGTGCAGGTAGTATTGAAATAGGCCGAAAATTATTAGGATCTGTTGAACTACCTGATTTAAAAAGAGGTATAACTTTGCTAAGTTTCATCTCATCAGGAAACACACCACTATCAACACAACTGTTAAAAATAATGGCTAAGGGTTGTGCTATAACATGAATAATTGAATTTATAGTTTTTACAGAAAGTCCCCAAAGGTCTGTAGTATTTTTAATTTCTAATGTTTTAAATGTATTAATGATATCCGTAGGACTAATGTTTTTAAATACAAAGGGAACGTTACATTCAGGAACACTAGTTTTTAATAATTTTTCTGCTAAGATTGGACTTGAGTTTAGATGTTCAGTTGTTTTGAATGGAATATTCTTAAAAAACTGTTCAAAGGCAACTGCTACCTCAGAATTTGTTTTAAGACTTGCATCATCTACAATCAACTCAAAGTCCTGACAAGAATTCCTAGCTTTACCAGTTTCATTATTTATTATGTTCCATGTAGTTTTTATTTTATTTGTTGAATTTTTTACTTTATGTCTGAGGTGAATTGCTTTTGCAACAAGACAGACCTTTTTAAAGGTTTTTGAGTATTTTTTTAAATATTCCCTAAATATTTGGCTATTATTATATGTTTTTTCTTTATATAATTCATACAGTTACGCCTACTTTTATGAATACCTGGGGTTGTCCATTCACTAAAACTAAAGCGACTGGAAATAAGTTTCTTTTTTGCAGTAAATATTTTATTATACTCTGTAGTAATAGTGTCAAGAACAGTATTGTACATATCATTTGGGTCGCCATTATAAAGCAAATCTGGAAGTTTATGCATTAAGTTAGATTTAAATGATTCAACCCGTTTAGTTGTTATTGGTATAAATTTAATTTCCTTTTTAGTAATACTATTCTTTCTTTCTAAAACCACTAACTGTCCACAATGATCTGACTCTAGATTGCTTATAATTGATTTTTAAATTGGTTTTATGTCAGTAAATATATTGTCGATGCAAGTGGCACTGGATACAGCAATTCTAGTTGGTTCACAAAACAAATTATTTAAATTAAAAGACTGAAATAAGGCAAGCAATCTGGTGCTTAATGAACTATTTTCCAAAATGTTTATATTGAAGTCTCCACAAACAATGATTTGTTTATTGGAATTGCTGATTTTATTCAGCACTTCTTCCATAACTAATTCAAAATTATCATAAATTGCAAAGGCGGCTTGTATACACTCACAACAATGAGATGCTCAACTTCTATATGGGACAGCTCGGCAGTTCGCTCAACTGAGAGGCTCACAATGTCTTTGCGTTCCTTAAACTTTAGCTGTTTATTAACTAAAATTAAAGAGCCAGCATGGATAGCATTTACTCGGCTGAACGAACTTCCCACCTGGTGATTAGTGAAATTGAACATAAACTAATGGCTGCGTAACCAGTGTTCAGTGATACATAAAATGTCAATCTTTTGGCAGTTTATGAACAATTCAATTTCTAGTTATTTCTGAGACATTCCTTGTATATTCTGATGCACCAGGTTTAATGGAATATTATTTTTAGTATGACTAAGTTTATTTTTTTGTTTCTGTTTACATAAAACTTGAGTAGACATAGATTGTTTAATATAATCATTATTAGTGTTGGAATTATATAATATGCCAAAGTGGTTCTTTGTTGTCTGAAAATTTAATTTAAATTATTACATGTCAAATTATTATACTGCTCAATAGAAGCAGGTTGTTTAGCTAAATGATTAGTTGAAATGTCAATTACACTATTATAATTGCACTGCTCAATAGAAGCAGGTTATTTAGCCAAATACTTGGCTGAAATGTCAATTACACTACTATAATTACACTGCTCAATAAAAGCAGATTGTTTAGCCAAATTATTGGCTGAAATGTCAATTACACTACTATAATTACACTGCTCAATAAAAGCAGATTGTTTAGCCAAATTATTGGCTGTGGTATAAATATAAAATGATAGCGACAAGGCTAACACTCTGGTACAATGGTGTGTGAGATAATATTTATGTCTTGTCCTTATATAATTATGTCTAAAAATACTGTTAGTATCAATCACATGAAAGTTATTGTTATTGCTAGACATAGTATGCAAAGCTTAATTTAACGTACATCTGAGGTTGTTTTCCTCCTGTGGCAAACCCTTACAATAGGGAAATGTAAACATTACAATTTTTTTTACTTTAAGTGCGCTTATACTATTATAATATTGTAAAATTAAAGGTAAAATTAAAACCCCTGGGCCACCACTGATTACAATAACTGGTCACTGCCAGTTACTTGGCATTACCAACAGTCCCCTATGTAGAGGCTGCAGCATGTAAGTCGAGCAAACACCAGCTTATGCCAGCCACACCAGTGTTATATCTACGTACAATGACCGAATTAAGAGACTAAGCGAAGAAAACATACGAACAACTAAGGACTACGTGTTTAAATGATTTTTTTTCTCTAATTTGCATACGTAACAATAAAAGTTAAAGCTTAATACTTGATGGATACAAATGAATAAAAATAAGAAACGGAAATTTCAAAGAAATATATAAAATAGGTATAATGATTAAACTTGAAGTACCTACTTATTCAATAAACTATATTTTTACAAAAATATTAATTCGACTTTAAATCCATAAAATAAACCCCTAAAGCAAACGGTTTCATAGGACAAGTAAAGATGGGTAAAAAGTACTGTTGGCATCCAGCAAAGAAACTGTAGCTTAATGTTCCGTCAGTATGTTAATGTTCTGTCAGTATCTTATAGGCATTGGATTTTTTAGTTAACATCTATTAAGTATATTTATTATAATTTATTATAAGTTTAAGTTTATCTGGTACTCTTGCAGATTTTCTAAGCACTGGATTGTCCCTACTGATGTGTTAACATACTAAGGTGCAAAACATAGCAAACGTGCAAATGTTGACATAACATTTTTGTCTTACATATCTACGCGTATGCAGAAAATAGGTTTCTACCAACTACCGCTACAAGAGACGAAGTTACGAAGCATATAATATATAAAATAACAAAACTGATTTAGCAAAGTGAACCTTCGGGTTGATACGAGTAACTGGTGTCTACAGTCAATTAAAGTGAACCTTCGGGTTGATAGGAGTAACTGGTGTCTATACTCAATTAAAGTAAACCTTCTGGTTGATACGAGAAACTGGTGTCTACACTCAATTAAAGTGAACCTTCGGGTTGATACGAGTAACTGGTGTCTACACTCAATTAAAGTGAACCCTCGGGTTGATACGAGTAACTGGTGTCTATACTCAATTAAAGTGAACCTTCGGGTTGATACGAGAAACTGGTGTCTACACTCAATTAAAGTGAACCTTCGGGTTGATACGAGAAACTGGTGTCTACACTCAATTAAAGTGAACCTTCGGGTTGATACGAGTAACTGGTGTCTATACTCAATTAAAGTGAACCTTCGTGTTGATACGAGTAGCTGGTGTCTACACTCAATTAAAGTGAACCTTCGTGTTGATACGAGTAGCTGGTGTCTACACTCAATTAAAGTGAACCTTCGGGTTGATACGAGTAGCTGGTGTATACACTAAATTGAAGTGAACCTTTGGGTTGATACGAGTAACTGGTGTCTACAGTCAATTAATGTGAACCTTCGGGTTGATACGAGTAACTGGTGTCTACACTCAAATAATGCTGCTACATTTTACGACAGGAGAGTAAATAATTAAACAAATTTGGATTTAACACACATTTTTGTGTATATACTACGACTAAAACTAACGTTTTACGACTACGACGTAAACTGAAATTTTGGAAGTTTGTCCAGTGTTTTCATAAAGATTTTTTTACATTATATATTTATCTAATATTATTCAATCATGCACATTATGTTCAGAAGCTTCGAAAGGTGACTTTGCCTTCTCGTTTCAGCACGTGTCGTAAAGACGCCTGAATAGTGATGACACTCGCAAATGGACTGACTAATGTCCAACAAAGCAATAAAAAGTTTCCGATAACTTGGTTATTGCTTTTGTTGCAGGCGTTTGATTTTCGGAACTACGATGAAGGAAATATGATTGTAATGCGGGATCATCAGTTCTCTGATTCGTTTGTAATATGAACGCAAAGTGAAATCATCAGCCCTTAGTTTTTTTTGTAATATGCACGTAAAGCGGAATCATAACTCCTCGGATTTGTTAGTAATATAAACGTAAAGCAAAATTATCTGTCCTCGGATTTGTGTGTAACATGAACGTAAGGCGGAATCGTCAGTTCTCGAATTTGTTAGTAATATGAACGTCAGACGGAATCATCAGCCTTTAGTTTTTTTGTAATATGCTCGTAAAGCGGAATCACCAGTTCTCGGATTTGTTTGTAATTTGTTTTAGTGTTATATTTGTTTGTGACGATTAATTAACTGATTATTTTTAAATTGCAAATTTGTATAGCTCTATTCGCTTCCTGCAGTGCTGAAAATAGAAATAAAGGTACAGGATTAATCTTGCCATACTAAACATAAACTATATACTTGCTCATAAAGAAATGTATAGTTCTGTGATGTTTTTTTTTTTATATACTACTGAGGTGGCAAACAAGCATACGACCCTGATATTGAGTGGTTTACCGTAGCCTATGGATGATTGTTTGTTTTGTTTTGTTTTGTTTTTTTATTAAAATGTGATTGATATATTACTAACCAGTTAAAGTCTACAGATTTAAATAGATTTACAGTAAAAAAAATGTTTAAAAGTACATACCTATAGACTATAAGTATCTACTATAGAACTATCGCTATAGATTTTCACTGACTGGTACTAAATATAATTTTTATTGATGTCATCACAATTATTCTCCATAAAGCACATAAATGTAAATTATGTACTACTAATTAAGGTAAAATTTTAATTTGTTTGTTTATATTCTACGTTGTTCTTACTTGTTTTCAACTTGAGTATTCAAATATTATTTTTTTAATTAATTTTGTAAATAGCGGACTGGCAGGTAATGCAGAAAAACATTCGACAAATTAATATTTTTTAAATATAAAATAAATTAATAGGTATAATATAAATTACATATAATATATATATATATTACCATTCATTTTATATAATTATCAATATGTTACATAATGATTCCTTCCACTCTATTTGTGATTCTGATGTTTCATTTGTTTCCTGTCTCGACTCCTCACACGAGGACCGCTCTACTCTCGGTACTCTTGTTGAGAACAACTTTAAGCAATTTCCTATTTATTTACGTAGTGAGATATCTTTTCGACAGATTACATCTTCGAATTCAGCATACTCGGCTTCGGCTGAGTACATATTTCTTGAAATCACTGTCAAAGGCATTAAACCCCTTCTTGGAGTAGTTAACTGTCCGCCTTCAATTGACTATTTCTCTGATTTCGAGCAGGTCTTAGAATCCATTACTTCTGAATACAGCCATCACATAATTATGGGTGATTTTAACACTGACATGTGCAAGAGTAAATCGCTGCGTTCTAGCCATCTTTTATCAATATTAGACTCTGTCAATTTTGCAAATCTTCCGCTAACACCTACTCATCATAACATTGACACTGATGACACATGGATAGACTTAATCCTTATCTCTTCTGAAGATCACGTTACTTCATATGGACAATTTTTAGCTCCTGGATTTTCTCGGCATGACCTACTATACTTATCCTACAATATTAAGCCTCCAAAGCCTTGTCAGAAGGTCTTATATCTTCGTGCTTTTTCCCGAATGGACGTAGAAAAATTAATGATAGACGCGGCCGAAATAGACTGGACTCCTGTGTTAGTTGCTGATGATATTGACGAGAAAGTTGCGATATTAAATAATTCTGTAACCGCACTTTATGACAAACATGCTCCATTGCACAAAGTTAAATGGAAACACCCTTCAGCACCTTGGATGACTAACGACATTCACATAGCTATGTCCCAAAGAGATCGTGCCTTTCGTAAGTTCAAAAAAGATCGCACTGAAATAAGATGGAGTAATTAAAAGTGGCAAGAAATCGATGTAACTTGATGATACGTACAGCTAAATGTCTATACATACATAGTTATATACATATATAGTTATTACTGATTCCACGCCCAATTCTTTATGGAAGTTTCTACGTTCTATTGGAGCTGGAAAACCAAATGTTAGCTTAGAAAGTTCAACTCCTTTTTCGCTTGATGAGCTAAATAATCATTTTACGTCGGTTCCAAACATGGATACTGACACAAAAACCAAAACTATAGCAGAGATTTTAGCATTGATGTCTCCCACTGTTGAATCATTTAAATTCAATCCTGTTAATCAAGAAGATGTAGTCAAAATAATACATTCCATCAAATCTAGAGCTGTAGGATGCGATGAAATAACTCGTTTTATGATTGTTACAATACTGGAGACTCTTGCGCCTATTATTACTAATTTTTCACTATTTACTGGTAAATTTCCTTCCATTTGGCAAAAAGCTTATGCAATTTCCCTGCCTAAAATTTCCAATCCTACCTCTCCTTGCCACTTTCGGCCAATTTCTATCTTGCCACTTTCGGCCAATTTCTATCTTGCCATTTTTATCAAAAGTGTTGGAGGTGTGCGTGAATCGACAGTTTTCCAGTTTTATCTACAACAACAACATTCTGAATCAATTTCAATCTGGTTTTCGCCCTGGCCATAGCACTAGCTCAGCTCTTCTTAAGGTCACAGAAGATAATAGACTGGCAATGGAAGACACTAAGGTTACTGTATTAGTACTAGTTGACTTTACAAACGCGTTCAACACCGTTGATTATGTTATACTTCTATCTATTCTAACTAACCTTAATATTTGTCCTAATGCTTTAAACTTCATCCTATCTTCATGGCCACCAACAGTCTGTTCGCATAGATCAACATTCCTTTGAATGGCGCAATCTTTCTGCCGGAGTTCCTCATGGAGCAATCCTTTCCCCGCTTTTGTTTTTTTATTTTTATCAGTTTTATAACTTACCTTCTCAGCTGTACTTACCACCTTTATGCCGATGACTTGCAACTTTACGCAAGCACTTATATCGGAAACATTACAGAAGCCATTGATAAAGTTAATTTAAACCTTGGTTACATTTCCTATTGGTCACGCAGATTTGGGGTGACTGTGAATCTGTCCAAATGCCAAGCTATTATCGTAGGTAGCTCAAGGTTACTAAGTAGGATTGACTTAAGTACTGCGTCACAGATATACTATGAAAACACTATAGTACCATTTACCTCTAGCGTAAAAGATCTGGCTCTATATATAGACAATACTTTTAGTTGGCATGATCAAATCGCAGAAGTTAGTCAAAAAGTGTTCAACGCTTTGCGATCGCTTTATCGATTCAAACATTTTCTACCAATAAAAACCAAAATCTTGCTAGTACATACTCTAATCATTCCCATAATTGATTATGCTGATGTTTGTTATTTGGATCTGACCCAAAATCATCTCAATAAACTTGATCGTCTCCTCAAATCTTGTATAAGATTTATTTTCAACTTAAGAAAATTTGACCACATTTCCCAATACCGTACTCAGCTTGGCTGGTTACCTATCCGGGAACGCAGATATGCTAGAATTCTATGTTTTCTTTATACCATTTTAAATAACTCTCAATACGTTTACCTTCACATCGTACTGGTTTTATTTCCAATTCTTTTAATATTTAGGCAGCACTACTCTGGAATGCGCTTCCTAAAAATATAAAGGAAACGCCTTCCCGAAATAAGTTTAAGTATTCGCTATACAAATACTATTTAGGCTCACCTTTATAAATACTTTTCAATGAATCATATGCAGTACCAATAATTATCTATTTACATATTTAAATACGTATTTATGTATGTGTATGTATGTATATTTAAATATATATTTACGTATATATGTATCTGTGTATTAATTTAATTTGTGTATTCAAATCCTATACTGTATGCTACGTTTATGTTAGTAGATAATAACCGTTCCTACTTAAACAACTACCTTAAGCGTTCTGCATGACCCTAAGGTCGACTGGTAGATAATGCCTAAGGCATTAAGTCCTCCTATTGTATTTTATTGCAATAAAGAGTTTAAATAAATAAAAATAAACTAAGATCTACTTTAAAACAAACTATGGTGAGCGTCTTAATTAAAAAGTACAATATTGTCATTAATAGCAGGTAGGTAATAAAAAGTACAATATTGTCATTAATAGCAGGTAGGTATTAAAAAGTACAATATTGTCATTAATAGCAGGTAGGTAATAAAAAGTACAATATTGTCATTAATAGCAGGTAGGTAATAAAAAGTACAATATTGTCATTAATAGCAGGTAGGTTATAAAAAGGAGGCGGCCTATTCACTGAAAATAATAAAAAGCTTTTCCTCAAAAGTAAAATAAAAGCAATTATAGATAAACAAATACAAATTATCTTCTTATTTAACTAAAAAACGTCGACCTTACGGTGAAGCTAATTTTTTGGCCGCTCCCTGAAGTGGTTGGCAAAGACCACAGACTTTAATTTGCTATGATTCTCATAGACTTCTTATGCTTGAGTCACTCGCATTAATGATTTTATAAACGTTCAAGGGTTGAGAGTTTGCTTAACCTTGTCGAGAACTGACTCAATCATGAGATACACGCGATGAGATCTATCTCTTTTGACTCTTGCAATTTTTTTTTTTAAATAAATTTGTTTTATGCGTTTTCTTTAATACTACTTTGATAACCTCCTTAAGCTACGTGAATAAATAATAATACGAGCTAAATGTCTCTGATGCGACTTAAACATTTAATCTGTTAATAATTCAATGCCTAGGGCATAGATAATTTGTACAATTATATATTATATAATTATATATTTGTATAAGCAAATAGTCTTAAAAATGTCGCATCTCCATTATCATTTCCCTTTCGTGAAAGTTTAAGAGCGTAAATGAAATTAATTACGTATTCAAAGCAACAGCACCTGGCCTCATTCTGCGGCGTAATTGAGGGAGCAGGATACAGAACTTTCAATCATCACTTTATACGAATTCAACATCAGTATTCTGTTTGTATCAAGCTTGATTGAGTGCGCTAAAAATTTTCACGTAACTTATCAATTATTTTATTTTATGGTATATAAATAACAATTAATAAATAAACATTCGTATTTCTCGTAAAAGTTTTAAATTTATTCCCGTTTTATTAGCAGTGGGAGAAAAATACGTATGTATGTGAAAATTATACGTAGAGACACAGACACACCTAAAAGGTATTTGTCTTTAATTGGATGTCTAGCTTATTTTTTTACTTAAATATTGCGAGTGTTAAGTTAATTTGAATAGATGAAAATCTCGTCAAAGTTCGTCGCTCGTACTCGGAGTTCAGGCCTGTAGACTTAAATAATTTTGGTGATCGTCTATTTTAGAAGGGAGTAGGTATCTGACTCTGGGTCAGATATTTTCTGTATTAAAGTCAGTTCTCGTAGGTATTTTTGGCAAAAGGCCGTTACTTGTTGTTTAAATAACTTGAATAGTAATTAAGCTTCTATTGTAACACACATTCACAAAATCTGATACACATCTGGACTAAAGTGACTTTATATAGGTCTCATTCGTATTATTTTCTCTAAAATAATAATAATCGTAAAGTTATTGAACATCAAACGCGGTGTTTTTACGAAACCTCATACTTTAATAGTATATAAGGTAGCAGGATAAATTAATACTAGGCAGAAAACATACAGGTTTATTGTGAAAAGCTGTTTTTAGGGATAAGTTTATAAAACATTCAGATAGGCACCTAATATTATAAATTGCTAGTGTATTTTTTTTATCAATGACTAGATATTGCAATGGCCGCTTAGTGATGCTTGAAACTTGCGTCAACTTAATTATAAAATATAATACCAGTAACACTCTTCGAAATAGCACGTGCAACATTACTCACAAAGTTATAAAAAACTAACAAAAAAACTAAAAATTTTTAGGAACTAAAAATCTTTATGAAATTTTTAGGTATCTACCTAAAATTGTGTCAAAAACAAATACCTACTAAGTATGAAATATGTAAGAATATTGAAGACTGAGAAATTACTATACTAATATAAACTATAATTGTTTTATTTTGTCAAGTTGTTGATTTATCTAGAGGTATAAAATTGTTGTAACTTTATTGTAAATCAATAGTACTTAATTTCCAAAACGTACAATTTAAAAAATATTAACTGATTTAATACGTTTTTTCAACTATCAGAATGCCACATTTTAGCTTAATCGTTTACGACGTTCAAAGAAACAAATAAACTTACTGTGATATTTATAATATAAGGAAGGATTTTGCAACGATGATTTACATATATTAATACTTTAATACGTCCTTAACAATACATGTTTACTCAATTTTCATTTTATCATGGTCGCCCTACACCGAATCATTATTGTTGCTGCAAATAAGTTATTCTTCATTACGTCTAAACATGGGCAGCAGTTTTGTTAAACATAGCGTAATGGCGATCCAACTGAACGTTATTCAGCGAGCAACATTCCATAACAAAGCTGTTTTGTAAAACAGCTGATTATACGATCCATTTGCTACATATATATATTACACATACTGTAATAAATGTTCCATTTATTATTGCTATTTGAAACTCTTAATAGTTTAGAAGAGAAGTGCAATAAAATTGTTGTACAACGAGTGACTAATTAGTAATGTTCTTAAGCTAAGCGCCAACACATACAAAGTTTATGCTATAACAAATAAATTTATAAGTGGTTCTCGTTACTTTATTATCAGATCATGAATATCAAGAGAGTTGCAATGATGTGGCCAGGGGAATGATTTAATGGTGTGTTTTTATGTTCCTTGTGAAAAGGTCGTTCAATAAATAGGTTAATAAATTTAGGCTCAACTGCTTTTTTATGTTTATTTATACTTTATGGATGGAACAAATATTAGAAATATATATTTTTTTTTGAAACGGCTATAAAATTCCATCAAGAATTTAAAATACTTACCATAAATACCTTAAGAAACTATGATTCTAACTTAATATTATAAAAAGTTATGACCTTTCAAACCCGTAATTTCGTACCAATTAGCTAACAGACCTTTGAACAAACTAATAGTACAGATACTTCAATTTGGTATTTAGAATCTTGGTATTTGGCTTAAAGGAAGGTCAATGTATACGGATAAATATTTTTTTTATTTCCTTTCTTGTTCGTATTTCACATAAGAACTACCGCTTTTAATTTTTTAACTGTGCGTTCATTAGTTTTCGGTTTAATAAGCATGCTCAAAACAACGCACCTCAAAACACATGCCACTTACTAGCAAAATACCTGCCGCTGTAGTACAATGGAAAACTAACTGCCAGCACAGAACTAAATAAAATTATCTTACTGCAACGCAATGCTTCCAAAGTATTCTGTCCATACAAGGGAAAAAAAGAAGAAATAAAACGGTTTAGGTCCGTAATTGAAAGACAGAAAAAAGTAACCTTGGAGCAAGTTATGGGTTGTTAGTATTGCAAGAAGAAGAAATGGAATCGTTTTATTTATCTCCGGGCAGGAATTCGCACAAACGCACAATGCCATAAAGAGCGCGTTCGTTTTGGGATGCAGAATCATTATTTTCATTACTTTTGTCAACTGTCATTCGTTCATTTAGCATTAGTATCAAAAATATCAAAATTTTGGTATCATCTGTGGCAAACTGTCATGCGTTCGTTTACGATAATTTTGTTATTTTTGTCACTTTTGCCACCGAAAAATGAAACTTTAGACCCATGTCTGGAGGTGGGGTTTTTGTGTTAATCTGTCAAACTGCCTATACATATTCATTGTAGTGTGTGTACGTCAAGCGTTCGTTTTGCAAGTTTTGTAACCAAAAATTTTGTTAATAACGTTTCAAAGCTACACGAACGGTAGGTGTCGGTGGCAAAACTGCCGTTCTCAAAAGTAAACGCGCCCAAAATGATTTGTACAACTGTGATCGACTGTTCGATACTTGCAAACTGTTCACTTCACTTGCTTAAACCATTCCCCTTTCCGCCCCCGCCCGTTTGATTTTTAAGTAAGCAAATTTAAGCATGCTCCATATTAGCAATATCTTCGACATGTGGCATGTGTATGCCACTAGGTAGCAATTGCTGAATAGTGGTATGCTTTTGTCCCAAATAGGCTATTTGGGATCACTCACCCCCATGTCTCACAGCGCACGTCTACGATGGCCAACTGTATGCATAAAATGAATGTTTAAGCTGTGTTTTGTAGTCCGGAAATGAAAATTAATTTTATTCTCATATGTTACATAACGTAAAAAAATTAAAGGAAACTTGTTTTTTTGCCCCCCGTTGCGTTGTCAAGTGGCATTGAGTGTGAGCTGGCTGACACATTATTAGAGGTCGATAGCTATCGTTTCGACTTATTCAAGTTGAAGTTAGAATCTACTATGAAAATTCTCGATATACTATATTTTACACCAATATAGATGTATAAATAAAGTAGGAGTAGGAGTATAAATACCTGATGTTTCTATTAGTTTTGTTGCATTTATTAAAGCATAAAGCTTTAATTAATATGTATATTTCACAAAATATTAATTTTAAAAGTCAATATAAGAACAAACCTATGATTATTAAACCTACTACAGTGCCTTGTTAATAAATCTCTTTCAAATTACACCTTGAACATAAATACCCAGAGCTCACTACCCTGCACTGTTTTCACCATTACCATACATCACCCAACCACTATTATACCAGGGTACATTCGTCATTCACCTGTCACGTCCGTACCACACACGAAACTACGTACTCGTATCTAGGATTGCTCTCATTGCTGCAGCGTTTAGTGGCGATTGTTAGGTTATTGGACAAATTAAAATGTGAAAACTTATAGCGTTTTTCAAGTTAACATTGCAATTCAAGATGTAACGAAGGTGTAAATAAATATTTGTTTAACGCAGTGCTCATGTTGCTCTTAGTTGTATAATGCATCTTATTAAATACAAGTACGTTTTACTCAAAATGGTTGCACTAGTGTATTACCCTAACATTTTTTTGTAAGTTAAACAAAATATATCTCGTGGCTTTGCTGGCGCTTCCGTTATCTTTGAAATTTCTGAGAAAAACTCCTTCCCATTTTCAAATAACTGTTGTAAAATGTAAAAATATTTACCGGCGTTAAATTAGCTTATAATTATTGTACATAATATATTATTAAACGGTTACTATATTTGTCAGAAGCTCCATCAACGTTACATAATATGTTAGAAACAAGTAAACAAACATTAATTTTGTAAATTAAGGGTGCGTTTCCTCATTTATTTTAGCCAGGTGGTTAACAAAAACTATTTCCTGTAGCACTAGTTGGTAAATGTTAGTGATTTTCATCTCAGCTTTAGAGGATACGCAGCTGCTCTAAATCACTGCTGATCCTGGATTACGAGGACGAGGGGTCAGTTCTACTCGGTTGACACACGTCACTAAACTAAGACACGATCCGGTTTTTTACGTGTTTGATATAAAGGTATTTGGTATATTTAATATTTAATTTTGACGTTTTTTACATAATGCTATAAAGTTTGATATTTTGGTGAGATTTAGCTGTGATAATAAATAATGTTGGTAATAAAAGCTATAAAATAAATGATACCTACATCTACTCTCGTTACTGAATACAATATCATGTGAGGCCTTGTGAAACGTGACAGCTTCAAAAGACCGTGTCGTTTCTCAGTAAGGGAGTAAAGCAAAAGATTTGTTTTGATTAATATTCTTGTTTGTAATATCCACTACTGCTTACTTTTAATAAAGTTATTTACTCTGAATTATCAACTACCTACTCATATAATATTAGGTATCTGTATTTTTACTTAAATCAATATCTTAAATTAATACCTTAATTGATCCTGTGTATAGTCATAGTAATAAGTGCTGATACGGGGCAGCGTATTTTTTTTTTTTTTGATAACAATATTAAAATATTTTTAAATATTTTTTTTTTGGACATTACACACAGCGCAGTCTAGCCCCAAAGTAAGCAAAGCTTGTGTTATGGGTACCAGACAACGGATACAAATACATAAATATTACTTTTTTTTTTGTAAATACATACATATAATACATAATTACACCCAGACTCAAGACAAACACAAATGTTTATATTATGACATAAATGTTTGTCCAGTGCGGGAATCGAACCCACACCCTCTGCACGACAGCTGGCCACACTACCAACTAGGCTGCGAAGGCGTCTTATTATAGTATTATTTGTTACACTTATGGTATGTTTTAATACCGAATGCATTTTATCCACACTAATATTATAAAGAGGAAAGATTTGATTGTTTGTTTGATTGTATTGAATAGGCTCTGAAACTACTGGACCGATTCGAAAAATTCTTTTACTATTAGAAGCCGACATTATCTCTGATGAACATAGGCTACTTTTTACCATGGGAAAATGTTTCATTCCTACGGGAAAACGGGTAATAGGACAACGGGTAGTAAGAATTTTCCTTCCGTACTTATCTTTTCCACATAACTTCTAAACGGCTGAACCGATTGGGTTGAAATTTTATGTGGGTATTTCGATGATTTCCTGGATGATTTAAAAATACAATTGGACTGGGTAGGTGCTGCTGTCGGTATGTCAACTACTAAACGGCTTGACCGATTGGGTTTAATATTTGTATTTGTATTTCCATGGTTTCACAGACACGAATGATCTGTGCCATTAAAAATTAAATTAAAGATTTGATTGTTTGCTTTATTCTATAATTGAGGAGTTGCTGTAAGAACCTACGCCGATAACGAAATTTAGGGCGGGCGAAGCCGCTAGCAGAAACTAGTTTCTAATAAAATTATTCTCTTCGTGGCCAAAGCATTTAAGGGCTCAGTTATGAGTTCTTATCGCATTATACAAATAATACGAAAAATACATTTTGCATAATTATTAAACACATAATAAATTTTTACAAAAATGTTTTTGATGTGCATTTAAAGCATACTGAGTAGGTGGTAGTATATAACTAACTTCCATAGCTACTAGTAGGGATCAATATTTTGACACAAAATTAAAACCGAGTTTTTATTTATTTTAAAGTACTCTGCGGTTATATTCGCAGAAAACCCTATTCCCTAGGAAGTTGCGATTAGGATGTAAGTATTGTTTGTCTTTCTCTGTCTCCACAGCAATTTCGGTGCCAGAAAGCAAACCAATTGTATGCACTGTTACAACGTGCTAAAAAGTATATTAAATTTAAATATTATTTCCGTGGAAACTCTCAATCAGGATGGAAAGTATTTTATATTCTTTTAAGTCCCTCTAGCTACACAACTTGATTTAGGTATAATTTTATATTTAAAACTAAAAAAAATATATAGCCTATGATACTTAGGCATAGCAGCCTTTTGAAATTGTTATTTCAAATTTATGTAAAAATAAACTCCAATCACGTACATTAGACCTGAGCATTAGACATAATTGTTTGTTTTGTTACTATTAGTCAATGCATTTTAGAATCTGTTACAGAGATTAACCTTACATACAAAAATCGTGCAAAGAAATGTTACCTTCCAAAATATTAGTACGGATTAGATACACGTCATAAAAAATTAAGATATTTTTTTTTTATTTATTTATTTATATGCCAGAAAGTTCGTAGTGATTATACTCAGCTATTGGTATAGGTAGGTAAGTATATTCACTGCGAATTTACGTGGTGGTTGGGTGATGTATGGTAATGGTGAAAACAGTGCAGGGTAGTGAGCTCTGGGTATTTATGTGTTAGGTTTAATTTGAATAAGATTTATTAACAAGGCACTGTAGTAGGTTCATTATTTATAGGTTTGTTTCTATATTAACTTTTAAAAAAGTATGATGTAAATATATAGCATATAGATAAAACTTTATTAAGTGCAAGAAACTAGTACCACTACTAGCTATTTATAGCATATTTATATATTATAGTATATTTAGTTGACGTGACACCGATTGCTTTCTTACTGCTTTTATAAGATTTAATATCACATAATAGTTGATTTAAAAAAAAAATTGTTTACAAAGCCCCTTTGGGCTCTTAGCGCTTATTACAAAAATTCTTACTAATCCAATTCATTCCAGCCGTTTTCGAAGGTCTTATTAGTTCAATCTAGCGAGAGAAAATCTTGCCACTCGTGGTCTTAAAACTAGGTCTCAAAAGGTGAGATGTATGACAACACTGAGAAAGTGACACTCGAGTAAACTTCCTGCAATAAAAAAATCCTAATGTCAAATTTGTTTTGGTCGCTACTGCTCGTATCAACTTAATCAAAAACGGCCATATGTTTGGCCATACTTGTGTAAGAGATAAAAAGAAAGTACTGTAAAAACAAATGTAGTCTTTCAAGTTACCTTTACCTTTTTGCACTTTGTTTCAATAATGTAAGAAGCTGTTCTGCATTTTTGTAAGTTATTGAATGTAACAATTTTAAGTTTGAATCTTACAAAAAGACCATAAAAAGTTGAACAAACTTTGTAAATTTAGAAACTTTAATCAAATATACGACTTTGTCTGTTCTTCCTGTATCCGAATGTTAATCTATATCTGTGCGTCTATCTGTTTGTCAAATATAAGGGTCCCGTAGTCGCATGGCAAAAACGAATTTCGTCATATCCATCCGCTCTTCCATTTGGGAGATTTAGGGTAAAAAACGTTAGCCATTATGCAGTTTCGTCATATCTGTAGGTCGGTTCATAGGCATTAGGTATGTATATAACTACTGACGTAGACAAAGGTTCAAAGTTGGTAATTTGAACGCTTATAGTTTCGTCATGTAGTTTTGATCATTTGATTTTACGATTTCGTAGATACCGAACCCTACGAGGTAAAAACCGAACCCTACGAGGGTTCCTATCCTTTCGTTCTTATGTTTTGTTAATAACTCTGCTTATTTTAAGTCGGTTTATAGGTAGGTAATATTTTTGATATAAAGTAGTATTATAAATTACTGAAAGTTTTTGTAACTCGCTAAAAACTGTTATACTACACAACGTACGTAATCCCAGCTCAAGTGTGTGAAATAATGTGATAAGTAAAAAAAAAACAAACTCCCTTTCCAAACAAGTGGAACAAGAACAATTGAAAACATTGAAACAATATGTAGGTAAATGGCTAAAGTTTCCTTTTATGATGAATCCCACAAATTATACTAAAAACTGGTTGCCTGTAAAGTCGGTATACGGGCGAAAGTTTTACGTGACAACTTGTGCCTTTCACTTTTTATGTCTGTCTCTCTCGCTCTTAGGCGGGCTAACCATGCCGCGTGCCTCTCACTCGCTCTCATTGTGAGCGCATAACGTGAGCGGAGCGTAACGCAGTTTCTTGAAGTGTCACCCGGCAAACCAATTTATAAGACGTTGTCACGTCAAAATACAAAAGTGATTAAATGTTTTTGTTTGTTTGTTTGTTCACGTCGCAACGAAGCATTCTATTAAGCTAAAAGGCATGAAGATAATCAAAGATAGGAAGAAGGACAGACCATTAATTCCAGGAAAATATTCAAAAATTCTCGCAGAAACATCTATAACTAAATTCCACGTGAAGGACAATAGCTACAGCTATAGCTTCCTTTAGCAAAATTTCTTACTAAAATTAACGAGTTGCCTTAGAAATGGTAACCGTTTTAAGCTCCGGCGGAGCCGCTGGCTAAAGCTAAGCTGTATAACATTTTAAAAATAAACTACTCGACATGTCCTACCGCATCTACGAAGATCGTAGTAGATTGTAGCAACCCTGTTTGTAGCAGCTTGTAAAACTTCTGTAACGCTCTTAACACTTCTGTATAGCTCTCAATCCCTTCATAAAGCTAGTAACACTTCTGTATAGCTCAATTAACTATTGTGTAACTCGTGGCACTTCTGTATAGCTCGTAACACTTCTGTATAGCTCGTAACACTTCTGTAATGCTCCTAATAATTCTGTATAGCTCTTAAGACTTCTGTATACCTCGTTAAACTATTGTTTAACTCGTAGCACTTCTGTATAGCTCATTACACTTCTGTAACGCTCTTAACACTTCTGTAAAGCTCTCAACACTTCCGTATAGCTAGTAACACTTCTGTGTAAGTTGTTTCTAATAGTACGTTTCGCATATTAAAATAAAATTATTTCACTAACCATATTTGAGAAATAGTTTTTTATTCAAACACTGTTTGTTTTACTTTATGTCTATACACTTACGGCTGTGACTGTTATACTTAATTATTATGTCAGTTGTGATGTTAATTTCGTGTTCTGCCCATCGGGAATCAAAAAGATTGACCAACACTTCGATCAAAGTCAACCTGTGATCGATGAACTTAATTACATAGCTGTCTCTGAATCTTTGCATTAACGGGAGGGATAAATGATAGAGCTGTCAATCTCGTAACGCATTTATTTTTACCCGACTGGGAAAGAGGCCAAACGCCTGGACCAAATTGATCCCCCGAATGTTATAGAATACACAAAATTAGTAAAAAGAAACAATATGGCATTAGTATATTCAAGCACAACACTCAATTTAATTTTGTTTTTGTTATTTGCTCTAACCGTGTCATGCTTGGCATCAAAATAAAGAGCTCGAAAAGGCTGTGCCGAAGGTATATAACACGTACAGTAAAATAGTCAAGTACGAGTTGGAAATTCAAAAAAAACCTAGTTTAGAAAATAATTGAACTATAGATTGATATATCTACCGTATTTTGTATTATAAAAAAAAAACACTTTAGAACCGATGTCACGTTGAGCTAAGGTGAATTATATTAATAAAAAGTTGAGGTAAGTAATAATGACTATATCGAATTAGCAGGGTCGGGGTTCTTTACTCTGACTACCAATGGTCTTCAAATTGCATCGCGGATTGTCTACTTAAGTGTAGAATGATAGGCTTCCCTGCGGGTCGAAGTTCACCAAGGCGGCGGCAGCAGGGTAAGATAGAAGTCGCCTGCCGGTAGACTGCAGGCGTCAAGAGGGAGTTCTAGTGGTTGTATTCACCGGCTTCGTTAGAAGTGTTGAAAAAAACCCTGGAATCAGTATTTTGGCCATTTAGTCCAATGTCCAGTTTTTCACCATGACTGCAACATGATGATCCTTTCGACTGAAAGCAGGAATGAAGCGTCTACTTGCAGAAGCTAGACTTTGTGCTCTAATTAGTAATCGAGATGAGGCAGTCAAGGTTTATGGCAAACAAGCAGAAGGACTACAGGAGAAGTTTCAAGAACTTAAAGATTAATCTTAATTTAGCTAATAGCAATGCAAAACAAATAATGAAAGGGATGATAAAAGATGAATTAAATACTTTTTATACTAGGTACTTTAATTACATAATAGTTTAAAAATCAAATCTACGTTTAAACTCACTTTTCTAAAGTATGTTGTGTCACTTTGCACGGTTAGAGGTCATGGCAATGCCATGTCAAAACAACACGAGGCTAGTCACATTTACAACTATGAAAATATAGCTAATCACACTTATAATATAATTAAACAACTTACCCTATAGTTTTGGGGTTTTTCACTAGTAAGTATTTAGAACTACTTTTAGAAGAAATTTAGTATAAGGTAGAAAATCTTATCTTTAATACAAAATGTAAGTCGCATATCTTGCCGATAGCTGGTAAGGTGTGAGTGTGCTCGAGGAAGCTAGGCCGAGCGGCGCGAGCACGAAACTCGCCAAACCGGTTCAGAGGTAGCCGGGCGATGACGATTAGGTGATTAGATATCTACTAATAGAATTTATTTATTTGTCCTTTATAAGTTTTAAAAGATTTATTCTATGTTTAATGTGTATTATTTATTTACTAGTGAGTATTATTAAATTTATCTTTGTATTTTAGCATAAATTGTTATATTGTTTAGATATAGAAAATATAAACTAGATTTAAGTGTTAAAAACTAATTAGCTTAAGTTTTAATATTATTAAGGGTTTATAATTAAATTTATTAAGTTTTATTTCTATGAAATATTTTATTTTTCCGAAGTTTTAACGTAAGCGTTACACCGAAATGGTCGCGTACAGTGCGGTTTCAGAGAAACTTTCTCCCGCGAACGCTTGGGTTGTTTGGTGAGCTTGTTTGCCACCTTAGTGGTATAAAAAAAAAGAAAAAGCTAGAAGATTCTGTTCTGAAAATCCTCTGAATTTATAGTACGTTGCATACCTATTAAGGGGGTTAGGAGAAATTTACTAACGACAGGCTATGCAGAAGCCTAAGGCCGTAGGCTATTGGCTCTAATGACTCGAGTTTGTAATTTTTGTACCAATCGTGTTACACACAATGTTTTTCATCACATTTGCGAGTAAATAAATAAAAATATAAGGTGAATAAACGTACATAAGTTAAAAATTACTTTACAATTTTAAAAAATACCATAAAGGTTTTTCAAGTTACCTTAGTGTGTAAATGTTTATCGTCAGGAGCTTCATTATTAATTTTTTCTATATTTTCTCCCGTAAATAGGTACCTTCGATTTTCACTTACATACCCATCTGATTTGCATTTCAAAAACGCTGTTAATTTTATATAATGTTCAATATTGATCGAATTTTTAGACTTGAGAATGCTCTTCAACATAGAGTAAATTGCCCATAGGGAAGGTGGTTTGTATTTTCGGCAATTTCCCCAAAGTAAGCTAGTAGGATATTCTCTGAAAAGGAACTCTTTTTCTTCTCGTTTTTCTCTAGGTAATAAAACTGGCGAATGCGGTTAAGTACCTACTTGTCTTGTTCAGTGACATTATGAATCATATCGCCGATCGAAGCATTTTTTTTTAAACCAATGATTGAGTTTCTTATGTTTAAAAAACATAACATTCAAAATTCAAACATTTATGAGCAGAGCTTTCAATAAGCCCTATAGTATGCCCTATGTAGTACAGCCGTTACTTGTAGTAACGACAACAGGAACTCGCTACAAATCAAATTATAATTTTCATATCAAGCGACCTGCATATTTAGAGGTATATTCTTTAAACAGGCTTTAAAGTTAGCTAGTAAACCCAGTATTACTTGAGGTTTTCTAAAGTGTACGTTTGAAGGTAACGAAGTGTCGAAACGTGCCATGACAATGGTCGGTCAGATTTGGGTCTATTGCATATACATAAGCATAGTAGTAGCAAAACTTTATAGGTGTGAAGTATATAATTAGATAGTGATTAAAAAAAAATTTATTATGAATAAGAAGTGACAAAAAAAACCGAAAAGCAGCTATTTACGTAAAATAAACTTAATGAATTAAATTCTGAGAAGATTTGGATCGAAAATAACATAGATTGGTTCAAAAATGAAAAATTAAACTACCACAAAGTTATCTTTTGGAAATATCAACGAGAAAAGTGTGTATTTTGATTGAGAAAAACAAACCTCTGGGAATTCTGAAACGTTAATCAAACATGTGCTGTGACTGTGCAATTACTACGATTTAACATTATTTATTGTATGTGTGGCGGACATAACAGATAAATAAATAAATAAAATAAAATAAAAATAAAAATGCCTTTATTTGACCCATATATAGCATCATGCAATAATTATTTTCTACTTGTTTACTAGTAATTATAATGCAGTATATTAGTAACATAATTATAAAGTATCCTTAATTGTAAGTCCTAGCAGTGACATATTTAATAAGAATTTCAAGGTAAGTGTGAACATATTAATTAAAAGTAAGTTAAATTAAAGTAGCTTAAATTAAATGATTACATAGAACGTTTTCTTTTAATATTTATAAGTCTATTCCAATATAGTTATTGGGACCCCCTTTGGGGTAAAGGCCTCCTCCAACTGTAGCCACGTCTCTCTGTCCTGTGCGGCGCGCAGCCAGGCGGCGCCAGCGACGGCGCGGATGTTGTAGCCGTCTCCTGGCCCTTGCCCCACAGTTACTCTTTTCGTCCATCTATAGTCGCCGTAGCGCGCAATATGTCCGGCCCACCTCCACTTCAATCTTCTAACATGTTCTACAGCGTCTTTTATTTTTGTTTTCTTTCTGATATTTTCATTTCTTTCTCAGTCTCTCAATTGCTCTCTGACAAATGGAATTTTTTTAGCATTGTTTTTCGCTAACGACCATGTTTGACAATCATAAGTAAGTAAGTGTCGGTAAAATACAGAAATCCATAAGTTTCCTCTTTAGTGGGATCGGCATTTTAGATTTAAATATGTGTTTTAATGACCAATAGCGTTTCCAACTCATTGCGATACGTCTGTCGATTTCTTCTTTGTCTATCTGGTTAAAAGAAACAAGTTTTCCCAAATAAGTTTTTACGTTTTCAATCAGCCATGATTTATTTATTCTCATGCCGTTTTGCTCCCACCCAATATTATGAAGAATAAGTTCTAGGACGGCGATGAAGATTTTTGAAGACATTGGATCTCCTTCTCGTACTCCTCTTTGAATATAAAAATAAGAGCCTTTCTTATCTAATTTTACTATACTTTTGCAATTATCATATATGTTCAATATAATTTCTATGTATACATCATCAATATCATGGTGTTTTAGTGCTCTAACAATTGAATTATGAGAAATAGAGTCCAATGCCTTTTTGTAATCGACAAAAGCCATATATAAAGGAGTGCTGTACTCCTTTTATTTCTCTATTACTTGGCATATTGTCGAATACCCAGGTCTAAATCCCGCCTGCTTGACCGGTTGTAGAGCATCAATTTTTGGTCCGATTCTTGATAATATGCATTGTGCTAAAAGTTTGTAGAGGCTGACAGCAGGCATGCTTATGTTTCCACTACCTACAGATATGCACCCCTCCATATTGCCCGTTTCTGACTGCCATTATTTAGAGCCAATTTTGACAGATCTCGGAAACTTCAAGGGAGGATGGGAACGTAATCGTCTTCGGTCAAGATACTCGTATAATAAGATACTTCACAAGGTAAGTTCGTTTGATTCTTAATTTTACTTCGTATCTCTCCCGAAGACGATTACAGTTTACATATAGATGTTTAGAGCGTTGAAAAATTTTTTAGATGAAATTGATCAACATATAAATATTTTATCTGATCTTGTCTATATTATTATGTTTTAGATGAACTTAAAATAAATATAGCTGCAACATGTAGTGTGCAGGTTTTTTGTTAGCTGTTTCCATGAGTTGTAATGGTACCTCAGCATGGGATCTGATTTGTAATAAATAACGGCACTAATTTTTAGGTAAGTGGGTAGTCGAACATAAATATTTCACCACACACATAAGTCGGGATATTGATTTTGAGTTATCATAACCATCCTCCCATGGTAAACGTCGGGATATTTCAATAATGGTCTTAATTTATGACAAAATTTAGGTATCCAACATGGTGTCTATTTTATGACAAAATCTACATACGCTTTACGTCGGGATATTGCAATGATTAAAAAAAATTAGGTTTACGCACTCAATATCGGTACTTCGAGACATTCCAAGGATTTGTTTTATGACAAAATGTATAAGTAGGTAAGTATCCACACGCGTTATTACGCGCCGGGATAATTTAATTTAGATGTGCACGTATCTTGCACATTGATCAAGAAATAATGGTTCGTTTTATTGCTACATTATAATAATGTCTTAGTTAAATTTGCTCCAACAATATTCCATGTCCAATAAATTGAAGACGGTAGATGTAAACTAATTAATTGATCATTTGATGGAGTTATTTGGTCCTTTACTATTTGTTTCTAAGAAATCGCTTTAAAACTCACCTTAAGGTTTTAGATAAATGTCTACATTATTATCTGAATGCGCGGTAGAACAACGTGTGCGTAGATGACAAAATTCCTTTTCGTTTTTCAAGTTTTTAAACTTTTCTCATTGTCACTATTCCTAATCCGTAACGCCTTTCCTTTTATGACTATTAAATACTTATATTAAAATTATCTTTGAAGATGAACAAATTGACGAGTGCGTTGGACAGCACAAAAAAACGTAATGACAGTCAGAAACGGGCAATATGGAGGGGTGCATATCTGAAGGTAGTGGAAACTACCTGCTATGTAAATTTTAATTTATATAAGCATTTTTATAGCTTTAAACGTGTTATTAGGACAGCATAATGCGTACTGCTGCATGTAAACTGTAATTGAAGTATAATAATATTTACAGAAACGTAGTTGAATAGCGCGATCTTTGACTCATTAATAATGAATAATTAGATAATGGGTAAACAGTGTTTAAAAGAGACCGTGAATCTAGTGGATTTCACCAAAACAATAATGGTGGTGGTCTTAATTACGGTTAGTAATCACCTTAACAGTAAATGTTTACACAGCAACAAATTAAAGTGCGAAGATCTTTGGGTGCGTGTGGAGTTTGCGAACGACTCTAATTGTATATATAAATTTTTGAATGTACTAATTTTGACATTTTGTTTTCAAAATCTGTACACCTTAATTGTAATTATCGTAGTCGCCTTTTTATATTAACTATGTTATAATAAATTGTTAAATAATTTTACTTTTAAGCTAGGGCATGTTGTCTTCACCTAACATTATAGCGTCACTTACCTAGTTTAAATATTCTATTCTACGTAAAATATTGTTTTAGTGTACGCTATGTTGGTAATCGACTAAATAAATAAAGTAATAAATTACGAAGATAACTATGATTATTTTTTGAAAAGTTCTACAAAAATTTAATTGAATTAGGAATTCTACCTTTAGGTTTTCCCCCCACGTATTTACGAAGAAACGATTTTCTACAAAGGTAACAAGTTCGAGTAAATCGCCGACCACTTCTTATTTTGGTACTGAGAGAAAGGTTAACAGAGATATGCTTCAAAAATATATTGAAATCCATACTGAAGTTATTGATTTTTAAATAATTTTACACAAAAATTAAAACCTTAAATGCGATATGGTCCCGTTTATCAAAGTTACGCAGCATATTTTTAAAATTAAGCATCAAATTGCTCAAACTATTTTTTTTTTTTGATAAACTTATTTTCCCTAATATGTGTTTTACTTTCCCAGACATAAATAAAATCTTGAATACAACTGTCACGAAATGAAGGTAATTTTAATATGAGCACTGTTTTTGGGGTCCCGTAGCCAAATGGCAAAAAAACGGAACTCTTATGGATTCGTCATGTCTGTCTGTCTGTCTGTCCGTCCGTACTTCACAGCCGCTTTTTTCCGAAACTATAAGAACTATTCTGTTCAAACTTGGTAAGTAGATGTATTCTGTAAACCGCATTAAGATTTTCACACAAAAATAGAAAAAAAAAAAAAATTTTGGGGGTGCCCATACTTTAATCTGAAACTCAAAATACGTATTTCTATTAATAGGTGCTCAAATTTTTTTTCTAAACTGAATAGTTTGCGCGAGAGACACTTCCAAAGTGGTAAAATGTGTCCCCCCCCCGCTGTAACTTCTAAAATAAAAGAATGATAAAACTAAAATAATATATGATGTACATTACCGTGCAAACTTCCACCGAAAATTGGTTTAAACGAGATCTAGTAAGTAGTTTTATTTGAAATCGTAAACCGCAATTCACCTTTCATTCAATCAACTCAATTATAAAAATATAATAAAGCATTTAAATTTTATAGATAATGTTACGGAACCCTTCATGCGCGAGTCCGATTCTCACTTGGCCGATTTTCGTTACTCGAATTAAATCTATTATTAAAATATACAGTGTCAACAAATAGTACAAAATCCTTCAACTTATATAAAGAATAAACTATATTTTTTTTTTTTAAAATTGATTTGTGTTGCTCTTCGAAGAACAACGGTTGGGCTAGAATTAATAATAAATAATAAATATTTTTGGACATACACACAGCGCCGTCTGGCCCTAAAGTAAGCAAAGCTTGTGTTATGGGAACCAGATAACAGATACATATACATATATATTACTTTTTTTTGGTAAATACATACATATTAAACATATATACACCCAGACTCAAGACAAACACAAATGTTTTTTTTTCTATCACATAAATGTTTGTCCAATGCGGGAATCGAACCCACACCCTCTGCGCAGCAGTCAGCCACTCTACCAACCAGGCTGCGAGGGAGTCAAATTGTAACATTTTATATATATAATTTAAGACATTACGTTAATTTTGAATTTCGAGTAAAATTATATGAACATCAGGTAATAAAACTTAAAAACTCAGCTATTAGTGATTATGGAATATACCTCAAAAAAATTACATGATTTTTACATATTAAATTATTAGAATTTGCATCTCCAAAATAAAACAATTTTATGGTCAAAGATTGATACAGTTGTCATTCTAAAATCACATATTCTATTTGTTTTATCATATTCAGTAAATCATTTGGTTCTTTTAGATAGTCGCTTTCCATACTACACGTTAAACGCCCGCGACGCAAACCGTTGTCCTTTATGAGATACCAGTCGATCGTGCCTTTAAAATAATAACATTTATTATACCTAATAATTACAAAATAACTAGTCGATTAAATTTATAACATGAATAGTCAGTACCTTAGCCATAATATTCTTTCTGTAAGTCCGGCAGTAACCGAAGCTATCAGCGCTCGGCCACTCGCCGCACCGCCGCCGTAAAGAGGTGAAATGAGGTAAGCTGTCCATTCGACCGTTAAGGAACTATAGACGGATAATGTTCGCTTCGTGCCAGAATAGTTATATTATTTTCTTTTTCCCATAGCTTCATACTAACAGCTTAAAGTCTACTGTTATGAAGGGTATATAAAATCAATGTACTCGTATTTATATACATATATGAAATCTCTGTTATGGAAGTGAAATAATATGCATGTTTCTATTTTTTATTTACGATTAAATGCACCTAACAAAAGAAATTAGTATCAGTATTTAATGAAACATACATTTAGGTATATTTTAAATGACTAGTTGTACTATTGCTACTCACAAATAGTAGATTGACGCACCGAATACAGAGTGTCTTCTTGTTGCATCGAGTGTTAGATTAGAACCCGAGGGCTAATGAGGGCTCTCAAAACACGAGACTTGCAATAAGTCATGCAAAGCGAGGCCCTTAAACTGTTTTCACGATAAAAGTTGGTGATATAAATAAAGAACTTGACTCATTTAGTCTTGTTTTTTGAGTTTCAATATATTTCGCATAAGAACCTTTTATAGAATACCTTACAGACCAAACTTTTTCTAGATTTAATGTTGTTTCTGAAAACTTTATCATGAACTGGGGGCTTATTGGGAAAAGTCTGGAGTTCTTGCGTCTTGAGTTCTCGGGGGCAAAATGTATGGAAGAATATCTCGCCTCTCGACTCTTACATTATTTTATTATTTATTCTGCGATAACATTCCGCAATATAAAAGGTAACGAATTTCTCGTGATATCGCCTAATCGAAGTCTCGAGCAAGTAACTAGTTCTAGTTCCTACTAAATCTAAATAATCGGTATTATGAACGTACCTTTTCGGTACTTTTAGAACGCAATGTTTTTCCATTGCATGTCACGTGACACTTGTTGTCACGAATTCATGCGAGAGTAAAAAGTGTGCCGAGATGCAAATTTTCTACAGAATAGTCATATGTTATTGAGTTTTATATTTTAAAACGGTGTAAAATGTTATAAATGAACTACCTACCTATATTTGTGACTAAAAAGGCAAGTTCGTACCTTCAGAAACTTAATGGATGAAAAATCTGACAACTAAAACTTTTGTTAATCAATTTGTCGGTGGTGGCCGAGGGGTTTAAAATTCACTTCACGTCCCAAGTGGCGGAGGTTCGAACCCCGGGGTCGGCTTGTACCAATGAGCCTTTTCTTATTTTCTAAAGTACACTGATTTATTTATTCACACAACTGACTTTTCGGTGAAGAAAAACATCGTGAGGAAACCTGCATACGTGAAAAAAAAACAAGACGTATGTGAAGTCCAGAATCCGCATTGTCCCGCGTGTGGACTATGGCCCAAATTACCCTCGCCTACTCTATGAAGGCTGGCAAGGTAAGGTATTGTGATTAAGGGTAAGAATAACTACGCAGGGTATATAAAGAATGAATGTAAAATATAGTTTACCTTCCTTTAGCAAATTGTAAGTAATATTTTTTTTACATAACAGTAATTAACCTAACCTAAAACATGAAACGCAGTTTTAATAACCTATTCCTTACTTTTGTTACAGTTTGTGATGATAACCTGTGAATGAAAATATTTTAGGTATGTGATGTCCATCGAGCATTTTAGAAAAGCTGCTTATATGCTACACTTCCACAAAGATTCATTAACAACATTCATAAGCAACCTGTGTTCCACAGATGGTTAGTAGTTTTATTTGCTAATTTCTTTATTTCTATTAACTCATAATCAGTGATCATACTGATGCTAAGCCAGTTCCTGACATTGTTTCAAACTTTTGTCCACATGAATAAGGACTGAGTAGGTATTAATAATCTCAAATAAATAATCAAATACCCGCCTTACTACCTAAGTTTCCAAATATGTGTAGCAATTGTTTGAAGCGATGTCGACCATCAGCATATTAGAATAGATAGTGGCAAAGGTGAGCATGTTATCTCTTAAAGAACTATGACATCAGCTTTGAGGCTACTCTTGTTAAGTTAAAGTTGTATTGTTAATTTATGTAGGTAAAATTACATGTAAAGATGCCCATTTGACATTTATCAGAAAAAACCTTGGGAAATAGTGCAATCTTAATCATTAAAGAATAGTTTGAGTAAAATGATGTAATTATATCACATTTTGTTTTAGTTAGTGTCGATGTACTCACAAACTAAGTTCACATAGATGTATATTGATGTTAATTTACATTAATTTACATGGTGGCGCTTTTGTTCATATATAATACAATTTTTCGACCTGTATCTTAATCAGTATCTGTATTTGTATCTGCATGCCAAACACTACTGTGTAGGTATTAGTTCGTATTGCTGTGGTATGGATTGACGCGTATAACTAATTTCACAAGCTTTAAAATTGTATAACCAAATATTAGGCAAATCAACGCCTTCAGATTTAAAACAAACATCTTTACAAAGTTTCGTATTTATAATATAAGTGAGGTCTTGGCAGTTATGTTTCTAATTTTCCTCTAACTATTATGAACGGACAATTAGTTTCCCGGGCTCTGATTTATTACGCTTACAACTTGTCTAACGCTGATTTCCGTCACGTCAAACTAACGATTGAGGCATTCGACAGCGATTCTTATTGTACCTGTTACTAATGACATACATTATATCCTGTATATGCCTCGTTTTGAGCGATCATATATATTTATACCAACAGTATTTTTTAACGTTAACGCTCATTTTAAATGTGCAATTCGTTTCATAATGAAAATAAAGTACGTAAACTTATTAGTGAATCTGTTATTTGTAAAGTAAATTTTATGAAAATGAATAAAAAAACATCAGCCCTTAAAGGGGGTAAAAATGTGGGATGAATACTAACAAAGGAATCTGGTAACTTTAAGGTTTATCCAAAAAGGAGATGCAAAAATTATGGAATGGAACTTGATAGAGCAATTAATAGTATTCTATATTCGACTATCATATTTCTTCCTTGTTTCGTTCTTCAGATTTATATAATATTAACAACGTAGTATCCTTTAGCTACAAAGCAATTCTGCAGGTAATTTAGAGCATCAATTGACTTGTATATCAGCCTAGTACTATGTCATTCTAATGCCTTATCCTTTTTCTCGTGCGGCAATGAAAGTACGTGTGAGTAAAAACAATAATAACAACATATTTAGTATCTTCGGGGTAGGCTGTGCTTTTAACGACCTCAACTACCGGGTGATTGTAAGTTAATCACCATCAAACAAACATGAGCCAACGAGGCAGTTACTTTGTTAGAGTAGGCTGCGAGACTACTTCGATCTAAAATAAAAGGTTGGACGTAAGTCAATCACCATCAAACAAACAGGAGCCAACTTCTTAACCGCATAAATTCCTTTAGTCAGGGTATGCAGTAACCCTTGAACAAATTGATACAATAGATGTTAAAATTAACACGTGAAAAAGATTATTATTAAGTTTTGTTAATTACCCTCTATTACATAGCAATTAGCATTTCTAATAGTCTGACATTTATTGCTATACAATTGGTCAAACATGATTTTTAGTAGTAGAGGCATAGAAATGGTAGAGATTCTAGCTAAAATGAAAATGACGTTTGCGTTTATTTTGCATAATATTCGTGCGTGTCGTCCGCAAACGATGAATACTATTAGCGGCCTCTCATACAATATCCAATATTCAGGCCCAAGAGGTGACTATTTAAGGAATTTAATAACTGGTTACAGAACGCAACTAGTTTACAATAGTTGTATAAGATCTCTGATCCAGTACCTGAATCAATAACCCCACCACAAGATTAAATTCGGGGACATTACCTAGACCCTCACCGTCCTTTAAACATAAGAAAGGTGGGAGAACATTGTTACGAGTGTTGATTTAAAATAACAAGTAAGTAGTAAAAACAGAACTTAAAACGTACTTTTATTCCTTTCTAAAAATGCACACCAAATGCAAATGTCGTACATTCGAAGCGACAACCTTATTCTTACTTACAGTCATATCTGCAAAAGGCGCTACCTACCTTTTCTCAAAGCGCTTTGTTGTTTTTTTGAACTGTCGTAACTTGCGTTTGGATTACTCCAGATAAACAAAATTCTCTGGATATAATATTAATAGTGGGCTCAATAAACATATAAACTTTCAATTGCATAACTATTATACTTTAGATTTGACGATTTGATATCTAAAAAGACCCGATTTCGCCACTCACTCACTGATGATCATCAAAATTCTTAGGGCAAGAAGTCCTAGAAAGATGAAATTTGGTATGTAAGCTAGTATTAGTACACAAACAACAAAACAATTGTAAAACTTGGAACTTTTACCCCCCAAACCCTTAAACTAGGGGATTGAATTTTGTATAAGACTTCTGCAAATTTTGATGCTAGAAAGTCTGAATATTGAAAAAGGGACTACTTGTTATAAATAATAAAATACATATTTCAGGATGTTTAGTAAATCACTCTTTAAATTAGGGTATGGAAGTTTGGTTAATTTCATGCTAGAGGTCTAAAAATTATACAAGTGTGTACACAGACTTCTTATTACAAATTAAAAAATCATCCCTAAACCCCTTAGATTAGGGGATAAAAGTGTGTATGGGCTACAGATTAACACTACATTATTATACTTACATTATTCGAATAATACTATACATATGTAATTTGTTAAAAAATTAAAATATGGTGACAAGTGTTCACAAAAGAAAACTTCTATGGGGATTGGAAATCACAACGGTGTAGGCCCCGGTTGTTGTTAGATTAAAATCGATCTGTATAAGGAAAAAGGCAAAAATAGGCACCTCTGATTTGAAAGAAATACACTCCAAAAAAGAAAGAAAAATTTAACAAAATAAAAAAAATGGTCATTAGCACCTTCCAAAACAAGTGAAATCCCACCTAAAACATTTTCACGTAAAATGAAAAACTATATGGCTCGCACTGTCAAAAAGTTATCAGATCTCATATAGAGCCAGTCTTCTAACTCTACAAGCCCAAACTTTACAATCTCTACACCTTAGTCAAAATACGTGGCTTGGCCGTTTCGCTACCGTCACATGGGCTTAAAGTAAAAAAATGTTCACTGTTAATTACTGGTTTGTTGTACCATAGTTCTTGTAGTAGAATAAAAGTTCCCGAGTGTGTAATATTTGCTAATAAGCTATGTCTTTGTTAACTACTGAATTTAGTTGATCTACTTATTTTCTAATAAATTAACTAGCGAGTTGATATTTAATAATCTTTTGCATATCAGTAGTTATATCATATAACGACTGCAACTACCACATGTTACCTCGTGTTACGTGTTGGTGACCATGCTTTATAGACATAGCAAAGTATCCCGAGGGCTCGGAAGACAAATAGTACACACGCGACAGTAACCTTTTTTTGCACTGAAACTACAAATACATATTCGTATTCAATGTATGTTAAATTACACATTAATGAATAGTAAATTATGATACAAGCGAACTAAGTTGGTAACTATACATGAGGTAGGGTTGCAGTCCAAACTGCTAAGCGAGGAACCGATTGTGTTCTTACGCAGGTATTACGGAGCGACATTCGTACTTAGTTCGAACGCATAGTTTAGTGACCACGGTTTTAGATTTGTTCATTGATTTATATTGAACTATTGTCCACGGGGACATACATTGGTCATCGGTGTGAGTAGTGTCATCACTGAAGTGCATTAGTAATGTCTCTTACTTCCCTTCAGTTTGATACCCTTAAATTCACTCTGTGCAATTTAAGCTAGGCCCCTAGTGACGATAGGACACACGGACAGTAAGTAACCCTTTACCGTCAAGAAAGGCGGACACAAGGTTAGTCAAAGTAATATAAACATAAGAAAGCAGTTTTTGGATTCACGGACCTCGGAATAAACAATTTTTTTTTTCTGTTTCTTTTATATACTACATAGTTACTTCGTCCTTTACATACCTAATTAGTTATATAAACACTCGTGTGACACTATAATAGAACTCTCCTCGCCTGTGGAATACCCATGTTTAAGGATACAACAATACAACAGTTACACAAATAACAATTTTCAATTATTTCGCCAAATTGTGTGAAAACATAATGTTAAATAAAATGAACTGAGGTAACGACGACAAACGTGACCCGCATTTAAAGTAAATTTAATATTAAGCAGTTGACGCCGAAAAACGGTGAAAGTTCTGTTACCTGACGTGCACGTGACGTCACGTGGGAGGCGTCAAGATAAGAAGACATGCAAATTTATTTTGTTACGAAAATATATAATGTTTCTTTTGTATTTTTTTATGAATAAATTATTAAATAAAAAGTATTTCATCTTCAATAACATCTAGCCTTCAGACTAATACGTAATTTAAATTGTCACGAACCGTGAGGTTAGTCTGTCAATAATACGAATCCAGCTATAATGTCACGGCCGAGACTTAAAAAGAGTTTTACTCAAAAACGCAAATCAAGAAACAGAAGTAAAACTAATCACAGATTTAAATTGAAAATAAAAAGTTGAAAATATCCAGCCTTACTTTTTTTAAATCTAGCATACGGGGGTATAGCGGTTGTGCCAGTCGGTTGTCGCCAGTTTGACTAACAAAAAATAAGAATTTTTAATTTTCTATTTGCTTGTTATGATGTAAACAGGCCATGCAGGGAAAAAGTGTAGGAAAAGAATTACTGTCACCTTTTCTGTTCACAATATGTGTTTTTTTTTTAATTTAATAGCAGCAATCCAGAATCGAAGTTCTTTTTTCGAATGTAGTTTAAATTTTTAATAGCTTTTTTGCTTAAAAGATACACAAAAGATAGTAACAATATTATAATTAAAATGATTAAAGAGTACATTTTACTCCGTTAGTACTTTACAAAGCCAAATCCTATACCTTATTGTTATCTAAACATGCAATATAATTTGTTAATGTCTCACACTGGCGAGGTAACTTACATAATTGGGTTCGTATTTTAAAGAGGGTCGCTACAACCTGAACAATGGGCAGATGGTTGAGGGTTGAATATTGTGTTCATGCGACCCGGCTAGCGACTCCCGCTTTTAACGCAAACATAAATTAATTTAACCTAAGAGGATACACTTCGCGGTGCCACACTTCATACAAACGAATTTTTCACTTATTTTTGACACTTGTTGATCAAACACCACAAAATTTTGAAGACATGTTTAAGCAATAAATATCTAGGTATGCAGTGTGCCAGTTTTCTATTAAATTTTATAGTTCAAAAGATATACAGGATTCTAGTTTATCATACAAATGGTTTTTAAAGGATTTCTAGTTAATAGAACGTTTTACAAGATTTTGGAAAAACCACAGACATAGGTATTCGGCTTGGGATTATGACTTAGAAATATCACAGTGATTGATCAGTAAATGTCAAAAACAAATGAGAAATTCGTTCCCGCTGCGAGGCGCCGCGAAGTGTATTCTCTTAAACTGAATGTGCTTATATTAATAACTAGATGTACCGACTAAACATTCAAACTCATAGTATAATGTGGATAAGTTTCTCTGTATTATTACGGTGAAAGGGCTTAAGTGGATGCTACACAGCTTGCTGTGTCATGCATATTTATTATTAGTATTACTTTATAGTATTGGTGTAGAGTCTATTTTTGTGTGTAGTTAACCTACTTGCTATATATGAAACTAACCACTTGGGTGAGATAAGTAGCAGAAAAATTCAATATTTTCAAGATGAACGCTATATTACTATTTTTAAGCTATTTTAATAAGCTAACTTGTTCTTATTTGGTCCTATTGACGGGTAAAGCGAAACCCAACTATAATAAAAATGAATAAGGGTTGAATATTGCTTACCTCAAATTGGTAGGTTGTTGTACCTACATGGACCACGTCTGTCTGTCCTAATGTCCTATAAGGAGGGAGGAGACTTTAAATTACAGCTAAAAAGTATGACAGGAACAAAAAAATAGGGTCAGGATCTGAAACCTTAAATTAATAAAACGAAAACGGTACAACCTCAGTACAAATATTTACCTTCTTTCGTGGTCCAACACAAAAAAACACTGGCACCGGCACACACACAAAAACAAGCTTAATCCAAAAAGCTAACGCTTTAAATAAGTATAAGTATAAGCGGAGAAAAAAGCTGTAATTCGTTTAAAAATTTTTTTTTTTTTCAATAGGTTATTTTTGAATAAACTACGATTTGAAAACTAGTATTTCCAGAAAAATGATGCATTCGTCTTGTAGCGCGTTGTAGATAGCGCTATCTGCAACTGATCGAAACAATCCACCACCCCAGGCAGCTCAGGTCTGTCTAGAGCACTGTATACCGTGAGAATTGGCGAAAAATTTTGTAATTGCTCAATTGATAGCTTTTATACATACTTGATAGAATAGGCGCGTCAGTACCAACCGTGAGTTCTATGAACGCCCGCTTTGCCTTGGGGAAAGTATAATTTACTAATACAAAGCCCGCGGAAGTAAAAAAGGTTTTAGTACCCACTTTTTCTGCTTTAGTTTTTTAGTAAGAGTGAAAAAACATAAAAAATGTTATGCTAAAAACCTTTAACTCTTACAGAATGAACTCATACTATCTATCAAAGATTATATTAAATTTTACAATAAACTTAATGTACATATTGACAGCAGTTTCTTATATTTATTACACCGCAAATTTACGAGTAAAACTCAAAACCTTAAATATATGTTGAAGAAAATATAATTTTAATAGGTGACTACAAGACTGTTTCTGATAGTTCTTTCACTGTCATCAAGCAATCTTGGTTCTTAAGCATAAATTCATGAAAGGCATATTCACGCTGCAAATCTCACTCTTCAGTCGGTTGTCTATTCCAAAAATCTATTGAAGACTTTAACTTCACTTTGCACTTTCTTTGTTATGAAGAACGAATATTGCAGATTTGCAAAGTTGCATCGTGAAGTAGACCCCTGGGACCATAGATGAGGTAATACCTAAACTGAATGGTGTAATTCGAGCGCCTACAGCAAATATCGAGTGACACGGTTCCGCACTTTGTAGCTGACTGACAGCGCTACGGATAACCTCGCCGTGGGCCCACCGTTTCACTCAAAAGCACATAATCTTGCAGAACTTTAATGGACATCCAAACTTTCTGAGACATATCTTCGTACGAATAGGTTTACAGTCTCAGTTTTAATTTGAATATATTTTAAACAGTTAAGGACCATTCCACCTTAATTGTTTTACGCACCTCTAGACGGACACAGGCCTCTCGTTGGAGAAGAAGACATAGGCCATAGTAAACTGAGCTGGCCCAGATTTGAAGAATTGGTGGACGTTAATCGAGCTAGTGGTCATTCGACAGTTTTCAAGTCGCCCGTAAGACCTTTGACTTAAGTTAACTGAAAGGCCGTCATATATCAACACAGTCAACCCATTTAAATTGAATTTACGATTCAAGTGCATTTTTTATAATGCCTGAACATTAGAGACGTATTATATTATGGCTCCAGTTTCTATGGCTTTACCCAAAGCTTATTTTAAAACTAAAAGGACAATAATATTATCATTGACCCTAAAAAAAAAACCTTAATTTTTTTATTAAATAGTTGCACAGAAATCTAGGCTTACGATTCTTTTTCGAAAGTTTCTTTTATCTTAGTAAAATAGTACCTGGAGGACCGAGCGTTGCTTAAACAACGCTATCTATTGTCAAGTAGCTTAAGCGATACTTAATAACGCCATCTATTGTCAAATAGCTTTATGTTGCTTATTACTACTCACCAATAGATGTCAGAAAGAGTCATATTTTTCAGTTTATCACTGCCTAAAAAGACGGATAAAACGACATTTTCTAAAAATGAAATCGTCCCCGAAACCACCTGCATACTAAATGTCATGAAAATCGGTGGAGCCGTTTCCGAGATTCAGATTATATATATATATATATACAAGAATTGCTCGTTTAAAGGTATTAGATGAAATCTAGCAACAATAAAAACATAACAAAGACTAAACGCTACAAAACAAATTTACGACGATTTTGTTTTTTGCATCTAACAAAATAATAACATAGAATTTGATCAGCCAATACTCGCATAGCTACCTGGAAGTAACTCTAGCACATGTGCAGCTGGGATACGTAACAGTTTTGTGTGTCAGAACTATCTGAAAATTCATTACCAATGTTGGTATTAATCTGCAAAAAAGGAAACAAAGGAACTCAAAAAATTTTAAGGATTTCTCAATTTTTTTCATTAGAATTATTAATTTTTTATATCAATACTTTATTTCAATACAATGTTCAATAAAACATTGTACGAAAATATTAAAACAGGTCTATAACTGATTTTGATTAAAAGGTAGAGACCTAATAAAGTTTCGTTTTGCTTTTTGGTTACAGAAAGTTAAAAATAAATTTCATAGGTTTATAGAGGTACACAAACGTGACTTCTCCTATTGCCTTCAGTTTGGAGGAACGTAAAATAATAATTTAAGATAAATAAGAAGATAGCCACGAAGGGCGCGATAGGTTTATTTTTCCGAAGGTAGCTCTTTATTGTGATATAGCAATGATGAATGATGTGGGAAGGAAGTTTATTTTTGGGGATAGTGAAGTATTATTCGTAGATTAATGGTTCAATAAAATCTTACTTAGAAAATAAATATGTCGTACAAACTGAGGAAGCTCACAAAATAATATAGTTATATAAAGATAAACAAACAAAAACAAATCTTTAAAAAAACAAGTGTATTATTTAAAGCAGTTTTGTTAAGACATTTTATAAATATTCGATTACCTTACTTATACTTTAAAACAAAATTTGAAAAAGAGCTACTTTAAATAACTATATAGGTCTACTTAAATTCTTATCTAAATTGTTAGAAAGTAGCTGACAGCAATTTTTCGAACAATTTCTTCATAAGATAACCCATTTGACAAGCGATAAAGTCCGCTTGGGAGTTTGAGATTCGACAAATCTCTCATCTCTTTACTGATCTGAGTCAAAACGGCCAAGCTGGTATCCAAGTTCACCCGCCCATAGATGGCAGCAGTTACTACTTCACGTAAAGTCGGACTTCCGTCTTTAAAAGTAGTTGGTATTTTGGCCCGAGGTGAACTAATATTAAACTCCGAGGTGAAGTACTTCTTAGCTCTATTAAGTTTTTAAGATCAGCTTGTCTTCTAAATAATTTCGGAACTAGAAGTAGCTAGAGATGTTAACACCAATGATATCAAGGCTCTAGGAAATGGTAAGAGGCACATTCTGGAATTTTGGGATCGCAATAAGTAGGGTTTTCTTAGCGGTAAACGCACAGACTTGTGTGTCAGCAACCCCTTTTCCTCCAGAAGTGCCCTCGGCCCGAGAATGATATTTGCAGAAACAAATAAAATAAAATAAGACACATCACTCTGTAATTGGTTTTTCCTTTCACATCTTATAACAGTTTATAATTAAAATATGCCAAGGCGTATTTATTATTTATACATACATACAATATGCTGTTCAATTGTGAGATTTTTTTCAAAAGCCAAAAAATTACCAGAAGAAGCCGGCGACTGAAGCGCTCTTATTAATAATGACTGGTAATTTTTTTACGTTAGAATTTAAAAATAAAGAAATTACGAGTGTGGCCAGTCTCTTCAATGTTGCCATATCAAATATTGTAAAAACAATAATGCTACAACGGCCCGTGTAACAGGCGTCTCTAGTAGTCACAAATTATATAGTATGCTAGTAGTACTGTGTCATCTGCATAGCAATTACATGTCATTTGTTGTAACTTATCGAATATTTTCCCGGCCTAAGACGAGAAAAATAAATATTCGTTGGATGTTTTAAATTACGACTGCATTTTACTTTAGCGAGCAGTGGCATGAAAATATAATTTGTTGTAATATAAATGTAAAGTGATTTTGAGTGACAATCGATTTTGTTTATTATTTTAAAGGTTTTGTGATAAACATATCCTTTGTATTGCATCCAATCCGCATGAACAGTTTTTTTTTATTTTTTCAATATTTCTTTTAGTCCATGTAAAATAAGTCATAATTCTTCTATAAAACCAATTAACTTTCGACCAGAGGGTAGAAATTTTAAGTTGGAAGTTTTATTAAAAACCACTTTAACTAAGTTATTCTATTTCAGGTTAGACTGCAAGTTAAGTGGAAACATCTCAGATATATTTACGCATTAGAAAAAAGTTTGTTAATGAATGATGAAATTTATGATTTCACACAAACCACCGTTCGCAATCTGCAATACATGTAGAAAGATTTGTATGTTAACATTGAAAATCGTAGCTTACAAATTATTTTATACACAAAGTGTCTTTTAATATTACTTACATTTATTTGAAACATTTAATCCAACAATAGAAACTTTCTCAGATTGTCTTGTGGGTGACATCTCAAAGTCTTTTGACAACGGCTGAGTTACATACTTCGTAACAATTTACAAGTTTCATTTGAAGGCGTAAGCGTCGGGGAGGCTGCAGGTGACGTTAAGAAAGCACTTCTAAGCCTCGCCGCAATTTAACTACGTAACAATGAGTTTATTTTACCTTGCTGCCGGGCGTCACATGGTGAGTTTATTTTACCTTGCTGCCGGGTGTCACATCGATTGACTTACGATTGAGCGATTATTATTATTATATCTTTTTATTTTGTTTACTCAACTAGAATTTATTATAATTTAATTTAACGATTCTGAAGGCGGTGGCACTGAGTTTTTAAATTGTCGGTATTTAAATGCATATTGCAACAAGTTATATTTTAATACTGTACAAACACTTGCTCACTGTATCTTGTGATACTCCGTAGAGGAAGAAACGAAACACTCAACGGCCGACGTTTTGATTGCTGATCATGGTGAAACCGGTTGCGTTCGGCTCAAAAATTATTTATAGAATTTGCTATCTCATTCTCATAATGTTTTTATTTTGTTGCCGTACATGTGCACTTAAATGCATTTTTCAATAAATAAATTATAGAATAATTAATTAATTGATTACTTTAGAATAAAAAAATAAAATGATTAAGTAATAATAAATAAAAAAAGCCCAAATGTCGTATTCGGGGGTTTTTGGACCAGGGCTTAGAGGTCATCTCTGTGGATTTTCTTTAGAAATCCATCCAAAATCGTTAGTCAGTGATCTAGGGTCGCTATCACGAATGTGATATCCAAAAAGACATACAGGTCGTATAAATTTGCTTTAAAAAGCTTTTTTTTTAAAAAAGACTATTCAAAACAATTTATTATTCATTTTGAAATGAAGTCAATCTAATTTGAAGGCCCTGAAAAACCTTTCTATTGCAAAATCTATCTAATGGACCGTTTGTAACTTCTTCATAATACTAATATTGCTTTACTTGTTAATGTTCTTTTTATGCATATCAAAAAAAATGGATAAAAATTAAATAGAATAATATATTATATAGCGTTATATTTAGAACACAAACTATAATCTTTATCTACAGTTTAAGAGCGTTAATTATCGCTAAACAGGCTTCCCGGATCGTCTGCTACGTAAACTCCCGATTTGCATGTTCAAAAGTGCCCCACTCACATACTTTAAAAATAGATTATAATAAAAAATAATATAAATATATTCTTTTTAAAACTGTATTCGAGAAGTTGTCTTGTAAATAGTATTTATTTTTAAAGTTGTTATAACTGAGTGATGTTATGTTTTTTTTACATGTTGATAGATAAAATATTTTTATGGAGTAGCATTAATTAAATTTGCTTTCCCATGACATACAAATACTTAACATAATCTCTTTTGTTTCCCCATTTCTTTATCAGATTTCCAAAATTTGCTGTTATTACATAATAACATTCGAAAATTCAATCCGACCGTAAAATCTCAAAAACATGAGTCCAAAATAAGATTTTTCTTTGGTATATAATAATATTTGACTTATTTATGTTTTAAAGAATAAAAAATAACATTTATTAAGTATCGGAAGCTGCTAGATAAAGAAAACCAGAGTATTTATGTAGTATTTATTTAAATTAAAGGTTACAGTTGCTTACCCACTTAAAGTTCAGTTTCTAGTGGAAGTTGTATGGGAACTTTCACTGGTTACTGAATTTCTGTAGCGACTCTCAAAACTATCTCCATTACTGTAAGTGCCAATAAATCAGTTTACCTGCCCGAGGGCGCCGGATCACTGGGCCAAACTATCGAGGGACCGTCTCTTGTCGTAAATCTCCTGGACTGGAAGAGCACTGATAGCGCCTGTGCTACTGTGTACGAGAGACTCTGCCTACTTAGGTTCTTCAGTAGGTAAAGATAACGAAGATTTAAACAAAGTTTATAAAAAACTAGGCTTTTAAGTTTTTTATTATCAAACAGGAACCATTGTTTAGAGTTATATTATGTCACTAGAGCTACGAAAACTATTAACCCGATATTGTTATAAAAAAAACGTTGAAATTTTATATAACTCAGAACTTTTAGTTTAGATATTTAGAACACAGGCTTTAAAAGTTTCAATTCTAAATTTTGTTCGCAAATAACTCATTAAACATAGATTTTAGAAAAAAAAAAAAAAATATTTAAAGATCTATCAATGACTTCCGACACTGTTTATCCTAATTTAATTTTTATACCATTTTGGCGGTGCTTATTAGACGAAAACTTTTCTGTAAAATTTAATTACAATCGATGCAGAAACTCTGAAATTTATATGGCTGTGATATAACAGTGACTTATTGGAAACTAAAAAGATTGCGTATATTCCACTTACCGTTACAAAAACCGTCAAGTATAATAATTTGACTTTCAAATACAATATGTTCAAACTAAACTGTCGGTTAAAATTAATTAAGAGTTAAGTTAATTGCCAGCGATGCTATCCAGTCGCATAAACACATTATACATTCAACCCTTTACCACCTTTTCAATTGTTAAGGTCGTAGCGACCCTTTAGAGTGGTAAACCCAATTTAGTAAGTTACCTGCCCTTGTGAGAGAAACGTAATAGCTTAAGCCTCATATTTAAGCATGACAGTTGGTTAGGTGATAAAGTTACGTCATTTACAATAACTTTGTAGGCATATCCAAGCCGAAGTTAAATGTTCAATTATATTTTGTGTTATAATATTTTAAAGTTTGCAGTACACTACCAATATATAAAATTATATAAAATAAAACCTTAAAAGAAAATAATTAAAAAATTAGCATTATCAGTAAGTAAGTTACCGCCTATTTTTTTTTTATGGACTATCGGAAAATACAAAGATTTTTGTGGAACAAATCGTTCGACATCGCAATTTATCCGACACGTTCGACTCACGCCCACGCCATAGGGACGCCGGTATCAGCGCTATAACATTAATTTTCCTTTCGTCATTACGTAGTTAGACCCCTGAAGAACCGCCATACTGGTACAAATGACCCAGTTTTTTCTGTCATTATCTCCTGTTTTATTACGTTAAATATATGATGATAAGAGAAGATGATTGTATGCACATAGTGGTTAATAGTAAGTAATAAAGTTACATGGTTCTGATCTTTAGCCTTATCTTATTTTAATGAATAAACCTATAACAGCTAAAGTCAAGTAATATACCTATTTTTAACCGACGAACGAAAAAATAGGAGTTACTTAATTTGATGGTATATATTTTTATGGATTGTCGCGCATAACTTTGTACAGAGCAGTCTAAATATGATGATACCTTTTTTGTTAAGTAACCTCCAAGTTCGTTCCATTTTTACAATCGAAGAAAAGCATTTATTAGCATCGTCTTTTGCGGGGTTAAAATAAAAATTATTGCAAATCCAAATAACTGGTCGGCAAAATGAAATAGAAATATACCTGAATTATTTTCATCCGTCGGCAATGAGTCCCAAATGGCTAGACAACTGCTGCAGCTTACGACCGACCGACAGTAAAAGTCAATTGTTCGTCCTTATACTTGATTACTTCAGCCACTTCCTTATGTAGCCACTTGACTTCTGTCCTTACCTTTTGTTTACCTCACAGCTCCAAGAGCTCTATATACACAGATAATTAAATTTAGTTTCATACTTTTAATATAAGTTGAAATTCTTCACGAGTTAAAAATATAAAAAACTCAGTTTTCAAATTATAGACAAAACATTATTATTTGAAAATAATACCAGGGTTTTGTTTATTTTGCTTACAGAGTTTCATAAGAAAAAAAAACCTTGTGTGTTTTTGCAGACGGATGCATGTATTTTAAATATAAATTAGGTATTGTTCTACAATCATTATGCCTAAGGATTTTTATCATTAACATAGTCTGAAATATCGTAGTATGCTTTTTACAAAGTACTTGTTTGATAAAAGATTAAAATTTACTTATTGATAGCTTTTGAATATTATTGGGAACTTTGTTGTAAAAGTGTATACATTTTCCCATAAAAGAGTTACTTATTTTGTGTAGACGTGTATCATGCACCAACAGCTTATTTTTACTTCTAGTATTTTCTTTGTGAACGTCACTTTTCTTGCTGAAAATATTGATATTTTTATGCTTAGGAATTTAACTAAAATTTCTAGGTAGAATAAAAGAGTAGATATGGTCAGTCAGGTGGACTTACGTAGATATAGAAGTTCATAAAATCAATGCAGATCCAACACGATAGGTATAGGTTCACAAGCACAGTTTAAGGTCCACAGGGTATAGGTACAAAATTGCAATGTAGATGCACACGCGCCGACCATGCGTTCACACCAGTGTCAGTGGGTCAACTGTCATACATTGATAAGGAAAAGGAGGAGGGCCGCGCGGTGCAGTATAGCTAAAGAATATAGGGTTGAAACATAACCCCGCCCTAAACATAAAGTGTTTACGAAAGGCAAGGATCTAAGCAATAGGAAGGTGTACTAATTTCGCGCTTAAATACGCCAGTAGGGGTTCTGCCATCGACTACGCGAACTACGTTGTCTTGTCCCGGGTGTAGGTAAGTGATGCGACCACGACGCCACTCTAAAGAGGGGACATTATCTTCTTTTAAAAGAACGAGCTCACCTATTGTTGGTGGACATACATTAGATGTCCATTTTTGTCGCGATTGTAAGGTTGACAAATACTCTAGGTGACATGATGGCACTAACTGAAAACCGATAAATCTTTTGATTTTGGTAAGGGTACTCAGGTATCGCATTTAAGGGTTACCCTATCAAAAAATGACCAGGGGTTAATAACTCTAAGTCACTGGGATCTTGAGACAAAGGACAAAGAGGACGGGAATTGAGAGCTGCCTCTATCTTTGCGAATACGGTAGTTAAATCCTCGAATGTGAGAGGCGTCTCTCCAATGACACGTTTGAGATGTGTTTTGGCCGACTTGACAGCCGCTTCGAACAAACCACCCCAATGAGGACAGGCAGGGGGGTCAAAAATCCACTTTATTCCGCGTTTTGCTTATTCAGAACCAATAGATGATTGGTTTAGGGTTAGGAAATTTTTGACATCCGTTAGGTAATTATTAGCACCTACATAATTTCGACCACAGTCTGATCTAATTAGGCTAGGTATTCCGCGTCGCGAACAAAACCGCGATAACGTTGCTATAAAAGCCTCCGTCGTTAAGTCCGACATAACCTCAAAATGTACAGCTTTAGATGACAAACACACAAACACGCATAGGTAAATCTTTGTGATTTTTCGATTGCGAGAACTTTGCACTTTAGTGTAAAATGGGCCTGCGTAATCCGTACCTACGCCATCAAATGTTCTAACTGCGTAACACGGTCTTTCGGTAGGTCGCCCATGGGTGGCTGGGACACGACAGCTTTTAGACGATAACAACGCAAACACTTATAAATTACACTTTGAATGGCTCTGCGGGCAAAAAGGATCCAATATTCACGAGTTAAAATAGCTTGCAAGGCATTTAAACCGATATGGGAATTTGTGATGTGACAGTGGGATATCAAAAGTTTTACAAAATTACCATTTTTTGGGAGTTAAAGAGGATGTCGTGCGTCGTAGGGAAGGTCCGAGTTTCTCAAACGACCGCCGACCCTAATGAGGCCACGTTGGTCAATAAATGGGTTAAGATGTACCCTATAACACAAATAAGTTTTTTAAAAGAAATGTAACGCTCTACAATAAGGTTAAAATCAATGGAAGGGCTGGTTTTAACTGTCAATAGACACTTTAGTCCGGGAAGGTTATCAGACTTCATGTTTGTCTGTTTACTTGAAGGCCACTCACAAATAGGCTGTTTTAGCCAGTGTGGAGACCACCAACGTGGGTGATCAATTAAAGGGGAGACTAGGAGGCCACGTGAAGCAATATCACTGGGGTTCAAGTGGCCAGGAACAAATCGCCATTCAAACGGCATGTCTGAGTTGATGATTTGGGACAAGCGGTTAGCTTCAAAGGTTTGAAGATGGTGTGGAAGGATTTTAAGCCACGCAAGAACTATTTTTTTGCTATCCGTCCAACTATAGATAGATTTCAACACTATTGATTTCTGCAGACAGGAAACAACGTGTTGAAGTAATTTTGAAAGGAGAGTAGCTCCTAACAATTCCAGCTTAGGAATTGTTAAATGAGTCCGAACAGGGGCAACTTTACTCTTGGCCATTTAAAGGTGAACGGAGCAATTTCCAGTATCATCTTCAGCTCTTAAATAAATTTAGGCGGCATAGCCAGCCTCAGATGCATCGCAAAAACCGTGGATAGTAACAGAGACTGTTTCTCTGCTAGGTATGTGTCGGGAAATAAAAACTTTACGCACATTATGTAGGGCTTGGGCAAATAAATTCCACTCAGATAACAGTTCAGGACTAAGGGGTTCATCCCAAGTGAGACCTGATGGCCACAACCGTTGCATAAGGACTTTAGCCTTAAATACGACAGGAACAATCCATCCACAAGGGTCGTATATTCGGGCAATAAGGGATAGCACTTGACGTTTGGTTACGGTTTCTAAGAGTTTAAAGGAAAATCTATACGTAAAAGCATCATTACAGGGATCATATTGCACACCCAAAATTGACACTGTCTGTGGGTTATTAGGGTCTTGAAAGGAGTGGGCTATTTGCAGGTGATCTAGTGGTAGGTCATTCAAAAGAGCTGGATCATTACTGATCCACTTTCGCAATTCATAACCACCCGCTTTCATAATGTGTATAAGCTCTTGTTTGAGGATACGAGCTTGCTCTAACGATGCTGCTCCCGACAAGACATCGTCGACATAGATATCGTTCTCTAGCATCATTGGGAAAGATGGATTTCTCTTGTTCTGCACGTTCTAATAGGACAAGTAAGGCTATAAAAGTGCTAGAACGCAGACCGTAGGTGTTTGTATTTAACTCGAAGGTACACAATTTCTCAGAATTAAATTTGCGCCACAATACTAACTGGTACTTTCGATCGTCTGGGTGGACCCAGTTCATTCGGTACATCATCTTGATGTCGGTCACAAAAACGACAGAATGTTGTCTAAAATTCAGCAGGATATGAGTGATGTCTTTTTGTAACTTAGGTCCGGTATGTAGGCACTGATTTAGGGATGTACCAGACGAAGAAGGACTGCTACCGTTGAATACAACACGAATTGTTTCGTCTCCACTACTTATGAACACACCATTGCGTGGGATGAAATAGTGTTCATTAGTAAAAGGTTAGCTTTGGACAACGACATGTGATCTAAGGTTATGTACTCTCGCATAAACGCTATATATTTGTCACGAAGTGTTCAATTGCATACGGTTTTCAAGGTCGAGAAAGCTTTTATATGCAATACCTCTGGATTCACCAAGGGAAAGACGATCTGTTAAAAAGGGTAGCCGAACCGTAAATCGGCCATCAGGTTCTCTTAAAGTTGATTTTTTAAAAAACAAGTCACACTCTTGGTCTAAGGGATTAGGAGGAGGTAAGTGAGGGGTTTCTTCAATTTGCCAGAACCGCTCTACAATACTGGATAAAGACACTCCAGTCATGGGATACTCTAGTTCTAAAAAACTGCCTTCGACTGGACCGGATAATGTATAGCCAAATATAGTAGACAGCGCTGTAAGAACGCTAGGTGATAAAGATACTTTATCCCCTTTTAATAAAGTGCCAAAGACATCAGCGCCAAGGAGTATATCAATAGGGCCTGGTTTATGAAAGCAAGGATCTGCTAAAGGTAAGGTACCAGTACACCTCACTATATTTTTAGGTAATTCGACTTCTGGGTGTATACCAGCGATAACATCAACAACCATGACTGTGGTTCTAATCTCAGGGTATTTACAATGCACAGGTTTTATCGACAAACGGACAGTACCACGACTTTGAATCGCCTCAACATTACCAATTCCGCGGACAGACGTGCAAAAGGCAGATATTGGTATGTTCATATGATCAACAACTAAGTTTGTAACGATCAAACAACCTTGAGTGCCAGTATCACACAATGCACGGGACTCTACGTAACCGTAAGTAGTTTTCACATGTACTAAGGCAGTAGGTAATAACACTAAGGTATTTTGAGGAACACTTGTAGAGAAAGGGACTGTGGTTGGCAATGAACAGTATGCATTACGTGAGTTTCACTCACCTGGGAGGTATCACTGACATTGTTTCTTTGTCTACGAGAATATGATGATGGCTGATAGGTTTCATCATGAGGAGATTCGAATCGTCGCCGAGACGAATTCTGGAAGGATCGTGTCTCTGTTGACCGTAAGAGTGGTGAGGAGAGCGCTGCGGTGTACGGCGAGGTGAATGCGAAGGTGTTCTGCGTGCAGGGTTATCTTTTGAATAATGATAGCGAGCACCCCCGCCCGTGCAAGGAGGTTAACTTACGCTGTTTTTGAGTAGGTGTATCACGAAAGGATGTGCGATTTTAATTAATTGGACTCGACGAGTTTTTTGGGTATTCCGGATAACGAGGGTCATTAAAACATAGCATAGTATGGTGCGATTTACACAGGTTTTAAGGGTGACTGTGTGGACACATAGGTATGTTTAGGTAACGGGCGTGCACTGAATTTAGAGGGACTTGCATCAACAACCGATGCGTTGCCCACATTGTCATGGTGTCTACACTCATCTTCCAAAAATGTAACAAGCTGCTCAAATTTAGGGAGTTCATTGTTGTCACCACCATATCGTCGTTCAAAACGCGATTTTAAGTCGGATGGCAATTTTGATAAACTAACGTGTACTAGCATATATGACTTCACAGGCAACTCCAAGCGCTCCAAACAGCGATAGGCCGTAAGTAGGGGATTAAAAAAACTAGCGCATAAACCAGTATGTTTGCTGGTTATGTCGGGTAAACTCAGTATTTGGGTTATGTAGGTATCCGCTGGCACTCTGGTGTTGTGGTACCTTCGTTTCAATAGGTCACGGGCAATTTGATAATTTCCCGCTTCTATTTTTAAATGTAATAAAAGGTGCTGGGGTTCGTCAGACAGTGCGCCGACCAAGTACTGTAATTTTACAGTAGGAGATAGATTAGTTTGTGAATCAACGACACTATCAAACTGATCAACAAAACTTATCCATGTGTCAGCTTTTCAGATACCTAGAAAAACACGACCTGATCAGCGACCGTCAATATAGCTCTCGCCACGGTCGCTCCACTGGTGACCTTCTAGTGTATCTCACACACCGATGGGCACTAGCCATTGAGAGCCAGGGGGAGGCATTGGCATGTAGCCTGGACATAGCGAAGCCGTTCGATCGGGTCTAGCACCGGGGTCTTCTATCGAAGTTGCCATCTTACGGAGTGCCCGAGGGTTTGTGCAAATGGGTGGCTAGCTTTTTGTCCGGTAGACGCATACGAGCTATAGTTGACGGTAGATGCTCTGATAGCATGGACATTAATGCTGGTGTCCCGCAAGGTTCTGTGCTGCCTCCTACGCTGTTTCTACTGCATATCAATGACATGTTGGACATCAACAACATGCATTGCTATGCAGATGACAGTACTGGAGACGCTTTTTACACGGGTCGTGCAAACATCCCTTGTTCCGTTGTGGAGGAAAACCGCGGAGAATTTGTATCTCAAATCGAGACCATACTGTCCAAGGTCTCTGACTGGTGACGGGTAAACTTGGTCCGATTCAACCCTACAAAGACCCAAGTGTGCGCGTTCACCGCTAAGAAAACTCCATTTATTGTGGTCACACAATTCCAGAACACTCCCCTCTCCATGTCCAAGAGCATTGGGATCCTTGGTGTTCACATCTCCAGCGATGTTCAGTTCCGAGATCACTTGCTAGACAAGGTAAAGCTGGCGTCCAAAAAACTTGGTGTACTCAACAGAGCGAAGCAGTACTTCACGTCGGGGAAAAGGTTGCTGCTTTACAAGTCGCAAGTCCGGCCCCATATGGAGTTCTGCTGCTAACTCTGGGCGGGTGCACCCGGATACCAGCTTGGCCCTTTTGACTCGGTTCAACGAAGGGCTGTAAGAATTGTCGACGATCCCAAACTCACTTGCGGTATCGAGCCCCTAAGTCTGAGGAGAGACTTTGCCTCCCTGTGTGTGTTCTACCGCTTGAACAATGGATTGTGTTCTGAAGAATTGATCGAAATGATGCCCACGGCTACTTTCTACCATCGCACCGGTCGCCATCGGCAGGGAATTCATTCTCACACTTTAGAACCGAAATGGTCGCGTTCAGTGCGGTTTCAGAGAAACTTCCTCCCGCGAACGCTTAGGTTTTGGAATGAGCTCCCTGCCAAGGTTTTCTCTAAGGACTACAGTATGGGGTTCTTCAAAAAAGAAGTTATTAGATTTCTGAAGGGTCGGCAACGCGCTAGTGACGCCCTTGGTGTTGCAAGCGTCCATAGGCTACGGTGACCGCTTACCATCAGGCGGACCTTAGGTTTGACGACCAGAAAATTTTGGGATATGCAAGTCCGGCAGATGATTAGAAACTCTCGACTCAGATACAGGGGAGATATTTTTAATAGGAGTGCTAAAAGCCGTAGGGTTAGACACATGAGACTGTGTCGGACGTATCTCGGAGTACTTAATTCGTAGGTCTTCCACCTTGTCCCGAACTGACCTCACTAAGTCTTGAATTTGGGTATACTCATGAGTATCAATTGAAGGGTCAAGACCGGCTAATAACTGGAAACAGGCGTCATTAAACTTAGAGTAGTTTGATTCTAATTCTGATAAACGTACTTATAATTTAGGTATAGGTAAGGAATTCAGTGACTCATAGGTGTCTTCCACCCACTGAATAACAAATCTAACTATGCCCATACCTTTCCGATAATCACTAGTTTCTGTATACAAAATATTTTTCATTCTAATTGTCTCGTCACTAACGGTGGACATGCTTTCAACAGCATCTACTAATTAAATAGATAAAAGTAAGAACTCGCGGTATATTTGTACACAGTAGGTATATAGTTTATAAATAGTGCAAGTTATAGGTAGGTAAGGTAATCTGCAGTAAAAGATTTCAACGAGCTCGATAAAGGCTTGCGGTCGCAACACACTTTGCAAAACAATATGCATAGATAATATAATAAAACCGGCTAGGTACTTCGCTCGTAGGTATGTTCCTTAGTCGTAAACAAGTGGCGTCACAAGCACATTTCCACTTCGAAATTTATTAAAATATATTACAGTGGATGTAAAATGGGGGGGGAAAAAACTTTAAATTTACCTATAAGATTGAGGGGGAAAAAATCACGCTACTGCACCAAAAATGTTTGGGAAAATGCTAAGGAATTTAACTAAAATTTCTAGGTAGAATAAAAAAGTAGATATGGTCAGTCAGGTGGACTTACGTAGATATAGGAGTTTATAAAATCACCGCAGATCCAACACGATAGGTATAGGTTCACAAGCACAGTTTGAGGTCCACACGCGCCGACCATGCGTTCACACCAGTGTCAGTGAGTCAACTGTCATACATTGATAAGGAAAAGGAGAAGGGCCGCGCGGTGCAGTATAGGTAAAGAATATAGGGTTGAAACAGTACATATAAAAGATTTTCATATATGTACTGCGACGCTAAAGTTAAAATATTTACTTCCCTAAACCTATCCCTCAGAGATATCCTAGATCCTAATTTATAAAAAGCACGAATTGCCCTTTTTGTAACAAAAATATTGCATTTACATCAGCATCGCAACCCCCCAATAGGATACCATATGTCATTAAACTATGGAAATAGCTAAAATATACTATTTTTACAGTGTCGACATCAGTCAATTGTCTTATTTTCTTGATCGCATACACAGCAGAGCTAAGTTTTTTTGGCTAGGTTATGAAGATGAGGACCCCATTGAAGTTTGGAGTCCAGCGTTATGCCAAGAAAGACTGTTGAATTAACAAGTTCTAATTGCTCGCCATTAACATTAATACATGTCTGTATCTGACCAACATTTGGTAATGTAAATTTAACACATTTGGTTTTTTTTTTCATTTAATAACAAATTATTAGCGTTAAACCAATTTACAATTTTGGGAAGGGCATTATTTAATTCATCATAACATGTGTTTCGTCTCTTTACTTTAAGGATTAAAGAGGTGTCACCAGCAAATAAGACAATGTCATGGCTTTTTACATGAAATAGGAGATCGTTTATGTAAATAAGAAATAGAAAAGGACCTAAAATTGAGCCCTGAAGGACTCCCATAGTGACTGCTGATCCCGCAGATCTTTCACCGTTGACATCTATTTTCTGTACTCTCCTACTCATATAGGATGTCAAAAGGTCGAGAGCTTTGCTTCTAATACCATAGTGATGTAGCTTCCTGATGAGATTATCATTTTGGACACAGTCAAATGCCTTAGATAAATCACAAAACACTCCAAGAGCATCATACGAATCCTCCCAGGCATTAAATATATTTTTTTATAGTGCCACTCCTGCATTGGTTGTGGATCGACCTTTCATATAGCCAAACTGTTTACTACTAAGTAGGTCATTAATATAGAAATGGCTTAACATTCGCAAAGTATGATTTTTTCAAAAACTTTACTGAGTACAGGTAGTATTGAAATAGGCCGAAAATTATTAGGGTCTGTTGAACTACCTGATTTATATAAAGAGGTATAACTTTGCTTAGTTTCATCTCATCAGGAAACACACCACTATCAACACAACTATTAAAAATTATGGCTAAGGGTTGTGCTATAACATGAATTATTGAGTTTATAGTTTTTACAGAAAGTCTGTGGTTTTTTTATTTCTAATGTTTTAAATGTATTTATGATATCCGTAGGACTAATGTTTTTAAATACAAAGGGAACTTTACATTCAGGAACATTAGTTTGTATTAATTTTTCTGCTAAAATTGGACTTGAGTTAAGATGTTCAGTTGTTTTTAAAAGAATATTGCTAAAAAAAAATTCAAAGGCAACTGCTACCTCAGAATTTGTTTTTAAACTAGTATTATCTATAATCAACTCAAATTCCTGACAAGAATTCCTAGCTTTACCAGTATCATTAATTATTATGTTCCATGTCGTTTTTAATTTATTTGTTGAATTTTGTACTTTATGTCTTAGGTAAATTGATTTTGCAACAAGACAGACTTTTTTAAAGGTTTTTGAGTATTTTCTTACATATTCCCTAAATATTTGGCTATTATTATATGTTTTTTCTTCATATAATTCATACAGCTTACGCCTACTTTTAAAAATACCTGAGATAGCCCTTTCACTAAATCTAAAGCGACTGGAAATAAGTTTCTTTTTTGCACTAAATATTTTATTATACTCTGTAGTAATAGTGTCAAGAACAGTATTGTATATTTCATTTGGGTTGCCATTATAAAGTAATATCCGGAAGTTTATGCAATAAGTTAGATTTAAATGATTCAATCCGTTGAGTTGTTATTGGTATAAATTTAATTTCCTTTTTAGTAAACTATTCTTTCTCTCTAAAAGCACTAACTGTCCACAATGATCTGACTCTAGATTGTTTATAATTGATTTTTGAATTGGTTTTATATCAGTAAATATATTGTTGATACAAGTGGCACTAGATACAGCAATTTTAGTTGGTTCACAAAATAAATTATTTAAATTAAAAGACCGAAATAAGGCGAGCAATCTGGTGCTTATAGAGCTATTTTCTAAAATTTTTATATTAAAGTCTCCACAAACAATGATTTGTTTATTGGAAATGCTGATTTTATTTAGCACTTCTTCCATAACTAATTCGAAATTATCATACATTGCACAAGGCGGCTTTGATACACTCACAACAATGAGATGCTCAATTTCTATACAGGACAGCTCGGCAGTTCGCTCAACTGAGAGGCTCACAATGTCTTTACGTTCCTTAAAATTTAGCTGTTTCTTAGCTAAAATTAAAGAGCCAATCATGGATTGTATTTACTCGGCTGAACGAACTTTCCACCTGGTGATTAGTGAAATTGAACATAAACTGATGGCTGTGTAGCCAGTGTTCAGTGATACATAAAATGTCTATCTTTTGGTAGTTTATGAACAATTCAATTTCTAGTTCTTTCTGAGACATTCCTTGTATATTCTGATGCACCAGGTTCAATGGAATATTATTTTTAGTATGACAAAGTTTATTTTTTGTTTCTGTTTGCATAAAAATTGAGTAGACATAGATTGCTTGATTATTATCATTATTTATGTTCGAATTATATTTGCCAAAGTGTTCCTTTGTTGTCTTAAAATGTCAATTACACTATTATAATTACACTGCTCAATAAAAGCAGATTGTTTAGCAAATTATTGGCTGTGGTATTAATATAAAATAATAGCGACAAGGCCAACACTCTGGTACAATGGTGTGTGAGATAATATTTATGTCTTGTCCTTATGTAATTATGTCTAAAATACTTCAAATTCAAATTCAATATAATTTATTCAGTTCGGGCTACAATAATTGAGCACTTATGAATGTCACTACGCCATCGGTTCGTAAGTCTACAGGGCGGGAGACCTTGTACTGAGAAGAACCGGCAAGAAACTCAGCTAGGGCATTTCTTTTCTCCCTTTCTCTTACAGCGTCCAATTAAAATATTGGAAAATGCCCTCCCTATCATAAAAGGATACTTTCCATTACAAACATAAAAAAAAAACATGAAATACAAAGCACAAGCACAACATAAAAAAGTATCTTATATAAACAAAAGACAGTTTATGTATTCATCACTAAGAAATAATCAATGTCTTACAGTATTAATAAACAAAACAAAAAAGTAAAACTAAAAACTAAGAATACAAAGAAGTTTGCAAGAGCAGACCAGCCTCCACAGGCGGCACCTGTTCACGAGTATGACACATGAATCAGCCATCGCTTCGCTCAACCATGTTTTAGGGAACGTAACGACCGGACACACACGCCACCACCGCAGAGACACTTTGAGAGAGCATGACACACTCAAGCAACTCCAATAAGACTGATATCTATTATATGAAAGTTATTGTTATTGCTAGACATAGTATGCAAAGCTAAATTTAACTCACACCTAAGGTTGTTTTCCTCCTGTGACCAACCCTTACAATAGGGAAATGTAAACATTACATTTTTTTTTACATTAAGTGCGCTTATACTATTATAATATTGTCTTAATTAACTTTTATTTACATTAACAGTAACCAGTATTAAATAATTGTATGCCAAATGCCAATTATGTTAATATAATGAGAAGTTTAATTAAATCTGACAAAATCACTCCATCCTCTACATTAGTAATATTTATCAGTAACAGGGGTACTGATAAATATTACTAATGTAGAGGATGGAGTGATTTTGTCAGATTTAATTAAACTTCAGGGGTACTGATAAATATTACTAATGTAGAGGATGGAGTGATTTTGTCAGATTTAATTAAACTTCTCATTATATTAACATAATTGGCATTTGGCATACAATTATTTAATACTGGTTGTCCTAGACTTGAGCTGAGAAAGTGTCCAAAACCTTTTCCCATTTCATCGCAAAATATTACTACATTGCCATCAACATTACATTTTTGTGAAACGCTAGTTGACTAAGAACTGTTGTGAGCATATGATTGTTGCTCGGATTCCAAACTGACACACATTGATGACTGAGGTGTTGGTGAAGGTAGTAAGTAACAAGGCTGCACAATCCGGCTGTGAATCAGTGAGGCTTTTACAATTACACATATTATGATTGAGTTGTAATGACTCAAAACGCTCTGCATTATATTTACTCAATTCTATTAGCTCATTCCCAGCCAGTGTGTGCCCCTCCATCTTTCTCAGAGACTCTTCATACTTGCAGGTCATCATCTGCAAGGATGGATGTAAATCTTTTATTTGCAAGTCTAGTAAATGTGTGTCAGTTTTATGTTGTAGCCTACTGTTCTCTAATTGCAACTTACATACTTCCAGATTTAACACTAACTGTATTTTTTCTTTGCAGTAATTTACATTTCTACTAAATATTTTTTGCTTTTTGATAATTTTTTCAGTTTTTTTTTATAAAACTGTTGATTTTGATGTATTTTTTAACTGGTTTCTACTGCACTTAGCAAGCTTCACTGATTTAGAAGAATTAATTGTGTCATCACATGTAAGATATAAAGTGGTGGTATTGCTAGTTGCAGCAGAAACAAGAGTCGGGGCCTTAATACATAATTCGTCAAAAAGATTTTGAGTTTGATGCTGTGTGTAAGTATGGGTGGTCTTTTCAAGTTGTGAGATATGTTCATGGGCCTCCCGTAGTTCCTCTTCAAGATATGAGATCTTGTTAAGGGCCACCACATACTCCTCACTACAGCTGCCAAACGTTTCTATAAGTTTTTGTAATTGATCCCGCTCTTCTAGTACAGTATCATATTGAGTGTGCAACACTGACAACTCATTGCGGAGGCTACTATTTTTGTTTAATATTTCTAAGAGTTCTCTTTCGTTATCATCCCTTTCACTGTATGGCTGATCACACTTTTCCTTGGAAATCTTAAGTTCCTGCAAAGCCAGATGAAGTTTGGACTCTTCCTGGCGAGCAGATGCCTTACGAGTCATCATTTTGAGGCTGGTTGAACGTAATAAATACAAATGAAAGAGGTTAAAACTTACCAAGTAATAGCTTGACAACTTAACAAAAGAGATTGTTTGTTGACAATTTGCTTATTAATTGGTTACTTTACCTTAAAGTTATGTTCTTTAACGAATACAGTAATGATGAATAAAAGTAAAACTCACTATCACAACTAAATAATATACAAAATATGATAGAAAAATTTAAACTTTGTAACGGTTAGAACGCAGTATCACTTTAAAAAAAATTGTTATCTAGCACTTATTTATGTACATTTAAAACACTATTCTAAATATATTATTAATTATTTGTAATATTTTGCGTGAATTTATATTGAAAAAGGTATAATTTACTAAAAACAATTAAGTAAAATAACGACAACTTTTGGTCAGCTGTTACTTCATGGGTTGCCACAGGAAAAAAAAAACTTCCCATAGTATTCCTACACTACGGTAGAACTCAATACAGTGATTTTTAGTCTTTTACTAGGTTCATTTAGTTAAAACTACAAAATTATAAATATGCCAAATAGATATCTCCTTCGTCTCTGTCGTCACCACCTCCAGTTACACGGGTCGGCTTTCCTAATTCTGAGGTGCCACTTTTTGCTGATGTTGATGTCGTTCTCTATGAGGGACATTGTTCTCATGTAATCTAATGTTGCAGGCTGTCTTCCTCCTCCGTTTCCTGTTGTAACTGATAGGCACTTTTTCACTATAAAGTCGAAGGTCGGCGCATCACATGTCCGTACCATCTCAATCTTGATTCTATCATTTGTCAGCAATGGTTTTTTTTTATTTCATATTTATTTATTATTCACCCCTTATGTAATTATTTATATCATCACTAGCAATTTTAACAATACCTACTCATACCAACTATTCAAAATTTTCCCTATTTTTAAGCTAACTCATTAGGTATGGCCACACTTCTCGTATCTACAGCATCATACTATGTCATTCACGACACAAACATTATTTTCGTTTTTTTTTTTGCTTCCCTCGTTACCTTTTATGGTAATGAGCACCGCAAACCGATTAACTACGCCTTCTTCTGTTCACTCACACTAATTAGATATCTTTTTTCCAAGGCGTCAGCGATCGAACAAAACTGTCCGCATCGACCGTCCGCGCACATTTTAAATCTGTAGGGAGCGCCGCGAGCACACATCGCTTCAACCCAAAAAAGCCAAAAGCCCAAATCAGGGTAAGTACCACACACACACTCCATCCCTTTTGCTTCTTATCGTTTTTTGTTTTATTTTAAATATGGCATTTTTTTTTTCAGCTTCCCTATTTTTTTCTCAATCTTTCAAAGCCAGTTTTTCGGGCAGGGAAATAGGAAGGAAGCAGATCATGGCAAGGATGGAGATTAGTTTTTCAGTTTTTTTGGATTTTTGACTTCACGTCCGGCTTCGCCACACGTTCTCGTCGGCCGAAGTCCTGGACGAAACATAATCTCCACCTGGAATCAACTGAAACCAGTGTTCTTTGTAATTATTTCCTAGTTTTCCACGTATTGCCTTTGCATTCGATTCTTCTCCTCGAGCAAGAATACAGGGAACCCACAAGAACTCACGCGCTACACCTCTAGACCAACGGAGCATTCGGATTTTGGCAGCCCATGTTTCACTGCCATACAGCATCGCTGGTCTTAATGTGGCTTTATGTACTGCTTTGGTTTATGACTCTTTTCCAAATCTTTAATGTATGTGATTACCTAATATAATAATATATATATATTTTGACTCATTATGACGTCGACTCATTAGATATATGTAATTCTTAAAAAAATGCTATTTTACATGCACTTTGTGCTTACGTGACAATGCGATGTTAATTACTATTTAAATCTCTATTTGCGCACCCAAATTTTGTTGTTTTCTTCAGTGATTTATTTTTCATCATTGCCAACAATGCTGTTCAGAATTATAAAAGTAGTAGTATTTTGTACCGTTACTATTAGGACCGCCTTAGGCACGGAAAATCGGACCGCAACTTATTACCGGCATTACTCTATAGTCAGGGCATAAAGAAAAAAAATGGGGCCTTAAGCCATCCATAACCCTATGGCTTTATACAGCCATAATACGAAAAACATTTTAAATTAAGTCAAAGTGTCAAAATGATGATTTATGCTTATCATATTTCTAATTTACACGTTGAAACACAGTCAGTCACACAGCTTTTGACGAAAAAAAATAATCAATATCAACTATAAACTACTGCTCAAATGAAAACTGTTCACATTTCTTGGGGCGTACGTATTTATACGGTTGGCATTTTTCTTAATTGTCTAGATTAAGAGAGCTTCTCATAACAGCTTTACGCGATATTGAAATGGATGCAGATTTCTGACCAAGTTTATTGAACTTTAATACAAATAAATTGTAGAAAAAGATCATTATTGATATTTGAATACCTTTATGTAAAACAATGTAATGAAATAGCTGGGAATCAAACAACGATTTAATTAGTTTATTTACTATTTTCATATATTTGAAACTGTATGTATGTATGTATGTAATATTTTTAGAATTGGACAATATTCGCATATGTTTTTTATGGGGGCTTCTTAATGTGTACACCAAATTTCATACGTGTGTGTAGGTATGTGAAATATTTCAGTCATGTATCCAGAGGGGAGCCAAAGAAAATTCTTGCCGTTGGTCACGTGGCAGGCAATAGAAAAAAGGGCAGATCGCTAATCCGCTGGACAGATATGGTGAAGAAGGTGACCACAACATGCAGGCATCCATCCGCCTTACTGACCACAGAGCAGTCCGGAGAGTGCTGGCGAAGCAGGCATGAGGAATTGAGGACAACAAAGATTTATATGTATTTAAGTTTGTTCAAGTTTTTTTTTATTTTAGCTAATTTAGTTTTTACACTCAGGTGGCAAACAAGCACACAGTCCGTCTGATGTTAAGAGGTCGCTTGCAACGCTTGGGATTTACTCCCGAGTTGCCGACATTTTAAAACCCTAAATTAAGGTGGTCCCTCTCCTGACATACGTACGTACATATTATGTTTAATATGTATACTATATGTATACCCAACTAATAATAAAAAAAATAACCAACATTACTTTCAAACCTCACTAAAAATTTAAAAATAAACCTAACGCAAAAAGAACGTTGAGCTAAGTTGAGCTTTCATATCTTTAAAGTCGAGTACCAAAAAATATTTGTCTCGTATCTTAGCTGCAAATGTTCCATGTGCGTAAGGTTTATTTTTTGATGGGGTTTAGAATGCGGTGTAATTTTTATTATATGCACAGGTGGCGTGGTACCGTCAAAGATGACAGAAGTAAAGAGCTTCTAAAGGACTTAGGTATCGGTGTTGCACCCGCTTTCAAAAGCTCTGACGTGATTCCATCGTCATTCGCCGCCTCATTTTTCTGTAGCTGTTTCAAGGCCATTCCAATGATTAGAATAAAACTATAATAAGAACTCAAGTATGTCTATATAAACTTTTAACCTCTCTTAATATATCAGCTTTGGACGAAACGATTTTGTCAGTTATATTATTCAGCTTGTTCAACATCAACTGCCGTCGCCGAATAGACATAAATCTAGAGAACAGTTTCAAGCCTCTATTTCGTACTATAGTCTCTTCAACACATTGATTTATTAATTTATTTATTATTGTATTAAAGTGGGATGTATCGCGTCGTATTCGATATTTCTATTGATCAGCGTATATTTTGACTTATACTTACTTATGTACTATAGTCGCAACTTAATAAGATTGAGAGTCCGATCTAAGAGATTTTGTGTTCTATTTTTGCAGCGAGCTTTTGAACCTTAGGTCCAACAGCTTAAAGGTTTCCTCAACGTGTTCCTGCTTTCGTCTACATTTTTGCTATCTGCTAGGCACTGGAAGCTATTTTGATGTTCTAGCTAAAAACCGTTGCGGGATTCTGTATGTAGGCAGCCATTAGTCATAGCGTTGACTTTATAAAACGACTTTTCTCAGTTTCTGTAATCACTGCTAGTTCTCACTCTGTTCAGAAGTTCTCAAAATGGTGTTGCTGCCCACGAACTAATATGTTTATTAGTCGCCTCTTAAGACACCCACGGGAAGATATGTGGTGGTTTTATTTTACTCCGTTTTGCCGATACCACACTGCTTACTTTTTACAAGAGCTATTTTATTATTAAACCAAATAAGTTCCTCAAGATTTATATTATTGCTTAAGCAACTGAAACAATATAATGTCTAAACTCCATACAACTGTTCTGAACATAAATCGGTTTTAGTATTTCTTGGAGTTCACGTCTAACTTTAAATAGATTTTAAAACTATCTTTTGAATGCGAGCTCTCAAGTGAGAAAATGCAGTGTTGAGAAAATGACCGGGAAACGGTCCGGGATATCAATTAATTCACCTGTCTGACAGATGCAGTGCCTTATGCTTTCTACGTATTTGTAAAGAGCTGATATTGTCTTTAATATAAAATTCATCATCTACAAATCAGTTTTGTTGGATATAACTTCCGCAAAATTTATTTCATGAAATATTAGTTAGGTACGTTGTTCAAACCGGAAAGTTTAGTAAGAAAACGCGCTGTTTGCAAATTTGCAAATTAATTGCAAATTATTATAATTTAGTGGTATTATCAGCACATGTAACATACCTACTAAAGATGAAAGACTCAATGCCCACAGTTGCAGGCAATTGCAAAATGAAAAGGATACGTACGAAAGTATTTAAAGGAATAATGGTTAAGAATATCTTTTAAAAGGTGGCTTAGGAAAAATGGCTGGGAATTATGGATATTCGAGAGTATTTACATCACCTTTCATACACGAAGATGAGAAATATGCTACTTATATTCATTTCTAGGAATTAGGTTATCGTTTTTGCGCTGAATTTCGAAAAGTATGATCATTTTCTTACTTTTTGTCCCCCTTCCTATGCTGGAACCCAATTTAGGATTCTTTTGAAATGTTATAGAAAAAAATTTATTGTAAATACGGCTTGATTACAGATAAAAAGAAAAAAAAACGTGATTTACGTTGGATCTTGGTGTTACCCTCATATCGCTGCACGTTCAATTTGTTTTTGATTCTTAACCATATTTTAAATTCATGCTATAACATGTAGATAATAATAATAATAATAATAAATCTACAACTCTTAGATTTTTTTGTAGTTTACTGGCAAATAAATACCTGTTATGAATATAAAATCTTGGGTGTTTTCTATTAAAGCTTTTTGCGTAAAAAAACAATTTATTCGTTAGAAATTGTAACTAATTTAATAAATCAAATGAGGGCGGGGATTTTGATTACGTCACAATTAGCTTCAGCCGTAGTGCTATTAGCACAACTTGACTGTGGCTAATAGCGCCTGCTGTAGACATTTAGTTTAGATGATATGTTATAATGATAGCCTCGTGATAGTATCTCAAAACAGGTTTGATTACTTATCATTGTCGTCATCATCTAAGTCTCTAAGAAATATTCTAAGCAACTTAATAACAATTTTAGAGTTTTGTATTTTATGTGTGGTTTTTGTAACCAAAGGGGAAAACGAAACTTTTGTAATATCGTTATGTCCGTCTGTCGCTGCGTCTACGCGTGCATATTTCACAGCCTTATATTATTTTCATCGATTTTGATGAAAATTTAACGGTATGTGCCTTATACAAAGCGTTTTTATCATGTAATTTTGATTAACAAATTATTATTTGCAACAACAATGAGATTTATTCATCAACATATTTTTTAAATGAAAAAAACTAAGATAAACATAATAATATATCTTGCAAAGGATAGGCTTTATAAATTCATGTAATACTCAGCACAGAGTACATTTTTATATATTGAAACTCAGCTATTTGCACAATAATGAGTATTACTTGACAGATAACTTGTGATTACGAGACTAAATGATACGTAATGTAACTGATGAAAATTGCAGTTAAATTGATATGCAATATACCTAAACCTTAAGCATTTAACTAACATTGCAGTTCGTTAAACGTTTTAAAAAACCTTAGCTTGAAATTTAACCAGATACAAGAGGCCAAAAATACAGATCAATAAATAAAATACAAGGGTACTTTCAATTTTGGCATAAGATGGTATTTAAGGAGAAAATAACGAAAAAAGTCAAAATAAGGCAAAGACCGAATCGCTTTATAGCTTAAAAATCTTTCGAATTTGATAAGTGAATTAACCAGTTAGCTCAGTGTTTATTCGTTGCATCAAATATAGATCACGTTAACTTGTCGAGATAGGCAAAAAACTTGGCATAAGTTCCTATTTCTCAGATTACATTTTTTTTAAGGTTCAAAATGTATTACAAAAAGTTTGCCTATTTTTTAAAAAATACTTTTAATGGGATAATGGTATTATAGGTACTCTGTATTGTAATTTACACCTTTTCATAACACAATAAGGCATCAGACATCAGAAATAATAGGTACACTCCTTCTTCTTCTGAAGCTGTGCTGAAGAATTAATGACTGAATGAAATTACGTTGGTCATGTCTCATACTGTTGATTTTTAACATCACCACATCAAATTGCTACCTACGTCCTCTGGGAGACGCTGATGGCCCGTTACTTATACGAAGTAATATATATAACTTATATACGAAGTATATATATATATACAGACATATATACTTATATGTCAAGTATATATGTCTGATTTCCTTAATTATTTTGCCATTTCTTATATGATTTTCTTTGTATTACAGTTTGAAAATATTTTTACTAAAAATGTAAATATTTATTCAAATGTCTTCAAACTCCATAAGACAGATCATGGAAATCAATCAATCTCACCTAACCTACAAATTATATTTTATCGTACAATGAGCCCTCTTGATCCGCAGCATCAGTGCGGCTCGCGGACCATCCGTCAACATTATTGGATGTTACCTTTATACGTACCTGACAAGCTGAGAATCCTGAATTACGTCATGATGGATTGTCAATTTGTAATTTTTTATTCATTGAATGATATGTAGATATCTATGCAAATCACTAGGACTAAAATTCTGTTGTTGCGTTAAATTTACAAAGAGCTTAAGAAGATTAAGAGTTTTATAAACGGAAATCACTATACTATGTGAATGCAGGTAAATACACTGTGAGTACTACATGGCTCCAACTGTGTGACTGCTGCAAAAGTTGCACCGCCCACAGCCACTTTATCCCGTTCTGCTCTGCTGGAGTCTCTGAAATTGATGTAGTTACTTACTTTGATGATTGAAATAGGATATCTATAACATTGCGGTGATAAGCATTCTTACTATAGTAAAATGGGTCCTACCGTAATACAATTCCTTTTGTTTCTGAAAATCCCTACAATATTTAAGCATTTAGCGTGTTAGTACTTCTTTCATACATTTGGAAAATTGTTTTATTTTCAATTGTGGGTTCATGTTTGCAGCGTTAAAGTTTTTAGATTATTTGGTCAGATCCCAATTTTGCACTTAGTTCCAAAATAGTGACAATTTTAATTTAGTTAGTAAACAAAAGTGCATCTAACGAGCACCAGGCGACAATTTTATGAAGAGCCAATGATAATTAATCAGAGGGGTGACTAAGGTGCCCTTGTCTTTGATCTTCAAGTGCAATTTTATATGCTACTTACAAGAAAAAGGAAGAGGATAAAAACCATTGCGTGAACAATTGAAACAGGCAACTATACGCATAGTAGTTCTGGAGCAATGACTTAAATTGGTAATTTATTGACAATAAATCGAACGAAGGGTTTAAATCAATTACCAAACATTTTTTGTTAACACATTTCAAGCCTTTTGCTCTATCTTAATAACAATAATACATATAAACTTCAAACTTACAGTGAAAAATAGTGTGAGCTCTAAAGTGTAACAACAAATAATACAAATCGGCCAACTGTGAGACGGGTCGAAGTCATTGCCATTTTAAATTACCGGTACAACACCATATAGCAATACTATTAAGAGACACAGTAACATATTTGTTTGCAGAGTCCTCATACAAGAAACACATTTTCGTTGTTTTTGTTCTATATATAACATACAAATAATAAATAACATACAAACTTCAAGCTTGTAAAAAATAGTGTTAACTCTAAAGTATAAAAAAAAATAATAAAAACCGGAATATTTTAAATTACCGGCACAGCGCCATCTAGCTAATTATAGAGGGTAACAGTAACACATTTGTTTGTTGGAAACGATATTCAAAGTAAAGCAACGTTGGGCTTGGTCAGTAATTAGACGGGTGACCGCTTAGCGGTCCACTTTATGTTGTTGTCTTTTTTCGTAAATATTTAAATTTACATGCGTGCTATAAACATCTGTCAAGTGCAAGTCGGTGTGTTCCGTAATTCCAGTACACTCCCCTCTCCATCTCCATCATCTGCAGGACAAGGTGAAGCTGGCGTCCAAAAAACTTGGGGTACTCAACCGAGCGAAGCAGTACTTCAGGTCGGGGCGTTGTTACTTTACAAGTCCCAAGTTCGGCCCCATAAAGAGTACTGCTGCCATCTCTGGGCGGGTGCACCCGGATACCAGCTTGACCCTTTCCTCTCGGTTCAACGACGGGCTGTGAGAATTGTCGACGATTCCAAACTCACTTGCGGTAAGTCTGAGGAGAGACTTTGCCTCCCTGTGTGTGTTTTACCGCTTGTACAATAGGTTGTGTTCTGGAGAGTAGTTCGAAATGTTGCCCACGGCTATTTTTTACCATCGTACCACTTGCCATCGGCACGGAATTCATTCTCACACTTTCCAACTTGCACTTGGCCGGTTTTTAGTTTTTAGGTTTAGTATAAAAAATATTTCAATGCTTCTGGTTCTAGTATAGTATTATATAATCTGTGCTGCGGGCAAGATATATTGTTGGTCTAAAAAGTAGTAGCGTAGCCTAGTTTCGCAGTATGCTAAGCACAAACATATCGCTATAATGCACTGTCAGTGTTAAAACCGAAAAATGCACTCCGTGAGCTCAGATCGCACATTTTTTACATTTATATTGCATCGATGTTTTGTTTGTTAAACTTAACAACACCTATTTAGCTACAACAAACTGCAGGTATTTAATTTATTGACTCTCTTATTTTGGAATGAAATAGTTTGGCCTTAAGCATCGTAAATATTCTTATGACTTCTTTTACGACACTTTAAAACCTTACTTGGTCCGCAACGCTCCATTTACAACTTCTCGTCGTGTTGAATTTAAAATAAGTTTAAACGTTTCAATAAAAAATTATTGCATTAACCGAGCTGCCTTTGCAAACTCTACCCACACGGAGCCAAAATTATCAGTTGGTTAATTTAATAATAATTTATCATCTAGATATTTGCTGTTCTTTCTGTAGATATTAACAGTGAATGTTTTAACTCAACAGTTGAGCCCATTGCAATAATATGATTGAGTTTAATTTCGTCGTGCAAATCTGCTACCCAATATGCGCTGTGCGAGTAAGCTTTCCAATGTGCGGGTTTTGTTAACGGCATTCGCAATTTAATCAGATTGGATGTTGACAACCAAAAGGACACTAATTTGCTGTGAGTTTCTATAGGGAATAATTTGCATAAAAGTGCTTTAAATGTAGCATGTGTCTAACTTTTTGTACAGCTAACAGCCACAATGTAAATATGCTGTGATATTACAGAATGTTATTAAACGACTTTGAAAGCCGTTTGCCTTTGTGAAATTCGTTTCTTTTGGCATTTTTATAACCTAGTTATTTCGTACGTCAGAGCCTCTTTTACAGTACAGTACCAAGGACTGTACAAGTGTACAGTACTGGGGACCGGCGTCAAGGCAGATGCCATCGACGTGTAGATCGTTCTATAAAAAGGCGGCCGATTTTTTTACGATTATACGAGTAGTTTTGTCATAAAACCGATTGAAAGCTTCAACATAGTAAAATAATATACACAATCAAATTGATCTCTTAATTTTTTTTTTAATCTTTAAAAGCATTTATTAAAATTTAAAAATATACAATCGTACATTAATTAGAACAATAATAATAAATTAAAAATTACAAATAAAATAGCCTTCCATCGTGGGAACGACCGACATCGTTCCCACTATAGAAACAGCGTTCCCCCGCTGAATGGCCAGCCTGATCTTTTGCTTGAAGAAACTAGAAGCACGTAGGTCACCGGACACATTAATGAGCATCTTGCCGATTTGCTTACCAAAACATTTAGCGTCCGAGCTCCATACTCCAGTCTCCACGGTGAAGGCGGAAAACTCGTAACAGTTCTTGTTCTATTCTTGTTGTGTTTCAAGATCCCCGCCTTGGCCGTAGCGTGACCGGCTGTCCGAGAAGAACCCTCCAAATGACTGGGGGCTTGAGTGTCCACACATGTCGCGTCCCAGACCAAAGCCCTCCCCCGCTTTCATGGTACTAAAGTAATGTCATCCGGCCTTTTTCCGCGTCGTTGCAAAATTAGCCAGGAGGCTCCAAGCGAGATGGAATAGGTATGCACAGAAGCAAGGGATCGACAAATGATCTGGTCCATATTGGAGTGGTGGGAGGTCATACCGACACTCCTAGAACAAGATAAAGTCAAAGTCAAAGTCAAAATGGTTTATTCAAATAAGGATTTTACAATCACTTTGGAATCGTCAAAGTTATAAAATATTATTTTTTGAACCCTCCCACCTTCCCGCCGGTTCACAATGTTGTTGATTTCTACCGAGAAGAATCCGGCAAGAAACTCGATAGTTAATCTTTTAAAAACACTATCAATAATACAAATAAACTAAAATACAATTAATGTTTTAATAAAAAATTTTTAGTCGTACAATTTTATGTTATTTCCATTTTAATTTGGTTTACCTATGCATCCTGTAATTGAGCATCATCAGTCCCAAGGATTTTTATCATTTACATAGTCTGAAATATTGTAGTATGCCTTTTTACAAAGTACCTGCTTGATAAAAGATTTAAATTTACTTATTGATAGATTTTGAATTTTATTGGGAACTTTGTTGTAAAAGTGTATACATTGCTCTATAAAACAGTTACTTATTTTGAGTAGACGTGTATCATGCACCAACAGCTTATTTTTACTTCTAGTATTTACTTTGTGAACGTCACTTTTCTTGCTGAAACTATTGATATTTTTATGTACATATAAAAGATTTTCATATATGTACTGCGACACTAAAGTTAAAATTTTTACTTCCCTAAACCTATCCCTCAGAGATATCCTAGATCCTAATTTATAAATAGCACGAATTGTCCTTTTTTGTAACAAAAATATTGTATTTATATAAGCAGCGCTACCCCACAATAGGATACCATATGTCATTAAACTATGGAAATAGCTAAAATATACTATTTTTGCAGTGTCGACATCGGTCAATTGTCTTATTTTCTTGATCGCATACACAGCAGAGCTAAGTTTTTTGGCTAGGTTAGATAGACCGTGGTGTCCCTGTTCTTCCACAACCTTTCCGCATTGACATGTGTGCTGTTCGCAAATCCTCAGACCGAATCTGAGGCAGAAAGCAATGCGCAGCGTTTCTCTATCTAGTAGCGTACCCAGATGAGGTGAAGGGGATGCCTGCAGCCACGCACCAGATTCACTCTCAAATGCAGCCAGGATGCGTGCACGGTCAGAAGAGGAGCCATTCGGCAAGAGATTGTCAGCCACCCGTCTTATCAGGGGCAGATCCCGTGACTTTTGTAATTTTGGTTTCGTTGGAATGACGCTTGACGGAAGGGCAGTCTGCCAAATCTCTCTAGTCTCAGTCAAACACATGATCTCAACATCACCAAGTGATGGGCTAAGTATAGTACACACGAGATTAGAGGTGCTGTGTACTGAGGACAGGAAACCCGGCAAGTCCCTGATTTAGCAGACGCATGAACCTCCCGCTTTAACAGGAAGTGTAATTTGAGACCATGCTGAAAATGATAATAATATTTAACAGCGTATTTAGAATAAGTTTAAATTCTGAATCCAAACATGAAATCCTGTCCGTGCACAAAGATATTGGTGAAATTCGGTTGCGGTAAATGAATTTCGGTATGAAAAAACAACACCGTAACAGATAGAATGCCACGTGTGGTTCAATATCCATTAGCTTTTTGCCATAATTTACTAAAATCGCCTTTTTTTATTCACCATAGTATCTAACGCTTGGTTTCAAAGGGGCACTTAATAGAGTTAGATTTTTTATTGTAATAATTTTGATATAAGGTACTATATTTATATTTTTTTCTAAAATTTCGGATTTTCTGTCATCGGTGATTGAAGGAAGGAAAAATAATTCGATTTTTTCTGTCTTTAAAACCAAATCACAATCTTTGAATTTTGAAACAATAACTTCGAGGTCTTTGAAAACCGACTCAGACTTCCCACACAAAACACAAAACCAAAGATTTAAGTTTGAAAATAAATTCAGGACAATTGGATGGATTCCAAGGCTAAATAGCGCAGGGGATCCATTGGGAATGGATCTCCTTGTTGACAGCCAGCGGAAGAAATAATTGGCTCATGTTCATTGTAAATCAGATAAGATGAGGATGAATAATGAATATGGTTGGAGTATGTTCTTTTACTTCTTTTAACATACAAGTAGTTGAGCGATCTAAAGAATTAAAAGAATTCTTGACGTCGATTTTGATTAGTATATCAGCTTGACCTCCACTATTTGCGATGAAAGTACAAGTTGCATGGACTATCGCTTTACAACCATATTTCGTTCCAAAGCCCAATTGAACTGGTTGAAGATATGTACTTATTTTGTCGTATAAATTTTTAACGCATAATTTTGAAATGATACGTCTGAGAGTGATGCAATCGGTCTAATACCACCGTCTTTCTTTCTTTAAGCACATAAGCTCGCTCCATATATGTATGGCGTTATTTCCTTTATTACTTTCCTTTATAACATTAAGTTACATAATTGTATTAGTATATCTAGAAGGGCTTTAGATATATCACCGTTGGATTGATTTAAGAGGTCTTTTAGATGTTGGAGAGGTAATCTATCTATTCTTCCTACTGAGCTATTTGGAAAAGATAGCATAGCGAGCAGAACGTCCTCATTTGTAGCTATCAAGGAACTGTTGTCTTCATCTAGAAAGTCAAAGGGGATTGAGTCTGGAGCTGAAAGATTTTTTGATTTAAGCGAAATAAAAGTTTCAGGACAATCTTCTGCCATGGTGTCTTTGGCGGCTAGAAGCTAGCAGAAATACTGCAACGCGTAAGTCTTCATCAGCAATTACAGACTCTACTTTCTTATTTAGGTTGTACTTATTCGGCTTTCGGCATGAAATTTCTAGTACAAGCTTATCATACATTTTTTTTAATTTTATTTGTCAATGTAGTGCCTTTTTCGGCTGTTAGTGACGAAACATGCAGAATGGTAAATGGAGTAGTAATTCCTGCCATGTGTCAACAGTATTAGACTTAACACATGATTGTTTAATATATTTTAATTTGAATGCAACTGCACATCTAGCTCCTCGGGGTATTCTCTTTATAATCAGTATGTTTGATTTATATTTTTTTATTATGGTAATGAAAGAAAAACTACTATCGTACCGTACCGTACCGTCACTTTGTGTATCATTTGCTGTCATCGCATCAAGATGTCCAGGTATATGTGTTAACCTGGATATTTGTGAGGCTGGCGGTGATGAAGCAGCTGGCAGGACCATAGGACGGTGTATCCGATAGAGATGTATATTTAGGCCCCTTACACTACGGTACATCTTTCCAACGAGACATATGGGGCAGGTAGAGACTGGTTGTGAATCCTGCATTGTATATTATGATCAAAAAAGTGTAGTAACTAATTAAGAATTATCACAATAAACAATGTGAAAAAGTTTCAACTTGACTTGACAGCTCATTTTTTTGTCTCTTAAATTTGTCAAAATGTCTAGAACCTCCTTGAATGAATGTCGCCCAACCCAACGACAGAGAACCAGAGACGTCCAATTGCGTTGTGGTCTATTAAAAACTTTCAGAACGTGTTATTCTTGTAATGGCTTTTATTTAAGTTACCAGAAACGCACTAACCTAACTCAATAGAGTCAAAACAAAAAAATCGCGTTTAAGCTTATAAACATAGTAGGTATTTGACTATGACGCGTTTTAGTTTTGAAAGAAGACTTGAAACAGACATCGGCAGTTGGCTTTAAGTATTTTGCAAACACCACGTTTATTGGTGTGACGTCAGATGACGGCCATTTGACATAATAGGGTAAAAAATCAATAAATCGAAATTAAAGAAATGTGTTATGGATTTTCTAAACGCGTAAAAATATATAAATAAATATTCTTTGCCTGAAGGGAAACCTATTGAGGCTACGCGTACTTAATACAAAATTGTTATAACATAAAGACTTCTACAATATAATTCAATGTTATTTCAAATCAAATTTATCCATAGTTCAGGTTTTTTAAGACTAGTGACGGCGGCAGCGTGTCGCGTCGTGTCGCGTCGCTGAGGGCGAGCATATGTTCTTGAGGCGGGAAATATTTTATCTGCGTAAACAAATTCTCTCTAGAGAATAGTAAACACTGAGGTTAGAGATAAACTTTATGTGTTGTATCGAAAAATGTATCCTTTTTAGGGTTCCGTAGTCAAAAAGGAACCCTTATATTATAGTTTCCGCGATTTCCATCCATCCATCCGCTTGTCACAGCCATTTCATTCAGGTACTATTAAGACTACAATTCCGACATTTGGTAGGTACACGTTATAGTTATTTGTTCCACAAGTGGGCGAATTTGCTTTTTGTAAAGAGTGCCAACTTTAAATCCCGAGCTAGCGATGTAGTCTAGGTTTCTTATATAGAATCAGAGCACAGCGAGGGATTTAAACTCACGAGACCTAAACTCATTTGGTCATGTGTGAAACATACAACTTTGCACCTCTACCAGTGTTAAAAAATAGGTCTTAGGCAAGGAACACACCGAAGGCCATATTAAGCAATAAGTTTATTTTAATTTACAAATACCACCTACAATACTTTGCTCCTATCAAAAAATAAACAATAGGTAGGTACTAACTATTCTTTTTAACATTAGCAACTTTTGAAAGTTGCCAATTATTTATTGAACAATACGTATGCTTTAAGGCTGCGGTATAGGCTATAACGCGTAAATACGCCGTTTTTGTGCAAATTTTGTGGCTGAACTAGAGCACCTGAAGGATTGAAAAAAATATATGTTCTAAAACTTGCTTTTGTCTAGTGCATTACCTATCTGAGTGATTTTCATTTATTGTATTTAATGCAATAAAAAATCTGGAAGCGACCACTGTTTCAACACTTGTGTAAATTTTTAAAGCGTGTATTGGATTTTATTGTAATGAAAGTTGATTAAATAATTAGAATAGCTTACTGTCTAGTGCATTAACTCTAAATTGTAGCAAAAACTAAGAAAATGTGACTACAAAACGGTAAAAACGTTAAATCCCATACAAAAAAAAAAGTTTCAAGACGTCATTATGGAGTAATTTACTTAGGAAGTATATAACAAATATATCTAATAGTAATGTATGTGACATTGTGTAATGATTTTTAGTACATTTACATACAGTTTTTATTTTATATATATACAGTTAGTATTACAGAAATTAGCTTTCCGGCCTATATCGCCCTCTTAAGATATTTATCACGTGACTTTTCTGGTACAAAGCTTAGTTTAGAATTAGATATTTGTTGTCTTAGCTCTTCTGATGTTAAATAAAATATCTTCTTAACTCACTCTTTTAAAAAAAACCGGTCAAGGCGAGTAAGACTCGAGCACCGAGGGTTCCGTAAAAGGTAAACTGTATTGAAAGACAAACTTAAGTATGCCGTTGGACCACTGTCGTCCTTATGCGTCGACATAGGTCGCGGTTAGTTTACCAACTGCAGATAAGTTTATGATCGCAAACCACAAATCTTGACAGACAGACATATAGACAACAACGTGATTCTATAAGGGATCCTTTTTTTCCTATTGAAATATCCTAAAAAAATACAATTTATATAAACAATACAATACAATAAATAATCTAAGGTTAAAATAACTAATAAGTTTTGCTCCATTTCGCTTTCTTTTTTCTTTGACGTGCGTTCAAAAATTTACTCTATAACACTTTTATTGAAAACAAAGCATATTTTCACGCTATTTATTATTAGTAGGTATTATTATCATAAATATTAAGAACGTTAACAATAAAAACGTGCAAAGTAGTTATGCTTTTCATTAAAATAAATTTGCTTCTAAACCAAACAGCGCGTTGTTTTTTTTTTCAGTAAGGCAAAATTCCAAAAGGTAATATTCGAACGTTGCATTACTTTGTCTCACGCTTGCAGCAAAAATCAATTTTGCCCACTGTATTTAAACAGCAATTCGGTTCAGCACGGTTCGATTTTTGCTCAAAATATTGTTTCCGATAAACGAAGGAAGGAAGCTGCTCTATATATTCAGTAAGTTAAGCTTTTTTTACCGTACAAAAACGAAGTCCATTACTTTCAGACTAGGCTATTACCCAATGACGTCTCATTACCTGCACCTCACAGGTCGGCCTCATTCCCTCCAGAAGGGAGACGTAAATGAAACGAAACGGAAATTACTGTTCAAGCAGCTGAAAACAACGATAATTGGATTCTTGCAAATGTAACTTGTGAGCTGTTTCAGAGCAAAGCAGGATGATAAGTGAAACTCTACGTATTGTATTGAGGTAGTCGGAGGGCTAGAAAGCGTCCTACTGTTAGTGGTTTTGCGTCAATTCCTAGAAAATTCCTATGGATAAGTGCTAAGGGCGTTTTGCGAATAGCCCGGCTTGTAGAAGCGTCTCTTTATGTGAGCAGTGAACTTCAAGTGTTTTTAAGTTTCTGATTAAGTTTTTCTCAGTGTAGTCCTAGTCTTAAAACACTAAACTCATAATCTATATCTGTGCTAATAATAGTCTAAGCGGGGACCGTCGCAGTCAGAGGGTGGTTATCGAACATTAGTTCCAGATTGTATTTTATAAATTTTTTGATATGAGTTAAATAATATATCGCAGGTACAATTCTACAACTCGGTTCACATATAATTTGGTTTTTTTTAGGAAAACTAAAACATCAGTAGGTAGCAGAAGAAACCGAGAATGTAAGTCTGAGATCCCTTTTTTTGATCGAACTGTTTGCTAAAGTACTAAAAAAATATTTTATTAAAAAGAAAACGTGAAATTTATTTTAAGGATTCCGTATTCAAATAGCATAACTAAAAACCTTATAGTTTCGTCATGTCTGTCCGTCTATGTCTCAAGTCAAAGCCTTTTAATTTCGCCATTTTATAAAATTAAAAATTTTTAATTATAATTTTGAGCGTTTAAACTTGAGCCTTCAAACTAGCGTATTTCTGTATTTTTCATTTAACAAATTATAACAGTTTATTTGAGGAAAGTATAAAAGTTGCAACTAATAAATATGTAAGTATTAACTTAACTGCATTGACTGCCTTACCCTGGCCTCTAGAGACCTAGGAGCACACTATTCATTTGCCTTAATCCGATGTACTGATGCATCTCTATGACGACCCTTTGCAGTGATAAAGTAATAAATCTAATACGGTTTCTACTTTAACTGTGGAATACTCGTTTGTGGGATAACAAGAAGTGTCAATTCCTTACCAAGCAATTTACTGGACCGTTTATCTTAAAATAATACTTCACTATCCACAAAATATAAACTCCCCTCTCACGTCATTTTTCATACCTTTATCACGATAAAAAGCCACATCTACCTTTGGAGAAATGAACTTGGCGCGCCCTTTAGGGCTATCAATCTATATATCCTGAATCCCCTCATAAAAAAGGTAATATTTTACGCCCTACAACATTGAAGGCCAATAAGTAACATACTTGAAGTTTTATAATTTTTTTTTACTCCCGTGATTTAATTTACAAATTAAGTTACAGTAGTAGATTGTATTACAAGGGAGCAAATTAGTATTTTTATAATTAGGGGCACAATTTCGAACCCAGAACGTATTGAAGGATTCCAAAGTAGAATCATGAGTGTAGTGAGTGGGTTTAATATACGTCGCCCGAGCTATAAATATTTTGTGACTGAGTGATATACTCTACTTTTCATCCCTATCTTTGAAAAAAGAAATAAAAGGCACTTTCAGATAACTCATAAAAAAGAAATATATAAATAAAAAAGCATAATTAATGTTTAAAGAAAAAGAATTTTATTAAATTAACTGTCAATTATTTAACACATTTTGGCGGTTTTGAAATGTTATATTAATAAACTATTGTTGAAAAGAGTAGAGAACAAGGACGCAGTTCGCATTTTTTATTAGTAATTAATCAAAAATCATTGCTTCGGGAGCGGGAGCAAACACGCACTCTGCTCCCGCCTAGTGGTGAACCAATTAACATTTTTCGAATAGATGGTATGAAAACACTATTCACATGTTAGTAGCCTTTTCAGAAACTCGTTTCATAAAGTATGTATAAGCGACCAGCGGCAGAAGTCGTAGATTGTATGAGTTCCCGAGGGTAAGGTTTTCCATCGGGTGGCCGCGCATATTGCGGTGCCTGGTCGCGGACGTGGGGGAGACGGGACTCGACAGCGCGTGCAAACATAGTTGTTGTTCGGCGTTTGACCAAAGCGGTGTGGCTCTGGTGGAGTTATTGACGAAGTGAGGTGCGCCAACAATGCATTAGAGTGGCAAACTAACCCGGTGCAGCATATGTGATAAGGGGTCTAATTTACGTTTTATAGACCCTTATATAGGCGGAGTATCGCCTGGGCTGCCTTGCTCATATTGGTGACCTGGGTGATGTGTGCCACCATGGAAAGCCGGTCTGCTTCAAATTTTTGAATCATATCAGAGCACCACTCCACTCGGGCCTGCTTCCGAGCTTCGGTGAGGTTGTGCGGCACCCAGCGCGAAACTATTCTCCTCACGCGAAGGTGCTCGTCTAGAATCTTGTGAACGCTTCCCGAACTAATCTGCAGTGTAATCTCTTTGTATGTAATTTGCCTGTTTTCTGGAATTGATTTTTTTACTGCCAGCACACTCTTTCCGAGACAGCCGTTGACTTTTTTTTTTTTCAAATGTAATTTACTATTTCTAACGTACCTAATGAATGTTTTTTTTTAAATGATTATGTTGGTTCGAAGTCATCTTGGGGTGGGTGAAAATCAGATTAATAGACAACTTAACTTTGTAGTCTAAATATGTTCTCTCATACATCAAAATACGTTACGGTCACAGTTTCATTTTTTATTACCTTCAAATATACTATGAAAGGTTTGTACAAAATTGCAAAACGTTGCGAAAGCGAAACTAAAAAAACCACTTTATTACACACAGTACATACCTTAAAATGTAATAATATCGTATTATCCTCGTGCAGTTTCTTTACGGTTGAACGGATACCCACCTCATTTCACCTCTTTACGGCAGCCTGGCCGAGCGCTGATAATTCCCTCACTTGCGGACTTGCGAAAAGAATGTGAAGATAAAAATAAAAATGGAAATGTGATGGTTGATCAAAACGTGATTTCGAAAAATAAGGTTTATTTTTCGGGTTCCTTCAGTAACTAAATGACAAGGGCGGGGAACACTACTCGATATGCACGGTAAAATGTCGTATATTAAATTATGTTTTTTTAATACAATTGTAAATAAAAGGGGTTGTAAGGAATGGAATTTTTTGCATAATGAATGCTTTTTAATAAAAAGGACAGTAAGTTTCTGAATATTAAACAGTACCCAATGAATTGTCGTCGTCTATAAGAGTATAATATTAAACAGTAATCAATGTATTGTCGTCGTCTATAAGAGTATAATATTAAACAGTAATCAATGTATTGTCGTCGTCTATAAGAGTATAATATTAAACAGTACTTAATGTATTGTCGTCGTCTATAAGAGTATAATATTAAACAGTACTTAATGTATTGTCGTCGTCTATAAGAGTATAATATTAAACAGTACTCAATGTATTGTCGTGGTCTATAAGAGTATAATATTAAACAGTAATCAATGTATTGTCGTCGTCTATAAGAGTATAATATTAAACAGTACTTAATGTATTGTCGTCGTCTAGAAGAGTATAATATTATTACTTTTCTTTAAAATGTGGCATGAAGCCAGACACATTTTGCATTCAACGTGGAATATAAACATAGTATGGCCAAAAAGCATTAAATAGTAATAGCTTGAATATTATTATTTGTATTAAAAATTTGTTAATTTATTTTGTATTGTTTTGTTGTAAGCATTATTATAATAAACTTTCAGCTAAATTATATGTACCGTAAAAAAACCAAATTAAAACATAATATTTCATAACTTTGACGAATTGTTTGTAAAAACCTAATTTGAATAAAACAAAAATACTTTGACTTTGCATCATGTACATTCTATTTTAGAATCTTATTTGTTAAAATATTCTAGAGAATGTGTCTAACTTTAATAATTGCGAAATTAATTATTTAAATTGTAATCGTCATCACCATTATATCACCGTATACTGCTGGACATCAGCCTCCTCTATCGCACGCCATTTCTCCCGGTCCTTTGCCTTCTAAATCCAGCCACCAACTGTCGTGCGCGGTTCCCACTCTTGGAAACATTTTCTCTTTGGCTTTATATATGTCTCTTAGATCATAAGTACCAGCTTTGTAGTAATAAGCGGTAACAGAATAATATACCCCTTTACCAATTCTAGACAAACCATAAGAGGTAAGTCCGGACAAATACGTAAATAACATTCTAGGGTTCAAGGAATCCTTTTACGTGCGTTTGGATGATGGTAAGCTTGTCCGTCTGTTAAACAGATAGCGCATAAGTTTTATGTGCCTCATGTGAAGTGAAAGTAAAGAAATGACAGTTTGTTTTCCGTAACTCACCGTTCCACCAATCAAGTGACGGTTCTATTGTCATGATAAGTTTGTAGCTTTGTGTACTTGTCAGTCTATTAATTAAGAGCGGATACCCCACCACATTTCATACTACGCGTATCGAGCACAGTAAATACACAACATAAGGAGCGCTGGGGCTAAAGCGACCTTAACTGTTCTCTTGTTTGTGTACAAATTTACTGATATTAATTTGTTCTTCTAGTGTTAAGAATGTGTATTTATGAATAACTTCAAAATAATAAAATTTAGCATTATGAGTATTACTTATTTTAAGCATTTAATGATTTTACTCTCATCCTTACTCTCTATATTTAATAATAAAAATTAAAAAAAATTATCACACTAACTCGTAAATAGTGTCATTACATGCAGGTAAAGTAGGTGCTAAGACCTTAATTACTTCAACCAGCTTTTTCTTTGGAAATTGTACTTTTACGGGCGGTAATGACGTGCATATTTCATCAAATATGTATAGAAGCGCACTGCTGAGGTTCTAAATATGTTTAAGTATGTTTTATCTTCATCCAAAACTTTTCAATTCATAAATTCTCTAAATACCTCTACTATTATTATTTCCGACTTTTCGATTGTGTTTTGGTGAGTTCATTTATTCTCCCGCAACTCTCAAATATTAAGAAAAATATTGTGTGTAACACGGGCGGTACGGAAATATTGTGTGTAACACGGGCGGTACGGAAATATTGTGTGTAACACGGGCGGTACGGAAATATTGTGTGTAACACGGGCGGTACGGAAATATTGTGTGTAACACGGGCGGTACGGAAATATTGTGTGTAACACGGGCGGTACGGAAATATTGTGTGTAACACGGGCGGTACGGAAATATTGTGTGTAACACGGGCGGTACGGAAATATTGTGTGTAACACGGGCGGTACGGAAATCACAAACTCGAGTCATTAAAGCTTTTGGCCTTAGGCTTCTAAATAGCCTCTCAAAATTTTCTCCTTACCACCTTTAATACACAAAGTACTATTATGTTCTAACAATATTAATCAAATAAATATTACCTCCACTTGTAATAATTTTTATTAATTAACACGTATTCTATATTTTTTTTGTTTGTTGTTTAATTTATATTGAGGGCAGACAAAGCAATGTTTTTTTATTTCAAACTAACTAACCCATCTCATGTAAGGATGGCAAACTCACTTTGAATCGTTCTCCAAATAAGTATAACCATATGTACATAGTCTTAGTAAATAAATTTATTATTATTATAATAATTAAACATAATCTGTGTCAAAAGCATTTTGCAATTTTCCATTGATGTCTATATTACGGTCTTGACTGAGTCCAAGTAAGCTACTAAATTTCTATAGTAATTTGATAGGAAATTTAAGAACGTGGATTTTACGATTATCTTGTGGGTTTACGTAATTTAGATTTAAATTTTAAATGAAATGGCGTTGTATATTAAAAATATCTTAAAATTAACTTTTTAAATTAAAATTTATATAATCATGGGGTAGACGTATTACCGCAGAATAAAGTACAGTACGTTTTACTACATTCAAAAAGTTGATTGTTTATCATTGCAAACATTTGTCGTCAAAGCAATTGCATAAAAAAAGCGGACTCCTATTTTTCTTAAGTTGTTATATGTTCATTATAATTTTCTTAAAATTTTCGATATCTTTATATATGAAAAATCCTCGTACACCTATAAGGTTGTGTCTACAGAACTCTAAAATTAGTCGATGAAGTGACTTAAAATTTATATATAAAGCTGCATCTATATATATTAAAGACAATGGCTGGCTGACTGATCACCGCCCAGCCCAAACCGCTAAGGATAGAAATTTGAAATTCGCGTAAATAGTTTGTTATATATTGAATGCGTCGTTTAAGAACGAATTTTACAAAATTGAACTCCTAAGGGGGTGAAATAGGGATTAGAAGTTAGTATTAAAATCTAATTAGGTCATTTACCAATTGCCTAGAAACAATTAAACATTAAAATGTGTTTCTGCAGACTAATATTTTGTAACATTTAATTTAGCGAGTGCTAATTTAATCACAAGATTTGAAATAAAAGCTGGTGTACAAAAATACAATACTCAGTTTTTCTTTTAAGTTAGTCCTGCTTTAGATAAACTTTATCACATTAAGCCGTTAATCAAATAACATTGAAAAAATCTTGTTGCGATAATATGCTCTTTAAATTGTCTGAAAACCTTTTAGTTTGCGTTGGGTCGTAGTCCGTTATAGCTGCAACATGTAGTGTGCAGGTTTTTCGTAAGCTGCTTCTATGAGTTGTAATGGTAGCTCAGCTCAGCAAGATCTCGTTTGTAATATATAACGGCAATATTTTTTAGGTAAGTGGGTAGTCGTACATAAATATTTACCGCAAACATACGTCGGGATATTAATGTAGAGTCATCATAACTATCACACACGATAAACGTCAGGATATTTAAATAATGGTATCTATTTTATGACAAAATTTAGTTATTCCCACCCGGTACACGTCGGGATATTACAATAATTGGATTTATTGAATAAATGTAGGTTGACACCCACAATATCGGTACGTTGAGACATTCCAAAGATTTATTTTAAGACAAAATGTAAGTAGGTAGGCAGTAAACGCTGGAATAATTTAATTTAGATTTGCACATATGTCGCACAATGATCAAGATTTTAATTTTAATAAGCATTTTTATAGCTTTAAAGGTGTGATTAAGACGGCATAATCTTGCGTACTGCTGCATGTAAACTGTAATCGTCTTTGGGAGAGACCGAAGTATAATAAGGGGTCAAACTGTATCAGGGATATTCAGACGTGAATCTCGCCACTTTTAATATACTAACAAACTTATTCAATTGTAAATAGAGTGAATTAGTTTATGTCCAGTAATGCATAAAAAAATCGGAAGAAAAATAGGAATACCTAGGAATCACAAGTTAATTTCGATAACTAGTCCATTTTATACATATTAATACGCATTTACAGAAATGTTTTATGTACTGAATGGTATTATTTACCTTACAGTTTTTGCTAAATTCAGATATCGGTGTGGAATTGCGTTGGTAACTTCTTAATAACAGTAAGGAAGTTTGCTATAGCATAACTTCAGTTCTTTCATGCGGAATTTGGTATAAGCTGTTCCTGCGGGAATTTTTAAATATTAAAGTCGCCTAAGCCAAATATATACTCAGTATATGTTCCACTTCGTGACTATATATATATACTCAGTTGTATGTTCTATTGCGTGACATGAGGGAAGGGCAAGCAAACTCACGTTGGCATATATTGTACGTAGGAATTATGAACTTCAGATATAAAAAAAAACATAAACAATACCCGATATTCATTCACTAAATTCTATAAAAAAATATTTTACCACATCTAAACTTTATCCGAAAATTTTAAAGGCATACTAACTTTTTTTTAAGAAGTGACGGAAAAATAAACAAACAAAATTTAAATTTATATTATAAGAATATAATTCAAAACGCCTAACTAGCAAATAGAATTGTCACAAAACTTTCCAGACATTTTTCCACGTGATTGGCTAATCGGAAAAGTCATTATAAGTGTACGAGGTAGCTCATCGAGGGGAGGTAATGACGCGAGATACGTCATCAATACCGAGAAAGACCGAGGATGTAGCGCGGTCGTGGCGCGGTCCACCCTCGATTTTATAAATCTGTCACAACTGGGCTACTTGTGACAGATACTTTTTTTATCTACTATATTAGAGGTTAATTCATATCAATAATATTGTATATGCAAAATTAAGTTTGTGTGTTTGTCCTTTTTTTCACTTGTGGCTAGGGAGCATCTTATTGAGCTAGCACGGAGATAGTTGAAGAAATTTGGCACAGTGCTAGTTGAAAAGTCGGAGGAGAACAAAGCCTACTATACCCAATACAGGTTGGAAACGTTAAGTGATCTCACTCGATTACCATACACGATATCGAAATACAGGTTATTGCTTCACGAGTTCTATCAACGGTATCAATAATGGTTTGATTTTCGCAGCTTTGATACATTTGGTATTTGGTATGCGGTATTTGGTTTGGCAACGTGGCACTCATCGCATTAGCAAGTAAAATCTAATAAACATAAATGATTTCCGTAAATATTTATAATTAAATACTTTACGAGCTTATTTTTAGGGTTCCGTTCCCAAAGGATAAGCGGGACCCTATTACTAAGACTCTGCTATCCGTTCGTCGTATATTATCATAAGCCGTGATAGTAAGACAGTGGAATTTATGTATTTCTGTTGCCGCTATAACAGCAAATACTAAAAAACAGAATAAAATAAATATTTAAGGGGGCTCCCATACAACAAACTTTTTTGCTTGATATTGAACACGGCAACAGGTAAACGCTTGAAATATTCACAAAAAAATTATATATTTTCTTTAAAAATAAATTATTAAATTAAAATAAAAAAAATATTTAAGGGCAGCTCCCATACAAAAAAAATTTATAATACTACGGAACCCTTCGTGCGCGAGTCCGACTCGCACTTGGCTGATTTTTTTTTATTTTATTACATTTCTTAACAGTTTGTTTTGATGTTCGACGCTCTATTTACTTTCTCTCTAAGAACGTTTCGTAGAATCGCTGGAGTAATTAGTAATAGCATGTCTTATACGAATTTGTAGTTGATCCAAGTTGTAACAAAATAGTAGGTATTTTTATTGGCGCCATTCCACTTTTATTATTTTTTAAATAAATCGAAGCAGAAGAATTAAATTCATGCAGCCAGTTCGGTTTATTTAGATACTCCTTTATAATAGCGATGAAGAGTCCAGACACGTGTATCTACTACCTATCACAATTATTGATATAGAAATTAGTAAGTGCATAACATCTTTTTAAGTAAGTACCTAAATGATAAAATATCTCACTTCATGTCCCCATACTAAATGTATGGAAGCTGAAAACATCAAATTTTTGGATATATCAAGTTTATTTTATTAACAACTTTTAAGATCAATAATAATCAGTATTTCGATGTCGTGTATGGTTTAGAAATAATCGAGTGAGATCACTTATCGTTTCCACTTTGTATATTTACTACTATACTAAACTATAACCGATTTCTACATGGACGAACTATAGCTACATATACACATAACTTGCTATAAAACACTTTCTTACGATAAGCAAATAGTTGTCGTAGGAATTCCACGCCGAACGCTTGGGCTGTGGAATGAGCTCCCTGCCAAGGTTTTCCCTAAGGACTACAGTATGGGGTTCTTCAAGAAAGAAGTTATTGGATTTTTGCAGGTTCGGCAACGCGCGAGTGATACTTCTGGTGTTGCAAGTGGCATAGGCCTCGGTGATCGCTTACCATCAGGCGGACCGTGTGCTTGTTTGCCACCTTAGTGGTATACAAAAAAAAAAAAAAAAACTGAATTTAGTATTGAAAAAGTTAGTATTGAATGTTTTTCGGCGCAACAGCAACAATGCAGGTGAGGAATTGTTCGAATTGATGCCCACGGCTACTTTCTACCATCGCACCGCTCGCCATCGGCAGGGAATTCATTCTCACACTTTAGAACCTAAATGGTCGCGTACAGTGCGGTTTCAGAGAAACTTCCTCCCGCGAACGCTCAAGTTGTGGAATGAACTGCCTGCCAAGGTTTTCTGTAAGGACTACAGTATGGAGTTCTTCAAGAAAGAAGTTATTAGATTTCTGAAGGGTCGGCAACGCGCAAGTGATACCCCTGGTGTTGCAAGCGTCCATAGGCTACCGTGACCGCTTACCATCAGGCGGACCGTAAGCTTGTTTGCCACCTTAGTGGTACTAAAAAAATAAAAAAAAAACATTAAACTAAACTAAACATTTTTATAAAAAAATTTCGGTAACTAGCTCCAGTTAACTATTACTTGCTCTAATTATGATTTACAGATTTTGTAAATAATCACCTCTGATACAAGCAGCTAATTATGCAATAATACCTTTATAGGCTTAAAACGCTGATACATTCTAACTTATATTAAAAAAAATAAAAAAATCTGGTTCCCTCTGTGATGACTTAAAACCAACATTATGAGTCTCGTTTGTTTTGCTATTTGCGGTTTAGTATAATAACGACACCCGTTTCACATTACCTGATATTAGCTAAACGATACAGTTGTATGAAAATTGAGTGTTACGACTTGAACGAAATAATAATAATAATAATAATAATAATATACTTTATTGCGCATAAAGAAAACAAAACAATTAAACAATAAAAGTAATAACAAATTGGCGGTCTTATCGCTAATGAGCGATCTCTTCCAGACAACCTTTGGGTAGAGGAGACTTTATAAAATTATTGAGTAGAATGTGCTAACTGAAACTTTACAATATAAGTATACATTTATAGCAATAGCTAAATTTATATACATATGAATAATAAATAATACTAATACGTACAAAACATATATATATATATATATATATATATATATATATATATATATATATATATATATATATATCAAATACAAAACAAAAAATAAAAATAAATACACAAACTACATACATCTTAATCTCTGTTGATGAGACAGCTTAAATTTTTAAGTAATGTGTGATTACGAGATTTTTAAATATTCTTAAAGTTTGTGCTTTTTTGATATCAAAGGGTAAACTATTCCATAGCCTTATGGCTGTGACAGTGAATGAGACATTATAGGCTTGCGAATAATGTGTTGGGGTTTTCAGCATCATGTTTGTAGTGGCGCGATGAGCTGTAGACCCTATAAAATTGAAACGCTCTTTCAAGTATAACGGAGTAGACGGATTGAACAGTACGTTGTAGAGAAGAAACAGAAAATGAGTATTCCGGCGAAGGCGAATTGGGAGCCACTTGAGTTTTAATCGAAATTCGGATATATGATCATATTTACGTAAACCAAATATGTATCTAATACATAGGTTCTGGAGTCGCTCAAGCTTATTTAATTGCTCCTCAGTAAGGTCAAGATAGCTAGCATCCGCATAATCAAGGACAGGTAGCAGTAGTGATTTAGCCAGTGCAATTTTAGTGGCAATGGGCAAGAAGTTACGCAATCTGCTAATGGATTTAGCTGTAGCAAATATTTTTCTGCTTACTTCTTTTAATTGTGGTTCCCACGAAAATGTCTGGTCTATGATGATGCCCAAGTTTTTTACAGCCTCGCTATATGGAATGACTGTTCCATTAATACTCACTTTAGGAAGATTTTGTAAATTAATCTTAGATATCATTCTTGAAGTACCCACAATGATAAGTTGCGTTTTATTTGGATTTACGTTTAGACCGTAAGAGGTACTCCAATCCATAATGCGAGCAAGATCGTTATTTATAATCGCAACTGCACTTCTTAGTTCACTAACTGGAGCCTGAGTATATATTTGAAGATCGTCTGCATATAGATGGTAGAGAGAAGATAAATTAGATGTTATACTATTAATGAAAATAGCAAAGAGAAGTGGAGACAACACGCCACCTTGCAGGACACCAGCATTGGTGTAGCACCAAGTGGAGAAGGAATCATCAACCTTGATCCGCTGCCGGCGCCCACGCAAGTAACTTTGAAACCAGTCGATTGCTGTTGGAGATATGTTAAGAGAACTTAAAAGTGAAAGTAGTATATCAAAGTCAACAGTGTTAAAAGCGTTGCTAAAATCTAATAGTGTTAGCACTGTGACTTTTCTGTTTTCTATACCGAGCCGAATGTCATCAGAGATTTTGACAAGTGCAGTAACCGTACTATGTCCAGGACGAAAACCAGATTGAAGGGGATTTAGTAAGTTTTTTTTAGTGAGGAAATGACACAGCTGTTCATGAACAAGACGTTCAAGAACTTCAGAAAGGAATGGTAAGATGGATATGGGACGGAAATCTTTTTTTTATCAGAAAAAGTTTGAACTTCTAATTTAACAGTGGGGTACTAACAGGCTGATACGTTATATATAGCATATACTGGTTGTACGAGCTATAGCAAGTAATTTAGGAGTGCTACAACCAACTACGAGTAATGTTGGAGTGCAACAATCAGTTACGAGTAATGTAGGAGTGCTACAACCAGCTACGAGTAATGTAGGAGTGCAACAACCAGCTACGAGAAATGTAGGAGTGCTACAATCAGCTACGAGTAATGTAGGAGTGCAGGAGTGCAACAACCAGCTACGAGTAATGTAGGAGTGCTACAACCAGCTACGAGCAATGTAGGAGTGCTACAACCAGCTACGAGTACTAAATACCAATTTCTATTCTATTTAGCTTTGAAATAGACGGATATTTATTTAATATAAATTTCTAACCACTATTTAACCCCTTTAGGGAATAAACTTTACAAAACTTTTTCTCAGTATAGCCCTAGGTCAAGTAACCATTTGACAAATTTTAAGTTTCTAGACCTAGAAGTTTGTGCTATGCATTGATATATCATTGATTCTGTTCCTTGTTTTACATATATACAGATTTATCCGCTTCGTACATGAGTATCTATTTCAAAGAAACTAGAAGTATAAAGTTTATTCAACTATTTATAAACTTGGCACACGACCGTTACATTCAATTAGGTTTCTTGCATATATCCGTTATAACAGAAGAAAAGTGCAGTCAAAGGGAAATAAAGCTTAAAGTTCTTGAAGCCTTAACGGCTAAATGTAACTTTAAGGCTTGTATTATTAAAAATAGTATTTGTTTTTCAAAATAATATGGACTTCTTATAATGCAGATCCCTAAAGTATAGGAATCGGAAGAGAGGAGAAATTGTTTCCAAAATGTATATCTTGCTTTTCAAAAATACTAAAGTAGTCTAAATATATTAGGAAATATTTAAACAATATTATTTCAAAGTTGTAAAAATACACCTTATACTATATTTGTCATATTTAAACTTTTGCGTTTTTCACTCATTTCTAATAACTTTCTTTTTCTGGCTTTAGGACGAAGTGCGACGACAAATTATATTGCACACTTCATCGGATCAGTCGGAATATACGCGATTCAATACACAAATATTGAAATCTATACGACACATCACGTGCACAAGCGGCTATAAAGTGAAATAGAATTTTGAACGTGTTATTCAGAGATCTTCCCATTGGGGAACTTTTGGCAACCAAACTGGAAAAACGTTTCGTTCAAACCAAGTTTTTTTGTACTACTACGGTGGCAAACAAGCTCACCGTTCAGTCTCAGCCTATGGACGCTTGCACCATCAGAGGCATTAATCGCGCGTTGCCGACCCGATAAAAATCGAATTCCTTATTTGGTACAATATTGGCAGAGAACACATTTGTGGGAGGAAGTTACACTGAAACCGCACTGTGCTTAAAGTGTGAGAATGAGCGATGATAAAAAGTAGGCGTGGCGCACCTTAGTAGTATAAAAAAAACCTGCGATTGCAACAGAACTCCACGTAGGACTATAATCGCGACTCATAAAGCAGCAACTTTTGCTCCGAGATGAGATATGGCTTCCCACTTTAAGTACTCCAAGTTTTTTGGACACCAGCGTCACCTTGTCTACCAAATGATCTCAGAATCATGATACAAAGTTAACTGAAAAAAGTAAATGTTATTTCTCAGAAACTGTTCACGCTTCAGAGACGGGTTATTACTTTGAGAGTGGAAAGGACGCAACATCATCGACATCATCGTAAATGGCGAGAACATCACTTTGATGTCAAGACTATATAGTGATGATGGCAGAATTTCAATTCAGTGAAATCCAATGCTGAAAGTTTTGCCAGATAATCATATGCCTATCGAATATAAAATGTAATAAATAATCATAAAATTATAGATGCATTTCATAATTAATCTGTTGATATATTCCTCAATAATCAATTATTCAAACAAGGTTTAATGAACTTTACTTGCCTGCGGGTGAACCCGACAGCATTAGGGTTCGATAATTACAGGATATCGAGCATCACCGTTTAATAACGCTCTTCCTACACCTTTCCATTGATTGTTTGCACGCATGGGTTTGTTCGTAACTTTAGATTGATTTATATCTGAATGAGATGAATTGATTTAATATAAAAACAAATAATATCTATATAATGTTGTCAGTGTAGTTTTGAGCAGCAGAGCGAAAGACTGTTACTTTGTACCCGCACCGGGACCATAGAGGTTGACAGATCAGATACATTAAATAAGGTCAGTTGCCAATCTCGAATGGTGACCATGGATCGGAAAACACAGTGTGAGGCAACGTTCTACCAGGTAGGTAGGCAGATGATGGTGATGGTAGGTAGGTGGAATACATTACCTTTGGACATAAAACGAGTGCAGTCCTTGAGAACATTCAAAACTAGTACATTAACATCGCAAGTATAATTTCTATCCTTATGTATGTATATCTATATATATATATATATATATATATATGTTTATTTATAATAGTATATTGTTTAATAATTAATCTACACTTATGTTTGTTTATTAATTTATCTCAACGCTCACACTATCCTGGAACTTTTAACGTTTTTTAAATTCCTTCACCCAAAGGTTATCTGGGAGAGTTCGCTCCATAGCGATAAGATCGCCATTTGTACCTGTATAGCAAATACTGTTTTTATGTTTGATTTTGTGCAATAAAGTGTTTTTATTATTATTATTATTATGATGGTAAGAGCTGCAAAAAGCTGGTGGATGCAAGCGGCTCAGGACCGACGTTGTGGATACATATGTGAAAGGCTAATGTTAAGCAGTGGACACCTTCCGAGAACAAACTTTGTTAGTGATAAAAATAACCTAAGGCAAGATTTTTATCTATATACTAGGTTTTGCCAGCGGCTCCGCCCACCTTAAATTTGGTTATCAGCGCAGGATTCTTACGGCAACTCCTTAATTATACTAAATAAGTTTGTTATAGAAAGCTAAGCTGCAGCTATAGTTTTTTCAAGTGAAATTCAGTAATAGTTATTCTCGTAGGAATTTTGCCATAAAAAGTAGTTTATGTCCTATACCAGTTTTGTATGTTTATGTATGTTTAAGTTTCATCCATATCCGTCCAGTGGTTGAAGCGTGATTGAGTAACAAACATCTAAACTTTCGCATTTATAATATTAGTGGGAAGTAGAATTAGTGGGATTGTGTCTTTTTTTATATTTTGTGTAGGAATTTCCTGTAAGTAAAACAATAATTAGTTGAAGGTTACTCAGCTGGACAGATTTGTATTACTGGATTTTCATGACACTTAAAAGGGATAGTTCTTAAAACGGGGTTGACACACGTCACTACTGTGAAACAGGATTCGGGCTTAAGTTTCGCTCACATCACATTTTGTAAGTTCATGCGTTTAGCCTATAGTATAATAAATACAATAAATACATACATGTTCAGAGATACTACAAATATCTACTGTTGTTTTAAATAATTAAAAACTCGTAACATCCACTTTTCACATAGAGACTTTTTCCGACACAAACGTGTGTTTAAACACACATTTAGTTTAGTTTTTGTTTTAGTTTGTTTAGTTTAAGCGTATTACGTGGGAATTTATATACCGATTAGTTTTAGCAGTTTTAAGATACGAACACCAGTGTTATGCTGTCGATTCAAGCATACTGTCACTGAAGTATAACGCCGTGACTTGTGGAACGTGACAGCTTCAAAAGACTGCGTCATCCCCAAGTAAGAGTGCGAGAGCGCCGTCTTTGTGTAGTTTATCTTTGTGGAATAACACGTCGTGTGATCTCATAGCGTCGGCGTATCTTTCCTTATAACTACTATTAAAAATGTCGACTATAAGCACACATTTTATTATAATATGAGAAAAGGAAATGTGAGTCTATAAATTGAGATTGACATTGTTATTAATAGCAATTGCATTCTACTTTTCGTTTCCAAATAGACCTAGTGTAAACATGATTTGTTGATTGTCAAACTTGTAGCGTTCTACAAATTATCCTTTTCCAGAACACTCGACAATTTCGTTGTAACTTGGCTGATTGCCGTCAGTTCGTATAGTCAGACCTATTGAAAAATTATTGAAAGAAAATTAGTAAAAATAATAATTTGTAAACAACTTAACTTTTTTACATCTCATGATTGAATTTTTAAAGACGGTTTGGAAAGACGCTATAAACTTAACCGATGGGAAATACTGATAGTGACACAATAGTGTCGAAATTTTTTTGACAAGAGGAATTAGGCGTTTAGTATAAAAAGAGACCAAAGTCTTTGCGGCTTTTCTTTGGCAACGAGCTGTCGTACGGAACTGGCCGTTATCTATTTTACTGAAAGGAATCCCGTAACATTTTAAATAGGTAAGTCAATACTTATATTAGGCGGACCACAAGCTTGTTTGCCACCTTAATGGTATAAAAAAATCTTTATTGCATTATGTTTGTAGTCTTTCATATATTTTTTGTTATCTTAAGTTGAACTTGCCACAGTCTTAAAAGTACATTTACTTACTTTACGATAATTTCTTTTTTCAGTATTTGTTTCAAACAAGCCTCTTTTTTATTGTATTTCCCCTGTCAGGTAGGTATCTATACTAAAAAGGGATAGGTCGTAATCTAAATCTTTACATTTTGGATTTAAGAGTAAATTGTAGGCTACTTTTCCCCATACAAACGTATTCCCTTGTTTCCTCCCTGGATTTTGGAAATAGACATAAAATTTATATTATATAACCCCTGAAGGCTAGGTTTCACCAGTACATTACAATGGAAACATTACAACCTTCCAGGCAGAGGCAGCGTTTACCACTACAAATTATTTAGCCGTTCAAAACTACTGCACCGCGATCAACTAGTCATCTAGTATTTAAACATTATCTAATATCGAAACTAAATGTCTTGTTCTTTTATAATACCAGGCCCACTTATTTAAATACCAAGCCCAAGATGGGTCAATATCGTTCGGGGAAATTGCTTCTTCTATTTGCCAATATTCCACGGCGATTCGACATATATATCATTTGTATAAAAATAACATCGAGATACAGTATAAAAATAAACTTACAAAGATGTTGATCCGACGGTCAAGATTTGAATAAGCTGAGTCATATTTTATATGCATTACCTCTGACCAGATTCCGACCCCAACTTATGAAGTACAACATGCCACGCTACATAAGTTTATGACAGTAGACAAATCGACCGATTGGTTTTACAAAAGAATCTATATTAGGATTGTTGAATTTTCATTTTTAAATCAGATATATATTTATTATTGAAGACTAGAAGTGTACAAAAGGTGGACTTAATGCTAACAGCATTTTCTGCCAGTCAACTTACAAATGTTCAAGGAAAAGTGTCGGTAGGTGCAAACTAAAAAAGATATTTACATATATACCTGCGAATTATTTACATTATATACTTAACTACATTAATTCATACAAACATACATACACATACACAAACATACACATATACCTATACAAAGTCAAAGTCAAAATGGTTTATTCAAATAAGGATTTATAATCACTTTTGACTCGTCAAAGTTATAAAATATTATTTTTTGAACCCTCCCACCTTTCCGCCGGTTCACAATGTTGTTGATTTCTACCGAGAAGAATCCGGCAAGAAACTCGATACTTACTCTTTTAAAAACACTATTAATAATACAAATAAACTAAAAATACAATTAATGTTTTAAATAATAAAAATTTTAGCCGTACAATTTTATGTTATTTCCATTTTAATTTGGTTTACCTATGCATCCTGTAATTGAGCATCATCAGTCCCAAAGATTTTTATCATTTACATAGTCTGAAATATTGTAGTATGCCTTTTTACAAAGTACTTGCTTGATAAAAGATTTAAATTTACTCAGACATAAAGTAAAAAATTCAACAAATAAAATAAAAACTACATGGAACATAATAAATAATGAAACTGGTAAAGCTAGGAATTCTTGTCAGGACTTTGAGTTGATTGTAGATGATGCTAGTTTTAAAACAAATTCTGAGGTAGCAGTTGCCTTTGAACAGTTTTTTGGGAATATCCCATTCAAAACAACTGAACATCTAAACTCAAGTCCAATCTTAGCAGAAAAATTTTTAAAAGCTAGTGTTCCTGAATGTAACGTTCCCTTTGTATTTAAAAACATTAGTCCTACAGATATCATAAATACATTTAAAACATTAGAAATTAAAAACACCACAGACCTTTGGGGACTTTCTGTAAAAACTATAAATTCAATTATTCGTGTTATAGCACAACCCTTAGCCATTATATTTAATAGTTGTGTTGATAGTGGTGTGTTTCCTGATGAGATGAATCTTAGCAAAGTTATACCTCTTTTTAAATCAGGTAGTTCAACAGATCCTAATAATTTTCGGCCTATTTCAATACTACCTATACTCAGTAAAGTTTCTCTAGTAAAAAATCATACTTTGTCAAATGTTAAGCCATTTCTGTATTAATGAGCTACTTAGTAGTAAACAGTTTGGCTTTATGAAAGGCCGTTCCACAACCGATGCAGGAGTGGCACTATTAAAAAATATATATAACGCCTGGGAGGATTCGCATGACGCCCTTGGAGAGTTTTGTTATTTATCTAAGGCATTTGACTGTGTTCAACATAAAAATCTCATCAGGAAGCTACATCACTATGGTATTAGAGGCAAATCTCTCGACCTTTTGACATCCTATATGAGTAGGAGAGTACAGAAAATAGATGTCAACGGTGAAAGATCTCCGGGATCAGCAGTCAGTATAGGAGTCCCTCAGGGCTCAATTTTAGGTCCTTTTCTATTTCTTATTTACATTAACGATCTCCCATATAATGTAAAAAACCATGACATTGTCTTATTTGCTGATGACACCTCTTTGCTTTTTAAAGTTAAGAGACGACAGACATATAATAATGAATTAAATAATGCCCTTTTTTAAAATTGTAAATTGGTTTAACGCTAATAATTTGTTACTTAATGAAAAAAAAACCAAATGTGTTAAATTTACATTACCAAATGTTAGTCAGAGACAGACATGTATTAATATTAATGGCGAGCAATTAGAACTTGTTAATTTAACAGTCTTTATTGGCATAAGACTCTAAACTTCAATGGGGTCCTCATATTCATAACCTAGCCAAAAACTTAGCTCTGCTGTGTATGCGATCAAGAAAATAAGACAATTGACCGATGTCGACACTGCAAAATTAGTATATTTTAGCTATTACCATAGTTTAATGACATATGGTATCCTATTGTGGGGTAGCGCTGCTGATATAAATACAATATTTTTTTACAAAAAAGGGCAATTCGTGCTATTTATAAATTAGGATCTAGGATATCTCTGAGGGATAGGTTTAGGGAAGTAAAAATTTTAACTTTAGTGTCGCAGTACATATATGAAAATCTTTTATATGTACATAAAAATATCAATAGTTTCAGCAAGAAAAGTGACGTTCACAAAGTAAATACTAGAAGTAAAAATAAGCTGTTGGTGCATGATACACGTCTACACAAAATAAGTAACTCTTTTATGGGGCAATGTATACACTTTTACAACAAAGTTCCCAATAAAATTCAAAATCTATCAATAAGTAAATTTAAATCTTTTATCAAGCAGGTACTTTGTAAAAAGGCATATTACAATATTTCAGACTATGTAAATTATAAAAATCCTTGGGACTGATGATGCTCAATTACAGGATGCATAGGTAAACCAAATTAAAATGGAAATATCATAAAATTGTACGACTAAAAATCTTTTATTTAAAACATTAATTGTATTTTAGTTTATTTAAGTATTTTTAAAAGAGTAACTATCGAGTTTCTTGCCGGATTCTTCTCGGTAGAAATCAACAACATTGTGAACCGGCGGGAAGGTGGGAGGGTTCAAAAAATTATATTTTATAACTTTGACGATTCAAAAGTGATTGTAAAATCCTTATTTGAATAAACCATTTTGACTTTGACTTTGACTTTACTTATTGATAGATTTTGAATTTTATTGGGAACTTTGTTGTAAAAGTGTATACATTGCCCCATAAAAGAGTTACTTATTTTGTATAGACGTGTATCATGCACCAACAGCTTATTTTTACTTTTAGTATTTACTTTGTAAACGTCACTTTTCTTGCTGAAACTATTGATATTTTTATGTACATATAAAAGATTTTCATATATGTACTGCGACTCTAAAGTTAAAATTTTTACTTCCCTAAACCTATCCCTCAGAGATATCCTAGATCCTAATTTATAAATAGCACGAATTGCCCTTTTTTGTAAAAAAATATTGTATTTATATCAGCAGCGCTACCCCACAATAGGATACCATATGTCATTAAACTATGGTAATAGCTAAAATATACTAATTTTGCAGTGTCGACATCGGTCAATTGTCTTATTTTCTTGATCGCATACACAGCAGAGCTAAGTTTTTGGCTAGGTTATGAATATGAGGACCCCATTGAAGTTTAGAGTCTTATGCCAATAAAGACTGTTAAATTAACAAGTTCTAATTGCTCGCCATTAATATTAATACATGTCTGTCTCTGACTAACATTTGGTAATGTAAATTTAACACATTTGGTTTTTTTTTCATTAAGTAACAAATTATTAGCGTTAAACCAATTTACAATTTTAAAAAAGGGCATTATTTAATTCATTATTATATGTCTGTCGTCTCTTAACTTTAAAAAGCAAAGAGGTGTCATCAGCAAATAAGACAATGTCATGGTTTTTTACATGATATGGGAGATCATTAATGTAAATAAGAAATAGAAAAGGACCTAAAATTGAGCCCCGAGGGACTCCCATAGTGACTGCTGATCCCGGAGATCTATCACCGTTGACATCTATTTTCTGTACTCTCCTACTCATATAGGATGTCAAAAAGTCGAGAGCTTTGCCTCTAATACCATAGTGATGTAGCTTCCTGATGAGATTTTCATGTTGAACACAGTCAAATGCCTTAGATAAATCACAAAACACTCCAATGGCGTCATGCGAATCCTCCCAGACGTTATATATATTTATTAATAGTGCCACTCCTGCATCGGCTGTGGAACGGCCTTTCATTAAGCCAAACTGTTTACTACTAAGTAGCTCATTAATACAGAAATGGCTTAACATTTGACAAAGTATGATTTTTTACTAGAGAAACTTTACTGAGTATAGGTAGTATTGAAATAGGCCGAAAATTATTAGGATCTGTTGAACTACCTGATTTAAAAAGAGGTATAACTTTGCTAAGTTTCATCTCATCAGGAAACACACCACTATCAACACAACTATTAAAAATTATGGCTAAGGGTTGTGCTATAACATTAATTATGAATTTATAGTTTTTACAGAAAGTCCCCAAAGGTCTGTGGTGTGTTTAATTTCTAATGTTTTAAATGTATTATTGATATCCGTAGGACTAATGTTTTTAAATACAAAGGGAACGTTACATTCAGGTACACTAGTTTTTAATAATTTTTCTGCTAAGATTGGACTTGAGTTTAGATGTTCAGTTGTTTTGAATGGAATATTCCTAAAAAACTGTTCAAAGGCAACTACTACCTCAGAATTTGTTTTAAAACTAGCATCATCTACAATCAACTCAAAGTCCTGACAAGAATTCCTAGCTTTACCAGTTTCATTATTTATTATGTTCCATGTAGTTTTTATTTTATTTGTTAATAAAATAAAGACAGACCTTTTTAAAGGTTTTTGAGTATTTTTTTTAAATATTCCCTAAATATTTGGCTATTATTATATGTTTTTTCTTTATATAATTCATACAGTTTACGCCTACTTTTATGAATACCTGGGGTAGCCCATTCAATAAAACTAAAGCGACTGGAAATAAGTTTCTTTTTTGCAGTAAATATTTTATTATACTCTGTAGTAATAGTGTCAAGAACAGTATTGTACATATCATTTGGTTGCCATTATAAAGCAAATCTGGAAGTTTATGCATTAAGTTAGATTTAAATGATTCAACCCGTTTAGTTGTTATTGGTATAACTTTAATTTCCTTTTTAGTAATACTATTCTTTCTTTCTAAAACCACTAACTGTCCACAATGATCTGACTCTAGATTGCTTATAATTTATTTTTGAATTGGTTTTATGTCAGTAAATATATTGTCGATGCAAGTGGCACTGGATACAGCAATTCTAGTTGGTTCACAAAACAAATTATTTAAATTAAAAGACTGAAATAAGGCAAGCAATCTGGTGCTTAATGAGCTATTTTCCAAGATGTTTATATTAAAGTCTCCACAAACAATGATTTGTTTATTGGAATTGCTGATTTTATTCAGCACTTCTTCCATAACTAATTCGAAATTATCATACATTGCACAAGGCGGCTTGTATACACTCACAACAATGAGATGCTCAACTTCTATACAGGTCAGCTCGGCAGTTCGCTCAACTGAGAGGCTCACAATGTCTTTACGTTCCTTAAACTTTACTCGGCTGAACGAACTTCCCATCTGGTGATTAGTGAAATTGAACATAAACTGATGGCTGCGTAGCCAGTGTTCAGTGATACATAAAATGTCAATCTTTTGGCAGTTTATGAACAATTCAATTTCTAGTTCTTTCTGAGACATTCCTTGTATATTCTGATGCACCAGGTTTAATGGAATATTATTTTTAGTATGACAAAGTTTATTTTTTTGTTTCTGTTTGCATAAAACTTGAGTAGACATAGATTGTTTAATATAATCATTATTAATGCTGGAATTATATAATATGCCAAAGTGGTCCTTTATTGTCTGAAAATTTAATTTAAATTATTACATGTCAAATTATTATACTGCTCAATAGAAGCAGGTTATTTAGCTAAATGATTAGCTGAAATGTCAATTACACTATTATAATTGCACTGCTCAATAAAAGCAGATTGTTAAGCCAAATTATTGGCTGTGGTATTAATATAAAATGATAGCGACAAGGCTAACACTCTGGTACAATGGTACATATTATACTTATATCTATACGAATACATACATAGATTTTAGTGTAACAGGATGAAAATAAATATTGTACAAAATGTCTGGCAAATCGGGGAAACGATTTGGAAAGAACAACTGTTACAGATTGTACTAAATATTTAGAAAGAAAAGTTATGATGAGGATGAAAGGGAGTGATTTCGAACAGACCGTTTGAAGGAATCGCGTGATGGAGCCCTTCTGATAGACTCAGGAAGATTATTCCGAAGTCTAACAGCTGCAATGGCAAAAGAATTATTCAAAAAGCCACTACGATGTACTGGGGTACTAAGTAATAAGTTAGAGGAGGAGCGGAGATGTTTTTCAATAGAACTTTCCGATAGAAAGGAAATGAAAATTAGTTTTGAGATAAATGGGTGTTTTAGAGTAAAAAAGGATAGAGTAAAGGAGACAGAGTGTTCTAAGATTTCTTCGATCTCTTATGAGAAGCCATTTCAGTTGACGTCGGTGTTCAGAAACATGATCGAATTTACGGAGACCGAAAATAAATTTAATACAAACGTTTAGTAAGTGATCAAGCTTAGACAACAGTTCCTCAGACAGATCCAAATACCACACATCACTGTAGTCAAGAATGGGTAGGGGTTAACGAAAGTAATTTTAGTAGAAGTAGGAAGAAAATGTTTGAATCGTTGTAACGAATGTAGAGAGCCATAGAATCTGCGAGAAACCTCCTTAACTTGAACCGACCAACTTAGATTACTGCCTATCATCATCATATCAGCCCATTGACGTCCACTGCTAGACATAGGCCTCACCTAATCTGTCCATCTAGCGGGAGGTCTTCCCACGCTGCGTTTTCCGGTTCGTGGTTGCCACTCGAGAATCTTGTTTCCCCATCGGCTATCGGTTCTTCGACCTATGTGCCCTGCCCATTACCACTTCAGATTTGCGATTCGGTGAGCTATGTCGGCGACTTTAGTTCTCCTACGGATTTCCTCATTCCTGATTAGATCACGTAGGGAAACTCCGAGCATACCTCTTTCCATCGCCCGCCGAGCGCCCTTGAGCTTTCGCATACGGCCCATAGTTAGCGGCCACGTCTCAGTGCAGTAAGTCATCACTGGCAACACACACTGGTTGAAGACTTCTTCAAGCACTGGGGTATTAAGGACAAGTTTTTCGAACGCTGCCCAACCATGTTGGATTCACCTAATCGAACAGTTTGTCCCAGGTATACGTATTCGTCAACAACTTCGAGTGTAGAGTTCCCAACAGTTATTGTAGTGGATGCTACATGGCCATTCGACATGATTTTTATCTTGTCCATGTTCATCTTGAGGCCTACTCGTGGGGAAGCTCTACTGAGACTTTCGAGCAAGGTCCTCCATCGATTCTGCCATAACCACAATATTGTCGGCAAACCGAAGGTGGGTAATGTACTCGCCATTAACATTGATGCCAAAACCGTCTCAGTCCAGAAGATTAAAGACATCTTCCAACGCATTTGTGAACAGTTTCGGAGATATGACATCTCCCTGCTGAGACCTACCTCTCTGTAGTTGGATCGGTTTCAAAACTGCGTCAATCCTAAGATATGGATTAATAATGAGGGGAAACGCAGCAGATGTAAGTTGAGTCTTTATAATGCAAAAAAAATGTGTTAGAGCTGTTTGTGGGGCCGGGCCCTTAGAGTCATGTAAGCTCTTATTTATTAAGTTAAACATTTTAAGTCTACCTAGCCTATATATCTACGAAATTTGTGTACCTATTCGTTAAACTCAATTTACATTTATTTACTAAAAAGAAGACATTAAATAAATTTAATACCCGCTATCCGGACCAACTAGTGATTCCTATGCATAAAACAACAATTTTTTCAAAAAATAGTTACTGTATGGCTATAAAAAATTATAATAAGCTATCTATGGAGGTCAAGGAGTTGTAAATAAATGTATTTAAGAAAAAACTTTTGTTTATGCAACTTTATAAATGGTTACATTTATAAAGTTGCATAAATCTTTTTATACAGTCAGCGAATATTTAATGATGAAAAAGATAGATTTAGCATAAGCATTTTTGACTTAAATCAATTAATGTAGTAGTAATCTTGCGCAATTAAATATCTATATAATTAGAAGAAATTACTCATAACATAAAAATGTGATTCCATTATAAGTCTTTTAATTTCTGACAATCCTAAAATATCGTATTTTTGTTTGATACTGAATGTATCAATAGCATCATTCTTTGCGGTGATAATAATGATCTAACATTATATGTGCAGAAGTAGAGTTGCTGATTAGTTGGAGGCTTGTAGTCGTATTTTCCGGCGGTGACTGGCCGTGTTGGGAGATAAAAAGGGACCTGTAATGATTGCTATTGTGTGTACGTTAGGACTTCCAGTTATAGTAGAGTAAACCATTATTTCTTTGATTTATACCACAAAGGTGGCAAACAAGCGCACAAGGCCACCGTAGCCAATGAACGCTTGCAACATCAGTCATTACTGAAAAAACTTCAAGTGACAATAATATGAATAAGAATAAAATAAATACATAGTTATATATGTTTAAATTAATGCTTCATTGCCTTCTTCAAATGATTTCGGCTCCGTCTTAGGGATCTAATTTGTCTTCTTGTGCCTCTTATCTTTATGGAGACTGCTCTTAAAGATATTTGTATTTTGATTCTCAGCAAGTAAATTATTTGAGAGTATGCTTTTCCCTATTTCTCGTTTAGTTTAGATGCAGTTTTTTTTTAGCTTCTTAAACTGTCATATAAGATAATAAGTAGGGTGAGTGACGCTCTTAAGTCTTAAACAGTACGATCATATTTTGAATGTTTTTCTCTACTATGCCTTTGTGCTGTTTTTTCCAGGTGAGGTTACTGTAAGAGAAAGTGTCAGCATTTACTATGTGAACGTCAAAAAATGCTTTGCTTGCAGGTTCTGAAACACCATTTAATAATAAGCCACTTATCAATGCTGGTTGACTTGTATTTGCATCACGCAATGTAGGTTCTGTTGTACTAGGTTTCCAGGCTAATATAGCCAAATGTTTGCAATCATCTCTATGTTGACTATAACCTTGTGATATTAGACCAGCTTTTTTTTCAGTTATGTACGTGGTTAATGTTAAAATCACTTCCGTCGCAAGTTTGAAGGAGATTTATAGGTTCATGAGCATAACATATGGCTAGGGCATCCTTAAATTGGGTAGCTGTGAGATCGGTATTATTCGCAATCGTAGAGATAATAGTTATCCATTGTGATGATTTCGTTTCAACAACTCTTTGGATACACCTTTGCATTTTATTTGGTAATTTAGATATTATTTTATTACTTGTTGTGATATCCCTTAATTGCCAGGCTTGTGGCTGGTTTGAATTAGAGGTCATATCCCAACTGCAAACATAAGCATTGCTAAAGGGTTACATGGTGTAGTTCCTTCTTTGTTGAGAATAAAATCTTTAGAGCCCGATAAACAAATGACTACATAAAGAATGAAATTGTTGGATAAGAATTTTGCACAACGGGGCCAGAAAAATTCTGGCGTTCCAAAGTGTCATTGGTCAACTCAGTGTATTAAAGGTATTAGTTGCATCTATTAGAAGGAGGCCTTCGTCATCTTCTCTTTCATTAAAATAAGTGGTCATAGCATGAATTCCACCTTCAATGCCTGATTTTATTCCTGCATATAGCTGATCAGAACCACATGCTTGTTGTAAATCTAATCCTGTTGCAGTGACCATTGCTTTGGCAATGATGCGATGTTATTTTTCACCTATTCCTATTGGGCGAACGCCTGGGCATTTGTTATCCTATTCGATAATTTCATTGCTGAGTTTTCTAGTTAAAGTTGCGATTGACTCTCTTAGATTGAAACTATAGTTTCCAAAGCGTAGAAGTAGTGATTTCTATTGCTCAAACTCGTTACTGCTTAGGCCAGCTCCACCTTAAAGTTATCTTGCAACTTTTTATATGTGATTTGAAGTTATATCAATATTCACCACGATAGAAAGTTTGGAATAATCCAAAAAATTTTGTTATTTGGTTGCGAGGTTTTCCTTTAAATAATTGATGCTCAGATTTGTTTCCTACTTTATCATCTGAATCCATAATTCCACCTCCTGATCTTTCAGTTATCCATCTATTTGCTTGTCTGATTTTTCCTTGTAGTATAAGACGGCTAAATATTCTGATTGTACGGCCATCATCATTTCTCTGTTTATTTTTTGAAGTAAGTTTCGGTTTGCATAGTAATGATTCAGCAATCAATTCGTCATATTGGCTAGAATTCCACATTTCCATTCTTATTTGAATTGTTTGTCTAATATTCTGACTAGATTTTAGCATAGGGTCTCTCTGAAGTAATGTACTGCATAAAATCATTTTTTTTTTCGGAGTTTTCTATTCCTGGTAGCATTTTTTAGAAATATCTTTAATATATTCTATCTTAAGTATCTTGAGAAATTAATTTCACTGAAAATTTTGCGAATTAACAAGAAATATAACAAGGAATAAAAAGATGAAAATAAAGTAAAATACTTTTTTTTGACATAACGTCTTGACAGTAGACCATAAACTACAGCTATAGACTCATTATGTTTTGCTCCGCCTGTAAAATTATTTCTTTATATTTTTGTATCACTTTTAGGTTGGAATACTTATGACTAAGTAAAGCATTTCCGACAAACATATGTTAATTTTTTTACATTTTAATTATACGAAAAATATTTATACGGTGTTTGCTTTCATAAATGAGAGAAGACACACAGTTTGTGTGTTTAAATATGATAAATGTTCTAAAATTCATAACACAAAACTTATGAAGAGTTCTGCGCTCCTGGTAGAGTACAGTTATTTATTAATCACTGCCTAACAACATGTGAAGTTTGTGACAAAATCTAAATGTCGTAAAATAGATTAAAATTGACTTGAACACTTGACTTTGACTGAACTGACTAAAATTTAATTCCCAAAACTTATTATTTTAGACTGAATCAGTTTATGAATATTTATCAAAAACTGTAAGTAAAATAGCAAAAATTAGTGCCTTTTCGGCAACAAAGTAGCTCAGATTACCTACTCAATAGGTCCCAGTATATAGCCAACACTAACAACAGTAGTGAACGCAACTCTGCTGTAAAAAACAATAATAATAAGATACACGATTTCGATTCGTCATGTTTCTTATGAGGCACCTAGTTTAAAAGATTTACACTTTACGATATGTTTATAAAACTTTAATTATTTAGGTGATATAGTTTCATGTTAGAGGTAAGAAACAATATAAATTATGCATTTGGAGGTGTTATGCAAAACACTAATCATTGTTTTTTTTACCAACACCAGAAATAGTAGAGTCAAGGAATTTAATTTCCAACCCACCTAAGGTTCAATATCGTATACCAAACTGTCACCATAAGAAATAGAGCTAGAACAGGATGTTACTTTGACATAAAGCATGCATTGTTTTATATTAGTAAGTAGGCACAGGCAGGTAACAGATTAACCACGTTGACATGGCGAACTGAACTTTGGGACGCCAAGGCACTTCGCCAAAACTGGAGTCGGGATTAGTTTGTCATTTCGCTAGTTCTGTTTTACGATATTGATATGAAATTTGTCTATCCAAAAACTAACAGAACCGACAAAAGTTATAATTCAATAAAACCACTATTTTATAAAAGTTTTCTTTAACAAAAACAACAAAACGAAAACATCATTTCTGATCTCAATCACTGAGTGAGGTCTTTATAAAAAACTAAAATGACACTTTTTAACGGAACTGACACTTTTTTTATAAACTAAATGTATGTTGAAAAAAAAGTTCTAATTTAAACCGCGTATATCCACCATCATTTTGAATGACGTCCAAAAGGCGTTTCAGCATAGATGAGATAAATTGTTCACATATATTAGTGCCACGGAAATCTTTCCATACACTATGACAGTGATTGATAAGTGCTTCACGTGTTCTTTTGTTCTGTTTGTTCCATCTTTGGACCATTATGCCCCAGAGATTCTCTATAGGGTTCAAATCACCACTGTTTGCAGGCCAAGGAATAGCATTTATGTGAGCTTGGTTGTGGCTAAACCAGTTTCGCACAATTCTCGCGGTGTAAATGGTTGCGTTGTCTTGCACAAAATCAATTTAAGGGACTTCCTGTTGCGAATATTAAGTTCTTTAAGTCGGAAGCACACTTTCATCCCACAGGTCTACATAGTTGTTGAAATGTTTGCAGTAATTCGTCCAGATGCATGATTGTATGCATGATGTAAATTCATAGCATGTAGGCAATTCCTAATTATTCTAGAATAAACGTCAAAAATTTCCGAAAATCGTCCCGTTGACGCCTTCGCATTAATCGGCATTGGTTTTCAGTTATTGCATGGTTTTTTTCTGTATAGCACGGACGTTAAGCAGGAAGAATTTCGTTTAATGACCGGTCACTATTTGTCTCTGTTGCACGCGCATAATTATTTGCTGTCGCACTCGCACAGATGCGATGATCGCTGTCATAGAGCAGCGCTACGGCAAATAATTATGCGCGTGCAACAGAGACAAATAGTGACGGGTCATTGAACGAAATTCTTTGTGATTTGCGTCCGTGCTATAGATCAGTAAGGTTTCCTTAAGCATTATATCGCCATACCCAACGGTGAACTGTGTCTCTACTCATATTTTACCGACTGTTATCTCATGAATCCCTATTCCTTCCTGGTGTAAATCCACTCTAAATAGTTCATGGTTGCGGCAAGCATTTTATTTTTCAAATTAATAACGTATTTAAAAATTATTTTCAATTTTCTTAACTGACACCATCACATGTTCGTCATTAGAAAAGCAAATGATAACTTTTCGCAAAGAGGATATCTGTAATGTAAAGTAGTAGTATAATATTGGGCACTCTAGACCACCTCCGTGTCATCAGGCTCACTCCGTTCGCCTGCACTCCGGTGGCTTAGCGTGCCCAATATTATGTTTTTGAGATCTTCTGTTTACCTTGAGTGACTGGAGTTGTTTTGTTATTTTCTGCTATAAAACGAAAAGAGTGCTTTCATTAATGTCATTCAAGGCAAAATGCTCTGTTGATTTAGTTCACAATGAAGTTTGTTAAACAAAGTCAATCCCTGCAGCTCGACAAAATTTGTCCAGATACTATAAACACAACTCATCGCCATGGAAATCTCTTACCTGATACCGTTCGTTGTATAATTTGTGGACCGTCAAATAGTGGAAAAACTAATTTGGTTATCGGTCTTCTATTACATCAAAATGGTTTACGTTTTAAAAACGTATATGTCTATTCGAAAACACTTCATCAACTGAAATATGTCTTCTTAGAAAGAGTTTTGCATCTTGTTCCAGCCGTGTCTTACGCAAAATACAGTGATAATGAAGATGTGCTTAGTCCTCAGGACGCAAAACCGAATTCGGTAATAATATTTGATGACGTAGCATGCGAAAGTCAAACAAACATTCGAGATTATTTTGCTATGGGTCGTCATAAGAATATAGATTGTTTTTATTTAAATCAAACGTATAGCAAAATTCCTAAACAGCTTATTCGAGACAATGCAAATCTTTTAGTTTTATTTAAGCAGGATGATATCAACTTAAGACACATATATGATGAGCACGTCAACACAGATATGAAGTGGATTGAATTTCGTGAAATGTGTTCCAAAATATGGAGTGAAGCGTATAACTATCTAGTTATAAACAAAGATTGTTCAAAAAGTAACGGGTGTTATAGAAAAAAATTTGATACCTTTGTAATATTTGATTAGTGATATTATAAATGTCTATAAAATTGTATTTTATATTCATTATTTCATTGCTACTTACTATTGAAGGTTATATACGTAAACTATTGAGAGATATAATATATAAGTATACAGACAACATTAATATGGAAAAGGAATTAAAAACACAAATCGTAAAAGCAGCGGAAGCAGTTAAGCGGAAAGTAAAAAATATGCGTACAATGGAGACTGATAACCATGAAATTTTACAAACAGTTTTCAAACCTATCATCAATCCGCTTAATAAAATGATAGGGAGTGAAAAACTAAATTTAGCTAATGATACATTAGAAAATAGTTATAATAATATAATTGGTATCAATGCATCTCCGCAATCAACAATAATGGATAAAACTGTTGTAAATAGAAATTCTATGGTCTCAACACCTAAACGCTCATCTGATGAAGACGATAGTTCCGACATTAATAACATTTCCGATGAGGGCGATGAATCCTTTAAAACAATTGAATCAGTATCAACTCCTGAACAGAATACATCATCATGGTCCCTATCTTCAGAAGCCTTTTGCGATGTCCCCTTCGGTGTTCGAAGAGAGCGCGGAAAACTTATGATGGGATCAGTTCGCATAAATGTTACCGATAGAGAGATTTCAGTTGCTGGAAGAGTATATAGTTCTACACCAGGGTTGGTAGAGTTACTTTTCAAGAAAATGCCTGATTTAGATTTAGTGACAAGTGAAGATTTGCAAAATTATAAATCAATGCTTCTGAACACAAATGCTCATCGTAGGGACTTTGATCCCCATAAGCCATTAAAATCAAACAAAGGACGAAAATATCTAACTGTTATAAAACCATTGTTCAAATTACGAAAACAATCCGTCAGTACTGATGACAATATTGACGAAGATTTTGTCGGACAAGGGTTGCCATTGATGAAAAGATTAAAAAAGAATACTGATTATGTTTACTGGGACGATCCTAATGAATTAGTTGATAGACTAAAGTTATTGACAGCTTCTAGAAATGCTGGAAATTCGGGTTTGGATAACGAAATAATATCTATTATAGAAGAATTGCGAGAAAGTGGTATTATAAATTAGATAAATATGTATTGGTTTTTATTACTTTACGTTTACCTTTCAACATAAAAGCAACGTTCTATATTTCATAATGAATATTGATAAATTTGGTCACCATGTGCATAAAAGAATGCGTTTTTCAGAAATATTTGAATTTGCTGATAAAGCACTGTTAAAGTCAGATAGTGGGAGTTTTGACTTACAATCAGCAAGACTAGTAGGTGTGAAGTCACCTATAAAGTCTGATGATGCTGTCAACAAGGAATATGTAGATCACACATGTAAAAATTTTTGTAGCAAGAAAGATTTTGAAACTCTTACAGAAACTTTAAAAACCGATATAAAAATGTATTTAAAACAGTTTGAAGAAAGGTTTTGTACGAAAGACTACTTGGATAAAATAGTAATTAAGATTAAAAATGAGCAAACATCAAGTGGTAAATGAAATCCACAAACCAGCACGAAAAAATTTTCCTCGGCGTCACGTTATTTTAAGAAGGATTGATGATTTATGGCAAGCAGATCTCATAGATTTTAATAATCTTAAAAAATATAATAAGTGCTACAGTTTTATTTTGATTATTATTGATTGTTTTTCGAAGTATGCTTGGTCTGTACCATTAAAAACGAAAAGTAAGAAAGAGGTCAGTACAGCCTTTGAAAACATTTTACGTTTAAGTGGTCGTTGTCCAAATAATTTACAAACTGATATGGGTTCAGAATTTTACAATGAATCTTTCAAAAAAGTTATGAATGCTTTTAAAATAAATCATTATTCATCATATTCAGTTAAAAAAGCTTCTATTGTCGAAAGACTGATTAAAACTATTAAAAATCAGTTATTTAAATGTTTTACTTTCAATGGAAATAAAAGATGGATTGGAAATACTATAAAAGACGTTATGCTTTCATATAATAATACCAAACATCGCATCACCCAATATAAACCATGCGAAGTTGACAAAGAAAATGAAATGATGGTTTTAAATAATATCAACAAGTCCCAGAAACAGTCATTTACGTCGTATAAAAATAAATTTCAAGTAGGAGATATTGTTCGCATTAGTAAATATAAAACAATATTTCAAAAGGGATATACTCCTAACTGGACTACTGAACTTTTTGTTATTAGAAAAGTTAATAACACTAACCCACCAACTTATCTTATTGAAGATTGCAAAAAACAAATAATAATGGGATCATTTTATGAGCAAGAACTTCAAAAAACAAACTGTCCTAACGTGTATTTAGTAGAAAAAGTTATTAGAAAAAACAGAGATAAGTTGTTTGTTAAATGGTTGGGTCTTAATGATAACGAAAATTGCTGGATTAGAAGAAATGAACTTGTTAAATAATTTAACGTACTTATACTATCTACAGTTTTCGGTACTTATCACTTTCTTTTCAGAAATGAAAGGAGAAGGACTTGTAAATAATTTAATTAATAATCTTCCTTTTGAGTTACATTTACCAGGATATAACTATTGCGGTCCGGGAACACGACTAAGAGAACGGTTATTAAAGGGTGATAAGGGGGTAAACAAATTAGATGAAGCTTGTATGCATCACGATATTGCATACTCTAATTTCTCAGATCTGTCGAACCGGCACAAAGCAGATAATCAATTACTAAATATGGCAAGAAAACGTCTCAAATCAAAAGACTCTGGAAAAGGTGAAAAACTTGCATCATGGCTTGTTAGCAAAGTTATGAAAGCCAAAATTAAAACAGGTGCAGGAGTCAAGAAGTTCAAAAAAATTATATCCAAAATACGATCAAAAATTAAGAAATTTAAACATAAAGATAGTAATACTGCTATTAAATATGCATATTTAGCAGCCAAGAAATTATTTCCTAAAAAATGCCGTGTGCACTTACCACGTATTATACCACTTCCGAAATCAGGAGGCATTCTACCTTTGATCCCAATATTTGCGGGGCTGTCAGCCTTAGGTAGTTTAGCTGGAGGTGCGGCAGGTATAGCTAAATCAATAAATGATTATAAAATGGCTCAACAAAATTTTAAGGAGTCTGAACGACATAATAAAATTATGGAATCTGTAGCATTAGGTAAAGGATTGTATATTAAACCATATAAAAAAGGCAATGGCATATTTTTAAATTCATCAAAAAACTGAGAACCAGGCTGCCTGAGAGAGCACTTACAAATTATGACATCTTAGAACATGCCAAAAAAACAAAAATACCAGAGTTTAGAGGAGTATATATGAAAGACAGATTACCTGGAAAGGTGAAAAAAGTTGAATGTGGCATAGTTAATTTGGATAGTTACAAGAATCAAGGAACTCATTGGGTAGCCTATGCAAAGATTGATAAATATTGTCAGTATTTTGACAGTTTTGGAGATTTAAAACCACCGATTGAATTAGTAAAATATTTAGACACAAACAATATAACTTACAATTACACAAAGTTCCAAAAATTTAATTCATATAATTGCGGACATCTATGTTTAAAGTTTTTGCACAATTTCTGGAAACAATGTACGATAAAGGTAAAAACGGTAGTATAAATTCGGACTGATTAGTTCTGCTGTTACCAATAGCAATATGTCCTTCACGCTGTCTATAACAGGTAACACCTCTGTTCTGACGACGAACTATTTTCCTACATTACAACTTGATGGTGAATATGAGTGTGCCTTGCTACATTTATCTACATTTAATTCCTTACCGAATATTGATGGCAGAAATAATAAATTTCATTATGGGACTAATGAACTAATAGAAATCCCTGAAGGTGCATACGAACTTCAAGATATTTGTGACTATTTAAAATCGAAAATAAAAAAATGTGACTTAAAATTATATTGTAACAATAACACTTTAAAGACAACAATATTTTGTACTAAAGATATTCATTTTGAAAAACGGTCATCACTTGGTAACCTGTTAGGTTTTGGTGAAGTATTGTTAAAAGCTAATAAATTGCACGAGTCCCGCTTTCCAGTTAACATTTTATCAACAACTGTGATCAGAGTCGAATGTGACATAGTCAGTGGTTCATACATAAACGGAGTTTCCAGTCACATCATCCACGAGTTTTCTCCGAATGTTCCTCCAGGTTATAGAATAATAGAAATACCAAAAAACATTATTTATTTTCCTGTAAATAGGAATACCATTAACAATATAGACATAAGAATATTGGATATAAAGAATAACTTGATAAATTTAAGAGGTGAAGAAATTCAGTTGTATTTACATATCAAGAAGAAATGATTGATTACTATAAAAACGAACAACGTCCAGTTAAAACGCGTAGTAATAATAGTGGTGTTCGTAAAACAACACATACCAAGAAAAAAAAATTAAGCGTTGAAAACATAAACTTTTTAAAATTAGTTGGCCTATTAAAATGAGTATTTTAAACATTATCAATCCTCCTGTTCACGATAATTCTATCGAGGCTATCGAAACTCATTCGTATAAACCTTATGTCACAAGTTTTAACAAAAACGATGAAATTAGAATTCCGATTAATCAGCAAGATGTATACATATTGCCCTCCGCAAGTACCTTGTACTTAGAAGGAATAGTAAATGTAATAAAAAGAGATACAAAAGAAAAAGTATCTAGTGTTCAATTTACAAACAATCCCCTTCTATATTTATTTCAAGATATTCGATATGAATTAAATGGAGTCGAAATTGATAAAGTGAAAAATGCTGGCGTTACCACAACAATGAAAAGTTTATTATCAATGAATGAAACTGAATCAAAAATTTCAAAAGCTTGGGGTTGGGACATTGATGGTACAAATAATATGCATGGTGGAAGATTTTCAGCATCTATACCGTTGAGCAATATTTTAGGTTTTGCTGAGGATTACAAGAAAGTTGTAATTAATTGTAAACATGAACTTGTCATGTTGCGCAGTAACACAAATCTAAACGCGGTCAAATTAAATACTGGAGAAGTTATAGACGATATTGAAATACATAAAATAATCTGGCGTGTTCCGCATATTAAGGTCTCCGACCGAGAACGAATAAATTTTCTTAAACTATTAGAAAAGGATCGCACCATTCAATTAACGTTTAGAAATTGGGACCTATATGAAAATACGTTAGCTAAAACCACCAAGCATACCTGGACCATCAAAACTTCATCTCAAATAGAAAAACCTAGATATGTTATTGTAGGCTTGCAAACTGGTAGAAAAAATGATGCTTTGAAAGATATGTCGCACTTTGATCATTGTAATTTACGTGATGTTAAAGTTTTTCTGAATTCAACATATTTTCCTTATGAATGTCTAAATGCAAACTTTTCTGAAGATAGATTTGTTTTAATATATGAACAATACGTTAAGTTTCAACAGTCTTATTATGGTCGTAGAGCTGAACCGTTGCTAAGCACGAAAGAATTTAAAGAAAAAGCGCCGCTATTTGTCATTGATTGTGCTCGTCAGCCAGAATCACTAAAGAGTGGGCCTGTAGTAAACATTCGATTAGAGTTAGAAAGTGATGTAGAAATTCCTGATCAGACATCTGCTTACTGTTTAATACTAAACGATTGTATAGTTGAATATAAACCTTTAAGTAACATCGTTCGTAAAATATCATGAATTCTTATTTTGTCGATGTTCAAGGATTTAAAAATTACAAAAATGATTTTATCATAAAAGAATTTGCAATTTCTGACAAATATAACAACACTCGGGTATTTTTGATTAAGCCTCCTTACCCGTACACGAAATTAACTGATGAAGAAAAGAAAACAGTATCATGGATTGAACGAAACAGAGGTATCTATTGGAGCGAAGGTTACATAGATTATTATAAATTCTTAAGACTAATGAAATCATTTTTGAAAAATAAGGAAGTCATAACGAAAGGAGACGAAAAGAAAAAATGGATTAATTTACTCTGTGAAAAGTGTCAGTCTTCAAATATTGAGGAGATAGGTTGTCCTAGCTTTGGTAATCTGTACGATAAATATAGTAGTGTAGGTTCTGTAACAAGTTGTAAAAATCATAAAAAAGAATGCGCTTTAAAAAATGTTTTATGTATTAAGAAATGGTACTTTGAAAATGTGTAAATTTTTTACTTGTTTACTAAATAAATAAATAGTTTAATATTTTTTTGTATTATTTTTGAACCTTAACCAATCCATCACTTATAATTTTATTATATTTATGAAACGGATACAAGAAAGGTAATGTGAAAGGATAATTTTAACTATGGGGTGGACATCTACAGAGTAAAATGCTAATAATGAAATGTGAGTGAGACTTTAAATAATACACTTTTTTTAAATATACTTTTTTATTTTCAATTTGTACATTTTATATTTCTAAATAGATTTCATATTTATCTACTAAGATATTGTCGCAGCGCAGGCTATTTTGACATCCGTATCTTGTCTTGACATGAAACAAAGCGTTATTATCTGTAACAAAACAAAAAATGATTAGTGTATTGCTTCTGTAAAAGGAAATAATACCATTTCAAAGACTTAAAAGTAAGGAGAAGTAAAAATTAGCTATTATATAAAAACATATCTACATACCTGAAAAGATTTACGTTGCACAGATTTTCGTTGCGCTCTCCTAGCTCAGACGTTATTTGGTATATTAATTGGGATGCCTTGTATAGAATATTATCCTTTTCATCATAAACTATATATTGAGTTTTAATACGTGATCGTAAATGCACATCATTTGCTTTATCAACTGCATCAAAAATTTCAACTTTTACTAAATACTTTGGTATTTTTGAGTCCATAACTGCCACCATACTAGCTTGCATTGATCGAACTTCAGACATGATTTCGTGTATACTGATATAGATGTGACCGCACTTAACGCGAAGAACGTAATGAGCTAAGAGCTAGGCATATGCCATGCACCATATACTAGACAACGCGCCCCGCTCCCCGCGCTCGCACGCTATGCAACAATGCAACGTAATACGCATGCGTCATTAAAAATCATGTCTGGACTGGTTAATTGTTGCTCTAGATAGACTAATAGCAGGTATAATGGTATCTTCCAAGTATAGTGGTAGAAAATAAATAAAAAATACAAATTCTACATACATAAATTTATTTTCAATAATCATGCACTATACAATTATTAAACAATTTTTTAAAATATTTATAAGTTGAAAATTACAAAAGGTAAAAAATAATCAAACCCAATAGTCACTATTTCATTTTCAACCAAAGACTCGGTATTACAATTACACAATAGTCTATAGTAAATGTTTTCAACGGAAGAAAGTGTGTCTTGTTTAATAATTTTTTTAAAACGTGTAATGCATTCAGACACATATTCATCTAAACTTAAAAGATAATCGAAATATATACACATACAACGGTAAAATTTTTTTAAGATACCTAGTACTTTTGTAACAATTTCGTAATCACACAGTTTTACACAGTATAAAAAGACATATAATTCATGCATATCACAAGTATTTAAATTTAGAATATTTTTAATATAACCAAAATCACTTGAGGTTAATGTTACTATTTCACAATCACTTTGCAATATCTTGACTTTTGGTTTGAAATCGATGTCGCCCCATAGTGCAATTATTAACTGTAGACCGTTATATTCGTATGTATGTTTTAAGACACATATGGTTGACAAGTAACTTATACCCCTAAAATAGACACGTGACCCCATGCTGTCGTAGACACTTTATCTCCTGACACCAATCGCTTATCGTCGTTGCTTGACAAGGCAATCTTTTTAACGCTACGCGTGAACACTTCGTGTTTTATAGATTTGAATAAAATATTTTTTTTTTTTATGACACCGCCTTTAAACAATGTTTTTCTATAATTTGAAAAACTTAAATTTCGTACAACACATGTCTTTACACCTTTAGCTTTTTTAATAATACTGTTTGCAGTTTTAACGCAGTACAATTTAGAACGTAGGCCTACAAACTTTGTAATAATATCCCCTCCCATTTCGTCTTTAAAAAGACCTGGAACTTTTTTATTTATTAGTGGCAAGTCATAGTCATTTTGTAAACCATAATTGCTAGTATCGAAGTACTGTATAAAATGTTTTTTTAGGTCTTTATAAAAGTCATGTGTTTTTATGTGATATATGAAACTGTCTGTATCAGTATAGCACATGCGTACGCGTTTACCATAAAATGGTTGAACAATAGAGTAATGAAAATCGTACATGTGAGCTTTAGATAGCTCGAGCACTGTAAACCCTATGTATAGAGGCTTATCTAAAATTATCTGTTCAGGCTTGGTTTGTATAGCAACCAAATTTTCAGTAAAGACTGAAACACTATGAAAACTCGGACTTGCTATTAATTTGTCTGCGCTATTTTTCTTTTTAGTTTTATTTTGGGTGTCAGACCATTGATTCACTAACTGTACCTTAACCCTTCGTTCGTTGTTTTCTAATGTTTTACCAAAGATACTATTGTTTAACAATTTAAAAAAGTCTTGTTCAAATTCCGATTTTGCGTTTTGTCTTAAACTTGTATTTAGATCGATGTATTGTTTTAGGTAAGAGCTCTGCCTAAACGTAATAACGCGATGCACTTTTTCAAGGATTAAACCGTGTTTTATACAAGTTTTTAAATTCACATAGTGAATTACGTAAAAATATTTGTCGAATAAATTCGGAATAAGTTTAGAAGTTTTCCCTCCGGGAGGAATACTTTTTTCTGGACAAAACGGTAACTCGTTATGTTTTCCATGCAATTCTTTAGGATAAATCAAATCGACTTCGAGTATAAACCCGTAATCAGCATCATTTGATACATTGTTAACATTAAAATTAACTATTTCAGATTGACTCAAAAAACGAAAGTTTGAAAAAGGCAAAGCTTGGCACATGCTGTATCCATAAAGATTATTACAATCTATGTAGACTATATATGAGTCAGTTAACAAAGGATCATAGTGTAAAACGTGTTTATTGTTAGCTTCTGCATATCTGTGCGAACACATACAAACACCGCCCCTTATACCGGCTTGAATCATTCTAATTATTTCTAAATCTCCAATGAGTTCAAGCTCGACACCTGTTTTAAAAAGCATGCTATCCCATGATAAGCTACTTGCTGTTAAGTAATATGCTGGATCGAGAAGATAGTGACGTTTGCATGTTTGCCTAAAATTTTCGAAAATATCCGTCAGCAAAAGCACATCAATTTGCAAATATAAATCAGTGTACTGACCGAGATTTAAAATATCAAATGCGCGCCAAACTGTTTGCGCGTGTTCGTAATCCTCATCCGAAATAGTTTCATTAGTAAGAGAACTGTAAAAACATTCTTTTTTAGGAAGTTTCTGTTCATTGTAACGATCCCATTTATCCATATATTCGTAAGGATAAACTCCTTTACGTGTAACTAAATCGAATTGAGTTGGATTTAAAAAACATCTACGAAGATGTATAAAATGTTCTTTTTTTAAAGTTTTAGCCAACTTTTCTAAACTGGTGCCTAAAAATTTATAAGAATCTACAAATCGTAGCTGAATGAATTCTTCATCGGAAACTGGAATGAATTTAGTAAATGAGATATAGTTCTCTTTAGTTTTAGGAATGATTTTTATCGCTCCTGGAGCTTCTCCTAGATTTTTGATAAACAGATGGCTGTCATAGCCTGCCAGATTGTGGAAAAATATCGGTACAAATTTGGGAATTTTGTATTGTAAATTACAATAGTTATGAGCTGCACCACGATAACGGCCTGATATATGACAATGATCTTTCACTTTGTCACCAAATAAAAAATTCCGGCAAATATGGCAAAGGGTAGCATTTTTAAAATCTTTTGCATCATTTTCATTAAAAATAATAGGAACATTTTGAGATAGAATTTGGTGTATTTTACGCGCGTCTCTATAAAGATAATCGATAAATGTTTCAATACAGTCAACGCCGCGGTAAGACACATATCGATTATGGTTCGGGTCCGCTGTACAAACAATTTGATAAGCAAACGCTGCTGGAATATGATGTTGTAACGTTTCTGTATTCGAAGTGCCTGATGGTTCTTTATAGCACGGCTTCAATAAAGTTTCCATGTCCGCGTAAATTACGACGGGGACATTTTGTTTACGGTCATAATTTTTGAATTTGATTACTGAACCCTTTTCCGGTAATAAAGTCACTATTCCACCACAAACGTGATTATCAACTTCGATTTGTGTTTTAAAAAATACTAAACACGTGTCGCAAAAATACAGTTTCCCGTGATGGTTTGTTATTTGTTTACGAACAAGCCGTGACAAATCCTTAATGAGACAGTAATGCGATTTACCATTATTTTCAAAAAACAACAAATGTATGATTTTTTTATTACTTATATTTTCAGACTTATACAATGGTCCCGTTATGGTCTTATTGTTTTGCAAACCAAAAATTATGAATTTAAGCTGTGGATTATTTTTTTCAAAAATGTGGATATCTGTAAACGTAACGGGAAAAGACATGCCATCTATGTTCAAAACATCACGAAAATGAGGATAAGATGTTACTCTTTCAGAATGATATTTTGCTGGGTAAAGGTTTGCCATAACACTCCATAAAAAACAAAACTCATCGTTATTCTGAATGTTAAGACAAGCCTTTTTATTCTTTATGACTCTCGGCAGTTGTATCAATGTGGACCCCTCCCCACCCCGCAACGGTTGGTAACGGTTTACATTTACCTCCAAATGTGAAGCACTTAGGAAGGCCCAACCGCTTTCACGTTGCTCAAACTCTTCAACTTTCTTTGTTAAAGTATTAACAACTTTTGAAAAAAACTTATTAAAATCGTAATTATAATAAATTGGTATGTTTTTTGTACTGAAGGACTTAATTTCTTGCTTGTTATTTTTAAACAAAACAAAAATTGAAAATAACTCCAAATTTACCTTTAGACAGGTATGTTTTTGTAAGTTTTCACTCAAAAGTAACATTATTTTACTACGAAGAGAGTTTAAAAACATAGATAAATTATTTGGAATAGGTTCAAAAGCCACTAGTCTATAGGAAATAATGCGTCGACGAAACGCCGAGCTAATAATTTCAACCCCATCGCTATGGCGTTGAGTTTTATCATTTTTTTTATGAGTATTGCTCCTTACGTGACCAGTCCATGACTTATTATTGACAGATACGCTACAAACAGAACAGAAAGGCATTTTTTAATGAATTAACGAAAACCAAAATATCAGAAAGTTGTTATGAAATACTTATATTAACCTCATGAATATTTAATGTATAATGCGTGAGTTCAAAAATAAAATAATGTAGATAAATCCATTGTTAATATATTTTTTAGGTAAATTTTAACTTATTATTAAAATGCGTAGGCTCACTATCCTTAAACAAGTTGAAGGCTATAGCGAGAAATTCCTGTATAGCCCCCCATTCATTGGAAGAGCTCTCACACTGTAGCTTTACCGCTGCGAGGGCTTTCTTGTACCGTTCCTCTGGTGGAGCGTCCTGAACGTCACCCGTGTTGTAAATCTTCAAATCAATGAAGAAGTCTCCTTGAAAGTTCCCAACGCGACGAGTCTGACCTGTTGAAACGCGCGATGTAAAAGAGGATGTTGTACTGTGAACACTCTTCTTGCTGCTCGATGCTTTTTCCTCAAAATTTAAAATTGTGAAGAGGTCTTTTCGGTTCTTCTTTTTTGAACTGGGAACAAAACAACAAATAAAGTTATCTTCTTATTGACATGAAGTAACTACTTAAGATTAGGTGGACCGTAAGCTTGTTTGCCACCTTGGTGGTGCAAAAAGAAATAAAATAAAATAGCATTATTTATGGTTGCGTAATAAGGGTCACATTCTATCAATCGGTAATGAATAGGTACTATCATAAAAACAATTTAATATAACAAATAATAAAAACATTTTAAAAAAATAATCTATTTTGATAACAATCTATTATACAAATTATATACGATCATCAAACATGTATTTGCCTGCACGCGTTATGATATGATGAATCATCACATACGTCACATCATCGCTCGTGCTACTACAAAGCAAACACCACAGAAAAGGTAAAGTATATGTATACCTATTTCAAATTTTACATTAAGTTTAGCAAAAGATTTTTAAAATAGAAACACAACTATATAAGTACCTTGTCTTTTCGTTTAGCGTATCCGATGTAAGGCGCTTACGGGATGAGGCGATGTTTTTGGGTTTCACTGCTTTTGCACCGATTGAGGATGTGCAGAGTTTTCTAGAAGACACCGGAGGTGTAGGCGCCACCGCAAGGATTTCTTGGCTGGATTCGAACTCTGAGTCAGACCTGTGAAATAAATAGAAATAATAAAATCAACTATAAGAAAAAAACATTTAAAAACAAAAAAAATTTTTTGTTATAAGTAGGTACTTACTTACATTTTTCAATATCAGAATAACTGGATTTAACACCGGAAGCAACTGTATTTAATGCACAAATTTTCAAAAAAATATGTAATTACTTGTAGCCTGTGTGAGCTTATAAGCTATTGAATATAGATTCGTCAGCAAAAATAGAAAAACCGGTCAAGAGCGAGTCATAACAACACCTAATTTTTATTACTACGATATCTACCTTTTAAAACTCCTATTTTTTATCATTAGAGGTTTGAAATAATTTGACATGTACTAGGTAATAATTACAAATAATTCCTGCAGATGTAATTACACATAGACAAACATTAAAAATCATCTTAACACATAACTTTATACCTTCTCTATACTATTCAGTTGTTTAAAATTGAAATATGTCTAAAGTTAATAACGTCTATAACGAAGTTTTCAATTTTACTCAAACAGCTCATGACTAGATAAAATGTACCGTTTGATTTTTTTAAATTGAACCCAATCGAACCCTAAATTAATAATATTGCATACTTTGCAATTATCACGCTTAGGTATTCTTTGTCGCCTTGCGTCAAAGGATGTGTAGTAAATTGATATTAGGTCGCGGTAAAATGTTGAAAATGTCGCACTGTAGACATTTGACCAAATGGTTAAAAATCTAAGTTACATTTCTTATTAAAATTATCCTTTATTAACTCCTTCATATATTATAAAATACTAATTGTCAAATAAAATTAATGCTTCGCGAATTGCACCCCTCTCAACACATATTACGGCAAAATACCACACTTAAAAATCATAAACAAAAACTTAGATTTAAACTTATGTTTTCGAAAACTGGATTCGTTAGTTATTGTACTTATAACTTCAATAATTTAATTTTGAGACGTTGTATGATTTTTTTCATAAAAAGAGGGAAAAAAACAATAAGTAGTACTTTTCTTATATGACTCGCTATACAACAAAGATTACAAAAACTTTATATAAAAATAAGCAATACGGATATATTTACTATCGTATGTTTTTTAACTTGACTGTAACATTTCGCAATAGATGAACTTCTCATATTATGTTCGTGATACTATTTTATGCTTGCAAGGCTCTTTGTTTATGTATTTGTCGCTGAACTATACATGATACTTTAAAATATTACATTAATGAAATACCAAATTATAAAAAAGACAAATCGGTTACGAACCCACATAGAACTATATTAACTAAAATGTATTTATAATATATTTATGTACTTAAATTAATCCACCAATTTGCGGCCGGCCGGTGCGGTGGCCAATAGCCTAAGCCTCCTTTATCTAACGAAGGCTTTGCTTCTGTGGTAGGGACAAATAACCTAAATTCGCTATTATGAACAAATCATCTAAAATTTTGCATAATATAAAATTTGCTTAAAAATAATAAAACTTATTTTCTCAATGAATGTGAAAACAAATTGTTTTTTTTTCAGTTAAATTAATCACTCATATTTGTAAGTATGTGAGAATATATTAATATAACCTAGATATTATACTACAAAACAATAAGATACTGGTGTTAAAACGTATACTAAACACGATTGAATTGCTCTAAATTCCGAAGTGTTCAAGATTCATTGGTCGGAGTATAAGCAAACCGTGAGAATTATTTCTATAATAATTATTATAACTCATTTCTCATAGAAACTTGTAGCGCTGTGAACACGTCTCAAAACTTTAATTAGTGAAAGTGCAATTACCAAAATCAAGAAAAGTGATCAAGCAGTACTTACTTATTTATATACTGTAAGTAAAGTGTGTTACTTATTTATTTATTGTAAAATTAAAAATAAATAATATATAATTTTTAGTTGTTCATTTTGTCAAGTAAATAGAGATTTTTTTAATGTAACATTTTATTGCTCATTGGAAATATTCTGATTATATTAGGATAAAATAAAAAATATGCTGATAAAATTATTAGACATGTAATTAACGTTTTCACAATGGTTTTTGCTCAGCTCAGCTCTCAGTATTATAACACTGTTGCAATTATCATGATTTTATTTATATTTAATTAATGCAACAGTTTATTTTTTTTTATATTTTTTTTAGATCTGCACTAGATCTTCCTTAGTACGGATTCAATGCCTTAATCTAATTTATTATTTCATCTTAAAAATAAAAATCCCTGTTATCTTACTGCTAGTTTCCTTTTTATTAGTCAAAACTGTAGGTACCTGTGTTCAAGGTATAAAATTTGTATAGAAAAACACCGTAAAACTATAATAATTATATTTTTTTAAATTGTTTACAGAGAAGACAGTGCTGCGACTTTAAGAACTGTCAGCTTTCAAGTATTTAAGACCCAAGTACCTACATGGGACATTCAGGTAACTCGCTGGTTTTCAATATTTTTAATAACTGTAAAAGAACCTTGTCAGTGCTAATATATTTTATTGTTCGCAGGTACTATGCTTCTTACCAGACCAGACTTCACTACACTATAAAGAAAAGTATTTACTTTTGTAACCTGTTCAAATTAAAAAAAACCTATCCTACCAAAACTCTATAGTTGACTCAAAGCAGTAATGAACTTTGATTGAGCTGTAGATATTTCCACATTGTTTTATTTCCAACATTGTTTTATTTTTTATACACCTGCAGGTAATTCTTCTATGGTAAAATGGTAAAAGGTAAATGGTAAAAGGTATTTGGTTTTTCAAAAGGTAAAGGTGATTTTTTTTTTTTTTTTAATTTTTTTCTTTTATTTATTATGAATTCGATCGTTCGATCTGTTCACTAATTTGGAACATTAAACAATCGCGGTTGGCGTGGGGTGATCTTACCACGGGCTCCCCGGGCGGAATCTTACCATGGGTCTGTCAACCAATTGCGATTGTGTTAGGAATTCCTTTCAGCGGGGTTGATCTTACCACGGGCTCCCCAGGAAGAACTTACCACGGGTCTTCCAACTGAAAGGTTTAGGATATACACGGTTCACAGAGTGATCTTACCACGGGCTCTCTGTAATCGTGTTTTAGGTGTCGCGTTCAATAAGGTGATCTTACCATGGGCTCCAAGTTGAACGTGTTAGGAATTCCTTTCGGTGGGGTTGATCTTACCACGGGCACCCCAGGAAGAACTTACCACGGGTCTTCCAACTGAAAGGTTTAGAATATACACGGTTTACAGAGTGATCTTACCACGGGCTCTCTGTAATCGTGTTTAGGTATCACGTTCAATAAGGTGATCTTACCATGGGCTCCAAGTTGAACGTGTTAGGAATTCCTTTCGGTGGGGTTGATCTTACCACGGGCACCCCAGGAAGAACTTACCACGGGTCTTCCAACTGAAAGGTTTAGGATATACACGGTTCACAGAGTGATCTTACCACGGGCTCTCTGTAATCGTGTTTTAGGTATCGCGTTCAATAAGGTGATCTTACCATGGGCTCCAAGTTGAACGTGTTAGGAATTCCTTTCGGTGGGGTTGATCTTACCACGGGCACCCCAGGAAGAACTTACCACGGGTCTTCCAACTGAAAGGTTTAGGACATACACGGTTCACAGAGTGATCTTACCACGGGCTCTCTGTAATCGTGTTTTAGGTGTCGCGTTCAATAAGGTGATCTTACCATGGGCTCCAAGTTGAACGTGTTAGGAATTCCTTTCGGTGGGGTTGATCTTACCACGGGCACCCCAGGAAGAACTTACCACGGGTCTTCCAACTGAAAGGTTTAGGATATACACGGTTCACAGAGTGATCTTACCACGGGCTCTCTGTAATCGTGTTTTAGGTATCGCGTTCAATAAGGTGATCTTACCATGGGCTCCAAGTCGAACGTGTTAGGAATTCCTTTCGGTGGGGTTGATCTTACCACGGGCACCCCAGGAAGAACTTACCACGGGTCTTCCAACTGAAAGGTTTAGGATATACACGGTTCACAGAGTGATCTTACCACGGGCTCTCTGTAATCGTGTTTTAGGTGTCGCGTTCAATAAGGTGATCTTACCATAGGCTCCAAGTGGAACGTGTTAGGAATTCCTTTCGGTGGGGTTGATCTTACCACGGGCACCCCAGGAAGAACTTACCACGGGTCTTCCAACTGAAAGGTTAAGGATATACACGGTTCACAGAGTGATCTTACCACGGGCTCTCTGTAATCGTGTTTTAGGTATCGCGTTCAATAAGGTGATCTTACCATGGGCTCCAAGTTGAACGCGTTAGGAATTCCTTTCGGTGGGGTTGATCTTACCACGGGCACCCCAGGAAGAACTTACCACGGGTCTTCCAACTGAAAGGTTTAGGATATACACGGTTCACAGAGTGATCTTACCACGGGCTCTCTGTAATCGTGTTTTAGGTATCGCGTTCAATAAGGTGATCTTACCATGGGCTCCAAGTTGAACGTGTTAGGAATTCCTTTCGGTGGGGTTGATCTTACCACGGGCACCCCAGGAAGAACTTACCACGGGTCTTCCAACTGAAAGGTTTAGGATATACACGGTTCACAGAGTGATCTTACCACGGGCTCTCTGTAATCGTGTTAAGGACAACGTGTTTCAAAAGGCGAACGATGACTGATCTCAAAAACATAATATTGGGCACGCTAAGCCACCGGAGTGCAGGCGAACGGAGTGAGCCTGATGACACGGAGGTGGTCTAGAGTGCCCAATATTATACTACTTAAAGTGACAAATAATACGTATTGACATTTCAATACTTTTACTGAAGTAGAATTTTCGACCTTAATGCATTGCGAATGTCTAACGACATTTCAACGAAATGTGTAGGGATTTAAATTACTTGACTTATTTAAGTACGCGCAGTCTAGCCTCAAAGATGGAATTATAACTAAGATTGTCTTCAAAAAGAGCATTCGTGGTCGGAGGCACAGAGGTGCCGCGGCTTTGAATACATAATTGATTTTGTTTAAGTGAACTATGTAAGTTTGTCGCGGGGTTTGCGTGAATTTTCAACATTGATTAAATATACTGAAAAAAAATGTTACAAATAATACATAATTAGGTAAAAGGTATGTATCTAATATTTGAAATAAAATATTCTTAAAATAAACTAAAAAACAGACTAAAATTAATAATTAATGTTCTCGTTACTTGAGTTGGTCTGATCTTTTGCTAGAACTACGGAATGTAGGTAACAGATAGTGAAAATATAGAAACAGCTCGCTTTTCTCCGTTTTTTTTCGCACGAATGTACATACTTGTACACAAACAAATTAGCGGTGTACATTGTGCGTGTGTGCGTGTAGATAAAAGCAAATATCAGATATCCGCAGATGTAGCCGCGCTGGACCAGTTTCCGCAGATGTAGCCGCGCTGGACCAGTTTACGCAGATGTACCCGCGCTAGACCAGTTTGCTCGTTGTCTTTTGTATGAGAATTTAGATATTTTCATAGACAAAACCATAAACTATTAAAAGCTTTATTTTAATAAAAAAGCAAGCTAGAATAGTATAAAAGGCTTTGGCTGTATTAAATTTACTTTTTCTAACTAACATTTTCGTTAAAAAAAGTTGTAGGTATATTCGAATATATATAAAGTCAAAGTCAAAATAGTTTATTCAAATTAGGATTTTACAATCACTTTTGAATCGTCAAAGTTATAAAATATTATTTTTTGAACCCTCCCACCTTTCCGCCGGTTCACAATGTTGTTGATTTCTACCGAGAAGAATCCGGCAAGAAACTCGATAGTTACTCTTTTAAAAACACTATCAATAATACAAATAAACTAAAAATACAATTAAGGTTTTAAATAATAAAAATTTTAGCCGTACAATTTTATGTTATTTCCATTTTAATTTGGTTTACCTATGCATCCTGTAATTGAGCATCATCAGTCCCAAGGATTTTTATCATTTACATAGTCTGAAATATTGTAGTATGCCTTTTTAAAAAGTACCTGCTTTTTAAAAGATTTAAATTTACTTATTGATAGATTTTGAATTTTATTGGGAACTTTGTTGTAAATTATTTTGTGTAGACGTGTATCATGTACCAACAGCTTATTTTTACTTCTAGTATTTACTTTGTGAACGTCACTTTTCTTGCTGAAACTATTGATATTTTTATGTACATATAAAAGATTTTCATATATGTACTGCGACACTAAAGTTAAAATATTTACTTCCCTAAACCTATCCCTCAGAGATATCCTAGATCCTAATTTATAAATAGCACGAATTGCCCTTTTTTGTAACAAAAATATTGTATTTACATCAGCAGCGCTACCCCACAATAGGATACCATATGTCATTAAACTATGGAAATAGCTAAAATATACTATTTTTGCAGTGTCGACATCGGTCAATTGTCTTATTTTCTTGATCACGTACACAGCAGAGCTAAGTTTTTTGGCTAGGTTATGAATATGAGGACCCCATTGAAGTTTGGAGTCCAGCGTTATGCCAAGAAAGTGACTGCTGATCCCGGAGATCTTTCACCGTTGACATCTATTTTCTGTACTCTCTTACTCATATAGGATGTCAAAAGGTCGAGAGCTTTGCCTCTAATACCATAGTGATGTAGCTTCTTGATGAGATTTATAATTGATTTCAGATTTATAATTGAGATTTTTGATACATTTCGAGAAACCGGTTTAAGTTGCCAAACATATGGAATCCAGTGATCTAGTTAAGTAATAATCGTAAATTGTATCTGACTTCGAATTGACGTAGTGACATTCTCGGAATGTAATATGTTGGAAAAGGGCAGCAGAACACACAGTAACGAACAGCAAAAACGCACAAGGCTGACGGTAGATAGATAGATCACATGCATATTCGTACTTCCAATTATTTCTACTAATAAATCTAGTTATTCGCAATATGGTATCTATCGATTTCGTACGCACTAAAAAATTTAATAACAATCTTGTATACAGTTTACTGAACACCAGGTGATTTATGCGCGGAGTAGGGAAAGAATGTCTCTGACATTTTACAAGCTATTTATTGTCACGTCCCGATCCAATAAAAGTCCCGAAGTGCTGAGGAATTCAGCACAAACATGTCTCATTTGCAAGTTTCTTGTGATTTGTGCATTTACATTAAATTGCGCACACATACCCGCGTTTCTGTATTTGTACGAGTGCGTATTTATATTTGTTCTTGACTCATCAAAAAAAAACTAAAATTTTATTTTTGTAACTTTATAACCAAAGTCACGAACTATTATTATTTTTTCTGTGGTGGCAGTTATGTTGAGGTAATCACATTAGTTTGTAATTTTCTTGTCCACATCAACCTGTTACTCGAATAAGCTTAAAAACATAAACCATTTTTCCTTTTAAATACCTTCGGAAGTTTCCTTTCCCTTTTTTAATCGCCTGCGACTGTAACGATTAATGCTTTTATTTATAGGAATTCACTGGAGATGATAGATCCACCAAATCTGCTTCAGAATTCTTAAATAATATAAAAACAACATCGTCGTACTCTACAGATCCGCATGAAATAAAGTTGACAAAATACCAATAAAATAAGTTTCCCATTATAGCACTAGATACATTTTTTCTTTACATTTTATTATCTAGTTCTGACGCTGCGTATATGGTGTACCAATGAGTATTTTTTAGGGTTCCGTAGCCAAAAGGTAATAAAACGGGACCCTATTACTAAGACTCCGCTGTCCGCCCGTCCGTCCGTCTGTCACCAGTCTGTATCTTATGAGCCGTGATAGTTAGACGGTTGAAATTTTCACAGAAGATGTATATCTGTTGCCACTATAACAACAAATACTAAAAAAACAGAATAAAATAAATATTTAAGGGGGCTCCCATACAACAAACGTGATTTTTTGGTTGATTTTGCTCGATATTGATAACGGCAACAGGTAGACGCTTAAAATATGCACAGAATATATTTAGTTATACAGTCACTTTAAAAATTAATTATTAAATTAAAATAAAACAAATATTTAAGGGGGGCTCCCATACAACAAACGTAATAATTTTTGCTGTTTTTATAGGTAATGGTACGGAACCCTTCGTACGCGAGTCCGACTTGCACTTGGCCGATTTTTGTAATTTCCTTCTGAAAACCATAGCAGAGACTGGGCTTAGAAATATTCAATATTTACTTGCTGAGACCCAAACTATCACTTTTATCTGTTCGCGTCTTTGCCGCAGGCAACGTGATGGGGTAACAAATGCTAGTGTTTTGATTCCCGAACCCAAAAAGTCACCAAAAGCTCCTTTTAAAATTCATATTATTAGTTAAATTTAGGTGTAACGATCACTAACAGCTCTATAAAAATATCAAATGGTAAATGAAACCCTGAGCTAGTCCGACAGGTGAATTGATATCCGACCCGTTTCTTGGTCATTACTCAGACAGTGCACTTTCTTACTCCAAGTTAAGTCGCTCGCACTCAAGTTAAATTAATGACATTTGAATCTCTGCAGTAACTCAAACATTGAGTAGCAGTAACTTGGAAAATTACAAGCTTTAAAGAATAGAATGGTAAATGAGATTATTAAATTATTTATTTAATTACATATTTGTTATGAAGTAGCAATGCCGAATCTTTAAAGTCAGAGCTAAAAATTACATTATGTCTCTTTTATTTTTTATTTTTTGGCAACGCGTGACTAACGCCCCAGGTGTTGTAAACGTCCATAGGGTACGGTGACCAGGCGGAGTGCAAGTTTGTTTGCCACCTTAGGGACATAAGTTTTTCATTACTCAAAAATATTGTTATAAGATATACTACTGACGACAGATAAATTATTCTACATCTACAAACTACTGTCACAATACTCGATTATAGTTAAATCAATTAAACTGCGTTTTTTATTGTAACGTTTTGGTTGGATCACTTGTCTGTATTTTGCAATTAATAAATAAACAAATAAACTTGGTTAAAAAAAAACAAAATCAATAATTCGACAGCTATTCACTTACTTTCTTCCACTTACTTTACTTATATTATATTTATCTAACGTTGAAGTAAATTTTGTAATGAATGTTTACGGATTGCTTTTATTTATCCAGTATTCCTAGAAATGAGTATATTATACTTGAACATGTATTTCCTACACAATGTCAACGTTAAGTATAGTACAAATTGTACATTGTATTGGTGTACTATTTTATCAGACGTATGAAACATTGTTTAGCAATATGTACTTACTAAATATATTTAGTTTCAGTAAAACAAGCTATTTCAAAGTAAACTTCACAAATCGTTAAAAGTTTGTGTTAGAGGGAGACTTCCAGCTTCGCGCTACGAGTTGCCACTTTAATACCTATAATATTATATTTTATGTCTCTTACCACACAATGTTATTTTATAAAGCATGCTGAAGCTTAAGAGGAGGCGACAAGAAAATAATGTAGACATACCTTACTAAACTATACCTTAATTATGTTACCCTTTGCTTACAATTTAATGTTATCTAAATCGTAGTACCTAACACTATTTTAAATAATAAATTAAAGGCGAAATCATTATATTACTAACCTTATTGCTGATCTTGGCAAAGCAACTGATAAAAAAGTACTTACAATAAAATTATCTGTCTTGTGTAGAACAGAGTATCCTAGCGTACTGTAAGCAGTGAAGGTGGTCACCACTTAGCACCAATACTGTGGTAGAAGACGAATATTATTTGCGAAATACAATACTGGTATTAACGTAAAATTACCACTTTGACGGTAATTTACAAAGCAGGTAGATTCCACGCCTCCGCTGTAGACCCCGCCCACGACACCTGGCGTGCTCGGCAGGTGTGTGCAGGTAACTCCTTTCTCCGCGTAGCGACACGCCCAGTATTACACTTGTCTGAATGTCATCTGAATGTTTGAAATGTGGAAAAAAAAAATCATAAAATAAATGTAGAATGAAGACTGACAATGTTGCCCGCAGTGCGCATGTAGCGTTGCGATTGATATTCCTTTATGATGAGCTAAATATAGCCAGCAGGTCAAAGCAACCTTCTAGTAGGTCACTGAGGTCAGTAGCTATCGTAGTGGTCAGGTGTATGTACTCATTGAAAAAATAAAACTGCTATAACCTATAAGAGAGATTTAAAGCTACTTGCGCGCGATTTAGTTACTTTACTTAAAGTTTTATCATAAAAATATACCAATAACTCACAAAAGAAGTTTTTTTCTTAAATAATAAATTTGCAAATCTATTGTCAATATTATAGTTATTTCGTGTTTACAGATATTTCTGAAATTTACTGAAGAGTCACTTTTTATGGCATTCATCAATATAGTAAATATATAATATAATGGAACTTATCCCCGAACATGTGGCGTGCAACGTTCCTTGATAACCGCGAGTAGGTTACCTATACTCCAGCGGCTGATGCTGCGTCTTGCGACGAATCCGTCACGGCTGACCATGGTCTCTGATTTGCGTATTCCGAACATTCGTTTCGCCGATGGTATTTTGACCTACAAACATAATAGCTGATGAGCCCATCGCCGTACCGGCACAAACTATAGTCGTTTGAGACAACTTAACAATTCGTAAATTATAACAATATTGGCTACTGGGAAATCCAATCCGGGACTTTTGACATGGTAGCTAAATGATCTGCCACTCTGTCTCTCCGCTAGGTATTCATTATTTATTTTTCTATTAATACCAATATATGAATGTTAAAATTCGACACTATACAATATTGTTTTGGTATGAAAACATAAAAATAAAGAAACTAACTAAAGTATTTTTACATTTTGCTACCTTATCATTTAAAAAACCTTTTAAGCCCAACTTTCTTCTTTCAAAAAATGCTTACGAAAAATGTCGCCGGAAGTTCTTCCGGTCGATAACAACTTCCGGTGCAAAGTTTTAGTAAACTTTCATAAACTTTAAGACGCTGCGAGCAGGTGCGCGGTGTGGATAAAGTTTATCCTCTTTTTACCAGTTTTATTAAATGGAGATGCAATATTGCTTTGAAGTAAGAGTAATGTAATAAAAATCCAACAACAACGGAACAAAAAATAGATTAAGGTGATATTTTTTAAATAATTAAACACAATTATATTACAAGCTGCTACTGCTAGGTGTATTTTTTTATTGTATATTTGGAAAAACAAACAAACACACAGTGTACACAATACGTTGTGAGCACAACAGGTTAAAGTAATCATTGTACCACCAGCACAGTTTATCGCGAATGTAAATAACAAAAACATTGAGGTGTAGTGTACTAGTGTATTTTTATAAAAATAATAAATCTACATTAACATTAAACGTAATAAACGTTATACATTAATACTTGATATTTTTTCCTTTTATATATTTTTTTAATTTTTATTTTACAGGTGTAGGTCATAATACCTCTGAATAACAGAAATAATTTGTCCGCTATACAAATAAAATCAGGAATCTGAACCACGAGCAATCTAGGTCATAGAAAAATTAATGCACATTAATAAACTGGACATTATCCTCTATAATAGTATCTTACAAATAGAAAAGTCTAAGTAAATAAGTATTGCAATGGAATGGATGTCCTGGTTTTGAAAAAGAGATGCTCAGGTACCATCCTGTCCCAGGACGTCGACCGCCTAATTAAAATTATTTTTTTCACAAATATAAAGTAAAATTTCCTGCACATCAAATTAGATTACATGTTCCAGTTTTAATATTCAATAATTCAAATAATTAATTTATTTTCTCTGCTTAGATGTAAATAGCATTACAAAATCTTCGTCAAAACTGTGACAAAAAAATATTAAACCTTCTAAAAATGCCGCAATTTATATTCACAATCCGTACTCTGAAGATGTAGAAGTACCTTTTAAGTCTGTGATTTGTTTACTTATTTACGTAAACGTCACTACTCACATATAAAACCCAATCCAATTCCGCGGAGACGGCTTTGGTCGAGATTACGGCTATCTAGGTAAGCGCACCACCCGCGCCCTCTGGTGGATATTGTCGCTAAATAATCCTTATAAATGTCCTCATAGATAGTTCAGGGCAATAATACTGAAAAATATTCAGAACACTTTAATGATGTTTTATAAATATTTTAAATTTGGCTATAGTATTACAATTGAACATAAGGAGTAATGACAGAATAATAACATACACAAACTGTACTTACCGTTTATCGCATGTTTAGTTCTATTGTTTAACTGAACCCAAAACGTCACGACCTTCAAACTAAGTAAAGTAAGTTAAATCTAAATTAATACGGAAATAAAATGCCTATGGTTTGTATACATTTTTTATTATTAAAATTAAACGTAAGGAGTTTAACGCTTAACTTAACCCCCTTCCTGTTATTAAAAAAAAATCCATGAGCGGCCGGAACTGCGATTTATAAAGCAACAACCTTTGCCCCGAGGTGAAGAACTGCTTTACTGTGTTGAGTAAACCAAGTTTCTTTGGACGACCTTCTCTTCCAAATGATATCGGAACTGAACGTTGCTGGAGATGGTGACACCAAGGATCTTAATGCTCTTGGTGATAGTGAGAGGCGTGTTCTGAAACTGTGGGACCTCAGAGAATGAGGTTTTCTTAGAGGTGAACGCGCATACTTGTGTCTTCATTGGGTTGATAGTTTATCCATCCCCAGTCGGTACAGTTGGTAACAGAATAAATAAACAAAATTTGGACAATGAGACTCCGGTATTCATTTTGTTAACAAATAAAAAACAGGCAATAAAAACACAACGGTTCCGAGAGGTCACTCTCTTTTTATGACCAAACGCCATTAACATATGAAAATAAACTTGAAGATCGTTTGTTTATTTTACATTATTTATGCCCGGCGACTACTTGCCAAACTACGCAACGTGAGATAAGGAAAACTTTCCCGAAAAAAAACATATGTAGGTTATTCATAAAATTGCTGTGACTACATTTATGCGGTACGTATATTATACATACCGCGATATCGTCATAGTTACCTAGAGTATTGTTTAGATTTTTTTTAGTCCAAATACACTTTATCGCTACACAACAGTATTTTTTATTTTCATCCTTTATTGTATCAAAAAAAACATTATAAGAAATTATAATTCTAGAAAAATAGTAAAAAGGGCGTCCGTATCTCTGCCAGAGATGCTAACACTATTTAATTATTAAATGGCAATTTTCAAAGTACGAAAAAATTAGTCCTTAAGCCTAAAGGATGACTGATATACTTTAGTCCGCCTACGCCTAAAATTAAACACTTTTAGAGCATAAGATTTAGCAATAGCATTGAAAGAAGCAACACGAATATTACAATAATCTCTAAACTATGCAGAGTATTTTTTCTTTGTAATAATAAGAATATATACGTGAGTTAGTATAGCTATGTCGAGAAAATTGACATAATCTTTAATTGACATTAGCTATATTCGTCCAATGTTTTTGTCATTTATCTTAAAACTATTACGTAATATATCTAATTTATCTATTTTGTAATAAAGACATCACTTATTTAATAAAATTGATATTAGCATCGGCTATGTGAGTGCTACGTCTATGTGTGTGCCACGTCTATGTGTGTGCCACGTCTATGTGTGTGCCACGTCTACAAACTAATTTATATTCAGCGCTGAAAACACATTAGCCATCGCCGGGTACTAATCTGAACAATTGAGTTACGAACTAAGAGCACAGTTTCTCGAACGAAGCTTGCTCAACCTAACATTGTTTCTAAGTTGCATATTCATAAGAGTATCAAGTATTTGTTCATTTATAAAATGGAAATACTTATAACATATTACAATAAATATTTTAAAACTAACATAATCGTAATAATCGGGATCTGAATATTTTTGAGTTAAAACGCAAATTAAATGCTTCCTCGAGGTTCAGTAAGAAAGCAACTGCCAGAGCTAAATTCCAATTCATTAGCAAAATAGGAGGGTGACTTGCGAGCTATCCCTCTGGGAGTCGTGCTTTCTGGCCGCTTGCTAAAGCTGCCGAAGTGAACTTTTGCCAGTCGTCGTTACCACCACTGCAAAAGACCGATGGTGACTATTGCACTATTGGATGGTGACTATTGCACTATTGGACTGTTTCTTTGCCTCAAACTCGAATATAAACGACGAAAGCGCTGTACCACCTACTATACCATGGTGCAGTAAAACCATGCCGTAAATCTCTTAAACACAGCGGGAGGTCTGGCGGGCGTTGCTTTCTCTAGACGTTCATAAGTCGAGTTGGCCAGACGGTACACCAGCAGTGGTGCTTAAACTGCTCCTGAGTTATGTCCTGTACTCACGCGCCTCACCACACTAGGCAATTCCTACTTTATGGAATGAATGGATAGATGGTGTGTCTCACACACATTGGGGTACTAGCCATTGAGAGTAACGGAGAAGCATTGGCATGTAGCCTGGACATAGCGAAGACGTTCAATCGAGTCTGACACCGTGGTCTTATATCGAAGTTGCCATCTTACGGAGTGCCCGAGGGTTTTTGCATATGGGTAGCTAGCTTTTATCTGGAAGGCGCATACGAGCCGTAGTTGACGGCAGTTGCTCTGATAGCATGGACATTAATGCTGGCGGAACAAGGCTCTGTGCTGTCTCCTACGCCGTTTCTACTGCATGTTGACATTTTGGACATCCACAACATGCACTGCTATGCAGATGATGCTTATTACGCGGCCATGCAAATGGGAAAACTTTGTCCAATTCAACATTACGAAGACACAAGTCTGGTCGTTCACCGTTAAAAAATCCTATTCACTGAAGTTCCACAATTAAAAAACATTCACTTCCCATCTCCAAGGGCATTTAGATCCTTGGTATTGACATATCCAGCGATGTTCTGTTCTGAGATCATTTGCAGGACAATGTGAAGTTGGCGTCCAATAAGCTTGGTTTACTTAATAGAGCGAAGCAGTAATTCACCTCGGGGCAAAGGTTGCTGCTTAACAAGTCGCAAGTCCGGCCCCATATGGCTGACTGCTGCCATCTCTGGGCGGGTGCACCCAGATACAAGCTTGGCCCTTTTGACTCAGTTCAAAGATGGGCTGTGAGAATCGTTGACGATCCCAAGCTCACAAGCCGTATCGAACCCTTATATGTAAGAAGAGACTTTGCCTCGCTGTGTGTGTTGCCCACGGCTTCTTTCTATCATCATACCGCTCGCCATCGGCAGCGTATTCATCATCACACCTTTAAACCTAAATGGTCAGGTGCAGTGCGGTTTCAGGAAAACTTTCTCTCCTGAACGCTTAGGTTGTGAAGTGAGCTCCGGCCAATGTTTTCTCTAAGGACAACATGTAAGTATGGGGTGTTTTAAAAGGAAATAAGTCATTACATTTTTTAAGAATCGGCAATGCGCGAGTGATTCCCCTGGTATTGTAAGCGTCCATGGCTGCGGTGACCACTTACCATCAGGCGGACTGCAAGCTTGTTTGCCACCTTAGTGGTATGTAAAAAAAAATGAAAATGCTTCTATCAAAAAAATGTTGTCCATCTGGCTGCATTTCCTCTTTAATAGCTGTACCTATCCTTTAGGAAAAGAAGAAGCCAGTCTTATAAATCTTATTAAGCTAACGGACCTCATGGGCGCAATGTTTCAATAGCAAACGGCACAAGTATATAGACCTTTAACAAGGACTGATATCTATGCCGCTTGTCATTTTCTACTGATAGAGCTGAAGAGCCATCATCCCTATTTGTTTCTTGGATGGCTAAGAGGTTTACGCAAATAGTATTCCACGCCTTAGCTCTTCCATGTTCCCAGGAGATAAGTGTTAAAGTATCTTCTTCTCTTGCCATCGTGACGTGTCAATCCATTCGATTCCTCTGATGCTGCAACGTTAATGCTAGCAAGGGCTTTCTTGATTATGTTATTTAGGGAGCCATTGTGGAAGACTCTTCCACTACTGCTCTAACCTGAAAGCCAAAACAGTCGGCACACCACATGGACATCTATGTAAAAAAACATACCAGGGCTCCCAAACGTATTGTCAAAAGAACAATTTGCCGTCATTTAGAGATGCGATCGGATGTAACCAAGAACCAGACTCCTTTGACGAGACCGCTAGAATGCTTGGTCACGATTACCGGAACAGTTTTGAGCTAAAATATTCATTAAGTAATGGAGTGTTAAACAGATTATTTTCATTATTTATGTCGAGTTGAATGCGGAATTTCAATAATAATATAGTTCAAAGTCTAAATTAATCACTTATAAATGTACACTTACTTCATAATTTCTTATTTAATAATAAGTTTAAATTGGAATATTTTGTTTTTAAATTGTTTAAAATTACAATCTCTATTATTATAAGGTTCTATATAGTTTCAAGATACTTTTTATATAATAGAATATATACCTAAACTAAATAAAGCTAAAACTAAATCCTAATGGATGGAAAATATTTTTTCTTCATAAAATAATTTAGAATTGTTGCTATATGATTTCCAAATGTAGTAATTAGATAGACTGTGGCTGCCACTTGGTAAATAGATAGACTGTGGCTGCTACTTGGTACTTTGTCTAAGAAGATTTTTCGATTTAATGCATTAACATCATTTCTTATGGCGATCTTTACAACGATTTCCCCGATCCCCACTTCAAGGAAAGTACGAGTGGAATGTACTGCGGCCTTATAACCCGCCTATCTGAAACCTTGTTGCTTAGGCTGAAATTTAGACTTAAAGTAGAAACTATGTGCCTACATGCTAACTTTTAGAGCTAGACGACACTCTACGTGTCAATCAATAAAACAATCAAATCAATCAATAGATTGCTATAATATGTCAAACTTATTTCTTGTTAAAAGCATTTAATCTTCCGCTAAAAAAGAAAGAATTTGATTCTTTCTTTTTTTAGGTCGAATCAATGTTACCCAAAGAAAAAAAATTACAAAATCGTGTTACTTATATCACTTAAGATGGGTAGCATCACTGGCGGTAATACTTACCAGATCCTTACGTGTGCTGGAGCAGCACCATTGGCAGAGCCCCTTGCAAAGGAGTTCATTGCGACTAATGTGTCTGCATTACCCACTTGAAGATAATAACGTCGAAATCACCATTATTTTTATCACCCATGTCAGACAACTTAAATGGAAATTGGCATATGTATATGTGTTATATGGTTACATAGCTTCTTTTGCATTAAGGTTCCGTACCTTAAAAGGAAAAAAAGAACCCTTATAGGATCACTTTCTTGTCCGTCTGTCTGTCAAGACCCGTTTACCCAAGAACGCGTGGAGGTATCAAGTTGAAATTAATATCAAAGACTCAAGTCTAAGCTCACTTTAAGTTGTGAAAAATCAAGCTTCTAAGTCAATGGTATAAAAATATGCCCAAATTACGGTAATTTTTATCGGATATTGTGACACAAATAAATGAAAACCTATGGTGTACTTGCCGTTGACTAGAATCATGAAATCTGGCAAGAAGCAAGATGTTACATCACAAATATAGGAAAAAATTCAAAAACTGATAATTAAAGCTTGAACCTATGAGAGTTGATCACTTTATGGAAGAATTATGTACATATAATAAGTTTGTACAGAACCGTTGGTTCGCGAACCAAACTCGCACTTGGCCGTTTTTTTAGTGGGCTGGTGGGAAGCTTTTTACAGCTCCTTTTCATTGTCAATATTAGTGAGGAGTACGGGAAATAAATTTGTTTATTTTCTCAGGATTTAAGTAAAACACAAATAAGTAATGACAAATCAACATATTTATTGAACTCCGTTTAACTTGACATTTTATTTGACTTTTTTACACTTATCCTACATTATTCTAAGTAATACTCATAAAAATGGAAAAAAATCACAAAATTATATATATTTTAAATTTGCAGAATGTGCCTTGGAAAAATAGGCATGTGCGATGTTCATTGCACAGAAATTATGAGCATTTATAACATCCTTTTTTCGTTCGGCTATTTTTCTTTGTTGGACATACATATACTGCATTTGCCCTACTTGTTTGAAGATGATGCTTGGTCCATAGGTAGAGAGAGCGAGCAATTTGGTTCCTCAAAGGAATATCTAATGTCTCAATAAAGAACTTGTGGCTTGTGTCTCAATATATGGCTTATGTAGGAGCATCGCAGTCTCTTTCAACCAACCAACCGCGACACTTTTTGAGCTTTATTCTTGTTACTGATTTTTCATTCAAATCACGTGATACTTTCAAATTCTAAAATTTAAAGCGTAGTTTTTAGTTTTCATAATAAATGCTCCATAAAATATAGACTAAATTTCAATTTTGTAACGTAACAGATTATAAAAAAATATTATGTAAATTTTATTCTTATCCATATTACATTAAACATTTAAAAGACAATCAGCTTATACTTTTTAACTGTTTATGATTTTTTTACTCACAAATATTTTGAAATTATCAAACAAAATTCAAGTCTCTAGACCAAGTTAGTTAGATTGTGCTTAAATATCAGTCAATTAGTCAGTTTATTGTTTTAAATAAATAGATAACATTAAAAAAAATATTAATTATACTTCTTACTTTATTTGTTAACTAAACTAAGCTACCAATATCTATGTTCGCCAGATGCTTAAACAAGAGAGAACCTCTGTAGAGCATACTTTGACACTCGCGTCTCTTACTCACCTGTTCCTATTAAAATTTTAATTAGTTCCCACGCTCCGTCTCCGGCTTCCAGTATACGGTAAATATTATGAGAGACAAGATGCGATTCTTATTTTCTCGGTGTAGTACCATTACATTACATTACATTACATTACATTACATTACATTACATTACATTACATTACATTACATTACATTGGAAGTTTATCTGGTTTTATTATTGCGATTATAATAAAAGAGACAAAAAACTTTTCATGCAATGCAAAAAAAAGAGTAAAGAATTAAATAGTACATAGTATCTTTTAGCAATATCTGAGCAAAGTACTGTCTGCTAGAAGTTCCCCGGTCAGTGCGTTTTTTTTCACAAGTTATTTATCGTAACATAATGTGTTGTGTCGTTCTTTATTTTTACAACGCAAGCGTGTTAATATGACGTATAAAATACGTAAACATTTTCATAGGGCATCCCCTGCCTGGTGTTTTATGTTAAAATTAAAATAGGGTACCATACCATTATCTATAAAAACGGCAAAAAAATCACGTTTGTCGTATGTACCCCTTAAATATTTGTTTATTTTAATTTAATTATTTATTTTTAAAGAGAATACATAATTAAATATTCTGTGAATATTTCTACCTGTTGCCGTTATCAATATCGAGCAAAAACGAGCAAAAATCACATTTGTTGTATGGGAGCCCCTTAAATATTTATTTTATTCTGTTTTTTAGTATTTATAGTTATAGCGGCAACAGAAATACATCTTCTGTGAAAATTTCAACTGTCTATCACGGTTCATGAGATACAGCTTCGTGACAGACGGACAGATGGACGGAAAGCGGAAACCTAAAAAAGAATTTAAAGATACCAAACAATTTTAATTATTATTTATTTTCGTACATATTTTATTTATCGGATTTATTTTACTAAAGATTTGATTTTGTAGTTTTATATCCCCTTTGTGTTCCCATTTTTTAATTTTTGCTCACTAGCCAATTAGTTGCAGAGTTGGTCCTGTTAAATTTGGCTCACAAAAGAATTAGCACACTAATCTGTAAAACGGAAATTGAAGTCAGTACTAACAAACAAAACGTCACTGATGTCTTTTACGTACAAAGTTGATGTCAACAACTGGTGAGAGCGCGCGCCGCTGCAGACAGCTTCCGGATCCTCGTCTCGTTTTCTCCCTCTGCTGGACCGTTAACTAACAGTTAACTGTGACTCTGCAAGTGTCACTTCATTAAGAACTTCAAACCTCTAAATTCCGCGTTAGTTTTTGTAGGAAGTTTTGCCGGCACCAACGCTCACCGGAAAATAAACTCTCATAAGATTTTTTCTTGATAATAGTATAGACGACAGAAGCACGCCAGTGAGACATTAAATGTCTACTTAAACATTCTGTCTCGTTTATAAGAATAATCAGTGAATTTTTATTTCCTATATAAAATAATACTCCAAACCTTGTGGTTACAGAACTGAAACGCGAAGTTAGTAGAGTCCACATGCTGTTTTAAGTTTCACAAGTGGTTAATTTTACATCTAGCACTTGTCAGGTGGCGCAATGACAATAAGTTAAAATTTGTTACTTACAATCTCTTGTTTATTTGAGTATTTTACGTAAAGTTTCGCAAGACGGAGTTCGCGTCCGCCACAACGGAGTAAGTATAACAAACTTATTTCAGAATACCTCTCAATAGAAGTAGAGTTGTCTTTACCTTTTGTAATTTTAAATAATTTTATAAATTAAAACTCGCTAATGTTATATGTTATCATTTAAATAGCAATAATTTTATTTACAAAGTCGAGTGCTTGGGTTAGGCATATTTCTTTAATAATACTATATAATCTTTTACCCAAAGGTTGCCAAAGGAGCCCTATTACTAAGCCTACGCCGTCTGTTATCTTATAGGCCCAAGAAGGTAAGTAGAATCTTGAAACGTTAAATGTTATTATGAGGGATTCCCCAACAAGTAACAAGAAAAAACAAAATGTAAAAATTAAAAAGAGGTCTCCATACAAGAGACATGTTTTCGTTGTTTTTTCTGTATAGCAAAAGCGAAAACACGAATAAACTTTAAACTTAAAACAATATAAGATTAAGCTCTGTAGTATAATAAAAAAGAACAAAAGCCGGTCAAGTGCGAGTCGAGTTCGTGCATCTTGTGATAGTGCGGAACTTTCGGTGCACCAGTCCACTAACCAACCACCAACTTAACCAGTTTTTTAACTTCTACTTTAATTTATTTTCAGATTCAGGTTAAACATTTTTTGTTTGAGTTTTTGCAATCATTAGTTTTTTTCAATAAATCATTAGTTCTTTTGTGCAAATTAATAAAAACCTCATTTTGTACTGGATCCAAAGATGATCGAACTTACCACTCTATGTTATATGAATTAAATTGGAAAAATGTAACTGCACCGCGCATTCTGCACCACGTGTTTCTGCTCCTTTCTATGAATTTTACATGTCAATTCTATAAGATATTGCTCTTTCGCTGCTGTACGGATAGAAACTGTAAAAAAAGTCTGTTTTAAATACTCCAGAAACTATTAAACATAATGATTTACGGTTTCTTACCGTGATTAGCCGAGTATGTAAAACAATACTCCAGAAACTGTTGTGCCTAATACTATATAGCTAATAAATTGTAGAGTTATACTTATAAGTACCAACAGTATATTTGACAATATAAGGCCAGGCGGTGGCTGAGGGAAAAATAGCATGTTTTAATTTTAACCAACCCGATACCAATTTAATAATGTGGCACCAACAACATTTTGCAGTCGTAAATGTAGACTTCTTGTACTTACCTCACAAGCCGGGCCCCTATAACGTTCTTTCGGAATCTTGCTATCTCTTGAACAATCGGGAACTCATCTATCTTCGTCACGGAGGTATCTTTATGTAGGACCTGCTCTAATACGATGGGTGTGTGCTTTAAGCCATACGAATAACGTTCCGTGTATTTTTGAATATTGTGTAAAACACTACTATCGGTAAATCAGAGGTTAGTACTAACGTATGTGAAATATAAGATAACAAGGAATTATTTAGTTTATTCTTAGGTTATAATAAGTTTTGTTAAACATTAAAAAAAAAAAAAAAATATCGTTGAAAAGCGTAAATTGGCAATAGCTGCCTTACGTTAAATCTCTTTTTGGAACACAAACAACTGTAATAAAAGTAATTATTTTTCGTAAATCGATTCAGATAAAGTGAAGCCGGCGTGCGGCGTGTCGGTCGGATAGCGACGTAAAGTGATAAAGATAAAGTGAACACGGCGTCTCGGTCGGATAGCGACGTAAAGTGATCCAGATAAAGTAAAGCCGGCGTGCAGCGTATCGGTCGGATAGCGACGTAAAGTGATACAGATAAAGTGAACCCGGCGTGCAGCTTTTCGGTCGGATAGCGACGTAAAGTGATACAGATAAAGAGAAGTCGACGTGCGGCGTGTCGGTTGGCTAGCGACGGATTCAACTTTGATGCCGTTGCCGCAGTGGCTTAAATAAAGTCTCAGATAATTTGCACGAGATGTGAGTTTGAGGCTCAGTCGGTTGATACATTTGATGGTGACTTGTTTCAGTTATTGAAATACCTATAATGTAATTCTACATCTTCTAAAATTACAAACTTTTACGAAATAATATGTAAATAAAAATATAATACCTAAAACGAGCAATTTATTGTATTTGTATTTATTTATGTACATATATATTTATAATCTGAATCTCGGAAATGGCTTCAACGATTTTCATGAAATTAAGTATGCAGCGGGTTTCGGGGGCTGGGCGATAAATTTATTTAGTTAGGTTTTAGTTTTTGAAAACGTCGTTTTATTCGTGTTTACAGGGAATGATAAACCGAAAAATATGACTCTTCCTGACATCTGTTAGCGAGTAGTAATACTATTGTTTTTACCAACACAGCAACACTGAAGCTATTTGACAAAAGAAGGCGTTGTTAAAAAAACGAGCAATGCTCGGTCCTACAGATGCTAGTATTATAAATGCGAAAGTTGGTGAATGTGTGTGTGAGTTACTATGTTATTGCTCCTTCACCCCACATTAGCTAAATCTTTTTTAAACCGAAAATTGGCTGAATTTATAATGAAGTTTACGCCATAAAAAGAAATCCATACTCCCGTACTAATGTTATAAGTGCGACATTGAACCTGTTTGTACTTATTTCACGTCGCAATGGAACATCCAACTGAGCTGAAATTTGGCACAAGGATCGTTAAATAGACGGAGAAGAACTTATAACAAACTTTCATTTAACTTTGCATTCGTATGTATGTATGTACAAGTTGGATGACAATACAATATGATGATGTCAAAGAGCTGGTCTGATGATGAAGCTGAAAGGTGGCCATAGAGCCACTGTAACAAAGCTATGCAACCCTATGGGGTTTGGGCTTATTTAGTTGGTCGCGTCAAGAACTCTGGTCTTAAATGATATCCAGGGTCTGATAATGAAGCCGGGAGGTGGACACATGAACATAATATGTGCCATTAGATAGGATAAGCTGATTCATTGGCATGATAAATTTATGATAGACCATTAAAAAATATGTGTATCAGTGAGCCAGCAGTTTTGACTTTTAAAGAACGATAACTATATGTAGTTATGTAGTTGTGTAGTTGTGTCGTCGGAAAAGTTCCGGTTTCTTATCGAAAAGGTGTTTTAAATAATTTAGCACCGCGTCATGTCGTCTTGGGGGCTGTGTTTGAACAGCTGGAACATTCTCGAAACAAACTTTTACTGCCTACCTACGTAGCTGGTCTGACGTAATCCTTATGAGGAAACAATTTACCTTGTAAGACTTATTTAAGACTCGGTTTTAAACTAAGCAATAATGTTCAAATAATACTGTTTTCTAAAAATAACAATAAAAGAATAAAAGTATTGGTATCTATGTTCTGGTACTTGCAGTATAAACCTTTTCGACCAGAGATTTGAGATGTTCCAAAAAGAAAAAAATGTTTTATTTGTTTTTTGTTTTCTTATTTATTTCAGAATATAGCTGAGTGAATGACTTAGCCAGGACTGTAAACATTTAGCAGTTTTCATGTTTTTTATGAACGAACGAAATAATTTCCACAGTTGGTTTATATTTGAGAATATACATCGTCAGTAATAAAGCATACCTTTTTAACGACTTTATTGCTAAAGCAAAAAAAATAATAGTTATCTAGTTTTATCTGTTTTCTATAAACTTAATTATTTCTTGTCGATTTTTTTTGTAATGGATGAGTAAAAAAAGTGCCATTCCTATGTGTCAATTACGAGGTACGAGTAAGTAGTAAATACTATTGTTTGGGTTTACTCTTTAAAAATTTATTATCATAAGTCGATCCCTGGTCAATGATGTATAATATTATTCCCCGGTACGACAATTTTTTTGGTAGTAAAATTCAATCTCGAGCAGAAAGTAGTTATAATACTATTGTTTTTACCGACACAACAACACTAAAGCTATTTGTTACAATTTGGTATACTCATATTAATTCGATGAAATGCAACAATATGCTTCTAATGCTGATCTGATGTTGGAGCCGGACGAAAAAATACTTATTTAAATATATTCTGTAAGTTCTGACAATCAATACATTCTGGTCATGAAAAAGGTTAAATACTTGTGAAGTAAGTTATGAAACAAAACAGTACAAAATACGATACAAAATCTTTATTTGCAACTACATACAAGTCCAAGTGTGTTACGCTCAGGTAACCTAGGTAAAGGTAATTTTATAATTCTGAATAGTAATTTGTTTTAGCCAGCTACACATATTACTTTGCAAGGACTCACAATGCTGGTAATAGACAAGTAAAAGTTTAAAAACTGAAACTCGATATTCAATTTATATAAAAAATAACATAATATGTATTTGGAATGTTCTTTTGGTACTTATAATGACCTTTGATTCGATACTAAACACGACAGTTTTCGAATTTTTTTTCGAGTAGTTTTAAGCTGTTTTTAAATGCGCCATATTGGATTTTATATGTTACGCGACCCAAGTCCCCATTAGTATGGTTTAGTATGGATAGCTTACAAGTTACACGGAAAAATATGAACATGCTGACGTACATAGACATACATAGGCTGCTAAGGAGATAGCCCTGGCAGTCGGGTAAAAAGTGACACTACAGTGACAATATAGTATAGAATACAATGTAGTAACATTAACAATATAGCATTTTCATTACCACAGAAAAATATCTCCTTTTGTGTAGTTCCATCTGATTGCCTTCGGCTGAGCCCCCGTGCTCTCGCTAATGAACTATTAAGCTCAGAAGTTGCTTTGTGAGCACTTTACCTGAAAACTACTTTGAAGTTTTTTCTTACCCGAATATAAACATTTTTCGCACATTTTGGTACATAACAGAAAAGTTCAAATATTTTTCAGTATTAGTAATACCTAGTACTACCAATTTTAAGTAAGGTTTCGTTTCCTTCTATATAAATAACAACATTAGGTTGGGAGAAGGTACGGTTTTTACAGCATTTACTGCATTTTAAGGTGATGGCACACCCAAATGAGTTAAGTTTGCAAGAATTTGATTAATTTTGTTACAGTCCTGAGTACTTACAGTTTTGGACGTGAAAACAATATATGGTATAGTTCAAATCTTAATGAAGTAAATTTGCTTATATGATAATAATTTGTCTATTAAAATAGTAAGAAAAAATAATACTTCTTACACTCTATTTTTGGGCTTTAATTGAAATTTGCTTGAGTGAAATTTGGCTTTATTCTTATATTATAAAATATATATTAATATAACCAAGCGAATTTGCTAATTTCATATATATATAAATATTTGAATTTTATGCCGACAAAAAAACCGTGCGGTCACGTGCTAGTGTCTATCGTTCGTGGAACTGTCTCCATTTGTATTCTTCAATAGTGTAATATGTCTTGGTACACTGGTCGAAACTTTTGCTAGGGTATGCCATAGCCTTAAAGGCAGCGCAACGTTACACATTAGCGTCTTATGAAGGAAATCTGCTGCGTATAGCCGTTGAGAACCATGGGCCTTAGCAAATTGGTGCAGTATTCTTAGCGCTAGAAACTCAAACTCCTACAATGGTGATGTACGCACAAGTGTAACTCTTGGGATATTAAATGCTGCTAGGAATGGTCTTATGCAAATAATTAGATAAAAACTATGACATTAACTTAATAGTTGGTTATGCAGTCAATTATATAATGGAAGAGCTTCGTTCCGGTAAATACTATATGCTTATGGGATTTGTCATTAGTAATTGTTACGATGTTATCATAACATAATATATAATATCAGTTGATATGCTTTTAGGACACATAACACAATTATGTAAGATAAAGCATCAAGTCATTTTGTTCAAAGACTAAATGACTGCAAAACCACAAGTCTAAAAGTTATCATCAGCTTACGTCAGACAGTTAAAAAGCGATTTTGTGATTATTTTTGAATCGCGAATTCATGCGGGCTACGGGCGGCGCGTTGCATCACTCTTGTCTGTATGAAAGATGTCACACGGTTAGGACCAACTGGCTGCCTGATTCATTCAACTATCGTATCCCTACGTCTCTCTTTATGACATAAGAAAATACTAATACTACTAATACTAATTAATACTAATAATAAACCCATATACGTTTATACGTTTGAATTTTCTGTTTATATATATCTCCTTATATACCTATGCCCGTATGTCTGGCACATATATATGTATGTGTAGTATATAGATAATATATCTACATACATCTACCTATATGTAGAGAAAAGATAAGGGAAACAAATCAATAAAATTAACTAATAAGTATATAGGGTGACACCTTGAGCAGGTGTCAGTGAGTGCGTCACGTTCGTCTCGTTCCGCGCAGACAGAGCGGTTAGATGAACCTCATTAAAGCTCCCTTCGAACTGTGTGAGGTAATGAGAGCGGTATTAACATTCGCATTGTTTTTGAGATAATATGTATGTATCAACATAATTTACATAACACTCACTCGTAAACAGTGTCATTATGTTCAGGTAGGGGCTTTTTCTTTTTAAATTTTACTTTTTCAAAGCAAAGCGGGCGTTTAAAGAACCTACGGGCGGCAACAACGCGCTTATTGTATTATACATGTTTAAAAGGTGTACTGTGGTTATAATATGTTTGTTTGTTGTATACCTAGTGTAGTATGTTTTAACTTCAGCCTAAACATTTTGATTCATTAATTCTCTAGATTCTAAATTTGTATAGATTATGTTTTGATGTGTATATTTATTTGTTCATCTAATACTTTTATTTATTTACTCGCAAATGTGATGAAAAACATTGTGTGTGGTACGGAAATTACCAACTCAAGGCATTAAAGCCTTCGGCCTTCAGCCTTAGGCTTCTAAATAGCCTCTCTTTGTAATTTTTTCATAACACACTGTAATATTCCAGGTATATGGAATAACAACCACGCTTGACCAGATATTCGAATGAAGAGATATAATATATATTTACTAATGTCTATTAGATTTTCTTCCATTCACTGTCGTTGATTTTGACCAAATGTAAACGAAAACAACATTGAATTTTTAGAGGAGGTAATAGCAAGTTTATACATTATTCTTTCAATGTATCAATGAAAATATTTTCAACTCTATTTTTAATACTTATTTTAAAATAAAACATATTTAGATTTCAATAACTAACCAGCATGTCATGCATTAAATTAAATTTTTGATATTTAATACACTTATTGAATAGTTTGTCTTATATACTCGTGTATCAGTTTTTTTATTAACAACTGAACTATACAAAAGTGGGTGTGCGGTGCGACCTAATGACCCAGTAAACTGTACAGAAGTAGACACTCGACTCGACTTGAGTGCCAGAACGTGCTTAGTACAATGGTAACGATATTTGGGTCGATCACTCGCTTTACTATAAATCAGAATTGGTAAGCGAAACAAAACAGAAAACTACCTACTACTTTATTAAATTTATATTTATTATACTCATGGACATAGAGACTGAACAGTGCATTTACTAAACAGATGTGAAGTAAAAACCGTTCGCAAAAGTGTGAAAGAGACGATTAGGTATCTCTTTTTAACGTTTTATTTTTATTCGAGAGAGAAGAGACAGGTAGTTACAGCAAATTATCTTTGTTTTTTTTTAAAGTGTAGCCAATTTTGTGAGGCCATTTAGTATAATGTCAAAGACACAGGGTGTCCCCACTTCGCGGGTCAATATTTCATAATTTTTATTATTTTTGCGCATATTTTGCCTCGAGTTGAATGACATTTTACTATACAAGTGTAGTAGAATAATAATAATCTTAAATTAACACAGCTTTACTTTTTATTACTTTAAGAATTTTAGTCGCAATTTCAGAATAATAAATATAACACCACGATATATTTAGGCACCGAGCGAGGGTGCTTATAGTTCGAGGGTGGTATTGATCACTTACACCGGAGGCAAATATACCAACGTCCTCTTTACCTGTTAAAAGGTTATCAGTATACAACTTTCCGTGAAACATAATATAACCTAAGACTCGGTTAATGTCTTATAAGGTTAAAGCTATTAAGCTATTAAGGTTATATTATTTTAACAACCTGAGGTCCAGTTCTATTTCATTTCAACAAACTTTTTAATTACAGAGATAAAATTGAGTTGTGTTTCTTAAAAATCCAAATCATCTTATTTCACTGATTCATTTCATCTTATTTTCATGACCGCACAATTAGTTTTCCCGCTCTCATACACTTGTGATTGATTACGCTCACAACTCGTCTGACGCTGACCTGCGTCACGTCACACTAATGACTCCCCTCGATATCCCCTCTCCTACCTGTACCTCCCTATGCTATTTTTAAGGACTTAAAGTTGCTAAAAGTGACTCGTTATCAGTTTTAACTGTTCATGACATACTGAACGACGTACATACTCGTATCAATGAACGAGATCAAACCCCTGACTCTACTCTAAACTTCTCGCCCAAGGTGCGGGCAGCCCGTGCCTTAACAGTGGGAACGTATGAGGCTGGTAACAGGAATAAAGTCATTGCAATAAAGAATATTGAAAAAAACTGACTGAGTCACATCCCAAAAGCTAAGCGAGGATTCGCCAGTGACATATAACCCATAATAGGCATTACAAATTAATTAAATTAACAATTAAATTTTATTATATTAATGAAGTAATGAAAATATTATTATTAGACCGAAGATAACTTTTAAGTAATAAGTCGTTTGGTCGTCACTACTGGCTACTAATGACAAGAGAGCTTGTTCACTTCTGAGTAAAGGATCTAATCAGCTCGCTTCGTTATTACTGTTTTTTTTGGTTCTTTGTTTGATTTAATTCGTATAGTTTATATGAATTCGTATAGTTTATATGAATTCGTATAGTTTATATGAATTCGTATAGTTTATATGAATTCGTATAGTTTATATGAATTCGTATAGTTTATATGAATTCGTATAGTTTATATGAATTCGTATAGTTTATATGAATTCGTATAGTTTATATGAATTCGTATAGTTTATATGAATTCGTATAGTTTATATGAATTCGTATAGTTTATATGAATTCGTATAGTTTATATGAATTCGTATAGTTTATATGAATTCGTATAGTTTATATGAATTCGTATAGTTTATATGAATTCGTATAGTTTATATGAATTCGTATAGTTTATATGAATTCGTATAGTTTATATGAATTCGTATAGTTTATATGAATTCGTATAGTTTATATGAATTCCTTTTTAACTACTAAAGACGATAAAGAACCTTTAGAGTAAGTTGAAATAATTATCCATCTTTCACAAAAGTAACACAATTCTGCTTTTAAAGATTTACGCAAAACGAAATAAAATCTTGTTTCGATAAAAAAATATTACTCTCATTTCCTTCCAGTTTAATTTTATATCCTATGTATATTCGTAATTTGGCCGGTCAGCCGTCAGCCGTCAGCCATCAGCCATCAACAGCCACGTGTACAGCGGTCATTCATTTATCAAATAACCGTTGGTGTGCGTCCGCAATTAATTTTCACATTCCATAATGCTGATTTTTTTTAGATTCAATGTGGTAAGTGTCACTTACCTTTTTCTTAGCTCCATGGCCAAAAGATGTACTTACGCTATCGGTCTGTCTATCTATTCAACCAACCTTCTGGTATTGGCACTATCTTTTGAACCGTAATAGGTTTTTTTTTTTTTTTTATACCACTAAGGTGGCAAACAAGCTTACGGTCCGCCTGATGGTAAGCGGTCACCGTAGCCTATGGACGCTTGCAACACCAGGGGTATCACTTGCGCGTTGCCGACCCTTTAATATAGAAGGTTAAATTTTCTCAGTATATGTTTTATTATATTAGGTTTTATAACAGAATTTTTAACTTTTTTAACAAAATTTCAACGAACGCACCACACACAGTCACACTATGACCGTGTTAATCAAAGATATAGAAGGACTCAATGATTACCTAACCTTGAAATGGTTTTTTTTTTCAGGGTTAGGTGCCAAAGGGTGCCAACGGAGACGATAAAGTTCTTCATAGTGATTTGTAGTAAGACAAGCGATGCTTTTGGGCTTGGATGAAGGTGTCGCCACTGATCACAGACACTCTAAAAAGGAGATAAAAACTTAAGTGGTATTGCAAAATACACTTATAAGTCATTAAATTATTAAGTTGTTTGATTTAAAAAAAAGATGTATTTTAATTCTAAGGTGATTAACAAGCTAATGGTATGCCGGATGGTAAGCGGTCACCTCAACCAATGGACACCAGGGACATTACTCGCGCGTTGCTAACCTTTTGAAAATCGAATGACTTCTTTAATAAAGAACCCCGTACTGTATTTAGATAAAATATAAGAGTTTTTTCGGGAAAGTGACTACGGTGAAATACGAAGACTGCTACAAATGACTACGAGCTAACGACCATTTTTTAATTCCATTTAAATATCTCTATTGATAAAATCATTAATATCAATGTTATTGTATGTCTTTAAGTATAAAAAAAAATATGTTATAAAACTGTATGCTTTTTTTCAGAATAGAGTACAGTAAAACAGAGCCGAGGCTACGCGCTACACACCGCCGCTGTATGTAGGTATACGTGTATTTTTGTCATGCAAAATGAAGCTTTATGGAATTATCAAGGTCTTCACTTTGATTTTTAATTCCTTAATATAATTGAACCAAAATATATAACGTAAAATATGTAGTATAAATATTTATTTTTCATTTTGATTCGGTAATAGTGTAAGGCCGCAGTTAGTCCATTACCATTGTGTTAATAAAAGCGCTAATATCACACTTCAATCACTGCAAGTTTGAAGCTTGTATGTATTTCTGTTTTAATTTTTTTTGTCTTACTTATATAGGGACTTTTAATTTATTTTTTTTATTATTTGATAGTTAATCTTCCGTAATAACAAATATATTGAGAAAATTTCAGGTTGCTTCGGTCTATTTGATTCAGCCCACTAAAAGTTGGACGGAGGTACGGACGGTTGGACGGACAGACAAACAGCATAACTTAATAATAGGGCTTCGTAAGCATATTTTGGGTATTGAAACCGAAAAAGAAGGCACCATTCCTTCGAGCAGAAATAACTTGTCATTATTTATTGGAGCACAAAAATTGGTGGGACTGAAAAGGATACAGAATATTTTGTATCACAGAAATGTACCTAAAGTCATTCAGCACAACCCAATTTGTACCTTATGCGCAAAAGATAATCACTAAAATACACAGCTCGATCAAGTAGGGTTGCGGAAGTCGCCTAGGTTGGCGGCAGTCACGTAGAGTTGCGATAGAATGCGAACTTACGACGATGGTGTACACAGCCTTAGCGCGATTGCTTAGATATTACATGTCTTATTTTGCCGAGCGCCACTGAATTTGGGTGCCATTGACCGTAATTCATACCTGAACTTCGAAGTGAGACACACCTGCCCCCGTTAACTAAGTACATATGGTGAGATTTCACAAAGTTTAAAACAAATAAGATCTTGAATTGCGACTTGTTTACATGTACGAGTAGAAGGAAGAATATTATTTCCAGTTTCATTGTACACACAGTTTGTGACGATGTGTTAGAAACTTAGTCTAAAATTAATCCAGAATCTACTTAGGCCGTCCCTTGTGAGTGCAGGGTAAATGGTACATCGTAGGGAGGAGGTTATTACTCGCACAAACACTGATACATGGACGTTTGGACAAGGGGTAGTGATTGTGTACACATATTTATCACAACCCTAATGCAGATGAAATATTGTTACACAAAAATAATAATTCACACACTGTTCATAAATAAATAAATACGGGTAATTCAATTTAACTTTGACTCTTTTAATCAAAGTTGACACAGTATCAATACTTATGATTATTTGAAAAATGAAGCATCGTTAGAAGTGTCTTGCTTGTCCGCTGGTTGTAAGCTTGTACGACGTCACACTCAATATGGCACACTCTTGAGGACACAAATAGCGTTGGATATGAAATTAAAGAGCCTAATTGGCACGATTACAAAATATACGCTTTACTTACTGTTGCTTGCTGCTTTTATGTAAGGTATTTTGCACTTTGAAATAAATAAAATAAGAAGAAATACGTCTTCTTTGGTTGGTAAGTATGTAGGTTGTGTAGTCGGCTTTTAATTTGTTAAACATTTACTTGATACTGGCTGGTTAGCTCTGAATGTTATAAAACATTCGTGCCTTTTACTTTATATATTTTTTGAGAATATAAAATTTTTTGTAAAACAGTAAACAACTTCGACGAGTGCGGTGCACGGACAAAGAAAACCAAGCACCACTTTTCACTATTCCACGAAAGTGCATTGAAAAATATCGTATGTAACACGTGATCATTGTTCATTACACACTCTACTCCATTAACCCTTTCCATAGCGGCTCAGATGGACTGTAATCCCACCTTGTGTGTAATAAATAATTTTTCTCACTTATATCGTAATGATATTTTCTAATTACATAAATTATTTTGTTACCAATATTACATTATACGTTCTATCGATACTTAGTTACTCAAATGATTAAGAGAAAATAAGAGCAACTTTTCTTATGTTAGAAAATATTGTTTCTTTAACATTTTGTTGGTAGTCCACGTACACGTTCTAATAAGTCGAGAACTTCTCCATTAGTAAGTCATTAGCACAGATTGAGAGATCACGTCCAACTCTTCTAATGAAGCACCAGCAGCCAACGCGGAATGAAATATAATGTGTATTGTGTAACTACCCAAATTGCATGTAAATTTGGGAATTTTTTCTTTGCTTCTTAATCGCTGTGTCAAATATCACGAGGCAAGTTTGTGACAATATTGCTACAATCTTATTAAGTTAAGGATGATGTTTCAAGTATGTGACAATATTGCTGCAGTCCTAAAACATTTATGAACCTATACCTAAAACATCGATGAACCTAACACAATATTTAGTTAGGGCGTACAAATGTGGGCGCTAAAAAATATTTTTTAGTCGTTTTATGAAGCCTTGCAACTTTGAAATTTGTATGAAAATTTGTGGTGTCACCATAACCATATATTTTGATGATGGAAATCGATAAAGTACATCGTAGACAGCAACGTTAGTGTGGAGTACGTTTTTCTGTGTTCTCTCTTCGGTTCAAAAAATTGTGGCCACGCGACGCTCGCCGCTGCCTATGTATGTCTACGTAAACTTATGCTATCCCGGGTGTTCTAGTAATGAAATTTATTTTATTTTCGAATTTAGGTTTTTAACTACATAAATGTGTTAAGCCCGTCTTTAGAAAGTCTACAAAAATATTAAAGACCTCCACCGCCACGATCCTGCTAACTTTTTCTAAGTCCTCGATCTTCCACGATATTATTTAATTATTATTTTGATAATTATGTTAGTTTTATATAACAATTTTATTTTAAGTATATATTTTTTTTTTATTCTTTTTTTTTTTTTGTTATTAAATTTTATTTTTATAAAATTTAATATTATAAAGGACGAAGATGGCTTGGTAGACGGGTAGGCTTGGCAGATGGGTACAACGTCACTGCGACAAATGATTTGTAGATTTGTAACTTTCATATTTTTTGTTATTTTAGGTTTTCTGTTTATTTTGTGATTGTTTACTGACTTGTTTCTTTTTTTTTTCAGTTGGAGGTGAATTTAAAAAAATAATGTCAGTGTTCCGGCGTCTAAGGCCCTCCGATATTAAGTGCATTTTACTAGAAGATGATGACCATACACCAGTTGACTCTGATACTGCTTCTAAAGGATGATTTATTGAAAGATGATATTCAGAGTGAATTTAAGGATGAGTATACTGATAACAGTACTCCTGTAAAAAAAACTATTCTTGCAGAAGAAATCCAAACAACACTGTCAGATCTGGATACGGAAGACAAAAGAACTTTGAACAGTATAATAAATTTATCTCAACATATACTATGATTCTAAGAATAATCATTGTTGGTATGTTTATATTGTATTATTTATTAGGGCCGAACTTGCGACTTGTATAGCAGCAACCGCTGCCCCGACGTGAAGTACTGCTTCGCTCTGTTGAGTACACCTAGTTTTTTGGACGCCAGCTTCACCTTATCTTGTAAATGATCTCGAAACTGAATATCGCTGGAGATGTCAACACCACCTGGTTTTCTTTTCTTATTCCCTGTTCTAAACTATTCAGTCAGTTCTCGTAAGAAATGCTTTCAGGCTTATTTATCAAAGACTTACAAAAGCGGTAACCGATATATTATAGAAAGTAAATGGTTTAATAGACATTTATATATTATTATTTCGTTATAACAAAGAACGTCTAACTATCAGTTAATAAATTATATAAAATAAACCACCACGCAGAATACATATATATCTCTTCTGCAACGATATTGTATTGACTGAGAGTGTTTCTACAAAAATCAGAGCAGGAATCGATTTTCCTCCTCATAATAAATAAAATATACCTTAAAAGAAACGATTATTAAAAACTTGATTGGCCAATCAAGACGGACGGACGTTTTCAGCTTGCAACCGATGGAGCCGTCGCACAAATATATACATAGGTTACGGGCATTGGGGCCTAGCACAATGACCCCAATAAAGAGAGAATCGATTCATCTCGCCTCAGACTCGTATTCAGATACGATACTGCCTAAATCTCTGATTTTAGGTTATAATCTAAGTCAATACCTATTTTCTATTTAAATTGATCACCGAATACACTTATCTGAGTTGATTAATCACAAAAACGATTACTATTAATATTCATTGTAAACATAACGCAACTTGCAACAAGTAACGATCTTTGCCAAAAATACCTATGAGAACTGAAATTGATACAGAAAATACCTAGCTACCCAGGGCCAAATACCGACTCCCTTCTTAAATAGACGATCACGACAATTATGTAGGTCTACATGGCTGAAAACTCCGAGTACGAGCGACGAACTTCGACGAGATTTTTATCTATTCTAACTAACCTAATACTCGCAATGTTTATGTAAACAATTTAGTTAGACATCCGACTAGCGACTTATACCTTCTAGGTACGTCTAGTTTAGTCCATCACAGTAATTGTGACCTATAATTTTTATGTAAGATGTTCTGAATAAGATTTGAAGACTAGGGTTAATTAAAATCAATAGTTATCAATAATTTATTGTATTTTTTTATATGTTTTACAAGTTCTGTCCACAAAGTCACAGAAAGATTTCCCGTGAAGACTTACATACCTATTTTATGTTTCTAACTTATTTTCACAGCTCTACCTTGCTCTGGTTTCGTGTGTACACTTTGATTAATAACCTTTAAGGGTAAACGCCGCAGATTGTTTTTCATACAAAAATGATTTGCCATAACCTTCGAAAACCCATGAACTACACTCTGTATTTTGTTTTTTTAAAAATTTGCATTTTGGGGGTTTCGTGCTTAAAAGGATTTGTAAAATTTTCTTTTATTTGCTCAAAAACAGTTGATTTGGGAAGTTTGTACGCACAATGTTATTAACGCTTGGGTTGTGGAAGGTTTTCTCTAAGGACTACAGTATGGGTATTTCAAGAAAGAAGTTATTAGATTTTTGGGTCGGCAATGTGCGAGAAATATAAAAAAATATTTAAACATAGACTTCTCAAAGGTTATATGTTATCTACGAGTAAAGAACCATTATCTACATTTTTTTCTAAATTTTAGACTCAGTAGTTTTGGAGATGACGGGTGATGATCAATTTACATCTATTTTCTTAAATTACTTGAAAATTATTAATTTTAAAATTTTGAATATTAATTGAAATAAAAAAAAATGATACAAATATAACTAGCCATATCATTTGATATATTTTTTACTTTGTTCCCCTTAAAGCGACCCCGATATTTAATATTCATTAATTTACATTACACGTCCATATTTAGGTCACATAATGTGACGTTGTCCATCTTAGCCGGAAGACATCCACTGTTGAATGTAGGCTTCTCCCATATGTCTCCACAACAGCCGGTCCTGAGCGGCCTGCTTCCGCTGGCTGGCGGCTCTAACCAGGTCGTCTGATAACCTGCTATGACATGAGTTAAATACTTACTATATTTATTGATTTTTCTAGATTTAAAGGTGATTTTGTACTATAATGGTAGTAATGTAATGTTTACAATATGGTCTTATATAAAAAAAAAATCAATCAACTTTTTGTTTGTTTTCAGTTTTTACTGAAACTAAATCGTTTTGCACAATAATGATACAACGCAATACTGTTAAGCTTAAAACAATTTTTATGTCATTTTTCGATTTCTAAAATTGTTTTAGAGAATTAAGCTTTTATTTAATTTTCATTTATAATTTTATTTTTCTTAAAATATACTATCAAATATATTTACTATAGCGTAAACATTATATTAGTAATAAATACGTTTTTTTTTCCCGACTTACACCGATTGTATCAGTTTGAACGGTGTGTAAAATACTTCACCGTTACAGACATCAAAATTTTCATTTAAAAATAAAATCACATTATCATTCCAGCAGTTAATTGGAATTCAATTAAATATTGCAAAAGATTAGCAAGAACATGTACATATTTCTTTGTAGATACAAATTAAAAAAAACTGCTGGAATTAACTAAATAGTACAATATAAAAGTTATAATTGGTTAATTTGCCAAAGTATCCAAACAACTTTTACTGTTTATCTTCTACATTTCTACAGATATTTCGAAAACTATCTCAATTACGATAAGTGGCAATAAATAAGTTCACCTGCAGGAGGACTCGGTCACGGGGGATACCGAGGGGAAGCTGCCTCAACGGGCACTAGCGAGGGGAAGCTGCCTCGATGGTCAATCTCCCTTTGCGAATCGGAATCGATTTTAATTTTATTTTTTTTATTTTTAATCTGTCGACATGTGTTTAGGCTCCCTTTTGTTTTTTTTTGAAGTTCCGTACGTCCGAATAAAAAACAAAACCTTTATAGGATCACTCGAGTGCCTGTTTGTCTTTTCGTCTGTCACAGGCACGTGCTCCGAGTCTACTGGATTGATTAAATTTACATTAGAACACACATTTGCGCGATGAAATCCGAAACGAGAAAATCCATCGAAGTACCACAGTTGCTGACAAAGCTGAAATAGTTAACAAGCTGAATTGGCAGTTGGCAGTAGGCAAGCTACATCGCTCTTCAAACTCATAATAATTACTAGGCACAGTCTCCTACCAGGTTGACAAAAGTAATAGAATAGTAAGTAAAGTATGTATTTAATGCGTGTGAGAGTAGAACAATCACGTGCAGTGAGAGATTCAGAAGATTGGGAAGTTTTAGTTTTCAGTCTACGGAAATTAATAAAAATACCATCATGACACTTATGTCCGACAGGGGGTGGTCATACATTACAAACGATTACTGTTAATGCTCGTAATATTATTCTTAATTGACATTTTTTTTTGTTTATTTCATAACAATCACCTTACAGTCCATACAAACACTGAGGAACACGGTCGTGTTCGCGTTGAAGCAATCAGAAAATTTACCAAAATTGTTATTGTGCCTCTTATTTGAAAATGCCAAAGGAAATAAAACACTAAATTGAAGTAGTATTAAGTTAACACATAAAGTAGAACAAGAGTTTCCTATAATAATTTCATAAAATCTCCACTTTCTAACTATACTTTACTAAAAGTGAAGTCGCAGTTACTCCACATAAAATCTTATTCTGTAAATTGAGTTTCATTTTCTATTGTACCGTAGATAAAATATCATTTCCTCAAAGGTTTAAGAGTGGAATAAGATGACAGGATAACTCACTGTTTTCAACAAAAGAAAATAAAAATACGTTTACAGGTATGAAGAAAATAAAAAATTCGTCGTCAATAAAGTTTGCAATTAATGATACTACTTTACACTGGCTTTAAGTAAGTTGTTATGTCTGCAGCCACGTGGTGTGGTTATGTGATGTAGTTATCTGATGTGGTCATGCTTACTCGTACTTATATAAGTTGCTAATACATACTGGATGTATCGTAACCAGTAGATAGATTGAAGATATATCAGCGCCCACAAACGCTTAGGTTGTTTAGAAAGCTCCCTATTTTTATATTATCAACACATCTTTTTTTTTTACTATTTCGTAGGTTGGTAATCCTGCATACGAAACACCAAAACAGCTTAGAAACTAACTAACACCAAAGTCCTAGGTCTAACAAACGTAAACTATACGTTAATGCAATAGTGAGTCCGCAACAGCATATCAATGTCTTTGAACTAACCGACTACACGTATATTCTAAGGCATAATTTGTGCTATTCATTATTGGGTGGAGGACAAATTAATCAAAGGTATTCAGTTTTTTCCTTCTACCATTCCACTTACCATTCTTACCATAAAACAGGAAAAGCCCTACCTACAATATATTTCTTACTACCCTCTTATTACTGTAAGACCAGCACAACTCCTCCCTTGGCATGTTCCGCTCTCCCGGTAGGTGATACTTAATATGCAGCCGTAAATTACGTAAAAGTTAGTACAAGACCCGGTACCTTGGAAATTTAAATTTAAATGGCTCTCAAAATCTCCACGGGAAATTGATAAGAACTTAATAATTATTTCAGATTAACTTTTAAAAGAAAATACTCTATAATGGTTTATTTGATTGGTAATAAATATTTAGTATGTCATATTATTTAACACACATTTCAAAACTCAGATTTCCTAAGTATATTTATTACTACAACCCATTTTGTTGAGACAACTGTAACTCATTATCGTACTTAAAGAGCACTTTAAAACTGTTTCAAAACTACGAGATTTTTGTATGTTGTTTTGATGTATAGCTTCAGCTTAAAGTCCATTATGATTTGAGTGCCGTGGGTCAGTAGGTAATGATAAATGATGAATTTTGTTTGTAGCAAAATATGTATTTTTATAGCATTAATCGTATCCATACTAAAAAGGCACAGCTGGCAGTGCGTAGGAACTTAAGTCAGTCAGTCATTCAGCCGTGGTTTCTTTTTCCGGTATGAGTAACAAAATATTATTTTGTGTTCTGTAAAAGTAGTATCCAGACTGGATATTTGGGTAGGAATAACATCGGTAACACGTGGATACCTATTATAAGCATTATTAACTGTTCACTGGAACAGTTGACGTTACCAATATCTCTGGTATCTCCTTCGGGGATGGACAAGTGTCGTATTGTTTTATGGTACCATATTTAATAGCGCTGTCTGGTCCTTCAACTAAACAAAACTTGTAATATGTGTACTACACAGTATGAATATATATACTTTTTTTGTAAATAAATACATATTATACACAAAAAAAACCCAGACTCAAGACAAACACAAAATTTAAGTGTGTGTCCTGTGCGGGAATCGAACCCACGCATCCAGTTCAGCTGGCAGGTCATTACACACTAAGCCACTGAGACTGTCAAAACCAAATTCATGAAATAAAATACTAACTAAATATTTGCATCTTTGACATATTTTTTTTTCAGTTATAGGTAGGTAATATAAACCTCGATACACATTATGTACACTCGAAACAAGTAACCGTCTAAAAAGACGCGTAGTAATTGCCATTTTGACATAAAAGTTGTTGTGTCGACCATCTGTGCGGTCTCCACGTTAATGCCACAACATTCGACTCGGTACTCGGAGTTGAAAGTTGAGTAATGATGACATTATTTATTCCAATTCTCACCGCGCTTTTCTTTGCTTCCTTCGTCTTTACAGGAATTCCTTAATTTTCTCAAAAAATATGTATTTGCGGATTTAAGCTTGGGGAATACGATTATCGCAAGAAAAATCACGCCAAGAAGATTTAAATTTTTTCATCACACTTTCTCGTAAGCAGTGTCATTATGTGCAGGTAAAGCGGCTGCTAAGACCTTACAATCACGGGGTTTTTTTATATAAATGTTATGTTCTCTGTGCAAAGCGCGGTAATATCAAGTACCTATTATATAAGAGCTGGATCGTTGTTCTAAACAAAAACTACGCGCACACTACAAGCGAGCAATCTTCAAAACTTTTCATTTCATTATTTCTCTAGATATCTATCGCCATTCTTTCCTTCCTTCGGCCTTAAATGAGATAAGATAGGATAATATTTATTTCCACGAAACATGGTTACATTGATGTTACATTGTAGATACATATACTGCAACTGCAAGACATGTTTCACCTTGACAAGGCATGCAAAATTATATCAAAAAAATTTATTAATTCCATATCTTACATTTACACATCAAAATTACAATTTATAATAATAACAATAACGATAAAACGAAAAAAATATAGTAATACGTAACTCTCATCACAATTCATTTAGAGACAAGGAATTCTTTTAGTGTATAAAAGCATCGATTCACAAGCCATTTTTGCAGTCTGTGTTTAAAAAGATTAATATTAAGTTCTCTTATGTCTTCAGGTATTTTATTTACGACCAATGTTGACATAAAGTAAAAGTTTTTCGTTTCAACTACATGGGAATGTTATCATTAATCACTACTAAACCGATCACAAAGGAAGTATTGCTTAGAACCAAAACTGTGCAGCTATGTTATATGAAATCTCATGGTTGCACACTTTTTCATTAATGCACTGTTTTTTTTTTTTTAATTAGATATAAATTTACCACAGAGGTTGATGTCTCCCTTTAAGTTTAATATAAAATGTATGCATTAGATCAAAAAGTTACTGACTGAATATAAAAATCAGCTGAAAAAAACTGACTTGGTGATAAAAAAACAATAGGCGCGCAGTAAGTACCATTGTAAAACTTTGGTACTTCATAATATTTGGCAAGAAAATTTTAATTTTTAGGAAATAGACGGCGATATCGATATGAATTCAAGTAACCTTTTTTCTGCAAAAGTCGCGGAATAAATATTTAAAAGCTTGTTAAAATTTTATTAAGTGGAGAAACGAAATACGTGTAAAATCACTTTCCGAAAGTGTGTTTTTAACTTAGTGAGATAAGATTTTTTGAGATCCAAAAAAATGAGACTATCTTCATAGTGGTCTATATATTCAATGTTAAAAATCACAGTTAATACCAAACACAACGTGGATATAAAATAATAATCTAAATTAAAATCGCTTTTGAAGCGGCTATTAGATAAGTATATGAGTAAAAAGACAAAAGTACTCACAGCTCAGGATATAGAAACATTTTTGCATGACGAATCTGACAATAAATATTTAGCAACAGAGGTAAGTTTCAAGTATATAATTTAGACGTTGACACATTACGACCGGTATAAACACTGTTCAGTGCAAGTGTTTAATAGGAGAACATTGCCGGCTAAGTAGAATAACTACTTGCGACATGTTTGAAGTTATTCTAACTACCCGGCAATACTACGAAATACTTGCCCTAAACAATTAATATAATTTTCATTAGTTTTTATTTTGAGTAGGTATATTTTATCACGGTTACCTACCGATTGATAGTTTAAAGAAAAGTACAAAAACTTACAGTTACTTTTTTTTAATGCTAATTATTTGAATTATATCACTAAAAAAATAATTTATTTATAGATGCTGCTCAGCAATTTGAAATCTTGGACACCATAACCCTTTACATAAACAACATATATTCTCATTTTACAGCGTGAGCGTGTATGTGTCTGATAGACAATTTGTTTCATATTACAGGATATAGTATTATATAAATGTGTATATAGTGTGTAAGTAATAGGTAAGTAATAGAAAAGTACATAGGTACATTTTTGTGTATTAAATTATTATTATTAGTATTGTAAGTGTATATGTCAGACCTTCATTTTTCATTTTTCTTTTCTGGCGGTAATTAGATTTAAAAAAAAATGATAAATTTATTTCCTTTTTGTGCTTCAGGCTACTTTAGTTTCTACCTACTCTCATCAGAACACGCTAATGTAATTAATTCAAATAGTTCAAATTATTTGCTTTATTTTTCTCTATATCAATATTTATTTGTTGTACATATTGCCCAATATTTATACATGTCTTTGCTTGTTGACGTTTACTATAATATTTTCTGTGAAACCTATTATTAGCCTTATTCTTAGTAAGTACTTTTGTTTATACTGATTTGTAACGCCGTTGGTTTCAATATATAAATAACATTTAAAATGAGTAACCAGTTATTTTATGCAAATCAAAGAATACTTGTAATTCAATCAAAGAACTCGTATCATAGTTATATTCGTAGTAAGACAGTTATGACCCGTTTTAATATAACTGTAATACGGTATATAGCTATAGTCCTAGGGATATAACTATATCAACCATCTTACTGCGACATATATACATATAAACATACATTTTTACTTTATTTATTATTTTGTTAAATATATTCATTATAGACAAAAAAAATCATTTGTTACTAATTTTTTTTAACAAAGAATAAATAACTAGTACTCGGGAAACATTTCAAATCTTACACTGGGACCAAACTTCCAACGTGCCAAAACAAACAGCCCAGTCTGTCATAACACTTTGAATTATCATAGTGATTTGGCAAATATACAGATTTTGCTGTATCAAATATTATGTAGCATTATTTTGGCTACTAAGAAAAAACACTCCGTCTCTCGATTTCGGACTGGAAAGATGCAGTTTGTATCCGCGCTGACCGTTTCCTGCCACGACCCTCCCGTGTGTAGAATAGGAAAACAGTGGAGCTACCATCATTATTGGAATTTATGTAATGATATCAAGAATTAAGCAAGCAATATTTATCATGCGAGAAAAATACGTTTTGACGATTTTATGTTCGTCGTAACGGCTTTCTTAGATGTTGTAAATTCATTTGCGAAACACCTTATTTTGTGCTTACGAAAGCAAACTGTGTGATGTAATTGAAATAAGCCATATCAAAATAGTAATATGATATAATTTTATAAATAGTAAAAATTTCGATGCAATTAAAAGTTATTATTCTGTTTTTTACAGATGATATTATATCCTATATACTATAATGTGACGGTGTAAAGGCTTGTTTTGTTAGAGGACATTTAAAAATAAAAGCATTCTGAAGACAAAAATCCGAAAATTAAACTCTCCACCTTTTACGATCACTTTTATTAAAATTTCACTTATCAAAGCAGAGTCTTTAGTTTTCTCTGTCTCTAAGTAAGTTATTCTACGTCTCCATATTTCACAAATATTATTATGTAGGGACACGCGCGCTTTGTGATCACCTCTCATTTTACTGTGACCGAGACAGTAAGGGATCTACTGTCTAGTACAGGACTCTTTCATGAATACATTTTTAAATTTTCTGTAAGACAGTTTCTATAGCTAGTAGAAGACAATATTAAAAGCTTTAGCTTTAGTACTACAATTTGCAGACTTTTTAGCATTTAGCATGACATGGCAAGCATCTATTTATTATTATAAAATGATTTCGATACTAAACATATTAATGTTGTTTTTGTTCTTTGTTAAGAGTATACGACTCTGTACCTACTTATTTTGGACAATGAAATTATGTAGACATGTTCTAGAACCAGCCACTGATAACCCCCCTTTGGAGAAAAAAAATTTAAGATACATATACACAATCATAAATATATCGAACTGCAGTGAGCCAGTTTTATATTTAATTGTTGAGGTAAAAGTTATACGGGATTCTAGTTCTCCATACAGATGATCTTGTGGCGTCCCATAACGCCAACGACAACATAAAGACAACGAACTGAACCCGGTAGACCCACAATCTCAAATAAGATTTCTAGTTAGTAAAAACATTTTCCAGGATTTTGGAAAACTGCACACACACACAGACATAAACATTCAGTATTATTCAACTTGAGATCATATCTATAAATTTTTATAGTGTTTGGTCTGTAAGTGACAAAAATAACTAGGTACAGAAATGTCACACATGCTTATATGCTATGTAGCTGTTAACATTTGCTAGCAATAAACTTGCTAGTTTTAAGCATACTCCTAAATAAGCTTGCTGAAACCAAACAAGTGGACACACGTGCTATTTAATCGCTGGCCCTCGCTGGAAGCTTTGCAAGAAAATATAAAGCAAAACTGTGGTGCCCTAAAGTATTTAGATATAATAGTATTAGGTAAATCCGTATAGAACTTAATAAAATAATCGTATTGCTTGCAACGCAAATTTTTAAATGTTTAGAAACCCTTTATCGAAAAAAAGGAAGATTTGGGTTCGTATCTGGATAAATAGAAGAGAAACTAAAAGCAACGCGAAGTTTTAGAAGACACACAGACACACACACCTGTAAGCATGATCATAATCAGGTCTGTCTGTAGCTTTAAGCTGGCTACGAGGCAGCTGCGGATCATATTTTCTTAGCGCATGCACGCATATCCTATTTTCTACATAAATTTTTTTTATTTTTGATATGAGGGTGCAATAACTCACATTGAAAATATTATAGTGCAATTTGAAAAACAGCCGGTGATATTGAGCGGTCGAAATGTAATAAAGCGTAAGTTTATAATCGCCGGTATTATACAGCGATTTTTTCTGACTTTGAGCAGCGTCCAAAAATAAACTGTCCTGAACGTTATTACAAACTTTAAAGATATTTTTAATATTAAAATAAAGAAAAGTATATAAGTAATTAAATCTTGTCTACACCGTGTACACTTAATAGCTGTAAGTCGTACTACAAATAACACAACACCAACTGTAAAAGCAAATGCTGTGTTTATATTTTGGAGTGAGTAGTAGGGATTCGTGCATTCTAGACCCCCTAGTCTAGAATTGTTTCGATTCTCGCTTGACAAAGTACCGTAGGGACGTGTCAACTCACACTTGACCAAAACTAACCCGGCGGGCGTATCGATTCACACTTCTAGTCAGTTTTGGTCAAGTGTGAGCTGACATTTCCCCAGGGTTAGTTTTGGTCGTTAAGTGTGAGTTTACACGACCCCAAGGTAGTTTGTCGAGTGTGAGCCGACACACTCCTAGTCAGTTTTGGTCAAGTGTGAGTTAACACGTCTCAAAGGTACTCTGTCAAGCGTGAGTTGAAACAATCCCCTGGTCAGTTTTGGTCAAGTGTGAGTTGACACATCCCCAAGGTAGTTTGTCAAGTGTGAGCCGACACACTCCTCGTCAGTTTTGGTCAAGTATGAGTTGCCATGTCCCCAGGGTTAGTTTTGGTCGGTAAGTGTGAGTTGACACTTCCCTAAGGTAGATTGTCAAGTGTAAGCCGACACACCCCTAGTCAGTTTTGGTCAAGAGTGAGTTAACACGTCCTCAAGTTAGTTTGTCAAGAGTGAGCCGACACACTTCTAATCAGTTTTGGTTAAGTGTGAGCTGACATTTCTCCAGGGTTAGTTTTGGTCGTTAAGTGTGAGTTTAAACGTCCCCAAGGTAGTTTGTCGAGTGTGACTATTATAACTACTAACACGTCCACTCAACGCCACTTTTCACGTCACACTGAGAACGGACCAGAATGTGATGGCGTTCTCTTTTCTCACCCGAGAAGTCAAAATACCGACATCGATTGGAGAACAGGCGAGTGCGAGAACGAGAAAGCGAGACACCCCTCACATTTACGCTTCTCAGAGCTCCTCGGGAATTCTGGCCGTGAGCTTGGAGCGGCCTTCAGCGTTAATGTGAATTTTTGTTTGCCTCCTTTTGCTGCGTAGTCAAAATTACGCTTTTGTTTAAGATAGCGCGCATAGAAGTTGATATATTGGTGCCTACCGTGCCTTTTTGTTAACTAAATTCAAAAAAGGTGGAGGTTCTCAATTAGGTTGTATGTTTTTTTGTACCTAAATGTACCTGTCTAAATGTATGTAAAAATTTTGGCTGCATGGTATTATTTATTTTCCTAATAGTTTTTTATTTGTGTTAGTGCATCATAATAAAGATCAATTCGATTTAGCTGTGAGTATTATACTTGGAACCTTTTGTAACAGAGGTAGTAAAATACTTATAGGCAAGTTGGTGCATAAAAATTTTTATGAATAGAAAATAACATTCTGATATTTCTTGACGATATTGTTTTAAAGTAAAATACTATAGAAGATACGACAGTGGCTTTTCTATAGAAAGTGTTTGTATTTTTGTATTTTTTAGCATGTTTATTTATTTTAATTTACGATTAAAACTTTTGTTAAATAAACATTTTGTCGCTTTGGAAATACACACTATAATATACAGAGGACTTCATGCATTGTACTTATATTAATCATTCAATTCAAGTTTAGAAAATCCATTAAGACGTGATCCAGGTGTCTTAACTTGTCAATAGATACCTCAGAGGTAACATCCAATAATCTTGACGGATGATTCTCGGCCGACACTGCGGATCAGAAGGACTCATTGTAAGAGTAGCGCGCATTGTAAGAGTTAATGCAATTTGTCATTATGATGATGAGTTTGTGAGATAGATCGGTGTCGACAATAAGAGGTCTTATTCACTTTTTCTTACTGGCGAATACATTTATCTTCGATTTATCAACGTCATTTTGGTAGTGTTAGAAGATCTGGAAGACATTGGCACGATGCTGATAGACCTCAGCAAGTTTCCACGAGAGGTGTAAGATCAAGTTTCAGGCCAACTATTGAAACAAAAAATAATAAGAGAACGTTCTTTTTAAATTTATGCATATTTGTGCCTGATATTCGGACATAGGTTTTGTAACGTCATAGTCTGGAAATGTTACGTAGTAATGGAGCATATTACCGCTGGCATCGTACCACTCCCTATCGGCAGAGATTTTATCCTCATACTAAGAACCTATATGGTCAAGTACAGTGCGGTTTCAGAGATACTTCTTCCCGCGAACGCTTAGGTTGTGGAATAAGCTCCCAGCTAAGGTTTTCTCTAAGGACTACAGTATAGGGTTCTCCAAAAAAGAAGTTATTAGATTTCTGAAGGGTCAGCAACGCGTAAGTGATACCCCTGGTGTTGCAAGCGTCCAAAAGCTACGGTGACCGCTTACCATCAGGCGGACCGTAAGCTTGTTTGCCACCTTACGGGTATAAAAAAAAAAAAAAAAAAGTTTAACAAAACTTTAAAATTGTCAAAAACAAATAGGTACTTACTGTCTGTTGATTTTGCTGAAACTCGATATTTACTCTTTAAAAAAGGTGAAAAAGAGTGAAAGTCATTAGAGGAGATGGGAATGAATCGTATTTGAAAATTTTTACTTTTAACTATTAATTTGTGGTTAAGAATTTATTTCTCGAAAGATTTAACATATCTTTATAGGTTAAAAATGAAATTTTTTGATCAAAAATTCTTATTCATATTGTTTGTTTTTATTATTTTATCTATTAAAATTGTTAACAGTTAATAGCGAAGTAAACATTAAGAAAAATTATTGTTTCCTTATAGTCGATGGTAAATATTAGAATGCGCAAATCATTAAAAGATTTCATCCGGCATCTTCCGGCTGAAACCGTTGAATCCCTTGCTCCTCTCTACGAATTTTACTCATAAACCTCTCGCTACGCTCGTGATTCAAATATAGAGTCCTTCTCTACCCTCAGAATTCAACTTAGGTCCCCGCATGATATCACTCTTTTGTACACTTGTTTATAAAATCTACTATTATCTTCCTTTTCAGGAGTTCATCTACGAAAAAAAGTGTTAGATTCATCCTCAAAAGCTTTTAGGAAAGATAAAACGTTTAGAATTTTGGCGAGCCTCAAAATGTGTAAAAGTTAGTTCCATAAACGTAAGTTATACGTACGCGTAGCCTGCGACCACGGCCCGCGATACAAAACTTGTTTGTGTTTCAGGTCGCGCTCGCGCTTTGCCACCGCTTTGTTTATGTAACGACTGTTGTTGTGCGTGTTGTGTTGTTGTGTGCAGGTCAACTTGTTACTTTTACTTTGAAACTACTCACACTAAGTATCATAAATAAATCTTAATCCATTCATATTACAAATATCAAAGTAAGGTAAATAAAAGGTCAACTAAAAACTCAGTTACTAACTTACAGCATACCGCCTCAGGGCTTGTTTTTGTAGCTTACAATTTCTCGCAAATTTAAAATATTCGCAACTGACAGCAGGATAGCAAATATATTTTTCAACAAAACAGTAAGAGACAGCACGAAAGCAAATGCAATCGTAACAGCTAAAAAATCACGCCCTCTGTAGGTACTTAATTATGGCATCAGCAGCTTTATTTTGCTCTCTGCATTTTCAAGTTAAGTAGGGAATAGGAAAATAATATTAGCAACAAATTTGCGTAATATATGAGAGAATCGTCGACTATTACCAGAGTGAAAAGGGCTAAGCTGGTTTCTGGGTGTACCCAGAGATGACAGCAGTATTCTATATAAGGCCGAAATTGTGACTTGTACAGAAGCAACCATTGCCTCGAGGTGAAGTACTGGTTTGTTTCGATGAATACTAAAAGTTTTTTGGACGCTAAATGCTCTTGGTAATGGTGAAGGGTGAGTTAGTTAGAGATCTTGGACAGAGTGGTCTTGATTTCCTACACAAGTTCTGCGCGATTTTCCTTCAAATCGGAACGTGGGTTGTTTGAATGGTCCGTATAATAAACGTCTCCAGTACTCTTATCTGCAGAACTAAATTGGCAATGGACAACCTGTCATTGATATTCAGTAGAAACAGCGTAGGAGACAGGACATAGCCTTGCGGGACACCAGCATTAATGTCCATGCTATCGGAGCAACTACCGTCAACTACGGCTCGTTTGCGTCTAGCAGACAAAAAACTAGCCATACATTTGCACAAACATAGGCTGTATGCCATGAATTCATCGAGGGACCGTAGTGAGAGCTGTATTGGCGGTCTAACCAACAGCGGTACAACCAACAGCGGGCTAACCAAATTGTGTTTTTCTAGGTATCTAAGTTTTGTATTAATAACACGCACCTTAAGAAGGAGATAACTAATAGCGATTGGTCTATTATTTAATAGATCTAATCTACTGACTTTTTGGGCCACGGCTGCACATTCGTAGTTTTTCACACAGAAGAAAATACCTGATGATATTAATTGTTAAACTAAACAATAAAATGGTAAGTTACTGTGAATGATTCGTTTGATTAAACATGCTACAAATTCTTTAAAATATTTGTGTAACAACACAAGCTCTTTTTATTTTGTTTACCTACTTAATGAATATATAATGTTAATTTTTTAATAGTTTTATAAAACAAAGCTAAATGAAAGTATTTTAAGCAATAAAGAGGAATGACTTAAAATTTTAGAACGAATTGTTTTCAATTTTATTTGAAAGTTACTCCTTAATAAGGAAAATATTACGTATCATCCATCATTCGAAACTTTTGAATGAAGCACCTGATCTGTAATTACGGCGCGGACTCGGGACACGGTCCGACGACAGATACAAACTAGATTACAACACATCCGTCACTCCCGGCGTGACGCGACGTGACGCGACGTGATCGATAAGCTCACACCTCCAACACTCAAATAATCTATACATATGGCTATTTATCTGTTACGGTCATCTTTATTCACACCAAAATTTATGTATATTCTTAGATGTAGTACTATTTGGAAATTTTCTTCATTAACAGTTTCAATTGATGCTTTACTTCAGACCACACTTACCAAAATATTGAATTTACAGTTTGATAATCGTTCGTGGGCTCAAGCGACTCTCCCTGTTAGGTATGGCGGTATTGGTATTCGTACAGTCTCCAGTTTAGCACTTCCAACCTTCCTGTCGTCTGCCCATGGAGCTCTTCCTCTCATTAGTCGTATTTTAAACAAACTGCATTTTTCTAGTGATGAAGTGGCAAACCTTGATGTGGCGAGAATGGCTTGTGGTAATAATTGTCCAGGTATTCTTGTTCCTACAAATTTAGACAATGAAAATTCATGGAACTTGTCTTTAATAAAATCTGCCTATGACTCTCTAATACAAGGTTGTACGAATTTGTCAGAACGCGCCCGTTTGTTGGCAGTCTCTGAAGAAGAGTCGGGATACTGGTTGCATGCTCTACCGTCCTGTAATTTGAGCACCCTTCTAGATGATAATACTTTACGTATTTAAGTTTGTTTAAGACTTGGTATAAAAATATGTCAGATCCATACCTGCCCATGTGGACAGTTAGTAGATGAACTAGGTCACCATGGGCTCTCTTGCTTAAAGCGTGCAGGTCGATTTTATCGTCACAGTACCATAAACGATCTTATCCGCAGGTCTCTTGCGGTGGCCTCCATACCATCAATTTTAGAGCCATGTGGTATATTTAGAGATGATGGCAAGAAACCTGATGGTGCAACCCTGGTACCGTGGAGTCTCGGCCGCACGTTAGTATGGGATGCTACCTGTTCAGACACTTTAGCACCTTTTTCCGTTTAGGTTGCGTCTACTAAAGCTGGCGCCGTGGCTGAACTCGCACAATTACGCAAGCGCCGAAAATATTCAGACCTTATTAAAAATAATTACCATCTTGTAGCGCTTGCTGTACAGTCTTTGGGCCCATGGTCTTCTGATACCAAAACCTTTCTTAAGGATCTATCTAAAAGGCTCGTGCTGAGTTGTGGTGACTTTAGGGCTGGTCTTTACCTTGCTCAAAGGCTTAGCATAGCAATCCAGCGAGGTAATGCCGCCAGTATTATGGGCACCATGCCACAGGGCGGTACACTGGAGGAGATATTCTTTTTATAAAATAATTTTAGTTGTTTTTTAATTTTAATTTTTATTGTATATCTAATGTTCAAATAATCTTGTATTTTATCAAACCACCTTTTAATATGGTACGATATTTTTAATTTAAAACGTTGTTTCGACATAAAATTTAGAACTACAAATATTTTTTAGTGCCAGTCAAACAGTTTTGAATCGTTAGAATTATTAAATACACAGTTTTTGAAACCTGGGTTCACAATGTACATTTCTACCCAGAAAAATCCGGCGAGAAACTCGATGGTTGCTCTTTTAAAACGAAATTATCAAGTAAACAACATAACTGGTACACATAAAAAAACATACAAATAACTGGTGTTACTACTGGGGGTACCACGGACAACAAACGATTAAAACATCAATATTTAAAATAATAATAACACAATTCAAACATATTCTTTGTAATTTCAGACTATACAATTTTATGTTATTTTAATTTTGATTTGCTATACCTTTGCGGCCTGTAATTGAGCTTCTTTAGTCTCGTGGATGTTTATCATTTACAGTGTGAAACTTTGTAGTATGCTTTGTTAAAAAGTTTTTGTTTGATAATAGATTAAAATGCACTTATTAATAGATGTTAAATATTATTAGTAACTTTGTTGTAAAATTATATACTTTGCCCCATAAAAGAGTAACCATGCACAAACAGTTTATTTTTACTTCTAGAATTTACTTTGTTAACTTCACTTTTTTTCTGAAACTATCAATATTTTTATGAATATATAAAAGGTTTTCACATATGTGTTGAGGCGTTAAAGTTAAAATATTTACTTTTCTAAAACTATCCCTCAGTAATATCCTAGGTCCTAATTTGTGAATAGCACGAATTGTCCGCTTTTGTAATATAAATATTGTATTTACATCAGCAGCGCTCCCCACAATAAGAAACTTCATACATATGTCATTAAACTATGGAAATAACTAAAATATACTATTTTACAGTGTCAACATCGGTCAATAGACTATTCCACTTAGTTTAGAAGTATCAATTTAATAAGAGATTTGCGTTGACACTATTCTTATGTAAACAAAACTTTTCAATTTATCAAAAAATACCTAAAACTGACCGACATAAACACAATCATAGTTTTTGGTAAAATTCCTGACCCGCAAAATATACATACAAAATAGCGCGAGTACAAAAATACTATTTTTGTGCAGTTGCGTACAAGATATTATCTACAACTAATAAAATAAACCACATTAAGTATTATAAGCATATAAAAAAAACGAAAAGAATGTTTTAGGCACATTGCTAGATTCCCACCTCTTATAAAAATATTCTAGTTTTTTTCATATAAATACCTGAATTTTACGGGAAGTAGATTATTACTTGCTATAATAGCTTATTGTACTGTTTGGAGGTATATATTCCATTCCATGTCATTACCTGATTTGTTAATTTTAATAATTATGAAACGAAAACAAAACATTTTGCGTGAATATATATGTATAGTCTTTCACCGTTTCTTCTTTCTAGAACGCCACTTTGATCTGAAACGGTACTAGTTTATAGACATTTTATATTTATTTTTAAAACTTACTTCAGACTTTTATTTAAATATCTAATCCTTAAAATACCTGCCTACATTGTCATATATATATACCGTAGATAACCCACGCAGGTTAAGGTGACAAGCCATACAGCGTTGTCGATAAACAAAACCACTGTTTACAATGATTGTGATGAAAAAAGTATAGAATTTTAGGTACAAAAAAAAAGAAAGCCATTTATGATAACCACCGAAATTAATTTTCTTCCATAGCTAATATAAAAGGCTTTCTTTTTTGAAAATCAGGTAAATATTACTATCAGCATTAGTTAGTATTGTATAAAACTCTCTAAGTAAGACTTTCAGAAGTATTACTTAGGACTTACATAGAAATGACCATTTATCCGGGCCTTAGTGACATAGTAATAATCCTCATTTGAATGAATACGTTAATTATCTTAAGGACTTGAGTTAGACCAAATTCTACTTTCCGTCATTTAATTTAAATCAGTAGTTCCGAAAGTGATTCAGGTGGACCCCAGGAGTCCACGGGAGACTCGACAGGGGTCTACGTTGGCATGACATAAAATGGGGGTTCACTATTTGTAAGCGGGGGTCCACGAAAATTTATTAATTAATTATCTTATTATTTTATCTGCTTTCGATAATGAAGAATTAAAATGTTGGCTTGACTTCACCAATGTCGGCATCAATGTAGGCAGATAATATTTTAAGAAGCTCAGCGACTCTAACTTGTAAAAACTTGCATATTCCATATTAGGAAATAGAGCGAATTTTCATAGTTAGATCTAATCTTCAACTTTTTTGTGGAGTTTTGGGAATATGGTAGAAATGTAGCTGCAGGGGGTCCACCGGAACCAGCTAACTTTTGAAAGTGGTCGATGATAAAAAAGTCTGGAAATTTAAATCAATACCTTAAGGCATATTGCAGAACTAGCTGACTCGGCGAACGTTGTTGTTTTTTTAAAAACATCTGCCGCACCAACCTATTGTGAAAAGGTTGTACTAATTCAGAAACCTTCCCTGGCGTGTGCATAACAAAATTTCATTTAAATCGGTTTACCCTTATTGCGCGAGTCCGACTCGCACTTGACCCTTTCGGTAAATCCATTACAAGTTTCAGGTGTCTACGATCAACGGTTTAAGTTGTGCGTTGATCCGTCATTCAGGACAAAGCATTTTTTATTATTATATGTATATAGGTAGAAAAAGAAAACTATAAGTATTATTACACACAAAAAATCAGACACCTAAAAAGTGCATAATACTAATATAGTACGGTGACTTTCGACACATTCCAATTTCAAAGAGTATTTGCTTATGTTTGGTAAGTGAGTTCAACCTTTTTTGCATAAAATCGGATTGAGTTTTCAAACATGTGTCAAAATAAAATGTAATTTAAATCAAAACCACTAAGGAGTAGTGATATCAATTTCGAAGAAAATCACCGCCAAAATAAATTTCTATCCCTTTTTAACCACGTTAGGGAATTAATTTCAGTAAAATACGAAACACGTCTTCCATCAATTCTGTTAAAAAAGGTTTATGGAAAATTTGAAGTAGATTGGACCAAGGAATCACGTTGTCCCATATAAACTTTGCCCCCCTTTTTCACCCCCTTACGGGTAGAATTTTGGAAAATCCTTTCTTATCGGATGCCTACGTCATACAAAGAACACACCCTCCAAGTTTCAGGTCTCTACGATCAGCGGTTTAGGTTGTGCATTGATCCATCAGTCATTCAGGACAAAGCATTTTATATGAATAGATTAATACAATCCTCACATCGAAATAAAAATATTTTATAACGACTTGCTACATCTGCATAACTTCAGTCCTACTACCGACTGCATTCCTACTGTCGTCTGCAGTCCTACTGCCGACTGCAGTCGTAAATTCATATAAATTAAACATTGATACCATGAGGCACCAGCTGACTACGGCGATTGAAATAGTTAATACATCCCTTGACAACTATTTTCTTTGGCTGCTAATAGTAAATACATCCCTTAACAAGCAGCCAAACTAAATAGAGTAAGGCTGCTAATTCTGTAATATTTCTTTCCTTTAATTTTTTGCTACAAAAATTGATGTAGGTAAGAGAGGTATACCGTCCCCGGTTGCAACCCGTCCGTCCCTCCACCACCGCAAGCTGAATGATACCCTTCTTAGCTAGTAAATACGTGTCCTAAACCTCAAGCTCAAAGCGATTTGTGTTATACATATGTAGATAGTATTTTTGACATAAACAAATACAATTATTTTTATGAAAGATTTGGCGTAATACGAGTATTCATTAAGAAGTATCTATGAGAATCTAAGAATATGTTTTTGTTTAGAATAAAGTCATGTCATTTTATTTATGGTAAAATTAAATAATTTAGTATTTACACATTGTAGTTTCATATGAATATCACTTCAAATTAGAATCTATCAGACTAGTTTTGAAATATCAGTAAGTTTTGAATATATCACTCGAACATCGCCGATAACCAAATTTAGGGCAGTCGACACCGCTGGCAAGAGTAAGCTAATAAATAAATTTGTAAAGTACCACAATAACTTTCTTACGAAAAACAATCGTATTTATTGATACGGCAACATCCTGTGATTTGTGGTGGGTCCAGCGAGGCGGAGGGACGCAGAAAAATTACATTCGTAATCTCGTAGTTAAACAACTAAATAGTGGTATTAAGGTCGCGTGCATCAACTGGGCACGTGCCCCACTCACCTTTGTCTTAGGACATTTATCATAGGATTGAAGCTGTTCCTCATCCCTTAAGAGCGGACGTAACGCTCAGTTTCCCATAGCAACGTAATTCATTTATAATTTCTAGATTGAAATCAGTATCTTTAACTGTTTTAAGTTCATAGTTTGTTGTACATGTACATTTAGTCTCCTATGTTGCTATTTTTTAACTGACTACAAAAAAAGGAGGAGGTTCGCAATTCGTTCTTTTTTTTTTGTATGTGGGTTACGCGATATCTTTGCGGATTAAGAACAAAGTGTAACAAATTTTTTTACATATGAAAGGGTTAACTCGCGGATTGGTGCATTTAAATTTGGTAAGGACCGGCCCAGAGAAACCAGAGTTAAATAAGAAAATGTCTAAAATTGTATCATTTGATTGTGCCATAGGCACACCCGCGCCGCGCCGTTGTGGTTAGCTATACGTGGTGAATTCAACGAGCCTTCACAGGGTACCCTTTGCTGGCACAACAGTGCCTTGGCGTGAGCTGGAGCGACATCTCAGGCCGTGAGAAGCCACCATAACAAAGTACAAATTTGCGTGTCCATTTAGTTTCATTAGACAAGGCATATTGATTTAGTAAAATCGTGCGGATGACAATGGAACAATTTGAGATGGTGAGCTTGTGGCGCTTTTTGAAGATGCAAAAAAACGAAGCCCTAGTGGTGGAATAGTGACTCCGCTGACTGCTGAAATCTACTATACGCAATGTGCACTATCCTTTCTTGGAACACTGAGACAATTAATTTAACGCTAGATTTAAGCCTCATGAGAATACTATTAAAACATTATAGATGATTCTGCCTACAAATACAGAATTATCAAAAGTAGAATAAGACATTTAGTACAAGCAAAATAGTAGAGAAAAAATTGAAATCAGAATATGAATTATGGCACTACCATTGGTCATTCCAAGAGCCAAAAAGAAAAATTGCTATCGAATAATTTCGCGCTCGCTGTGTTTGCATTTTCATTTGGTTGTTTTATGGCCCCTGCACCTTTGACTTTCTTTATGTGAAAAAAATCAATAAAACACTTAATTATCCACAACTTTAATGTGAAAATAAAATAAAATAATTAAAATGAATGTAATACGAGTAGTTGGTGGTGGACGAGGTGCTTAAATTTTAGTTTACGACCCCGGGGTCGGCGTGTACCAATGTGTATTTTCTTAAGTACACTGATTTATTTATACACACCACTAGCTTTTCGGTGAACGAAAACATCGTGAGATATGTGAAGTCCACAATCCGCACTGGGCCTGCGTGAGTACTATCGCCCAAATCACACTCGCTTTCATAAGGACTCTCATGAGTAGGCCGTGCCATAACAGTGGCGACGTATGAAGGCTGGCAAGTAAGGAAGATTATAACAATACAATTAAAATTATTGATTGGCTCACTAAATTATAATAATTGGTTTTCTCTAAGGACTACAATCTGGGGTTCTTCAAAATAGAAGTTATTAGATATTTGAAGGGGTGACAACGCGTGACTGATGCCCCAGGTGTTGCAAGCCTCAATAGGCTGCGGTGACCGCTTACCATCAGGTGGATCACAAGCTTGTCTGCTATCTTAGTGGAAAAATAAGATTCTTTATTAACTTTGGTATAAAATTAGTTGCAATAACCATTGCAATATTGTCAAAAGCAATGAAGTTAGTATTAAAGGTCTTGCAACAAAGCAGCTTGTCATTTTACAAAAAATATATTTAAATTCGTCAAATAGGAATTAATTGTTATTGCAATATTATGATAAGTCATTACAATAAGAAGCTTTATGAATATTAAAAAGCACTTTATGACCCGCGTCCCGCTCACCGCGCTCTTCGGGCCCCTGTTAATGTTACTGGTTGTTTCGTTTGATAAACGTTCGTATATCAAAGCCAGTCAATGAGACCGTTGCTCTTCAGTTTCGTTACACCAACGTATATGAATTGAGCTTGCATTCTGGGCTTGCATTCAGCTGAGAAATAATAATTTATGATCACCGCTCTTGTTTGAAATATTTATTGCATTTTTTTTTAAATTTCATTCATTCATTCATTCCTTTCATTACTAGTTTTCTTAAAACGTTGCCGTCTCAGCTAATTAGCGCTTTTAGAAGGCCTGTTCTTACTAAATACACAATGAAAAAATTACAAAACAAAACCGACTTAAAATCTTGACGAACTTAAACTAAAAAGTTAAAAAGTTAGTTTAAAGGAAAGAACATTAAATGACAAAACACAAAATTACTAATAATTAAGTAGTATCAATATCCAATCTGTTATTTTTGGAGCGGAAAAAAGTTTATAAACCTAAAGTAATTTTGATTTAGGTATATGGTTCTCATAAAAATAGGTAAAATTACTGTTTGGTTTAAGTTTGTCAAGATTTAAACTCGATTTTATTTTTTTTGTAAAAATTTCTTTATTTGCAAAACATATTATTTTGCAGTACCAACACGCATTGCAGTTTTAAGAGGGCGATATAGGCCAGAAAGCTAATTTCTGTAATACGATACGAAACGATGTGCGTGTAAATGTAATAAATATCATTACATAATGTCATATACATTACTATAAGATATATTCCTTATATACTTCCTAAGTAATAAATACCCTAATGACGCCTTGAAACTTATTTTTTTTTGTATGGAAGAATAGAATTTAACATTTTACCGTTCTGTTGTCACATTTTTTGACTTTTTGCTACAAGTTAGAGTCAATGCTAGTAGTTATCTAGTGATAACTAGCTATTTTAATTATTTAACCAACTTTCATTACAATAACAATAAATAATAAATATTTTTGGACATTACACACAGAGTAAGCAAAGCTTGTGTTATGGGTACCAGACAACGGATACAAATACATATATATTACTTTTTTTTTTGTAAATACATACACATCATACATAAGTACACCCAGACTCAAAACAAACACAAATGTTTATCACATAAATGTTTGTCCAGTGCGGGAATCGAACCTACACCCTCTGCACGGCAGTCCATCACACTACCAACTAGGCTACGAGGGAATAAATTGCAATACATGCTTTAAAATTTTGCACAAGTGTAAAATCAATGGTGACTTCCAAATTTTTAATTGCATTAAATGCAATAAATAAATATCATTTATTAAGGCAATGCATTAGACAAAAATAAGTTTTAAAACATTTTTTTTTAATTCTTTACATGTAGCAGATTAACCACAAAATTTGCCTAAAAACGGCGTATCTAGCCTATATCGCGGTCGAATCACGAAATATATTCATCATATTACTAGGTAAGTAATAAAGATAATTATTTATTTTTATTTACATACAAACATCGGAAAGATAATTAATATTTGTAATATTAAATAAATAAATAAAAAAAAAGCCTTAAATTTCCTGCAGATTACAAATTTCTTATTCTTAGTTCTATGTATTAGTAATATAAAAGATTGTTGTTAGTAATTAAGTTTAGTATCTATGTTAGGTTGTTAGTTTCGATTTTATTACTATGTATTATATATATATATATATATATATATTTTAATTTAATATTATTCTGCAAGAACCCCGCTGTAGGTGAAGGCCTCCTCCAAAGCCAGCCATTTCTTTCTAGATTGAGCCACCTGAAGCCAGTTAGTGCCAGCTATTTTTTAATGTCGTCTTCCCAATAAGCTACTGGTCTACCTCTCCTTCTTCCTTCTTCCTTGTGGACCTTTTCACGTTGTTACTCTTTTTGTCCATTTGTAGTATTAAACAATTTAATTATTTATTATAATAAATTAATTATTATAATTATACGTACCTCACCTCCACCGAAACATAAAACTAGGAATTGTTATTACCTACTGTAAATTTAATTAAATGTATTTTTCTCAAACACGCTACGATATGCGACCATATCTTGCACAAGCTTCTTTGGGATAAATCTTACTTGCAGTACAGTATCAGCGAGCGACGCAATGTTTTGTATTTGACCTCTCCGGCGGTCAAATATGAAATTTGAAAATAGAATGAACTTTTTCAAACCCAAACATTGATAACTAAAGAGATAACTAATCAAGTTTTATTTAAATTTCGGACAACAAAAAGAATGCACCATTAAATTAATTTCAATTGGCGGCAAAATTACCTAATGTATTTTTATTATTGTCAATACAGTCGTCAGTATAATTAGTTGTTTTACAGGCATGGTCGAGAAAAGCACAATACAAGCTTTGGCCACAGCTCTGCATAACTGGACTCTGTAATGCGTTCCTCGGCTATGCCTCAGCCCGCATACTCACGATCGCCCAGTTATACTACGTTTGCGGGCCGCGGCAGTAATGTACTATAACAAATGAGGTTGATAAGTAAACTTTAAAAAAGAAAACCTCACTTCAGTAAGTGGTAGGGTTAATAAATTCAACAACGTTTTCAGTTACACCGAGGAACAACGACCAAGAACCCACAAGCCGAAACAAGTTGCTTTAATAAGACAGCATAATCTTGGAATAAATTAACATAACGTGAAACAATCAGCATGAAGGGTCCAGCGAGGGTCGTCGGCACGTGACACGTGACCCACGTGACCCACAGGCACTTTATATCAGCTGCCGACTTACGGCCTCATGTACAATACAGAGCCCTCATTTTAAATTACAACAAACAAACCCCAATATTTTGGTTTAATATTACATAACGCACGAGTATGTAAATGTGAAACTTAAATCTGGTTCGCTAATTTAAAAAAAAATCTATAACGCAATGACTCTTTTTTTCTGTATAGAATTTCACAAATAATATGGTACCGGTGCAGCCCGAGCTATTCAACTCTTTCTGCCTCATAAAAAATATCGTTTTCTATCTATAATTTCCTGAAAATTCTGAAACACGTCATTCATTTATTTGCCACTGAATAAATGTAGACTTTTACAATCCAATTTATTAACACTCCTGCCCAAACCTAACTCACTTCTTATAGTTCGTTAGGAACTGGTTATGGGGTATGAAGTCCAATCGGAATCCGGTTTAGGAACAAAAAAATGAAAACTTAAAGTTTTATGATTTAAAATAAAAACCCGTAAAATGCCCTCGATGCCGCTACCCCCGGGAAATGGTACTGGTGAAAAGAGGTCAAAAATGTTTTTTTTTTTTCAAATTCTGTCTTATTGTGACGTCATATCGAAAAATGACCTTTTTGGTTTTTGTCTCTACAGCAGAAATTTAAATTTAAAGGGCTCATTTTATGTGTCTTAAACTCTACTTTTAAAATACACTTAATATAATTAAAATTGAAGTCTATGTTATCATCACACCTAATTTCACTCTCGATCCGATAGCTCAAAGAGTACCGATTCTTAATATTTGTATAGGATTTTAGTTCCGAAATTGGCCACCAAATTAAGTTCTCGATTGAGCGCTACAACAACGTTCAAGAGTACCAATTTAGTAGATTTCTCTACCGCCGAAGGATTTTACGATTGAAACTGATATCAGTTGTAGGCCTCCTGGCATTTCTTCTTCAGGATACTCTTCTTAATCACTGACATCTTCAGTTAATGTCGATCACTATTTAAACAATTTTCTGCAGCATGACAGTTCGTGCAGAAATCAGTGCATTTGAGGCCACGCTAACAGAATTCACATCTTCTATTATCGCAGCCCTTTTCGCAACTGTAAGAAACAATTTTAACAACTCACCGCTCACCAAATTTACTATGAATCAGAAACTACTCACAAAAAAAAATTTGAACCTTTGACAAAAAAATCTGCATTTTGTAAATATCAAAAAAAACCATTTTACACCCCTTTTCACCCCACAATTTCTCGGGGATAGCTGGGCATCATGAGCATTTAACGGGTTTTTATTCCTTACGTACCTGTTAACCTTTTAAAATAATAAAACTTCAGATTTTAATTTATTTTTCTCTTAAAGAATAAACGGATTCCGATCGTACTTATATTCTGTCCCATTTCTTTTATTTACCCGTTTATTACTTCAATGCTACGACACGTAGGACATAAACATATAAAGCAACCTTAGTAGTATACTGCATCAGAAGCAATACGTAAGGCTCAGCCCACATCCCGCAGGGCTAAGGTGGTTGGTAGAAAGGGACTGCGTCTACCACATCTTCATATAAGTGTGTACCCTGTTTACCCCTGGTTCTGGAGGCAAAAACCATGAAGATATACATATTAACAAAAAAAAAACAGGTTCTCAATCAAAATTTTGATAAAATAGAGATAGCTAAATACACAGGGGATAATTAGTCAAAAACGGGAAAACTTTTCATTCTTATCTTACTACCTAAAGCAATTTTTAATGATCTAACTAAAAAATTACGAATTTTCACACAAACTCCCAACTCTTTTTTCACCCTGTTAAAGAACGAATGTTTCAAAGTCCTGTTCTAGTGTAACCCTACACCGTAAAAGTAACCTAAAATATTAAAAAAAAAATATTTTTAAAGGATGTTGGCGTTGACGCATTATTCAGAACTATATATGTAAATAAATAAATAATTAAAAAAAATTAAGCAATAACAAATAATGTTAAAATAACGGCCAAGTGTGATTCTGGCTCGCGCACCGAGAGTTTCGTGCAAACTTATTATCTGTAGATAGATCTTCCATCTTAAGATCAAGTATCACAGGTTTATCATCAGTTTTTGGAGTTTTTCCTATATTTGTGATATAACATATTGCATCTTGCCAAATTTCATGATTCTAGGTCAACGTGAAGAACCCCATAGGTTTTGATTTATTTATGAATGCCAGAATATGTGATAAAAAATGGCCGTGTTTGGGCCCTTTTTTTATTACGTTGACTAAGAAGTTTGATTTTTTTACAGCTTCAAGGGGCCGTAGACCTTAGTATTTGATATTTCAACTTGATACCTCTAGACGGACAGTCAAACGATCAACAAAGTTATACTACAAGAGTTCCTTTTTCCTTTTAAAGTAAGGCATAATATTAATAATAAAATTTTTAGAAAATTGCCAGCAGAATGGTATCAAGATTTAGGACCAATGTAACTATTCCTGAGATATGTAAACAAATCTAATAATTATCAAATTTATTTTACTTTCTGCCAGGACCTCAATGGCACTATCTTTTTCTTTATATAACATGTCAAATTAAAAAAAAAATTACGCTGAAACTTTTTAACTTTGCTCTATAGTCCATCTAGTAATTGTAATTTTCACTTGTTTTATTTTATCTGGTTCTTTGTAAATATTTAATTGTTGTATTTAATTATTCTGTTTTTTAAATTTATCAAGTTATTTTTAATGTTATGATTGATAGGCGTAAAGGCTAAAGACCAACACAGCGCGGAAAAGAGATACACTCATTAGATGAATGCTGCTCAAGAGAGAAAGAGACAGACAAACTTGTACGAATATGTTGATTATTTTTCGATTAGAAACCCTTATCGGCCTGTTTGTTTTGTGACATTACATGTTTACATAATTATCACGAGAATCTTGATAACAAAGGACTAAAAAGTGTAGTGCTCAGCCATGGTGTCTTGTTGTTCAGTTAATTCTTGCGTCACAGGAAGTAATAACCCGGACAATCATACGTTTCACACGTAAATACGAAGTTTCCAAGTATTTTTTCAAACCATATTTTGTCGAATTTCTGTTAAAAATTGGCTGAGAAAACAGTTTTTACGTAATTATATTGCATTACTTTGTAAAACGTGGTATTAGTTCATATAGAAAGGGTCTAATTAATGTTATTTTAAGTAAAATAGTAAAATTTTTGGTTACGCTAGGGCTTGCCAAAACGGTGACGTCACAATTATCAGTATATCGATACTTTTTCCCGTAATTATTTATCAACATCCAGAGTAATTTAATAGAGTTCTGTAGCCAAATGGCAAAAACGGCCTTATAATTCTGCCGCATTTTCATCGATTCTAATAAAATTTTATAGGATGGTATATTAAACATAAAAATGGAGAAAAAAAATTATTAGGATTAGCTTTTTCACGCACCCCACATTCTGGGGTATCGTTAGATAGGGCTTCAAAAATGCAATTGAGTTTGTTAATATAATTCGCGAGTTACAAGCTTTAAAAGTTGAAAGTTTTCGTTCCCGCTCTTCTAACTTTTAAACCACTTATTATTTACATCTGAAATAAATCACGATAAAAGTTCTTTTTAATTTCAATTAAAATTGGCTGAAACCAAATCGGTTTATAAGTTTTTAAGATATTCGCAATAATTCTGATTCCACGTAACCGTAACTAATGCGTGTACAATACGCACTTGGCCGGTTTTTATTCTTTTACTTATTCTATATTTTTGATTTTTGACAAATAACTATTTTGATATGGGTATAGCTACCCGCGTTATGCTGATTGCCTGGTATTGCCGTAAAGTAAATAATAATATCGTTTCATAGGATAATCATTAATCACCTTTTTTGACTCTGCCTAATGTAATCTTCACTAAAATACAGTAGAATTAAAATAAATGTACATGTATTTCAAGTGTTTTATTTTTTATATCTGTCAGTTTGTGCGGGGTGTGTCCGATTTGTTATTACTTGATATAAAAAAAATTGGCTTGATAAAGCCGGCTTAGTTGTCTTTTAGAATTGAAACATACTGGTTATATTAATTTTGGTGCAAAATAAAAGCAATGTAAGTATATTGCTACAGTATAATAAGTATATATAAAGTTGTCACGCTGCCAAAACAGAATGGGAATTCAGTATTGAAAAACACTTTAGTTAAGTACAATAAAATTGATTATGTAACTTGGATGTGGAAGATGATATTTAATTGTGTGTTTTTAATTATGTATATTTTGCAATAGAATAATAGTTACATAAATTAATTAAGTAAGTAATACATAGCTGAGAGTGTAGCTCTTTGTGGCATTTGGCTGGACCGGTCAATTAAGGTCTTAGACTACTAATATATTGTTCTTCTTGCAGTTTGTGAATAGATAGCTTACGAATCTTAGAAATTCTTAAGGGTTTATTGGTGTTTTCATATAATTATTTTAAAACTTACTTCAGACTTTTATTAATTTTATAGATAAGATATCATTAAATACTTACCTAAACTGTCATATCTATAGACCGTAGGAGCTACGTGCTATAAGGGTTCCGTAGCTTAATGACAAAAACTAAACCGTTATAAATTCGTCATGTCCGTTCGCCCGTATGTCACAGCCTTATAATTCTACTGTCTTTGGGTAGATCCTAATAAAATTTTACAGAAATGTGTCTTTTGCAAACCGCCATAGAGATATGTTATGATGATTAAGAAAATATTTTTTAGGGGCATGTCTCCATACATTGAACCCAGGTTTGAAAACTTTTGTTTCACACACCTCATCGTCTGGCGTATCATTAAAAAGGGCATTAAAAATGCTTTTGAGTCTGTTGAAAAACTTTTTTAAGATTGATATTCTGCGAGTTACTGAATTTTAAAGTTAAAAAATTTGTGTCCCTCTAACTTTCAAACCGCATCATTTAAAAGTCTAAAATTAGAATAATTAGATATTCGCACACGCACTTGGCCTATTTTTGCCTAGTCCAGCGTTAGATCTGAAGCATTACATACAAGACAGGCGCTAACCAACATGAATCTAACTTTGGAGTTCCAATACATTCCACTATTACCAATATTTCAGTTATTGGATTCCCCTTAAATCGTAAAGTAAATCGTAAATTAGTTTAATATAACTGCTTACCTATGTATTTTGTTTACTTGGGAACATTCCCTAAACATTTTCAATGTTTGCAGCTAACCATAACAGGCATAAATAAAGCGATAATGCACAATGTCGATAGTATACGCAGAAAACACTATTCTCAACCCACACTAACACTTATGCAATTTTTTTTTGGTATCATCACTAAACTGACATTATGTATCTTTTACATCCTATATCTATGGGCGTAACACATTCATTACTTTAAGCATGTGATGTGTTCCTAGAATTAGTTATATATATATATATATATATATATATATATGTCTAGATTTTAAGTATCGTTGAAACAACTACTGGTATACCTAATAAAATAAATATACAAGTGGAAGTTTTAAAACTAAGATCCAACTCACCAGGTTATAATCCCAGACTAAATACCGTTCATGCGATGCGTTTGAAGTGACACAAAACATGCTCATTTAAGTTAATGTATTCTTTATTTACGTTCATTAACATAATTAGTGCCCCATTATTATTGTATATCTGAGGGCTGTGCGAGTTTTTGATACATTTCAGAAAGTCATCGTCAGTCAGTGTGACTTATTTATTAATATAGATAAAGATGTCCCGGGAGGGGTAACTTCCCGCGAGATGACATTGTTGTAAAGAAAACAATAACTACGCTCATCAGGATGCGCTTGGAAATAAACCGGTAACGAGGCCCGTGATGTCTTGTACTTTGTTACTGTGAGGGGGGAGTATGTTCAACTTAAAATTATGTCGTTCTGGTATTATTTACATTTTAAGTAGTGCACAAGACAATAGGTCATCACATCTAGATTGAAGATCTTTTACTGGATTCTTCCTACTGGGTTTGATAAATTTTGGTTTGTTTTAAAGTAAAAACAGGTCAAGTGCGAGTTGGACTTACACACTAAGGGTAAATCAGTCATCTGATTGCAATGAAATTTTGGTAAGTTGTTATGCACACGCTGAGGTTTCCAACACTTACATACAACATTATGACAAAAGGGGGCATGCCCGTTTAAACAAAAGGGACAACGTACGATGGGAACCCAGCTAGTTTTAAATAAAATTAAAAGATTTAATATGGGAACTATCCCAACAATTTAAAAATAACTATATTTAACAATAGATAAACCACTCACAGTAGCATCTTTGGAGCTTTTACGTGGTTACTTATTAATGTGGAGTAAGTCCGCTAAAGTAATTTGACAAATACATCTATCTAACACCAATCTGCAATTTTACGGAGAAGTTATATTAGTAAACTAGTACTACTATACAAGAAGTAATTTGTAGTATGTATAAAATTAAATATTGTTGATACACTAAGATGGAAAAACATTAATATTTACAATGACTAAAAACATTTTAAGAATTCTGTAAGGATCCTGCACAAAATAAGATATAAAAGCCTGAGGCTCGTTACAGAAAGTTGTATTCTCTGTAGCGGAGTGCGCCATTGTGAAGTCGCTATGAAACGGTCGTAACTCCGCCGGGGCATTGTGTCTGGGTGAGCTGTCCACCTCGAGATTTCTGTTGAAAAATATTTAATGAAGTATTATGTAATTTGACTGTACTGGCTTTGACACATGGCAAGCATTTGAAAATCGGAATTTCTTTGAAATATTTAAACAAATAATACTTACACAATCTAGTACACAAATAGTCATATCATTATAATTAAATGTTATTTACTTTTATTACATAACCACAAATATGTTAGTTTTAAAGAGTTAGGAATTTGTAGAACTTCTAACTAATCTTATCTAAAATAAAATACATGTACGTATATCTAAAAAAAAATACCATTTGGTAAGCTGGCAAGAGCACTGGCTACATTTCACCTTTGGAAAACAATCCTATCCTATATAACTATCCCTCGAGCAAATAAAAAGCCATCCTTCTTGTCAGTAACAAATGGTCATCATGGTATATATATTTTAGAAATTTATTCAGTTGATGGACCCTATGGGCCGGATGGCACAAATATAAAGTCCTTTAACAAGGACTAATCTGCACCGCTTGTCATTTTTCGCAGATATAATAGAGCTGCCATGCTGGATTTTGAGATGTGATTGAGCTAAGGTGTAGCATCACACCATAGCCAAGGAATGAGTGTCAAGTCATCAGTACTCTTATCAGCATCACACGTTAACCCATCAGGTTTAAGTGATGCTGAACAGTTGATGCTAGTAAGAGTCCCCTAGATGAGCCATGGTGAGGGAACCTTCCAGACTTCTGCCACATGTCTTTCTGCCTTTGAAGTACAGAAAGGTGGACTTTGTTACCACATAAATATCTGTGTGGAAAACATATTAGGTACGAGATGTATTGCAACTGATACCCAAAGATCTCTACTAAATGATGTACCGAGTTTTGAAGATAGGATTGCATGTAACTAACTACCTTCGACGAGACCGCTAGAAGGCAATCTTGATTACGCTTACTGAAACAACAGTGATAGGACAGTGAAAGATCCAAAGTTTTAAAGCCTCTGTAGCAAAACTAAGTTGAATCATGTCCTGATGGAGTTTTTCTACCCTGGTCACGTATGCTATGTTTTGAACTGAGAAAGGCTAAGAACGAGACACTAGAAGTTTTCTTGATGGTTGACTGACAACGGGAAAACTAGGTCCGATTGAAACCACCAGTTTGACCAGACACAAGTTTGTACATCTACCGTTAAGAAAATCCAATTCACTAAGGCTCCGCAATCCCAGAACTCCAAGAGCATTGGGATCCTCGATGTTAACATCTCCAGCGATGATCAGTTTCGAGAACACTTGGAAAATTATTTTCCTCTCTAAATTTTTAGCTATAAAATAAAATAACAACTTAGTTTAAAAGCTATTATATTGCCGGTCAAGTTTACTACTGGATACAAAAATAAAACGTAGGCTCGGCTTTCTGTAGAGATGGAGCGACGGTTTCTAAATGGCGTGTTTTAATTTTAAGCAATCATTTTCTTTGCTTTGCTACATGTCAAAATATGAAAACTTTTATGTAAAAGACGAAATTATATTATGTGTGCTAACAGCTAAAAGAGCAGATTTGGTATCCAACCTTTCGGTTTATGAAGACGCTTGAGCAGAAATTGATTACAATAGATAGAATAGATATACAATAGATATAGTCAATACAAACATCAAGTTAAATCACAAACTTTCAGGTTCTTAATTAGGTATTTTATAAAAATGCATTATTTGTTATCTTTCAAGCCTTTCAGCGGCATAAAATAACATTGATCTCCTTGAAACAAAAGAACTTTATCCTGAGAAAGCACTTCACAACGTATCTACCTAATTGTTATCTAAACAAGTTATAAGCTGTTACACTGTCACACATTAGCAAAGTATCTTACATAATTGGGTTCTCATTTTAGAAGGGTCGCTACAACCTGAACAACGGACAGGTGGTTAAGGGTTGAATATATTATACTTGCTCGTGCGTCCCGGCGTCGGCTGGCGTCGTCGCTTACAATTAACAAGAATACAAATTAATTTCACTTAAAGCTCATTAGTGCCCATATTTATCTATCAATATTAAATAGTTTGTACAGCAACAAATATTGGAACACATTTCTATACTTATTTAAAAAGAAACTAATATGTCGATGTTGTTGTTTGCAAATAAAAAACAAGGATAATTTTATGCCTAAGCACTTTGAGATTTTCATTTTGAAACGTAAGCCTTTTCTTTTGGATACAGGTTCAAGTTTATATATTCAATGAAATATAAGCCCAATATTTCATTGAATCTAATTCTTGTGTATAAATGATTTGGAAGAAAAACAAATCACACAGGGATATTAATATAAAAGTTACAAATTAAATGAACCAATAGACGTGAGCTCTATGCAATTAAAAAAAACCGGCCAAGTGCGAGTTGGACTGGCGCACCCAGAGTTCCGTGCCTACCACCATTTACGTAATTTACAAACACAAAGAAAAAAAAATCAATCCAAGTACTGACCAAGGCCGACCGTTGCTTAACTTTGAATATCATTTCCAACAAACAAATGAGTTACTGCTTTTTTAAAGACAAGCTAGATGGCGCTATACTGGTGATTTCAAAAAAGTAATTGATTGGGCCTGTCTCACACTTGGCCAGTTTTTATTATTTGTTGTTATACTTTAGAGTTCACACCATGTTTCACTGCAAGTTTGTTGTTTGTTTTCAAACAAAAACATCGATTTTTTTTTATATGTTCTCTCTTAAATTTTCATTTTTTCAACTTTTTATTATTTATTTGTTAGATAAACCCCTATTATAACACATATCCTGTGAGAAAGCTTCTACCTCTTTCGGCCCTTTAATGGTCGGACAAACGGACAGACAGACAGACAGCGTAGTCTTAGTAATAGGGCTCCGTTGGCACCCTCTGGGCACGCAACCCTAAAAAAGCGTTTACTGCTTAGCGTCGCCATGGAACATTCATTTGAAATGGTTTTCGTACAAATATAGCTGCAGGAACGCAAAAGGATATAGAATACTTTTAATGCCATCATGTTCTGACGGATTTTAATTTTTTCATACTCCACAACAAAACAAAACGGTTAGCTCATTTTTGCGAAGGGGCAACTAGAGTGACAAAGATTATTATTTTTAACTAAGTAAATTCCTCGGCAGTGACCGAATTCTGGGCACGTGAAGCTGCGAGCAAAAGCTACAAGTATAATTAAGGGGGTTTAGACTGTATCTCGCGTATCCGTGTAGAACATGTTGGCGTAGCAAAGAAGTACGTCGGGTATCCGTGTAGAACATGTTGGCGTAGCAAAGAAGTACGTCGCGTATCCGTGTAGAACATTTTGGCGTAGCAAAGAAGTACGTCGGGTATCCGTGTAGAACATGTTGGCGTAGCAAAGAAGTACGTCTCGTATGCGTGTACAACATGTTGGCGTAGCAAAGAAGTACGTCGCATATCCGCGTAGCACATGTATAGTTACCGTAGCCATGAGGCTTATTTAAAGCAACGTAGAAGTGTATTTTTCAATAAACCGGGTGACTATTGTATCTTTATATCTACTTTCTTCCTTTTGAGTTTTTTTTTATTTATTTTTTATAATTATTAATTTTTAAAAATATACAATAAACTTAGTTGAAGCTAGTGTTAGTTGTTAACTGTGTTAGAGACTACAGTCTCTTTTCCAACACATACATTTTACTTATTATATGTATATATCAAAAGTTTGATAAAATATAATTGTATTTATAGGCGACAGTATTTTTGGCTCATTTTTGCAATCGTAGAAAGATTTAATTTCTTTATCAAAAATAAGAAATAATTTATTAGCAAAACTTACACTGAATTTTAACTGGAATCATAATCAGAGATATAATTATTTATTATTATTAAAGTTATAGACAAGCAGCATGAGTTGCTGGTGTGTCCATCTCATGAAAATGTCCTTGTCCTTTTTACAACAATATTGTTCACTTAATATGTCACTTTACTAAGGTTCACACACTTTAAGTCTTTAAGCCACTTGTCTAGTCTATTTTTAAATCAGTTGACTGAATTGGCTTAAATTACGTTGGCTGCATGTCAATCGGTTCTAAGTTTCCACAACACGATTACAAAGGAAGTGTTGCGCAAGATTGGTTTCTGATCTGAAACGCGTGATAGTAAGGTGGTGTCTTATTGAGTGTCCACGAGGTTCTCCATCCTTCAAGACAAACATGTCACGTATGTTAAGTAGGTTGTACTTGAATTTCAGGATTTAATATGTCTATTAGATCACCCCTCATATGTCTGTCCTGTAAAGATGTCATTATTTTAAGCCTCTCCCTACATTATTTCTTTTTTAGGCCAAAAGGTAACTCCTTTTAACACTTTCTAAGAGAATGATGTTCTTTGCAAAGGACTCCATACCTGAAATGCATACTCAAGCAAAGGACTCACATACCTAAGTTTTGTATATGTTTAGGAATGTTGCTATGTTGATGGACTGAATGGATCTCTGTATGACATAAATAAAACTAATTGTCATTAAGTCTTTGATTTTATTTACCGTGTGCGCGTAGAAAGAAGTAATTTTGTATAAAAACTTGCGGTTATACTGGCCTCGCCAGAAACATTTGACCCTTGACATGTATAACCTCAGATCATCCACAGACGTTTGTTGTACCTAGAAGTCATAACTGCACTCGCTAGCGAGTATCAAAACGTACGGTCAAACGTACGGTTAGTAGGCATTTTACTTAATGTCTCAGATCTCCAATTAAACTTAACAAATGTTTGATTTGCGATTTATTCTTAAAGTACGAATTTAAAAAAGAACAATCTCGGAGGACAAAAAATAGATTCGCTAAATGGTGGCGGTAAGGTATTGCTTTTATTTATTTTTAAATGCAGTGAATGCACATATTATTAATTAAATATTACCAATTCTCAATCAAGTTTCACGTTAGTTTTTAACTTCAAAAAAGTAAAGTATTCTTCTTGGATTCTGAGTAACTTTGTACAAACGTAGTTGGAAACAAGAATCGGAAAGTAGGATACAGGTATTGTTCTAAAGATTCCGCGATCATGGTGCTTGCAACAGCACCGAAATATCGGGAGATCATTTCCTCGGCTAATCACGGTAAGAACCCTTAAAACATAATTTTTAATAGTAGGATACAGATATATTTAGCATCAAACAACAATCAATAAGTGTTTGATGTTGAAAAAACTTTTAGTATTCTAAATTCCAATGTTATCTGAACAATTATGAACATGTTTGAATAAAGTTAAATTTTTCGGAACATAATTCTTAACTTATACATAAACACATAATTTCTTCAGTTACACACACATACATACAACTTTATGTTGTTACCTCTCCTAGAATATACGACTAAGTAAAGAACAATTTAATAACCTAAAGACTCCTGGAGCTCTTATATTTTAACAATACAAACAGTTTACGATATCTGTGTGTTAAGTGATTTTAGTTGTTCAGGGAGTGAGAGACCTCCAGTCGAGTTGAGTCTCACCGGATCAGGTAAACGGATTATTCCAGTCCGGATCGTGCAAGGCTTCAAAATTAGGGAGTAGACGATGCTTGAGGGATCAGCTGATTGATATATTGTAGAGAAACAGCTTTTGGATATCTTTAAATAGGTAATTAACTTGTTGTGTCTGTCTGTCCTGTACCTACTTGTTGTGTCTGTCTGTCCTGTACCTACTTGTTGTGTCTGTCTGTCCTGTACCTACTTGTTGTGTCTGTCTGTCCTGTACCTACATTGAAGAAAATATATATAATTGGTATAAAGCAACAAAAACAATCAGAACTGGGAAAAGCTTTGACAGAAAGAATGACCAATATTAAAAAAAAATATTAGGGATAATTAACCCCCATAACTTAAAAAGGAGGCAATACATTTGATAGGGTTTAAAACAAGTAAATATAATTTATGGTCTTAAAATGTTTATGGCTTTAACGGAACACACATTGAGATAACTGAGCTGGGAAAATAAAGGTATTAAATTAAATGGGCGAAACATGGCGGCTACATGGCTCAGTGGGTAATGACCTGCCAACAGAACCAAGGGGCATGGATTCGATTACAACACAGTCATGACAAAAATGTATGTTATGGACATTTGCAATTGTTTTAAGTCTGAATATTTTCTATGTATAATTATGTATGTATTTAAAGAAAAGTATGTAGATATAAGTATTTGTATTTGTTGTCTGGTATCCATATTACCAACTTTGCTTCGTTGAGTGCAGACAGCGCTGTATGATTCGTCCAAAAATATTATTATTAGTATATCTTATTTTAGATTCATATGCAAAATATTTTTCATATCTGAAAGCTAAAATTAAAAAGGTACCAAAGAATAAATAACCAAACCCTTAGACTGTAACATTACTTCGTACCTGGAAGGTGTACGAAACAAGCTCCGTCCGATCTGATATAAGGAAATGATCGAAGTAATTGAATTCAGGGGACGAACAATTGGCTATTACTGTCCGGTCGGTCGTAAACTGCTGCACCCCTCATAGCGTGCGTCCGGCAGACACCGTACTCAGGTCGAACTGCTGTCTATAAGATACACATAATATCATAGTGTCACATATATTTTGAATCAACAAACGCTGTCGTATATATATTTATACTTGATAATGGAGCTCACTCAGTTGAAAATCTGTTATATGTTTTTTATAAAAAAAAATATACAAATAGAAAGAGAGTTATTATTTATGAAATAAAAATTAAAAAAATAAATAAAGGGGCATTGTTAATGATAAACTAACAATCACTCAAAAACTACTGTCGCCAACATCATCTCTATTTTTAATACTATTTAAGAATTGAAGCTTTTGAACTACAAACCTTAATAACAAGTTATTGTCTAGTAATTAGTAAAAATAGTGCAGTACTTAAACTTTAAAGGATTTGTCATCAACTTAAGTGGTACATATCGTTGTCAAATAAGGTCAGGCCGATTTCAGTGAGTTACACACGTTATGAAACCCGTAAGTAGTTTCTGAACGGCCAAATGAACATTGTAGGTACCTCATTCCGCTTGTTTACGGGCGGCGCGTGGCCGAAAGCTGGACAGCTTCGATTATAGTGATAAAATAAATGGGGCAACTAGAAAATAAAGTCATTTGGACAACATCAACTTTTCTTATCTTCTTGCCTTATCTTATTAAGTCTTTCTTATTAATATTCTCCTGAGTTCTGTTATCATTTCAATAACTCGAATTAAACCTTTATTTATTAAAATAATGTTTTTATTTATTATTTTTTTAATTTAATTTCTATTAAAAAAAAATATTATGTCAAACGGTTTTTTTATTACAAACATTGTTCAGAAGTTCAGTTCTCGTGTGGCCGGCACGTGTGTCACGTGTGGCTGGCACGTGTGTCACGTAAGACTAACCATATAAAATAACAAGAAAACTCATTTTTACTTCAAACGGACGTGTAGTAAAAGTTTTCTTCGCTCAAAATCCTTTTTGGTATCCTTTCAGATAAACGGAAGAGAAACGAATCCATACTAATATAATAAATGCGAAAGTTACTCTGTCTGTTTGTCTGCCTGTTACCTGTTCACGTTTCAACCGCTGTACCGATTAAGATAAAATTTGGCATGGAGATAGTTTGAGTCCCGGGAAAGGACACAGGCAATTTGAAAACGTCAAGTGTGAGTCGGTTTTTATTCTGTAGTTGAGGAGTTGCCCTTGAAATCCTACACCGATAACAGAATTCAAGGCATGTGAAACCGCGGGCCAAAGCTTAGTTTACTTGTATATAAACATGTATATAAAAGAATAAACTGACTGACTGATACAGCCTAAGCGACTGATTCTAAAGACTTAAAATTGTGCATAAAGGTTCCTGTTATTACGTAGGCCAGCACCAAGAAATATCATCCCCTAAGCAGTAGGAATAGGGGTTGGAAATACGTCATTTTTTAAGTTATATGCATAAAACTTGTATTTTGCCTTCAAGTTAAAATCAAGATTTATGTGTTTTACAGTTTTTGGAAAATCATCTCGTAAAAGGAAAAATAGGGTTGAAATTGAATGAGAAGTGTATGAGAATTTAGATGTTTTTGTGTATAGAGACTTGAAATTTTGCAGAGGTTTCTGCTATAACGTGCGCAAGCACTAAAAACTAATTATGCGAAATGGGATGAAAATTTGTATGTAAATTCGTCACTTTTAAAGTTAAATGCTCAAATCTTGGTGTTTCACCACAATATTAAAAATTAAGTATGGCATATTTCACTACCCCTAGAGCTTCAAATAGGGGATGATCAATTGTAAGAATTATGATAGTTTTGTGTTTTTTTGTAAGAATTAGGATAGTTTTGTTTAGACTCAAAATTTTGTAACATGGGCAAGTACTAAGAAAGTATTTTACACAATCATCCCCTCCCCTATCTCTACCCCATCCTATCTCCATAAGAGGGTGAAATAGGAATTAAAACTTTGTATGGAAATCCGTAATTTTTTGAACTAAATGAACAAAAATTGGTTATTAAACAAATTTAAAAATTAAGATTGGCGTGTTTTTGTTTTTATGGACATTCATACCCTAGGGGGTGAAACAGGGGATAAACATTTGTGTAAGAGGTACGATATCTTTGTGTTTAAAGACTTGGAATTTCGCACAGAGGTTTTTGTTACAGCGTGACCGAGTGCTGAGTTGACGATGGTTAAATAGCTGTCGGGCTTTGGTACGGAAGCCGTCATTTTTGGAGATAGTTGCATAAAATTTAGTATTTAGCCTTTAGATTAAAAATTGAGATTGATGTATTACACCGTTTTTTAAAAATTATCCCCGACACGGCTAAATAGGAGTTAAAAATTTGTATGAGAATTTCGATATTATGGTAGGTAGCTGAAATCCTTGATTTTTACAAAAATCCACGCAGACGAATATGTGACGACACGAATATGTGACGACACGAAAATGTGACGACACGAATATGTGACAATATGAAAAATGCATGCAAATTTTGACGAATGACAACATTTATTGTTACTAGAATTTTTAGAGACTTTATTTTTAAAATCATATATGATAATATACTATAAAAAAGACAGTTCATAATTTGACAATGAACAATATTGGTTAAGCTAAAGTACCTAAAATTAATAATTGTTAGGGTTTCGTACCAAAACGGTACCCACAGAGACCATTACTAAACCAACACTGTCTGTCTACCCTACTTTTTGGACCAAAGAAGATGGATGCAACACACGACATTCCCATAGAGTTTGTTTTATTGTGAGGAATTTCCTAACAGATAATAAAAAAAGAAAACCTGAAAATCCTAGAGAAGTCTCCAAACGAGAAACATGTTTTTCTTGTTTCTGCTCTATCATAAAAACGTTTATACAAGTTTTTAACTCAAAACAATTATAACGTAAGCTCTATAGTAAGACAACAAATAAAAAAAAACCGTTCAAGTGCAAGGTGGCAAAATCCTCGGTGCATGAATCTGACTCGAGCTCGGTTGGTATTTTTATCATAGTATTAAAAAAAATGTGTAAAATTTAAAATTGCTCTCATTATCGCTAGAGAGTGAACGGCGCTGTAATGAGTTTCATCTAATTACACTGTCTGTGCTAAACGTGACAGAGTTACCAACACCTGTTTAGAGGTTATGGTACCGCTCTGTGCTCTTGCATACATTCCGTTATCTTCGATAATTGCCTGTAATTAAGTAAAGTGAGGCAAATGGTAAAGACTTTTTCTAACGCTGGGCTCTTTTATTACCCAAGTATAGATTGTGTATCTCAATAAATACAAATACAGGACACAAAAATTTTTTTGTTTTTGAAGTGAAAACTTCTTTAGCGGCGTTGTGCACTTTTTTTGGTATGGGTCAAAAATGATAAACTCGCGTCAGGTCACGTGTCCTAATCGTGGAAATTCGTAAGACGGAAACCGTAATGTCACGCCTATTATAATTTTTATTTTTAGTATTCGCGATTATGAGTAGTACAGGGCGGTTGGATATGGAATTTTAATTCTATGACAGATTGCGATGTCAAATATACTACGTCAAAAAAGTAAATAAACAAACATTATTATTTCTTGACAATGTCAAAGACATGTCTTGTGACATATTTGAGTGTTAAGCGCGAATCGTGTGTAAAGGTTTTCACTTCTGCCGGCACTCCCGGAGTGCAACTCGTTTTTTTTTTTTTATTAACTTCTAATATTTCAAAAAGGATGCAGTAGGATTAAATCTGGTACAAAAGTTACTTTTTTAATAATTTTAGATTTTCAGTAAAATAAGCGAAATCGATATTCAATAAAAATCGGCCAAGTGCGAGTCGGACTCGCGCACAAAGGGTTAATATGACCGCAGCTGCCTTTCATACGCTCTATTCGATTTTGCGCCTGCTAGTCCAATGCGTCATTTGAACGTAACTATTTTTATCAATTTAAGAAGAATAGTCTTTAGAATGTTATTATTTTATTTTTCTATCATTATATATCGTTCATTTACATATATTTTAGACCCGTTTTTCAGATGTGCCGCCAATGTTTTAAGAATTCCTATCCAACGATATCCCACACGATGGGGAAGACAAGAAAAAAAAATTACGTCCCCACTTCACGTGTAGGGGATTTTTTCTTCAAAGCTTTTATTCTACTACGTTGTCGGCTTGATCAATGTGTATATCCCTGCCAAATTGCAGCTTTCTCGTATAAGTAGTTTTTGAATAAAGCCGCGGCCAGACAGACGGACGGATGGACATGGTGAAACTATAAGGGTTCCTTGTTGACTACAGAACCCTAAAAAAGAATATTCAAGTACGAGTCGGATAAGTATATACACATAGGGGTCTGAACTTGACATAAATAAAAAAAATCGAGATCACACCTCACAAATTTCATTATTTACGGCATCGTATTTTTTTTAATAATGTAGCTACATATACTATGTTAAAATATTTTTCAAATTTCTGCCAAGTTTAGCTTTTGTGACACAGACCGTGACATAAAAATTGACAAGATGATAACAAAGAATAAAAAAAATATTTGTACGAAATGTACGAATATATTTTAAGGGAATAAAGAGTTCCAAAAAAACACACCCCACATGCCAGGATAAAAATTGTTTTGCCTCTTTTTTCCGTGTATAGGAAACTCGTTATAAAAAGTTTTAATATTCAAAAGTCAGTTTTGGGTTAACATTATATGTATACGAAATTTTACAATTATTGGTCTTTGACTCATTCCGTTTGTAGTCTAGTTGACCAGTGGCCTTGACTTTCGGGCAGATAGACACCTAAGTTACAGCACTATAGGGCTACGTTTTCCCTTAAAAATCTAAGACTATGTTAAATATTAATATTTAAGACTGCAGTATAGGTTAGACCGCGAAAATACGCCGTTTTTGTGCAAATTTTGTGGCTAAACTATAATTTTGTGGCTAAACTATAATTTTGTGGCTAAACTATAATTTTGTGGCTAAACTATAGCATCTAAAGGATTGAAAAAATTTATGTTATAAAGCTTACTTTTGTCTGGTGCATTAGCTTACTTAAGGATTACTTATATTTTTATTTATTGTATTTAATGCAATAAAAAATCTGGAAGTGACATTATTGCAACAATTATGCAAATATTTAAAGCGTGTTTTGCATTTGCTTGTAATGAAAGTTGGTTAAATAATTAGAATAGTTTGTTATCTAGTGCATTGACTCTTAGTTGTAGCAAAAAGTCAAAAAATGTGACTACAAAACGATAAAAACGTTAAATTCCATACAAAAAATTCAAAGTTGTAAGGCGTCATTGCGGTATAAATTACTTAAGAAGTATATAACATATATATCTCATAGTAATGTATATGACACTATCTAATTATTTATAGTGCATTTACATACACACCGCTAGAATTACAGAAATTAGCTTTAAGGCCTATATCGCCCTCTTAAAGAAATACTTTGGGTTGAACATGATATTAAATTTTAAAATAATGCAAAAAAATAAACCTAAGTATAGAAGTTAGTCGAATACGCATAATGTAAACGAGTGCCGAAAAAAGTGATAAAATTTCATTGTTTAAGGTAATTGATTATAATTCTATAAAAAAACTGTTTCGGCACAACACGATTTAAATGAAAAATAAATAAAAGGAAGACAATATTAAAAAACGTTATTTGATTCCCCATTCTTTGAAGTAAGGGAACTTTTATTGGATCTCTCCCGCGTCGGGACGTGACAATAAATAGCTTGTAAAACGTCGCAATCAGTAACGTGTTCCCGAACAGGTTGCAAATCTCGCGATGCTATTTGCTTAACACATTTTAGTTTAGCTTTTAAATTAAAACACGCAGCTTTTTGATTATTATAGTTTAGTACAGCACAATTTTGAAACGCATGTAAGGAGTCAGAGAAGTATAACAATTCTCCTGAACATTTTAACTTTACATTTTGATGAAAATCAGTTTTAAAGCGACAATAAAACCTAGTTTTTTACAGTACTGTCTCTTGTGTTCAAAAGTGTTATTATTTAAAAAAAATATGAGTTGAATGTTAACGTTTTTATGTACTATAACATAACTTTAAAAATTAAATTAAAATCGTTTTGTATGGAGATGCAGAGCAGACGAATTTTTTTAATAATAAATAGTGTCCCTGAAGACAAGGATGAGGACATGGTGTTGACTGTCTCTAAGATTTTGGCAGACCATCTCAAAATCTCCGATTTTTCTTAGGACAGTATTCGAAAGACTCATCGGATGGGGCGATCCACTAGAAATAAACCGAGGCCTATCTTAGTAAAATTTCACAACAGATCCGTTAGAGATAAATTTGGTTTTCTAAAACCAGTTTCAAGAACTCTGGAATCACACTTTCGGAGTTTCTAACCAAACGTCGGCATAAGACTTTCATGGTGTGAACCATTTCAAGTCAGACGACACAGAGTTAACTCAATGTCCGATCGAAATAAAATTCCTGTTGGGGCTACAGCCCAGTCAAATGCATCCGCAAATTCTATTCCCAGCAGCCACCCAGCCGAAAAATCAACGATCCGGCCCAAGAGAATGACGAAAAATAAGTAACTCATCAGCTGCGGTTGGTAGATTATAACTGGGCAGTAAATTTTAATACCTATCTTTTTGTTCGTTATCATATCTGTCACAAAATTTTGATTCACTTACTAAGAGTGCGGTCCAGGTACGATAAACAACGACTATATTCGACCAAATATGACCAAATGACGTCATAACCACGGGTCCACGACGTTAATCTAAAATAATCCAACTTAAACCAACTGGATACAAATAACCACTGCTCACAGCATGGTTTTTCTTTTTTTTATCTGTCACTGTCAATTGTCGGCGCGTAAATAAATACTTGAATTTTGTTGTGTTTTATATTCGTTAAACTAGTTGTAAAATTGATTCATCTTTGCTTAAAAATCACAGCAAAAAGGCAGAAAACCTTAGACAAGCAGAAATCTACAGTTTACGAAAGTAAATAAACTTGAACTGTCACTGTCAAATTTCGACTACGGGTCCAGGATGTTTAACTACAACAAAAACCTACTGAATACAACTTAATACGTGGTATTTTGTGGTCGTTTGCTGGACCGTAGCCTAAAGTTTTGCAAATCACCAACTTGTTTTGACATTTTGTTTTGTTTACATTTTGTTGCTGGTACCTTCCTTCTTTCCTTGTTCGATGTGGAGACCCGATTTTGCATTAAAGCATATCATTTCTCCAGAGTCATGTGTAAATATAGTCCTGTGTTAATATCTAAGTTTGGCGAAGCGCCATATTCAAGTTTTATGGCAGCATCGCGCATCATTGTATTTAAGAGATACTGGCATTATTTGTATTTAACTGCAAAATCAAACTTATAATAACATATAATTCTATATTGATAAGAATATTTTTCAATTTGTATTTTCACAAATATACGTTTAATATGATATCCCATACAAATGCTATTTAAATCAATGATTTTCTTTCTTCCTACTATACATATTTAACGGCAGCATTAACCAATTAAAATAAATATAATGGACGGAGAAAAATGAACTCATGTTTAGTTTTTCTCATACAAAACACTGACAGTAAAAATGTCAAGTAAGAAAAAAATAACTAAGCCCATGGACGACGGCTGGTTCGATCTGTATACATATCTATATTCGTCCACGTAGACTTTTGTGGTAAAATTAAGCGTTTATGGTTTTACCTACAAATTGTTATCCACTATTTTCCTCTGTAGGAGATATTTTCCAGAAAACAGTAAGATTTTGCAAAATCCTTTCTTAGTGTTTTAACACCGCTAACTCTTTAGCAGGAACCGTTGTTTTTTCAAGTCTCTAGACCCTGAAGTTAGGGCTGTGCGTTGATATGTCTGTCAGTTAGTCAGTCAGCCAGTTTATTCTTATATAAATTTGTATATAGATTTTCCCTATTTAGGCGAGCCTGAACAAACCTCAGTTGGTACCCAAAAAAAATAATGCTGAATAAAAACATTGTTATTCAAGCTTATTTTCATAAGTTAATGGAACTGAGTGTAGAGACCGGGAGTGACCCCTCTCAACATATTTCAGAATAATATAAGCTATAAAATCTTTCACAGATACATTCATAACTGTTTTTCTGTCTGAGTTTTGTTGTAGACAAGATTTTTAAGATCTATGAAGTATCATCTCTAGGATACTATCTAAGTTATAATTATGATATTTCCTTATTTTATAAATCTTTTGAATATTTCCTACTTAATATGGGCAGTAAATAAATTATGTTTAAATGAAACATATATCTATGTCTTTTTTATGTTAAAAGCAAAACTTTCTGCCCTTTTTTGAAATTGTTGAAGGTATTTGTATGAAAAAAACAAACAATAAGAAAAAGCAAATACTGTTTGTCGTGCCGAAATCCAATACGTGATTGCGTATACTTACTCGACAGACTTTTTAAAAAAATTGGGTTATAAAATTTATTTAGGTTTTACTTAAAACCTACCCAAACTAATATATATATTCGTGAATGTATTTTTGTTTGTTTGTTCAGTCTGTTCAGCAGGCAACTGTTATAAGCCGATTTTTGGCACAGGGTGTGTGGAAGGGCCGTAGAAGGACATGGGCTACTTTTTATCCCGGAAAATTTAAGAGTTCCGGCAGAAATAACTGTAAACTAATTTTACGTAGACGAACATTATCCTCAAATAATCAAGGATGACGCAAAAATTCCAAAGCTAATTAAAGTAGTAAGAGGTCTCGACAGAGGGAATAAATAAATAAATTTGAAAACTTTCACTATTAATTTTTTACAAATATTTTTTAATATTGGAAATAGGAACTCATCCCTTTTTTTGTGCATTCCATTCTGAATTTATTCAGATTTTTCAGTCATGCATTAGTACAATCTTACTATTCCCAAAAGAAAATTTCACAACAAAATGTTAAATTTTGCCAAATATTTTCATAGTTTTGCTGTAATCTCAAAAAGAATGCAGATGAGACAGCGGCCCAGCGAGCCAGATATACCTACAAAGGAAAGAGTTTCATTTGATTACTGTCTAAATTACGGGTGAAGTTGTATTTAGGATTAATATGTTATTAATATGTTATTAATATTATATCTTGAATAAAGCAAGTTACATAGTAAGATCAAACAGAACCGGTTAAATTCTTTGGATCACGTAACTAATCATTACTCAATCTTTAAGTTTGAAAAGGGGCAGTTACTGTGCAGATTGTTGTGAACAACTGTCCTCTTGGGAGCCGTACAGAGCCTAAAGCGAGGGTGACCAGTGACCACAACACTAATCAGCTATCTGATCACACAGTTGTCACGGTATCGGATACTACGTACGTCGAGACGTGTCGGACGATCACTTTGGAATTGCCTACGAGAGCGCGGTCCGATTGTAAACCGGCAGTTTAGTCAACTTTATTTATTGTTCATTATAATATAAGTGCTCTAAGTTGGCCATTAAAACCCGAGTCAGAATGAAGTAATAGAGCTGAGTATGTAATGACTTTTAATACGTATTTTTTAACAAATTTGTGCGAAAAAAAAAAAACAACGCAACATGAGACATTATGTTTACACAAATTCATTTTTTTTTAAATTTACGTCGTCGTAAATTAGCTTCTCTTAGATAGAGAAGTCAACGCTCGGTAGAGTGGGGCGCTTCAGTATAAAGAAAATAAATTTCATCAATCAAAAAGGATTAGATAGGAAAAGTTGCGTATTGCCTATTAGATGTGTAATAAATATATGCCCAATAATAATAAAACTTCCCATCTTCTGATCCGTAAGGTGATTAAAAAGTTAAAAAAATCTAATTTTCCGCAAAGTTATCGGAAATATAAATAATAATGCACCAGTTTATAATATATGCAAATAAATGTAGACAACGTTTCTCTAAAATAAATAAAAATAATATTATTAAAAAAATCACATTAATTAGGATGAAAGTTTTTCTCGATTTATGGTCGTAGCGACAGGTTTTTCCCTGGTTTTTTTTCATACTTTCGGGGCACTTTTAGTTTCAGCCTTAACACAACGCTCTACTGATTAAGTGTAATATCGTTCAAATTCAAGAAAAAATTGTACTGATATCGTACAGCGAGCATACCTTAGTTTCTTTTCCTCACCTAAAAAAACATCTTTTAAAATAGGAAAGTACATAAGTGACGGATGTTTTCAGTCTTGATATCATAATATTAATGTAGGACTTACATATCATCAAAAACTAATTAAGATTTGTAAACAACAATGGATGCTTGCAGTCCAACTGTTGGGCTTTTATTATGCCTATCAATAAGTTATTTTGCCGATGACGATGGATAGGTTATCATCGGGCGCCTTTTTTTTTGAATGGGCAAAATACGCATTTTGCGTATTACTAGGTCTGTATTATAGATTTAAGTTTACTTAGAAGGTAGCGATATAATATACCTCGCACCGACCTTGCACGATGAATATATCTCGCACCAACCTTGCACCATGAATATACCACGCACCGACCTTGCACGATGAATATATTTCGCACCAACCTTGCACCATGGATATACCACGCACCGACCTTGCACCATGAATATACCACGCACCGACCTTGCACGATGAATATACCTCGCACCAACCTTGCACGATGAATGCTGCTACCTGCTGCTTGATATCAAACACACACGAGCGTATAGTTTTAGAATAAATGTCGATGATATGACCAAATTTTCTAAAGTTGCTTTAGACACAATGTTAATATATAGGATACAATGTGCTCTTATGAGCGATCTTGCTTGTTACATCAGTTCTGGGTTCAAACTCAATTCTGGACGACGGAGGCGCCATTTCTCCCTCTGTTTCGTGATGCGATAAGTCCATGCAGGAAATCACCATAACGTATCGGGAGGTCCGGCGGTAGTGGCTTACATTATGTATTCACTAGTCGAGCAGGCCCAATGTATACGCTGGTATGGTAGTAGTGCTTAAGCCGTGTACTCGTGAGTTATTTCCTATACTCACGCACCACTTTGCGCTTTTCTACCACACTAGGCAATTTACGTCCTCGTGGAAGACTACAAATATGCCATCCAAAAAGCTAGATGGATCAGATCCTCCTAATCAAAGGACAATCACTATTACCTCTGTCCTCTTTAAGGTGATGGAGCGTGTGGTTAACACATGGTTTTCGCACAAGCCGTATTGGGTCTTTGCCACGGTCGCTCGACCGATGACCTTCTAGTGTATCTCACACACCGATAGGCACTAGCCATTGAGAGCCAGTGGGAGGCACTGGCATGTAGCCTAGATATTGAGGAAGCCTTCAAACGCCGTCAAGGTGCGTGGTATATCCATGGTGCAAGGTTGGTGCGAAATATATTCATCGTGCAAGGTCGGTGCGTGGTATATTCATGGTGCAAGGTTGGTGCGAGATATATTCATCGTGCAAGGTCGGTGCGAGGTATATTATATCGCTACCTTCTAAGTAAACTTAAATCTATAATACAGACCTAGTAATACGCAAAATGCGTATTTTGCCCATTCAAAAAAAAAGGCGCCCGATGATAACCTATCCATCGTCATCGGCAAAATAACTTATTGATAGGCATAATAAAAGCCCAACAGTTAGACTGCATTTCTCAGATAGCTCAGACGAATTCATCTAAAACGATGTAAAATAAATGCGTTAGTATTACCATGATTTTTATACTAATACGACCTTGTGAGAAACTTTTAGTAACGCTCGCTCTTAGTTTTATTTTTCTTATACCTAATAATCATATTTTTCAGACTCAGTAATGATCTGTAGAACCATCTTAAAATTATTACCATTTGTTAGGCATACATTAAACCAAACTGCGAACTGTCCACCGCAGCCCCCCACAGCCCTCCACTAAACACTGCAGTAATAAAGGTCGTCATAGATAACCGCGCGCCGCGGACGCGACAGGTAAATGATACCGAGCAGTGGTCAACTAAAATATGGTAATGGCGGACAAGGGAGAGAATAGCGTGTAGTGTGTATTTGACGTCTAATTTAAATGATATTTATTAACACATTACTTTATGTATCACAGGTATGTTATGTAATGTTAAAATATTTGAAACAGTGTAAGACAAATACCCAGACTTAATTTTGTCGTGGTCGTAGTGCAATCATCCGATGTAATGAAAGTTTTGATGAATTTTGTTTCACCAAGTAAATTCGGCAGGGCACAAGTGGATGTTTTTACTACAAAAACACTTTTTCTCTAATCTTTGCATGTACCTAACCTAAATGTGTTTTGTTTTCCTACAGCCGAGTGCTAAGTCCAAAACAAGTTGAACAAACTTTGTACATTTAGGAACTTAATCCTATTTATTATACGTCCTTATCTATTAGGACCCGTTTATCCACTACATTGATTTATATCGTCAAATAAGATTTTGGGTAAACGGCAAATAAAGTGTTTTGCGTATGCTAAGAGTGAAAAGAATGATAAGAAATAAATCTTAAAAACAAGGAAATAAATTGTATTTTGTGTTTATAACATAGTTCTATTTTTCTATCGTTTTATTGTGTATATGTCCTATCTTCAAAATTCGAAGACATGGAAATGTTGTAATTGTGTGAGTCTGAATGAGCCATTTCTCCCGGTCCTCTGCCGTCTCCACTCTAGGACACATCTGCTCCATCGGCCATCGTACCTCCGACAGACGTGGCCAGCCCACTGCTACTTCAGCTCCTGCGAGTTATATCGGTAACTTTGGATCTTTTCCGGGTGTCCTCATTTCGGATTTGACCTTGAACTTGTGGACCAGCCCTGCTGTAAGTTTCAGGGTTTCGGCGATGTAAGTCATAATGGATAGGACGCACTGGCCGAAGACTTTCGTCTTCAGACTTTCTGGTATAGGTGACGTGAAGACTTGACGAAGCTTACCAAATGCTGCCCACCCTAGCCAGATCCTCCTATCGGCTTCCTTCTCTAAATTGTTCCGGCCCAGTTGGCTGAAACACGTCAACTCTTCCAGCAAGACGATTCGTGACGACTCTAGAGAACAGCTTATACATGTGGCTTAGAAGCGATATTGGCCGGTACCTCTTAGGTAGAGCTTTATCTGCCTTTTTGAAAAATAATACAACCACGCCTCCGATGTAGTTTCGTTATGGATGACAACATTAAAAAGCTTTGCTAACTCTTTAAGAACCGGAGTGCCGCAGACTTTTAGAAGCTCAGTCGTAATGCCGTTATCGCTTGGAGCTTAGTTGTTTTTAAGTTGTTTCAGAGCCGCCCTAATCTCGCTTTGGTCAACATGCGGGATATCCTCGGTGAAGTTGTTCCAGAGTCTCAGGCAAAATTTTAGACTCTCTAGTTTTGTTCTGCGGTGGGTAAAATTTGCGTCCCATTTCTTTTACATGTATGCATCTGCCGGACAGAAAAAGTTTGTGAGACGGCTACTTTGATTGAAGGCTTCCTCAATATCTAGGCTACATGCCAGTGCCTCCCACTGGCTCTCAATGGCTAGTGCCTATCGGTGTGTGAGATACACTAGAAGGTCATCGGTCGAGCGACCGTGGCAAAGACCCAATACGGCTTGTGCGAAAACCATGTGTTAACCACACGCTCCATCACCTTAAAGAGGACAGAGGTAATAGTGATTGTCCTTTGATTAGGAGGATCTGATCCATCTAGCTTTTTGGATGGCATATTTGTAGTCTTCCACGAGGACGTAAATTGCCTAGTGTGGTAGAAAAGCGCAAAGTGGTGCGTGAGTATAGGAAATAACTCACGAGTACACGGCTTAAGCACTACTACCATACCAGCGTATACATTGGGCCTGCTCGACTAGTGAATACATAAAGTAAGCCACTACCGCCTGACCCCCCGATACGTTATGGTGATTTCCTGCATGGACTTATCGCATCACGAAACAGAGGGAGAAATGGCGCCTCCGTCGTCCAGAATTGAGTTTGAACCCAGAACTGATGTAACAAGCAAGATCGCTCATAAGAGCACATTGTATCCTATATATTAACATTGTGTCTAAAGCAACTTTAGAAAATTTGGTCATATCATATATTTAGGTTAGGTACATGCAAAGATTAGAGAAAAAGTGTTTTTGTAGTAAAAACATCCACTTGTGCCCTGCCGAATTTACTTGGTGAAACAAAATTCATCAAAACTTTCATTACATCGGATGATTGTACTACGACCACGACAAAATTAAGTCTGGGTATTTGTCTTACACTGTTTCAAATATTTTAACATTACATAACATACCTGTGATACATAAAGTAATGTGTTAATAAATATCATTTAAATTAGACGTCAAATACACACTACACGCTATTCTCTCCCTTGTCCGCCATTACCATATTTTAGTTGACCACTGCTCGGTATCATTTACCTGTCGCGTCCGCGGCGCGCGGTTATCTATGACGACCTTTATTACTGCAGTGTTTAGTGGAGGGCTGTGGGGGGCTGCGGTGGACAGTTCGCAGTTTGGTTTAATGTATGCCTAACAAATGGTAATAATTTTAAGATGGTTCTACAGATCATTACTGAGTCTGAAAAATATGATTATTAGGTATAAGAAAAATAAAACTAAGAGCGAGCGTTACTAAAAGTTTCTCACAAGGTCGTATTAGTATAAAAATCATGGTAATACTAACGCATTTATTTTACATCGTTTTAGATGAATTCGTCTGAGCTATCTGAGAAATACTGATATCCAGAAATCAAAACTACTATAAAATATAGTACTTAGGTATGGATAAATACAGTTGTAAGATATGGGTAAATATAGTACTTAGGTATGGATAAATAAAGTTGTAAGATATGGGTAAATATAGTACTTAGGTATGGATAAATACAGTTGTAAGATATGGGTAAATATAGTACTTAGGTATGGATAAATACAGTTGTAAGATATGGGTAAATATAGTACTTAGGTATGGATAAATACAGTTGTAAGATATGGGTAAATATAGTACTTAGGTATGGATAAATACAGTTGTAAGATATGGGTAAATATAGTACTTAGGTATGGATAAATACTGTTGTAAGATATGGGTAAATATAGTACTTAGGTATGGATAAATACAGTTGTAAGATATGGGTAAATATAGTACTTAGGTATGGATAAATACAGTTGTAAGATATGGGTAAATATAGTACTTAGGTATGGATAAATACAGTTGTAAGATATGGGTAAATATAGAACTTAGGTATGGATAAATACAGTTGTAAGATATGGGTAAATATAGTACTTAGGTATGGATAAATACAGTTGTAAGATATGGGTAAATATAGTACTTAGCTATGGATACATACAGTTGTAAGATATGGGTAAATATAGTACTTAGGTATGGATAAATACAGTTGTAAGATATAGGTAAATATAGTACTTAGCTATGTAAACTTGAAATTTGTGAGTAGAAGCATATAAAGAATAATGCTACTTTGTACTGAATATAACATTTACCGAAAACTAAATCTGGCACCGTAAGTCGGCAAAAGCCCAAACTACTCGTTACTGCATTACAATTTATACCATCTGGTCGTTTGGTAACATTAGAATAAAATTGTTATATACATGAAATTATCTTTCCCGTTACTTCAATAATGCAAAGCGTCGTTTAAAGTTATCTCATTCGACGAGGAGACGCCTTTGTCAACCGGTCGAGCTTCACACCGGAAGAGACGTGAAAAGTGAAATGGCGGCACTTCCTGTCTTAAATCTTGACCTGACCACTGCATTTTCTTACATATACATTTGCTTTATGGGCGTTAAGCTGAAATGGACAATGTTAATCTCACATAGAGCTAATTCTTCCGTGGCAAAAATATGATATGCAAATTGCACGTTGGCAAATAATCAATTACAATTATATTACACTAACTTCTGCCAGCGGCTTCGCCCGCCCTAAATTTCGTTATCGGCGTAGGTTCTTACGGCAATTATAGAAAAAAAAACAAACAATCAAATCTTTCCTCTTTAATGGCGTGTCTGTGAAACCATGGAAATACACAAACAAAATTCTATATCGTTAATTTTAAAGCTTTATAGTTACTTAACATTTATTGAAACTAATGATGTTCCCGCTACTAGTTGATAAAGAGTTGTGAATTAAAAATAGAATAACGAGAGGCTATTTTCTTAAAGTGATGTTTTAACAGATATCCTTAAACAAATACAGTAACTTACTAGTTAAACAATGTAAAAGGCCACGTTAATTTTTTGTCAGTCTGAGACTTGCTATAGGACAGTAGAATCAATTTTAAAAACGAGCAGAAAACTGCACATCTGACTAGGGCGCAGCCTTAAGTATATACCATGTGGTGCTCTAACCTTTTCTGATAATTAAACAATCAATATGAATGATAAACTACGAAGTTGGAAACCCCAAGCAGATACATACTTACATAGCATATATATGTGGTGAGCTTTTAACAAGTTATTTTTTTAGTAAAGATTTTAAATGTGTGTCCTCATAAGTAAATACTGGAATTCACTAATATGTAGGTGTATTATAAAGTAACACTATGAAGTCTCTGGCTTGTGGTAGGAAATTCCTGAGTTACAGGACTAAGGCTCTGACTTCTGTAACTCAGGAATTTTCTACCACACGAGTCAGCGACTTCACCGTGTTTCTTTGCAACATACCTACATATTTGTAAATAAAGATATTATTATTATCGTGTAATTACTGGAGTTCCTTCTCAGGATCTTAAGCTCATTTTATACTGCTAATCATACGAGGATACCTGAAATCAATCACCATAACTCGGACCATGTGCAGAAAGGATAAAGATTTCCCTTAATATAAACAAAGGCCTCAGATCTGTGCTTGGATTTGAACTTGGATAGAATAATGGTGTACCATTATTGGAATTGAAATAGTATATATTGTACCGAGTACAAAATTATGTTTTTTCTTACCCGAGAACGTCGAAAGCTTTCGTTCCTAGGGTAAGAAAAGCCATTTTAAACCTGCTGGCGACGTTATATTATATTTTCTTCCACGGCCGCGCTAAAAATATAACTGGCCACATTAAGTATGAAATGCAATTTCATACGGTTTTACGAACCTGGGAGTTATTTCGCACTGGGGTGTCGAAAAGTTTGCTTTGCGAAACTGAGTATGTATGGAACTTTTTATTGCAGGTAGTATAAAAAATGTAATTAGAGATGGTTTATTGTAATACTTACTGAGCAGATGGCCCGAGCAATAACAATAACAATAGACGGCGGGACGATGTCAAGGTACGAGTCTCTACTCCTGGCGATTTTCAATTTATCAACCGCTGTCATCGCCCGGCACCGGCGATGCTACCGCAATTTTTTTATTTTTTTATTTTACAGTTTAACATAAAAAAGTTTATATTTTTAGACTGATTTAAAGTAGAGTATATCTGTATATACTGTTTTTATTTAAAAAAAGGTTTTCGTGAAAATATATAAAGTATTATTTACACATAAGAAACTAGAAGTAACCAATACAAAGATATTTTTATATGAATGAAATAAAATTGGTGAGTAAATAACGTTTTTTAGACGCTTTAACATTTAAATGTTATTATTGATAAAAAAAAATCTGCCTTGTGCAAATGCAGCCCCAGAAGCCACTTTTTATGCACTTACATTTTATTTTTCGTTGCACTTCATATCTATATGAATCATCACTGGTTCAGCTATCGTCATTCGCACATCCTGGTTCCACTACTCTCATAGACGTTATATTTAACTCAGGTAGGTTTCTCGTATAAATATTAAGCAACTTTTGATGCTTTGGTACTACAGGGTTGTTGTTTTAAACCAAGATTACTTTTGGGTCATTTGAAGTAGAAGTCAGAAGATTGACAGATTAATGCGATGTTTTAACCTTGCATTCAGATTTGATTAAACCTGATTTTTTTTTATATTTTATTCATTTATTTCATGTACACAATTATAGGACACTTAAAACATATAAAACACAAAAATAGCAATGTACATAGGTCAAGCTTATCTCTAGTTAAGATCTCTTACAGCTGACCCAAGAAAGTGAGAGCTGTAGAAAGTGAGCGGGTAACTAATATGCACTGAGATTACAAAATATATATATAAATTTTGTATACTTAAATATAGACTCATCCTAATACATAATAATTACTTATATACCTACTTTCAATTATACATATAATACAAATAATATTACTTATAAATACATATAACAATACAATGTTCAACTAATATAGTAAATATATATATATAAATATAGGAAAAAAATAATTAAAATAACATAGTGTTTAAGGAAGTGAAAGGTTTCAGTTTCTTTTTAAAAATGCCAATAGATTGACCGTCTCTTATTGTATGAGGCAGTGAGTTCCAAAGGATAATAGCCCGGTCAGTTAAAGAGTTACCGTAAAAAGTGGTGTTATGAGAAGGGATTTTTAATTAGAGTGATGTATGAGATCTGGCTGGTTTATCTTTTGAGAAAAGAAAATTGAAATGTTCTCTTAAATAGCTTGGGATTAAGGGATTGCAAAGAAGATTGTAGAGTAAAGACAGAACATGAGTGTTCCGGCGAAGACGGATTGGGAGCCACTTGAGCTTTTTCCTGTACTGAGAAATGTGATCTGTCTTCCGCAATCCAAAAATGAATCGGATGCTTAAATGTTGGAGTCGCTCAAGTTTGTTTAAAAGCTCCTCTGTGGCATCAATGTAACAAATGTCAGCATAATCAAGAAGGGGAAGAAGGAGAGATTGCGTTAAACTGATTTTAGTATTTATAGGTTAAATATTCTGAAGGCACTTAAGACTGTGAAAAGCAAAATGTGTACATTTGCTAACTTCATTGACCTGTGCATCCCAGGAAAGATTGTTATCTATTAGGATTCCTAAATTTTTGGCACAATTTGCGTATGGCAGAGGTGTACCATTGTATATAATTGGTGGAGGAGATGACGTTACTAAGCTACGCATGTATCTGCTGCCTACAATTAATTCTTGTGATTTTGTAGGATTAACAAGAAGCTCAAATGATTTTGCCCATTCACTGATGTGACATAAATTCTCATTGAAATTATTAATCGCGTTAATTATGGTATCAGGTTCGAAGTGGCAGTACAATTGAATTTATTTAGATAATTATTCTTTTGTGTATTTTATTAACTGTGCAATAAAGAATATTGTATTGTATTGTATTGTATTAACATACTCTTAGATATAAAGACGAGAGTCTGTATTTTATTCGTGAATATAATAACGAAACATTCATTGACCTGAGATTTGGCACCGAAGTAGAAGGAGATGCGGAAAAATATTTAGGATAATTCTTGCCGAAAATATAGTTGGCACGAGAATTGTTTTCTTTCGCAGGTGATACCTCGACCTCTGGGCACCGCACGTAAAGGTCACGTCGCAGCGGATAACTTCATTGTTTTGAATCAATAGCTGAACATGTGGAGAAATAAATATATTACTTTTTATTCAGATCCAGAACCATGTCACAACTACATTGAGTTTTAGCACAAGGCCGGCTCGGTCTTTTTACAAATTATTTCTTTTCTATACAACGTAAAACGCAAATACATTATATATTTTTCTATTATTTAATCATCGAGTATGTATTCAACTTAATATATCGTTTCAATCAGTTTGATTTGAAATAAAGATTTTTTAGAAACTGACACAAGTAAACACACACAGTTACATCGATGTGAGTCGCAGAGACATTGTGATCCTGGATTACCGGGACAAGAGGAAACTTCCTCTCAGCTGACATACCCGTACGTCACTAGAACAGGCTTAATTTCTTTTAGATTTTTTGCTAAATTACATTCTGTAATTTACTTCTAAAAATATGCTGTTGTTTATACAACAAGTGAAATATTCAAGGCTTCTAATATAAATACACAAATTGGTAGATAAATAATCTACCGTCAAGTTTATTTTGTCCTTTAGAGTATATTAAGCGTTATAATCATTCTCTTTGTGCCTGCAACTGCAGTTAATACAAACACGTTTAGACGTCCTGTGCTCAAGGAGCGGTAGCGACACGTTTAGATGTCCTGTGCTCAAGGAGCGGTAGGGACACGATTTGAGTCCTTTATTCTTCAGGTACATTTTAAAATATTGATGCATGCTCAATACCTGAAGCAAGAAAACACGTAATCACTTTATGTGCCATCTTTTCATATAACAATGTCTTCACAGCTTTTATTTTTACCTTCTTTTTATCCTCATAAACAGTCTACAATAAATATAGTTTATCGAGTATTTCCATCTCACATTTGAACTCCGGCCGCACGCTGTGACGGGATAAGCCGTATTGATAACCATCGATGTCCAACAATCCGTCCCCTGGCAGACATTTAGGGGAAAATCGTCAGGGGAAAAAAAAACCTCTTTTTACTCTTAGCAAAATTGATTTAGAACCATTATCAGCGACATGTTATGATTTTGTGTATGTGTACCTATGTGCCATTTTACCAAATTTTTGATAACAACTCGTAATCTAACTTTAATCCTAAAATGTATAAATGTAATGTAGGTAGGTATGACTTGTAAGTCGTAAATACCGGCTCATTTGTATTGCAGTAAAATGGCAGACCAGGGACAAAATAATATACTTATTTGCCAGTTCTAGACAAACTATAAGGAGTAGGTAAGTTAGAATTGTACACAGGCACAGCCCTTAACTAAATATTGAATTCATTCGAAATCCTGCTAATAACTAGGAAATATAGATAATTTTCACACCGTCAACTGTCTAGTTCATATTATTTTTACTTAAGGAAGTAAGAACACCAAAAAAATAGTATCTATAAATCGCACTGATTTGGATTTTAATTCTTTTGTCTATAAAGCTTACCCAAAGATAGCTACGAGTATAAAAAGTTGTAGAAGAATTGAAATAGAATTAATAAATTATATAAAGAGTTGTAGCGCGCGCAATTAAGATTGAGACAGATAGAATACTAATTTAGGATTCCTTCAGCGCTGAAAGTTCCGTAGCTCCCTCAATCAGCGCTAGGGGACAGGTGTTGTCGCTTTGAATACTTAATTAATTTTGTTTACGCGTTTCAGTTTGTTAGCGAGGGAAATGTTGAAGAGTGCTGTAGTTTTACGGCTTGTTTGCTGATTAACTTTTAGTATAGAATCTAAAACAATATATTATTAAAATCTTTATAGATTAAAATGGACGGAGAGTATTGGACCCACAAACAAATGTCGTACACTAATAGCTGTAGTACAGTAGTAGTTCTACAAGCATCTTTCAATATGAGCTATAAAACTTGCTTCTTATTCTGGCGAAACGCTAACTGGTATAGGTCTGATTTCCCACTAGACAAAATGAAATAAATGAATTATGTCCTTAATTATATTTCAACTTGTTGTTATTTTGGTTTTGATGACAATCATAGATTTTATTTATCCACAGCTTTGAAGATCTCTTTTTGATTAACCAACTTAATTGCGTTTATTCTTTATTCTTACAATGCACTTTTTCTGGCCTGCTAGATAAGAATAACTTTTTTAAAAAAAAATATTACTTTCTTAAACAAATTCAGAGTTTTCCAGAAAATCCTTGTAGCTTGTAGCTCATTAAACAGTGGGTGTTGTATCGCGAGCTGCACTTACGTGAGGCGGTCCAAATTGAAACGCACCCGACGGTAAGCGACGTTGATTTGTTGCTGCACCAGAACAACGCAAACGTTAAAATACTTTGCAGACTTCAATTACAGCTTTAGTAGAAATACAAAGCAACGAAACTTTTCTTATTATATATTATATATAATATCCTGAATTAAATTTTCATAAAATAAAATAAAATTTTCATAAAATAAAATAAAATTTTATTTTTACTGTCACTAGAAAACTTCAGTTTAAAATATTACTATAAAACATTTTCAAAACAAATTAGGCGATTTTTTTGATTTTCTTAAGTTGATCATGAATTCCATTGTAATAAACTATACTTAGACATAAATCTTTCACATTAAGAGGGTACCATAGGCATGAGACTTTTGCTATGTGGGCGTTCCCGCGATGTCCCAGGCGTTAATGATATTGCGTGTTTATTTCAGCGAATGTGTCTTATTTACCAACAGCCGTCGCGTGCGGCGCTTGCTCGGTGCTCCTTGGGTCACAGTCACAGAGAGTAATGATTCTAGTTTGATCAGTGTCATGGTTTTCTACTGAAGAGTCATATAGCTACGACTTACTTGATGTAATTGTCTGCCTTTGATGTATACAAACAAAACAAAATCTTACTTACCTACATATATATATATTTTATTTACTTATTACTGTAATAATACAACTTATTTATACATCAATTATAAATAACTGTAAGATATAACTGTATATGTTTTTCTGTTCAGTGTTTCAAAATACCTGCAGAATAAACTGAAGTAAAAATAAAAAAAATCAAGCTATTCGTGTATATACCTACATAATGCGTTTCTACTCCTAGCATTTATTCAACTATTAATGTTATTTAGTTTTGAAGTTTAAAATCAACTATTAATTCACAGTGTTTTATTTGTGATGTTCTGGGAGGCTTGTGCTATACTTGTGCTATACTCCATTGCCATAACCAAATGCGATTTGACAATAAAGCTTCCTTTCCCAAAACGAGGCCTGTGCCCCTGCAGTGGGGCGTACAATTCCTCAGAACACATTGCATTGTACAAGCGGTAGAACACACACAAGGAGGCAAAGTCTCTCCTCAGACTTAAGGGTTTAATACGGCTAGTGAGTTTAGGAATGTCGACAAGTGTCTCATCCCGTCGTTGAAACGAGTCAAAAGGCCCGGTCAAAGGTATCCGGGTGCACCCGCCCAGAGATGGCAGCATTACTCCATATGGGGCCGAATTTGCGACTAAGTAAATATAGATCTAATTGGACTAAGTACTTTCGTATCCTGATTAGTAGGAGGACTGCATAGTCTTTTGCCAATTACACCTCTTCCTGGAGGGAAGGGGAGAATTATAAAGTTCTGAGGAAGTTACGTTTTTAAACTAATAAAAAACAATCAGGAATATTTTTCTTGATGACTTATTTTTCTGACTTCAGTGAAATTTCACACAATTTTCCCGGACTTATAATACGAGCGTGTGTTCACTAGTTTCTTTAATATATATTAATTGCTCTATGGTATCATAGGATAAAGGGATATATATAGGATCAGAGTGTTTGTCACGACAGATCAAATGAGCCCAAAGTCAATGGGATTGCATTTTTTTACTATAGTTCTTCTAGTTTAAACTTCCAGTTTCATCATCAGACCCGCTGGATATCATCTAATCAAAGAGAGGTAGGCCATAGCGAGTATTTGCTCGAATAAGCCGCCTGAACAATTAAATTGGGGCATAGCGAGTACTTGCTCGAATGAGCAGCCTGAACTGGGGAAGTACTTCTTACTTCTTACTTTAGAGAAAACCGTGGCCATAATAACACTAACATTTATTAAAGGTTGCCAAAGCTCTTTGAGGATTCGCTGCGTGGACAGCGGAGGACCGGTGGTGCTCGTTGCTGTTATTGCTCGGTGTAGACACGGTGTGCCGGTACGGCGGTCAGGGAGACCAGATAAAACGGCTGACCACTGGCGGCCTGCAGGTTGAACGGGCTCCCAAACCCAGAGATTATTTAATCTGCGCTCCCAGGGCTGAACCGCCAAACTGTGTAATCTCTCTGAAATAATAGTGCCGGAGAAAGAGACTGGGTTGGGCCCGGCTACTACAACAGAGGGGAATCAGGGGCCCTTCCGCGCGCCGTGCCAGGAACCGTATTATCTGTGCCAAGCTTTGGCAGTTCTAGTACCGCACCTTTTGTCCTTTAAGCTGCCTATGCAGTAAATCCTTCTTTGAACCGAAATGGTCGCGCACAGACTTTCTCAAAACTTTCTCCCACGAACGCTTGGGTTATGGGATCCCTGGCAAGGTTTTCTCCAAGGACTACAGTATGGGGTTCTTTAAAAAATAAGTTATTAGATTTCGCAACGCGCGAGCAATTCCCCTGGTGTTGTAAGCGTCCTTAGGCTACAGTGACCGCTTACCATCTGGCAGACTGTAAGCTTGTTAGCCATTTTAGTGGTATAAAAAAACCTAATATCAGAGTGCTGTTCACAGCATATCCAACGAGCCCAAACTCGATAGGCTAGCGTTGTTTTATTACAGATTTCCTGTAGCTACCTTCGGGATTCATAATCAGACCCTGGATCATCTAAGACCAGAGTCTTTGTCAAGACAAATCAAATAAGCCCATACTCGACGGGGTTGCGTCATTTCGTTACAAAGGGCCTATGGCCGCCTTTCGGCTTCATCATCAGATCAGTTCCTTTAATAATTTCACCTTTAACTGTATTGTAATACCGAACCGGTAATAAAGACTAGTAATTAATAGTTAAATTGACATTCAAAAGTTCTGGTTTATAGTCTTCTTAAATAAACATAGTCTGAGTTTTAACGTGATTTGGAAATTATTATGTATGTATCTTGATAGATGTGCATAAAAAAACTTTTATAGAATATTTATCTATTTATATTGCATATTTTTTATCGACACGAAAAACAGACGCTAACGTTTGTACAAAACTTGGCCCTCTTTTTACATTTCTTAATGTAATTATTGAACGTTTCGTGCAAAGACAGGTTTCTTATAAGTAGGTACATATTTACTTTTATGCATAGTTTTTGTTATTTGAGTTAACTGACTGACTACTGCAGTTGGCTAATGCAGCTTTTACTGCTCCACCGAGCTTTTGGGGCGAGACTCTGAAGGCGGGAAAAAAAGGACCGTTGTATTAGTCCCGCGATATAACCCGCAGAAAAATATATACCCGTTGAATAATTTTATTTGAAAAAAAAACATGTTTTGTCCTTTTCTGTTATTCCAAGTATCCCTTTGCCAACAATCAGGTCAATTGCTCTGTTGAACGGTAAGCAATAACAAACAAATAAACATTCTTTCTCATTTATATTTTTGTTAAAATAATTAATATCAGATTTCCAAAAATTGCATTAAACAGCTAGGCGATGATGGTGATAATTTTACGATATTTAAAGTTCAGTTATTTTCTGATTTAGAAGCGGTCGTTCGTCGCCTTAACTGCTAGCAAAGTATCTTTTATTGAAAAGAATTGGCTATTATTTTTTAACTGCTAAGTCAGTTTTATTTCAGATAAAACTGAGTTCCCTGTATGTGTTAAGATTTCAAAAAGGTAGCTATTCGTTGAAAAGATATATATTAACAGTTTTGTAATATTTTAAAATTATTCATTACTGATAATAAAAACCGGTTAAAATCGGCATAAGTGTAGGGTTCCGTACCCGTTATTACGCTGTTCGAGTACAAAAACAATTTGAACTTCATCGGTTTTACCTTATAACTATAATATGACTATTTAATGTCGTCGTCGAGCTACTCTTGAAATTATTTTTGCTCTAAGCGCTAGTATTTGTTAAATACTAGCAAATATTGTGTTTTGAAAGATATCTTGATCTGCGTACATCTTGACATAAGGAAAAAAAGGACACTGAAGCTGAATATTTTTAAAATGGGGCATAATTTTGATGAAACACTGTTGAAGCACTGTAGCTTTCTTAGTTTTCTCCACAACTTTCAGTTCACTTCACCAGTCACACAATAAACAATCAGTTAGTTGTATCATATTAGATCAGCACTAGATTTTGTACTAGGTTAGCAGTTAATTTTCGTCGTTTATTTCTTTAAAATCTAAAATTTTCAAATATCTAATGAAAAATGGCCTTAAAATAAACGTTTCAACAAAAAAGAGAGAATTAATTCACATCGATTTAAACTCAAGACTGCCTAAACAATAATTTCACCCTTTCGACTTTCCACCATTAAATCAGCTTTTACAAATACCGGCCCCTTCTCCATAAACACCTTCATTTCTTATTCTAAGACGGACCTTTCCAGGAAAACTAATTAACTGGAGACGCAATCAACGCGCTCTCCGGCCGCCGCCAGCGGTGTAATGGCCGGAACTTAAACAGTGTCGGAGAAATATCTTGCTATTTAAGCTTATTTTTAAACTGATTTTATACCACAAGAAAAAAGAAATAAGATTTCTTTATATGCCGGGTCTAACAAAATTCGGGTACTGAGCGTGCGTCCTAATATGTTTTATGAGTAGGAACTTGTGTCAGCATGACAGGTCTAATGTTCATGAAGTAGGCAAGGCAAACACATCAAATATTTTTAAACCAAAATAAAGTAAAATTTAAGCAAATAATCTCGGTCGTAGACAGACTCGCTATAAACTACTGCATAAAACTGGTGTAGTAGTCCAAACCCCACCACAGGGGGTTGGCATGTTAATTTCAGTTTTAAGAGGAAAGGTTAAATAAAGTTCAATTTTATCAAAAATAAATAGAAATAAGGGTTATTACCTTCGTAATTCATTCTAATCGAAACCTCTTAATAAGTAAACAGACATAAGATTGTTGAGGTATTAAATTAGTGATTAACTCAGATGTCCTCACCGGTCTAGGCCTAAGTGATAAGGCGTCAGTAGTGGTAGAATCTTAAACATCAACACAAAATTAATTGTTAAATGTAGGTATAAGGCGCGGCACGTAAGTTGAACCATGCGCAGTAACAAATTTTCGGGCCCATTGAGGTGGGGAATGCGGTGCGACGCGAGGGGCAGCGCGTAACCATAGCAACACAGGCCCTAGGATAAAATCACGCACTTAAGTTTTCAAAGACGGAACCTCTGGCTCAAGTTTATGCCAATTCAAAATTATGTAGAAGGTGTCATGTAGTTACCAATGGGTGACAGTTATTAAAAAACATTTACAACTTTTAACCCTTCAGTGTTTTATAAAATACTTTTTTTTAACTGTTAATTTCATTACACCTAACGACCACTTCCCACGCCACTGTTCTGCAAAAAGTACAATAACTTCAAAAATGATTCGATATTACGTATTTTAGAAAACTCTAGTTAAAAAAGATGTATTTATCAAAACCTTTTTTAACTTATTCACTTTATGAGATATAATTACTGGGTATATGAGACTTAATAATTTTGGTTTAACGTACGTGCCACGATCTATTGTAATCTTAGTCCCGATTCATGGATTCGGACTCTAGACAAAATGAAGTTGTGTAAAACTTTAAACCAGCACTGCAGCGGCAAGAGGATGAATGATTTTAGAACAAACTTTGATTGGAGGTTGGTTTGCAACGAACGTTGATTGGAGGTTGTTTAGGTGATATAGAAATAACATCACGCTCCATATGCCCTTCAACGGTAGTTTCATAACTTTTACTCGAATAAAATTGTAATTAGAAAATCAAACGTAGAATAAATTGGAGACCCTGTACATAGGAGTTGTTTTATAATCCGCGCTTTTCTTTTCTTATTAATTTTAATGCCTTAAATAAAATAGTTATGCTAGTGTTAGTGTTGTGTGATTTATTACTACCCGCTTCAGGAGCTAGAGCAACCTAATGGCGAACTAATCAACATTTTTCGAATGGATGGTATGAAAATTTTTTTTTTTATGCTAATTCAATTATCAACACACACACAAAATGCTTTTCCGGTAGGTGATGGTTAATATACAACCTTTTTGCAGAATTCAAAATAAATTAGTCCTAAATTAATTGAACTTTCAAGAATCGTGCCATTATCTTCCAGCGATTTTAAAAATTGACGGCTATGAATTTAAAAACAAATATTTTCTAAACAATTTTGTAGTGTTAAAAACAGATATAACTTACTTATAGTGGATGTTCATGGAATGGATGGATTGTTCACATCGAAATAGAATGTACATCTCAAGTACAGGTGAGGCCTTAATTAGTTGCTATAGTGTTATATTTTAAATAGCTTTTTACTATTATTTCAGTGTTATCATTATTTTTTGGACAAAAAAAACAATTTTTTTTAATGCATAATACTATTGTTAGCAGGTAATAGCGAAGTAAAATGTAAATAAAGTACAACTATAATTTTCTCGTAGTTAATAGTAACACTCAGTGTGCACAATTTGAAAAGTAATTTCATCTTGCATCTTTGAATTACTTGCTCCGCTCAATATTATACTCTTGAACTACTCACTTGAACTACTCGCTACGCTCGTGCTTTAACAAGTAAATCGTTAACTACTCAATGGACTCAATTTAGGTCTTCGAATAAGTTTAGCCTTTTTTGACATAAATTCGATAAATCGACAAGGGAGCTTATTGGGTACAGTCTCGAGTACAAAAATGTGTGCAAATTCTTTCACGGATTTCGAAAGGTAAGACCTACTTGCATAAATTTTCTTTCGAATTTCAGAGTCTGTCGTACTCGAGACTGCTCCCAATAAGCTCCTAGGGGGACTCCTCGTTGCACCGGTGGGTTTCCTATAAAAAATTGGCGTAAAAAACATGTCTTTTTGAAAGTTATTTCATCTTGCATCTTTGAATTACTCGCTCCGCTCAATATTATACTCTTGAACTACTCACTTTTATACTCCAAAAGTTTGAAAGATACAAAAATAATATTTATATTTATACATAATATTTAATTAAATATAAATAATATTTAGATCGAAGACAAAGAAAAACATTTGTTTGACCCCTCTCCCCTTCTACCTCCTACGATGAAGTCACCTCATCATGTCAGTGTGCACTGTGGTATCGCGCGGGAGTCGCTCAGTACAACTTAATCTAGCTTCAAAACGAGTTTATTTGATTTAAACGAAATTAACTGTATTTAATAGATTTAAGTCTAAGTTTTATTTTAATGCAAAAAGAAAGAAAATCAGAAATGTGACACCAGAAGAGAGAAACTCGACTAGGTATTTAAACTTCGTATCCAACCGCTTTCAAGCGATTCGAATGTAATTTCGATGGATGGTGACGATCCATAGGAATCAGAAAATATAAGTTCTTTAAACATTACCATCACTTATAGAAGCAACATACGACCTTCCACGTTGATCAGTACGCTGTTTCCTTAAAAACCTCCTTGAAAATCATCGGATTCACGATACTACCGTTAGTAGTCCGAATTTCACACACTTCCATTTTCTTACATTTAGTGTGCAATCTACTATTATGCTGATTGAAAGTTGGTAATAAAGCACTAAATTTGCTTAGTTAACGGTACAAGTGAAAAGCATTAATATGATTTAAATCCTAGTGTATACTAGTCGCGTCTTTGTCATACATATCTGTTTGGTTGATCCAGGGCTCAGACTTAGGGCTTACCCTCGAGTTGGTCCGCACCCGCACTCGACGCCGCGACAAGAATCGTAACTGCAGAATTTACTAACTTTTATGAACTGTCCACGAGATTTATTGCTCTGCGCTAAACCTCTGCGTGGGTACTTTGTACGTGTATTCCTCAGCCTATGAAATTTAAACTTGGTGTTATTTTTACCAACTTTTCTGGTACTTGATACGTTCATTATAAACAGGTTTAGCTTTAGGGTAACTTTGCATGCGGTAATCGACTTAAATAAGTAAAGTAAGTGGGCAATTGACCACTAAATAACCCAACACGCGTCACAGCGACTTATTTATACAATGAGGTTAAGTATACGAGGAGCTCGTGACCTAGTGTCATAGTTGATATACAAAGTTAAGCAACGTCAGGCTTAGTCACTACTTGGATAGGAGACCTATTAGTGACACATTTTCCCGAACTCCTCCGTGTTTTAGAGGGCACGTAAAACCGTTGTTCTTGGCTGTTTGATTTGGGTTTGATTCCCGCACTTGACAAACATTTAAATAAAAAACATTTGTGTTTGTCTTGAGTCTGGATGTATTTGTGTATAATTTCTATGTATTAAAAAAAAAGTAATATATATATATATATATATATATATATATACCTACTGATTAATTTTACAATACCTACGTTTTTAATAAAAATATATTTTTTAAGAAATCTAAATGTTAGCCGACTCCTTTGTCATGGATTTTGTTGTGAAAAATGTACCTTTGGAAATCGAAATTTTAAACTATCTACTAGGTAGTGATTTAGTCCTTAGTTTTAGTAAAAAGTAAAACTCCCACAAAGAATTCAATATTTCAAACAAAGGAATTTGTATAAGTGGTTCACATGAAATTCCTATTAAATCGAAAAACTGTTTTTTTTTATTTGTATGCAAATAAAATACGCCAATAGATACAGGTGCGTCGTTGTTTACGAGTGAAAAGCTTTGTGTTAGAAAAAGGTAAAATTAAGGGTAACAGAATGGTGCATTCATTATGATATAACATTACTACTTTCATACGTTCGCGACGGGCTCGAGCTTCGACGTGGAATTCCAATGAGAACTTCAATTCGGTTACTCATAGGTAACCTAAATTAAAGCAGGTAAACTACGTTATTTCTCTTCCCTTTTACTCCACCAGCTACTCTAGCCATGAACCCAAAAATGCGTAGACGTAAAAGAGTTGTGCCCCGCAGTTTCAAATATCTATTTCCGAGGGATTTTTTGATCGATACTGTCCCTCCCTGTCTCGTTAGTTTCCTTCTATCTTTTGCAAAAGTCAGGTCACTTCGTCCTCCTCCTCCTGTGCGACGTAACGATACAATGACCCACGTAGTCACCCGTGGATACCTGCTACGTGACAGTAAGACATAACAAACAAACTAATTTTCGCATTTCTATATTAGTAATGATATACTCGTATAAATATAATGTTATCGTTTGAACTCCACTGACATGACATTAACAATTTAAGTACCTGCACATAAGACATTGTTTAACAATACCAAAGATATTAGATCTCTGCAACACACGATATTTCAAAGTGAATTCCACGAATCGTTAAAACTTCGTTCCAGAGCAAGTTTTCCAGTTTTGCGGTTCAAGTTCGCGCTTCAATATTATTTTATATTTTATGACGCTCACCACACAAAGTTATTTTACGGAGCATCGCTACTGCTACGAGCCGAGAGCGTCTGGTCATACAATAAATTCTTTGCAGCAGTAATATTTACATTGCTGCATGCTGCTACTGTGAGGTGAGACTACTGGTAACTTATATTTGTGACCCACAATATACCTGATTATAAATAATGGAACTCTCGTCACTATAAAATGTTTATTCTGCTTTTTACTAATATTATAAATGTAAAAGTTTGTGAGTGTGTCAGTTGTGTATTTATTTGTTACTGATTTGGTTAAAACTGGAGCTTACCTCCTTACTCTTACCTAACTTCCTTACTCTAGGAACCCCAGGCCGATAACTGAATTAGGCGCGAGTGGAGCCGCGGGCTTTGGCTAGATTTTAATAATAAACTTGTCTATAAGTTGATATAAATATCATAAAGGATTAGTAGATACGTAATAACTTTGTTCTTGTCATTACAGCAATTTACTTTTAATAAGTAAGTCTGCGATTTCAATGGAAATAGGCAATACTATTGTTATATAGATATAAGCCTTCATAGAAGTATTATTTATTTTATTTAAATTCGTGGGATTTCGGGGTTTAATAACATAACATCTCAATGAAGATTTGAATAAAAAGTTGTATTCACATAACATTTAATTTATTGTTTTATTCTTAAAATAAATACAGCAGTTAAGGATTTATAAATCCTAATATAAATAGATGTAGAGAATTAGTTTGATCAAAAATTAAGTTAGTTGGAAATTAAAAATAATAACTTTGAGTGAAGTTCCAAAGTTATAACCTAATGAGGTTTTATATGTTACATATTTTCAAGAAGCAAGCTAAAGTTTACATAGTAGATAAACTCCACGCCTCCGCTGTAGACCCCGCCTACGACACCTGGCGTGCTCGGCAGGTGTGTGCAGGTAGCTCCTTCCTCCGCACAGCGACACGCCCGGTACTGAGCTGCGGTGATCATCTATGTACGATAGAGGAATGTAAATTGTGAAAAAAAATATTATTACCGTATAATAATGGAAAAAATGACCGTTGTTCGTAGTGCGCATGTGGCGTTGCGATTGATGTTTCCTTGAGGTGAGCTAAATATAGCCGGTAGGTCGGTGAGGGAGAGGGCAGGGGAAGGTCACTGAGGTCGGTACGTAGCTTAAATTAGGTACCTACTAACACAAAACGAAAATGTACAAAATAAAGAATATTTATTTCTACACATGTTTGCCTAACTGCATGTTATATATTTCCTGACTCGAGAAAAATAGCTTATTCGAGATAAAATGCCACACAAGTCTACAGCTTTACCTGTATACCTTACATTATTAATTATATAAAAAAAATCCTAATCTCTATAATCGTAAAAGAATTAAAACAGGTGTATTATTTGATAAATTAAAAACGATAGATAGCAATATAAATACATACCTAACTAGGCATTTTAAAAGCTCTGTAATTTGACAATAAAATATCAACAATATTGTATTTGTAATCAGAACATGAAATTGTAAAAGCAATTTAAAACAAATATCCTCGACATAATATCCAGAATTTACTAACATAAACCATTCTTTAAAAAAAAAAAATTTGATGATTTCGTGAAAAATAGTGTTTGCAACACTGATACCGTAACCTCTTAATTTCCCAAGAAACACATTAGTTACCTTCCACCGACGCCTGACGCGCTCCCACGACGCGTCTCCGCAAGCAAATTGCGTTCTTATTTTTAACTACACTCAGAGTAACATTAACATGATAGTAAGACGACCACATCATCTCAGGAGATTTGGAATTAACATTTCGTACAAAATATTTTTTTAATAATCTCTATATTTTAATATAGTAATAAATTATACTAAAACTTGTCTTTTTATTTTTAAATACGAAAAATATAGAATCAAAGTTATAGGATTCTATTTATTCAAGAATATACCATGTGAAAATAAAGTCAGACTGGTAACGGCGCTTATTCATTGTACTCAAACTTCTTAACCCTCCTTTACGCAACAACACTGAGCGAGAAAGAAGAAGTGAGTATATTCATTCGCTGATCGACGCATGCACACGTCAATAAAATTTCGTTAACTGTATGGCTAACGACCTTTACGCGCCTTTTGAAAGGACTGCATAGAAAATTTAGAAATTCTCCAAAGTAAAGGTTTTTAAAAACCAGTAATTCGACTTGCTCCTATATCATGTATCCTTTTTAGCATATTTGTTTAACCGCAGACTAAATTTTGAAGACACACTGAATTGTCATACCTAAAATTGTAAAGTTAAAGTCAAAACACATTTCTATTAGGTATGATGTATTTTTATAATGTGCACTCATTTGCAAAGCTGCATATAGAGTTACAAAACAAAATAGAATGGCAAGGCGTAGTCACTCACACACTTAATCAAATAAAGTAATATGTCTTGTAGGACCTGAGTAATATCTGTTTCATTTAATATTAGATATAATAATTTCACAATAAAAGTTATCGTATCCGTAGCCTAGTGGATAGACGGGTTGTGGATTCGAATCTCACCTTATGCCTTTCTTTTTGTTTTTGTTACATTTTACGAATTATGAATATTTTGTTTAGTTAAACAGCTTAGACCAATTTTCTAATAGCTATGAAGTTAGATGCGGAAACTACGTAGGTAGACATATTAATTCGTATAAATCTATCATCAATCGTTGCCGATTTGTTTCTGGGGGTATGTGCTGACCAGGTTGTTTGGTGTTTTTATTTAGCTATTAAGTTAGATGCGGTAATTACTTAGGTAGCCATTTTTTTTGTCGTTCTGAATGTGTTACTGTAGGTGCTTGTGTTGATAAGTTTTTTAGTGTTTTTATTTAATTTCTTTGCTAAAAATAATATGCAGGCCAATATTAATATTCAAGAGAGGATGCGTATTATAGAACTATATAATATGGGTTACAATATATTTCAATTTTGCAATGACACTGGTTTTACCGTAAGTATTTTGTTTGATGTTAATGTTATATCATATTTTTAATACCACACTTTCTTGTAAGTAAATATCTAAAAAAAAATTAAATATAATTCAGTAATTTGAAAAATATTTATTTTAATCAGGCTATTTGGTTTTTAGTGGATTACCGTAAAGCGTTGGGTCTCACGCAACCAGGAGGAGGGGAAATTATCAACTCGACCTCAAAGTGGACTCTCGCGGCACATTGATGCGACTCAAAGAATATTTATGGTGGAACAATGATTTCATACCGACTGCTGTGTTTGGGAACATGTTTAACACACACTGTTCGTCGAGCTCTGCATATTGAAGGATTGCATCATAGAAAGCCAGCTAAAAAACCGTTTTTAAATAATTCCCATAAACAAAATAGATTGTTGTTTGCAAGGGAGTATTTAGATTTTGATTGGGAGCACACCTTATTCACCGATGAAAAGTTTATTTGTGGCGCAGAAAAGGAACCCGTTATGCAGAACAAAATGTTGTCCCAAATATGGAATCTGGACGGATATCACTTAATATGTGGGGGTGGATGATTGCGGCTGGTCCATAGAAAACCTATGGGGTTTGATGGTGCAAAGATGGGACATGCGAAATGAAAGAACTACAGAGTCATTAGGGCTCATTGTGTAGAAATTTGGGACAGTATTAGAGGAATAGATCTGTTCTAATATAGTCGGATCTATGCGGCGGCGCTTGCTTGCTGTAATTGAAAATAATGGAGGTTATATTAATGGTTATATTAACCCTTCGTGCGCGAGTCGGACGCGCACGAAGGGTCCCGTACCGTTATCTATAAAAACGGCAAAAAAATCACGTTTGTTGTATCGGAGCCCCCCATTTTTGTTTTATTTTAATTTAATTATTTGTTTTTAAAGTAACTATATAACTAAATATTCTGTAAATATTTTAAGCGTCTACCTGTTGCCGTTATCAATTTCAAGTAAAATCGAGCAAAAAAAATCACGTTTGTTAGGAGCCTCCTTAAATATTTATTTTATTCTGTTTTTTAGTATTTGTTGTTATAGCGGCAATAGAAATATAACTTCTGTGAAAATTTCAACTGTCTTACTATCACGGTTCATGAGATACAGCCGGAGTCTTAGTAATAGGGTTCCGCTAATTACCCTTTGGGTACGGAACCCTAAAAATAAAGTACTATTTCTCTTAGAGATATTTTTTTACATTTCAATATATCTAAGACAACATATTTTTTTTACTTTGTTGTTTTTCAAAATATAGCAGCGTTACCGAATGAATGGTGACTTGTATTTTTTTTATTTATATGGTTAAGTTTCAATTATCTTTTCATTACGAAAACGAATACTTAAGCTATAACCATAGGAAATATATATTTAGAAAAAAGAGACATTTATCAAAAACATTATTTATGATTTATAAAATTTTAATAAAAACCATTTTTATTTGATTGCATGTGTTTTAATTCTTGCAAACAAAATAAAAAGAATGGCTCCACGAAATTTTAACCTTTACACTATGTATAGACTATTGCAAGTGACCGTACATTCATTTAATCCATCCTATTTAGTAGCTTGGTAAAACCACAAACTTCCACTCCCGTTTTTTGTTACAGCTACGTTTTAATGTCACTCTTTAGTCTTTAGTTTAGTTAAAGTAAGTTGAACCATTTCACAAGTGTGTAAAGTTACTTTGTCATAACATTTTAAATGATTGAGTAGAATAAAATATATCTCAGTTATTCTAAATCTGTGGCATACTTGAAACTCTTTGAAACGCATTTTAGCTATCAGTGTTCAAACCAAAACCAACCACAACTTCATGAGATAGACGTGTTATTTTCGAGATGCGCTGATTGGGCGTACAAAGATTCTACTGTCCTGTTAACCTGACTCCAACATTCGTTATTCTTAAATATATTCTTAATAATAATTCATTCAATATAATATTTACAAACGTTCTTGGACTTGGATCTGCTTTTCTTTTTTCATTTGTCAATCACAACATTGCGTTACCTGTATAACCCGCTTAAATATTAATAAAAAATTGGTAATAACAATTGTTTAGGAATAACGGTTTGTGTAAAATTGTATGTAGTGTGTATGTGAATGTCTGTATTGTGTTAATTTGTTTTACTATAACTATAAAATATTAAATTAGATCGAAAAACAACAGCCGCGACCTGTCTAAGATTATATGTGACTGACTGCGGTGCCGGTCCACCCAGGGTAAACGCGACGATTCTATTACGTCGATCCAACCTAATAAATCTTTCCCGAACAACCACACTTACATTACATATATAAAAATCAGCATGTATTTTCGTAACTAGAAATAAATACAACTTTATAACTGTTTTGTACTTAAAGATTAGTTATGTTATTAATTATGTTAACATTTAATACAATAAATTAAAGTAGCTATAATTATATTTCTTCTCCACTAATGATTACAATAATTACAATGCAAATTTAAAAAGTCTTAAAAACATTTAGGACCCCCTATCGACGAATTAAGTCATTTCTTTTCATACAAATTAGGTTTTTATAAACAATTTTTTAATCGTCAAAGATATGACTTTTAAGTTTTTGCTGAAACTATTAATATTTTTATGAACACATAAAAGATTTTCATATATGTTCTGCGACGCTAAAGTTACTCAAACTCAATCTTTTTTTATTCAAGTACACTTTTGACTCTTCAATTTAATAATGAATTTTATGAACTTTACGACCGGTTCGAAATGATTTACTACCGAAAAGAAACGGCATGAAGGTCAGCGGTTAATCTTTTACTTTTTTATTTATTTATTAATTTTCTGTCTTGTTTTGCCAGCCTTCATACGTCCCCACTGTTGGGGCACGGTCTACCTTAAGCGAGGGTGATTTAGGCCATAGTACAAACGCGGGCCCACATTCAGGACTTCACATACGTCTTTTTTTTCTTGACGTATTTGAAGGTTTTCTCACGATGTTTTCCTTCACCGAAAAGCCAGTGGTGTAAATAAATAAATCAGTGTACTTAAGAAATTAAGAAAATACCTACTCATTAGTACACGCCAACCCGGGGTTCAAACCTTCGCCACTTGAGACGTGAAGTGAAATTTAAACCCCCTAGCCACCACCGACTCATATTGTTACTTATTTTGTGACTTTTTTTTTGTAAATAGCATGAATTGCCCGTTTTTGTAACACAAATATTGTATTGAGTAACTGTTGTGGACACTGGATGAGTATGGGAACAGATTGTGGACTTCACATACGTCTTACGATGTTTTCCTTAAGATGTTTTCCTATACCGAAGCGCCAGTGCTGTGAATAATCAATGTACCTTAGAAATTAAGAAAAAGACCTATTGGTACACACCGGTCTCGAACCTCGAAAGTGAAACCAAAACTTTCTAAATTATCGAGATACCACTACAGCGTACATCACACTCGTGACTACTATATGTAACCATAATAAGCAATCTTGAACACCATATATATAATCATAAAAGAAATAGGTAGTTCTTTATTACCCGCAAAACAAAAACTTTTCTCCCGCGTCATTTATCATTCCCTTATCGCGGTAAAAGTTATATTCACCTTTAGAGAAATGAACCTGGCGCCCCCTTCGGGACTATACTACTGTATGTGTATTAATCTTAAATCCCGACATAAACCAACATTTTCACAGCCAGATATTCGACAATAAAGTGCTTGCAGTTTACTTGTCCTTAGTGAGCACAAATGTATAAGAAAAGTCTCATTTAGTTAATTTTAAAACACAGCAACTTTAAAACTTTCGCCGGTGCGAAGGTATAAGCACAGTGTGAAGGACCAGTTTTAAGGTTCCGTACCCAGAGGGTGCTTACGAACCCTATTACTAAGCCTACGCTGTCTGTCTGTCCGACAATTAATAGGCTTCATAATTTAGACCGAAATAAAAAGAAGCCTGAATTTTTTACAGGATATGTTTTATATTGGGGGATTATCTAACAAATAATACCCCCCCCATACAAAAACCTATTTGCGTTATCGTAAAAACAGTAATACATACAAACTGCAAACTTGCAGTGAAAAATAGTGTAAACAGTAAAGTATAACAACAAATAATAAAAATCGGTTTTGACGGAATAAAAGTTTGAGATGGGCCGAAGCCATTATACCATTTCAAATTACCGGTACAACGCCATCTAGCAAAAATATTAAGAAGAAACAGTAACACATTTGTTTGGAGAGTCCTCATACAAGAAACACATTGTCCTATCGTAAAAAACTAAAAAGCCTCTCGTTAGTAATTTTCTCCTTACCACCCTTAAAACACAATATACCATTATGTTGTTGCTACCTAATAATACGAACGCGCACAAAGAATTATGTAAAAAATGCCGCAATTTATATTCACAATCCGAACTCCGAAGATGTGTAAGTATCTCAATTCCTTCTAAGTCTGTGATTTGTTTGCTTATTTACGTAAACGTCGCTAGTCACATATAAGAACCGATCCAATTCCGCGGAGACGGCTTTGGTCGAGATTAAGGCTATCGAGGTGAGCACACCACCCGCGCCCTCTAGTAGATTTTGTCATAAATATATTTAATCTCAAATCAACAAAATAATACAATAACCTAAGTATTTAAATTGTAATTTCTTTATGTTCATGTGTAAATTAAATTGGTAAAAGAATTCAATGCAAGCAATTACACAATTTGTATATAGTTTACACAAATATGTAATGACTTGATAATTTTCAGCACAATTAAAGAATAAAATAAGTATTTTTTTATACCTTTGAGGTGGCAAATAAGCTTACTGTCCGCCTAATGGTAAGCGTTTACCGTAGCCTATGGAAGCTTGCAACACCAGGGGTTCACTTGCGCGTTGCCAACCCTTCAAAAATCTAGTAACTTCTTTCTTGATGAACCCCACACTGTTGTCCTTAGAGAAAACCTTAGCAGGGAGCTCATTCCACCACCCAAGCGTTCGCGGGAGGAAATTCCTCTAAAACCGCATGCGACCATTTTGGTTCTGAATCTGAAATCTGTGTGAGAATGAATTTCCTGCTGCACAAGCAGAAGAACACACACAGTGAGGTAAAGTCTCTCCTCAGACTTAAGGGCTCGATACGGCAAGTGAGTTTGGGTTCGTCGACATTTCTCACAGCCAGTCGTTGAACCGAGTCAAAAGGGCCAAGCTGGTATCCGGGTGCAACCGCCCAAAGATGACCTTAGTACTCCATATGGGGCCGAACTTGCGACTTATAAAGCAGGTAACTTTACCTCGACGTGAAGTACTGCTTCGCTCTGTTGAGTACACCAAGTTTTTTGGACACCAGCTGCATTGTCTTGCAAATTATCTCGGAACTAAACATCGCTGGAGATGTCAACACCAAGGATCCCAATGCTCTTGGAAATGGAGAGGGCAGTGTTCTGGAATTGTGGGACCACAGTAGATGGGGTTTTCTTGGCGGTGAACTCGACGATTTGTGTCTTTGTAGGGTTGAATCGGACCAAGTTTTTCGGTCCCCAGTCAAAGACTTTAAACAGAGTGGTCTCGATTTGAGACACAAGTTCTCCGCACTTTTCCTCCACAACGGAACGAGGGATGTTTTGTTTTGCACGGTCCCTGTAGTAAGCGTCTCCAGTACTGTTATCTGCATAACAATGTATGTTGTAGATGCCCAGTATGTGATTCATAGATATGCAGTAGAAACAGCGTAGGAGACATCACAGAGCCTTGCGGCATTAATGTCCATGCTATCAGAGCAACTACTGTCAACTACGGCTCGTATGTGTCTGTCGGTCAAAAAGCTAGCCACCCATTTTCACAAATCCTCGGGCACTATGTAAGATGGAAGACCCCGTTGAAACTACGGTTGTAAATTACTATCACATGACCGTAGCATGTCTACAGCGTTTAGAAGTCTACGCCTGCAGTTGGAGCGACGCAAGACGCTACGATACACAGCCACACTCGTATGAGTTAAGCCGTGTCTCCTGCTCCTGTTTCGCCGAAACATTACCCAAAAATATTCATACAAAACATTGTTTTGCTAGAACGATGTTTTTGCTTTCCACGCTCGATATGATCTGTGGTAATCAAATGTCGTTTCTTTGTTGATACCGAATATACTAAATCTACTCCTACTACTTATTTCCAAAAATCGAATATGAATTACAGTTTGAAGTTGGTTTCCTGCAACTGAAGTGAAACTGTTAGGTACATAGACACCAACTTCAAACTGTAATTTAGATCAGATTTTTGGAATTAAGTAATTATTTTTATCTCTTTTTGATGCTGGTTGTTTTTTTTTTTTTGTTAAAAGTTTTTAATTTTTCACTTTTGAGTGACGACTCACTTTTTTCGTACACTAAAAACATCCATACTTGTTACAAAATTTTATACAATCATCAACATAAAAGGCGTTTCACCAATTCCAAATTAACACCAATATTTTTTTGACCAAAAGTTTAAGTTTTAAGTTCACTACATTTATATGGGACCACCTTATTTTCCCCTTTTAAATAATAAAAGAATTTTTCAAATCCGTCTATATATAGTGTATATATGCCCGAATATACATTCCTTTCCTTTTTTGAAGTCGTTTATAAATACGTCTTTTACGTTTGAAGTCATTTTGACATCAAGAGGTTTTCAAAAACTTCGAACAACAATACCAAAGCAGGAGACATTACGTGCATTAAACAAAACATTTTTCGTTAAGATATTTTTGTGTAATGTTTCGGCGAAACACGAGCATGAGACCCGGCTTAACAGAACTGACTCGTGCCGTTCGCGTTTCGATACAGATTAATAGGACGAAGATATACGTTAATTATATTATTGTTGGTGGACATGTTTCGGTACAGAGTGGACCCCCTTAGATTGCCAATTAAGATATTTTTATTTGATTGTTTACGCATAAGGTATAAGCTTCATTTTGTACGCAAGTGATCGAATGTTTTATAAATAAAATATCTATGATAAAAATTTAATAAATCTAAACCACTATACTAATACTGTATAAATTCAACAAAACCAGAACCTACAATCAAAACATTGGATATAAAATGCAAAACTACTTAATCTAAGAAGCGCTTCCATTTTAATACAAAAAGAAATCGGAATCCTAATCAAAAATAATGATTGCACAGTAAAATAGTGACCTCAAAATATTATTATTTCAGCAACAATTTGAGTTCGTGATGCATCGCTATTAATTGAATGATCGATAATTTTTATCATCGACGCAATCGTGTCGTTTTAATGAACTTCTTTTATACAGCAGTTAACACCGTATAGAATATAATAGTGTTTTTCAACATAATAAATGTTGCCAACAACATAATCGAAATTTCTAATCGAGACTTGTCAATGCAAACTGTATATACAATACTCTATACAATGTACTCAGCGGCAAAGTGATAGAAATCGATCGTTAAAAGTTTTCAGTATTATGATCTACCATAAACAATAATTCTATATAAAGAGCAATACTCTGCTATAATGATTAAACAATTTACTAAGCGTGTGAAATTTTAAGACATATAATATGTTAAGGGAGTTTTGAGATGCTTAATAGGAAATATGTTGCAAAAATTGTTATTTTATTATAAGTGTGGTGTGGGTATTACGGTTGTACGCTCTGGATAGTTTGATTTGCAATCAGTATATTTGATGTGAAATTAATATTTTCGTACATTGGACAACTTTTTTGTCGCGAATTTGAGAAAAAAAAATATAATATAGTATTGATGCATATTTTCGGATTATTTTTAGTACTAATTTTTTAAAGATTTGGTTTCTTTGAATTATAATAATTACTTTGATGTAAAAAATATTTAGTTGATGTTAATAAATTGATGGGTGATAATTTTTTTGATGTGCATTTCAAATAAGTCATTATTTATATAGTTAGGGTTGTATGTATAAGTATTAATTTTAAAATGTAAAATAAATTAATGCACGAATATGATGAATTAAGGGGGCCAAAAGGTAGTTGCCTTTAATTTGTATAAAAAACTTAGAAGAGCCAAAGTTGTTTGATACATAGTTCGATATTTGGAAACGACTAAGACAAAGAACAAATAAGAAAAGAAAAAAGAGCAACGAGGCCGCAACAACTAAAATATTAAATGACATTGTGTTAATAAATGTTTCATAATTGAATATGCAATGTATTTATTTATGTATTTATATCTTCACGATCCCAATCTCCAGAACGTGCTAACCAGTGGCTGTATACACAACCACATCACAACTTTTTGAAAGAGATACGTCGTCTACAGGAGAGATAGGCAGACCTCAGGTTGCAAGAGTGGAATCCTTAAAAAAATTACTTATTTCCAAAAATCTGATCTGAATTACAGTTTGAAGTTGGTTCCATGCAAGTGAAGTCTGTTAGATACATAGACACCAACTTCAAACTGTAATTCAGATCAGATTTTTGGAAATAAGTATTTTTTTTTTACCTTTTCAGTGCATCTATTTGAAGCCAGAAAAAAATTATTTTTTACTTTTGAGTGACGAATTGCTTTTTTCGTGCACTAAAAACATTCATACTCGTAACAAAATTTCATATAATAATCACCATAAAAGGCGTTTCACCAGTTCCAAATTAACACCAATTATTGTTTTTGACCAAAAGTTTAAGTTTAAAATTCACTACATTAATTTGGGACCACCTCGGAAGTATACCCTTTTAAATTTTGCTAATCTTTCTATATATGACAGAGTTATGCCCGAACATACATACATAAGAAAAATATAGATATACAAATTGAGTACCTACTCCTTTTTAAAGCCGGTAAAAAATACTTAGTTTTAGTAAACAGCCCTCATTGTAAAGTTAATAACGCTAGTGATATACTGAGCTTTGAGGATAAGTTGCTTTCACCAATAGAAATTATCTGGTCTATATGTAACGATAATACTTACTACCTAGGACATAACCCTACATTTAAAAAATACAATTACAGAAAAGCAGATTATACTGCAACTAGCTTACAGAAACTACTTATACGAAAAAACCCCACACACACACTTGACGTTCTCTCCCTCTTTCTCTATCACTCTCTTTCTCTCTCTCTCTCTCTCTCTCTCTTTCTCTCTCTCTCTCTCAAAAATAATAAGTAATTAATAAATGAACTACTACAAACTAATTAACGAATGGATTAACCTCGCGATCTTGGCGCTCCATACGATTTTTGAACCCCCGTTTCACCCCTTTAAGGGGGAGATTTGCAAAATTCTTTCTTAGCCCACGCCTATATCATGAAATTTAGAACTGCAACAAATACACTGGAATGCAATTTTAGACAACACAGATGGTGTAGCTATTATGGTCAGTAGGTTTAATGAAAAATTAAGAGATATTTTATATAAATTTACCCCTTTTTGCAAACCAAAAATTACTAAATATCCGGTGTGGTTTAGTCGATCCTTAATAAAATTACTAAAGAAAAAGATTAAAGCTCGTAAAAGATTTAAAATGAATTATTATCCTATGAATAATTTGGGGTTTAGACTGCTGCGTAAAAGGTGTGACAAACTAGCTTCCGAATGTGAAACTATACTTATGTTGCCTGCTTAGTCTTGGCATATCTGATATGCGGTTAATGGACTATGAAATTATAGCTGTCCACTCTGGACAAGTCAAGGTCAAGGTAAATTGCGGACAATAATAAAACAAAATTGTAAGGTACTTACTGCGGTATAATATCGAATATCTAACAATGCAACTTTGTAGACACAATTTTAAAATTACATCTATTTAATACTAACACTTTATTAGGTTAACACTTCCAATCCGTCGGCTAGACTGTTCGCGGAGAGCTAAGTCAGGCTCTTTAAATACCTACCCCCAATCCACGCGCTCTTACCAGTTTTGTGGTGGAGGAAGTCGACAGTGGTGCCAATCGTCCAATACTTCCGTTATTAACGATTATTTATACTTACTAATTAATTTGATACATACGATTCTTTGTTTATAAATTCATAATGTAATTTAATTTACTTCAATGTAACACTACTGGATTTATTTAGTGTGTCGACGAAAACTTAATAACATTTGGTGTCGACACACGTGACAGAAAGAGTTAATCAAAACACTACTGATTTAAACCATAAATTATATACAATTAATAAAATTATAATTTATTGAGATACAGTGCTGCTAACAGTCGGCCATCCGTATAACATTTTGCGACCTCGTAAATATTCTATACTTACTCTACTAACAAATGATACGCTTGTCTTAACTTATTTTGACAAATTATTAGGCATTATTTCATGGCCTATATAAAGAAAAGAATAAAATAATAAATCATTTACCACAGGAGGTACACATTAAGAGCTATTATAAACTCATCCAGATTTAAATCATTAGGCATTATTTCATGGCCTATATAAAGAAAAGAACAAAAATAATAAATCATTTATCACAGGAGGTACATTTTAAGAGCTATTATAAACTCATCCAGATTTAAATCATTAGGCATTATTTCATGGCCTATATAAAGAAAAGAACAAAAATAATAAATCATTTATCACAGGAGGTACTTTTTAAGAGCTATAATAAACTCATCCAGATTTAAATCATTAGGCATTATTTCATGGCCTATGAAGATTTTTGAGACAGTATTGTCCATGTTCCGTTTGAATCACAAGCATTATTTTCTGAAATCAAATATATTAAAAAAAAGGTATATCATGCACAAAAATCTAAAATTATTAGGATATTATTACACATATGATATGTAGAATTACAATTAATCAGAGACAAAACAAAAACGTGCTGGAATCGTAGCTGTATAGCAATCTATCCATCGTGCTCATTAAAATAGATATGTGGTCTATTAAAATTAAGCCAGGGTTTCATCTTATCAATAGCAATAATCGAAGAATAGGGCCGCCCTTTACGGGTTAGAGGTGTATCCTCGACGACGTATCGGTCATAGTCTAATGCTTTTGTTATCCTGTACGGACCCCGGTATTTAGGTATAAGTTTTTTACTATTTCCAGTGGCTGGGATATGTCGTTCAATTCTGACAAGGTCTCCAGGGTTGTACGTACACGGTTTACAACGCTTTCTATCGTAGGCTCTTTTTTTGGGCTTCTTGGTAGCGTTTAGTATGAGAGTCAATTTTTTTTCTAATTTCACTAAGGGACTGGTTAGTGGTTACATCATCTCCTAGCTCCGAAACAATTCTACTTTCGCTCTGTCCTATAAGCCTTGTACCAAATAACGCTTCTGAAGGTGTACATTTGATGCCTTTGTTAAAGGTGTTATTGATTCCCCATTGAACATCGGACAGGTGGTCATCCCATTTTATATCTGCAGTACCTATGCATTTTGCCGTTAATGCTTCAACTAATGTTTTGTTGTAACGCTCCACCTGTCCGTTTCCTCTGGGCGTGGATACGGCATTTAGTACGTGTTTAATATTTTTTTCTATAACAAAATTTTTGAAAGCATCACTAGTGAAGGCAGTACCCCTGTCAGTCACAATTCTGTTAGGCACACTAAAAATGCCAAAAAAATCAATGAGCATTTTAATAGTTGTGTCAGACTTTGTATTTTTTACAGGCTTCAAATGTATGTAACGAGTATAAGCGTCAATGATTACCAGAATATACATGTTACCTTTACTACTTCGTACAAATGGACCTACGTGGTCAGCGTGTACGGTATGGAAGGGTACATTTACTTTTTCTATTGGATGTAGGAACCCAGGTTTTTTTCCACCAGATGATTTCGAATAGGCGCATTCCAAGCAGGACTCCACATATTTTTTCACAAAGGTACACATCTTAGGAAACCAATAAGCAGATTTTATTTTTTCTAAGGTCTTTTCAAGTGCAAAGTGACCAATGTCATCATGGTTTTGTTTTAGAATTTGCCAACGGACTCCTTTTGGGACAACCCATCTGTCACCTTCAGCTGTAATTCTAAAAAGCTTGTTATTTTTTAAAATGTAGTTGGACTTTATCTCAACTACGTTGTCTAATTCAGGGTCCTGTAAGGTCTTGATAATCCTCTGTACCTCATTGTCGGCGCCTTGGACTGTCACTAGCCAATCCACATCCGTGACGATCATAACATCGTGAGTTTGCTGGATAGGGTTACGACTCAGTGCATCTACGTGTGCCATCGACTTTCCCGGTCTGTACTCTATGCTAAAATTAAATTCTTGCATTTGTTCCCACCATCTGGCAACACGTGATACCATGTCTCGTTTTTGGAACGTAGCACGCAGGGAGTTACAGTCTGTGATGATTTTAAAAGGTATTCCTATGAGGTATACTCTAAATTATTTTAAGGAAGCAGCCACTGCCAGAGTCTCTAGGTCATATGATGTATAATTTTGTTCTGCGGGTGATGTTTGTCTGCTAAAGTAAGCGACTGGTCTGAGTACGTTTACTTTATTCCTCTGCAGCAAAATACCAGCAACACCTAACTTACACGCATCTGTGTGTAATTCTGTAGCTGATTTTGGATCGTATAGAGCCAAAGTGGGTCTCGACGATAGTTCTTGCTTTAATTTCTGGAATGCAGAATCTTGATGTGGGCCCCAGTCCCATTTACTGTCTGCTTTTAAAAGTTTGGTCAGAGGCTTTGCTATAACAGAGAAATTTGGAACAAATCTTCGAAAGAAACTGGCAAGTCCCAAAAACTGACGTACATTATGCTGATTCTTGGGAACCAGAAAACCGTCAACAGCCTCGGTTTTCTTTCGTCCAGGACGGACACCGTCAGCTGATACTTCAAACCCTAAGTACTCCACCTCACGTTCAAAAAAAAAACATTTTGATAGCTTTAGTGTGAGTCCAGCCTTGTGGAATAGACTTAAAACATCTTCCAACCTGGTCATACCCTCCATTAAAGTTTTGGACGGAATGATAACGTCATCTAAATATGCCAGAGCCTCCTTGTGACGAAGATTTCCTAGAACCTGGTTCATAATACGCTGGAACGTAGCTGGAGCATTAGCAAGACCCATAGCCATCCTATTAAATTCCCAGTGCCCATCGGGAGTCACAAACCCGGTCTTATGCTTATCAGTTTCCCGTATTGGGACTTGATAGTAACCGGATGCCAAATCCAGCGTTGTGTAAAATTGATTCCCAGCTAAAAGATCAAGCTGATTATCAATAAGTGGCATTGCAAAATTTTCTCGACGAGTCTTTTTGTTAAGCGCTCGATAATTCATTCACCTGACTTTTTTCTAACGAGGACTATAGGACTAGCATATGCAGAGTTAGATGGTCGAATTATATAGTTCTCTAATAATTCAGAAATAATCTCCCTTACACTTTCCTTTTCCTTGATAGCAAGTCTATAAGGCCGGTACACGACTGGGTCACTATCATCTAAGCAGATAGACATCTCCCCAACAGACGTGTTTCCTAATTCAGATAAATTGAATGCAAAGCATGCCCTATACCGATTCAAAACTTCTAATAAATTGTGCTTGTCGCTATCAGACAGCTGATTATTACAATTAACATCAGCATCTGTAATTGGTCTTGTTGTATGACCGTCAGTTTTTGCTGTAATGTTAAAAACCTCTAGGCTTGTCTCCTCATAAGCTGTCCGGCCACGGGCTACCAAAAGATCCTTGGGTAAACTAAGCATTAGAGCAGTGTTGTTGTTAATTACTATCTGTCCCAATCCGCCGTCAATGTGGAACAATCCAGCTAGGACAGAATACCTTGTATCTTTGTGAAGACGCTGACTACTATCTATAAATATGTCTCCTTGATACCAAGGTTTTGTGTAGACATCAATAATGGATAAGCCAGATATAAGTTCATTATTTACACAATATACTTTAACTTTGCAATTACGAGATTCAAATGGGTTTTCAACCTGTAATATTTCACGGTGATCACTAGTCTTTTTAATAAGGACATGAGGCTGTTCCGTAAAGGTTTGCCCTATCAGGAGTGGAACATGCATAGCGCTGTCATGCACAATCAGCAGATCTATATCAGCCTCGACCCCGTCGATGTTGATCCGAACTAGTTGTTTTTCAATAGGTTCTATGACAGAGTTACCGAATCCTCTCAGTACTGGCAAACCACCGGCATCGTAAGTTTTACATATTTTTTGAAACTCTGACAACCTAATCAAACAGCACTCGCTCCCAAAATCAACAAAGGCTCTGACAGAAAACCCATTAACTCTAGCATCTTTAAAGTATTTATCATTAGGTGTTTTGGTACTTTGTACATTCGGGATAGATGACTCAATGGTCATTAAGTGTTCACCTTTATCAATTATCCGCATTACTGACTTTTCAGCTAATGGAAGCTTTGCATAACATTGCTCAGTTTCGTGTCCTATCCTACCACACCGAGAGCATTTTTTTATAGGTAGGGTGCATTGAGACGTGACATGCCCTTCTTTTTTACAGTTCGTACAGCGCAATGGTCTAGTTAAAGTACGTGACACTACCGCATCTTGATTTTTGATTGGTTGTTGTCTCCCAGCCCTACGCTCATTATTTTGCCTATTGTTTCTAATACTTCGTAAATATGCTAGTAGTTTGTCTGGATCATTGAACTGAGCGGCCTCAGCACCTAGTCTTATTGATCGATCATCAATACCATGCAAGATACACTCTACAGCTCGTTTGCCACTGATACCACATCTGTTTATTAAAACTAATTTGTCATAATAATATTGTTCAAGGGAATCTGGAAATCGAGCACGTTTTGCTAGCATATTGCTGAGCATCTGTCCGTAATTCTCCTCTGAAGGCAGACCTGAGCTTATTTTGCCATTCAGCCCACGAAAAGAGAACCGATGGTAGACCTTCGTACCAGCGTTGTGCAAATCCTTTTAATTTAGGTAAGGCAAAATGTATAATATGCTTTTCGCTCCAACCGTAGATGACAGCGCACTCATTGACTTTGTGTAGCCACATTGTTACTGTTTGTTCCTTTTTACACGGGTCAAACTCAGGAATGGCATTGTTGGCCATTGAACCTAGCTTTTCCACTGACTTGTTATTAGTCACAGTTTGCAAAGCGGCTATTAATTCGCGCAAACCATTGGGGGGACCGTCTAATTGATGAATTGACTCACCAGTATTTTTCACGCAGCTGCTAAGATTACGCTGTCGGCTACCGCTGTGCTGTCGGATACCGCTGTGCTGTCGGCTACCGCTGTGCTGTCGGCTACCGCTGTGCTGTCGGCTACCGCTGTGCTGTCGGCTACCGCTGTGCTGTCGGCTACCGCTGTGCTGTCGGCTCCGGCTGCACCGTTGTCGGTCCTGGTCGCACTGTCGACTCGAGCCACACTGTCTGCTCCGCCCGTGTTGTAGGCCCTGCTGCGCTGTCGGCTCCGGATACGCTGTCGGCTCCGGCTATGTTGTGGGCCCGGGCTGCGCTGTCGGCTCCGGATACGCTGTCGGCTTCGGCTGCGCTGTCGGCTCGCGCTGTGCTGTCGGCTCCGGCTGCACTGTTGTCGGCCGTGGTCGCAGTGTCGACTCGAACCGCGCTGTCGGCTCCGTCCGTGTTGTTGGCCCAAGCTTCGCTGTCGGCTCCAGCTGAACCGTTGTCGGCCCTGGTCGCAGTGTCGACTCGAACCGCGCTGTCGGCTCCGTCCGTGTTGTCGGCCCGAACTGCGCTGTTGGCTTCTGCTATGCACCCGACCATCCGTGTGACTGCGAAGACGATCCGGTTTCCTCTGTCCGTCGTGTTCAGGAGTGCGTAGGATTCGTTCAAACTGAAACCGTTCGAGTAGATTGGGAGAGTGATTGCTGCAAGTCTGCTGAAAACCCCCGGGTACGGGCGACAGCGGAGTCCCCAATTCTTTAACACCCTCTTCATCTGTTCGGTCCATTATAGACTCCTGTAACAAATATTGGCCCACAAACATCTGCTGTCGATAACGGTTATAAACAATAGTACATAATATAGATTGAATGAAAAGTATTAAGGCAATCATCTTGTAATAAATGTTATTATTTTAATATTAATGCTTAATATTATTTAATATTAATGTTATTATTGTATTTTATGTTCAATACCGCCAGTTTTACTTTTATTGTTTTAGATTTGAACTGATTAGAACTGTGTGTTACTGTACAATTCCAGTGTAGTTAAAGAAAATACAAATGAGCAAAAGAAACGAAACAATTGCATAATCATATGCATGGGCTTTTATTAAGTAAGACAAAAGAAAGAATGAAAAGTACCATTAGCTTTAAGCGACAAAATAAACAGTTCCCTTCGGATATCTATTATGTTATAAATAAATGAAATAAATATGATATAAATAATAAAAAAAAATGATATAAACATATAAATAAATTATATCTAATTTATGAAATTGATTTTACCTACAACCTTGCAAAATATTACAAATTACTGGTACCGTCAATAACGAATTTTATTTAGACAGGTATATGAGACATGCTTGTAAAAAAAAAAAAAATGAACTGTGCTATATTTAACACTTTACCTTTTTAACCTTTAATTTAATAATCTCGCCAGATAGACCACTTTTACATAACTGAATAGTACTTATTCTAGAATACCTTAGGCTATCGGTATCCCACTTCTGAAATGTTGCCTGCTTAGTCTTGGCATATCTGATATGCGGTTAATGGACTATGAAATTATAGCTGTCCACTCTGGACAAGTCAAGGTCAAGGTAAATTGCGGACAATAATAAAACAAAATTGTAAGGTACTTACTGCGGTATAATATCGAATATCTAACAATGCAACTTTGTAGACACAATTTTAAAATTACATCTATTTAATACTAACACTTTATTAGGTTAACACTTCCAATCCGTCGGCTAGACTGTTCGCGGAGAGCTAAGTCAGGCTCTTTAAATACCTACCCCCAATCCACGCGCTCTTACCAGTTTTGTGGTGGAGGAAGTCGACAGTGGTGCCAATCGTCCAATACTTCCGTTATTAACGATTATTTATACTTACTAATTAATTTGATACATACGATTCTTTGTTTATAAATTCATAATGTAATTTAATTTACTTCAATGTAACACTACTGGATTTATTTAGTGTGTCGACGAAAACTTAATAACATTTGATGTCGACACACGTGACAGAAAGAGTTAATCAAAACACTACTGATTAAAATCATAAATTATATACAATTAATAAAATTATAATTTATTGAGATACAGTGCTGCTAACACTTATATTAATAATACGGAAGCAAATATAGCTAAAAAATTCTAAAAAATTCTGGTCATTTGTTAATTTCAAAAGAGATAGAATAAGTTCTTACCCAGTCTCAATGACAAACCTCAAGCAATGGTACAGAAATATGTAATTTGTTTGCCAAGTTTTTCTCACCAGTGTATGATGAAATAATATACGTATACATCCTTTCGGGGAGTGTTTTTCATCTTTAGTAATAAGTCATAACAAGATACTTATGAAGTTAGATAGTCTAGATGCCAACTAAGGCAGGTGAAGACGGTTTTCCACAAATATCTATGTGCTCGTAGCTTAGTTAATCTCCTTGAGGTATTTTTCTCTAATAATAGAAAATTTCACGTGCAGTTCCTATTTACAAAGCTGACGACAAAACACTTATCAGTAAATATAGGCCCATCTCAATCCCATCTATTTTTGGAAAAATACTGAAGTCTATATTATGTCCCTATATACAAAATCACATCGAACAATACATGACTACTTATCAACATGGTTTTCTCAAATCACGATCAACTAGTACAAATCTTGTCACTTTTGCGAAGCTATTGATGACATCGTTGGACATAGAAAAACAAATAGATTTTGTATATACCGACTTCAGTAAGGCCTTTGATAGAGTATCTCACACTATTTTAATAGAAAAGATTGCCTTTGGTTTTACGGGCTCCTTGCTGAATTGGTTTCATTCCTATTTAACTTACAGAGTTCTTCATGTCGTAGTTAGCGGTTATCAATCAGAACAGTACAATATAACATCAGGAGTAAAGTAAGGGTCCCATTTGGTGTCGGTACTTTTTAATATATTCGTAAATGACATCCCTAATAACCTACATAATTGCACTCCTTTTATGTACGCCGACGATACAAAATTAGCAAAAGTTATTAATACTAAGCAAGATATAGAATTGCTACAAGAAGATCTAAACAAAATTTTAAAGTGATGTAAAAATAACAACATGAAACTTAACTCAGGTAAATGTTACCACATCACTTTTTCGAGGAAACTAAACATCATACAGACAATAGTTACCGTAAAAAAGTAGATTGCATAAGGGATCTAGGAGTTTTATTTGATGAAAAATAACATTTATACCACACATCGATCTGACAATTAAAAAGGCTTCGTTAATGCTCGTATTTGAACCGACAACTAAAATTATACTTTACAATAGTCTTGTAAGTAGTAGGTACCCTTGAATACGGGAGTGTTGTTTGGAGGCCCAATATTCCGTTCTTGCTTTGCAATTGGAAAAATTGCAAAAGAGGTTTCTGTGGCATCTGGATAACGGTCAAGCGAAGAAAGGAAACACCTATACGCATTGGCTTGAAAAATTTGGAATGGTATTCCTGACGAAGAGAAAGGGTATGCTTGACCTAATATTCTTGTACGATATCACTAGGCACGAAATAGATTGCCCACAAATTCTACAAAAATTCAATTTTAAAATTCCAATCAACTACCGAAGGAAGCCTTTGACTTTATTCTCGCAAGCTCGATGTACAAGCTCGATGTACAACGTCTCTTCGAGCAAATTCACCCGTAGCAAGATTAAGCAAACTTTATAACTAGCACAGAAATGTCTTAGATCTGAATCATGGCACAATAGGAGAATTTTGTAGAGCTGTAAATATTATTGTACAGTTTTTAATTCCCATTTTTACATAGATTACTTATGCTTTCCAATTTAAAAATTATATTATTTTCTTCGTACATTTATTGTTTTAACTCTTAATAAATTAGTTAACATAATATATGTTGTAATTCGTTGTTTCTCTGTAAAATAAAAATGCCAAACTTAATTTTAGTGCATGCTGACCTAGAAGTAGTTGTACAGTTAGTTTTTAATTTGTGTCTGTGTACATAGTTATTGTAACCATTATTATTGTTAAAACTGTTGTTAAATCAATAAATAAATAAATAAATCAAGTGGGGGACAGACTCTTCTTACCAATCACGTAACACGTAACACGTGACACGTGACAGAGGGTGAGCCTAACACCGCAACACTACTTCTGATACTTCTGGTGTCTTTATATACGTCCCATACGTCGTAAAATAACCACCTTAAAAATAAAATGAGACAAATTAAATTACCCCCATTGTCAGATTTGACGGACTGTGAGAAATATGTCATGTTTAAAAATAATATAATGTATCGTACCTTTGCTATTTTTAATTAAAACAGAAGTTGTGTAAATTATAAAATGCAAACTACCTAACATTTTGGACCATTTTTTGTAACTCGATATCTGCTAATTTAATTTAAATTCTACTATTCCCATCCCGCAGGGTGTTTAAAAACATTTGCCCGCGTCTATATCTAACTATCAAATTATGATGAATACAACCAACCTAATATCTTCTTACTTTTTCAAGTTCAACTTAAAAATATGAAAAAAAAACCCGCAGCACAGCTTTGTTTCGTGGAAGGAACTGCGAGTATAAGTGAGGGTAGTTTCATTATATCAATCTTCTTTTTTTCGTCTTGATAGTTGTTTTTCGCGGCACAAAAATATAAAATGAACAAAGAGATCGCTATCGAAAGTTTTTGAATATCATCATAATTCTGTGAAGCATAAAAGAAACCATTTCTTTTCAAAAGCAACAATTATTTATGTTTTGTTTAACGTCGTCGTCGCAAACAGAATTACTTGGAGTTGATTCTTTTGTTAAGCTCCTCTTTTTCGCGTATTTTTTATTCAAAGCCTTTAAACCTTTTTGCATCCATTTTTATTGTCTTTGCCAGAAGCGAGATCTCATCATAATTAGAAAACTTTATAAGAAGTCTACATAAGATATAAATAGGTCTCTAAACCGTAACCCGTAACCGACCATACCGCTATACAACGGGCTAGAAGTTGCTATTGTTATTGTAAAGGCATTTTTTTATTTGATAATTTTGCCCGTAACTTCGTTCACGTAGACTTACTGATATACCATATATCTATTTTTGTATGCTAATTTAGCACTTTGCCAAGTTTCATCGAAATACCGATAATCAGAAAATTTACGTTTATTAAGTAGTACTTACATATTTTATTCTTTTACACTCATGTTCATGTGATGCTTAGCCGCAGCGTCTTCACGCGGCGCGCGGTAGCCATGTTGTGCGCATTAAGAGAGAAAGAGACAAAATGATCCTTTAATAATTAACTATCAAACGAACTTACCTTGTGCAGTTTGATATCGAGTTATACGAGTATCTTGACCGAAGACGATTAAAGTTTACATGCAGCAGTACGCAAGCTTATGCTGTCCTAATCATACCTTAAAAGTTATAAAAATGCTTATTGACATTAAAATTTACATTGGAAGTAGTTTCTATTACCTACAGATATGCACCCCTCCATATTGCCCGCTTCTGACTGCCATTATTTAGAGCCAATTTTTTTTAGAGATTTCATCATCATCATCATCTTTAGTCAAGACACTTTTATAATTAGATGTCAAACTTCACAAGGTAAGTTCGTTTGATTCTTTTCTGTATATGTCTTATCTGATATTTATAGCTTTAAAGGTGTGTTTAGGACAGCATTATCTTGCCTATTGCTGCATGTAATATAAAGAAGTATAATAACCTTGAATTAAATTCCTGGCGAACAGAGTAAAGAAAAAAGAATACAATTTCGGTCAATTGCTTTAAAAAGATTGTGATATTTTTTGTACGTTCGACCTCCCAACAGTGAGAAATAAATAAATTCTGGCTTTGAAAAACCTATGTCTATGTACCACATTTGTATATTCGTTTAGGCGTAACTTCGTATTCGTACATAAATCAAATACACACATAGGCGCGTTTTGAGTTTTTAGCCTCCGTTACTTCTACCAAAACCTTAATTTTTTGGATGACCATAACGTAGTCTCCACTAGATGGAATACTTAGGTAACGGCTGCTCATTCACAAAAATTAGAATACAAATAAAACAAATTTACATTCAGAATTTTGTTATTCGCTCTAACTTACAAAAATGTAGGCAATAAAAACGTTACATACGAGAGGTCACTCTGTTTTTACGAGCAAACGCCATTAACTTATGAAAATAAACTTGAAGATCATCTTGTTTATTTAACGTTATTTATGTTCCGCGACTACATACGCGCTGAGATTCGTCCACTCGTGTCCACGCGGACAGGGAAACACGCATGTTGAAATATTCTGCGTAAGATATCTGTGCGAAAAATCACAGAGTGAATTTATTTTGTTATATACACAACACATATCCGTCACTATAACATTCCACAGGTGTAGTTCTAAAGTTTTGTAAGTAGTGGTAGGCCTTCGTGGTGTATCAGGTGTATTTATGTATGATGTGTATGTATTTTCAAAAAAAAAAAATATGTATTTGTATCCGTTGTCTGGTACCCATAACACAAGCTTTGCTTACTTTGGGGCCAGACACCGCTGTGTGAAATGTCCAAAAATATCTATCTATCCGTCACTCGGTCGCCGTGCAGTGCCGTTATGAGTCGGTTGCCGCACGTGCGCGTGAGAATCGCGCTTATTTTATTTACTCAACTTATTATCTGGTATCCATATTACTAGTCTAACTTAGATTTGAACTAGACGGCGCTATCTGTAAAGCTAAGAAATATTAACTTTTACTCATTATTTATTATGTATTGTGGAGTTTGTAGCCCACTTAAATTATTTTATCAGAAACAATATGCAAAGTTAAGCAACGTCGCAGGTGGCCAGGTAGTAGAAAGATAAACACCTCGTGGCACATCTTTCTGAAGTCACATTAAAGCGTCGGGCCTGGCTGTTGATAATTGGCGTTGGCAAGCCAAATGAGTGGTCTAATGGCCGGCTCCAAAATCCTAAGTCGAGTAGTTACTAGGTCCAAACAAAACAAGGTGCACTCTCGCCTAAGCTTACTTTTTGTAGACGAGGCTTGTGCTACCTGGATACAAACAATGAAAATGTTACCTACTTGTGTTTACTTTAATTAGTGCCACACGAGGCCATCCTTCATCGCCATTCGCTACATCCATTGTAGTGAATGACCTACATGCGTAAATAATAGATCTATACGTTATCAACTATCGAGGGACATACCGATAGCAACATACTTACAACCTTCTTTTATTTATGTGTCTATCTATCTTCTTTATCTTCCGAATATTTTTTTTGGAAAAAGCAGGAACATATTACATATCTACTAACATAACAAAAATGAAAAGTATGTTTAGTCTTACACTTTTGGCTGAAAGTGACAGGCTTGGCGTACTCGGTATCATTGTAGGTTGTCTCTTACGGGAATCGAATACATCATGTTCACATAAAATTATAGACCTCATCATCATTAAAACAGTCACTAGAGTCTTCTACTGGATATCATATTTAGATTTAGACAATCATTTAGATTTATCTAAAAGATTTCAAATTCATCAATAAAAAAGTAAGATCTCTTTTAAAACAGTTGCAAAAGCAAAAAATAAATGTGGCCACATGATGTGCCTATAAAAACTAAAAGTAGAGGTCCAAGTGTTTGTTTCTTTGTGCGTGCCCCCCGCCCTCCCCGGTCGGTGCACGGCCCGCGCGTATAAATAAGCAGTTTACTGCTCTGTGACCCTCGTAAATGACAAAAATCTCACAAGCTGATTTTGCAGATTTATGAAAAGACATGAACAATACAATATGAGGCATGTATTTATATTTACACAAGTACCTACATATTTTGTTAAGACATTCTAAGATTAAGATTTTTTTACGGTGGAGAAATTAGTCATCGAAGTTGGATTTAATCAAATTATAGTTCTCGAGCGGCGACCACGGCTTGGTAGGCGCGAAGTGGGACGGCCTCCTTCAGTCTGTTACCAGGTCGACTGTCCATCTGGTCATGCATCCGAGCCGAGCAGGAAGCCGATGGCCGCGAGTGGCTAGGGACCGGCCGTTGGGGAGACATACGTGAGAGGTCTACGTTCAGTAGTACCCGTCTTCTGGCTAAAACAAAACACGTATATACGTAATAGAAATGGTAACACATAGACAAAGACACTTTCGCATTTATGTATAAATAAATAAAAAAGTAAAATTATGGAGTATGGACTATAATTTTTTTATAGTTACAATAATAATATGTTTTTAGGAAGAATTATGCACTGTGATAGACAAACACTAAGGTGGCACTCTAATTATGCACTGTGATAGACAAACACTAAGGCGGCAATCTAATTATACATTGTGATAGGCAAACACTAAGGTGGCACTCTAATTATGCGCTGTGATAGACAAACACTAAGGCGGCAATCTAATTATACACTGTGATAGGCAAACACTAAGGTGGCACTCTAATTATACGCTGTGATAGACAAACACTAAGGCTGCACTCAAATTATGCACTGTGATAGACAAACACTAAGGCGACACTCTAGTTATGCACTGAGATAGACAAACACTAAGGCGGCACTCTAAAAGCATCGCTGGGATTATTTAAAGTTCATTTAGACTTGTGAGTTACTACGGTAAGTGAGTTTGGAATCGTCGACAATTCTCACAGGCCGTCGTTGAACCGAGTCAAAAGGGCCAAGCTGGTATCCGAGCGAGGTGCATAGTGTATTCTGATGCTTATGCCTCATCTTGCCACGACTTCTAATCTAATATACCTACATATATAAAAATCTAATCGTGTTTAATTCTTTAAATAATAATAATTTAAATAAAGTAATGACGCGCCTATTCCATCAATTATGTATGAAAACTGAACAGCTGCAAAATACGAGCTACCCACCAAGCGAGCAATTACAAGTTTTAACTATAGTCAAAACTGAATTTTCTAGATGTATAGAGCCATCTGGCGGTTGCATTGTTTTCTCTACTCCTTTTCCCGCCATTTCAATTGTATTTTGGTGAATTAATTTATTTATTCACGTTTTATATTTATGTATTTACTCGTAAGTATTATGAATTGTGTGTAAAACGGGCGGTTCATTAAAGGCTTCTAATTAGCCTTTCGTTACTAATTTTCTTCTTATCACAACGTACTATTTTCGTTCGCATGGCTGGTTGCAAACTGCAGTTTAATTAATTTTTTACAATTATTGGTTTAAGGTTTCTGTGTTCTTTACTAACGTGAATAATTTAAATTGTTGAAAGTTTAATTCCCAACAATAGAGTAATGTGACTTACTTGAACATTATAATATAGAAGAAATGAATTAGAACTAGGGAGAAATTGGCCTTCGCTATGACTAGGCCTGGCCAACGAAGGCACTTGATCGGGTTGGAATTGGGGTCTTCTATCAAAGTTTCTAGCTTAGCAAGTCTAGCCCCATATAGAATAGCTACTTCTGCCATCACTGGGCAGATGCGCCCGGATAACGGCCTTTTTAACTTACTTCAACTACGGGTTGAGAGAATCATTGACGATCACATACACACAAACCGTATCGAACTTTTAAGTCTTCGGACAGAGTTTGCCTCACCGTGTGAGTTCTTTCGCTTGTAGGAGGAAATGGGATGTGTTCTGAGGTATTGTTCAAAATAATTTTCATGGCTATTTTCTGGCATCGTACCGCTTGCCATCGGCAGGGAAATAATCCTCATATCTTAGAACCTAAATGGTCACGTACAGTGCGGTTTCATAGGTACATCCTCCCGCGGACGCTCAGGTTGTAGAATGAACTCCTTCCCAAGATTTTCACTATAGTATTCCTCTTTCTTCAAGAAAGAAGTTATTAGATTCTTAAAGGGTCGGCAACGCGCAGGTGATGCCCCAGGTGTTGCAAGCGTCCATAGGTTATGATGACTGCTTACAATCAGGTAGACCGTTGACTTGTTTGCCACCACTAAGGTATAAAAAAAAAGATTCCGATAGCGAAGTTTAACAAAAGTACAAACTCTATATTTTGCTATGCAGTATTTAATCGTACTTATTTTAATTCATTTGTCTAATCTTCATAAATATCAATCTACATACTTATTGGAATAATATTTCATCTTTTAACAAAAATATATTTTGTGCAAACAGTCGTTGCATTTATAAACATTTACAGGCATGTCACAAAAATCGTTTCAGAATTCAAACACAAAATAAACACAAATTTCTTGTGAAAGTGAATTCAAAATTGAAACACCAAAGTGGAGGCGAAACGTAAGGATGTTTACACACGAAGAGGCACTAAAGTACGAATTTGTAAAGATTTAAATCAAAGTTAATGTTTTACCGTGGATCTTGCTTTGTTGTGTATTCAAATTAAATGGTACCGTCTACGTATTTATGTGGAAATGGAACTTTTTAAATTCAAACACAAATTAATATTTAGCATGAATTACTGCCACGAAATTAGTGAGAGATACGCACAACATTATTATTTTTTATTCTTTATCGAATATACTATGCCAAGTCTTAGTGTGATACTAAGTTATATGCGGGTTACGATTTAATACGTAACAAAAAACCACATATCGAGAAGTTGTTTTAATATTTATTTCAAACTATTGTTTTAATTTAATTTATTTCTTGATATAAATTTTTATTGCTTTTTTAACTATAATTAATTTTATTTATTTCTACTTTATGTAAATATTCCTTTATTTACAAAATAGAAACAGAAATCATCATGGTTTGGAAATTCATTAGTCTTTTCATTGTTTTTTTATTTTACTGACATTATTTATTTTTACAAAATTGGGTACACATTACGGAGCCTGGGTTCTGATGGTTCTGATAAAAGGAAAATAATGGGTTTTATCTTTATATTTATATAGTTTAGAGGTAGCAGACGATGATAGGTTTAATCTCAGATTAGGGGTAGTGCACGATGATATGTATTTATTTGTTCTGAATGAAATAATTAAAAAACAAGAATCGATCATCATCTCTAATTTAGCTCGTAGCGATATGTAGTGCGTATATGTTTGACGAGGACTACCTACCTTTACCGACTCTTCAATTTATTTATTTTATTCTCTCAATAGCCACAAAAACGTGTATATACCTTTTTAAATTTTTGTGAATTATATTTATTACGAATTCCCAGTATTTTTATTCTGTCATTTGGGCTTACTACAAACATAATTTTCAATGCTTTTCATTCGCTTTCAAAAAAGGTGGAGGTGCTCAATTCGACTGTATTTTTTTATGTTTGTTACCTCAGAACTTTCGACTGGGTTATGTGGATGATTGTAATACATTTTGTTACTAGTATGGATGTTTTAAGTGTATGAAAAAAGCAATTCGTCACTAAAAAGGTAAAAATAATTACTTATTTCAAAAAATCTGATCTGAATTACAGACTGAAGTTGGTTTCTATGTAGCTGACAGTTTATAACACAATTCACTTGCATGAAACCAATCAAAAAAAAACTTCAATCTGTAATTGAGATCAGATTTTCGGAAATAAGTAATTATTTTTACCTTTTTAGTGCATCTTTTTGAAGCCGGTTGTTTTGTTTTTATTTAAAAGTTTTTGTCTTCATTGCATTAGTTGTGCTGTTATCCTTTGTTTGCTATAACTGTCATTTAGTTCCAGACGATTTATTAATGCATATAAGGTTAAGGTAGGTTTTTCGCAATTCATAATTTTTAAATTCAATCAATACACCTTCCGTCTCTTGTAAACAAAGATCTTAATTTTTTTTCTTTCATCATAACGTGGTATTCTGTAAAAGTCGCATGCCTTTCGAAAACAATTATATTTTTTTTAACTAATTTACCTATATATATAATCTGAACCGTTTCCGGTTCCATACTGAGTTACCCGCGAGCGCGACGAGCCGCGCGCCGCTCGCAATATTTAAGACTCCGTAAATACTGAGCAACATCTCAAATATAAGTCTAACAAGAAAATTAACCACGTTTAATTACGGAACTCGATTTAAACACACAACCTGCTCCGTATCTCGTTAACACACAACCTGCGCCGTATCTCGTTAACTTGGTTACCTCGTAACTGACTGTAAGTAGGTATACATATCACAACCGCCTTGAAGTAAATTTATAAATAGAACTTTGAGCTCTTATTACAAGTATTACAAACACTGCGTTCTTCTTTTGTTTGAAATTCTTTTACAAATTTGATTTATTTTTAACTCATTAACATCTCAATCCTACGCAAGCCAACAATCTCATCGAAATTGAAGTATTGGGGGTATTTTATTCAATACTTTGGTTTTCGTCTATATTGGTTCTTTGATTAATGAATTCTTAATTTTTTTTAGTCATTACAGGTTAGATAAAACATTCCAAGAAGGTCGAACCCCAACACAAAGCTAATAAAGACGGAAGGAGGAATTCCGGAGCAACTCGCCTCACGAAACTATGCAGAATATTCTCAATAAATACAAGTTAACTGAGCGCTGAACGATCGCTCGCAGAAAACCTTCCGCTGAGATTTTGCAAACTTCAAATACCTATTGGGTTTATCATAAAATTTATTGTTTATATTTAGTAACGATTTTTGGAAGAATTCTACCTATGACGTAACTGAGCAATAATCATAGAATATAATAAGTATTATCTACGCAAAAACATAAAATTTGCCAAAAGGAAAATATCATTACATTTTAATAATTGCCTTTTACCCTTAACTTCTACAATGAACTGACAAAGAGGGTGAGGGTATATTTTTCTGTCCCTGGCCTTATTATCACTTATTACTTCAATGTTGGTATGTATAAGTTACGAGTATAAGTTACGAGTATGGGACATACCTATAAAAAAGCCTCTTAAGTCCAAATACACTGCATCAAAAGCTTATTATTTCCAACTTACCATCTGACCACTGCGGTCAGAATGTATGATTTTTCAACACAGAGGTAAAACAGTGCAATTTAGTATCATGTAGACCAGTGAAATCTGCTCGTATTAATCAATTTCAAGTTAATGTTGAATATAAAATTCAATTTTTGCAATTCACACAAAGTGATCCAGATCATATGTACAATACTCTTTTTGACTTTTTGAAAACTGAGTTCCAACAGGTATTTAAAGTAAAAACTATTAAAGAAAATTCAGGAATGAAATTCAGTGATTGGGCTACACCAAAAATACATAGAGTCGAGTCAAATTATATTAATTATATGAAATGAAAAAATAACAATACAAGTTCAGAGTTTATTGAATATGTGAAAAAGTTTTCTAAAACATTTAAAAAAGTCTGTGTTGTTGCTAAGTCAATGTTTCTTAGTAATAAAATTAGGGATTCTGACAACAAAATTAAAGCAACGTGGAGTGTCATTAGTAGCGAAACAGGAAAACTCAAACCACGTGGTAATCATTATAGTTTAAACATTGGTGCAGATACTGTTAAATCAGATGTTGATTTAGCTAATGCATTTGAAAAATGTTTTAAGGATATGCCTGTTCTGACTACTAGCTCGCTTAAGTCATCCCATTAAATCAGAAGCAGAATTACTTTTAAATAATAATGTTCTTAAATGTGTTAAAAAATTAAAATTTGAACATGTTACCCCTGATGAAATCTTTAAAAGTTTCAAATCTCTTAATCCTCAAAAGATATATATCAGTAAAATCACTTGTAGGTATTATAAACAGTATATCACCTATCTTAGCATTCATTTTTAATATATGTGTAGACGAAGGAGTCTTTCCCGATTTACAGTTTGAGATTGAGTTTGAGTTGCGACCACAGACTTAGGATTTTTACGCTACGCTAGATAGGGTTGCCCCCTGTCACGTGTCACGTGTCACCTGTCACATATCATGCAGGACTAAAGTACTTGGTGAACAGAGACACACCCATATTATGATGTACGTGTGTGTCCAGAAAATGGTCACACTTGTACATAAATAAATATTTTTTGACATTGCACACAGTACCGTCTGGTTCCAAACCAAGCAAAGCTTGTGCTATGGATACCAGACACCGAATACAAATACATATATATATATATATATATATATATATATGTATTTATACTTTTTGTAAATACACCCAGTCTCAAGTCAAACACAAATAATATAATGCTTGTCTAGTGCAGGAATCAAACCCACGCTCCTCGATTCAGCACTCGGTTCATTTCCCACTGAGCGACGGAGCTGACATAATTATCATAATACATTCAGAATGTTATTAAATAAGTTATGTTTTTTCCTTTTATATATCTAAAAGAATTCATTACTACTCCATTTTAATAACCTATCGATTTTCTTTTATATACGAGTAGTATTGAAAAACGTCGTGTGACACAGGGGCGATAAAGTTATTACAAATTATAATAACATTAATTCCTTTGCGATAACCTATTTTTTACAATCATTTGTATTTCAATGTAGGTACTATTGAAGTATTTGTAAAGGGCCGAACCAGACGAGCGTCGTTAGTAAATATATACATAGATTAATGCACCAAGTAACTGGCTGCAACGAATATTTGTTTAGAACCCCAGGCTATATAGCTCTATTAAAAGATTGCAGCAAAAATTCACTCATAACTACAGCAAGAAAGTCAATTCAAAGGCAGTCATAAAAATGTCGTAAGCCTTCATATTTCTTACTCGCTTGGGCAGTTATATATTAACTGTTAATGTAAAAATGTAGTTTTTTGCTTTAATGTTTTGTAAATAACTCAGTTCACGGGATATTTATAAAATACAAAGTAGTTGCGATTAAAAATAATTCTCAAAAGTAAATGTTTTTAGTTTAAATTGCTTGCAATGAAATATTATTTATAAAGCAATTAATTTCTCATGGAGGAATAAACCAATATCAGATCCGACATCGGGTCTGCTATACATCGTCAATCTGATATCTATTAGAGCGACGGGCACTGATCTAAACAATTGAGTTAGGAACTAAAATCAAGGTTTCAAGTTTAAAGCCAGCCTCACTAATTTATTCTGTTTGTACGATCCATATACATAACTAATTTTGTCTTAAGTCAAAGTGTCCAATATTCAAAGCTTTCCTCTTTCGGTCTCTATCTAGTAGGTATTCTAAAACAACTAACATGCGAAAATATAAGTCATTGACAGGTTTCTAGACAGTTTCTCACAAGTATGTTTTGTTTTATAAAATATGAGACCTAGAAATTACCGGCCAAGTACTGCTTGATATTTTAAAAACTAAGCACACTTCGAGAAAACTGTTTAAAAACCTGACAATGACTTCAAATCAATGCGTTTAATAAATATTTTTCAACTCCAATTTACAACAAGACATTAATTATTTTTAACATTATTGTAGGTACCTATATCTTTGTAGCGGGACTAATTAATTAATTACCTCTTCAAATATATTTTATACAGAATGTATGCCTCTGTGCTGAAGCCTTATCATCTATTTAAAATTATTGTGACATATAAACAGACAGACCGTTGGATATAGCGAAACAAAAATGTTTATGACTTGTTTGACTACGAAAATCTAAAACCGAAGAGTCAAATTTGAAATTCTTTGACTTAACGATGTGTTCATTTATTAGACAGTCAGCAGAAATTCTACATGCCTAATTGGTATAGCAAATTCGATTCTGCCATCAGCTTTGCCCGCATGAAATTTAGTTTTATTCCTGTAACATTAAAATCATTCTATTCAACCTTCTGTGCCAAAAACGCCGTTGCTTAGTAACACCGTAAAAAAATAATGTCCCTTAAAAAAATCTATATGCGTGCGTGGAAACTCTCAATTAGAACAAAAATATCCTATCCTAACTCAAAACCTACGATACTCACTTTGCTACGTTGCGACGTGGAGTATAATACTCCTCGGTTACGACCGCGGAACAACGTATTCAATGAAAATAAAACAGTTTCTCTCTCTGTTTTCCCTACATAACTAACTAAACTAAGCTAAACTAAACTAAAGTGAACTTCTATCAAAAACCAAGTCGATTGGATGCTCAATTACACACGTTAATTTACTTTTATAAAGGTATTAACTGCGAGTAACGTTTACCGAAGAAATTTAAAATTACAATACTTTTCAGATTCAGAGGTTGATGGCATTGTGGTTTGGGGTATATTTTGGGAAAAATATATTATAATGGTGTAATAACTGTGTTTTTGTAATAAATTGACAAAAAAAATAAGAAAATAAACCTATTACTGGATATAATGCCACTATTATAATAAAATGCCTGATAATTATTTTTAGCAACCAAGTATCTTTGTTCTCTATTGCAGTTTGACACAAATGCGATCTTCAAAAATCAAAACGATATCTCCTATTCCATATTTAATTAAATCTTGTATAGAAATACCGTTTTTAGGGGTTAATTATAAATAATAAACATTTACAGAACGCGGCCCGGAGCCGCACCTACTATGTGAACATTATACCACCACACTAGGCAATTTCCGTCTTCATGGAAGTCTGCGAATGTGGACTCGGTGGCCAAAAAGGGCGATAGATCAGATCCATCGATTACAGGCCTATCGCTATTACCTCCCTCCTCTCCAAGGTGATGGAGCGTGTAATCAACACACAGCTTCTAAGATACCTAGAAAAATACGACCTGGTCAGTGACCGTCAATATGGCTTTCGCCATGGTCGCTCGCCTGGTGACCTAGTATCCGTGTATCTCACACACCGATGGGCACTAGCCATTGAGAGTCAGGGGGAGCTATTGACATCAAGCCTGGACACAGCGAAGGCATTCGATCGGGTCTGGCACCGGGGTCTTCTATCGAAGTTTCCAACTTACGGAGTGCCCGAGGGTTTGGCTAGCTTTTTGTCCGGCAGACGCATACGAACTGTAGTTGATTGTAGTTGCTCTGATAGCATGGACATTAATGCTGGTGGGACAGGCAGGCAAGGCTTTATGCTGTCTTCTACGCTGTTTCTACTGCATATTAATAACATGTTGGACATAAACAACATACAATGCTACGCAGATGACAGTACTGGACATGCTTATTATACGGGTCGTGCAAACATCCCTCTTTCCGTTGTAGAAGAAAAGCGCGGTGAACTTGTGTCTCAAATCGAGAACAAGGTCTCTGACAAGGGACGGAAAAACTTGGTCCGATTCGACCCTACAAAGACACAAGTCTGGGGATCCACCGCAAAGAAAACCCGATTTTTCTGTGGTCCCTCAATTCCAGAACACTCCCCACTCTATCCAATCCAAGATCCTTGGTGTTGACATCTCCAGCGATGTTCAGATCCGAGAACATTTGCTAGACAAGGTGAAGCTGGCATCGAAAAAACTTGGTGTACACAATTGAGCGAAGCAGTATTTCACGTCGGGGCAAAGATTTCTGCTTTACAAGTCGCAAGTTCGGCCCCATGTGGAGTCCTGCTGCCATCTCGGGGTCGGTGCATCCTGTAATTGAGCATCATCAGTCCCAAGGATTTTTATCATTTACATAGTCTGAAATATTGTAGTATGCCTTTTTACAAAGTACCTGCTTGATAAAAGATTTAAATTTACTTATTGATAGATTTTGAATTTTATTGGGAACTTTGTTTTAAAAGTGTATACATTGTCCCATAAAAGAGTTACTTATTTTGTGTAGACGTGTATCATGCACCAACATCTTATTTTAACTTCTAGTATTTACTTTGTGAACGTCACTTTTCTTGCTGAAACTATTGATATTTTTATGTACATATAAAAGATTTTCATAAATGTACTGCGACACTAAAGTTAAAATTTTTAATACCCTAAACCCATCCCTCAGAGATATCCTAGATCCTAATTTATAAATAGCACGAATTGCCCTTTTTTGTAACAAAAATATTGTATTTACATCAGCAGAGCTACCCCACAATAGGATACCATATGTCATTAAACTATGGAAATAGCTAAAATATACTATTTTTGCAGTGTCGACATCGGTCAATCGGTTTTATTTTCTTGATCGCATACACAGCAGAGCTAAATTTTTTAGCTAGGTTATGAATATGAGGACTCAATTGAAGAATGCCAAGAAAGACTCTTGAATTAACAAGTTCCAATTGCTCGCCATTAATATTAATATATGTTTTGTCTCTGACAAACAATGTAAATTTAACACATTTGGTTTTTTTTTCATTAAGTAATAAATTATAAGCGTTAAACCAATTTTCAATTTTAGAAAGTGCATTATTTAATTCATTATAATATGTCTGTCGTCTCTTAACTTTAAAAAGCAAAGAGGTGTCATCAGCAAATAAGACAATGTCATGGTTTTTTACATGATATGGGAGATCATTAATGTAAATAAGAAATAGAAAAGGACCTAAAATGAGCCCTGAGGGACTCCCATAGTGACTGCTGATCGCGGAGATCTTTTACCGTTGACATCTATTTTCTGTACTCTCCTACTCATATAGGATGTCAAAAGGTCGAGAGCTTTGCCTCTAATACCATAGTGATGTAGCTTTCTGATGAGATTTTCATGTTGAACACAGTCAAATGCCTTAGATAAATCACAAAACACTCCAAGGGCGTCATGCGAATCCTCCCAGGCGTTATATACATTTTTTAATAGTGCCACCCCTGCATCGGCTGTGGAACGGCCTTTGATAAAGCCAAACTGTTTTCTACTAAGTAGCTCATTAATACAGAAATGGCTTAACATTTGACAAAGTATGATTTTTTCAAAAACTTTACTGAGTATAGGTAGTATTGAAATAGGCCAAAAATTATTAGGATCTGTTGAACTACCTGATTTAAAAAGAGGTATAACTTTGCTAACTTTCATCTCATCAGGAAACACACCACTATCAACACAACTATTAAAAATTATGGCTAAGGGTTGTGCTATAACATGAATTATTGAATTTATAGTTTTTACAGAAAGTCCCCAAAGGTCTGTGGTGTTTTTAATTTCTAATGTTTTAAATGTATTAATGATTTCCGTAGGACTAATGTTTTCAAATACAAAGGGAACGTTACATTCAGGAACACTAGTTTTTAATAATTTTTCTTCATTTGTATTTTTTTATTCTATGTTCCTATTTTTTTTGTTATATCATGTGCAATAAAGTTTATTATTATTTTGCTAAGAACGGCTCGTGAAAACTTGAATTTATTTTTTAAAGGTAGATATAATCTTTCAAGGGAACTCAGTCGTTCACAAAATAAATATAGACCATATGATCGTGAACTTCCAGCAATATTCGAGGCGATCAAATATTTAAGGTACATGGTATGGAGGCGAGAACATTTGCTATTTTTACGGATCTTATACTCATAACGCAAGTTCGGCCCCATATGGAGTACTGCTGCCATCTCTGGGCGGGTGCACTCGGATACCAGCTTGGCCCTTTTGACTCGGTTCAACGACCTGTGAGAATTGTCGACGATTCCAAACTCACTTGCGGTATCGAGCCCTTAAGTCTGAAGAGAGACTTTGCCTCCCTGTGTGTGTTCTACCGCTTGTACAATGGGTTGTGTTCTGAGGAATTGTTCGAAATGATGCCCACGGCTACTTTCTACCATCGCACCGCTCGCCATCGGCAGGGAATACATGTAGAACCTAAATGGTCGCGTACAGTGCGGTTTCAGAGAAACGCTTAAGTTGTGAAATAAGCTCCCTGCCAAGGTTTTCTGCAAGGACTACACTATGGAGTTCTTCAAGAAAGAAGTTATTAGATTTCTGAAGAGTCGGCAACGCGCAAGTGATACCCATGGTATGATATAGCTGTTGTCATATGGCAGCTATCGTTAAGCCAAGTCAGAGACTATGAGCTGCTTAAAAACTCTATCGAATGACCACTAGTGCGAGAATGTCAGCTAACATGCACTAAGCCAGCGCGGTGAATTGTTGCCTAAGCCTCCTTCCCCAAGGAGAGCCCTGTGCCACTGCAGTAGGGCGTAAAAGGCTTAGGCAAAGGCATAGAGATATAATACGCAGACATGGTTATGCTATGTAGTGTTAGTTAATCATAAATTAGTTAAAATAACCAATGCAGTGATACAGTTTCAATATTTATTTAGTTGTATGTTACATATATTACATAATATGGCAGAAATTGCTTTTATGCATTTAGTCTTGCATCATCATATATTATATAATGAAGACCAAATCGTAGCCTCTTTAAGCACCTTATCTTGGTCTCTACAAAATACTATGTCAAGGTTCCAAATCCTTTGACGTTATTTTAAGGGGATTTTGTAAACGGTAACCATCGACTATTTAAGGCTCGCTTGTGTCACATTTCAAGATAGGGTCGAAATCGATCTAGGCAATCCAGAAGACGTTGAAAAGAAAACAAGGAGTGGGCGTAGAATTGGATTCCTTTACCACGATCACCATAATCATAGTCTCGGTGCGGGAGTACTGTAGTAATGAGTGTGCATGCAGTCGGAAAAAGGTTTTATTGAAGTGGTAGATTTCAGTGACTATGCTAGCCGCCTTCGCAACTATTAATTACTATAAACTTTTATTTTGTATGTTATTATTTATTTTTATTATTTTATTTAATAAGTAAGTACTCAACAAGCTGCAAGTAAAGCTAAGATTGTATTCGTCCACCAGATGTTCAAACAAATGAGATTCCAGATCCAAATAGTCACGAGACGCGCTCCCGGGAACACACTTACCTGTTTCCATTAAAATTTCAATTAGCTCCCGCATTTCGTTCGCGTTTGTGATAATATACTCTTTCAGTGTTTGTTTGTTTAATTTACGAACTAACAAATTGTATGCGTTCACTTTCATACCATTTACATCGTCATTACATATATAAAAGTATTTTAAGGGAGCTTATTGGGAACAGTCTCGAGAGGTAAGACCTACTTGCGTACATTTTTCTCTCAAAGTCTGTACTCTGTAGTACTTGAGACTGTTCCAAATAAGCTCCAAGAAAATCAGTCGATGTTCCAGTGATATTCGGTTAAATATTAAGTTAAGGACAAGAAAAAATATTTTATTTTATTTATTTATTCTTTATTGCACACTCTATAAAATAACATGTACATAAATGGTCGACTGATACATAATTCCTTAAGGCATTTATAAAGGAATTCTGAATCCGTCGTCCATTAGTTGAAACAGAAAGGCTTTGTTGGTGGTGCCAAATTAAGTTTATAATCATAGTAATAACTCAATAATTAACTGAATTATCTTTAACTAGCTTCTGCCAGCGGCTTCCCCGCCCTTAATTTCGTTATCAGTGTAGGTTCTTACGGCAACAAACAAAATTTCAACCCAATCGGTCAAGCCGTTTAATAGTTGACATACCAACAGCAGCGCCACCTTCCGAGTCCAATTGTATTTTTAAATCATCCAGAAAACCATCGAAATACCCATATATTCAACCGAATCGGTTCAGCCGTTTAGAAGTTATGTGAAAAAAGAAGTATTTACGTAATTAAGTAATTAGGAATGTACGGAAGGATAATTCTTGCTACCCGTTGTCTTATTACCCGTTTTCCCGTAGGAATGAACCATTTACGCGCGGTAAAAAGTACCCTATATCAGGGATAATGTCGGCTTCTAATGGTAAAAGAATTTTTCAAATCGGTCCAGTAGTTTCTGAGCCTATTCAATACAAACAACCAAACAATCAAATCTTTTCTCTTTACAATATAAGTATAGACTAATCACATTATAAATAATAATGGAAATTTAGTTTTTTTGGTAGCTACTCATACATCAAAATCGTCAACCAAATACGTCGTCGTGCGTTAATTAAAACTACCAAAGCTTCAATAAAACTAACAAAAAGGTTAAATTAAACCGAGTCAAAGAAACCGGTATCACACGTAATAGTTCATTGTGTATTTAGGGTGGTAAGGAGAAAATTACTAACGACAGGCTTTAATAACTCTATTTTGTAATTTCTGTACCGCCCGTATTTTATTTAAAGCATTTACGAGTAAGTAAATAAAAAAGTAAGGTGAAAAAATAAATAAATTTACCAAAACATAATTGAAATTGTGGGAATAGAAGTAGGTATAGACAACGCTTGCCGTGTATTTTATATCCTGAACCACAGGTAGTGCATAGACAGCATGTAGGGCGGGAGCGGTACGTTTGTGTCATTATCGCTCGTAGGTTCTATGAACGCTCACTTTGTCTTGAGGAAAGTAAAATTTTTTTTGGCACCCGTTTTAAAAGGTAAAAGATAAAAATGTTTTGTTTTTCATTTACTTTATTGTAACTTTTATATTAACGTTGATTTAAAGACAGAACGTGTAAATTATAGTTTGCATTAAATCTATGTTGAGTGAAGCTCCTATTGTGTCGGTGTGCCCCCCCCCCCCCACCGCTGCACCAGTGCCGCGCTGTTTTGCTCGGATATGAATTAATTCGGCTTTTCAGGTTAACGCAGTAAATACTGTTGTGTACGGTTTTCATTGCAAGCATTATTTTTAATCGCTTATAGAATTGTATTTTATTCATCATTTATTGAGTATTTTTGCTATTGCCTAAATAAATTGTAAAACTTAATGATCATTGGTAACATACAACAAATCTTTGTTTATTTTTATATTTACAGGCACTGTGTATGTATTTATGTATTACTGTGTTCAGGCACTGTGTATGTATCGGGATTGAACCCGTGACCAAGGCTGGTATAGCCCAGCAAAGGTATTTTGCCAAAAAAACAACGCGTTTAATCTCGTTTTACTATTTTGAATTAGAAATGGAACGCGAAAATTTCAAAACTTATACTGTGTATGTATTAATGTGCACAGGCAATGTGTAAGTATTATTGTGAACAGGCACATTTAACAAATAAGCTTGTGTTTAATCACTTTAAAGATAAGTAAAATAGAAAACCTTTTGGATAATTTTCAAGTATTTGCATAAATACCAGTTACCATGATTTTAACTATTTACCTTGCATTAATTATTTAATTAATTATTATTAACAAAATGAAAAAAGTAAGTATAATGCATTTATTTCGGCCGTTTGAAGGACAATTTTAATTTTGGGATTTTACCTGCTTACTTATGAAAATAACCGTTCCCATACAAACTTTAACTTTATGTAACCTTTTCAGGAGAAAAAAAACCAAAAACTTATTGCCATTCAGTAACTTTTGAATTTAAAAAGGATAAAAAGGAGCCTATGTACTTCCTCCTCTCTTTTACTATCCCTGCGACAAATTTTGGCTAAATTGGATGCTCCGTTGTAAAGTAAAGGAAGAACAAAAAACATACAAACTGACGTCCTTATTTATAGTATAAGTATAAGTATGGATTGTGTTTGCTTTAAAGTAAAATAAGCGATCAGATAAGTTAATAAGAAGCTAAGCTCAGCAGCTCCACTGAAGCTTAGCTAAAGAAGTTTGGTCTCGGCAATGTACACGAATAAAATATACTAAAATTTCTTCAGAAAAACATAGGAGTTGTTTTTACCGCCCGTTTAAAAAATGTCTTATACCTACGATTTTTATTACTTTACTGAGACTGTTTTATTGCTATGCGACCACTTGCCGTTCCCAATAGAGTTTCGTTGCTATCTAATGCATTAAATATCTACTTGTATTTTACTATTTTTTATATACAAATTTTCTTGTCTTAGAAAGCTGTTATTTTAAAATTATCTATTTTAATAAGTACATAATTAATATATAACATTAAAATTAGAGTTCAGGCCAACTCGCTGTTCAAATTAAAATTAAATACCCTAAATTCTTTCAAGTCATATAAACATATCTTAATAGCTATAATTTCTTGAAGCAAACATAATTATAAATATTTAAAGCATTTTACATGATACCTCTCTTAAAGAAAGCGGTTTCATGTTCAATCAATTTTTAGTTTGTATTTAGATCTAGAGTTATAACTATTTCCTATATGTTCAAAATTCTGTATTTTTTTTTCTACAAATAATGCCATTTTTAATATATCTACATTCTTACATCAAACACTGTTAATAAACCCAGACTCTTAAAAGACGTAACACAATGTTCACCTGGATCTGTACCATAAATTATTCTTACTGCTCGTTTTTGTAACTTAAATATTTACTTAGCTAAAAAGATTAATCCCCAAAAATCAATACCATTTATCAAATATAGGTAAAATAATATTGTATAGAGAACAAGGGATATCTAAAATTTAATTAAAACATTTTTTATGTTTTCTATCAAATAAATAATTTTAAAATCTATTCAAGAAGTATATTATTGTGCCACTATTTTTTTTCTTTAAATTAGCGTAAACTCCTAACAAATGTGTTCTAAACATATACTACTTAACCACTCTATATAATATAAAAATTAAATCGCAAAATGAAAGTGCACCTCGCTCGGTACCAGGTGTCTGCTTCCGACTATGAATTTTATATCTCAATTGTATAAAGATCATTTGTTTTTGTTAAGATATTCCTCATACATTACGTTTGTAAAAATTATAAGTGATTTTAAAAACCTTTTAAAAGCAAAAACTTTTGGCTGCCATGTGGCTCTGTTGGTTGTATAGTGTGAGAGTCTGCCGATTCATAGGGTGTGGATTCAATCCCTACCTAGGAAAACTATTTATGTGATGATCATTTGTGTTTCTGTAGAGTTAAAATATGCACCTATGTGTTTACAAAAAAACATGTTTGTAACCGTTGTCCAATAGGTACCCATAGAATATATGTGTTTGTATCTATTGTGTAGTAAGGTAACTATAGAATATAAGTGTTTATATCCGTTGTCTAGTAGACAACTATAGAACAAGCCTTGCTTGATATATGATCGTAAATACACAGGAATATTTATTTTGAACTTTTGTAATATTATGTACTTAATAAATATTCCTGTATTTTATTTTCTTCGTTCATGTTTACCGCTAAGTCCCCTCTTTTCTATTCAATTACTTTGACGGGAACACACGTGTGAAAGTAAACGTAGCTAATTATAACCATAATTAGCTATATAGCTTAGATGATTGCGTTTAGTTTGGCATAATGTATGGAACAGTATATTATTATACATTATTTCACAGTCAGTGTTTTAGTGAACTTGTAGTTATACTGAAAATATACATTCGTTTATTAGATAAACAGTAAAATGTTGCATTCAGTCCGCGGTTCATAATTTGTTAGTACAAGTATACAGATAAAAACACTTAAATACTTATTTATTTTTTAATTATAAAATGAAATAACGTGTAAAATTTTCTATTTTTACTAGTATTAGAACAATAAAAAATAAGATAAGAAGCTTTACGTTTGCGACGTGTTATACGAGTAAGCGACCATTTTAGACGCTAAACTATAGTTTCGTACAAAGAATCCAAAACGGCTCGAGCCAAAGCGATGCTGAACTGGTACCATAGCATTAAGTGTGTGTTAGCCCTTAAAATTAATAAAATGGGATAAGCGATTAAAACTACAAAGCTGCAAGTTAAATCGATAATAAATAAAATTGTCATGTCTAAAATCATAACTACAAATAGTATTCAATATTAATAAACTCACTTTGAATTTAGTTAGTAAACGGCGAAATATAAATGTGTACGTCACAATGTTACGTGTAATTATTTTTGTGTATTGTGTTGTGTGTAGTGTATTTTGTAATATTTTTAACGATCCACCTATTGTTAATTTACAAAAAATAATTGTTGAATATAACAAATAAGGCTGGATTGAATCAAAACGATTGTTAAAATAATTGTCAAAAATAGCTTTAACAATTACTTTTACTTTAACCGTTACATTTTTGCACCGTAACAACAAGTTGTCAATGCTATTGTTACTTGTTTTGCTAGGATAAAGGACTTGAATCCATGGCTTTCACAATGAATAAAAAATATATGGTGCGAAGCTACCGAAGCATAGCCAGAACAAAAAAAGGTAGGTCAACTTTTGCGCGGGAGTCAGGTCAGACAACTAGGCTGGTGAACATGTTCCGAAAATTACATCTTACCTCTTATAAATTCGATACTATTAGCGTTTTAGATTTCACTTTTTCAGATATTTTATCAATTCTTCAAGTCCAATAGATTACCTTTACCTTAATCTTCTGATAATGTTATTATTTATGCATAATTATTAAAAAACTGTAATCATCCATATATTAACTCTGTAGAACCAAACTACTAACATAGGTAGGCAGAGACCCAAAGACTGCGACTTGCTGCAATCCAGGCAAACATTTTTTGCTTCATCTATACGCATTAATATTAATGCTTTCATACAAGTTCGACGTTCAAGAGTTCCCTTATAGTCCAGGAGGAATCGGCGCATGAGTACCGAAAACTATTCGACCTCAATTTTTTTATGCGATCCTCTTCAAATTGCCCTTTTAATGATATAAATGCATGTTGCCATGGCGCAACCCGGTGCCATATTGTTTAAACCGAAATTGTTTAAACAATTGCAAAGAATTGTTATTTTTCAACCGGACAAATTTTTTTTATATTCTTTAAGCGACGCATACTTGCGAGCGCGCGGAATTAACAATTAAAAAAAAGATATAAACAATGAAATTTTTTAAAATCTCTTTTAACAATATTATTAACAATTGTATAAAGAATAAAAAAAAATATATTACTTAGACATTATGTTTTTTTTTAATATATTTTTCATGGGTCGAAAGTACCCAAATTTGAGATTTTTCGAACCTTTAAAAATTCATATCTTTAAAAATATTAACTTTATCGTTAAAAGTCATGGGACCTTTTTTATTGGTATTTCAATAAAGAATATGAAAAAAAATTGTCCGGTTGAAAAATAACAATTCTTTGCAATTCTTTAAACAATTTCGGTTTAAACAATATGGCACCGGGTTGCGCCATGGCAACATGCATTTATATCATTAAAAGGGCAATTTGAAGAGGATCGCATAAAAAAATTGAGGTCGAATAGTTTTCGGTACTCATGCGCCGATTCCTCCTGGCTTAGGATGAGGCTCTACTCAGAATTATTGAGTATATTTAAAAAACTTATTATGTTTGGAATTACATTCGAAAAAAGAATACGGAAACGACATAGATGCTGCATTGCTGATAAAAAAAATCACTTTTCAGGACAGATAAGGCGACATTAATTTCATATACGATTTTCTTTGCACGGCCTGTTATAAAGCACGCACTCGTGCACAAATAGTACCTACAAGATTTTTTCTTTGTAGTGTTAATTCTTACCGAGGATAAAAAAAAAATAATGATTACAAGTGGTCACCACCGACAGTCTAATGAAGTGTGTTCCCGACTATTGAAGTGCGTAGTGGCTGACTCGGTAATAGTACGAAAATATATACACTTACAGTAAAATAGTAAATGAAATGGGAAATTAATTCGCAAATTGTAACTGTATTCGTCACATACACATTCTTATACATAGCCTTCTGATTCTGTTTTACCAAGAAGTTTAATTTCTATACAAACTTTTACACATCCTTCTTTTCGTATCAAGAAGTGGAATTCCTAACCGAACACATCGTTCTTGCTCTGTCGTAACAAAATGTGGAACTTCTATACAAACTTGTACACATCCAGCTTATTCTGTCGCATCAGGAAGTGGAACTGCTATACAACTTTTTACACATTCTTCTTATTCTATCATATTAAAAAGTAGAACTTCTATACAAAGTTGTACACAACCGACTAATTCTTTTGTATCAAGTACACAAACTTTTTCTTATCCCACATAAACCAAATTTAATATTCTACGTTAATCGGAAGTACCTAGTAGATTTTGATGAGTAAGCTAGTATCAAAACCTTTTGGTCAATATCCTATGTAAATATGGAGTTTAGCTATAAAAATCTATTCGACGTATACAGGTTTCCTCAATATGTTTTCCTTTACTGAGAAGATAAATTAGGAAAAAAACTTATTGTTTAAATTTTTTTAATTAAATTTTTGATGAATTGTGTATTATGTTTGTATAAGTTGTGTATTGTAAATAATATATACGAGTAGGTACGAGTGTGGCGACCACAAGTGTCACCACACTTTGTGACGTCATAGTTCAGTGTATCCCAAAGACTTCTTTGATTTCTCTGAATTATTAAATTTAATGGGTGTACTTAGTGCTGCGTGCTTTATTAATAGGGTCCGGTCGCCGAGTGGTTATGGACACTTGACTTTACCGCCCCAATCCGCAGACATTCTGTCCCCTTGTCCTTTGAGATCAACTAAAGAAAATTTAATGAATGCAGCTAACATTATTTTAACTTAAAATATACCAATCAAATCAAAAAGAGGTCTAATTAATCAAAATACCACGCAATATAGAAAAAACAATAGTTAGATACTGTTTTATTTTCTGTAATTAATTTAGTATTATAATTAATTTATATTAATGTATAATTAATTTAGAACCTTAATGGTCACGTACAGTACGGTTTCAGAGAAACGTCCTCCCACGAACGCTTAGGTTGTGGAATGAGCTCCCTGCCATATTTTCTTTAAGGACTACAGTATTCTTCAAGAAAGAAGTTATTAGATTTTTTAAGAGTCGGCAAAGCGCAAGCGATGTCCCAGGTGTTGCAAGCATCCATTAGTGATATAAAAATAACCTAATATTATTTGAGCTTGCAGATGTAAAATATTTTATTTTATTTGTTACGAAACCCTTACAATAAAAAAATACACGACTAAGTTCAAATACGTCTTAAACATAATGAGAGGTTCAGACTATACCGTTTGAGATCTGTTTGTTTTTTAGTAATATTATTTTTTTCTATTTTCAGAGCTGAGTCGCAAGACACGATCTAGTTATGAAGTTGTTCGAGCGGTAACTGTGTGTGTGTGTTTGTGTGTGACATCCAGCCGCGGTGAATTCTAAAAGATGGCGGCCGAGCTTTTGCAAACTGCCTTCCTGACCACTCGTGCATATTCAATTTATAAGGTTACGAAAAATGTTAAAAAATTGTCTTCGTTTTGCCATGTTTTTTTTTAAATATGGGTTTATACCAGATGTGCCAACTTTCATACGTTTCTGTATGTATTAATGTATGTTTCTCAGAAACTAGAAATTGTATTGCTGTTATTTTATTGAATATAATGTGATGCAAGTGCCATCAAAATCGATTCTGAAGTTTTATGATGTGGATTATTAAGTTTGTACCAAGCACAACAAAAAAAACACGTCGTCGATTCAACGGCGCAATTCTTTAAGCGTAACTATGTAACTTGCTGTGTGTATGTTTCGCGATATTTTATTTTATAGTGTTATCCTCTACTAAATTATTTTCTTTCAAGTACCAACTAAACTAAAAAGGAAAAAAATATACCTTATAAATTATATTATATAAATATGTTTGTACCATCACTGGTACACGACTACAATATCTGAAGTACGGTATTTGCGTGGGTTGACGTCAATTCTATTTGCCACACTGCCTACAGCTTCAAGTTAGAGATTGGAATCAGATATTTGTCCGAGCCTGCTTGAGATCATGTACCCAACCTTGATCTTCCCTATTTTTTTTTTTCTCCGTCTAAACTAGGTATACTTTATTTTATTAAACCTCTACGTACTCGTATAACCCTAAAATATCATGAGTCTAAACTATACTTTATTTTCTTAAACCTCTACGTACTCGTATAACCCTAAAATGTCATGAGTCATGAGTCTAAACTATACTTTATTTTATTAAACCTCTACGTACTCGTATAGCCCTAAAACGTCATGAGCCATGAGTCTAAACTATACTTTATTTTATTAAACCTCTACGTACTCGTATAGCCCTAAAAAGTCATGAGCTTACGGTATCTACGAGTATATATAAGCAATTTGATCAAGACAAAGTAAAATAAATCCCTAAAATACTATAATCTTATAAACATATTATAATTAACGACGAAATTTTTAATAAGACTTTCTTACATCAAAAAGGTTTCTTTGTGGTGGATATGATAAGGATAGGTACTTTATTGAACACGGCGGTGTCGCCGGAGGCTGGAGGCTGGAGGTAGAAAACGGAAATGAAAGCTTTCGGGTCGCACCCAGGATCACCCGGTCACTTAATTTCCGGTCAGATCTCTTTGCAGATCTCCATCAGGATATACGTGGTTTTACTTGTTTGATCATCCACGTAGGATAACACACGTAGGATACCAATTTTTATGGTAAAATATTATTTATTTTCTAAATACGTGTTTAGATATTATATGGAATAGGTAAAAATACGGCGGACAGCAGTTGAGAGGTTTATTTTTATATAAACATTCTATTGGTGTTCTTTTATATTTCAAATAAATAGGAATACGATACGATACGATACGAAATAGGAAGAATAAATTGGTTAATAGAGGGTATAAATGTTAGCCCAGTATAGTTTTATTTTTTAAGTACTTACTTAAACTCACTTTAAGTACTTACTTTACTTAAATCAAGTCCAAATAAATAATAAAAACATATAGATACTACATTATAATTTAGATCTCTAGATATAAATAAATAATAATGCAATAAAATTTTCTCGATTGAAAAAATCACAAAGTTGAAATAAAAAACATTGAATTACAATATTACTTTATACAAAACCAACGGTTGTTATCAGCTTATTTTCAATACAAGCTATTAACTGTTTTTATTAACATTTTAATGCTTTACGTTCGTATTCCGCGTTGTATGCAGAATTTGTCTTTCTGTGAATAATGCTGCCTCTTAAATAAAATCAATGCATCAATAAATAAACTTATTGGCTGACTATATATGGGTATTATCAACGAACAGATTGGATCAGAGGTTCTTGGGCGAGCACTAATATATCAACGCACAGACCACTGGGTCTACAGAGGTTGCTGTTATAGCTTGGACAAGCACTAAGGAAGGATTTTGCAAAAGAGGTAAAATGGGGGCTAGAAATATATTTGTCATTTATAAACTGATTGCATAAAAATTCGTATTTGACCTTTAGGTTGAAAATTACAATTGACGTAGGTATTTTACTGTTTTTGGAAAATCATTCCGTAGAGAGCAAAACGGGGAATTAAAATTTGTATGATAATTCCGATATTTTGTAGGTAAAACTATAAAAAAAAAATCTTTCTTTTCAAAAGTCTACGTGGACGAAGTCGCGGGAAAAAGCTAGTTTTAAAAAAATTCTCTTAATTTTTATGAGAAAAAAAATGCTGAAAGAGACTCCTTAAAGCATAGCATTAAAAAAAACTAACTACTAAAATATTTTATTTCACGAGTTACATTTTATTCATTTTGAATAACAACGGAATAGGATACAAGGAGGTTTCTGAAATAATCAATTATTCATAAGTAAGCGCGCTCTAATAAGTAGACCATACTCGACGACATAATTTAGGTTAAAATTCTTTAATATCCCATTTAAAAATATTATGTATTTTTTTTGTTTCCGCAAACAAAAATATATTGCACCTTTTTTATACCACTAAGGTAGCAAACAAGCTTACGGTTTGCCTGATGATAAGCGGTCACCGTAGCCTATGAACGCTTGCAACACCAGGGGTATCACTCGCGCGTTGCCTTCCCTTTAAAAATCTAATTACTCCTTTCTTGGAGAACCCCATACTGTAGTCCTTGGAGAAAACCTTGGCAGGGAGCTCATTCCACAACCCAAGCGTTCGCGGGAGGAAGTATCTCTGAAACCGCACTGCACGCTACGCTCTGAACGTACGTATACCCAGATCTTTGCCTCGGAAAAAACAAAATGTATGAGCTAAATCACAATTTGGCACTTATTTGTAATAACCGTTTTTTTAAAAATAACTATAACTAAAATCATATCTACAAAGTTATCGGATAATTATTTTTTTCAATAGTTTTGCTTTTTAGTAAAAATACATTCAATTTATATTGACAACAACCATACAAAAATGTGTTTTTACTTAAAATTAGAAACACCACAGATTTCACTTGCGCCCTCTAGAGACCAATAAAAAACGTTATTCCTCGTTGCCTGTGACACCTGGTTATCAGATTGCAATTTGATGGCTAAATTGGATCTGTGGATAAAAAAATATAACTCCCGTGGGTAATGAGAACGTAACACGACGCAGCAATTGGTTTAGCTATTGATTTTTAGAGTATTTTTTTTAATTTATAGTATTTTTTATTTATAATAGATAATAATAAAACGACTCTATTAAATGTTTTTAATTATTACTCTCAGTATAGTGTTTTGTGTTAAATTTGGTTTCTAATGTTCACAGTTTGTGCAAATAACAGCTTAAATTAATTGTAAGGACTCGCGAGTCTCCTAAAATACAGCTGATATACTGATATTCGAGATGAAATATGAATAGTGAAGACGATTTTAAGCTTCTAGCACTCAAGTAGTTAAGCTGAAATGAACAACGTATACAAAATAATAGAAAACATCCGTCAACTACGTTATTTTCCTTCCGTTATATTTTACAAAATAATATTTTAAACACATTATGCACTTTGGTAATTATCTGGCACTCAGTACGCTGATGGCAATTGCCCAAGATATATTGTTAGGTTCCTACTCAACACGTTTCAGCCCACAATGTTGTTAATGGAGTGGCGTTAAAATGACCAGCTTGCGTCAATCACGTGTAGCATTCAACACTCAAGAGTCGCGATCAAAACATATAACTAATAGTCACACGACAGTTTGAGCTACATTATGTACATTAGTAAACCCCAATGTGTCTCATGATTCCTCTAATTAAGAAGATGTTTGGTTTAATACAGTCTAAATAAATTGTAAGGACACCAGCTATAAGGATACAGCTTGGACCTTTTGACTCGGTTCAGCGACGGGCTGTGAGAATTGTCGACGATCCCAAACTCACTTGCCGCGAACCCTTAAGTCTGAGAAGAGACTTTGCCTCCCTGTGTGTGTTCTACCGCTTGTACAATGGAATGTGTTCTGAGGAATTGTTTGAAATGATGCCCGCGGCTACTTTCTACCATCGCACCGCTCGCAATCAGCAGGGAATTCATTCTCTCACTTTAGAACCGAAATGGCCGCGTACAGTGCGGTTTCAGAGAAACTTCCTCCCGCGAACGCTTGGGTTGTGGAATGAGCCCTGCCAAGGTTTGCTCTAAGGACTACAGTATGGAGTTCTTCAAGAAAGAAGTTATTGGATTTTTGAAGGGTCGGCAACGCGCGATTGATACTTCTGGTGTGCAAGCGTCCATAGGCTACGGTGACCGCTTACCATCAGGCGGACCGTGTGCTTGTTTGCCAACTTAGTGGTATTAAAAAAAAAAAAGTCTATGGTTATAGAATTTCAGGAAATGTAAAATAAGGTTCATTGGCTACTTTTACTAATATAAAATTTAAGTCAGGGCAGTAGCCTTATCGCCAAGCTTTGCATTCTCTTGCCTATAAAATAAATAAAGAAAATAGTCATCACACCCATGTTACGGTTTTTATCAAGGAAATATAAGATTTCAGAAAAGTGCATGGTGAGCGCTTTCACTAGTAAAAACTGAGTATAGTGCATCGAGTAAAGTGAAGTCACATTGTTAGATACACATAAGAGAATAAATAAGCTTGAAATAGAATGGTTTTCACAACGTAAAATAGCGCCATCTACTGGGGAGTAGCGAAACTATAAAGTTTAACTTTTAAACAATTTCATTGTTTCACAATAGTATGCAGGATTTCTTACTGTCTTAAAATTATTAATTTCACTAAGTTATTGCAGTTAAAACAGGTAGTGTTATTTAAGTAATAAAGCATAATAATAATGATGAAAATATTAAGTAAAATGTCCAATGTCCTGGTAATTAGAACTACCCGGCATATAAAAACGGCAAAAAAATCACGTTTGTTGTATGCCCCCCCCTTAAATATTAGTTTTCTTTGAATTTTTAATATTATAAGCGTCTATCTGTTGCTGTTATCAATATCAAGCAAAAACGAGCAAAAAAATCACGTTTGTTGTATCGAAGCCCCCTTAAATATTTATTTTATTCTGTTTTTTAGTATTTGTTGTTGTAGCGGCAACAGAAATACATCATGTATGATAATTTCAACTATCTAACTATCACAATTTATGAGATACAGCCTGGTGCAGGCGGACAGACGGCCGGACAGCGAAGTATTAGTAAAAGGGTCCCGTTTTGTACCCTTTGTATACGGAACCCTAAAAATCAGGTGAAAAATTTGACAGTTAGAATTTGTTTCCAAGTACTGAAAACGCAAATATAAAATGGGTGAGAGCAGTTTAATCACACAGCTTCCCGACGGACGTAAGCGGGACAGGCGCGGAGCAGACGCGGGACGAACGCGGGACAGACGCGGGACGGACGCGGGACGAGCACGGGCGGGACCGAGACGTGTAATTAAAGCACACGGTGACAGGTGACAAATCACCGGCGGCCGGCGGCGGAGTTTCCGTTCAATGTTATCTCTGGGATTTGTGCACATTCAGAGCTATTTACATACTCGTAGTGTTACTGGATTACGTTCAACAGTTTATTTAAAGCCTTTTCCCAATGTAATCAAATATTATTCTTTACAAATATTATGGAAGAAAGAATCGATTCCGTTACAACCAAATTTTAATAGCTTAGGTACAGAGTTTCCTACACAAATGTGTACGCAGGCCGGCAACACCAGCGAACTCAGGTGACTTTGATTTATGGACATTCAGTGAGGTAAATACGTTACACGCGTTATGCAATATTTGCAGTCTCCGAATTACTGACAGAAAAGTGAAGTAAAAAATAAGAACAAAAATGTTGCTATTACTCGTATAGTGTAATAAAATTACGACAGCTGATTTTGAAAGAAAGATACAATTCAATTCAATTCAATTCATTTATTCCATTATTATGGGTAGTAGTACAATGTCAAGATGTTACAAAAAATATGAAACAATCATAATTTGCTCTTTCGAGCATACGGAACTCAATAATAAAAATTAAACAAATATGATAACAATTTGCTTACTTTTAAATTCGGCTTTTACGTAAATAAGATACAATAAATGTCGACATTATATAAAAGCACATGCATAATTATAATGTCAAAATAAAAGTTAAATAAAAAATAATAAAAAATTGAAAATGTCGTATTAAATACAGAAGAGCGAAATTAAAAAAAAAAAAACAAAATTAAAAATTAAAAATAAGTGGAAACGTCATACGTGGAGCAGTAGATCTTTAATGTCGTAAAAACATTTTTCGATGAGCCAAACATTTTTTGAATTTAGGGGTAGGCAATGCAGCTATATCATCTGGTATGCTTTTGTATATTTTTGTGGACATAAAGATAACACTGTTGTTATCTTTATGTCCTATTCTTTTATTGACATTGTTAACTTCCTCAGCTTTCTCAAACAAGTAAGGATATTTACGTACAAAAATACACATCTCATTAATGTACAAAGAAAACAATGTGAGAATACATACAGATTCCTTATAATATAAGATATATGATTAATCTTAACCAGGGATTCCCACCGGTTACCAAAGGTTGACATAAACAAATTGATTTTTAATTAACACAAGTTCTTATTTGAAGCTTTCAAGATACTGTATATTAAGTTGTGTTACTGTACCAACATATAAGAATGACTAATATTTTAATGTTTTTTTCAAAAAATAATTACCTACTTAAGTATTTTTACGTAAGTTGTATTAATAATTATTAGCATTTTTAAAGTAATTTAGCTATGGGGCTCTTGCCCAAAATAGTTTGGGAATCTTTAATCTAAACCATAAACGCTCCGCGAATTGCTAACCGACACGTCATGCGGTACAATAAGTATGTTAAGTCATAGGCACAAACCTAGGTTATTTGTTTTTTTCATCGACAATCAAACATTTTTTTGATGTCATACGAAAAAGATGTTTAAAATATGAAACTTTTAAATTTTTATTCCCTGTGCGTAGGTGTCCCGCTTGTCTCTTTCCGCGACGTCCCGCGCCGGCGACAGCCCTGACAGATTGTGTTCGCGCGCGCCCGGACATCGTTCGCACACCTTTTATTTCCTTTGTCTCTTGCTTTCATTGAAAAGGTTGCCTGTTATTTTCTTTTTTCAGTAAAATAAGCCGTATATTTATCAGCTACAGGTATGAATCGCTATAAGTAGCAGTAATAATAATAACAAATAACAAGATATCGCGCACATTTCAGATAGCACCAACAAAGAACTCAAAAATTGGCGCCATTATCAAGATTAAGCGATTTCTTACAGAAATAATTTAGGCGAAGGAAGTGATATGAGATTTGAAAGAAGTAGGTACTCAATCTTATGAGACTTATTAATGACGATAAAACAACTCAACATCTTATTATTTAAACTCATAAATAATCTAATGTATTAAATATTTTTTAAAGTGTATGTAAAAAATTGTTCGAAATGATGCCCACGGCTACTTTCTACCATCGCACCGCTCGCCATCGGCAGGGAATTCATTCTCACACTTTAGAACCTAAATGGTCGCGTACAGTGCGGTTTCAGAGAAACTTCCTCCCGCGAACGCTTGGGTTGTGGAATGAGCTCCCTGCTAAGGTTTTCTCTAAGGCCTACAGTATGGGGTTCTTCAAAAAAGAAGTTATTAGATTTCTGAAGGGTCGGCAACGCGCGAGTGTTGCAAGCGTCCATAGGCTTCGGTGACCGCTTACCATCAGGCGGACCGTAAGCTTGTTTGCCACCTTAGTGGTATAAAAAAAAAAAATAAAAAAAAGATTAACTTTATATTGTATGTAAGTATGGTAAAACACCACTAATAAATATAGTATGATTGACAACTTACTCGCAGCATATTAGCTTACAATTTTATGCGCCATTTTTCTCGATCACCTGCCTTTTGCATGTACGAATAGCTACACATCCACCGAGCTGGAGCACGTCCCACGCGTCGCCTTTTCGTTTGCGCCCTCCACTCTAAGACACGTGCGATCAATGCTATCGTTCCTCTGACAGACCTGTCCAGCCCACTGCCACTTTAGCTTGCTAATTCTGCAAGCTACGTCTCGGTGACTTTAGTTCTCTTCCCGATGTCCTCATTTCAAATTCGATCCCTCACAGACAACCCGAGCATAGCTTACTCCATCGCACACTGTGCGACTTTGAACTTATGGACCAGCCCCACTCTTAAGTCTCTACGTTTTGGCAGCGGAAGTCGCGTAAATCGGGTGACAGGTGGGCCGCACTGATCAAAGACTATCGTTTTCAAAATCTGCGAGATAGGCAACGAAGAGACATGACGCAGCTTACTTAATGCTACCTACTCTAGCTAGATCCTCGTTTAGCCTTACTTAAAGTTGTTCAACTAAAACAAACTAAATCAAAAAAATTACAACTATTTACAAGAAATACGTGTTTTTGGTCGAATGCTACCATTCGACATAGAAAAATCACGTGCAGGACATCAACTTCATTTTGAGTGCAGTTAGCATGCTCATGCGAAGCGTAATATCTGTCATAAAAAAAACATGAAGTCACGGCCTTAGTTTCCGGAATCCCTGCTAGTCTTGCTAAGTTAGCAGTCAACGTCGAGATGACTGGCTCTGGTACATTCAAGAATTATGAAAAGATTGTTAAGCTGGATGATGAAGTTGAGTAATTATATTGAAATGTAATAGGGCTATATGTAATAGGGCTATATGCAGTCCAAAGACAGGATTCGAAATTGCGCAAATCTGGCAAGTTTAACAACAGCTGTCCCACGGAGGTGGTGAAGAGAGATTACCTGTTTTATGTCTATTTTAAAAAAAATATTAATGAAGCGATGAAGGGCTAGATATACAAGAACTTTGGTAAGCTATACTTTGAGCATAGACCTGGTGTGGCTAAATTAATAATGACTTACCTCCACTCAATCGTAACTTACGTTTGGCAGCGTTTTACTGACGTCATAAGCCGGTAAAAACTTTAATGGCCTAGTATGCAAAAATGCGCAGCCCCAGGTTACGAAGGACCCGAACCCAATGCCGTTAAGGTCATCAGAATGAGTTAACCGACCTCCCACTCGAATGATTTTTTCTATCAAAAAAGGTTTTAATTCATTGAAAGACGCAGAACATATATTGTCTTTGTATAAATTATTAATATCACCTTTAAAGTGAACAATTATTATAGCGCTAATTATTTTTACTCTCGGAAAATTCTAAATCCGATTTTGATATAGAGCCACGGACCAGAACTTTGATGAATTTGTAAATATGACAAACCACGTGAGGAAATTTTACCCATGTTAAAAATTTACAAGCGAGTATGTATAAGAATGGTCCATAAGAATTTTCAGCGGTGCCGATCAAGGTGATTGGCTTCGACTTAAAGAGATCTGAAGTGTGATTTGTGATAAAAGGCCTTAAGGTTAAGCTTAAGACCAGTGCGGTTTAGGTGAAGTAATCAAAGGTGGACCATGCGGCAAGAATGGAGGAGATGCGAGTTGCGCAGGAGTTAAACCTCTCTAAAGACAATCACTAGGGTTATATTCACTCTTAATATAACAAAAATTATGCGAATCAAGGTTGTGTTGTATTTGTGATACGCGATTTGTGACAATAGTGTGCCAATTACGTGGCGAAGGTTGTATCCAATTCAATACTACAGTTGAATCAGAAAATGCGTACACTGATTCAATCAGATATCTACTCGTTTATAAAATATGATCAATAATAATTTATTTAGACAGAATAAATGCGGCGGACATTTTCAAACGTACGAGCTAAATTATCTATAAGTGCGCAACCTTCGATTTTGCACACAATAGCGTAATACTTGGTGTGTCGTTTGGTATATGCGTATACACAAGCACCATGAGCGCGTACTTCCTCCTTCATCTGCAAATCCTAGAATGGGCAGTTTGCAAACATTGATAATACCTATGTGTCACGGAAATTTGATGTTGGAAATCAGGGCCAATTTTAATTGGAATTATTTCCATAACCGGACAATATTTTGTGGCGACGTAGCATCCCAGTAATTTTTTTTAAACCAAAATTGTTTAATTTATAGTTTTGTAAACACTATACGGCGCGGCTAAACCTAAAACATTAAAGATAAAATATTTCTTTTAGAACATGATCGTTTAAGGCGTGACTTTAAATGCAAAAACATCATTAGAAGAAAACCAAAAAAAACGTAAAATTTTAAGTGTTTCATCTGTATTAAATTCTAAAGTTTGCGATAAGCGATTACTTTCTGGAATATGCTCTGAAACCTTTTGGCAATTGCTTGTCTATTTAGTAAGTTCAAACTTGCCTGCCATGAAGAGATCGTTCAACTCTGATTCTGCCTGAGAGGCTTTCAATATAGCTTACAATATAGCTTTCAATATAGCTCTCGGTAAACTATTTCTTTCGCTATGGGAAATTTAAAATCTTCATCAGATGTCACTGAACTACTGTTTTTGTAAGTTGTTGTGCACGTGTAGGGGAATGTTTCTTAATAATTAGTACAACCCATTGACAATAGATAAAAAAAACCGGTCAAGTGCGAGTCGGAATCGTGGACTAAGAGTAAACCATACGATTGTAATGAAATTTAGGTAAGTTGTTACGCAAATGCCGGGGATTTTTTCTGAATAATTAGCAGAAAGAATTTGACAAATAGTGAAGACCGGTCGAGTGCGAGTATCAGTATTTCCAGTATCGGTGGAAGTTTAGGTGAATTAATTAGTAATTCAATTTTAACCTCTTAACTAAATCCTTACTAACTAAACTAAATTCTTTGATTATTTAGAGGTTTGAACTTCCGATATTTCGATGCTGTTACAAGTAGTATGATTGCAGAATGACAAACGTTTTTGTGAGGTTGAAACGATGATTATGGGAAAATATACCTGCCTAATTAACTAATAAAATACTACTGCTACCTATAAAAAATAGTATTTTAAATCAATTGTTGTACAAGACTGAAAAAGTTTGTATGAAAAAACTTTAGCTCCCAACTCTGACTCTGGATACTCAACAGACGAATGACTTCGTGAGACAACGAACAATATTTTGTTTTTATTAATAAAACCTTTTTGATGACCTTTGAAATTAAATATATTTTTTGTTATTCAAATTCACGTAGCTTTGTGATTATTGAGTTAACAACATTAAGCTTGCCCCTTTTTTAAGCTTTAACGCTCGACTGTAAGGCTTTTAATATCCAATATTAATTTCAGTGAAATTAACAGCGAAAATGACGACAGAAATGTATCCTCGGAAATCGAGATTTAAGAAAGCTCAGTCGAGGAGAGGGATGTTTGTCAAACATCGTTAGGGAGTGAATGCTGCGATAATTTAATTGTGGATGGTACTTTCCGACAAAATAGAGGAAAAGAAAAAACCCAAAAAAAACAAAAACAATTGTAAATAATTCTTGAATGGAACTTCAATTGAACAAAATTATCCTGGTTCAATAGGAAATAGTTTACAGATAAAAGAAAATTTTAAACTATTTTTTATAAATATGTAGTTTAAATTTATAATAATACGAATTCGAAAAAGCAAAATGTTATCTCTTGTAAATTAATCAAGTGCTTTAAATAGTATAAATTCTTAACACGTGTATAATGGATAAAAAATTCTACATATATGACAATATACGACCTAAAAATATTAATTTTTTAAAATGAGTGAAAACATGCTAATGTTTGTAATTATTTATTGCCACGTTTATAATTTATGTGGGGATCTTTAACCCTATAATATTTAAATTATATAATCAATTTATAATATAACTTACATCTTAATACATCTTACATACATACTTAATACATCTAAATTTATTTGTAGATGCAAATAAAAAAATATGACAGTTACCATATCAACATCTTTGTAATCAAATATGTGTGCTTTCACTGTTGTGTAGTAGGTTGTCTGCTGGAGATCGCTATTTGGCAATAATACTACCACATTGGATTACCATTAAAAGGTTAATTCTTTTTCGCACGGCATACTCGTACGTTCCACAAAATTTGCCGTAGAAGGATCGTAAATAAGGAATTGTAATTTAAATATGATAATCTGTATACAGGATGAAAAAGAAAGGCCGTAGTTGTAGGGAGAGTATACAAAAATATTGTTAATACCAAATTTTGCCAAACACATTACTTTTTTTTCTAATATAAGTAAAACTGCAGTTGAAAAAATTTCTAGATAAATCATCTTGTTGAGTCAACTTTTAAGTTCTGTCTAAGATGTAAAATAAAGTATATTTTTATATTTAGTTGTATTGTATTTGTTGAAAATAAACAAACTAACACCTAATACAAACTCGTATAACGATACTAGTATATGGACAGATTTGCTTTTGCATTTTATTTCGTTCTTACTGCGCGGACTTAAACCTCAAATACAAATGCAATACCGTTATAAATCCTCAATGCGTAATCGTTTTAAAGGATGCAAGTGTATATATATATATGTAGATAAGTAATTTTTGTATGTACAGATGCGCACAAGAATAAGACAGAATGCGAAATAGGCTGTTTGCTAAATGGGCCGATAGCGAAGTAGTCACCTAGAGAAGTAGTGAAAATGAGAAATGGGCTACTTGAGAAGTAGAACTCTGGCTTCTGAGGGGGATAAATCATTTTAAAAATGTCTGTGTGAAAAGATCTGTCTATACTTATTCATCTTCTGTCGTTTAGCGCTTATCGTTTCAGCGAGTCAGACGGTTTTCTTTCTGGTGTTTGCTCTCTGATATTATTACTTTTAAAATTGTTTTAATTTACGGTATTCATTAAAGTAAAATTAAAATGAAAAGTAAAAAACGATTAAGGTCTTAAAAAGTTATAAGTCGTCCATTATAAAGCAAGGTTGTCGAAAACGATCTGCGACTGCTGGCTGGACGCCATAATGTCATTACTTTACTAATAAAACGAATTAAAATCTAATTAGACCCAAATTCTTAAGAGCATTAAAAGAGGGTTGGAATTAATTAATTAGCGGAGCGGAGGAAATCATTACTGTTTGGTCAGCGATTGCCGACACTGACGTTCAATTAGAAAACGTCATGATTTCGGTAACAGGAAGAAAAATAAAAAATTTAAAAAAGATCACTGAATTACAATTCGAAAAAGCAGGTTTTTCATGTGAAACAAGCTTTAACATTTATTTCTTCCTCAAATATGAAATTTAGTAAAAAAAAATAACAAAAAAATTAATAAAAAAACGTGAAATAATCCTAAGTGTCGATTAGGGCATGTAATATCGGAAGGTTTTCAATTCCGATATTGATTTCCGATATGAGCTTTTAATATCGTAATTCCGATACTAATATCGGAATTAAACATATTTTTCATAAATTTGTTTTAGATACATGATGTTTTAAATTTATTTCTTTGTGTAATTAACATAAAAATAAAACAACTTTTGTGATTATTAAACTATAAAAAAAACATAAAACTGAAATCAATCCTGATAAATATATTTAAAAATAGTTCAACCTATGAACAAAATCTAAATTAAAAATACCTTCTGAAATAACTTTACTAAAATACTTAATCAAAAATTGAAAAAAATTAACAGGAGAATAAAACTACTAATCCTATACTATTTATTTATTTGTCAGAAAACCCTCTTTTATTCATAATGCGTTCATAGAAACTCCTTCACGCTGCTACTCTTCTGCTACTAATTGAATAAAAAAACTCATAATCATCTAAATGCAATGGAAACAAATGGAACGAAACTACTTATTTACTAACATTATGTATATGTTTTTAAGAGAGAAACTTGATAGTGCATTCTCAATAAATGAAAGGATTCTAGCATTTCAACAAAAGTAAACTTCGGACAATGCATCAAAAATATCCAGCGGACAAAAAACACGCTTACTTTCAGTACTAAGGCAAAACTTATGTAAAATACAAACGCTATGTACGCATGTTATATATACACTAATCCCTCCTTCCGTTTTTGTTGCATACAAGCTATTATTATTTCAAAAAAGTAAAAATTGGCGTTCACACGAAAGGCCTTCCAATTTTTTCAGATTTTATTAAATTCTTGGTCAAAAGTCATATCACACCTTGTAGTGGTTGGGTAGTTACTTTAATCGGAAAGTGATAAAACTACCTCAACATATTCTTCTGACAGCTCCAGTGCATACAGGGTTTGCATTATATTTATGTTTAGGATATGCATACGCATTATATACTTTTTACTGGTTGGTTTGAAAAATTTGTTACATTTTGAAGTCAATAGAAACTTTAAGAATTATAAAGCCGAATTCATTTAAGGCGAGGCGACGTTGTACGAAGTGTAGATTTGCCTTTCAATTGCCCTAATATTATGCCTGTTCGTGCCTGTATGTCAGTTTGTAGTACTTTGGTGGAAGAAAGTATGAAGGCTGTAATAGCATTCTGTAACTATTTAGCAGCTCAATAAGAAGGTATCAAGACAACATCAAATCGCCTGCACAACGGAGCGCTGGCTGGCACCGTTTACGTCTTAATTTAAAATTTAAACAGAATTTTTGACTAATTCCGATATTACGATATTGGACTACTCGCAGTATCGGAATTATAATATTTCACTTAACGTTCCGAGATTCCGAGATTCCGGGATTTTGATAGTCCGAGATTCCGATGTTCATGCCCTAGTGTCGATGCTGGTACGTGCCTGCAATTTATAGACCTTTTAAATATGTCCATTTAATTTTATTTTATTAAATTTCACTTGATTATAATTAATGATTATTTTGTCTTTGTTATTTTCACCGTTATTTGATGATTTTATGTTTTATGGGGTTTCGTGTAAAATAAAAGTTTTTATATAATACTTTGTGTTGTTTTATATTTCAATTTTATTTTTTATAATGTAGTCTATACAACATGTGTGGAACTCCTGTACCATCTTATATAGTTTAACGAAAAAAAAAATGTACGTATCCATATTTGCTTATCTTAGAAACGGCTTTTACGATTTGGATGAAATTTTGTATTTAGATTGGACTTTCCTTTTTAGGTTGACCAACGTAGCTGTATTTTTTGTAAATCACGATTTAAAAAAAAAACCAGCAATGCTCGGTCGCCCAGGTAACGTACGTGTATACTGTCTATACGTGTGTGGAATTAATATTTTTCTACTTGTAGACTTTAATTTTCTATATCTGCCATTTAATGATTAAAATTTATAAAGGTTGTCTGTTTATTGCCACATGCTAATTATAAGGATATTATATTAGTAATAAAAAGGTCAAATATCTAGGAGTCAATCTGGACTCCCGTCTTAACTTTAGAGCGAACATTCAAAGAGTAAGAGACTGAGCGGCCTTCGTACTCGGTCGTCTTAAGCTGATGTTAAACAAGAAAGAAAGCAATATGTTTCTTAGAAATAAGGTGACGCTTTACAAAACTTGTATACGGCCTACACTCATATATACAAGTGTTGTGTTTGGTCACACAAAAAAAAAAACTTTCGAGTCTTACAAAAACGCTTTATGCAAGGCACAGTCGGCGTCCCATACTACATGCGAATTATCGATCTCCATAGCGATTTCAAGCTACCAACCATAAAAGCGTTCATTAAAGACGCGTCAAAACACTACTTTGAGAAGGCAGCCCTCCACCCCAATCCTCTTGTTGGGCACGCTTGCTATTACGCCCCCAATAGGGGGGCTTTAGGACCCTTAAGATGCCCTAGGCACGTAATAATCGACTTAGACAATGATATCATCACTACGCTCACAGCTCAAGCGCCTTTCGAGCCCGCGCCTGCGAACACAGCTTTAGACAGATCACTCAAGCACGACGTTCCAGGTATAGTAGATTCACTAACCTGGGCGCTTTCACTAGTTAGATTTAATAGTTATAAAAGGAGACGGCTGAATAGTTTCTTGCTGTTTCTTCTCTTCAGAACGCCTTTGCTTTTCCGAAACAGAGGTAAATTTAGATAGATTTAATTTTAAGCGGTTATCCAAGCCGAGGTTCGTGTCCGGGACACCTTTGTGCACCCACCCCAACTTTTCGCAGGAGAGTGCAAGCAACACCGCAGCAAATGTTAGTCTGCGTGTAGTTGTCATAGCTATCTGCAGCCAACAACAGTAGCCAGAAGTAAGAAAAAAAAAAGTGACGAGGCCTGAAAAGTTTTATGCAATCATTCAAGCGACAGCTGTGGTGATTCCGGCCAGGAATTCAATTTAATAAATGTACAAAAGGCAAAGTACGTATAGGGCGCACAAAAGGTGTGTTTACATGTATAAGGTATTCTAGACCAAACAGCAGCCAAGCTCACACTTGGCCGGTTTTTTATATTTGTTTTTTGTCAATGTTTTGTATTTTTTTACTTCCACAAAATATCAAAAACTTTTAAATATGAACATGGTTGACAAGACATAACGAATCTCTGTTTATCGAAATATTTAAACATAAGATAATATAAGCACGTTATAAAGTTGTATTTAACAGCACAGACAGATATAATGGCGGAAGACTAATAGCTTCATTAGTTATCGCAGAGAGCCGCTTGGCGCTGGCTTCTCATCGAGTTACTGGCGAGCTCCTACAGTCGTGTTACAAACTGTGTCCCAACTTCACTAGAAAGTACTGTTAACTGAATGTGTCGTATTACATGTCACTGTGTGATCATGGTCCCGGATAACCCATGACGAATGTGTCCGTCTCGGGGCTTCGGTGGCAACCACTAAACTTACACTGAAAATAAAGTTTATATTGATAGGAAGTGTTTTTCGGCATTAAGGGATTAAGAGGAGCCACACGTTTTGCGTATCGGTTCACCTTAATTTGAAAACGCTATTTTTCAAACGCTTAATTCTCAGTTTTATGGATGCGTAGCAAAAAAATAGAAGTTGTATTCGACAAGCGCACAGCACATACAATAAAATCTTGAAAGGACTGATGGTGAAATTGTAAAATGATTTTTTAGTATAATTAGGAATATGAAGAGTGAGAAAGCAAGCTATTTATTTTCATTAATAATTTAGTTTTTATTCTATTTCTTTCAAAAATAGATACAAAATGTGAGAGTAGATTTTTGTTTCTTTCACTGAAAATATTTAAAAAATGACAGCTGTTCTGCAAAAAAATTATATTATCATATAGACCTTGGAGCAAAAAAAGATAAATAAATTTAATAAAACAAACTATCATGCTACCTTGAGAAACAATATAAAAGCAAAAAAATAAATTTAATAAAACAAACTATCATGCTACCTTGAGAAACAATATAAAAGCAAAAAAATAAATTTAAATCAAACAAACTATCATGCTACCTTGAGAAACAATATAAAAGCAAAAAAATAAATTTAAATCAAACAAACTATCATGCTACCTTGAGAAACAATATAAAAGCAAAAAAATAAATTTAAATCAAACAAACTATCATGCTACCTTGAGAAACAATATAAAAGCAAAAAAATAAATTTAAATCAAACAAACTATCATGCTACCTTGAGAAACAATATAAAAGCAAAAAAATAAATTTAAATCAAACAAACTATCATGCTACCTTGAGAAACAATATAAAAGCAAAAAAATAAATTTAAATCAAACAAACTATCATGCTACCTTGAGAAACAATATAAAAGCAAAAAAATAAATTTAAATCAAACAAACTATCATGCTACCTTGAGAAACAATATAAAAGCAAAAAAATAAATTTAAATCAAACAAACTATCATGCTACCTTGAGAAACAATATAAAAGCAAAAAAATAAATTTAAATCAAACAAACTATCATGCTACCTTGAGAAACAATATAAAAGCAAAAAAATAAATTTAAATCAAACAAACTATCATGCTACCTTGAGAAACAATATAAAAGCAAAAAAATAAATTTAAATCAAACAAACTATCATGCTACCTTGAGAAACAATATAAAAGCAAAAAAATAAATTTAAATCAAACAAACTATCATGCTACCTTGAGAAACAATATAAAAGCAAAAAAATAAATAAGAAGCTTCACAAAATTTAAGTACCTATGCGGCGGGGGCGGCGGGGGCGGCGCGGGCTTTACTTAAGTCCGCGCTGTGCTCTTGTCGAATACAACTTGTATTTTCGAAGTCCTTTTACTTTAACTTTTTTATTTTGGATCAGGTGTGTGAGGTTCATTTTATGAATGATTTACGTCTCAAATATTTCACCTACTGGTTTGTATTCAGTAAGAAACCCGTGAATTTGAGCAACATCACTATGTTAAAAGCAACAACGCGTAAAACAACCAATAACCGTACATCATGTCCCGCGACTCCCGCCACCTCGCTTCACAAACATAAATCTATTTGCCTATTTACACACAAACCATACATTACAAAAAATGTCCGCCCCCACTTGTTGGGAGAGGGATCACAGAAAAACAATACGGTAAATAATGAAACATATTAAATAAGAAAAATATATACAGGTAAGGTAATAAAAAAGATCTAAAACATTTTATATGTGGTACTTAAACAGGTAACACATTAAACATTTTCTATGATCCTGTAACTACTGCTGACCAAATAATGTTGAAAAAATTTAATATGCACAAGTGGAACTCTTGTTATAAGCACGAGTAGAACTTTTATTACATGCACAAGTGGAACTCTTGTAATATGCACAAGTAGACCTCTTGCTGCTGATCTGATGATGATAATGAATAAAAGTAGACGAATCATCATATTTTGGTCTTCATAAAAATAAAGTGGACTGGAGACATATGTAATACCAAAATACAGAGGAGCTTAGACAAATGTGCTAACAGGCGGTTACCTATCCAATAGGCGGTCACCTATCCAAAGATTGACCACGTCCAATGTTGCCCAACTTATCTTTTTCGATCAAAGAATTTCATTGGGCCACAAGCTCCTCAATTTGGCGAAATAAACTCGTAAGCTTAGAGATTTCATCGACACAAGGAAAGTAACAAACATCCAGGGTTATATCACTAATCATATTACCTTGACAAAGGGGTGCTCTGGCGCGTGCGACAAAATAAACGTCACAGCGGGGCCCCTCGCTGCTCACGGGTGATGCCTGTTTATTGCGCTACGTCACAGCGCCGCGCCGCGTGGTCAATGTCGCGAGAGTAATGATTAGAGCGCATTCGGGCGTCATCTCATTTTCTATGTTTCTTTAATGTTGGGGTGTGACAGTGGAATAATGTGACAGAGGAATAATGTCAATAGTAGAATATTATTGCCATGAACTGTTTCAAATGGTTCAACAACTCCGCTGTTCTCAACATTTTACAGCCACCATTTTTAGCAGATTGTATTTTTGCTCTGATAGCCCGCTTGTAGCAGATGCGCTATCGAATCTTATACAAACAAGACAAAATGTTTTAAAAGTTGCTTATGACTACTTTTATGTTTCGCAAATATTTGGAATATGAAAAAAGTAGCGTCTCTAGTCCAAAAGTAAGTATACAAAAAAAAAGATTTTGTGCAATATTTGCGACTGTGCTGATTTTCAGAATAAATATTTTTCATTGAATATAATGAAGGGGAAAAAAAATAACTTTTTTAATATCCAAAAAATTTAAAGCTTAAAAATAATCAAATCATAAGATGGAAAGCAAGAACCATTCATAGACATAGAAACTTAAGTTTTGTAAAATAGAAATTTAAGTTTTGTAAAATTAAATAAGTATTTTGGAGTAACAGAACAGAACAGCAGCGCGATTTATCAAAATTACACGTGGATGGGGCAGCTGGTGGGTGCTACACGCAGAAGTCATAGTTGATTTAATTAATAGCGCTCCGGATATGAGACGATCCCGCAAATGACAATGAGTTATGTGCTCGTTTGAGTTCCGAATTACTTTACACATATACCACGACTACCTACTGACGGACACCAGCATAGTGTTTAGAATACTATCATTCAATATCCAACAGAGCTTCAAGAGTATTATTAGAAAAGTGATTTAATTTTTGCCTATAGGTATTTATTTGTAGTGTGCCGTCGATATCTATTTTATCTGCGATGATATAGGAAATGTAGATATTATGAAAAACTAAATTTGTCATTGAAAAAACTTTAAACAGCTTCACTGCCCTCTTAAGTCCACAACATATACCTATCCCTTGCCTGTCGCAGCCTTCACTTAAACGATCGGCTGTGTACGCATGAGCACACAACCATCTCGAAGTATCGAACACTTGTCCACTTTACCAAGTAATGCTCAGTTCGATTGTCTGTTGACAGCCTGAAGCTATATCGAATCAAGTTCAAATTGCTTCGTTATACTTTTTATACCTCACACTGTTTGCTCCAGTTTGTTATACACCAGAAACACTTCAATGTTCAAGTAACATAACTGTCTTTTTTTTAATATAAGAATATTAAAAAAAAAGGTTGGATTAACAGTTTTGTTCATTTTTAAATATAGCGATTATGAAAAAAATATCTTACGAATATATAAAACTTTTTTATTAATTTTATAGAACAACATTATTGTGCAAGCCGTAGCGAACAAAATTTGTTTAAAACTAAAACTACCAAATTCAGTAAATGTCGCAATCTTACTTGTACGCTGGTCGTTGAGTTTAAAATAATGTCTGTAGTAGCTTAGAGTGTCCGCTTCCACGATTCGGCCGTGTAGTGTAGTGTAGTGGTGTAGTGGTCCACTAAGTTCCGCTCGGGCACTTCTGTTTTATTGTACTGTGTTCTTAAATTTAATTCAATAGTCGAATGCAACCATTTACTTTTCACATAAGATTTACCATAGACTACCCTTGCAAAAATAGAATGTTTAATTTTTTTATAATTTATTGTCATTTTGCGAATGACAATTGAGGTTTCTTCTGTGAAGTTTTAACCCGCCGTTGATGACGTCAATTTGACTAACATTATTGGTGACGCCGGTCCTATGGACCGGGGTTTTCAGACGAAAATTATCCCAATTATTTTACTTACAACCGGTTTAGTTTTAAAAATGTTTGTTTTTTAAAACTAAAGCAAAGGTATTAAATCAGAGCTCGATTATTTTACTTTTTATAAACAGAAAACAATTTCTCTTAGAACACCAAAAATCACCATGTTTTGACACATAAGTTTCTTAAAATTTAAAATCATACAATAATTATATATTTTTATAACTAAATCAGCCTGTGTCATTCTTTTGACACAAGAAACTTTTATAAAGTTAACAAAAACAGCATATATCCTTCTAGCAACAATGTTTTCTTAAAAAGTATTACATATTCTTCAGGAAAACAGACTCTGTAAAAAGAAGAAAATGACTTATGTCTCATGTACCAACCCACCTATCAACAAATAGTTGGTATTTTTAGTCCATATAAATAATGACGTGTTTTGCCTTTTTAAAAAAATGGCACAAAGTTTGTATAGAAGTTTTGTTATTTCTGTAATTAAAACCATAAAAATTAAATTCAGCTACTTGGTTGTAAATAAAAAAATGAGATTTATGAAAAATTCTATTCCCTGAAGACGTCAAACATAGGTTTGAGATTCTGTATAGTCCGTAAGCTAAATTCTGTAAAACTAATGACTTTTCATTTCAATTTCACCCTTTCTTGTTTAAAAAAAAAATAAAGGTAACTTTAATCTAAAAACAAATTGTAAAATTTGTCTTATACACTAGTCTAATTGTGCGAATGCAAAGTTGCAAGCACGTTTTGTGCAAGAGTTCCAGAGAAATTAACACAAATAGGTACTATCATAAAGACCACAGTTGGTCCACCCTTACACATGTATCTATTAGTGCGCGGTGCATTAGGAGCCATATTATTTAAGATACACCAGACTGACACTGAAGGTAACTTAGTACAGGATACTTAACGCTGAGTACCGATTAATATTATACTATTTAACCAAATGAAAATTAGCGCCTTAGTCCCATAAAGCTTATTGATCCCATTTAAAGAACCGGCACGCATAATACAAAATCTTTTTCAAAATAATCGTTTCTTTCATACCTTATACCTTATAATATAATATATAATATAAGCCCGGTTTTATACTGCATACCTGATGTAACATGGGTCTTGTTTTACAACATTAAATTTCTTTCCTTGCTGTCCGAAACCCTATTAGGGTAACGGGCTCTCTGTGATAATCGATGCAGCAATCCATCATCCACGTACCTGAATGTGTAGTTACCCACAGTGGCAGAAAAACAATTGTCTATATTAACTTTTGACACAGATTATTTTAAAATCTTTATGTATACCATCAGTTTACAAAACACTTGTCTACAGTAAAACTTATATATATTCTACTTCTGATAAAAACATTCTTTTATATTATGTAGTTCTTCTGCACAATCCTGACTTATTATAGTTCTTTTGCCCAATTCTGACTTCTTACACTTCGTTAGAAATTTTTAATGGCAATATATTAAGCTTGTAATTTACGACGTATGGGACATATGTAAAGACTCCTTAGACAGACAAACTGCATCAGAACAAAAGTTGCGACGAGTTACGCAGAGGCGTATCGTCTCTCACGTAGGACTAAAGTTTTCGGTAAATATAGGCTTTCCCCCACAGTGGCTGTGTATGTATCTAGCCACTGCTGACCCCCTTCTACGAATAAATACCGTGGAATTGTACATAAATACATATTTTACAGCATGTATTATTTTTAGAACTTAATGTAGAAAGGATACAAGATGTAACGAGTCTCTCTTAGCAGAATGGGATTTTTCTCTTTTTTGATCATTTTATTTTTTTAAAATATAGTTTAAATATCCATTTTTTATGTAAACATATTATGCAGTCACATACTATATAAAAGAAAAAATCTCGAATCAAATGTTACATCATGTCTGTTCTGTTCTGTCACTTACAATCCTGCTGATCTTTCCACCGATTTTAATTAATTTTACTGTTTGTCTGTCTGTCAGTTATACCGTCACACTTATACCGTCACACTTATACCGTCACACTTATACCGTCACACTTATACCGTCACACTTATACCGTCACACTTATTTGTAATCAGATTATAGAAATAAGAGATAAAAATTGACAAATCAATCGAGTGTTGTAGCAGTCTGGCACAGGCATCTCCTTAGAGAAGGAGGCTCAGGCCTTAGTCTATTCCAATTGGCGATGACATTTCGTTAAAAGTCTCCCCCTCTTCCAACTTCTAAAATTTGTTTATAAAAATCTTGAAAAATATTGCAATCATAAAGCGTTGCAATAATAATAATTTATTGTTTTTTATAATTATTATTTAAAACCACACAACCCTTAGTTAAATGCTCTTCGAAACGCACCTTATACTTATTTCACATTTGGATAATGAATACTAAAACTTCCCCCTCCCAAAAGTTCCCATCAAAAATAAAAAAGGGCAATTCACATAAATTGCGTCGTGCACTGTCTCTACTCACAATTCACAATTTATGGACGATCATCAACTACCTTAATATTCAATTAGCTCTCACGAGTGAAATAAAATTACGAAAGCTGTCCGCGGGACGAATAAGAGGTCGTATCAAAATTTATTGAGGCTTTAATGGGAGCTGTAACTTTTTGTGGCCAACATGGCGCCTTATAGTCCGCACAATATATTTATTATACATATTTTTTAATTGTTATAGTTATTACAAAGGTATAAAATATTATTTATTTATGTGTGTTATCCGTGATAAATTTTTGAAGTCCTAAATATTAACAAAACGTGGCCAATACACATCATAACATACCAGCAGAAATAAATACTCACCATAATCTAAGTACGCGTATATACCTGAGGCTTACGCGGTAATTCAAAAAATATTTAACGAGATTGTTGTTACGAATAAGTAAGGCAAAGATGCTAGTCATTAATATCGTCCCGGATGAGTAATGGCCGATTATACACACGTTTTGCCTGAAAACGTCTGCGTAATGCGGTTGTTACCTCAACTGAAAGGACTCCGGGAGTAATTCACTTTTCTCTTCTCTTTATTATTTTTCTTACTTACGTTGTCAATTGTTAATGGAAATAAAAGTTACAACTTTTCTATTTTTATATTTTGTAAAATATTATTTGTATGATTTTGTGGTATATTTTATTTACTTTTAATTATTTAAATTTTATTAAAGTTTGATCACTTACTAGGTATTGTTTTTATTTAACTATGACAGTGTATATAAAAGGTAAACTGCCGATTGTCATAAAAATATTTTATTACTTTTAGAAACAACAACTCATTTGATATAGAGACTTGAGAAAGCTAGCTACATGAGCTGATCCTGCTATTTAAGATATGAAGACATCTTAAATAATTATATCCGCAATTTATGGCGTTCTAGTAAAAAGAGATTTTGTGTTTGACAATGTAAAATGAATCTAAACTTTCTACTATTACTTACATTGGTAAAACTTTAGGATTTATGAAGTTTAGTTTTCTGATGTGTATATACTTCACGCAGTTGATCATCACGCGTGACTGATGGACCGTCTGTCACCGCGTCACATTAATGATTCTTGTCATTCTCGTCAGGTCTCAACTACGTGACTTCACACTTCATGTACCCACACTCTTATAAAACTGTGAAAAAGCTATGTCACTTATTAAACTATTCAAAAATCAAAATCGTTAAAAAATCACCCCAGGCATTTCGGGACATTCTGATATGAAACATATTTTTGTGTTTTTGTCTGTCTGTGCATCTGTTCGAGTATCTATCACTAAATATATTTAAAACTGCTGAACAGATAGGTATGATAGTGACTAAGTGTACAGTATGGGAACCTATCTTTATAACATTATTACTATTTACCCTTGTCGATGGTGTAATTTTGGGTTCCAGTTTGGTCATTTCCAATCAGTCCTAATCTTAATTCTATTTAGTCAGACCAATCTCATAGAACTAAAAAACAAATATTCAGGTTAGTTCATATGTAAAAACTTTACTTAGAACTTGTGTAAAGACAAAACATGTAAATGTTTCCACTAGTCAAGTTTTCTGAAGAAGTCAAAAAATCCTCATCTAACAAAACAAAACCATGACTAAATGTTTATCAAACCTAAATAAGTTGCTGTAAAAGAAGGGTACTGAATCTTTAGTTTCATAGTTTATTCTGTTTTATAAGTGATATGGTAGTAATGTTTGCTATTTTTTTCGTTTTTGTGCAACGCCCCATTTGAGGTTATTTTAAATTGTTTTCTTTTGTGTTTAAACCGCTTTTTTTAATGATTATGAGATCATATCTGCTCTTGAATTCAGTGATGAAGACAGTGGAGATGAGGATTCAGGGAACATTGGCAACCTTTCTCGACGGCAATTTAGTGGCTGAAGCTGAAGTCCGGTACCTAGTATCGTCGACTAAAGAAGTCTTGGAGACAGTTGAAGGAATTCCGTATATAAATCAGGCGGAACATAAGGTGCAACTATTCGCATCCCCACATGCATGATACTTATTCATTACCTTGGGGTTGCCTCATGCATGACTCATAACCGGTTCGAAGATTTTTTCGTTATTTTTATGCATATGATAACAACCAACTTGTTTCTAATGATAAGTTTGCAAAGGTAAGACCTTTATCGGATCTAATGAACAAAGGGGAATGAAGTATTTTCCTGGAGACAAACATATGTCAATTGATGTGTCAGTAGTTCCGTATTTTAGTACATGGAACAAAAAAGATACACACGGCATATCAATCAGTTTTGGTTGTAAGATCTGATAACTATGTACTGGATTGGGTTACCTTATTTATGGAGAGTATGGCTCTAGGGGCTAAAACTGGCAACACAAACCCCAATTATGGCGTAGGCAGTTCCGTTATGATACATTTATTTCGAAGCTATCAGAAGGTGAAAGTTAAAGCTTCTATGCAGATAACTTCTTTGCGATTACTTAACGAAGTACGGACCCTTATTGTCAGTGCGCGCCACTGGAACCTAACGAGCCAATAGAATAAAAGACAAAACGCTGAAAAGATGCAAACGCTGAAGAGATGAAAAAGAGAGACAGATGATGATGATTATCTATCTATCTATCTAACCGTTTATGCCCGTGGTACACCCGCGTCGTTCACCTAAGTGTACCACAGGTAAAAAAAATACCCGTAGATCACCTGGTGTAGCACGGGCAATGAAGAAAAGAATTTACCCGTGGTCCACCTGCGTAGTTCACCTGGACCTGAATGGCAACAGAAATTTTTTTCCCATAGTGGATTGTGAAATTCCTCCGACGGGACTCCCCAATACAATTATCTAGGATTTTATTTTAAATAACAGCAGTTAAACTAAAAAGGGTTATATCTCCGAAACTACTGATCGTGGACTACATGTTTCTTACGAGAAATAATCTTGTTAAGATCTTTATTTCGGATGATAGCTGTCAAACTAAAAAGGGCTATACCTCCGAAACAAGTGATCGGAGGTTAGGTGTATAATATATTAGGTGTATATTATATTATGTGTATATAGTATTAGGTGTACACGTATATTTCTTGGTGTGTATCACTACTAAGTCTGTATTATCAATCTGAAAAGTGCTATATCCCCGAAACTACTAATTGTAGACTAGGTGTTTCTTTGAGGAAATGATACATCTTATTAAGAACTTCATATCGGATGACAGCTGTCAAACTAAAAAGGGGTAAATCTCTGAAACTACTTATCGTAGATTAGGTGTTTCTTTGAAGAAATGATAGATCTCATTAAGATCTTCATTCTGGATGACAAGTGTTAAACTAGATATTATTTTCAACAAGTATTAATAATAATATAACGAAGTAAGTTTAATGAATTTATTTTAATTATTTGCCTGGTATTCAATTATCACGGTGAAATTCGTTTCGTAAATACAATTAGGAAATGCAATTTCAGAAGGTTCTCAATGACTGATGATTTTGCAGTGACAATATAAATCCATACTAATATTATAAATGTTAAAGTATGTTTGTTTGTTTTTCGTACTATAACTCGCCAACGGAACACCGAATTGTCAAGATTTTTGCACAGCATTAGCTCATAAGTTTTTAATTACAGTTACAGCTGTCATCCGAAATGAAGATAATATATAAGATCTATAATTTCTCCAAAGATATACCTAGTCTCCGATCACTAGTTTCGGAGGTATAGTCATTTTTAGTTTGACAGATGTTATCCTAAATGAAGATCTAGATGAGATCTATCATTTCTCTAAAAAAGCACCAAGTTTACGATCACTAGTTTCCGAGATATAGTCCTTTTTGTTTGACAGCTGTCATTTTTAATTAGCTCCTGGATAAGATGTATTGGTGAGTCCCGTTGCAGGAATTTCACAATTTACTTTGGGAAAAAATGTACTGTTGCCATTCTATATACTGAACTACGCAGGTGGACCACGGGTAAATTCTTTTCGTTTATTGCCCGTGGTTCACCAGGTGATCCAGGAGAATTTTTTTCACCCGTAGTACACCTAGGTGTACCACGGACAATAAAGGACGTACTACAAGTACATGGGAGGCGTGGATAAACTTGACCAAAATGTTGGAAAGTATAGAATTGTCGTAAGGTTAAAGATACGGTGTAGCCAAATGATAATGTTTACACTTTACTTTTCAGTTATTTCGATATTTACCTGCAGGACAGGCTGAGAATTCAATAATAGTCTTTCAATAATCATGAGTTTTTATCTTATACTCGGAAAAGCGTCATCTTCTCTTCCAAAACGAATCGAATCCAAGTTACAAAAGTTGCAATGCAGCAAATGTAGGTTTGGATTACATAAACATTTTTGTTAAAATTTTCTTAAATAATAGTTATCATTTTAAAAATTATTTTCTAAATAAAATAATTTATAAGCAAGAGTCTTACTCATTACTTATCCACAGAAAACTTGTAGACAATTTATCCCAACGCCCCATTTAAGTTGTGGTCCTAAAAATCAGTGTACATACGGAAACAAAAATAAAAAAATATAGTTAGGAGACACTTCTTACGTGTTAGTAAAAAAATCTAAAGATTTTGTGATTTTAATACCCTGGGATAATATGGGTCAAATTCTTAAGCTAGAAAAGCTAATTAGTGATATTTTTTCATGTATTATATTCATTACATGCGTACATGGGTGGTTTTTATTAACACAAGCACCCTAAGGTTTCTTAAAGACACAACCTTAGAGGATGTAATGTAACAATGTCATCCGTAGTAATGGAAAGGATGAAAGATTTAAGACGATTTAGGTGTTTGTTTGTTGTTAGGTTGTTACTTACTACTACACTTTATTAATTTTATTTTCGAAGATGTACAACATTTTTTAATGTTCCGTCACAATGATTTATAGGTTAAAGTGAGTGCGATAACCTCAGAAATATGATAACGTACACACACACGCCCCGAGAGTCCGAGCGGAAGCGGAAGTGTGCTTGCGGCGGGACAACACCTCCACTGCGACTTAATATCCGGTTTCATAGCTTTTGGTGTTTCCTTCAGGCGACGATGACCTCGCTTGGTCTTTTACGTAACTGTTTGTAAAATCGGACGAAGAAATATTTATACACGTCAATGTTAAAACATACATTGGAGTGTTCTATTTAATACCAAACATTTATAATCGATAATAATGGTATATTTTTCTACAAAGAGCAAAAGTATAAAAATTGGTAAAGTGCGAGTTAGACTCGGGCATTAATAGTTCCGTACCACCATTTATGCCTGTCTTCATTATTGCTATTGTGAAATTTTGGAATACAGAATGTTATTTATACATAGACCATTTACGCAATGGGTACAGATACCTATTTGTAATTATTTGTCGTTTTATTTGGGGGTTTACGCTACATTCACTGCTAACTTGAAGCTTGTAGGTATGTTTTAAAATAGAAAAACAATGTAAAAACAGGGGTTTTGTTTGTATTACTCCTAATTTTTATTTTTTTTTCTTTTTATTATCCATCGTTCATACACATATTCTGTGACAAATTCAGCATGCAGGTGAAAAAAATACGTATTGTGGTAAGAGTTAACACCCGTTTAGTTATTCCAATAACCTTTATTTAAGGTTTAGAAAATATAAGTAAATTATTATATGGTTAAATTATTATATATATATATGGTTTCTATATTAAATTATCAAGAATATATATATATATATATATATAACTGCAAGTTTGTTTTGGCATATATATATATATATATATATATGCCAAAACAAACTTGCAGTTTGTCTGATGTAAAGCAGTCACCGCCTATGGACACTTGCAACACCAAGGGCATTACTTGCATAACCTTTAAAAATTTAGTCACTTAAACTCTTTTTGGAAGAACCCTACATGGTAGTCCCTACACAAAACCTTGGCAGAGAAACTATTCCACGACTTAGGCATTCGCGGGAGGAAGTTCCTCTCAAACAGCACTGTACGTGATCATTTAGGTTCCAAAATATATGGATGAATTATACAAGCGGTTGAACGCACACAGGGAGAAAAACTGTCTTTTAGACTTAAAGGTTTGATACGACTTATGAATTGGGATCGCCAACGATTCCCCAGCTCTTCGTTGAATCGAGTCAAAAGGTCCAAGCTGTTTATCGAGTGCGCCTGCCCAGAGATTGGCAAAAGTACTAATATGGGGCTAGCCCCTGCGACTTATAAAGCAACAATTTATGCCCCGAGGTAAAGTGTATTGCTTTACTCTGTTGAGTACTCCAAGTGAAGGACGACAGCTTATCCTTGTTTTTCAAAAGATTTCGGAATTGAACGTCGCTGAAGATGATAACACTAAGTACATCAATGCTCTTGGAGATGGTTTTAGGCTTGTTCTATAATTGTTGGACCTCTGATAATGGGGTTTGAGTATCGGTGAACGCTCAGTTCTGATCAGTTTACCCGTCCCCAGTCGTAGACCTTGGACAAAGTGGTCTTCGATCTCCGGGTTTTCCTCCATATATGAACGAGGGGTGTTTGCATAGCCCGTTCGCGTCCCCGGTACTGTCAACTGCATAGCAATGTATATTGCCAATTTTATCCATGTTTTATTCATTATTATCCATGCTATAAAATATATATGACAGAGCGTCTGCTAGACAACAAACACAAACCCTCAGGGAGTCCGAAAGATGGCAACTTCGACCGTAGACCTAGGTGCCTGAAATGTGCCATCCCCTGATCCTCAATTGTCAGTGCTCATCACTAGAAGATGTGTTTAAGGCACTTTCTTATTCTGCAATTTGTTGTAAATAAAGTTTATTTAGCGATGATACGCTAGACGGGCTTTTTTTACCTATGTTAGGGTAATATTTTGACAACTTATTTTGCACACTTTAGCATCCTTAAGGATCGTTGTCACCAAGTGACTGCGAGAAAAGAGTACCTACTTACGATCGGAGTTAAGCATACTTTTGCGGTTCCATTATTGGCGCATGGGCGCACGGCCCATTTACTTAGAAAGATTGCTCATGTTCTTAAGACTTGTTTAAACACGAACAGACGAAGGATGAAAATTATCAAAGATTATTTTAATTCATGGAAAACCCACAATGGCAATATTGCCATTGAAATTAAATAACAAATTAAAATGACTAACAATTATTTTTGGTACCTACTTTTTCAGCGAGTATAACATTTTTGTACATTAAAAATGATAAAAATATAGTAAAGCTTTGTACATACGTAGAAATGTGTTTAAGTCCAACACTAAAAGGGTTCAGACCCTATTTGTCGACGTCGTGTAACATAAAACGAATCCTTTAAAATTAAATAGAAGCACTTTGTCAAGGTGTTGGGTCCCGGTGACCCTCGTGTCGTGCGGCTGATAGTTTGGTCACACAAAGTGCGCGGCACAGAGCGCCCGCATGGTAACGTCACTAAGAGTAGTCTTATCCATTTTACGTGGCGGAAACTTTTTAATCCTGTTTGTTATTAGGATGAATATTGTGGAGTTGGAAATAAAGCTTTCGGACAGAGAGCTATAGTAATAAAAATCTACCCTAATATCCACCATCCGTTAAGGCTGTGCCGTATTTTGAATGTGCAGTTTTCTGCTCGTGTTTAAAATAGTTTTCACTGTCCTATTGCAAGTTTTAGACTGAAAAAAAATAACATGACTTTCTACATTCTTTAACTAGCAAATTACTGTATTTGATTCAAGATATCTGGTAAAACATTGCTTTAAAAAAATAACGGCCGAATCTCTCATTTTTCTATTTTTAATTCATAACTCCTTAGCAACTAGTAGCAGGAACACAATTTATTTTAAGTAATGTTAAGTAACTTAATAGCTAGAAAATTACTGTAATACAATTTTTATATCTTATGTGATATAACTGTAATTAATTATTTTCCACTTTTTACGCTAAGCTGTAAACCCATCTATAATATATTTTTGCCACTGAAAAATGAGCTCTATTCGAAATTAACATTGTCGATTTCAGCCCAACGCCCATAAAGCAAATGTATATGCGCGTTGACATTCATATCTTAAAGCTACCATCAAAAAATTCCCGAGTGTTAATTTAAATTAAAAAAATCAACAACAACAAGAATCGACTTCAAAAACATGAATTGAAAAGTTTAAAATAATCATTTCAAAGAATCTTAACAAAATTACAGATTTGTTGAAATGATTATTTTTACCTTTTAAGTGAATCTTTATGAAGTCGATTCTTGTTCTTGTTATAATTTTATTTTTATTAAGTTTTTATTTTTTAATTTTAAGTGACCGTGAATTTGAAGAGTAATGAAGTGATTGGCTTATTTTTTGGTACACTAAAAAAAATAGTTGACGATCCTAAATTCACAAGCCGTATCGAACCCCTAAATCTAAGAAGTGAATTTGCCTCCCTGTGTGTGTTATACCGCTTGTATACTGGGATGTGTTCTGAGGAATTGTTCGAAATGATGTCCTTGGCTACTTTCTACCACCGCACCACTCGCCATCGGCAGATAATTTATCTTCACACCTTGAAACCTAAATGATCACGTACAGTGTGGTTTTTTAAGAAACTTCCTACCGCGAACGCTTAGGTTGTGGAATGAGTTCCCTGTCGAGGTTTTCTCTGCGGACCGCAAGCTTGCTAGCTACCTTAGTGGTACAAAAAAATACTCAAATCGTTTGAAGTGTGCCTATAAAAATTTCAGTAGTTCCCTTGATTTCTCCAGGATCCCATCGATATATCATGACCATGGGACCATGGGTATCTATTTGTTGTATACCAAAACCTTCTCCAGAAAGTAACAAATACTTTTCTGAAAACTCTATAAAAATCGGTTCAGCCGAACGCAAAATAATAGCGGACAAATAAACATACATACAAACATACGGGTAAAACTGAAAACCTCCTTTTTTTGAAGTTGATTAAAAAATAACATCTTGGCATTTTTAATTTCATTAGCTCCTGGTAAACTATACTATTGAGTTATTTTTTTGTAATTTTTCAAATAAAATATTGAAGAAAAGGTGGTTGTTCGGTCTGATGTCAGTTTGTGATCTCAATATAGATTTTTGTAAACAAGCAGGGTTTACAAAATCATTCGGTAAAATACACACTACTGCTTAGGGAGATAGAATTATTTTTGTATATTTTTCTGAATATAAATGAAATTGCTAATGCGAAATATGGCTTTCTTGTGGAATATAGGTACATAAAACGACACTAACCTAAAATAGTTACAATTTTTTGGATAAAAATCTTCATAATTAATAACAAATGACTTCAACAAATAATTATAACGACATCTTGTACGAACAGGCAGACAAGGATCTTTTAAGGGTTCTGATATTACCTTTTACGGTACAAAACACCTAAAACGTGCATAGGCCCCCATTATTAAATAAAAAACTAAAACTAAGACGTAAGTATAAGACAATGTTACCAAAAGACTTGCCGTCGTAGCTAATTATTCTACAAATACTCGTAGTAGTGCAACAGAGCACTACAACTCTACATAATTTCTTGGTGACAACCTTAAGCCCAGTATAACCGGGAATCACCGTGTAATGCTGGCGTCTCTATTAGTCACTGTTAGCGAGGATCCAGGACAAGCCGCAGTAATTAAGACAAATCAGCGTTTAACTTAACAGGTTACAGCGTTGACGCGCTTAATGAAGCTATCGTACCCTAGTTGCAGCGTTTACAGTTAAATAATAACACTAAAATATCAGAATTAATATTTCAAATTTGATTTCGGTTTATGTGACAACGTTAAAAGTTACAAACGCCAAAAAATTTAAATTAATGTTTCTAATATTACCTTCATATTAATTGAACTAGTCGTAAACAAAAGTAACAATTGTCAAAAGACACAAGTTATAGTGATCTGCTGATAGAATGCACCCGCAACGGTTAAAGCGCTCATGCTTGGGTCAGCCCAATCCGAAATCAATGCTATGCCGGCAAGTTGTAAGAGCGCGCCCCGTGTCGGCCGGACGATCACTACCCACTATAAAGATAGGTAAGGTGCTTTAATATGTTTCTCATAATAATTTAACATATATCTTTATGGCAGGTATTATTATCTAATAGTGTACTCATTTTACAGGTTTGTAGTCTTAATAAACTCAGAATCAATCAAATCGGTAAACGTTGATTTTTGATATCGCACATATATAAGATTGCCACATAAACACATTTTACTACATTATAAAATATTTATGAATACATATTGTTGTTGTCATTGTGTCATCAAATAGTAGGGGTGGTTGTATCAGACATAATACTTTTTATTGCTATTATTCATTCTATATCTGTCTGTCAATTAAATAATAAGGAAAGATCTTACATTTTAACAATAAATATTATTACAAATTTATACAGTTTAATTCACTAAATAATGTGATAACATGGTGCCGACACAATTCAATCTTATACAAGACTATACAATACAATTAATAAAAACTATAAATTTGACAAAATACAAATGCAGTAATATAAAATTAATTTGTATTGTACAAATATTGTGACGATACCATAATTATGCCTTAACATTTTTCTAATACAATGTTTGTTTTTATTCGAGTTTTAGCGCAAAGATTTTCATTAGTAAACAATCCTCAATGGACGTTATACCAATAGCAAAATGCATCTTCAAATTACAATGGCGCGTTCAAATATTCAAGTTCAGTAATTTTATACATTAGGTGAGAAATTATGATTTATTTTATGAAAGGTTTAAAGTTAACAAAATATAAGTACAAATGACTAAAATGTAAAATATTGAGTTATGAACTTACGAATCATAGACATCAACACGGAATTAATTGTTAAATGTAGGTTGTTATCTAACTTCCGATTTATGATATCGGACCCTAGACAAAATAAAGTTGCGTAAAATTTTGAACCTGTGGCGCGAGAATGAATGGTTTGAAGCTAATTATGGTTGAGTGTTTGATTGGAACTAAATTTAATTGGAGAATGTTTTAAAAGCGTTGATTGGTGGTTTGTTTGAACGTATGTGATTGGTGGTACTTTCAAGACGAGCGCTGATTGGGAGTTTTATAATGTTGAATATAAACGCGAAAGTTTAAGTTACTTAGAACTTTTATAATATTGAAAACAACCGCGAAATTTACCTAAGTGAGTCGTTTAACAACCATTACGGTAGAATCGTACAATAAATATTCTAACAATAATAAAGGGTAGTTGACTTGGTTTTCACGTATTCTGTATAATGGTATGACGTGTTAGTTTATTTAAAATTACCCGGGGTTTGTTAGAACTTCACGAAAATTTAGAACATAATATTAATATTTTATTAGTTTAGGATAATTAGGCCGTTTTATCTATAATAGTACTCCAACCAACATGACTAGAATTATACTTAAAAGATATTCTTTTTACTTTGCTAAAATTAATTAGGGTCGGACATCCGCCCGGAATAAAAAAAATAGGATGGGGGGGGGGGGTTTGAAATGTGGAGTGAGAAGGTTGCTAGAGAGGAGTTAGTGGTGATAAAAGTGCGTGGCCCTATACATACAGAACATTCAATTGCCGTCGTTTAAATTGTCGAAGCGCTGCCCGACCAATAGTCCATAGTCTACGCTTGTGGGTCACTAGAAGCTAGGAACCACGTTAAACTACAGCTAGATCGTGCCACCATTACTGGTTAGTAAGAAGTGGGATCTAAGATTATACGAGCCATAATAATTGCATAGCCCACTAAAGAGCTAGGTCTGCCAAGAGATACAGTAATTACTATGTGTAATCCATGTCCATCCTTAGCGGCGTTAGTAGGGTTTTACTATTTTGGCTGGTTAGCTAGTGTAGGTGAGCCTTGATGTTCATCGTAAGGGTGCGCCCCTTAAAACTACTTTCAGGTCGCAAGTCCTGAACGCTTAGCTACCTGGTTCCCACACTACAAAACGAATGGATTTAGCATTCGTATGGATTTTACTTTTAATTGAGGAAGTAGCATCAATTAGGGTTCCTTTGTGTAGGGATGACGGAAAATCATATAACTCATTAGTACTTGTGTCTCTGTAGTTCTAATATTCGCGTATTTGCTTTATTTAGGTGGTTTTGTACTGACTTTAGAAATGGTTAAAAATTCAAAGTGGAAATTATTTATGGTTGTAGATTCAGCTATATTTATTTCTTGATTATTTTCCTGAACGCTTATTTGTATACTATTGTTTACTATATTACTCTAACGTTCCTCTAAAACAACTGGGTTACTACTTATTTGAGACGACGGTTTTCGGTTTCTACCACTTTTGACGATCACGCTTGGCCAAATAAGATAATTATCTACATCATTACATATTATTAGATTCTTTTGATCTCTCTCGTTGAGCGATTGCATAGAACATTTTATTATCTTCTTATATATTTTTGATTTCCGAAGGGGAAGGGCGTTTCAATATAAATTAAGTATTGATCGTTAAAAAATTATACATTATTCATTTTTTAACTACGTCACGACCTAAAAAATGGCGAGCAGCGAGTTGGAGAAGAAAAACCTGAAGATTGCAAGGGGCCACGGCAAAGCTATCATTTCGCGGGTGGAAAAATATTTTTCCGAACTTCAACAAGATTTTACTATGAAAGACATTATTGTAAGGCAAAAATCACTTGATACAGCCGAATACAGATACAGATATATAAATTTGTTACAGATTATTGAACGTGTCAAGAAGATCTTCTAGAAGCCGTCCATTTCAGTTGGTGCCAAAGATGCGCGAACATAGCCAGGTTTCCGGCGCTTGATATACCCATTTTCGATGGAAAGAACATCGCGATGTACAAACCCTTTATAGAAATGTTTAAGGCGATCGTCCACAACGACGAAATAATTCAAGATTTATCAATTATGCTTTCTTAGGAAATATTTGAGATGTGAGCCACTTCAACTTAAAAATAATTTACCGGTAACATGACCCTCATATGAATCTGCAACGAAATGATTGAAAGAGCGATACGTTAACCCTTCGTTACTCATTAGCAATTATATTAACTGTTTATTAGACTTGCTCAGCTTATTTCGTGGAACAGCGCAACAGTTGAGAGACCTAGTAGACAAGGTAAAGCAGCATATGACAACTTTGAAAAATCTTGAACAACCAGTACAACATTGGGAAGCTATTGTATGTTGTATTATTTTATGTAGGTTAGACTTATTTACCATTGGATTATACCGCTCCGCCAGAGACGTCACAAGTCTGCCCGATGTAAACGATTTGTTAAAATTCTTAGACAAACGAGCAGCCACTTTGAAAGCAAGTCCGTCTGTTAGCATGAATAAGGTAAAGCATGTCAGTTTAATTACTCGAAGTCCAAATAACACTCTAAGTTATATTTCAAGTTGCAGGCTTTGTTCAGAACCACATAAGCTGTTTAAATGTGATAAGCTTAGTTCAATGTCTCCTCAAAAACGTTTGGAATATGTCAATACCAATCATTTATACAAAAATTGTTTTGCTCTATGTAAAAGAATGTAGGTATACTTTCAATGGTGTTCGTAGTTCTAGCTCTCACAATACTTTGATCTATGTTCCTACTGAATCTAAGCCCAGTAGCAACCAAGCACGTCAACTTGGTATTTCTCAACAGGTATATCAACCTTCAGTTACAAATGTATTACTGCCAACTGCAAAGGTGTTAGTCAACGACTTACATGGAAACAAGTATGTTGTTAAACTCTTTTGCATTGTGGTAGTCAAACCTAGTTCTGTACCACGAGTTTGGCCATAAAATCTGTTTTGCCACAAGTTAATTTAAACAGATGTATACTGTCTTTAGGCGTAAATTCCCATAAAACTAACAAAGGTATTAACCTCACAGTATCGTCGATAGTCGAAGATTTTTACTTTAACGTTACTTCCTCTGTAATAAATCAGATTACATCAACATTGCCACAAAAACCTATAAGTTTATCCAATTTTATATTCCCTAAAATTTTTTTTTTTATCATGCAGTGAATTCACCGTCCCAGGTGAAGTGTCACTTCTGCTAGCATCAGATATCTTCTTCGGATTGGTACGTGATGGAAAGGTAGAAGGAGTCTCTAACTATCCAGTCTTGCTTAACACGCGTCTTGAATACGTCATCTCGGGAAGTTTCCAGTCAGTGAGTTTAACATCTGTTAATATGCATAAAGCATAATGTCCTGATTTTGATCTTTGCGTAAAAAAATTTTGGGAGGCGGAAGAACAAATTCCAGAACATAAGTTCTGCGAAAATGTATATCAGGAGTCTGTAAAGTTAGAAAATAATCAATTTGAAGTAAAAATCCCGTTTGAAGTAACTTTACACGACATAGATCCATCAAATTCTTAAATGATTGCCTTATGGCGTTTATATAACATAGAATGTAAGTTGCCTCTGCAAATGCTCATTGCTGCGTTTATTTAAAGGTAAAAGTAGATAATAAATACATTACTCAGCTACTTTGCTATAAGTCTAGAATTGCACCTATTAATTAAAAATTGATGATCCCTAAACTTGAGCTAAATGTATTATTGTTGCTAGCAAAACTCATCTTTTATGTTGCATCATCATTGAATATTGCAAATATATGTTTGTCTTTTTTCGGAATCCAAAATCGTACTAGGATCGTTAGCAATGTCACCAATAGAGCTACCTGCATGAATGGACAAGAGTCAAGGGAATTAATAAATTAACCATAACAATTAAGTGGCTCAATACTTCGGGTATTTTGAATCCCGCAGACATTTTATCTAGAGGTGCAGATTTTAAAGATATTATTGGCAATTCTACGTGGGAGCGTGGGCCAAATTATTTGGCATCTGGTGAAAGCTACAATTTTTATATGTCAAATATAGAAATTCCTCTAGCTTATTATATGAGTAGTGTAAACCATTCTGTAGTCAACAACGACAATTTGCTGCAATTGTTCCATCAACATTGTAGTCTATTCAAAATGATTCGCATAATGGTCTACATTTTAAAATTTTCTGATAAATGTAGGAAGAAAATAATCAACTCCGGCTACATTTCGGTACAGAAGGCCTTAATTAGTTATAATTGAAGGTGTTCAGCATCATTATTTTGCAAGTGATTTTAAGGATATCTCCAGCAATAAAGATTTAAAGTCGAACCTTAAATCTCTGTATCCCTTTATAGACGCTAATAGTCTTATTCGCGTGAGGGGGTAGACTGCATAAGGCCAACGTAGATTTCACAAAAAAGTTTCCTATAATTCTTCCCAAAAAATGTCATATGACAAGACTTATAATAAAGAATGAGCACTTAATGTTGATGCACGGTGGACCTAAGATTGTTTAAGGCAGTCTAAGTCAACGATAATACGTCATTATTTCTATTAGAGAAACAGAGGGCGTCATACACAAATGTGTCACATGTTGTTAGTATAAAGCTGAATGTGCAGCTCATGGGTTCTCTTCCAAGTGTCTGAGTTAATCCATCGAGGGTTTTTGAAGCAGTGGGCTTAGATTATTGCGGTCTATTTGAGATAAAACAGTCTACTAAACTAAACCGTATTATCTCAAAGGGCTACATTGCTGTCTTTCTTTGCCTCGCCACCAAAACCGTACACGTGGAGGTTATTTCAGATATGTCTACTGAGACCTTTCTATCTGCACTGAAACGGTTTATATCTTGCATAGGTAATCCATCGTAAATATACTGTGACAGATATGGTGGTTTTTCTAGAAAACCCTAACAACCCACCGCTTCAATGGCCACTCAGTAGAATATCAAAGGTATTTTTAGAAAAGGACAACAAGGTCTTGGTAGCTGAAGTTCAAACTTCTGACAAAAAATTACACGATCGTGCTATTTCTAAGTTAATAATTTAACCACTAGAGAAATATTTTATCTAATTGTTTGTTAATAATTAAACATCTATTCTCAAATTGTATACACATGTATGTCATGCCTACTCGCACTTGGCCAGTTTTTTTTTTGTAGATTTGCTCTTATGTGTGAGTGTACACTAAAACATTTGAACGGTGCCATCGTAGTGTCTGCCAGTAGTGCTGCTGGTAGTGATGTTTACAATAAACGAAAATTATCTATTTACGCAGTAATAATCTAAACTATGAAATTATCACTAATATATGATTTACAGTGAGTGACCTACTTATCAACTAAGTTGAGCAGAAAATAGTTGAGCTATAGAGAACAAAATGTTCGGTAATACAAACTATGTCCTACTGCTCAACTAGTTGAAGCACAACAAGCCTGGACGTGGGCAATGGCTGGAAAACCACTGAGCGGGAGATGCTCAGCGCTCTGAATAACGCCTTAAGTTGTTATTGTATATAAATCACATAAAAGATTAACCTTTATATTCGCAGTGCCTAAAAAATATTTGCAATATACTTATTAAAAATCCCTGCATTTCTGTTGTACGATCCATAAATCAGAACCTCTGGCAGATGTCGTTACAATACCTACTCACACCTTACAGTACCTACTCACACGTTACAGTACCTACTCACACGTTACAGTACCTACTGACACGTTACAGTACTGACTCACACGTTACAGTACTTACTCACACGCCAAATGTAAGGTTTCTAGACCCAGCGATTTGGGTTGTGAAATACGATCAAAAATACAAAATCACTTATTTAACGATTTGTTATGACTTTCCAAAAGCGGTGAATCAACTAGTAAAGGTTGTTAAAATGAGTCTTGTTAGATATCGAATGAAAAGTTTCGATAAGCACATTCTAAATTTATAATATGTTGCCTTTGACAAAACTGGGTCGGATTTTAGTTTTTAGGGTTCTTTATGTTGCCGCTATAACAACAAATATAAATAAACGGAATAAAATAACTATTTAAGGGGGCTCCCATACAACAAACGTGATTTTTTTGCTCGATATTGATAACGGCAACAGGTAGACGCTTAAAATATTCATAGAATATTTAGTTATATAGTAACTTTTAAATGATTAATTGTATTAAAATAAAACAAATATTTAAGGGGGGCAACATACATGTATCCTTTACAACAAACGTGATTTTTTTCCTGTGTTTATAGATAATGGAGTCCGACTCGCACTTGGCCGATTTTTTGGTTTGATAATAAGTAAAAAGCTTATTAACAATAAGTTTGTTTGAAAAGATTTCAGTTAAGGCTTCATTAAGAAAAATTACAAAATTATAAGGAGTTTGGAAAGATACAAACTTATGGAGATTTAAATATGCCAAATAAACTTCTCGTCACACTTCTTACTACTAAATATTATCTTCTTACTATTAAATATTATCTTCTTACTACTAAATATTATCTTCTTACTACTAAATATTATCTTCTTACTACTAAATATTATCTTCTTACTACTAAATATTATCTTCTTACTACTAAATATTATCTTCTTACTACTAAATATTATCTTCTTACTACTAAATATTATCAACGAAGAGTCAAATATAGTTAAAATAATACTCACAACAATGGTGGTCATTTTTAAAGTATAAGCTTTACAAATATAAATAAAAAAATGTGATACAAAAATAGGTGTTGGTGCAGTTCAACATGCGGAGAGTAAAACGTAACAATAGCGTCTCCCTCCCGGGACAGGGTTGATTGTTCTGTCAGCTCTCTGATTAAAGTGGGACATTTAGTAAAGATGGTGGACGGAACACGATGCTCTCTAAATAGCTCGGTAACTAAAATTATTTGTTTCACTGTGGATCAAGATATTTATATTTAGACCAGCTAAGTTATTTCATAAACTATTTTAGGCAGAAGTTGTTTTGTGTTATTTATTTAGGATAGTTGTGTAATTGTGTTTGATTTCTATATAATTTTTTTATTTTATCAATCGTGCAATCTAATTTAAATATTTTTAATCACTGACTTTTAACTTATATTTTTATTACTTATGTAGTATCAAATTTAGTTAAAGAACAAAAATAAATTATAATAATTATTTAAAAAAATAAATCTTTATTGAAACTTTTTTCATATCGATAAATTGTATTTCGGTACTGAAACTGAAACTGAAACTAATCAATTGCACAATCAATTGTCTATTGAGAAAAAGTAAAAACGGAACTTTTTGTAAGGAAAATATTTAATTATAAAATTAACCTATATGAAAATATTTAATTATTCGATCATAAATTAGTCTATATCTTATTATTAAAATAATATATACATACTAATATTATAAATGCGACAGTTGCGTTGCATAAGTTTGTTTGTTTGCTTCCCTTTGCTACGCTTATTGGGCTGAAATAGCACAAGGATAGTTGAAGTGATGGAGAATGACATAGGCTAAATGCCATAGACTTTTATACCAGAAAATTTAAAAGCCCCAGCAAGAATAACTACAACCAAATACTTCTTACCAATAATATTGAAAAACCGGTTTATAGGATAAAATAGCAGATTATGGAATACCGGTATTGTAGGCAAAGAATATAGGTTTTTCGATATTAGGTTTGAATAAAATGCAAAAAGGGTTAAATAAAAGTACAGTGTCGTACATTCTTCTATTTTAATACATTTATATTTTGTGTGTGCTAAGTGAATGATTCAAAATGCAATTAGAATGGTTTGCAATAATACATGAAGTTTAGTGCTTACAATGAAGCTATTTTATGAGACAGCTTACCTATTATCTATACTTACTGTCTAAAGACAGCCTAGGCTCTTTTATTACCGAATTATTATACCTTAATATAAATCGTGTTAACTTTTTAACTATTATCTATTAAATTAAAAACACAACCTCTTAGACTTAAAGGTTTAGTACGTCTTATATATGTCAACTTTCACAGCTCTTCTTTGAACCATGTAAAAGGTAAGTATCCCTAGTTCCACGCTCTACGAGATTTCAGAAGTACTATTTGAGGTCGGAGTTAGAACTTATAAGGAAGCAAATTTGCCCTGAGGTGATGTACTAATTCATTTTGTTGAGAACGCCAATTTTTAATTTATAATTTTGACACTATCTTCTAATTTGCAGACCAAACTGCTAAGCCAAAAGTTAAAAAAAATGTATATCATCCCCTACTATTATTATAATATATTGGGATTCTTACTACCGATACTCTAAGAGATGGTAAGGGTAAGTCCTAGAATTGTGAAACCACACTGAATAAAAAGCCAATTTTAGCGCTGCACCCGCAAATTTATGTTTGATTGGGTAGAATCAGACCAAGTTTCTCCGTTTCCCCACGGAGTCCTTGCACAGATTAGGTTTAATTCGAGACACAAGTTCTCTTTGACATTCTTTTGAAACGGAACGACGCACGAAGCACGCGTAAGAAGCATCTCTGGTACTGTCATTTTATAGTACGCTCCAAAAGACCACATTTCAGTGAGATATAGATGCAACAGCGTCGGACACAATACAGGGACTACCATTCTGATAGTAACTGCGATAAAAGACCCTGATGCCACACATAACGTGTATTTGCTGTCTAAGCTAATGGACACCAGTATTTTTAGGGTTCCGTAGCCAAATGGCAAAAATGGAACCCTTATAAATTCGTCGTTCGGACGGCCATCTGTGTGTCATATAATTTCGCCGTCCTTGGGTGAATTCTAATGAAATGTAATAAAGATGTATATTTTTTGAACTGCTATATAGCTCTCCATACATTTAACTTGTTGCTGTATTTTTTTGCGCACCCCATCATGTTGGGTGTCATTGGATAGATCTTTCAAAATGCATTTGAGATATTTAAAAAACTTTTCTCTAAAATTTATGTTTTGCGACTTTGTGAGTTATTGGCTTCCAAACTCCTCCAACTTTTAAACTGCGCGTTCTAAAATTCTGAAACTAAATTCTACTAACGAAAATTATTTCAGACAAAATCGGTTAAGTTTATCTAAAAACTATAGCCATAATTCTGATTTAATGGAACCTAACTTAATATGTGTACGATACGTAGTTTTTCAATAATTAAACCCGGTCTATTTACTTTAATGAAGATAAAAAAACTTAAAGTATTTTTTTTAATTGTTCCTGTTCCGTCTAGTTATAATATGATTATTTATTTACAAAGTAAACAATTATTTAAGAAACATATATTTTTCGAAAAATTATCACTTTCATCCAAAATATTTAAAAATATCGGAATATCGGTATAATAAAATAAAACATACTCTAACGTGGACCAACTGTAACCATAGCTATAGCAAACTTTCTTACTATAATCAAGGTGTTGCCGTAGAAATCTCACGCTGATAATCTAATTTAGCGCGGGTGAAGACGTTGTCAACAACTTGTATAGAATAAACTGCAAACCATACAAACAAAGCGTAATAGTCATGTATTCTAAAGGCAAAATAGATAGCAATTTTCCTTTTTTAATGAAGTTGTCCTCCGTCAACTATAAGCTGCTGCTCTGCTAATACTCAATCGTTAATTTATTAATATAAAAATATTATTATTCAAGTAAAAGTAAACAAGTAAATGAACATATTACTCGCCTTGTTTGTTGCGCAGAGGTCACGTGATCTGCACAAGATGACAATATTTTCTTGCAAGAGAGCACTAAATTAAAAAATGTTGGATTGTGGGATAACAACAGCTAAGTAATCAATTGCAACGAGCTTTACAAAGATTTTTAAAACATTCTAGAATAATCATTAATACTATTTTTCAAGAAAAAATGTTAATTACTAGAAGTTAACCAATTCTTTAATTTCAACCCAATACATTAACACTCAAGAGTACTTGATAAGTGTTAGAAGTTTAATTAAACTAGTTTTAACAACAAAATATTGACATTAACAATTTTAAACTACTATTTTTGTGGTTTATCGATTATAATGACCTGCATAAAGGTAACCTGCAACAAGAACAAAGTAGCCGTTGTCAAATCGTACGATAATAAGCTAGCAAACTAGCATGAAAACTCAGCGGTGGTATCTAAACATATTTTCTCAAATCATAGATATCTATCTGTATCAACAACGGCTGGCTCTTTCGTCTTACAAATCTTCAAATATTAAAAAAAAGAAGACCACCTCAAGCAGTTCAGGTACGAGATTTATGCAGGTTTGATACAAAAACTCGGCAGACTGTACGTGATTCGGTTGTCGAAGAAAAAAAAACCAGCAGCTGTAAGACGAGTTGATACGGTCAGGTATGATTGTGTTTACCATTGGCCGGAACACACCGAATATCAGAGATGCAAGTACTGTAAAAAAGGGCAGACTGGCACTTGTTGTACCAAATGCAAAGTAAATATTTTTAATGACTAAATCTTATAAAATGTCACACAAAACGTAGCTTGCAAGTGTAATTTTGTATAATATAATATACATTCCTAATGCTAGAATTCTGCTTGAATCGGTAGCGCTGCATATTATAATTTACACAAAATATCTCAGAAACTAAAACACTTTGATTATTTTTATTATTAATTCCTAACTTTAATACATGTATCATAATAACATTAAACTGTTTTTTTCAAAATCCATAAAAAAAAAATATTTGCGAAGGGTCAATTAAACTTCTTACTTATTTAGAATTAGTAATTAATTATCACTCTGGAGCGGCCACGATCCATGTTACTGAACTGAAATATCGGAAACTAAAACGTAATAAAAAGTATCGTGGTAAGACCGATTATGACAATTATAATATATTTACAATATTGAGTGTCAAGATATAAGTAGTGAAGGCTTGCATTAGATACATAATTAAAGCTCAAAGTTCAAGTTAGGCTGTCCCATCCGGCAATGAGGCGGTAAAGAACAAACTTTACTTGCAGCTGTCACGCAGTCTTGTCTAATTGCGTCGTACAAGACCAGAGCCTGTTTCGACGAAAGGAAGCGGAAGATCTTGATCTGAAGGAGGTAGTTAGTGAAAGTGTATTTTGGTTCTGCCTCTCTTTGTAAGTTTTGGAACAATTAAGGTTTTTATTGTTAATTGGGTACTTAAAAATTGCTGATTTTGATCCAAGAATATATTTCAGTGGTCTGCTTTGGAACTAACAAGTGGAAGCTTAAAAATTAAGACCTGACTGATCCAGTTTTATCAAATACTCCAAACTAAATGGTATAATATAATTTTATAATCGAGACCTTTCTTTTGACACCAAACACATACATCTTAGAAACTTTTCCTTATCCTTCTGCGATCGCATACGACTAGGTATTTCGTCACTACAAACACGGATTAGATACCATTCTTAAATATGTGATATACGACTTTGATACTCCTAACGACAAGTTACTTCTTTTTCAAACGGAAGATACGCTGGCTGTCTATCCACCCAAGGCAAATGTATCTTAAGGGTGTGTCACGCCTTTTTTGGCATTTTTAGAATCCATTTCTGACCAATACCTTATTCATATATTGCAGGTCACCTGGCCCACTTTTTCAAGTCCGTATAAACCATCTGGTTCCGAAATGACTGTGGCATACATTGTCCGTTTACTGACATTTCAATGAAAAAATGTATAGAAAAAGTTGGTGGTCATGATGCTGCATGCTGATTAAATCGTTATTTTAGACCTCTTTTTATTAAAACTTAAAGTAAATAGACAATGCATGTCACAGTCATCTCTGAAACAGATGGTTTTACTAATTTTAATAAGAGGGCTGGTAAATGTTCTGCATCGCACAGGTTATTGATATGCATGATTGGTTAATAAAGCGACAACTGAAGCTAGGTGACAAGGGTGAAGGAGCGCCTCGGCCTATCGGTGTGTATTGGTTTTCTATAAACCATCTTTTCTATGAACTTCAATTTAGTCATCCAAACGTGCTACACTTCGATCCCGTTCGATCTCAAGAGTAAACTTGGTACATAACAAAATAAACGTTTGCCTTCGTCGTCAGAAAACAATCGTATATTTTGTTTTTAAAAAGAATAACGGGAAAAGTCGGCAGAATATAAAAGAATTATGGAATCAAGACCTTGTTTACTTTTTGTGACAAGATATCCAGTCGTATGAGATCGCCGAAGGATAAATGACCACTCCAGTGTCCCAGTGTGTTTATGGTCGACTGCAGCTCTGTTAGTTCGTACATTGGACGGACAAAGCGTTCCATTACTACAAGTACCAACGTACACATAACGACCGCAAGGAGTCAGCTATACCGGAGCAATTACTTGATTCCAGCCTCAATTACTGGAAATAGTAACATAGCGTAAAGTAATTTCTACGAAGCGACTCTTCTGATCTGATCCGATATAGTTTTGAAATAATCACAAACATCTTACTTCCAGTTCGCGTACTGACACTGTGAGCGTTATATGTCGTGACAAGGCAGCAGAACAAAACAGCGTGAACAGCACAAACACACAAGAAGGAGGGTAGATAGATATATCTACTCAATGCACTACGCATCTCCGCAGTCCGTCCGCGACCACATTGCATGAAACTGTGCCCAAATATTATGTTTTGTTACAGTTTAAAAATAATGAAAGATATTTTAAAAAGCTAAAAGATCGCCTTGTAACCATTAGGGATGCAAACCTAAACAAATTCGTGTCAAAAAGCGGGGCTAACAATCACATTTCCGGACGTAGCTATCAAAAAGACACTTATTTTATCGTTATCGATATTTGTCTCTTTCTCTCCACATAAAACAATATCAAAATGTTGACGTCGAAGATTGTGTATATAGAAAAAAATAAAGACATCATTCCATACTGTTCTAGACTAGTGTTGCTAAATTGCAGTAAATTTCCCCATTTTGATTGAATTGATGAAACGATAACAGTGACAAAAACGAAGGCTTGGAATGTTGGGTAGGGACGTAATTATTAAATAATACTTTTAATACTCTGCTAATAAGTACGGTACTGTACTCCAAATGAATTAGGGTTTCATTTTCTAAGGGTTTGTTCCAAATTTAAATGAAGATGTAGTTAACATACAATAATATTGACGCGACTTCCATACTTAAAAAATCGGCCAAGTGCGAGTCAGACTCGAGCACGAAGGGTTCCGTACCAGTATCAATAAAAACGGCAAAAAAATCACGTTTGTATGGAAGCCCCCCTTAAATATTTGTTTTATTTTAATTTAATTATTTAATTTTAAAGTGAATATATAACTAAATATTCTGTAAATATTTCAAGCGTTTACCTGTTGCCGTTATCAATATCGAGCAAAAAAAATCACGTTTGTGCCACCTTAATATTTATTTTATTCTGTTTTTTAGTATTTGTCGTTGTAGCGGCAACAGAAATACATATTCTGTGAAAATTTCAACTGTCTTACTATCACGGTTCGTGAGATACAGCCTGATGACAGACAGTCGGACGGACGGACGGACAGCGAAGTCTTAGTAATAGGGTCCTAAAAAGAAATAATCGAATTTAAAGTTGATACTCAATTCGTTGGCAATCATCATCAATAACGTTTTCGTAGCTTCAAATAGTAATATTATTAATTCTTATTAGTATTTTCTTTTCGTCATCAATAATCCACGACAGATAAAGTCTTTTAATTATATTATTACTAAATACCTAAATATATAACAAACGCAACAAATAAAGATTTCATATAATTTTTAATCACTGTTTAATTTAGTAGTTAAATAACAACCTTTATAATTAATAAATTTACGTAATTTTTTTTTTAAAAAGGAATAAAACAATTATTGAAATACCGTATATTTTATAGTTGTGTGACGATTATGAAATATTGCTCATACCGCGGATCTGCGAAAACTGAAAATTCAATTCTCACTTATATAAAAAGAAAATATACGTTACTGACTGCAATGAATCCTTGTGGAAAAATCTATTCCCGTGAAACTATTGATGGGAGTAAAAAACATTGTGAAAGGTCAACAACGCGCGCGAGTGATACCCCTGGCGTTGCAAGCGTCCATAGGCTACGGTGACCGCTTACCATCAAGCGGATCGTAGGCTTGTTTGCCACCTTAGTGGTATAAAAAAGTCTAATATCTTTTTTTATTCTATCCTATCCTCATATCTTCAGCTTATTACTTTAGGCTAAAAATCAGGGAAATGTTACCTACATGCAATTATGTTTAAAAATGTATGCATTTAATTTTGAGACCTATATTTTAATTCATAAATATGCTATAAACACTCATAAAGGTCTATTGATAAATATATGCAGGTTTTGTTGAAAAGAAACAGTTAATAGCTTAAGCATGATACAGTGCAAGGATTGAAAGCTACAATAATCTAGGATAATCTATAGCTAAATAGGTACTTTGTTTATAGGCTGTAATAGCATGATAAAATTAAACTAAAATATTGTACATAACAGTCTGCATTTAAACAAATAGTTTTTATGTCAAACAGTAAAAATCAAACAAAAACAGTTATTTTTTAAAAGATTCACGGTTCATTTTTTTTTTTTTTTTTTATACCACTAAGGTGGCAAACAAGCTTACGGCCCGCCTGATGGTAAGCGGTCACCGTAGCCTATGGACGCTTGCAACACCAGGGGTATCACTTGCGCGTTGCCGACCCTTCAGAAATCTAATAACTTCTTTCTTGAAGAACTCCATACTGTAGTCCTTGCAGAAAACCTTGGCAGGGAGCTCATTCCACAACTTTTATATAAAACATATTTCAAATCAATTCTATCAAACATTTTTCGGAAAATCTAGTATGAAGACTTTTAAATAAGAGTCGCAAATTACTTAGTTCTAATACGTGCAAACTATTATCTGTGACATTGACATGTTTCATATAAAGACTTAGCGGCGTCACTAAGCGGGGACACAAACTATTATCTGTGGCATTGACATGTTTCATATAAAGAGTAAGCGGCGTCACTAAGCGGGGACACAAACTATAATCTGTGGCATTGACATGTTTCATAAAAAGGGTTAGCGGCGTCACTTAGCGGGGACACAAACTATTATCTGTGGCATTGACATATTTCATATAAAGAGTTAGCGGCGTCACTAAGCGGGGACACGAACTATTATCTGTGGCATTGACATGTTTCATATAAAGAGTTAGCGGCGTTACTAAGCGGGGACACAAACTATTATCTGTGGCATTGACATGTTTCATATAAAGAGTTAGCGGCGTCACTAAGCGGGGACACAAACTATTATCTGTGGCATTGACATGTTTCATATAAAAAGTTAGCGGCGTCACTAAGCGGGGACACAAATTATTATCTGTGGCATTGACGTGTTTCATATAAAGAGTAAGCGGTATCACTAAGCGGGGACACAAACTATTATCTGTGGCATTGACATGTTTCATATAAAGAGTTAGCGGCGTCACTAAGCGGCGACACAAACTATTATCTGTGGCATTGACATGTTTCATATAAAGAGTTAGCGGCGTCACTAAGCGGGGACACAAAATATTATCTGTGGCATTGACATGTCTCATATAAAGAGTTAGTGGCGTCATTAAGCGGGGACACAAAATATTATCTATGGCATTGACATGTTTCGTTTTTAGTACAGTTATACAGTATTTTTTGTTTGTGTAATTAACAAATGTAAGAAAATTATGACCTTGCATTTTCTTATAAGTGAATTACGGAAAATGAGAAAACTTAACTAACAATAGTAATCATAAAAGCTACTTTTCTATTGATAACCTTAAAGCTAAGATAAATAGGATAACAGCATTAATCCTTCTAAGTCTCAGGAGATTTACGAGCAATATTTATATGGAAGCGATTGGTTACTTTATCTTGATAAATAGAGTGTTCGGAACTCTCGCCGGAGAGCGCCAGATATTTTTATAACGCAGTTCAAGCGAAATTATTCAAAAAGCTGCGAGCTGCTTCTGCTGGATTTATAGCGGTGAAATATTGTGCCGCAATATGATAAACACCTATGTGGCAAATTTATGGATTACCATTACTGATTTTGACAACATTTTTTCATAATAAGAGAAGTCTGTATTCAATGAATACAAAAGTTTTGCTGGTTCGCTGCAATTTCTTAAGTTTTAAGTTACACGGTGTGGTCTGGAAAAACTATGCTCGGGATACTATAGGGTATATCATTCGGTATATATATGGAGTAGATCCATTACGCTGGAATATCCAACCTTTAAAGAATACCACTTGTTGATTCTTACTTACAACAACATTTTAGTTTCAAAACTACGTAAAAGTAAACCCTTTTGAATTCATTTGTAAATAAAAACTAAAAAAAAATCCTTCCTTACTTGTTTCCCAAATTTTAAATAAAACATCAACCAAGTTTTTATTTATAGATTTTTGCTATTAAACCGAATTCAAAAAGGAGGGGGTTCTATGTTCGACTGTATATTTTGTTTTTATATATTTTAAATTGATTTGATTGATATTGATTTGATGATAGGATCTTAGGGAAATCGAGGGACCATTTCTTGGGTTATTTTAAGTTAGTTTTTGTATGATCCCTCATAACTTTGTTATAACAGTAACATAGGAAAGCCAGAGTAAGGCTAGAAAATTTGTTTAATACCATTATTTGTACGGTATTGGTACCTAGATGATAGTATGTTTAGTATTGCGTGAAAAAACTGATTTTGACAGTTTCGCTCTTAGGGTACCGAAGCCGAAACTGAATCTGTTATAATATAAGCTGGAGGGCAGTACTAGTTTTTCACCATGTTTTAGATATAAGCTATTAGATACTCTGTGGTTTGTTCTGTAGAAATAAACTTGTGTTGTAATAATTAATTGCATACCTAAAATAAAACAAAATCCTTATTGTTTCATCATTTCTTAAGTCAGGGTTCCATAGCCGGATTGGTGAAAACTAAAACATTATATAAAATAAATAATAAATAAATAAATTATAGAATATTATGTCTACGCTTGAGTTTCGTTATATCAGTCCGTTTGTCCGTCCGTCCGTCCGTCCGTCCGTTTGATGGTTTTCAGGATCCCGTAGCCAAATGGTAAAACCCTAGTAGGTTCTTTATAACTGTCTATCCTCCTGTTTGACAACTTTAGGGTTCGTGATAACTATGATGTTTGTAGTAACTATGATGTTTGTGGTAACTAAAGATTTTATATTTTAACAAGAAATTAAACCGACTTCAAAAGTAAGAAATAAGAACCTAAAACTGCCATTTTCACTGAACATTCTTCGTGTGTTTTTCTCTTCGAAGTCGAGTGATAAACATTTGGAGTAGAAAATAGATAAATATTGTCTATTGGCATCCGACGGTAAGGCGAAAAACACACTTTCAATGTTCTGTCAAAATACAGCTTCAGGCCCTTATTTTTTACTTTTTAGTTGTTTTATGAAGTTGGTTTATTTTTTTTAAAATATCAGTTTTCTGCGATCATCGGTCTAAGAGTGATGTTACAGGCGTTCTGGTTTTAGCTGAGGTGTGCAACTCAAGTGCAACTCTAATCAACTACATTGGGTTTTATAAAATAAACTCTTTGTTATGCATTTTATGTCTGTATCTAGCCAGAATCAGTTTCCTGTTCACCATTTTATACGAGCTGCACGATGCCAACAAACACCACTTGACACAAGCACCGATCGTTATATTATTCAGCGCATTACCTGAGCAAATATCAGTACATCTCCGAGCCGGTGCCAACATCGTTTGGCACCGCGCCCGGATCACATTACACTCCACTCCACTCCACTTGCTAAAATATATGCAATACGTATATAAAAGTGTAATTGCGACAATTTCATTTCCTTTGACCGTTAAGGAGGATATAGCATCAGGAGAATATATGGAGTGATGTGGCGCTTCTTATCGTTGCATGAAATTATTGCTCTCTATATAATATTCACAAAGTCGTTTTAAAATAATCATTAATAACTCGTAACCAAAAGAATAATTAATAATACGCAGGCGACTACATACTTATTCTTTTCTGATAAATCAAAGTTAGACCAAAGTAGTCGACCGATCGAGCGAAGCGGGTGAGGTCTTAGCGGCGAGATGCTGAAGCATTTCTAACTTTGTAGTTTGATCGACGATAACTTGAGTACCGTTGCTCCATCTTCATGATTTTTGGTAAAGGAGCCCATTGGGCCAATAGAATTTACGAATTTAAACATGATTACGGTCTATCGAAATGAAAACTATTAGGTAAGCAGATAATAATGAAAGGACTGAATGGAACTGGTCTGATGGAAGGCATATCATGTTTTCATTAAATAAGACATAAAATGTAGAGGATTTTGAAGAACCTTGCCTTTTTCCATTTACCACTTTGCCGTTTGCCGTTTCCCACTGCGGCACTGCGGGGCAACGGGTGCAAATAAGTAAAGCCACAAATTGCGTCAATTTAAAAAAAAACAATACTGACGGAATCTAAAAATTATCAAAAATTTAAGGGAAAATCTCATATATAAGTAATTTGGGTCTCGCTATTTCGCTATCTCGCTATTAGCGTTCTATTTTTTTTTGTAATAATGGTTGAATCTATTTAAATATTCTATTGACACTGTTTTTTTATTTATATTAACCTAATGATGTTTTTAAAATTTACATGAAATTTTATTCACAAAGTTTCTATGTACGATTGTAAATGCCGGTACATGCAAAAACATTGCTTAAGTTTCCCTATCCATCCCATCCGGCAGACAAATGGAATACCTCATCAAGAACAAGAAGCCGGTCTTACGTAGATCACGCAAGCCAAGTAAAACAATCTGTGAACGGAAACGGAAGCACCGGAAGCCCAATTGTAAGGGCGCTGTCGTTAGGTCTCGGGCCGCGCCTTTCTTCATTCATTTCCTCTGATTCCGGCTTAGGCTCGTTTTTGCCCACCCTGTTAGTGGTAGTCATTAGGCTGCAGGTTGTTCAGAAATAAATTAAGTTATTAACTCACATTTTATTTTATTAAACTTATTTATTTTCGAATGTTATCATAAAAGATTTTGACTTTATTTCTAAGTTAACTTGATGTCCAACTTGCAGCAAAAAAGGGGGGCTACATGGCTCAGTAGGTAATTACTAGGCTCCTGAACCGAAGGACGCGGGATCGATTCCCGTACAGTGCAAACATTAATGTGATGAACATTGAGTCTGGGTGTTTTTCATGTATTTATTAACAAAAAAAGTATGCATTTGTGTCCGTTGTCTGGTATACATAGTATAAGCTTTGCTTAGTTTGGAACTAGAAAGCGTTGTGTGTTATATCCAAAAATATTTATTTTTATTATCAAAGTGTACACGAGGATCTTGGTAACGTAAAAAAACTCGTTTTTAATTAAGTAGCATTATTTTGTGAATAGTTCGAGTCGCTTATTTATTGTGTCCATCTCGAAACGTGTTGTAATGTTGCCTTAATTGAACGTTCCAGATTATTTTGGTTATCGAGGTGCGTCCAATATATAAATTCTGCGTTACACTAAGAAATAACTCGTTTCTCAAAGCGGTCGCATGTTAAAACGATATAACGTTATTACCAGAACTTAAGCGCAACGAGTTGTCTAAACTGCTAATCGGATTTTAATATTAATATTTTAATAGTCTTTTCGAGTAAAGCCGAATTGAACCAATGTAGAACTTTACTGGGTCCCAACTGATGGTCGCTATACATCACATTATTACTTAATGACGTTGTTATTGATTTAGAAACCGAATCATAGAATCGAATTATAGATTTCAGGACTTGTTTTTTCTGTTCAGTATTTTAGCAATCGGTTCTTTGTTTTTAATAATTTATTATTAAATAATGCCATTACAATTTTGTTAAACATTGGGTTTTTTTCAGTCCACTTTGTGACTAAAAGGGACCAATTAAAACAAAACTAAACATATCGATGTAATTCGTTTTTAATGAAAATCACTATTTTAATAACTATAGAATCATTTTGACGCTACCTAAAACCATTTACGGTACCTACATATTTCTCAGTTTACATACCGATTTTATTTCATAAAAAAAACACTATTTGTTAGCAGATATATTGTGGTCTTAGACTGAACTCGACCGGCTAAACCTTACCTAACCTATTATTGTTCTTCACAAAAATCTTTAAAAAAATCTCGAAAAATATTTTCTAATAATAACAAAATATAGGTACTTCATTAAAGTTGACACTTTTAAGAACATCATTAAATACAAATAATTTATATTTTTTAATATTAAACAAATTAAAGGTTTGGTAAAAGTATATGTTGTGTCATTTCTCAGCGATCTGTCATGTAACAAACTTTTCTGACTCCGTGGTCAAATATGAAACTACAATCACTATATTAAATCACTGTAAACTACGCAACGCTAACGACAAATGACCAGATCAGACTAGTTATAAATATTATAAAACGTAAAGAGGCATTAGGGGTCGTTCAAGTATAACGTAATCATCTCAGAGATTTTGTAAAAAATATACCAATGCTTATGTAAGCATTGAAGGAGAAATAAGAGCTTCGCTTACTTTCGTTGACAAGAAGGAGGGGGTATTAATAATTACTGGAATTCTATTTAGGTCATACTTTTACGGCCTCTAAACTAGTAAATTGTTATAATAAATAGTAATTTTTTTTTATTTTAAATATGGAAATTTTAATTTTAAATATGGAAATATACGAGTATAAATATCTTGTATTTAAATCTAGATACATTCATGTAATTATGTTTCTAACAACAGTAATAGATCAGAATATAATCCATATTTTTTCTTAATATACATATTCTTTATAGCAATTGACTTTATTTTTGAACAGAGCTTACATCTTATGACAGAGTTGCCCGTACTTAGCTACACCTTTAACTCCTGACTTACAATAATTTAGCGCATTATGTTTTGTCTTGCTCACGTTTACCTAACAATAGTTAGATTATATTAGACACAAAAAATGAGTCACTACCCTGAGCGGGGAGAGCGGGGGGGGGGGGGGCTCAACACCTCAACACAGCACAAATCCAATCAGCATAAATTCAATCCCCAGCCACACGGGGACCAGGAGCGACAGATGCCGCGTAATTGTTCCTGTGACGATTTTGTGTGACCGACCCCTTCGTGCACTCCAAAATGTATTTAAAAGGAGCTACCATGGTGTGGATGAATACAATATTACAATTAACAATTTTTATTAACTAAATTTAAAACAAAATCTTTCTATAGAATTACAATTTTATAATATTTTATAAATCTGTTCTATTATTTTTGTTAAAATTGTCACTGCGTTACACAATGAAATTAAAAATGTAAAATCTTGTACATTTTGTTATTTTGCTTTAGTACGCCGACAATAACTGCTGATCTTACTTGTCTTAGCTATATATACACACCTCAGTGCACCGCGCTAGCCCAGTTCGAATTGGTGGACGTTAGTCAACCTAGTGCCCACTCGACTGTCAGAGTTTCCAAGCCGCCCCTAAGGCTCATCGACTGTCACCATAATATGACAAGAGCCATGACAGTGCCCTCCGAAACTACTGAACAGTTTAAAATGAGGTTCATTAGTTATAAAGTATAGTTTCCGAACTCACCCACTTGGGGTGTTTCACGTGCACGGTAACAAAGTCACGGGCGAACACTAGTTCTATTAAAGGACAATATAGTTAGCACACCCTTTCAAACCAAAAGTGTAAGGTATTTGAATTATTATCCTAGTCAGCACAGATCTAATTATTCATTCATTTTTCAAAAAAATATCAGACTCTGTAAGTTCCCACATAGGTACAATACAGTATTTTTTTTATTGCTTCTCACTTTTAGCTTAATTATTAGAATATTTGCATGCTAATGTTAAGCGAGATGCGTCAAAGCTTTTGATATGTATTTTACATCCTTTTATGTACCGCATTTCAAGCAAATAAATAAATAGTTTACACGCAAAGTATTTTTCTCTTTCTTACTGTAATGAACTAATGAGTCTACAGTCCTCTCCACAGTATCGCAGCCCTGCCCCTCCCCACCCCCTTCCCCCACTCCCCCCACGCATTACTGCGCCCCGTGTACTCAGGTGTCGTGTTGCAGCCCCGTGTGTGGGACGAATCGCAAGCTGCGCGTGTTGTTTTTACAGTACATTCGAAGAATTACTATGAAACATTTTATTTTAAAGATTTTAGAGCCAACTAGAAAAAACTTAATTCTTAATCCTACAATTTGCTCATTAAAGTCCAAAAAAAAAATATTGATAAAATATATTATGTTATTTGTTCTGTATTTATCCCTAAGAAGCTTGTGCAAGATATGGTCGCATATCGTAACATGTTTGAGAAAATACACAAGTGCATAAAAAGTCATGCCCTAGTTACAGATAATTTTTTGATTTTCTGGCTAATTCACGTCTTTTAAAAAAAAATCCATGAATAAAAGTATAAAAAGTCACAAACATTTAAGTATCCATTTTTATTTTTATGTTAGGTATGTGCATTATCATTTAAGAGTTCGGGTAACTACACAATATCTTTTCGTTTAAAATGCCTCAGTGCCTAAAGACGAAAGTCTATATTCAATGTGTGTTGCCAGTTATGACTTATAGTACAGAAACGTGGTATCTTACTGATGGCCTCTTAAAAAAGCACAAAGTAACTCAGCGAGTTATGGAAACAAAATCGTAAAATATCGAAACGAGGAAATTCGCCGAAGAACTACAGTTACCGACATGGCTCAAATAGTTAGGAAGCTGAAGTGGCAGTGGGCAGGCCACATCGCTCGTCGAACCGATAACCGATGAAGAAGAAAAGTTCTCGAGTGGCGACCACGGATCGGAAGACGCAGCGTGGGACGGCCTCCTACCAGGTGGACAGACGATTTGGTCAGAGCCGCAAGAAGCGGATGGGCGCGGGCGGCTCAGGACCGGCCGTTGTGGAGACATATGCGGCTTACGTTCAGCAGTGGACGTCTTCCAGCTGATACGAACGAACCTGTTATTATTCTATAAAAATAAAACAATTAAATGTGTGAATATAACTTTAGAAAATTAGCAAGTAAGTATACAAACCTCAAACATAAAAATATGTTTGCACCGTGGTCATTCGCATTGACTGCACGCATATTATCAGTGGCCGAGGATCGAAGGGCCGCGCACCCTTCGCCAGCATTCATCTCCATCTCTGTGATGTGCGTCGGCGACCGGCGACCGTGAAAACGGCTCCCGATTGGTTTTGATAAAGTTAACGACTTTGTGATTGTGACCGAAATACCATACTTATAGGACTGCAGTATGTATGTATGTAACTACTGAACCCTTTGTGTTAATATATATGTATTCATTTTAAATAAAAAATATCTTTTGCTACCAAAAATAATTAAAACAAATATTATTGGATCTTAAGGAAATTCATAACAAAATAAGATACAAACTGTTGTTGGCTGTAATTATAGTTCAAGGGTTATGTTCCTTACAAGTGTGCACAAGATCAGTCGAAACTAACTTTGGATGACCGACGAGCGACGACCGCACACTGGAGACGAGCGTTCTCTAACTTGTACTTATGTCATTAATTAAAGCGAACTGTCCGAACGCGGCTCTTGGCACAAACATACATAGTTAAATTTTGAACTTTGAGGCCCTCTTCTATTTTGAAATAGCAAAATAAATAAATTTTATTTACAAAACATTTGAGAGAAAAACAGGAAGCATATTGGGAACAGTTTCGTATGCAAGTAGTAGGCGTTACCTCTCGAGACTCGTGAAAGTAGGTACCTGCTTGTACACATTTTTTCTCGAATTCTGAGTCTAGCTTACTCGAGACTGTTCCCAATAAGCTCCCAGATCAAATGCTTGTCAAAGATTCTCTACGCATTATTATAATCAACTACATTTTTATAAATCAATATAAATAAGAAATATTTTTTACCAGCTTATCATAATTGTCAATCACGCAATAGATAACATTATTTAATTAATTAATTATATGTTTCCTTTTATTTTAATTTTTTTGTCAATTTTAAACATTTTATTTTTGTTATATCAAAATCATTAGAATTTGTAGTAAATTTATGCATTACTAGCATGTTTCCACGCCTTCGTCCGCAAGAGCTTTAGAAAAAATATAGCTTTTAGTACGATTACCTACAAAAATATCGTGTTTCACATAAATATTTTCAACGTTTTTGCCCTCTAAGTGCGCTTGTGTACTGATTCGTTTCCGGAAAAAAAAACGGTTCGGAAAAAACGATCCGTCATAGCCTACATAGTAAATGTATGACCGCTTGCTAATTCGTTTTCGGTTCGTATTCGTATTTTTCACGTACGTAATTAAAGTTCTCGTATAGGATTTTATAGTCAGAGAGCACGGTCAAATTCATTCCGCATTTAATTATCAATGTATCGCTTACTACATCGCTTGATCGAAAACTGACAAAAACATAAACCTGGCCTATAAATTTACCTATAACTTAAAAATTGGTAATTCACGACTAAAGAAGCGAAAACGGTAAAACACGTCATTCTTAATTTTTAATCGACAGGCCATGTACCAATTTTCATCCATTTAAATTTAAAAATGACGGATCTTCATACAAACTTACAACCCCCATTTCACCCTCTTATAGGAGTAGAATTTCGAAACAACCTTTTTTACTGCTCGCCTACGTAATATCAGAATTCTTTGTGCAAAATTTCAAGTCTTTAGGACCAGTGGTTTGGGCTGTGCGTTACTAAGTCACTCAGTCACGCAGTTTCTTCTTTTATATATTTATAATATTGTTCAAATATTAGTCATCTTCGAGGGCCCAAGGTTTTGTTATTTTATTAATTATTATTGTGACGCTCAGATAAACGTCTCTTCTTCCTAGAGATACAGCGCAAGGTACCTACCTTACCTTCGTCTCCACGACAAGAAACGACGGTGGAAGACAAACGAAGGCACACAATTAATTACGGCTTAAGGTGAGTAATGAAGATTGCCGCTTGTTTTAACGAGGTTTTGGTTAGATGAGGTGTTCCCACTTGGGGATAAATTGAAAATTATGACAATGCTGACGGCTGTTCTTTGGTTTGCGTTCAAAAATTTCAAACACTTATAGATGTTAAAATTCTTCACTTTAATGTGAATCCGACGTAAATGTTTATAGTTAATTATTAAAAAACCAAAAGTTCATTAAATTTACTAAATGTATAAGTTTAGCATAAACTCTAGTTATTTAATAATTAACTGCCAGTTTATGAATGTAGGTAGATATTCTTACGACACTGGTTTATAAGCAGAAATTTTATTATTGCACGCAATTTTTATGAAAAAATAGAAAACGGATTGACCTTAAATTCCTTATTTTTATCATTAAACTTCCATTTGTTATTCGTATCACTAAGATACCATTCCACGAATTAATAACTTATGCATTAGACTGTTACAAATAAGTACTCGTACCTACAAGTGTTGGGAAATACTAAACTCTAGTAAGATAAAATAATGGATAAAAATTGTTTATAAATAAAATTACTTATTTTAAAATATAGTGAGTGAACACATTTTCAAGTTTTTAAAGAGTTCAGCTGCGAAAAAATTTTGATTTATGTAAAGTTCTTCTTGGAACTGTATAGGTATTGATTAAATAGGATTTTTTATAATATTTGCCAGAAAATAGCAAAGCTAAGCTAAAGTAGCCACGAAACGTTTTGAGTAAAATATGTGGTGTCCGATGCGAGACTGTCACCATACTGCCGCGCACTCATAATCATTATAAACGCTTTTTTGCAAACAAATAACGAAATTCCTGTACACTTCATTTGTAGTTGTTTAACTTCGTAAAACTTCTAGTTTCTTAATAGAATTAAAGTAATATACATCAGTGATAAGCGAGGAAATAAAGCGATTAACTTCCAGTTTTTGGCATTGACTAGAATACTATAAGTGTATTTCTCTTCTGGTCTGCTGTTATATGACAGGAGTCGTTAAACCAAGTCACAGGTCTTATAAGTGGCTTGAAAACTCTGATAGTCTAGTGGCCACTATAGCACGGACTCTAAGAGAATAATAATTATGCACGTGCAACAGAGACAAATAGTGACCGGTCATTGAACAAAATTCTTCCTGCTTAGCGTCCGTGCTATAGCCACAAATTGCATTGGGCCGGTGCCGTTGTCCATGGCCTCGGCCTCTGTTTTCCACGGCAGAACCTATCCCTCTGTAACCCTCAACCTCACCGATCATCCCGCGACCATAGGGCTTGTAACAGCATCAAAATATAGCAGCGAAAGAAAATGTATATAAATTTACGTAAAAACTGCATAAATATGTTTTAGCAGAATTAGAATAGCTTAGTTTACCATCGGTTTGAAGACTTGAGAAAATAGAAATGGTGATATGCTTATATTGCTTTCATAGAAACTGACAAAAATCTTAATCTTTGTATGATAGCAGAAGTAGTACATATAATGTGTAGGTGGAGTAGAGTAGAGTAAGTACCAGTAAGCAATTAGCGGAGTCTATTAGTTAGTTAAGTTTACGACGGCGACGCACGGCGAGCGCGCGCTCAGACACGGCACTAACACCGCTCATTAAACGAAGCTAATTTATGTTTTCAATTTATAACTTTGGTTCATTTTATTTCTGCAGATAATATTTATCATATTACACGACGTACAAATTCGTGCTTTAATTGCATAATGCTATTTATCTTTGCAATTTTGAACGGCTTCCATAGTTGTTGCAATAAATCATTCTATATTTTTTTAATAAAATATATGAAGTAATTCTACGTTATGCAACTGCACGTGTACGTGAAACACAATCCGCTATCTCAAACCTTACACGATGCTTTATTTTAAAAATCTAATTGTTTAAATATAAAACTAGTCATAAACTATTCTAAGAACGTTTTGTATTATTCCTTTTAAATTTCTACGAAAAATTGGTTGAATCTTATGAATCTTAAGAGGACATAACGCCAGACTTTTTTTCATACAACGCGGAATAATATGAACTTAGTGTGGGCGAAAAGTATTGAATATTAGTTACTCGAGTGCTAGTATCTACCTGGAATAATAATGGTAAACCAGGGTATGATTGCCCACTGGCAGTGATTGCCCGCTTTAAAAAAATATTATCGACTATTAGCATTGGATCGTTCTAGTTGGGTTAGAATTCGCTAGATGGTGCAGTAATTTAATGTTTAGTAGATTTAAAATTGACATCTGGCAACACTCTAGAAAAAAAAAACAGTAATGGCGGATTTTGTCTAGATGGGTGAAAGTGTTACTCAATCAGGTAAGCATTTTAACAGTTTTCTTAAGAACTTACTTTCTTAAAGTATTTTTGAGTATTGATTATTTGATATTCAGCTTGTATTTCATGAATGTGATGAAAGTAAATGTAGTCTAACATCGTTTTCAATGCAAATCTGTGTTCAATTTTAAATCTTAACGGTTATTTTAGCCGTGGGCAATCACTGAACCAAAATTTGAACATTTTTAGTAATTGCCCACCCTTTTTTTAGTAATTGCCATGTGGTAATGTCTATAGTTATTGCCCGGGCAATATCTGTCATGGTATATTATTGATAAAAGTATTGCCAACATCACTTATTGTTGTGATTCAAATGCTTGAATTCTTTTGCAATCCCTGTGAATTCATAATATCTAAATCGTAATTGTTATATTTTCAGAATGCCAAAGACACCAAAAGTGCAATACAGTAAAGAAAACTTGCAGAAAGCGATCGAAGCTGCCCAAGATGCTGACAACAAGTTGTCTACACGGCAAATTGCTGAAAAATACGGTGTTCCGAGGTCCAGTCTCCGGTACTACATCAAAAATCCCGGGCACAAAACTAGCTTAGGGCCATCACCTGTATTAACTGTTTCTGAAGAGAGTCATCTAGAGCATTGGATAATAACCTCGGCAAGAAAAGGGTTTCCTCGAAATAAAGAAGATGTTTTAGACTCTGTGCAAAAGTTCCTGGTAGAAAACCCTCGTCCTAATTCATTTTCAAATAATAGACCAGGTGATGGTTGGTGGAAGGCATTCTTGAAGAGACATCCGAGGTTAACAATCAGAACATCAGAAGGAGTGACAAAAGCAAGTTCTTGTGTTTCGGAAAAAGATATAAGAGGGTGGTTTACAGAAATTCTAAATTATGCCGCCGAAAAAGACTTGACTCCCATTTTGAGTGAGCCACATCGCATTTTCAATGCAGATGAAACAAATTTCCAAATTTGTGTTAAAACCGGCCAAGTGATAGCAGAAAAAGGTGCAAAAAATGTCTACAACGTTGAACAATCTCAAGCTAAAGAGTCTATTACAGTTTTGTTAACCTTTTCAGCTGCAGGGGATGTCTGCTGTCCATTTGTTATTTACCCGTATCAAAGATTACCTGAAAAAATTTCCGATTCTTTACCTGACGGCTGGGGAATTGGAAAGTCCGACACAGGATGGATGACTACAGAAGTTTTCTATGAATATATAGCGAATGTGTTTCATCCCTATCTCCTCAGCCAAAACATCAAACTCCCAGTGATACTATATGTGGACGGTCACAAAACTCATTTGAATTTTCATTTGAGCCAGCTCTGCACTTACCTTCAGATTGAGTTAATTGCGCTGTATCCAAATGCAACAAGAATCCTCCAGCCTGCCGATGTAGCTGCTTTCCGACCTCTAAAACTAGGATGGAAAAAAACTTTAAGAAAATGGCAAAATGAACACAATAATCAAGGCGTTACCAAATTGAATTTTGCTACTGTACTCAATGACGCTGTTATAATGAGTTTAAGACCTGAAATATTAGTCAATGGTTTTAAAGCCTGCGGCTTGTATCCATTTAACCCGGACGCGATCGATTATAGTAAGTGCCTTGGGGCTACAAACAACAATGTAGCTATGCAAAACAAACAACTGGTTCCTGACTCTGCAATGATAAGTTACGCTAATTTTAGAAAGATCATTGGACCATCTATTATTACCGACTTTGAAAATCGTCGTCAAAAATTGTCCCACCAAAAGATGACTGAACATTTGGATATTTTGTATAAAGTATGGGAAGCATATCATGACGCTGAAATCGTAGGTAACTCTAACCAAGATGTAGATTGTTCAGTTTTAATACCGCATGAAAACGGCGAAAGATTAGTAGTAATAGATAGTAGAGTCGTAACACCACAAAAAAAGGACCAAGAATTAATCGAAGAAAATAAAAAGATACAGGCACAAGAAACATCTGAAGGAATAGAAGGTGCTTCATCCCTTGATCTTACTTCTTTCGTGCCTGAAACGATGGTATCTAAACCTACGACTACGACAGCCCTAAAAACAAACGGAACACGAGTCACGTCTTTTATTGAGCCATTCACTAGTAGTGAAGTTATCATGGCTCACTCGACACTTCAGGTGCCAAGTCCAAAAATTGTAAAGAGAAAATGGTCTTTGGGAGAATATTTAGCATACCCAATAACACCCATAAGAAAGGGAAAAAGACAAACTGAACGACAACCTTATGCCATAAGCTCTCATAACTTTAAAGCAGCTTTACATACAAAACAAAAAGAAAAAGAAAATTTATTAAAAGTGAAAGAAGAGAAGAAGTTAATAAGAGACAAGACAAAGACTGAAAATTCAGACAAAAAGACTGCAAAAATTAAAAATAAATCGAACACAATTCCAGTAAATGGAAATTCTATGTTGAAGACTAATGGTGAGACAATAAAGATAAACAAACATTCTAACAGAATTCCAGAAAATGAAGATTTTATGATAAACGCCAATGGTGAGACCGTAAATATTAAGGAAACAGATACAATTAAAGGAAATTATGACCAAACTGAACATTTTAGGCAACAACTCGAACCCATGCCAAAGAGATTAAAAAAGGAGGTGAACATAAAAACTAAGGAGAAGAAAGAAATTGAGCAATTACCAGCTTCTAAAAAGATTACTGTTTTAAGTGACGTTATAATAAAGCCTGTTAATAATAGTCTTTGCGGAGTTTGTCATACTAATGTGAAAAAAAGTCAACTGACATGCAGTGCTTGTTCAAAAATATTTCATGCACGTTGCATTCCTCGAAACCATAAGGAACATATACCCGACAACACCGATTTGAATTTATTTTTATGCCATCATTGCTTTACGGTAGATGATTCTGAGTCTGGTGATTCTGACTCATCATCATCATCAACGAAAGAATTATTGGATGCTGTCATGAAAGCGAAACGCAACCCTTTTTAACTTATTTAAAACTATCTTGTTACCTAGATTTGAGTTTAATGTTTTGTTTTTAATGTTTATTTTGTGTTTAAAGTCAATTCCGACGACTGACGTCGGACAAAGACTTTGATTTATGATTTTAAGGTATTGGGCAATTACTATGCTGTGATATGGCAATTACTGTAGGCTATGGGCAATCTCTGTACTTTTTAGATGATTTTAATTTAGTTGCATTATTTCCTACGTTACGTAAGTTTTAATTAAAAATTGTTTGTATTCTATAGAAGAGTCTATTAGGCCATAAGAAAATAGTAATAAAAAGTTGGTACCTATCATATTTTCTTTTTTATTGCATGTGAATGCGTTTGAAATCCTTAAGTGGGCAATAACTATATGGTTTACCTAGTATATATATATATATATTAATTTAGACTTGATTTATTCACTCAAAATTCAATTCTACCATGAACAATTTCCGTTTAAGCACCCGCTTAAGAGGTTGTTTTAGTTAGCTGGTTGCAGTTTGAATATATACTTCTTAAGACTTCTCTGGAGGTATTATTATTAATTTTTGACTTTTGACACTTATGAAAAACAAAAATAAACGTAAAAAAATATTTATTTACAAAACAAGCTTTTATCAGACCAGTTTATTATTTAAGACCAGAGTACTTGTCAAGACAAATCAACCGAGCCGAAAGTCAATGGCGTTGCGTCGTTTCATTACAGAGTTCCTATGACCACCTTCCAGCTCCATCATCAGACCCTGGTTACGATTGAAAGACAAACTACTCGTCAAGACAATTCAAATGAGCCCAAACTCGATGAGGTTGTGTCATTTCATTGCGAAGTTCCTATGGCCACTTTCCAGCTTCATAATCAGATCAGCACCACGTCATCATAATCTTGCATTGTCACGAGATTGACACATGTATGCGAAATGGCCGCTCAATCGGTAACCGGGAAGTGGATCAAACAAAACAAGCATCGGGATAGGTGAAACTAAATAAAAGCTTGTAATTATAAAAAAGATAACGTTTTTCACGTTTAGATTTATTTGTATTTTATGAATTACATATGATATAATAAACAGGATACTATTCGCGTCGCCTCGTAGCGTGTTTCTTACAAACGAATTTTCCACCTTTTTTGACACTTACCATTCTAGGAGTCAAGTGTTCTAGGAATGAATATGTAGGTCTGCAGTGCGACAGTTTTTTTACTTAATTGTAGAGTTTAGAAGTTATATAGGATTCTAGTTTTTTATACAAATTGTCTCAAATAAGATTACAACTTAAGGAAAACATTTTTAAGATTTGGGAAACCACAGACATATATATTCGGCTTGAGATCATGTCTACAAAATTTCACAGTATTTGATCAGTAAATGTCAAAAAACAAGTGAGAAATTAGTTTCTATGAAGCACTTGATTACATTTATTTATTTATTTATTTATTTATTTCAGCAGACACCTGCATCACTCACAGTTACCCAACACGTGAAACAGGGATAAAAACAGTATAAACTTACAGAGCTATATTTACCTAACCTATTTTATTTACATTTAAAAACCTATATACTAATGCCATAAATTTTGCATATTTCATAAAAAAAATATTAGTATCAGGGTACTGAGAGGTCAAAGCGTTGAGCAAGCGGCAGACCTGGTGGATGGGAGCATGTCGGGCGTGTTCGGTGCGGGCCGGGGGTGCCATGAGCAGGGGCCGCACGCGACGCATAGGGCCCAGCTGACCAACCCTTGGTACCACCACACCACAATACTCTAGTACGCTTGGGCTGTCTATATAGTTATGAAAAACCAGGTAGATGTGCTCAAGGAGTACCATCTTACGCCTTAGCTCTAAGGTGTCCACTCCAACCATTCCCCCCACGAACAGATAAGGGAACAGGTACGGATAATACCCATACATTTTTTTATATAGAAACCAGTACCAGTATTTGGGGCGCTGTCTCTAAAGCACACAGTCTGCCTCATAACGAACCCTAACGCTTTAGAGGCTTTATCACAAATTGCAATAATATGGTCTCTAAATGTAAGGCCTGAGTCCATTAGTAGACCAAGATCTCTAATCTGAGTAACGCGTGTCAATGGGATGGTACCTACAGTATAGCTGGCGGAGTTCGGAGAGTGAGAGCGAGAAAAAGTCTTCACTTTACACTTAAAGGTATAAAACTCTAAGTGATTCCGATGGCTCCAGTCAGCAACACTGTCGATATCGCCCTGCAATAGTGAGCAGTCAGTCGAATTGTGAATACTAAGAAAAAGCTTCAGATCGTCGGCAAAAGTTTATTAAAGTTGTCTGTTCGTGCCAGATCTGCGAAACCCATTCCGCCACGGTTTTATACAGACCTCCTGGGTCCAGTGCTTATCAGATAGGTATTCCTGCAGATGTGGCGCAGGCACCCCAAGTTTAAAGGATGAATAGTCTCCTCTCGCTAACAATTTTTCCACAGTGCACACATCATCCGGAAAAATAGAACGCAAGTGCTCTTTTACTACTTCAACTGTCGTTCCCGATTTTACATAGTACAGATGTAAAAAACTTTTTCGCTGGGTGGCCTCCAAGACAGTGGTGCCCGGCGTGGCTGCCCCTTTTACTACTTTTACTATGTGTATAATGTGAGTAACTCGACTACATATGTGTATTATGTGCGTGATCTGACTAGATATTAGTATGACGTGAGTGACGACTAAATATGTGTATGATGTGAATGACTTGACCAAATATTTTTATATTGTGAGTAACTTGACTACTTAAGTGTATGATGAGAGTGACTTGACTACATATTTGTATGATGTGAGTAAATTGACTACATGAGTGTATGATGAGAGAGACTTGACTACATATGTGTATGATGTGAGTGACTTGACTACATATTTTAGGATTTAAATGAGGCATTGCATTTGTATTATTTCTAAGAGATTTGAAATCCATCAAGTTCTTTATTCGTATCAGAGCAGTCGTCACTCGTATCATCTAGCTACAGATACTTATATGAAATAACCATTAAATAATAATATACAGTGCAGAATCCAGATGAATTAAAGCTATAAATTAAACACATTAATCAAATTATTGTAATAATGAGTAACCTCAGTGCCGCTGCATACTTGGAACCGACTGCGACGACCAACTCACTCAAATTATACACTTGGTTAATTAGACGAGACAAATGCTTTAACTGCAAGATTTTCGATGATAATTTCGTAGTAACACCTCGGTCATAAAATAAATATAGAATATCATAAAGCTACATATTCTGTACAGTTTTTGTGACTGATGACGCCTAAATAATAAGCTAAAATAAAAAATGCAACGTCTTTACTATATACGTTCTGAATAAGACAGTACATAAGTATTACAAGAAACGATAAAAAAAATTAAGTTACTTCATGTGTCGAAATATTAATCACATTTCCGAAGATTGTGCTTAGAAATTCAATTATTGTTGAACTTGTCTAAAATCAAAAAAACATAAGTAAACCAGAATTTTATAATTTTTGTTTAGTGATGTTTTTTTAAAAAAATAACAATATAGAAACATTGATAGATTGCTATCAATCAATCAAAAGCCCTACAGCAATTGACTGTACTACTGTCGACATACAAGTTAGCGTTTTCCAATGAGCGCCACAACCCCTGATCCTCATGCAGCGACTTTCGTCTACCTTTTTAGGGCAGTTCGTCTGATTGCTAAATCATAAAATGTTAATATCATTCTTATTCCCTGTACTATAGTAATACTTGTTCATCTCAGATGAGGTGGGGTAAATATAAGGAGTGATTAAAATTAATGCTAGTAATGTTACCATCATTTTAATTACATATTTCAGTACCATCCTAACTATATTAATGCATTTATAATAAAGTTTGCTAAAGATATAATCTTTGGCAGAATACTTTTCACATCAGTTGGGTTCCGGTAGAAAAATACCAATATTTAGGTTGTTGGTTGGTTGGTCGCCAAATTAACATGATAGGCGTACTCGCGAACCAGCGCGTGAGTACCGACTTCCTTATCTTTTCATCGCCCATTTTTTGGTCCTTCGAGCCGGATCCTATTATTTTACGTTCATATTTATTTATTTACATTGCATCGTACCTATTTATTTATCATCATATTTCTCCTATCAAATCCTTGTACTTTTAACAGTTTCGTACTGCCATATTTAATTCCGAATTTCCGATCGTTCAGTTCTATTCCTTTTTTTTCTCGTAATTGGTATTACTGCTTATCTATCACTCAACTTTGCCGCGTTTTACCACAACACTTTTGCTACGTTGGTATTACTCTGTATCTGTCATCTGTGCCGTCATATTTTTCTTATTTATTTATTTGTTTACATCTCAAGGCTTATATTTCTTATCGTATTTAATCATATGTTATAAAATTATTTGCAATGGAATCAAAAGTGGCTGTCATTAACTTTAAAACATCTGAAAAATTTATAAATTCGCTGTACGACATAGCAATATCGCTTTGGACTACAAGTGAACATACTAGTGAACTGTTAAATAACTTTGAAGTGCGTTTTAAAGATTGCGATAATGTTAAAAACGACCTACAAAAAAGCTACGCCATAATTGCCAGTGCCTGTAACGAAAAGGAGTATGTGGAATATGATACAAGGTATGAAAACTTTTTCGATAAGTTTTACTCAATTCAAGTTGTTTACAGAAACATACTTAATGATAAACCTAGTTCGGAAACAAAATTAAATGAAAGTACTCGTTTTCATTTGCCAAAAATTTCACTATCTAGATTTTCTGGCGTTCACACTGAGTGGCCTAGTTTTATATCTATATATAATAGTTCAATTCATGACAGCCGAGAATTGACATCCGTACAAAAGATGCATTATCTTCTCAGTGTTCTAGAAAAAGAACCTTTGGCTTTGATTCAGAACCTCAATTAGTTCTGAAAATTATAACAGCATATAAACTACTTACAGATCGTTATCAAAACAAACGAATCATTGCAGATAAACACTTAGAAAAATTATTATCAACTTCACTAAGTCCTAATCAATGCACTTTAGAGACACTGAAAATATTTGTAAACAGCATTAATGAGCACACTCAAGCTCTCAGTGCGCTTGAATTTCAAGTTGATTCTTGGAGTTTCTTATTGTTACATATAATGTCAAGAAAGTTACCTACTGACTTAAGAACTAAATTTGAAGCTAGTTTAACATCACATAAAATTCCTACTTTTAGCCAACTAATTGAATTCTTGGAAAATCAAGTTCGAGTTCTTGAATCAATTCAAGGTACTTCCACTTCAACTCATCTACCTAGAGCATAAATTTAAGTTAGGTGAACGGCTACCTACCGCACATTCCTCAATCTTTGGCTGGGTTCTGACGGATAAGGCGTCTACTATATCTAACACAAATTATCAATATTCCTTTACTACATGCTCAGTAACATTAGACCAAGTTCTAACAAGATTTTGGGAATCTGAAGAAATTTCTCAAATATTAGTTCCTGATCCTGAAGATATTCTCTGTGAAAAACACTTTAGGGACAGTTATATTCGTGATAGCTTTGGTAGATTTATTGTTCGTTTACCTTTTAAAGTTGATCGTAAACCTTTGGATTATACTCAACACAACACAACGTCAACTTCTCAAGAAACCTGATTTGCAAGTGCTCTATACAGATTTTATGCGTGACTATCTTTCAGCGGGCCATATGCAACTGGTTACTTCCACAGATTCTACTAATAGGTATTATATTCCCCATCATGGTGTGCTTAAAGAGAGTAGTAGCACAACCAAGTTAAGAGCAGTTTTTGATGCTTCGCTAATAAGCTCATCAGGCACTTCTTTAAATCAAACTCTTATGACTGGACCTAAAATACAACAAAATATAGAGGATATTCTTCTGAGGTTTAGAATGCATCAAATTGTCTTTACCTATGATATCAAGCAAATGTACCGACAAATACGACTACATCCCGATGATATTAAATATCAAACAATTTTTTGGTGTGAGTCTCCCAATGATGTTTTGTGTCAGTACGAACCGACAACTGTAACTTACGGTGTTGCAAGCTCTGCATATCTTGCAATACGAGTCATTCACGAATTGGCTAATCTCAACTCAAAGCAATTTCCAGATGCATCTCGTGTTCTTCATGAAGATACATTTGTGGATGCTATTGTCACTGGTAGCAGCAATATAGAGTCCGCAAAACAACTTAAAAGAAAACTAATAGACATCCTCGGCCAAGGCGGCTTTCAAGTAAGGCAATAGTCTAGCAATTTGATTGTGTATTGGTCATGATTGTTGCGTTTACATATGTCTAGCAATTGTAAGTTCGATATGTTTTGTACTAACATCTGTGATGAAAATTGTGTGCTCTAGTGACATCATTTTATAGTAACGGTAGTTTATTAAAATGAAGAAAAACCCACGTTAAGTTCAATTTAGTTTATCAATTATTTTGTACGTATTGTTGTTAAGTTTCAACATTCTCCTGAAATTTAGAATTTTAGTATTCTTGTTTATTCATTTGAGACATATTTTCTTATAATAGTTAAAAGCATTAATCTTGTCTAAGATAAGAGGTGACCGTTACACGACGCTTACTTGACCTAGAGTCATATAAACTTTGTCTTTAAGACCAAATGATCCACCATTAAGTTGTCTTTGGGTTTCCTTATTTAAAAATAAAAACCATTTTTTTCTTGTACTTTTATCAATAATACAGTTTGTGCAAAGTTTACTAAAAAAATACCACCTAGAAAAGCTTCTGGGGGTAGATGTGCTTTCTTTTACTATGAGAGCAGGCCCGAAATCAGGAAAGACTCAGCTTTTTCATAGAATATGATGTTTTTTTTGTTAGCTTGTCACTTAATTAGGTATTAATTTCACTTTTCAAATATATTTTTTTAGATAGCATTTTTTTTTCAAGGCTAGTACCAGTAGGTGTTGGTCTTGTGAAGATATCATCTTAACGCTTTTCTTTCCAGACATTGCCTTATCTAAGAATAAAACGAAATCGCTCGACGACCTTCATAAAACTGAACCCTTCAATTTAGATCATCATATTGCTGTCCGTGCTCGTCCACGTGACGTCACCGTCAAATATTCGTCGCTTTTCTTTTACCTTTTTGCTAAATCTTTGATATTTTCTGTGAAAACATAACATCCGATTAGAGTTAATTGATGATTGAGAAGGAAAATTTTAAAGATATTGAATATTGAGGACGAGTGTAAAAGTTAAAACTAATACAGGTTAACTACTTTAACTGTAGAATACGTAAAGGATAAGGATGCTTATAAATATTATTATATTATTTGTTTTGTTGTTAATTTATGAATTTCAATGTTTATTTTTATTGTATTTTTCAATATATATTGTTAGTTTTGTTGTGTATTTATGCATTTTACTGAATATTTTTTTTCAATTGAGGTTCCAAAGTTTCCTATAGTAACCTTGCTTGAAATTATTCAAATAATAATGTAAACAAAGCTTCGCGTTTTCATAAACACTATCATGGCTTACTTAAAAATTAGCTTTTAAACAGGTTAGCACCTGATTAAATTAATGTACTGGTGTCTACTGCACAACGAAACTGTGTAAATCTGCAATCTTGACTCTTCGTAACAATCAAACACGAAGTGAAGAGATGGCAAATGGCTCTAACAACTATCTAATATTGGTGGAACCAAAAAATGATTGATGAGTGGAAATAACGGACGTGAAGAGTTTACAGAGAGCTTCGTTGAATTGCATAAATGAACAAAGTATTTTGATTGCATAAACCTGACTTTTTTTTATTTTTATAGCATTAAGGAAGATTTATATAGTAAATAATGTAAGTGTTTTGGTAGGAAGTCCTAAATGCAGCAGCGTTTTCTCTTTTTTTTCAAATACTGTGAGTTCAAAGAATAAATTTGTCCGTCCATTTACAAAAAGCATTACTGAGCAAGCATTGAAAAAGCATTATCTTGGATGATGAATTTGGAGGAATAGGAAGTAAAACATTTCAAGATCAATCTACAAGCATCTCGTTATTGTTTTGTACTTCAGTGACTGGTTCTCCACGCCCAGGGTGCCGTGATGTGTTTACTTTTTCTGTCTCCCACAAACTTAAACACGTTCTTTTAAATCCCGTTGCAATAAACTACACAATTTTCCACTCTTATTTTCCAAAAATAGGTAAGTAATTTGATATTAAATCAAAAATCTGTACCAATTCTCTAACAGGTTACAAATGATTTTCCAAAACTGAATATATAACTAAATATAGCTGAAATAATACTTTTTAATTTGTAACCAAAGCCTGCTCTTTATGAATTTACCTGGAAAAAAATTACGGATATTTGTAAAGCATGTGTTTTGCAAGGGATTTTGCTAGAGCTATATATCATTTTAGCAGAATCCTATATGGATGCCACAGCGAAAACGAAATCTACATGTATTCTGGGCGTTAATAAATCACCAAGCATATTTTAAACATGTATGTCTTATTTACTATAATACTATTGGCAAAAGAATTTCACAGGAAATAAAATACTTTTAACTGCTCCGAATCTCTACTAAGTACTAGGCTACTAGTTGGCATCAGTCCCATTCATCATGGTGTATAAAGTTGACCAGATACGTGATAACTGCCGGATCGGATAGCCGATAAGTGTTGTGGTCACCCTCGCCCCGAGACAAGTATGACCCCCAAGGGTACAGTTGCGACAATCTGCTGCTGCGTCCCGCAACTGATACTCAATATTTCTTATCTTACTCTACTAACTGTGGATATTCAAAACTTTGGCATAAATTGATGCTGTAAATCTTATCCGCATATTGTTTAGTAAAATTAAATTCAAAACTATACTTATTTTTAAAGACTGTTTTACTTATTTAATTAATTACTTACTCCATCAACATCTTGTCTTGGATCATAATGTTTCGAACGAACTTGAACTAGTTCACCCGTGCAATGGCGCATGTAACTGTACCGACATATCGGACAATCAACAAATATAATCGTGGAAAGCCCGAAACATATAAACATTATGATAACAACCGCAAAAGTTTAAAAAGTTATTTAATTTATTCAATACTAAGAAGCTCAACAAGCTGATGTAGCGACGCTAAGGACCGGATATCAGGGGCAGCAACAAGAACCCTTAATATAACGTAAAAGTATGACATCAAACTCGTAATATGGAGATATCTGACATTTGGGTAAAACTTGAAACACTTTATTACGATAAAACACGGATGAAATCAAAATTATTTTTTAAACATGATAAAGATAAGCTATTCTACGAGCTACGATAAACAATAATAAAACAGGGATTTTTTTTGAAATGTGTCATTAATATATATCACTTACGTAAGAGGTTAAAGCTACAATTGACAAGCCACTAAATAATCATAAAAAGAGGTTATTAATGTAAAATACAACAAATTTGAATAACCTGGTGTTTTGAAAATTAGGTAGGTAGCATTGCTAATGAAATAAATTAATTTAAATAGCTTTTTTTTGTATGTAGCTATCGCACAGAATTTGTAATATATAATTATAGATAATAGCGTTACTGCAAGTTCTATTTTTTTTTTTTTTTTACCACTAAGGTGGTAAACAAGCCTACGGTCCGCCTGATGGTAAGCGGTCACCGTAGCCTATGGACGCTTGCAACACCAAGGGCATCACTCGCGCGTTGCCGACCCTTCAGAAATATAATAATCACGTGGCTACGGCCTATGGAAGTTTGCAACACCATGGGTATTACTTGCCGACCTTTCAAAGATCCAATAACTTCTTTTTTGAAGAACCCCATACTGTAGTCCTTGGAGAAAACCTTGGCAGGGAGCTCATTCCACAACCTAAGCGTTCGCCATTTTGGTTCTAAAGTGTGAAAATGAATTCCCTGCCGATGGCGAGCGGTGCGATGGTAGAAAGTAGCCGTGGGCATCATTTCGAACAATTCCTCAGAACACAACTCATTGTACAAGCGGTAGAACACACACAGGGAGGCAAAGTCTCTCCTCAAACTTAGGGGCTCGATACCGCAAGTGAGTTTAGGATCGTCGACAATTCTCACAGCCCGTCGCTGAACCGAGTCAAAAGGGCCAAGCTGGTAGACGGGTGCACCCGCTCAGAGATGGCAGCGGTACTCCATATGAGGCCGGACTTGCGACTTGTAAAGCAGCAACCTTTGCCCCGACGTGAAGTACTGCTTCGCTCTGTTGAGTACACCAAGTTTTTTGGACGCCAGCTTTACCTTGTCTAGCAAGTGATCTCGGAACTGAACATCGCTGGAGATGTGAACACCAAGGATCCAATGCTCTTGGAGATGGAGAGGGGAATGTTCTGGAATTGTGGGATTACAGTGAATGGGGTTTTGTTAGCGGTAAACGCGCAGACTTGTGTCTTTGAAGGGTTGAATCGGACCAAGTTTTTCCGTCCCCAGTCAGAGACCTTGGACAGACCGATCTTGATTTGAGAAACAAGTTCTTCACGTTTTTCCTCCACAACAGAACGAGGGATGCTTGCACGGCCCGTGTAATAAGCTTCTCCAGTACTGTCATCTGCATAGCAATGTATGTTGTTGATCTCCAACTATCATTGATGTGCAGTAGAAACAGCGTAGGAGACAGCACAGAGCCTTGCGGGACACCAGCATTAATGTCCGTGCCATCAGAGCAATTATCGTCAACTACGGCTCGTATGCGTCTGCCGGACAAAAAGCTAGCCACCTATATGCACAAACCCTCGGGCACTCCGTAAGATGGCAACTTCGATAGAAGACCCCGGTGCCAGACCCGATCGAACGCCTTCGCTATGTCCAGGCTACATGCCAATGCCTCCCCCTGACTCTCAATGGCTAGTGCCCATCGGTGTGTGAGATACACTAGAAGGTCACCAGTCGAGCGACCATGGCGAAAGCCATATTGACGGTCACTGACCATGTCGTGTACTTCTAGGTATCTTAGAAGCTGTGTGTTGATCAGACGCTCCATCACCTTGGAGAGGAGAGAGGTAATAGCGATAGGCCTGTAATTCGATGGATCTGATCTATCGCCCTTTTTGGGCACCGGGTGCACATTCGCAGTCTTCCATGAAGACGGAAATTGCCTAGTATGGTAGGAAAGCGTGAAGAGGCGCGTGAGTAAAGGACATTACTCAGGAGCACACTGCTTAAGCACCACTGCTGGTATACCGTCTGGCCCACTCGACTTATGAACGTCTAGGAAAAGCAACGCCCGCCGGACCTCTCGTTGTGTTATAGAGATTTCCGGCATGGTCTTACCGCACCACGGTAAAGTAGGTGGTACAGCGCCTTCGTCGTTCATATTCGATTTGGAGGCAAAGAGACTGCGCAATAGATCGGCTTTCTCTTTTGCACTATGGGCCAAGTCACCATCGGTCTTTCGCAGTGGTGGTAAAAACGACTGGCAGAAGTTCCCCTTGGCAGCTTTAGGAAGCGACCAGAAAGCGCGGCTCCCATAAAGATAGCTCGTAAGTCGCCCACCTATTTTGCCGATAAATTGGAACTTTGCTCTGGCAGTTGCTTTCTTACTGAACCTCGAGACAACATTTCATTTGCGTTTTAACTCATAAATATTCGGATCATTATCATTACGAGCCGTGGTCCAAGCCTCATACGCAGTTTGCTTAAGAATTTTAGCTTTTCTGCAAGACCTATTAAACCACGGTCGTTTTTGACGCCGGCAGCTATTCGCAGGTTATGAATGAAACATTCCATACCAGCGAGGATTGTCTCAGTGACTGCGGCTGCGTAGACGTCAGTATCATCTGAGCTAAAGCAGAGCTGCCTCCACGGGTAAGACGCATAAAATTCTCGCAATCCGTCCCAGTCTGCCGATTTATAGTGCCACAAACGACGCCAATTAGTTGGCCCAGAAGGATCGGGTTGTGTGTATGACATTTGAGTCCGAACGAGACAGTGGTCCGAGGAGCCAAGAGGCGCATCCACTGAGACGGAGTATCCGTCCGGACGTGTAGTCAGCAGAAGGTCCAGTAAGGAGCTCGTATGGTCCTCCATATCTGGTATTCTCGTTGGAGAAAGTACCAGCTGAGAGAATCCATAGTTCATAGCAAATTCATGAGCAGATATCCCTGCATAGTCATTGGTTCGAGAACTGAGCCACTCACGATGGTGGGCGTTAAAGTCTCCTAAAATAACTAGTTCTGCTGTGGGATATTGCTCTAGAACTTTATCAGTCGTCAAACTCAGGTGCGTGAAGAGTCGAGTTACGTCCGTGTCACCGCTATGAGACCTGTATAGGCACGCATAGATACGAGTGTGGCCGCCGTGATCTACGCGCACCCATAATATCGACAGGTCCCTGTCTTCAAGGCTATGAAGTCGGCGACAGCAGATATCCTCCCGGACGAACATACATACACCGGCACGACTTAAAAAATTGTGCTCGAGTTTGTAGCCGGGATAATGAAGGTATGATGTGTCGGCCGGGCAGGATATCTGCTTCTCCGTTAGAAAGAGGTTGGTCGGCTGCGCAGTCTCGAGGTGATGGTGGACTGCATTAGGCTTTGCGTGAATACCCCTGATATTGCAAAAATCCACATTGTATGTGGATGGCGTAGCCGCTGTAAAAACTCTTTTCCTTTTTCTATTTCTGGCCATTTTATATAAAGTTACTTATACTAGGGATGAGGATTCACTGCACGGACAGCTTAGAAGGCAAAAAGGTGCGGTACTAAGACTGCCGAAGCTCAACACAGATGATACGGTTGCTGGCACGGCGGGTGGAAGGGCCCCTGATCCCCTTCTGTTGTAGTAGCCGGGTCCACTCCGGTCTCCTTCTCCAGCACGAAGTGATCCCCACGATTAAGTGATCCCTGGGTTCGGGAACCCGTTCAACCAGCGGGCGGCCAGCGGTCAGCCGTTTCATCAGGTCTCCCTGACCGCCGAACCAGCACGCCTTGTCTACGCCGAGCAATGACAGCGATAAGCACCGCCGGTCCTCCGCTGTCCGCGCAGCGAATCCTCAAAGAGAGCTCTGGCAACCTTACTCACCGCCAGGAACACAGCACTACTCAATGTTAGTGTTATTGTGCCCGCGGTTTTCTGTAAGGTGGAGGTACTTTCCCAGTTCGGGCCGCTCACTCGAGCAAGTACTCGCTATGCCCTGCTTTATTTGTTGGGGCAGCTTATTCGAGTTAGTACTTGCAGTGCCTTACCTCTCTTTAACTACTAACCTACCTAACCTACTTTCTATTATTACTTAAAAATTTGGTAAAGCCTAAACGTATTAGTTATTTAAACCTTTACAAAATCATTTTTGGATAACATTAAAACAAAAAGTATTCATATTTATTTCTTATTTTCCAATAAAAACATCAATAGAGTTACATACACAAGTACAACAACAATATAGCTGCACTCATCATCCTTGTATTTACTCAAGGTTACTGTCAAGCTACATGGGCTCATAAAAAACACAAATTAAGGACTGTTTTGTTCTGGGCATGCTTTAGCAGCTTCGCACAATATGTTTTTCATTCAATGTGAAAGCCATGGATTCAAGTACTTTATCCTAGCAAAACACGTAACAATACCATTTACAACTTGTAGGACGGTGCAACCCAAATTGGTGAATTGTAACGGTTAAAGTTATTTTCTACAATTATTTTAACAATTGTTTCAGTGCAAGCCAGCCTAAGGCATTTTTAGCTAAAAAAAACGATTCGGTACACAACATTTGTTTGTTTTCGCCCAAACTTCGAAATCGGCTGCCGTTTGTGACGTCATTTTTCCGGGACAGGAGGAACGCTTAACAGCTGTGAGTTAACTTTTAAATAACCAAATATAATTGGTATAAAATATTCCATTTCGGATACTTTGAATTTGGGACAAAACAACACCATTTTATAATAAAGGTAGTGTTAAATAAACAATAACTGTTTTTGAAGGTAGACAGAATAATAAGCATCTTTGCAACAAAAATAATGTTGCAAGCTTCCATAGGCTACGGTGACCGCGTAACATTAAGCGGCCCGTGTGCCTGTTTGCCACCTTAGTGGTATAAAAAAATAGTGTTACATTAGAATTTTTTGAATAAGAAAGCCTATATAAAAATATTTCTTTGGTATGTATTTGTTAGTTATATAATATAACGTCTTACATCTTTAAACTGATAATAAGTTTAGGCAAAGTGGTGAATACTGAAGATCGCAGTCTCTCACGACTGAGAATGCTATTTGCTGTATACATGTGAATGACACCACAATATGGTTGTTATTACTTACTTTACATATGTATATGATGTCCCAAAACGGTTTATTTTACTTATTGAGGAAGAAGCATATAACACAAACCTAAAAATGTGCAGAAGCAGGGAAAAGCTATATCAAAGTGATTGGGACTTAAGAAAAACAATTTAAAAATTCACATCAAAATGAGTTTACTTGTCATAGATCTTAACATTAATTTAGGAAAGGCAATTATTTTTTTAAAACATTTATTCAGTATGTTTTGTGTTTAAAGACAAATCGGCTAGCGTGATGTAGCGTGATGTGCCAAAATCAAACATACGATGATAGACGATTGAACTGGTTTATACTCGACCAAGGTCACTGGCGTTATCACTTCTTTAAAGATTCAAACAAGTACATAACTAATGACATTATTTAGTATTTTTAGCTGGAACTCATGTTCTTTACGGGTAGAGCTGTGAAGTGTTGATATATGTTAAACTAGCATATGTCTTTTTTGAAATAAAATAAATAAACTTACGTCTAACTAACCATGAATTAAATATCCAAATTATGAAAGGTATATATAGTAAACAATGTGCATCTAAATGGCAACAATAAAGCGCACAACACACTCCGCGACACGTGTCGCGCGATCGGTCGACGCAATTAGTCGTGCATTGAGTGCGCACATTACCGAGCGGAAGACGATACGCGACACGCGTGTCAACGTACGTCACTCATTTCCTGCACTACAGCAACGTTTCATTGAAAATGAATTGCATCTATGAATTACCAAAAGTTGTCTATTTTGAAGTTAAGAGATATTTCATAAATCTTACCTTACCCTAATGACAAGGGTTTAATTTAATATTTCTTACTTATTTTTTGTTATGACCAGATTATACGAAGCTAGACATATTATAATGTACGTATAAAAGGGTTTATTCAATTAATAAAAGTATAGGTGTACCTACATTATGATTAAAAAATAGAAGTAAATAAATAAAAAAAATCGGCCAAGTGCGAGTCTTATTTTATTATCTATAAAAACGGCAAAAAATCACGATTTTGGATGGAAGCCCCCCCAAAATATTTGTTTTATTTTAATTTTCTGTAAATATTTCAAGCGTCTACCTGTTGCCGTTATCAAAATCGAGCAAAAAAAATCACGTTTGTGGTATGGGAGCCCCATCAAATATTTGTTTTATTCTGTTTTTTAGTATTTGTTGTTCAGATACATAAATACTAACTATTACGGTTAATTAGATACAGCCTGGTGAAAGACGGACAGACGGACGGACAGCGGAGTCTTAGTAATAGGGTTCCACTAATTACCCTTTGGGTACGGAACCCTAAAAAATCCTGACTTCAACAACATTAAGATCTAAGAAGAAATATAATAGTGCACATAAAACATACTAAATATTCAACTGTAAGCAGGCGAAACTACTAACATTATAAATGCGAAAGTAACTCTGTCTGTCTGTTACATCTTCACGCTTAAACAGCTGAACCGATTTAGATGAAATTCGGTATGGTGATAGTTAGTCCCGGGGAAGGACATAGGATAGTTTTTATCACGAAGAATTGAAAAGATACCGCAGGAATAATAAAATTATAACCGTGCTTAAACGAACTATAGCTACAGCTAAAGTTAGTTAATAAAGTATAATTTAAGGAGTTGACGTAAGAATCCCATACTGATAATCTAGGGCGGGTGGAGTCGCTGGCAAAAGCTAGTTCAAGTAAATTATATTGCCTGACTCAGTTAAAATTATTTTGATAGTCTAAACGTTTAACATAGGTAATGCAGTTTTTAATGGCAATTAAAGACAGACTGTAGAATACTTCATATGTTTAGATGACGCTTTCCTAATTTCAAAAGGTAGTGTGTTTCAGAGTTGTACAGCTTGACAAGAGAAGGAACTAGAGATAGGGATTATTCAGGTGACAGCTTTAGTACAAAAATTTATTGAGCATTTCATTTAATCGTTGGTATTCTCTATTAGTTACCATTTAATCGTTCAAATCTTACAATACAGGCAATGCACGTGTCCAATCTTTTTTTCAAGATAAAACTGTGAGATAACATTAATGAAAAGATCCCATCGTAAGATAGCGCGCGCCGTCTGTACCGGGCAAAAGGGAACCTGCGCACAGACGACAGATGGAAACTAGATTATTTTGTTGTAGTCGTAACATTATGTCTGTAAAAATTAAACAACTCCGCCTGAATTAGACGTTAGTTCATTTTAGGTTCAGTCAGATTGTTATCTATCTCTACAGGTAATCTATAAAGCTAAATAACACAGTTTTTATTGTAAATGAAACTTTTATGAAAAAATTTTAGCTAAGCGTATTAATTGGAAGCGTAAATAATTAATGTATGACAATTTGTTGATGAAAAGACTATTTGATTCGAAACACTGAGCGTCCACCCACCGTAGTTTGTCTAGCTGTACCACATATCATATCAATAAGTACCCACCGCAGTTTCACTAGCTTTACCATATATCAATAAGTACCCACCGCAGTTTGACTAGCTTTACCATATATCAATAAGTACCCACTGCCGTTTTTCTAGCTGTGCCACATATCAATAAGTACCCACCGCAGTTTGCCTAGCTTTACCATATATTAATAAGTACCCACTGCCGTTTTTCTAGCTGTGCCACATATCAATAAGTACCCACCGCAGTTTGCCTAGCTGAACCACATATCAATAAGTACCCACCGCAGTTTGACTAGCTGTACCACATATCAATAAGTACACATCGCAGTTTGTCTAGCGGTGCCACATATCAATAAGTACCCATCGCAGTTTGTCTAGCTGTGCCACATATCAATAAGTACCCACCGCAGTTTATCTAGCTGTACCAAATATCAATAAGTATCCACCGCAGTTTGCCTAGCTGTACCACATATCAATAAGTACACATCGCAGTTTGTCTAGCGGTGCCACATATCAATAAGTACCCATCGCAGTTTGTCTAGCTGTGCCACATATCAATAAGTACCCACCGCAGTTTATCTAGCTGTACCAAATATCAATAAGTACCCACCGCAGTTTGCCTAGCTGTACCACATATCAATAAGCACCCACCGCAGTTTGACTAGCTGTACCACATATCAATAAGTACCCACCGGCGCCGTTTGTCTAACTGTGCCACATATCAATAAGCACCCACCGCAGTTTGACTAGCTGTACCACATATCACTAAGTACCCACCAATCAATAAGTACCAACCATAAGTAACACATAACTTGTCATGACTGGTCCCATCATCATATTAAATCCGATTAAAATTTAATTATTATTGAGCACTTGCCGGCATGTACTAAATGCATAGTCGCAAAATTAAGGCCTTGCTAATTCCTAAAATTTAACCTTAACCTACGCAAAGTTGCCATACATTTGTGACTGAAATCTAGTAAAATTTAAAATTTAAAAATTTCTTTACTTTTATACTTTATAGTTACCTACTTCATAGTTTATACCGTATATAGTAATGATATTTTTGCAGAAAGATTGAATCCGTTTCTGTTTTTTTAACTTATGTTACATAATATTACTTTGAATGTTAAATTCGTTTAAAAAAAAAAATTAAACACAACTTAGCTAATATTCATAAAATAATTACTTAACATAAGATTAATCCGACGTCAAAACTCTACTAAAAAGTAAAAAAAAAACTTAAACCCCAAAGCAGACATACTGACGGAACATTAAGCATGGTACGCGTTTTCTTCGCTTTCAGTAGGATGCCAATAGATAATTTGTAGGGTTATGTGGAGCACAATGGTAAAACAACACACAAAGCTAAAAAAAAAGATATTTTTAATCAGCTTTAAAGTGGCAAAAAAATATTTTCATTCGTTAAATGTTTTTAAAAATTAAAATTATCAAACTTGAGTCAATATAACTATAAATTAATAAAAATGGCACTTAAGTATCTAAAATGTTGCGTTTGCCACAATGATCCCCGTATCAGGGGCACGGTGTTACAATTCCAGAAGCTGAGATTTAACTTGTAGTTTTTAATGACTTACGCATTTTTCTTTAAATGTTTTAGTAATTCTGCAGAAATCTTCTTGGCATTTTTTCTTTCTTGCATTAATTTTTAGGAGATTATCTGTCATCTAATATAACTTCCAGATTAGAATGCATTATCTACATTAGCATCCCTTTGCAAGTAACTCACATCATGTTTATTATCATTCCTTCACCCAAAGGTTATCTGGTAGAGATCGCTCCATAGAGATAAGATCGCCATTTGTACCTGTACTGTAAATAATGTATTATATTTTTATTTTGTGCAATACAGTGTTCTATTATTTATTATTATTGTTGTATGGTAAAAGACTTTTTGATTACTAAGCTATGAAATGTTATTTTTCAATAAAGTTATAAAAGCGAATGAGGATATTTTTATTAGACTTCAGTAGGCCATGAAAGCCAATTGAAAAGACTTACAACTACGTTTTTTGACATTTTTCTACGTACCTATCCCTAAAATAGTCAAATGGGTAAATAAAAAACCAGAAAACAAAAAACTAAAAATATAAACATTGTAACATAGCGATAGATAATTAATTATCTGTCCATAGCTTATCGCCACATCGCGATTAATATTATAGAACGTGGTTTGCCACATACTTAATCCCTCACGTACATATATCTATACCTAGTTAAGTTGTTGTAGTAGATAATTAGTATATAAGGTGACCTATATTGTTATATATAAATCATTCAATTATAAAGTATCGACAGTGAATATACAAGTTATAAGACAATATGTCTTTCCTTCAAACTTCCTACGACCCGTCAACCTCGCACATACCTTAACCTGACTGCAACAAACTGGTTCAGACAAACTGAGAAACTATTTAAACTGTAAAGATAGAATAAGCTGTAATTTTTAATACAACTTGTATTTTATGTAATTTTCTGTTTTTTTTTCGTTTCTTCTACTACTTTTCAGTAAATCTGTGTTTGTTGTCGATGTACATTAAAACGTGTAAAATAAGATATTTGCACACGTAACTTAATTTAGTGAGAGGGTCCCTTATTTCAGCGATTCGCTTCCGTCTATACGGTGTGGATTGTGCTGTACCTAACTGCTCTTTTAACCTGTCGAGAATTTTTCTATAACTATAGAAAAAGTCTTTTGTTTTTTAGGTCTTTTTTTTTAGTCCGAGCATCCAGAATTATATTAAAAACTAATAAAAAATTAACGCACGCTCTATATTTATTGTGTATCACAGCATCATGTGCAAAGTGTATTTTATATTTACTAAGAATTTACATCCTGTTGCAGTATTGAAAACGAAGTCTAATCCTATAGGCCTCCGGTGACAGGATGTTGACAAGTAAAATAAATAAATACTTGCGGGTGTAAACAAGTATTTATTTACTTTTGCTGTCAACAACAAATTTGAGTAGATATTGCGTCAAAATTAATACCGCTTATGACGGCAGCAATTAATTTTGTTTTCACTACATAAAAATACTTTGGAATTGGACAAGATACAAAAAATCTTTTTGAAGTAAGGAAAGAACTTTAGGCCCTTGTAACAAGAAACAAAAAGTAGCATTCAGAAAACTTCGTGAAAAATGTCTTTCAGTCAACAGTTTGACGTTACACCAACAAATATTTTAGATTAGTAATTTTTTCGTCGCACGTTTTGAGGTTCGGAAAGATTAATGGAAGTTTTTGAACGGGTTTTTGTAGAAAAGACCTTTCAGCACTTTTCAGCACGTTTCAGCACGTTTCAGCACGTTTCAGCACGTTTCTATACGCAAAAATAAAATTTAATTACTGGTGTCAATAAACAGCTCCAACAGAATATGTATAACATCTGAAATCTACTTATATGTATATCTCTAAAACTTTGAATAGTAACTTCCTGAACAAAACATTTTATTATGTAACAGTTGAATTGTTCTTTAATCTAACAAGAAGAAATTCAACCTTAGGTTTTCGGAAAGTTAGAAACGGCATCAAATTCGGTTGAACATTTTTCACGTGATGTATGAACAGAAATACTATAACACACCAAAAACCTGTCGCCAAACTCAATGATTGTTTTTAAAATTATTGGTACCGCAAACATAAACATAATAAACATAAACTTCCCCCCGCGGACACTTAGGTTGTGGAATGAGCTCCTTGCTAAGGTTTTGTCTAAGGACTACAGTATGGGGTTCTTAAACAAAGAAGTTTTTGGATTTTTGAAGGGTCGGCAACAAGTGATATCCCAGGTGTTACAGCGTCCATAGGCTACGGTGACCGCTTACCAGCAGGCGGACAGTAAGCTTGTTTGCCACCTTAGTGGTTGAAAAAAAAGACATAGCTCTTGTACATTGCCTAACATTATAGATATAACTAACTGCTTTCCATCCCGTAATAACGTTTCTTTCCAAAAAAGCTGAATCAACTTCTATAAAATGATATGTTAGCCCGCGGCGAGATATCTTGACGAAGCGCTTTGTCGCAAGCAATCATCGCAAATACGATTTGAGTCCGCTATAAAAATAGTAGTCGGTAACGCAGCAATTTGGACAATGATCGCCCGAGGTGGGCTGCGAGTGACGACGCTCGACGCTCCCGGGGGGGCACTCGCTCTTATCAGGTTCGGGATCCCTGATGTCAGTAATCTAATATGTTTGAAAAGTACGGTTCGTAACTTCTTCAGATCACTTCGGCTGCTTCAGATCAAGACTTTTCTATTTATTGTATCAAATCATCATTTTCATAAGTACATTCGATTATTAAATAATACATAATATTACGAAACAGCTGAAAAAACTATCTACACTGAAAAAAAAGTTTTGTCGAAATTACCAAACTGGCCTTGGTTGGCAAATTTACAAGGAAACTTTGGTAATCATCTCTAAACTTAGCGGTTAAAATAACAAAACTAAAATGGTTGAGATTAATATTAAGTTTATCACGACAGTCTTGAAATAGCAACTAACCTTATAGTCAAAACAACCAAACAGTATTGTAAATTAAACAGAACCTAAAAAAGTTTCTAGTTTGCAAATTGTATTATATACTTTAGTTTTATTTACTAGTAATCTAAGCTGAGCCTACTAGTGTCTCTAGTTATATTTACAACATAACTTTAATAAAAATGTAACAATTAATGGTTTAGTGATTGCTACTAGACATACGGTTAAAACAAAGAAACCTTTTTTTATGAATATTACTAAACCAAAAACGGCAAACATATCTAGTAAATTTTACGAAATCTTTTTGTTTCTTTTACTAAAATATCACGTAAAGCTTACTTATATCTTTAGTTATATCCACAAAAAACTTAAACAAATACGTTACAATTGATGGTTAACTGATTGCTACAAGACATATAGTTGAAACCAAGATACAGTTTTGCGAATATTACTAAACCAAAAACAACAAACATATCCTGTAAATTTTATGAAATCTGTTTGTTTTATTAACCAAAACTTCACGTTAAGCTTACAAATATCTTTAGTTAAATCTACAACATCAGTTTAACAAAAATGTAATATTTAATGGTTTAGTGATTGCTACTAGACATATGGTCAAAAGTAAGTAACAGTTTTGCGAATATTACTTAACCAAAAACGACAAACATATCTAAATTTTACGAAATCGTTTTGTTCTTTTACTAATATATCACGTAAAGCTCACTAATATCTTTAGTTATATCCACAACATAACTTTGACAAAAATGTGATATTTAATGGGTTTTTTTTATATCACCAAAGTGTCAAACAAGCATACGGTCCGCCTAATGGTAAGCGGTAACCGTAGCATATGGACGCTTGCAACACCCGACACTTCAGAAATCTAATAAGTTCTTTTTTGAAGAACCCCATACTGTAGGCCTTAGCGAAAACCTTGGCAGGGAGCTCATTCCACAACCCAAGTCTTCGCGGGAGGAAGATTCTCTGAAACCGCACTGTACGCGACCATTTCGGTTCTAAAGTGTGAGAATAAATTCCCTGCCGATGGCGAGCGGTGCGATGGTAGAAAGTAGCCTTGGGCATCATTCCGAACAATTCCTCAGAACACTACCCATTGTACAAGCGGTAGAACACACACAGGGAGTCTCCTCAGACTTAAGGGCTCGATACCGCAAGTGAGTTTGGGATCGTCGACAATTCTTACAGCCCGTCGTTGAACCGAGTTAAAAGGGCTAAGCTAGTATCCGGGTGCACCCGCCCAGAGATGGCAGCAGTACGACTTGCGACTTGTAAAGCAGCAACCTTTGCCCCGACGTGAAGTACTGCTTCGCTCTGTTGAGTACACCAAGTTTCTTGGGCGCCAGCTTTACCTTGTCTAGCAAATGATCTTGGAACTGAACATCGCTGGAGATGTCAACACCAAGGATCCCAATGCTCTTGGAGATGGAGAGAGGAGTGTTCTGAAATTGTGGAACCACAGTGAATGGGGTTTTCTTAGCGGTGAACGCACAGACTTGTGTCTTTGAAGGGTTGAATCGGACCAAGTTTTCCCGTTCCCAGTCAGAGACCTTGGACACACTGATCTCGATTTGAGACACAAGTTCTTCACGTTTTTCCTCCACAACGGAACGAGATATGCTTGCACGGCCCGTGTAATAAGCGTCTCCAGTACTGTCATCTGCATAGCAATGTTTGTTGTTAATGTCATACATATCATTGATGTGCAGTAGGAACAGCGTAGGAGACAGCAGAAAAACTTGCGGGACACCAACATTAATGTCCATGCTATCAGAGTAACTACCGTCAACTACAGCTCGTATGCGTCTGTCGAACAAAAAGCTAGCCATCCATTTGCACAAACCCTCGGGCACTCCGTAAGATGGCAACGTCGATAGAAGACCCCGGTGCCAGACCCGATGGAACGCCTTCGCTATGTCTAGGCTACATGCCAATGCCTCCCCCTGATTCTCAATGGTCGGTACATATAGTTGAAACCAAGATACAGTTTTGCGAATATTACTAAACCAAAAACAACAAACATCAATTGTAAATTTTATAAAATCTGTTTGTTTTATTTACCAAACCTTCACGTTAAGCTTACAAAAATCTTAAGTTATATCTACGACAAAACTTAAAAACCACAGTTTTATTTTGTAGTCTACCTACACATAGATGACGTCAAACATCCTGAATCACGCTTTCAACTTTTTCAAGCTCACTTGCATAAATACAGGATTTGAATTTTAATTAAGACTTCACCGAGCAGCCAAACAGGTGACCCGGACGGTATAGTTGCTTTGATTGATTGATTGATAGCATAACCATACTGCTAGTAAAATTGAAAATCAAAGCAACTTTTGTAAAAGTTACAAGAGTGAATCATGTAAATACATTCTTCATACAGGTCAAGTCCCGCTTTAGGCCATCAAATATAACTCAAGGATATAATTGCAATTACTAAACTGAAAGTGATTGAGTTTATCCGAGAAAATACGGTTGTAAGTATGAAAGTGCAATTGGCACTAAAGTTCACCAAGGTTCCTGAAGTAGAATTAATAGGTATACTAAAGAAAAGACTGTTAAATGTACATAAGTAAGTGCATTTAATAGAAAATATCATTTAGTAGTATACACAAAATTTTGTTTAGTAAATTTTACATAAGTACCTTCGGTTAAATATACTAAAGTGGCTTTGATAGAATACGCCAAAGTTCCTTTAGTAGCATGCACATATCATGTTTAGTAAAAAATATCAAAGTGCCTCTGATTGTATTTACTAAACTACATTTGATAGATGCACTAAACAAAAGTCTGTAGAAAGTACAAGAGTGTGTTAAATAGTACATATCATTCAATTTAGTAAAATACACAAAATTGTGTTTGGTAAATTTTACATGAGTGCCTTCGATTAAATATACGAAAGTGGGTTTGATTAAATAGGCGAAAGTTACACACAGTAAGGAATATAAAAGGACCTCTGATTGTATTTACTAAACTACATTTGATAAGATAAACTAAAGTTACACCAGTATAATGTAAAAGAGTGCGTTTGGTAGAACATAACAAAAGTGATTATAGTAGAATACACAAAAAAATCTAGACAAGGTGGTGCTTGTAAACTAGTTTGGTGGAAAACACAAGATTTTGTTTAGTTGGTTATACTATAGTACTTTTGATCAACCTTTATAATATCAACCATTTTGATTCGGTAACGACCACCTAATTCTTAAGTTGGTCCTATATCAACCTATTTGTTTCGTCAAAATTGCAAGGAATCAGGTAAATTCAACCAAAGTTTTTTTTCAGTGTACCTACCTACAGTGCAAATACTACCTTTTTACGTTTTGTAAGTTTTTCCTTTGCCATTCGGTAAAATTGCACTTCAGCTTTGATGCATATTTGTGACCAAAACATTTTCAATTGATATCAGAACATTCAAATGTGTATAATTTAAAAGACATTTGTTTCAGTCAACTAGCGTTTTTGTAAAAAAGAAAGCATCACCAAATTAACCATATTATGTAACACAGGTGTTACTTTTTAAACGTTCTTTCTTCATCACTCTTAAAATGCTTGTCTTTTAATTTATAAAACCTAAATAAGCTCGTAAGATTGATTTTCAATTCTAAAAAGGTACTTAATCTCAGGCCATACTAATATTACTTCTTAAACAAACCGTGTGTCGCCTGAAGGTTAAAATGAAGTCAAAAATTTTATAAATCTTATAAAAACATTTTACTTGATTAGCTATTTATTTGCATACATCTATGAAATAAAACAATAAGGTTATATTATAACCGCTAATTAGTACTCACTTAATATACCCCAGTGTACAGGGTAATGTCACCTCAATGTGTGTTTAATTATACCGTTGAGTGTCGTGTTATGGTATGATTTCCAACTATATACCGTCGCGTTAAGACCTGATCATTATCTTAAATGGGTTAAAAACACAAAAAATTTTAAATTTTCTAAATAGAATTGATTTGAAGCTTCGCCAACACATGCGATTCTCATCGATCAATAATATGGTCTACAATACCACAATGATCGTGCTTGTTCGGAGGTGGAGGTGGGTGTATGAACTTACGTGAGTAACAAGGGTAGTTGAGCCGAGTCACAAGGGTCAAGCTGGTAACCAGAGATGGCAGATGGCAGATTGCAAATTGTCCACGTGGGGCTGGAGGTGAGGTTTATAAAATAGCAACCTCTGCCCAAAGGTGAAGTAATAAAAAATAATCCACTCTATTGAGTAAACCAACTTCCTTAGACGGCAAGTTGACCCTGTCTTCCATATGATCCGGGATTAGAACGTCACCTGAATCCGGAATCAGACTGAACTTTCTCTAATATCTTACTGTGAGTGTGTGTGTGTGTATGTGTCTGTACGTGACTGTTCATTTTAGTTTGTTTTTGTAATGTTATGGTTTGTAATTTGAATATTAATTTAATTAATTAAAATCTTGTTCGTCGTCTTTTTTTCTATTCTCTATTTACACCCACATTCTGTACAAATAAACTCAGTCAAAAAACGAAACGTAAAATATGATTAATAAGCACGGAACACCTGTCATACAATTTGCTTTGTGCTTGTCCAAAATTTTTAAACTAAAAATAAAACAAAGGTGAGTAAAGCCAGTGAAATGCGCAAATAGGTGATTTGGGAACTGATCCAAATATTTGTGTGCAGTTTATGTGCAAGTGATTTGCAATATCTTTCTGTCCGATCGAGTTCCAATTCGATGTCGCATATTTCTCGTTTTAAAAAAGTTTCTCTTGTTTTTTGTCTGTTTAAATGATAAATATTATATAAAATCAGAACTGCTGAATTGCTTTCTCGGCGGCTCTCCTGCGTATTTAAAATCATTTGAACCTGTGTAAAAGTAAAGTTTATAAAATTAATAGTTTAATGGATTATTTTAATGCACTGTTTAAAAGTCTAGAATAAAATTACTTTAAGTTAGAATAGAGGTACATAATATCTACGCCAAAAATCAGATCTCCTCATTACTTTGTTGCAACACAAAAGGTTATAGTGCCTTATTTCTCACGACTTGATTAAAGAATATTAATATTTCTTACTAGATTCTTATTCTGATCAAAACAATGTACAGCCTTTGTTGTTACAGAATAGTGTAGCTTTCTATTAGTGAAAGAAATTTTAGAATCAGTTCCCCAGTTGAAGAGTTTACCCCTTACATACATACAAACAAACAAACATAGAAAAAAAATCCTTTTAGAAATATAATTTTTGAGATCAGTTTAGTAGTAAAAGAGTACAACAAACACGTTTTACATCTTTATATGAGTATTGATTATAGAAACAATAATATAATAAAAAAAAAATATTAATAAAAGCAATATTATAAAAGATACTAATAAGATAAGACCATTATTTAATAGTTACGTGAACGTGAACTTTGCTTCAATTTTGTAAGTCAGTAGGATCAGTAATTTAAAGTAAACTGTATTGTTATTTGAACTTAGTTACTGCACACTAGCGCCGCGAAAATATTAAAAATACTAACTTGTTATTTACCATTTTAGAACGTTTTCAATTGTTTGTAGAATGTGTCTGTAAGTAGTATTAGTACTTATCAATTAGATAATCCTAGTGCGCGATAGAGATTCAGTTAGTTATTTGATTTCCTTGTCTACTGGTAACCAGATGTACTTTTGAGTAGTATCCGCTATAACAGAATACAGAATCGTAACATAAAAATTTATACTAAAGCACAAACTTCAAAGCTTTATTACCCTTGCCTTGTGGAAACTTCAAAACTAAACTCACTATGTTAGAAAGCTGTAAACTAACACGACACTAGCGACAGTCATGTGCAACATCTTAGTGGTTTTATTACATCTAAAGAAAAACTAAAGTGTCAAAAACAGAAGCCTGCCGCTACTAAGACATACACAGTATGAATTTTCGTTATGTATAATTGGTGTTTAATAGTTGTAATGTGGTCTTCATCTGAAATATAGTATGAACTATTGATTTGTTTAAAGCGTGTGTTACAAACACGTCGCGACTAACTAAAGAGAGTATACATGAGGTACAGAGGAGATAAACTACTTTCTCACGGCATCTTAATGTAGCTATCATGTGAACAACAAAGTCAAATCTATGTTTTTATTTTTTAATTATTCTATACCAAATAGCTTTAAATACACCTGCAAAATAAAACATTTGAAAGGTGCCCTGGTAGTGTCATAATTTGTAAACAGCGCTACCAGTAGTGCGGCTGGTAGCGCTGTTTACAATAAACGGCAAAAAATTGCTGCTGGAATAAGACAACAAAAAAAATGAAGGTGTAAAAACAATCACCCAATTTTTTTCTAAGCTTAAATGGTAGCAACTTTGAGGTACACATTATTAAATGAAATAAGAATCATCAAAATGTAACTACTGTTTAAAAAGTTATCCGCGTCAAACATAAACATAAATAAACAAATAAAAAACGTACGCGTTGATCTCCTCCTTTTGTGTTTTGTCAGTTGAAAAAATAATTTATATTTATGTACCTATTTCCTTGTATGTATACCAACAACTAAACCTACTTTTAGATTTTTTTTAAATTATTTTAACTTTTTTGTCGACCGTTATATTTGTCGATTATTTTCACTTTTTTAATTGAATCGAGACAAAGATAAAATTTTGAATATTTTAGCATTGTAAAATAACAACAATGCGAGTTGCTGTTGAGTATTTTCTTACAGTTTTTTGTCGCTGGGAAAGCCTCATTGATACCTTCGCGTTTCGGAGCTGGCACTTTTACCGAGGGCCCCCTTGCGAAATCGGGGCAGAATTGATACTGCCTCAACTCCGTGATTCAAGTTAATGAAGGAAAGGAAGAAATTTACCCTCCTCCTGGAGAGACGCACGGGGAACACGCCACCCATGTCTCATCCCCACGGGAGCTCCGTTGTAGTGCTGCAGCTACAGTCCCTCTAAACTTCACCGCCTGAAGACCCCGTGGAGTGGCAGGAGAAGATTTCTGTTCCTCCCATACTGATACTTTTTATAGAGGTTTACTCCTCGCGGCCCGGACACTCAAGTTAAGGACATCCCTTCCGCCTGACTAAGCCTAACTTGGCCTACGAACTACCACGTCGCCACTTAGCGTACGGGGTTACGATTAACGACGATGGCACTAAGTGCAGACCACAGTAAAATACGAGCGCGCCCACCTCTGCATCCGTTGGTGGACTCTGATAGCAGAGTCCGTTCGGAGCAACCCACCGAAACGGTTTAGCCTCGGAGAGTCCACTCCGTACGACCCCCACCAGAGATCGACAGCTAAGTGGACCTCGTCATAAGTAGATGTCTCTTAATTTCACACCGGACTGGATTGAACGGTGCTAATATCCCCCTCGCCACGACAAGGCGGACACCACTCGAGGGAGAAATATTTTATTACTCAAATACGTTATGAAAAGTTCGAATATCATTCGAAAAAGAATATGGGAAATACATAGATGCTGGATTGCTGATAAAAATAAAAAAAAATACTTTTCAGGAAAAATAAGGCGACAGTAATCTTATGTACGATTTTCTTTGTATGGCCTGTTATAAAGCACGTACTTGCGCGCAAATAGTACCAACAAGATTTTTTCTTCCACAGACCCCGCGGCAGATGGAATAAAACAAATAAAGGCAGGAAAGCGGGAACTATTAAGTTTTTTTATCTTATTTTTTATGTGTACCTACGGTACGGTACATAAAGTCAAATTCTACTTACCCAGCAAAGGCTTGAAACTTCGCGCCTCGTCAGTAATGGACTTTTTACCTACTTGACTATGTACTAACTTATAGTAAATGTCAGTAATTTTAGCGATACAAAAAATGTAAAATTTGATGAATATTAGTACTTGTTTACAAAATACATAAAAAAAAACTCCGATATATTCCAAAGAGCCAGCCCCTTCCTCGGCCCCCATCTCTCTGCTAGAGATCTCGGCTCGTTAATTAAAAGAAACATTTAATGTCGGCCAATTTGTGAAGAATACCTGCGAGATTACAGGAGATTGAGATTGGTCGAGGGTTGAATTTGGAAGATTGTTTCGTAAAAGCGTAAGCGATACTTTGTTAGCAGCAATGAATTTTGAAACCAATACTTTGATCCAAGATATCAAATAAGTTGGAAATGCATAAATAATAATTTGAAATAAAATTGAATTAAGCTGTGTACCTAATTAATGAGTAAAATGTACGAAAATAACGTTCTTACTTTGTAATTTTTTATAAGACTAAGATGGCAAACAAGCAAACGGTCCATTTGGTGGTAAACGGTCCCGGTAGCTTATGGGCAATGACAACACCGACTTGCGAGATGCCCACACTTTAAAAATCTGTATACTGTAGACCTGAAAGAAAACCTTGGCAGGGATTTCATTCCACAACCCAAGCGGGAGTTCGCGTTTGTGGGAGTAAGTTTCTCTGATACCGCACTGTGCGTCTCATCTAACACGTCAATAAGTAAAGTCAAACGAAGCGTCGCGATTAATTGCGCGAGTATAGCAGTGTGTGGACAGAGAGTGCAACATAGCGGCAGCGTGAGGAGCAGCGCGAGAGCATATAGTGACAGAGCATAGTGTGGCAGAGGGGTTATACCACAGATTAATAAATAAGCAATACGCAAAGCGGTAGGCATTTATCACGTACCCTTGAGCAACTCTGTCACAGAGGCCTGCTGCAGGGGCGAAATAAAAAAGTAGTTATTAGTTTAGCTAATAAAAATAAATAAAAAATTACTTTCGCAATCGTCAATATTTATGAACCCGCTGAATAACCAAGTTCAAGAGCAAAAAGAAAAGTAAATTACAGCAGATTATAAACTAATGTAATAAATGAATTATCTGTTGAGACAAAAATAAATTGCAATTGTTTTTAGTTATTTTTGATAACCAGATCAAAATAAATTTCTGTTTCAATTTTTATTAACTAAAAGACACAAATTGTGCGATAAAAGTAACTATGGCATTTTAGTGAAAAAAAAATGTAAATGTGAGCAGCTAACAAGTGCTCAGTTCTCTCTCTTGGAATTGCACTTAAAAGCTTTGTTTATTTGCCGCGCAACGAAATAAAAACATCGGCTCTGCGGAACTGCGACACTGTAGTTATGAATGCTCTATGACATGGCATAGAATAAACTCTTTAAAGAACTGAATGTGATCTTTAAATACATTAACAATCTAATAAAATATGTTTTGAAGTTAAGAGATATTTCAATTTTTAAAATATATTGTAAAAACTAAATCTATACTTCCCTAGAAAATAATGCGTAAATTCACCGCTTTTGTGCAAATTTTGTATCAAAACAAAACATTTGAAGGATTAAAAAAAATATATGTTATAAAACTTGCTTTTATCTAGTGCAATACCTTAATGAGAGATTTTCATTTATTGTATCTACACTGCAATTACTATAAGTTTTAGGAAAAAGTTAAAACAATAAAACCTATATTCAATACAAAATATAAAACTTTCAAGAAGCCGTCATGAAATAAATTACTTAAAAAATAACAAAATTTCAATTTTTACTTATTAGAATATTTTTATTGCATGGTTGACTGTTAAGATGAAAAAACCGACGAAGTTTTATTTCTAAAATGGTAGGTGTGTATTGTGATCCATATATTTATTTGACAAACTTGAAATGACTTGACATATCTTTCAATTTATTCTTTAAGGCAAGAGATTCAAGGTTGTGGCTTATCGCAGACCGTTAGCTTGATGAAGTGAGGTCGCCAAGTATTATTGTCGCAACCTACTTGTATTTGATAGCTTGCTTCTTTGCCAACTCAACTTGATCTTTGGCCAACCTTCTCCATCGTTAAATTCAACGCTAATTGGAGTAAGAAAGTTATGGTGCGGCAAAATTTTTCAAAAAGTTTTTCTAGTCCAATTCTTGCACAGGGTATCCTCAGCACTAAATATAATGAAGTATCGATAATTAGCATTAAGGTTAATCAAATAAAAAATAGTGATACGAATGAGACAAGATAAACAATTTTATAACCAAAAATAATTAATATCATCAATAATATAATTACAAAGAAAATTAACCGAAAAGGGAATACACGTTTGCTTCTTCGTGTCAGGTAGAACTGATGCGTGGATTTATATATTCGCACAGGATATTAGTAACTTTGAAATAAGTGAAATAGAGTTAATATGTAGACAAAGTGTATCAGCTGTCGTAGGACTTGATCAATGGTTAAGTACTGCTGTAACCGAAGAAAATTATCACGTGAAAATTCGTTACAGTGATAAATAGCAATGCTTTTCTCAAGGCCGCATTTATGAAGCGATATTTCTTTATACTAGAATATGAAAAAAGGTAAACATTTGTCTGCTAATGTTTCCAATCGGTAAAATTAAATAAATCGGTCTTAATCAAATTCTTTAGACGCTAAAAGAGAAGAATTAATGCTCAAAAGTTATTATTGAACAATAGCTCAGTCCAGTCACCATCATCGGTGCGGTGAGTTGTCACCTGTCACCGTAGGTATAACTCCGTACCGTAGCGTAGGCTTTGATTACACGTCGCAGTTGTTCTACCCTGGTGCCACCGTTCGATCTGCGCGACGGACGCGACGGGACATTTTGATTAAGATGCTGTCACGGATTTCATAATAACTTGTTAAATTTTCATCTGCTACACTTGCAACTATAGGTATCCGCTTACAATATCGTAATAGTTTTGAATTAATTTACTAGAAAAACTTAGTTCTTCAGATCGTATCTTACGGAAGTATTAAAACACAAAATAAAACTAAAGAGATAATTAAATTGCATAGATTATTAGTTTGTATTACCTTTGTTCCTGCAATACGTTATTTCCATGCCATAAATAAACATAATTGACGCATGGTAAGCCTCACTTGACTGCAAACGTCCTCATGGTTTCGCACAACAAACTTTTAGTGATTCGTAACCTAGTAAAAGCTGTAAAACTGATGCCGAGAACGTCTTTGAAGTTTAAAATAATTAAAAGTCAGAAATATAATAATTTTATGAATTCCGTGCCTCACCTGGACGGACGCCGCCCTCTGTTGTCTTAGCACATTATAAAAGCAAGAAACCCATATTATTAAACATTAAAAAAAGTTATACGATCATAAGTTCACATAAAATTTCGAAAGTAAAAAAGGCAACCAATTTTGCATTATATTGAAAACACGTTTTTATTACATTTTGCAATAAAGTACCGAATTTAAACAGTTTCTTTTTGAATAAAAATGGGTAAAAAAAAACAAAGAGTCATAAAGAGTCATCATCAATGATCATTATGTATACACATACAAAGCATTATATGAACATTTCTGGCTATAATTCATTCAGCACTGTAACATTAAGTGTACTATAAATTATTTGGCGGGACTCAACAAAACGTTTGATAAATGCGCTCGCGCAACAAATAGACAGTTGCTAAGGATATTAATGTATTTTTGATTTGTTTAGGGTTGTCTTTAGGGTTTAGTACAACAGCTTTGATCCTATACTTAAATATGTAGTACCAACTCATACCTTTCTACGGTAATCACCCATACTCACGCCGCGCCGCATGCAATTGAGCTGAAATTTTGGCACAAAGATAGGCAAAGGTTGAATGTTCCTACAAGGATCCTACTGAAACCGAATTCCACGTTACAGTAACGAACCCGGTACAACTATACGAGTAGCAAACTTTATGACAATAATCAAAAACTTGCCGTACTAACCATACGTACTAACCATACGCCGATAACGAAATTTAGCGTAGAGGGAGCCTGGAGCCTCTGGCAAAAAGCTAGTATTCTATATATCAGGGCCACTTTGCACTACACCAGAACATTAATCATTAGTCCATAGTAGAGTTTCCGGTTTCTTGACTTTTTTTTATTTCTCGCGGCACGAGAATTCTAGAACAGGGGCCTGATTCTCGTGCTGAAAGAGATAATCTCAAATCGATATGTTTAGTTGAATTACTCATGGCTTGTTAATCGCGGTAACTGTTTAAGTCGATTAACAAGCCACGAGTAAATCATTATCTCCATCAGCACGAAAATCAGGCCCCAGAATTTTTCGAGTATCTCGAGAAATTTCGAAATATTTAATTGAACACGATTTTATTTTCAAATTCTTGATTTATAACAAATAAGACTGATAGACGAGATCAATCCAATAGTAAATAAGTACCATAAATTGCAGTTATTAATTAACAAGTCAACAAAAAACAATAAATTAAACAAACTATACTCGGGTGGTCTACATAAAAAGTAAAGAGTAGGATAGCTAGCTTTTTTATAAGTATTTGGTCCCTTCCAGTTCCCAAATGTACATCAGTCTTTAATTAAAAGTAATACAATAAGTAAAATTAAATCTACAAAATTACTAGTACATATTTAGATAACTATAAAAACTTGTTTAACAAAACGAGCGTCTTGCTACAAACTTAATTTAAAAATGCCTTTTAAATTTATAAACTAGTATGTCAATAACATTACAGTGTTTTTATTAAACAAATCACAATTAACTTTCAATACTATTTTTTTAGTAATTTGCGCACGGAATTGGTTTGTCGAGGTCTGTAAATTTGGTTCTTCGATGAATTTCCTCATAATGGCTTTCATTGCGCACGGGAAGAAAAACCTAACTGAGCTCTTTCCGTAGCTCACTTATCGTAGCTTATATTTCCCATACCTACAACCTTTAGTACATTGAATAGCTATTTTGCTTTAATATTATATCGCTATACATTATTGCTAAAACCATATTCATTCATAAACTGCCAGTGAATTAGTATAGTTCCAAGGAAGATGGGCATTTTGTTTTTGACACAACTTTTTAAAAAAACTAAGTAAATTAAAACAAAATTAACTTCAAATAATTCTAATCACAATAAATTAAAAAATAATTAAGTTAAGGACAAGTAAAGTTTTTAATCATAAAATCAATTTAAGAAATAAGGATGATTGGCCATTATTTATTTATTTATTGATGCTTAATTGTACAGTTTCGCACAAAAGGCGAGCTTAATGCCTCAGGCATTATCTCCCAGCCAACCTTTAGGTAATACAGAGGAACAATGCATATAGTAAAAGTATGTTACAGCTGTATGGCCATCTGCCCCTAGCAAAGTAGTAAGTAATCTATGCCGATTGTCCGGAGGAGCTAATGTTATATAGCAATAGTGCTAATAAAGCATAAACAAAAAAACGTTTTTGTTGATTTTATACATTTCAATTTTTAATAAAAACTTTAGTTATTTAACAATAGTCTGGCAGTTTATGGATAAATATGCGTTTTGCGACGATAAAGACATGTGCTGAGAGGCAAGATGTTCAAAGCTAAAGACGTTTAGTTATATTTCTTATACTTATGGTTGTAATGTAATGCAGTTTGTTAGAAAAAACGTTGGTCACATCAACCTATTAAATATATTACATATTTACTGTTTCTCTACTAACACTAATCACTGACCTTATATAATATTTCTTCTTTAGGCAATAAAATGTTTTGGACAAAAAAATTGTACACAATGTCCTAAACCCTGCCCTGAACAACTATTTTAAGCCGCGATTTTATTATGATATTTGGTGTTAAAACTTTTCTCGGTATTTTTGTTTGAAATAGGTGGTTTTTCAAATATCGCGTTTCTACAAAAAATATATATAAATAAATACAAGGATATAGGTAAACTTACAAAGCCAAACCCCATAAATACAAACTTTCTTCAAAATCGTTAAAGCCGCTTCCGAGATACGCAAATATAGTATATATGTACAAGAATTGCTTGTTTAAATATATAAGATTAGGGTATTATTAACATAAGAGATATTATTTCGAGTTAACGAATATAACTTCTAATAAAAAATCCACGTAAGTACAACGACATCTAATAGCAACAGTGTCGCTAAATTGAGCGATTAGAGAGCAACTGTGCTATCTCTTTGATCTCGGCTCTGAGGCCGCATCTAAGTCTGTCGCGGGACAACTTTATCATTTCATATCCACACTTTAAAGCGGCCACCACTTTACGAGTGACGTTAATTACACGGTAAACTGTTTTATTACCACTGTAATGCCAAATATATCGCATACTAAAACTATTTTTGGTAGTTATCCTGCTCTGGAAATATCCGGTTTTAAAAATACAATTAAGTATACATACCTTTTTTTTTGTTATATAAATTTAATATCTTAATTTGTTATAAGCTCATTAAATCCTATCTGAAACAGCCAATACAACCAATTTTAGACACATATAATAGAACAACAACTAACCGTAGTTTCATGTAAAATAATAGAACAACGACAAACCGTGGTCCCTGTAAAATAATAGAACAACGTCTAACCGTGGTCTCATGCAAAATAATAGAACAACTACTTACCGCGGCCTCATGCAAAATAATAGAAGAAACAGACCCAGAAAAGAGAGGAACATTTAATTTCAAATTAAGGACGCCAAAGTAAAGAAGTTGATATTGAATTCCTTACGTAGAAAGCTAAAAGGTCATATAATAAATTACAAAAATTTTCATGAAATGTTTAGTAAGGTATGTGCAGAGTCTGAAGGGACCGAAGAAAGAAATAAATCTTCTTTGCTACAAATATAATCAAAAAAAAAATATAATCTTTACTTTAAATATGTAAACCAGTTTTTCACGAATATAGAAAATTTGAGAATAAGAACAAATAATCTTAATTAAAACATTGATGATGACATGGTGATATGAAAAGTATTAACCTGCTTACCAAGCCAGTATAAATTCTTCAACACATCATGGGAATCAACATCGGATGATAAAAAGACACTTACCAATTTAGCTAACAGACCTCTATCAGAAGAAAACAGAATTTTTAGAAAGGAAAACGTATTAAATGTCAATAAACAGTCAGTAAATAGAATGTAAAAAAGGATTGTAATATGTGCATTATTTGCAATAGATACAACTATGAAGATAAAGATTGGAAATTAAAAACAGTTGCTGCTCAATTTGTAAGAAAATTAACCGTAAAGTGGAAAATTCTTCAAGACAAAAGTTATCAAAAAATATGCTTTTCTGACACAAAAATCTAAACAGAGCGTAATGAAATTCACAGAAGATTCTAAAAACACGGTGCACATGACAAATGACCCCGGACTCTTAAGCAATTTCGAACGATTCTGCAGTAAACGCAGCCAATGACGAAAAATTAAAAGCAACCGGATCAGGTACAGTACATGGAATGTCATGCGATTTACTAAATACCTTATTAATACCAAACCTAGCACAAAATCTTTTGTCTGGTAATTGTGTTACTAGTAATGATGGCTCTGTGGTGTTCACAAACAATAAAGTGGAGATTTACAAACATTCCAATTTAAGTTCTACTGTGACGAAAGAGAATGGCTTATATACAGTGAATATAGATGGCATTTTCCAAATGAAAATAAATCTTTATTAACTCAAAAAAAACTGGTTGCCTGTAAAGTCGGTATACGGGCGAAAGTTTTACGTGACAATGATTTTATGTCTGTCTCTCTCGCTCTTAGGCGGGCGCGTGCCTCTCACTCGCTCTCATTGTGAGCGCATAACGTGAGCGGAGCGTAACGCAGTTTCTTGAAGTGTCACCCGGCAAACCAATTTATAAGACGTTGTCACGTCAAAAAGGAACAGCATTAGAATGGCATGCAGAACTGGGACACCCGGGTAAATCGGTACTAGAGTGGCTGGCGGCGTAAATATACAAGGACCAAAAATATTACGAGAACAGTGTAAAATATGTGCAGAAGCTAAAAAGTCAAGACAACCATTTAGTACAACCAGAATTTGGGATGAAAGACACCTACTAATAATACATAAAGACATATGTGGACCTTTGGAGGAGAAGACTCACTATAGATACAGATATGTATTGACAGTAATAGATGACTACAGTAATTTTACAAAAATCTATCTACTGAAGAACAAAAGTGATGTAAAAGAAGAAATTAAAAATTATATTAAAGAAACGGAGCAAGAGGACAAATTCTAAATTAGAATCAAATTAAAGCAATATACTGTGCTGCTTACATTTTTAACAGACTGCCAAGAACTCTGAATCTAAAACACCTATAAAATGTGAGTTGAAAAAAGGCCTAATATATCTAATATGCAAAAGTTTGGATCTACCGTCTATGCAAAATATACTTATGATGGGTACAGATTGTGGAATGCCAAGGAGAGAAAAATAGTGATATCAAGGGACATAGTGATCATAAAAAATGAAACTCAATAACAAAGAGTAAATTATAAACAAATAAAAAAAGGTACTAGAGAAAATAATGAAGAGAAAACAGAAGACTAAGAAGCGACAACAGAAGACCAAGGACCAAGGAGTCTAAAGGAAACCCAGAAAAAACTACAGAAAACTAGGAAAAGACTACAGATAACCAAAAAGAGATTATAGAATAAACCAGAACAGAAGAAAATATAAATAACATTTTTAAAGATGCAACTTAAAAAACTGAAACAGAAGACACACAAAAAGAAAGACACAGACATAATGAAGAAGAAGGTAATCTAAAAAGAAGTCAAAGAACAAACCAGATACCAACTTACCTAAAAATTAACTAACTAACTTAAACCTACAGTTTACTTACATATAGAGAGGCTGTAACATCCATAGAGGGAGAAAACTGGGAGAAAGCTATAAATATGGAGGAGGAATCCTTGGAAATCAATAATACACATTTAATTGTAGACCAGAAAGAGACAAAAGATAACAAAATACTAACAAACGGTATTCCGTGTAAAAGATAATGGCATTTATAAAGCAAGGCTTGTCGTACGAGGATTTGAACAAAATGGTATTGACTACAAACGAAATTTACAGTACAGTTATCAGTCAGTTAATTTTGAAATCTTTTTTTGCAATTGACATAGACATAGACATTTCTTTATTTAACACACATATACAACACAAGCAAAAACATAAAAAAAAATATTTACACATAGATTACACAAGCATTTAGATAATACCTATTAAAAAAAAAAAGAAAACAATAACAATAACATTAAGAAAATAAATACACAAAGAAGAAACTAATTCTAAGACTATTTACTAAATTATTATAAAAATATTAATTAAAATAATAATGTCAATAATATGATCAGCTTGCATTGTATTAGGTGTCAAATTGGACCCACTCAGCATTTGCTTTGGTAGAAAAACTACCAAAGCGCTGATTTTCAGTGGAGCCCAGATGACTTTCAGATGCAGTGACAGCATATATATATATATATATATATATATATATATATATATATATATAAAAATTAGCGTTTTTACTGATTTAATTAAAAGGCATTAAATTTCACTTCAAAGTACATACCTGGATAAAGGTGTTACCAGGCTGTACTTTGTACCTACTGTATTATTTTGATTTTTATAATGAAGAATGTAGTTTAAATTATAGAATCATATTTAGTGAAGGGCTACCGGTAAAAGTTTGTTTTTGTTTTAGTGTTAAATATTTTCGATATTGAATTTTGAAAGTTTTTAATGTACAGCAGTTCCGAATAGGGGGTAGTAGACTGTAGTAGAATGCTGGCATTTGGTAGCCGCAAATCGGAAGCTTCCTTGAAAGGCCGCAGTTCTATGTTTTTGAGTTTTCATCAAGTAATTGGAAGCTCTGGTATTGTATGAATTATAATCCCTACACCATTTCAGCTTTTCATACATGTAGGAAGGTTGTTGAAATTTAACAACTCCGAACACAAGGGTTGCGAGATGCGCTTGTCTACGGAAAGACATTTTTAATATGTTTGCGGTGTTCAGATAGGGAGTGGTATGGGCGCGCGGAAGAATGTTAAAGCAGTATCGAGCGCAAGCGTTCTGTACTCTTTGTAGTATTCGCTCTGTGCGCGCCAACAACCGAGGCCCGTAAACAACGTCACCATAGTTCAGCCTGGATAGCACCAGAGAGTCGCAGAGCATTATTCGTAGCTCAGTGCTAAGATAATTACGTACTTGTTACAAAACCTTAAGCCTGTAAAATACATTTCTGACCACTTCCAGCACGTGTTTTTCTTGCACGTGCTGTTTCTAAAGACTATAACATGATGACATTAGATGTAAAGACCGCGTTCTTGTATGGAGATCTAAAAGAAAATGTGTATTTATGTATAGTAGGTGGTACAGCGCCTTTGTCGTTCATATTCGAGTTAGAGGCAGATAGACTGTCCAGTAGATCGGATTTCTTTTTTGCACTATGGACCAAGTCACCATCGGTCTTTCGCAGTGGTGGTAACGACTGGCAAAAGCTTCAGCAAGCGATCAGAAAGCACTCTCCTCTAGATGGCTGCAAGTCACCCACCTATTTCACCGAAGAATTGGAATTTAGCTCTGACAGTAGCTTTGTTACTGAACCTCAAGGCAGCATTTAATTTGCATTTTTGCGGATCCTTATTATAACGAGCCGTGGTCCAAGCCTCAAACGCAGTTTTCTTTAGAATTATAGCTTCTCTGCAAGACCTATTAAACCACAATCGTTTTTTGACTGAGCGACTTACTACGGTAGGCGTTAAAGACTTCCAAAATAACTAGTTCTGCTGTGGGACTGTGTTCGTCAAACTAAGGTTCGAAAGAGTCGAGCTACATCCGTGTCACCACTATAAGACCTGTAAAGGCAAGCATAGATACGAGTGTGACCGCCGTGATCTATGCGCACCCATAATTTCGACAGGTCTCAGTCTTCAAGGCTATGAAGGCGGCAACAGCAGATATCCTCCCGGAATATATGAGAATTCACTACACAGACAGCTGAAAGGAAAAAGAGGTGTGGTAATAGAACTGCCGAAGCTTAGCACAGATAATATGGTTGCTGGCACGGCGGGCAAAATGGCCCCTGTTCCCCCTCTGTTTTAGTAACTGATTCCACCTCGTTCTCCTTCTGCAGCATGACTACTACTTCAGAGACTTTACAAATGTTCACGGTTCATCCTCCAGGGCGGAGATTAAGCAATCCCTGGGTTCGGAAACCCGTTCAACCTGCGGGCGACCAGCGGTCAGCCGTTTCATCAGGTCTCCTTGACCGTCGTACCAGCACGCCGTGTCTTTGCCAAGCAATTACAGCAACGAGCACCGCTGGTCTTCTGCTGTCTGTGCAGCGAATCTTCAAAGAGCTCTGGCAACCTTACTCACTGCCAGGAACACAACACTACTGTGTTAGCGTTATTATGGCAGCGGTTTTCTATAAGGCGGAGGTACTTCCCTAGATTGGTCTGCATATTCGGCATTCTGCATATGCCCTGCTCTTATTGTTCGGTTGGCTTATTCGAGCGAGTAGTCGCTGGGCTCATTTTTGCTTACTCTTTCAAAATGTTTCAAATATAAAACAGCGTCGAAATAATCTTCATTTCGGTGCACTGCAAGATAAATGAATAACTAGTCAAAGACCCGTACAGGAAAAATATTTACATGAATTAAGAAATGCTACATAGAAAAAAACCGGCCAAGTGCGAGTCTGGCTCGCGCACCAAGGGTTCCGTATACATTTATATACGTAGGTAGCTCTATTATATGAAAGTACCACCTACCTACTACCATCATGAAATCAAGTCTCTTAGGTCAACGGGAAGTACCCTATAGGTTTTGATTTATTTGTGTCATAATATGTGATAAAAATGGCCGTATTTTGGACATACTTTTATGACATTGACTTGGAAACTTGATAGTTTTACAACATTAAGTACCCGTAGACTTTACTATTTGATATTAATTTCAACTTGATACCTCCAGGCATTCTTGCCTTGACAGATAGATTGACAAAAAAATTTTTAAATATGTTATAACTACAAATTAACAAAATTCGGATTTTCCCTTTATTTGTGATGTAAGACCTTGCTTTGTGTCAAGTTTCATAATTCTAGGACAACGGGAAGTACCCCATAGGTTTTGATTTGTTTGTGAATGCCAAAATATGTGACAAACATGCCCGTTTTTCCTATAAACACTCTTTTAAATTTTGTCGATGTATCAAGCTGGATGTTACTGCAAATGTTCAGTTAGACGCGTATTTTTTTGTATTGTAAAATCTTAACAACTTGTCAGAACAATGTAAAATCTCTATACTATATAGAAAGGCAACGCCGTTGGTAAATATCTATTATATAGAAAAATGAATTCTAAGTTGAAGCCGTACACTTAAGACACAAGTCTTTGCCCTGTCTTAATACTGAACAAACAACACGTTTGTTCAAATACTTATTCTATTTCAATCTGAAGTAAATGAAAAATGCAAAATGTTAAGTAATAATAAAATAGTCGCCCTATGACGAAAAACATTAAACCCCATGCTATGTTAACGTCAGTAACAATGTCTTCCTAAATATGGGATATTACTGGTATAATTTATCATTTTAAAGACATTCAGAAGTGACCGCTGCCTCACGGTACGTGGGTGCAGGGCGCAGGGGGCGTGGTAGGGGGCACCGGGGACACCTCTACTGAAGCGAAGGTAACTTAACATTAATTAATCTCTCTTCCCTCGTACATGTGAGGACATGCTGGATATGTTTTGATTAACGTTTAAATCCTTATAATTTATAAAAAATTTAAAATTGAGTGAAAATTTAATGCTTAAGTTTTTAAAAGTAGGCCTAGCCAGACAAGCCACTAAATTGACTACTAATATTTAGTAGATTTACCACCTACATTACCTTTTACAGTCTTTCTTCATATGTCGCCACTATTGAGGCTCCTTCATTTTAGGGTGAGAGAAATTTGTGCCCTAGTCCTAGTCCATCACGCGGGCCCAATGCGGATTGTGGACTTCACATACTCAAATTCAAATTTATTTATTTGTCATAACATAGGTGTGAGGAAGATACAATTTGTGTATAAATGCTCTGCCACACACTTGGCTTACAAATATTTATATCATGCATATTAAAATAATCAATCAACATTATATGTATTTATATTAAGTTCCACAAATAATCTTTGTGTTTAAAATATTAATGTAACAGTTGCTAACGTTATAATTATCTTATAGTAATTCCAAAAGTAAAACAGCTTATAGTAATTTTAATTATGTCTGCTATGGATATTTCAACATAGCACTAAGTTCATAAGTTACTATGATAAAAATCTGTCATTCATGTAGACATTGACTGAGTAATACGCTTTACTACGTAATATTTTCCTTAACTGAGCTTTAAATTTAATAATGCTTGTCATTTGTCTCAGGGATTTAGGCAGTTTTCGAAGGTAGACCTCTAATTTTATCAATATTTCGTAAACTAATTATATTAGGAAATAAATTGGGGTACCTTAAACAAATAGGACTACTTTATAAATATACAGTGCAGGGAATATCAGTATTTCATATAACTTAAAATAGGGTACACAGCCATCTGCTTTATTTGGGCTAAAAATTGCCCTTATACATTTTTTGGGCTTTAAATACTTCATGTCTAGTAGATGCATTGCCCCAAAATATAATTCCGTAGCGAAGCGTACTCGTAACATTCTTTTTAACCTACAAAAGTGTGTCTCCACCAGTTAGTAAAAAAAAAAGGAAATTAACATTATTTTTTCTTAATTGTATTTTAACATGCACTGTACTATACACATAATGGCTGTGTACTATTAAATAACATATGTATTGAATAATTTAATTGTAAAAAGGACGTGACAGAGTTGTAAATCCGCGTGACAGAAGTGTATTTCATACAAATCACAGTGTCTCCCGCTACCTCGGCTTGTGTATACACAAAACGTAAAAATATCTCTTAACTCCTAAATATCTATCTTGTAACAGCAACCATTATTTTTTATCACTCTTAATAAAATGTTCAAAAAATCTGAAATACTTGTCTCCTACTACCTGATGTTTTATTTAGTAAATTCTGTAACGTGGGTTGTCCTTCAAAATACGTGTTTCTACCGCTCGTCTCTGTGGCCTGCGATTGGAGGTTTAGACCCCTTACCCCCCTTGGTACGATTTTCCCTCTGAGATCAAGATATAGTGCGTCACTCGTCCGAAAGCTGTGTGAGGAGGTGCGTGTGTTTATTCGGCTACCGCTTTGTCACGTAAGTAATTGATTCAAAATATAATTATCATTGTTACTTTTCGTTGTCTACTCTTATGTAATAAGAAATATTTTATTGCCAACGTGTAAATTATATATTCTATGTTAACCTTTAAATGTTATCGACTTTCCAACAAATTTTTACCCCTCTGTCACATGACAACTCCGTCACATGTTTATTGTGAACTAGTGTAAACGAAGACAATATAATTCATGATGTGAAGGATTTCACGCTCGCTGATATTACGAACACAATTGGGACGCTTCGAAAAAGTTTTAACGATAGAAAAGCCCAGATGAATCATCCGATGAAGATCAGAAACACTCCAGCATGAAGACATTCATCTAATGAATATAAAAGACGGAGTACACGAAGTGGTTAAAGTACGAAGCGAGAGGAAACTCCAATACACTTACGCTTACCAAAAAAAAAGTACCGTCGATGAAGAAGACGATGTCTTCGTAATGCTCCTAAAAACAGATGATAGTGGAAGACTGCTTAAGTTGGTTAATGACGCATCAGATGTTCCTCTTGATGATTTGATTAAAGTTTTACCGGCTCCGAATATTATTAAAAAGAAAAAGAGACAATATTTTCAGCTCGAAGAGCCACTGTCAGTATTCGAAAAATAAGACTTTCTATCAGTGGCTACGAAATTGAAATATTGTCTTGCTAGATTATGCTATTGTTAATGATGATTATTGTATTTCATGTTTTTGGAAATTTTAATTTGTTGTCAAGTTAGACTAGATTTTTTTTTACTTAAGACGAGGGAGAAGTCATTTAATTTACTAAAATACGAATCTCAAATGTGATTTTATGAATTATTTAAGTTCGATCTTACGTTATTTTATATATGACAATGTTGAAGACTGATAAAGATTTATAGAACAACATAAATGATTCTAAAAAACTAAACCTGTTTTATTCCAAGAAGCAGCCTGGTATCCCCTATAATAACAACTCTATCACATAAGTTACTACTCTGTCACGATGTAGTCTCCTGGTAGGATAATTGTTTTGGTCGTTTATATTTTTTTTTAAGATTAGTGCAACATTGGAAAATTTATTTTTATAATAGTTGATGATATTGGCGTCTGTGATATTCGTATTTATTTGTAAATGATAGTAAAAATTGATTTATAGCAAAAACATACTTTATATAAGCAGAAAATGTGACAGAGTGGTATAAGATCATGAATAAAACATATTTTATAAATAGAAATGTATAATTTTAATATGTTTTCAAAAATTTCTTTCAGTTTATTAATGTATTATACAAGTACAAATTATTTGACAAAGAGTATTCGATAGAATGAAATAAAAGATTTCGTGACGGAAGTGTAAATTTTTTTGTGGAATCCATCTTTCAGGTCTTGCAAATTGTACAAAAATCTGTAAACTTCTCGGCCAACAACTTTTTCCGATAGAATAGAAATTCTGCTATCAGAATATATATATACTAACGAGGAAGCTTTATATTTTTGTTTTCGAAATTGAGCTAATGTTTTATCAAATTGTAGGTTAAAAAGAAGAACGACCCCGTAATATGCAGTCAATAAAGTTCTTTGACTTGTTACTTTGGATAAATTTGAAATTGCCACGTTATTCTGTAGTCTATAGATACTCCTAAAAATTTGGTGACGTCAATTTCACTAATAGTTTTATCTAGATAATTAATGTCAATGTTTTTTCTAAATATCATAGTTTTTGTTTTAGTCAAATTTATTTTTTAAATATTAGCATTTGACCATAGAATATTTTTTATTGATTCATTGACTTGTAGTTCATAGTTAATATTTTTATTATCAATAAATAAAGAAGTACCTACTGTCATCGGCAAATAATGTCATAGGGTGCTTAGTCATATATGGTAGATCATTTATACATACCAAAAACAGGAGTGGCCATAAAACACTGCCTTGTGGAAATCCATACTAAATTTGTCTAGAAGCTGATTAATATTTAACTTTATTTTTAGTTTTTTGAGATATATTGGTTATCTGTGTTACCTGATGTTTATTTGTTACATATGATTCAATTAATTTTATGACCTTTTCTCTCTTTTTTGGTTAAGTGCCTTTGGCATATCCATGTACAGAGCTGTAACCGGTACTTTTTTAGCCATGCTTATAATTATTTTGTAAAGTCATAAATGACCATGTTAATATTTTTATTTTTTCTGAAACCCTTCTGTTCTTCACACAGTTAAGTGGTTACTTTTGAAGTAAGAGTATTTTTTAGAGTTATATATATATTTCGAATACTTTGGCTATAACAGGAATCATAGTTAATTGTCTATAGAAGCCATGTTTAAAAGCCTATATATTCACATACATATTTTATTATTTTTGTTACGATTTCATCGTATCCAGTGCATTTTGTATTTTTTAGACGATTTATGATATTGGTTATGTAATTGTCAAATTCGGTTATCGGCGTGGAAATTCAATTTTTTTTGTCTAGTTATATATATAGTAATCTATAGCTGTAGTTTTTTCACGTGAAATAAGGTTAAAGTTATTCCTGCGGTAAGTTTAAAAAAAGTACCTTATCCTTTCCCGTAACAAACAAGTATATATATGGATTTCAATGTGCAGGTAGACTCAGTGCTAATATCTTGGATTTCAATGTTCGTCAGATATATTTACGACCATTGCTGTACCTATTACGTGTTTAGTTATTATTAATTCTATGTATTTAATATCTTTTCTTTGCCAAAATAAGCCAGTGGTGTGAAAAAAATAATAATCTTGATTGATAAATCAAAAAAAGACTTATAAGTATACGTCTGGGCTCAAACTAGTTTCTCAGATACCCAGATCACAAGCTATCACCGACTTGTAATTATAAATTATCAAATTTTTTAACTAAAACATTTTAATTTTTTACTAATAATAACATAAAACTGTTTTTAACTGTAACATACAATTTTCAAGAAAGTCTGCATTGAGTTTATGTATTCTTAAGCGTATCATATAGTATTAGATTGTGAAACTGTCCAAACTATGAGTAATAAATATTTACTTAGGCTGTGGTCACGGGCGAAGTACTCAAAAACGTTGCCTCTTGTTATTCACGGCGGCTGCATATCCAATTAATGCTTGAACAATTTCGTAACTACATCAGGCGTCGAGCTCAAAGCTTTGAAACTGGAAAAAATAGTAAATATATTTTTCAAGCAACGCAAATAAGACAAAGAAACTTCTCAAACTGTGGATTCGTTTCTGAAGACTATAATTAAGTTTAAAATATTTAAATTAATCGCATTATTTGTCGTCATATTCCTTTGTTTTATAGAAACTTACTACTTTTGTAATTTCACTAAATCGTGTCGACAATTCCCGCTACAAAGAAAGAAATAGCTGTTTTTTATGCAACTGTCGTATAAACATAAATGGTTTTTGAAGTAATTTTTCCCGAATGTGAATTATCTGAAAATGGATCACAATTTTCTTAATCCAGATAATTTGTGTTTAATAAATTAGCAACGCCACAGTATCTAATCGTAACAATTGAGAACTTATTTACCTATACTATCTTTTATAATACCGATGGCACAAAAATCAAAGAACATTTTTCATAGTTTCATTATACGACCATTTACGGTAAATTAGTACAGTTTTCTGGTTTTGGATAAATAAAATTTGGATCATATTAAACATAAAAGAAAGTTAGGTTGCGAACTAAGCTTGCATATGCCACAGCAGCGGCTTTTAAAGTACCAGAAACATATATATACACCAATCTAAAATCCAAGATGATTTTCGAGTATGTTAGGGGATAATATCTTTTTTAAATTCGGAATAATGATATTACGGAGTTTTAATTCTGTGGTAAGATAGGAATATCATTTAGCTAATGTTCCTTCGGAATTTTAAGCGATTGGATTTGGAATTAATCTATATAAAAAAAAATGAATCGCAAAATTTGTTTCCTAGCGAAAAACTCGAAGGCTGGACCAATTTGGTTATTTTTTTTTGTTGTGTTTGTCAGTGTTAGGGCAAGGTTTTTATGAAAGAAAAAAATGGTCAAGTACGAGTCGGACTCGCGCAATAAGGGTGAACCGATTGTAATGAAATTTTGGTAAGTTGTTATGCACATGTCTGGGAAGGTTTCTGAATTAGTACAACTTCTTCACAATGGGTGGCTTTTTTAAATAAATAAAAAAAGAAACAACGTTCGCGGGGTCAGCTAGTAATGAAATAAAAAGCGGTGCTTAATGAATAAGTCTGGCAACAGAAAATATTATTAACGAAACTTCGTACAAATAATAATTTGAATAACAATAAAGATAAATTTTAGTTTTTTGGAATTCTAAATAGACGGAACTGAATTTTTTGACTCAGCTACCTGTCAATGGTAACCATTAATAGGTACGGTAGCCTTATGTTGGTCATAAGACTACGGTCTCTCAACCCACAGCAGATAATTTACGACATGGGAGAAGATAATAGCCATTTTGGCAAAAATAAATTCTACCCACAATGTAGTCCCCATTGTAAAGCTTATTTTTTAAGTGATTTAATACAAAATACATATACTAATTAATTCAGTATAATATTACGTTACGTTTGTTGTTTTACAAACAGAAGATAAGTATTGGACGCTCGTAATACAAAAATAGTTTGTAAAGTAAAATTAAATTGTCAAGACAATTTAAAAGTGTTCCTAGAAACCCATTTGAATGAGAAGATTTCTGAATTTTGAGTTTGAATGGCTAGAGCCCATCGGTGTGTGAGATACACTAGAAGGTTACCGCTCGAGCGACCGTGGCGAAAGTCATATTGACGGTCGTTGACCTAATCGTGTTTTTCTAGGTATTTCAGAATCTGTGTGTTGATCACACGCTCATCATCACCTTCGAGAGGATATAGGTAATAGCGATTAGTTTGTAATTCAATAGATCTCCAAGGAGGCACAAATAGCCAAGGGTGGATGCCTGTGTAATAATTATTCAAAATAACCAGTGAAGTTCGAGCCCAATTAATAAAGGACATAAACAGACAAAAAGTAAAGCCATCAAATTTTTAGATTTTTCTTATTGAAATACAACTTATGTTAAAATTGGTACCTACCTGTAATTGGTACTTTTTGGCATCTTTGTTTTAAAAATAGTACCTCTGTGCAGCAAAAAATAAATAAATATAAAGTTGCTCGCCATTCTGATTAGATATCTACTAAAACATTAGTAGTATTTATATAACAAGAAAATTACCGCGACCCGCCATTTTGACGGACACACAATTCCCATTCATTCACATTAATAATATTAGTATCAAATAAAAAAAAATTTACTTCATAATATGTTCCAATGTTATTTGTCCAGTTTAATGTCATCAACTTTAGAAGAAGTCGGCTTAGGCCATGGCCAACCACGCAGCCTATTTGTGGATCAAAGTCATTGAAATCAAAGTCAAAGTTAATTTTTTTTATTTAAATTAGATTTTTACAAACACTTTTCTTAGACGTTTTAGGTTTTTTTACAGTGTTGGACTTTAATAAAAAGCCCAGTGATGTAAATGTGAGTACTTATGCATTTATAAAATCGTTGTATATTATAGATGTCGGGTTCGACTTCGAACGTACTTTAGAATGTGTTGTAGACGTCGGAACCTTACTACCACTACCACGACCACGACTTACTTACTATTCTACGTACTATTTGCACGTACGTTTCTTTTTTTTGATATATTACTTCCTTTTTAACACTAACACATATATCAACAGTTCCCAATTACAACGTGTTATTAGTAAATTTTCGTGTCGTCTTTATTTATTTTATTTTATTGAATTTTAGCTTACAATGATTTAAAAACAGGGCTTAGTTTGGCCGTTTGAAGAGGTAATGCCGCCAGAGACTTGGGCATATTGTCACAATGTGGTAAATTATACGAGGTGTTCTTTTTATAAGACTTATGAATAGGTGTTTCAATAATATTTTATAAGTTGTTATTTTTTAATTTTGTTGTTATATCTTCATAGATACATATATATTTTTTATGTTTTTTTGGTAAAATTTGACTTTAACTAGGCAAAGGTATACTGAATATATTGATGGCAATTAGTTTATAGTATTTATATGTTTATTTAATTGATTTAATATCATTGTACCCAATCTAAAACGTTTAATTTTCGTTACAAATTGTCCTTACATTTTAATATTTTGAATCTCAAGAGGAAAAATCGGTTTCAGTTGCTGTGTTATTGTTATTTAACATTGTGGGCAAATTAAATACAATTGACTTTTAGTAAATAAATAATATTTGTTTTTTTTGTATTTGCCGCTAATTTTTGAACATTTCAACGTCTAGAAAAAAAAAATTGGTTCGGCAGCAAGTACCGTACATTCAACTTCTCTTGAGAAAAATTGTTTTACAAACAAAAAATTACATCATATTGGATCCGCCATTTTGAATTTTAAAAAACTGATAAAAAATTCGAAATCAGCACCCTCGAAAACCCTTTTCTACCCCTCGATACATGAAATTATACATGAAATTTATGTTGCGTGCATAAAAAAGTCAGTTTTTTACGGATAAAAAACGAACCGCTGAAACGATTTATTTCAGACTCCTTTCAGATCTAAGTCACGACGTGGCGTATCGATTGATATGTCATCAGAGCAGTTCGGTCCAGTAGTTATTGAGGAATCGAAAGCCAAAATATGTCTACATACATACATACATACGTACACACCCACACACACACACACAGACATCACTCTAAAAATGATTCTCCAAGTCTTGAAACGTAAAGAAAACACAAAATTTTCGATTTCGATTTTCGGACCTTTTCCAATAACTTCTCAAGAGAAGTTAACAATTATTAGAACGAAAGTTCAAAAAAAAGCAACTTTGAAGCATATCGTGTTCAATTTTAAGTATAAAAACATCTATTAATAGAAAATAGGTTTGGCGACCGACCGTATTTCCAAGCATTGGCGGATATTATTCAGTTTCAAACTGTGTGCAGTCCGAGTGCAGTTATCGTCATTAAATTAACTGTCTCGGACCCGAGTGTCACCTTCCTAGATTGAATAAAGCTCTGCCGCCCGCCCCCGCCGCAGCCCCCTCGTTCCGCTCTAACTCATCATGTTACTTGCAGCTTACAAAAGTTACTTTCATCGTTTTCGGCTTATCAAATGTGTTGCCCACCACCACCAGCAAGCTTGTAACGTTTAATATTATTTATAGTAGAAAATAATTTACTATTATGTAATGGAAGTTGAAGTTATTATTTATGTACTAGAATTTATAGTTGCAGATATGTGTTGGTATGTATGTGTGTATGTGTAATGCACTCCGCTACACGATATATTACTAAGCTTCTTTTCTCAGCAATTAAATTATTTTTAAAATAATAATTGATGTTTGATTGTGTAGCAATATGTCAAAATGTTTGAAGTCTGATCAGTGAATTTATGAATCAGTGACAAAAACTCAGGGTGAAGCGGAAAAAATCAAGTAAAAATTGAATAGATGTCACTTATAGCACAATAAAAAACTATATGCTGTTGACTAACAATTTTTGATATGAAAAGTGAACTTAAAAAAATTATTAAAAATTCAGTAACTATTACAATCATTTAGTTCACTTTATTATTTTTTTGGTGACTCTACAATTTTTATTGTACTATGCGGGACAACTATTGAAATTGTAAAGATTTTTTCTCCTAAAATTCCCACTAATAAAAATTTATCACAATATTTCAGATAAAGTAGGAATCCACACAAACCTATGAAAATTACAATTTAAATCTAAAGCGCTTATAAAGAAGCTACTGAAACATAACATAGCTAACACAAAACTCTCTCATCGCGTAAAAGCAATATAATGTCCTCTACGCGGCAGATGTAAAAAACTAAAAGTAGGATTAAGCGCTTGGCGTGAGGTGAGCGCCACCGCGACACGCGAAACCTCTCAGCGTGGCTGCGGGGGGCGCTGCGGTCACGTACACGTACAGCGTATAAAACTACTACAAATTACTATAAATCAGCTTTTTTACCTCCTTACGTAATGATACGGATCTTAAAAAAATTAAGAAGTGATATAACTTTCATAAAAGATCCATGATGTGTTATAATTGGTATAATCGTTTTCAGCATATTATCATTATTCAGTGGGTGGTCAATGAGCGATTACAGTGCGAATTATGCTCCGCATAATTCATTAGATTTAATATATTAAAGAATTTATCCAGAATTTTATAGCAAGAAAAGTAGTGTAAAGAATAAAATACACAGTTTATATCCATAGCCGTACTACTTTTCAATAATTAGAAAGCTTGCTGTTAAAAGAAGATTAATTAAAAATCACAAAACAAAAATAATATACAATTGCTCCTTTTAATAATTAATTAAAAGATAATAAATAAAATATTAAAAGATCTCATCCTTTTAATATTAATTACCTATCTTAATGAAATTCATTTCGAGGAAAATAAGTTGGTAAAGTGCCGCCGCCGCCGCCGCCTGCCGAAAGTGATGTAATTACACGGAGCGGTTGGCCTTCTTATCTTTTCAACAGTATCCCCTTTGCCGCGGCAACTTTACAGTTATCAGGTGAAACTTTCGTACAACAAATTGAAATTCCCGAAACGAGCCGCGCCGCAGCACCAGCCTAATCGTGTTATCAAACATTAACGTGTAATCTTACTTTACCCTCGACAATGTTTCTGCTCATTTTGACAAAATTACACAAATTTTGGTTGCGTTGACCTGAAAACTTGCTCTTCTATTATTGTTCTGGAGTTGTTATTATTATTATTTATATATAGGTATGACAGATCATGAAGAGACTTGTTATTCGAAAGTCCTCTTACTCTCCGTAACGACACGTCTTATGGTCAACGGTCACCATAGCCTATGGACCCGTGTAACACCAGGGGCATCAGTCGCGCGTTGCCGACCTTTTAAAACTCTAATAACTTCATCTTAAAAAACCCCATATTTTAGTCCTTAGAGGGATTTATAATTTTAGCAGGGAGCTCATCACACGCTCATCCACAACTTAAGCGGTCGCGGGAGCAAGTTCCTCTAAAATTGAACTGTACGTGACCATTTAGGATCTAAGGTTTGTGGATAAATTCCCTGCTGCTGCGACTGCGGTTCTATGGTAAGCATCATTTCCTCAAAACAGAAACATTTCGCAGAACACACCCATTGTACAGGCGGGAAGGTAAACTCTTTCCTCTAGTGTTGTTGGGCTTACGGTCAACACCGAGAAGTGACACAGATACCAGTGCAGCCGAATTAACGTACGAAACTTCGCTAAGGTTACCCGAAGATTTTTACAGTACAAAACCCGAAGGCAACTATGAACCGCAATATTTCGTGGATAAATTAAGAAATACAATAAAAAAGTTCAAGATACCATCCACTATACGTAAAGAATATTGGAAGATCTTTATACACCCTGATCTTCATAACACCAAATACGTTTTTATCAGGAGGGATGAAGTAAGAAAATCATTAGAGAAACCTAACGTGGGACCAGTAAAGTTATAGTTATAGTAGCCAAGCATACGTATGAATGGTGAAGTACCTATTCCATTGCAGAGTAGTTATAAAAATATAACTGATTTTAATTACAGGAATAGCGATAGTAGGAACGAGGAAAGTACAAATGAGCAAAAAGGATATATTTAAAAAAGTGGTTGCATGTCAAAATCCACGATAAGATTTTGAGAGTAATTCCTATAATCAAATAATTTAGTATTTTTTAAATAAAAATAGAATAAAGGTTGACTGGAAGATATCGCCTATAGTGATAATTCCACCTTTTGTATAATTGTCATAGCTGCAAGTGAACTTTCGTTATTTTTTTAAAAAGGGTATTCAAACAAAAAAAAAATTTTGTTCACAAGTTACAACAAGAAAATAACACAATTTAACACTAGATATTAAAAATTAAAGAAATCATATGCGGAAGCTAGAGATATCCGTACGTTACAGGTTACTCAGTGAATATAATAGAATTAATATATAACGTACGTTTTAATGTTTTAATATTTTAAGTAATTAATTTTTAAATTACTGAGTGTATTAGTTGTATATAGCTAATTGAACAAATATACATAAAGAGAATTGTAGTCCTTTAATAAGAATAAAAATAATTTTAAAAGGACCAAGCACACATAGGAATCACAAATAGGTTTCGTGCTTACTTAATACAATAATTAATATAGTTTATTTAAGGTCGAGTACTAGCATAGTAGCATACATCAAACTTAGAAACCAAAAACAAAAGTTAACCATAAATAAAGTAAATAACATAGCTAAATGTACACAATAATAAAAGCTAACGCAACAGTGACATTTAACTCATTATGTAAAAGTATGTTAGATAGTGTCAGGCAGGACAAATGCTGACATTAGATAAATGCGTCATAAACAATACGTTTTTGTAGACTTAAAATTATATTCTCAAGGGTTATGTATTATATTTATAAAAAAAAATTATATGTTATTAAGGGATACTCAAGGGCGTAAAATCTTGTTAGAGTTAAAGTTAGTTTTTGACCTCGAGGACTCTGTGCTTACTTGAGGGGGAGCAAAGAACTGCTTTTTCAGTTTTTCGTTTATATCTCCTAAACAGAGAGTTTTATGCGTGGGTACTATGTCCTTCAGAAAGATGCAAAATATTGAATAAGTCAGTCGGTAGGACCTCGATTTTCTGCTGTTCTTAAATTTTGTGATTTTCTTGTCTTACTTTGACCTGCTGTATCTCGGATAGCAAAAAACTAAAAAAAAAACTAAAATATTTCAAGGTTAAAAGCTGGCTGTGCCTCGAGGTCAAAAACTCAGACTGTTAATAACAAAAACTCAAAAAAGTATTTCTGTAACACGCGTATTAGCATGTCATTTAGACCCCTAAATGACATTCTAATACGCGTGTTATAGAAATATTTTTTTGTGTTTTTGTTATTAATTTCAAAGGATATATTCAAAGTAAATATGTTTTTTTGTTTAATAGGGAGGAGTATTGTAGAGTATTGTAAATATTAGCACGTATGTAGATCAGGAAATAAAATTATAAGCAGAATTGCAAGGCCTGACTGCAACTTCACTATTGCATCACAAACAAATGTATGCACGTAGCTAGAGGAGAGGTCGCTCTGTTATCTATGTATTTAAGATACAGTTTATTTATTACTTAGTTACTCCTAAACTACGTCAACTCCTGAAACTCCTAGTTTAAGACAAGTGGTTACTCTGTAAGTTCTGATTGTAACTTTACTAAAAATATACAATAAAATTTACTTGTGAGTTGATCACTATTTACCTCAAACTGCTGCTGAAGATGAAGACCAGTGTCGTTACAAATTGAAGCTAAAAATATATCAAATCATTAAAACTGAATTCTGCTAATGAGGAACAAAATTTGGAATGCTGCTGAAGCTGAACTTCACGAATACTAACAAATTCATCTCGTGTACATATGTAATTCTGGTGGACGCAAACGATGAAAAAACTAGCGGTAGTCGGCCGTAAGTGAGTAAGTAGGTACTCGTATTTGTACCCACTTTGATTTTCTCTTTTTACATTCCCTTTATCTTCACCGTATTGATTGCATCACTTTTTTACAGTTTTTAAAATAATTTTGTAGTTTTACAGGCAACGTTTAGAAGTCAAAAACAGATTTTTTATTTTTAAAAACGTTCATTCGTCGGTTGGAACTTTTTACGTTTAAGTTGAAAGCCACATTTAGTTTCAAGTGTTCGAAAGTTAAATGGCGAAGTGAACAAAAGGAAAACCGTGTTGCAAAGAAATAAAAAAACGAGAGGTAACTCGTGACACAAGCTAAGTGAGTTAACAAATAATTGCCATTTCCTTTAAGATCTTTGTCGAGAAACTAAAATTAAAGTCAACGTTCTAATTTTTAGTTATTGTTTAAATATTAGATGAAATACTATAGTGAAACACACAACTACTATGAATTTATAATACGTCAATCTTACAGATAAAAAAATCTTCATATATTTATGAAATAAATGATAAATATACATTCATTTGGTTATATATTCTTTTCGAAGACTCCAACCTTGAGGGAGTCTCAAACGAAGAAGGATAATTTCTATGCAACTATATTTATTATATATTTCTTAATTCTAAAAGATTTGTGTCTGTAAGATTGATATACTAGGACTTCATAATAGTAGTTGTGTGTTTATGATATTTACTTAAGAGTGTACGTAACAATCTACGACTTTTTTGTGATTGTGATCACCAAAAAAGCGGTGGTGTAATATTTTTTTATTTTGATTTATTTGAGAAATAAAATATGTATTAAATAATTGAATAGCATTCGGCAGAGAGTAACGAAGTTGCGAATTGAAATTAGCTCAATTACTTACAAGGTAGAAGAATCTCTTCGAGCTCCGACCCCTTTCCACTCCTGATTTATATTCGAACTTTAGCGATGGCAATTACGTTCAACTGGAATCATTTCTGCCCTTCACTAAGTAGTCTTAAACCTCTTCGAATTCTTAAATTCATTTTGGTAAATTAGTCTTAAGTCAGTTTTATGGGCAAAAGTAATGAAATAATAGCTGGCGACGGCTGTTCTGCAGCAAGGGCCAACTCGGATCACAAATAATTATTATCAGAATATGTGTATTAATAATTAAATAAAAATGTCGTATTTTATAAAAACTAATTTTTAAGGCTCCTTTAAATCATTGGCTCTAATTGGCTAAGTGTGAATAATTACAGGCGTACCTAAAAACAATGTAAGAGAGCATGAGCGCCATAGAGGAAGATTATGTCCAATATAAGCTGATAAGATGATTTATGAGTTATGTAGACCCTAACCAAACCTTAAATGATTGTGTAGGCTGTGCTTTATCTATGGAGTCTAGGTTGTTAGTCCAGTACTGAAAAGATATATGGGAACAAAAAGTTAAATAATTTTAAAGATTTTTAGTTTCTTACATCTTCATAATAAATAGAATAACTTTGTACAACAAATCCGTGCTGTGCGTTAGGTATTATTTAGGTATTTCGAACTTTAGGCGTTAAACTTAAATATTCCCCCACTATTTTGATCCGTACTGTATCTGTAACATATACATTATTTTCTAACACATTCTGCTTATGAATATTGATAAAGAGGCAATTTCGTATTCAGAAGCTGTAATTTAAAGAAAAAAAATTTGAGTTTGACAAACTACTTTCACTTTCGGTGATTGTAGCAAGCGTTATATGAAAATTGTGACAGAAAAAAACAATAGACTTAGTATTACGAGTAAATATGTCTTGAATATTTCTCATTTACTGTACAATAAAGTACAAATATTGTTCTGATCAAGATTGTAGAGGAATAGTCAACTTTAATTATTTTTTTTACCGAGTGATTCGTAAAACTTCGAAACACCTAAATAATACCTAACGCACAGCACGGATGTTATAAAATTTGGTTCTAAGCGTAAGTTACGTGTACATCAGTTACGGGTAAATCAGTTAAGGGTACATCAGTTACGGGTACATGTAAAACAATGAAACCTTTAAAGTTATTTCACTTTAAATTGTATTAAAATTTTACTGGACTATGAAGGTCTGTATGCAGAATGTTAATTTATAGCTTACATTATGAAATAAACTTTGCTGACCCTTACGATAATAACATCTTATTTTACAATTATTTTGTTTTGATTGCAGTCATAATTTATTTTATTAATGAACGTGACACATTGCTGTAATCGCAGCAATGTAAAGACTATTAAAATAATTGTTATTCGTAGAAAACGCCAATTATACATTTTTTTTCATTTACCATGTTTTTAATGGAAATAAGATTGCGATGTTATAGACCAAAGCACATTCAAAGGTTTAGAATAAAATTATGAGTTTACAGTTTACAGGCCACTCTACTGGTAGTATTGTCTGCATTTGGACCGGAGCCAACACAACTATTTCTTTGATATAAAGAGAGTATGAAATAAAGTATTATTAATAATTTTTATTATCAACTCATGTCGTAATCACCAATTTTAAAATTACATGCAGTGACAAATTGGAATCACGATATTTTAGTTTTTTATTTAAGTAGGTACAGTCAAGGAATTTAATTTCCAACCCACCTAAGTTGCAATATCGTATAGCAAACTGTCAATATAAGAGCTAGTTAGAACAGGACGATACTTTGACATATGCATTGCATTTTTTTATATTAGTAACTAGGCAACAGATTAACTACGTTGACATGGCGAACTGAACTTTGGGACGCCATGGCCATTGCTAAAACTGGAGTCCGGGTTCGTTTGTCATCTCGCTAGTTCTGTTATATGGTATTGATATGAAATCTATCCATCCAAAAACTAGCAGAACCGATGGAAGTTATCCTACTAATTATAAATGTGAAAGTTTGTAAAGTATGGATGGATGTTTGTTACTCAATAACACTTCAGCCACTGGACGGATCGGGATGAAACTTGGCACACTTGTAGATTAGATCCTGGCACAATAGCACATAGACTACTTTTTATCCCGAAATATTCAAAAGTTCCCGCTGGAAAAACTATAACCGAGCTTTAACTAAAGCTGTAGCTACAGCTTGATATAGCAAAATTCATTAATGTAATTAAAGAATAAATCACAGTATTAATACTGTGATTAAATAAAGGAGTCTCACGCCGATAACCAATTTAGGGCGGGCGAAGCCGCTGGCAAAGTCTAGTTATTCAATAAAACCACAATTTTATAAACGTTTTCTTTAACAAAAACAACAAATCGAAAACATTATTTCTGACTTAATCACTGAGCAGTCTTTTATTAAAAATATAAGGACACTGTTTAACGAAACGAATAAAATAAACTAAATAATAATAAAAAAAAGTTCTGATTAAAAACGCGTATATCCACCATCATTTTAAATGACGTCCAAAAAGCGTTCCGGCATAGATGAGATAAATTGTTCACATATATTAGTGCCACGGAAATCTTCCCATTCACTATGACAGTGATTGATAAGTGCTTCAGGTGTTCTTTCGTTCTAATTGTTCCATCTTTGGAACATTATGCCCCAGAGATTCTCTATAGGGTTCAAATCAGCACTTTTTGCAGGTCAAGGAATAGCATTTATATGATCTTGGTTGTGCCTGAACCAGTTTCGCACAATTTTAGCGGTGTGAATGGTTGCGATGTCTTGCACAAAATCAATTTTAGGAACTTCCTGATGCGGATAATCAGTTCGTAAAGCCGGAAGCACACTTTCATCCAACAGGTCTACATTGTCCTGAGCGGTTGCTCTAGGTGGCAAATGCACGAGTTCTCCATCAACAGCTGAAGAAATCCAAACCGAAATGATTGCAGTAATTCGTCCAGATGCATGATAAGCCACGACGTGGTTTTCTGTGTACCGGGTTCGATCAAACCGCCACAAGTGTAATCTTCCAGTTTGAGAACTTGAAAATGTCTTTTCGTCACTAAAAGCTGTAGTCGTCGAGTCAAAATTTAAATGACGTCGGGCTAATTTATGATTGTCGTCAAGGCAATTTTTTTCGCAGGCCGCCTGTGATGTAAATTCATAGCATGTAGGCAATTCCTAATTGTCAAACATATCCGAAAATCGTCCCGTTGACGTAAAGCCATCCAGAATGTATATTTGACCGGCGTTGGTCTTCAGTTATTGCAAGCGGGCGATGGTTATTTTGCCGTAGATCAATAAGGTTTCCTTCAGCATTATTTCGCCGTACCCAACGGCGAACTGTGTCTCTGCTCACATTTAACCGACGTGTTATCTCATGACTCCCTATTCCTTCCTGGTGTAGCTCCACTATTTGTGCTCTTAATAGATCACGGTTAGCAGCAAGCATTTTATTTTTCAAATTAATAATGTATTTGAGAATTATTTTCAATTTTCTTGATTGACACTGACACATGTTCGTCATTAGAAAAGCAAATGATAACTTTTCGCAAAGATGTTATCTGTAATGTGAAGTGACTAATAATACGTATTGACATTTCAATACTTTTACTGAAATAGAATTTTCGACCTTAATGCATTGCGAATGTCTAACGACATTTCAACGAAATGGGTAGGGATTTAAATTCCTTGACTGTACTAATATACAAATCTTCTCAAGAAATCTGGGCAAAGGTAATAACTACCAATGAATGTACTCTTAAGTTCTTGAATTAACGTTTAAGGTTAAATAACGTTCTAAGAAAAGTAACGATGTGAAGTCACGGAGTAAAGGATTGTAAATCATCCTCACACCTTAGAACCTAAATGGTCTCGTACAGGACGGTTTTAGAGAGAGAGACTATTCATTTGAATTTATAACTATTAAATTTTGAAAATGTGTCAGTCAGTTACGTGCGAGTGACGCTTCTTGTGTAGCAAGCGTCCATAGGCTGCGGTGACCGTATTATACTTTTTTTTTTATAGTTCTTTAGTCAAACGATTGTAACACTTTGGTTTTGTCTATGAACATAAAATAAAAGAGTAAACTTTGATATTCATTATTTACCTTAAAATAATAAGTGTGACAGTTTCATCTAATCTGTCCATCTATCCATCCGGCCGTATACAGTCTAATCTGTCCATGTGTCCATCCGGCTGTATACCGTCTAATCTGTCTGTCTGTCCATCCGGCCGTTTACCGCCGAATAATTTCTTTCCAATGCTTCAAAAAGCATTTTACCAGCAGTCTCAGCTTTGTGAATCGTCACTGATTTGACTGGTTTTTTTCCTAGTAGGTTAATTTATTATCATAAGTAGGTATGTTTCGATTTTATTATACCTGAATAAATAGTTGTCAATATGGACACTTTTGGATCAAAGGAAATGTATTATAGTATCTTAGGTTTATACAAACATAATTAAAGCTAAAATGTATTATTAATTAAATACAAGTTCATACAAAAAAGATTGAAATGCTTAATACAAATACATTATCCAAACATAAATAACCGAAAATAAAAAATAAAAAAAATAAATAAAAAAAAAGCGCAAAGAATCAGCTCCAAGTTTGGAGTTCTTTGAGTACGTTTGTCTCTGACGCTGAATATCATCTTAGACCAGAGTAATTGTCAAGACAAATCAAACAAGCCCAAACTCTCTGGGCGTTGTTTTGTTACAGAGGTCCTGTAGCCACCCGGCTTTATCATTATAAATAATATTTATAAATATTATACACATTTGTCATGGATACCAGACAACGGATACATAAATATACATTTTTTTGGAAATATATTGGTACATATTATACGTGGTAAACACCCAGTCTTAAGTTAAACACAAATAATAAATATTTGTCTTATGCGGGAATCGAACCTACGTCCGTTGATTCAGCAGTCGGGTCATTACCGAATAAGTCGCGGACCCTGGATATCCATTATGACCAGAATACTTATCAAGGAAAATAAAACAAGTCCAAACTCGATGGTATTGCACCGTTTAGTTACAGAATTCCTATGGACATTTTCCGGCTCCGTCATGTTATTCCATTTTTATCAAATTTATGTAAGTTTATGTAAGTTTGCCAAATTTTAGCTTAATTGGACATCAAAAAGTAGGCCAAATCTTGCTTGGGTAACACTTTGAACAATGAATAATCAGTGTGTGACGTAAACCATTTATAAGGAGTAATCCCCTGTAACCTAAAAAAATACACTGAAACAAATAATATACGATTGTTTAATGTTTACATGAAACTTGTTGCTTCCGAAGACCAGGCGCCTGTTGTTTTAAAGGCTAATGGTGTAAAAATGTAAGAAAGTATCAAATTGGAGTACTTGTCATGTTTTTACCTTGTTGCAGTCTTTGCAGCATCTCCAGCAGTCTTTACCTTTAATATACGAAGGGACAAACTGCTTACACATGTTTCGACAGCGGCCTTGCTCCCAAGGAGCTAAAGTAAGGCCGTCAGTACCTTTACCATCGGTTCGGTAGATACCTTTCGGTTCTAACTATTTCATTGAAGGTTTAAAGTCTTGGTAATCTTCTGGCAGATTGTGTCCAGACCATGACAACCATTGCTTTTGACTCAAGATCCACACGAACAAACGTATGGAATACTAATCTCTCAACCGAAGCTAAGAGTCGTCGCTATTCTTATTGCATCAATAGTTTGAAGAGGGATAAACATTTAGCCATGCATGCACCCGATTTAAATGTAAATCAATAAAACGTAGCGTAACTTTTTATTGATTTTACATGCGATTATTTATCGATATAGTTTGCCGAAAATAGTAGATTGTATCAATAGGAATCAAAATAATATTTTTACGGCGAGGACGCTATTTTGAATTGAGTGTGGAGCGAAGGATTCCCGAGCTGAATCCCGAGCACAAAAAATGAACGTGCAACTGTAATTCTTGTGTACGAGGAACCAATCATCTCTTTTTGAAAAGATGTGTTATTGTAACCCTTATACAAAAGTCGGCGCAATAAATGAGTTATGGAAAGACTTTTCAATTGACCTAACATCTTCGTTTTTAATACGAACAAAATACTATGAAAATACATCTAAAATAGATTATTAATTACAAAAAGCCTGACGATTTTACTATCACTCATAAAAGTAGATTATAGAACAAGTGAAAAAAAGGGAATTTAATTCGAGGGACTAAGTTGGTTCCCGAGAGCAGCGAAGGATTTTAGAGTAGAATTCTGAACGGAGCGAGGGTTACAAAGGACCGAGATAAAATTGTTTTCACGTGTTGTATCCTTTTTTAACATTGACTGTAAGAGTAAAAGTACTATTATCACGTTTTGGTATATATTCGGTAATTATTAGCGGGTGGTACGAGAACAATAACATAAAACAACCACAATAACAATTAAAACAAATTAACAATTGTTCCAAATCCAAAATGTTTTTATTCACTCAGTGAGTAAAAGTGAGTTATATTCACTGTTATCGATGAATAAGATGCTTTTTCGAGTGGCAATGGTAAAAAAAATGCATAAAGAGGACAAATTAATGTAAATTTTACTGCACTTATTGTTTATCTCACTGATTTTCTTAGAAATTTTCGAAATACTTAAAGCGAGATAAAATTGTGATGAAAAACATAATAAATCAGGTGAATATATTAATGCAGTAATATTTAACCTAATTTATTATTTAGTTTATTTCCATTTGTAAATATCCACCATTTGACTAAATCATTCAAGTTATAATATAAAAAAGAGTCAATCTAGAGATTGTAAGATTTTGTGCCACTGTAATCATACATGGCAGCGTAAACCGGCATTGTAGCATTTCTATAACTCACATTATAAGAAATTTATACTGCCATTGTACATACATTAAAGAACTACAAGTAATATTTTGCCTACGAGTATATCCCATAGGCCTCTTTTGTGGTGGCTATTTGAACTATATCGTGATACAGCACTATTTCTAATCAACTTAAACGTTAAAAGGCAGTTAAATAGAGCTTATCTTACCGCCATATGTAGGTACTAGCTATATCGTGTTACAATTACCTATATCTAGTTCCATAACAGCGTAAGCCTACTGCTGAACTGAAACCTGTCATATATTTAAAATCAAAGATCATTTCGTGAATTTTGCTCTGACGCTAGCTCAAGGTTCCTTTTTAAGGTTCCGTATCCAAAGGGTAATTAACAGAACCCTATTAATAAGACTCCGCTGTCCGTCCGTCTGTCACCAGGCTGTATCTCATGATCCGTGATAGTTATACAGTTGAAATTTTCACAAAAGACGTATTTCTGTTGCCGCTATAACAACAAATACTAAAAAAACAGAATAAAATAAATATTACGTACTAATTAAATATTAAATACGTACAACAAACGTGATTTTTTTGCTAGATATTGATAACGGCTACAGGCAAACGCTTTAAATATTCGCAGAATATTTAGTTATATAGTCACTTTAAAAATAAAAAATTAAATTAAAATGAAACAAATATTTAAGGAGGGCTCCCATACAAGCATGATTTTTTGCCGTTTTTGTTGATAGTGGTACGGAACCTTTCGTGCGCGAGTTCGACTCGCACTTGGCCGATTTATTTACTGAATATAGAGCTTTTGGATGTATTTTAAAATTCGAAACCCTTAAAATGTGATTTTGACTCAATGTATTCCTTTACCAGAAAAATTCAAATTTTAAGTTTTCATACGGATCATAAAGTTTTAGGCATGTTTAAAATTATGATAGTTAATACAATTAGTATATGTAAATAATTAATACATCAACAATATAGTACGTGTTCATAATAATAAAGAAGGCATTTTAGAATTTGACAATAATAATATGAAAATTGTGTACACTGTGTAAGAATAAAAAGTAAAGTTAAACTACAGTACACTACTTTAACAAAGTATGACCTACCACAGCGGTGCCGGTGCCGTGAACATACATAATTATGTTAAGATGGGTAGGTAGCTATATTTAAATTATATATTTATATTGATGAAATGTGGTAAGAAGATACTCAATTTAAATATCAAAATTAAAAATTAAGTGCCATATATCATCATTTTATAGCTCATCAGTTTACCACGGATAACTATAATTTATGATAAAATTTTAATTCCACTTATAGGTATTACAAAATTTTTGTTCACGTCAGTCGATACTGTGACCTCTACAGCTCACCTCAAGAAAATATCAATGGCGTTAACACATGCGCACATTTTTAACGTGATTTCTCGGAATATATTCCCTATTCCTTATTTAAAAGCTGTTTACTAGACTCCTCCAAGAACCCTTTTAAATCCATAAAAATAATTTTAGGTAACAACTACCTTGTCTAACAGGTTTACCTGTAGTGATTGTCACCTCGCAACCTGCCCGCGCACTTCACCGGCGCAGCTCGATACGGAGGGCGTGGCGCGCGGTGGGAGGGACACCTGGATACACCTGCAGCACCTCTCTCCAGGTGCCGAGAGGGCGGCAGTCGTCCACGGGGGCGTGGATACAGGTATATATCAGGTAACAACACCCGAATTTTATGTACACGACAGGTAAATAATGAAGGTTTAGGTGAGGCATTGGAGGGGAGAAGTGGGTCAAGGATGTAGGTCACGGAAAGTATCGACTGGAGGAACACGTGCGGCTATGTACAAAATAATTACTATTTTATAGCTAAATTCCTTCTGTGCTAAGAGTTAGTGGAATATTTTTTAGTAATATTACTTTTTAATTATTACTATACAAACATGTGAATGATAAATAGGTAACAATTTATCTTTGAGTCAAAATTCGAGAAAAAGTAAAAGTTTTTTGCATCAAGATGTGCAAATGTCAATCAATAGCAAAGGTACCTAGGAGCCGACCTTTGCTTGCCGATGCCTTTGCTGTGTCAAGGAGTCGACCTTTTCTTGCCGATGCCTTTGCTGTGACAATGCTAATAAATGTTTGAAATACACAAGTATGTCTCCGGTCGAGCAAAGAATATTGCCCAGGAGGTTGCTGTCTTACAGAACCTCAAAGCAACATTCAATTTGCGTTTTATATCATATATGTTTGTATAATAACCCGTGGTTTAAGCTTCGCATGTTACCTTTTCTGTAGCATGGCGCGAGTATTGGAAAGTATAAGACGTAAACCAATAAAACACATACACATTGTTGACACATTCCCGGCACTTATAACAGTACACTATGATAAAAGTGAGCTAGGTAGCTCACTACAGACGAGGTCGTGGGTTGAAGCCCAAACCGAGAGCGAAGGCATAATTCAGCGGAGAGCAGAGTGTGTATTGAGCAGAGCTCACAAGTTCAATCTCACTATACTTATATTGGTGTTAAAATATTGTAAAAAGTTGATACATTTGATATGTTTTAACAAACATGTTGGATTTATTTTTGCTAAAAATTTATAAAAAAATCGGCCAAGTGCGAGTCGGACTCGCACACTAAGGGCTCCGTGCCATTATCTATAAAACAGCAAAAAAAATCACGTTTGTTGTATGGGAGCCCCCCTTAAATATTTGTTTTATTTCAATTTAATTATTTATTTTTAAAGTGACTATATGACTAAATATAATGTGAATATTTTTAGCGTCTACCTGTTATCAATATCGAGCAAAATCGAGTAAAAAAATCACGTTTGTTGTATGGGGGCCCCCTTAAATATTTACTTTATTCTGTTTTTTAGTATTTGTTGTTATAGCGGCAACAGAAATACATCTTATGTGAAAATGTCAACTGTCTAACTATCATTGTTCATGAGATACAGCCTGGTGACAGACGGACGGACGGACAGACAGCGAAGTCTTAGTAATAGGGTTCCGCTAATTACCCTTTGGGTACGAAACCCTAAAAAACTGTAATATAAAAAGCGCTTGTGCGGTAATTGTCAGGTAAGAACCATTAATTGCTACTGCGTGTAATACATCCGGTGGAGATAAATTTACCTCTGTACCATTTCCAGTCGAGCCCTCAATTATTTTGTTTTTCAAACTTTTCGATAACACAAAAAAATTATTGGTTTAGTTCGTCAAAAAAAGGTTTTTTTTGGCCTCTAATCTACATTTTGCTGCTATTCAGAACACTTTGCGCCGCCACAGATTACATATCCACGAAAACCGGCATTAGAGATATAATTCTTTATCTATGACCGGTAAACTTTTTAAAATGTGTAATTTAATAATAAAAAAAAATTATAACATACTTTCATACAAAAAATAATGGCATAAAGTAACTTTTTTTTAAATAAAAGAAGAAGTATGCAATTAAAGAACATGTTTTAACGTTAAAGTAGCCGTGACAGAGATCGTGCAGGTCCCAGCAAACAATGCGCTGCACTCTACCATGTTTGGATTACTCCCGCAGTAGCCGTTGCTGAGAACGTGCAGGTCCTAGCAGCACAATGTGCTGCATACTACCATGTTTGGATTGCTCCTGCAGTAGCCGTGGCTGAGAACGCGCAGATCCTAGCAGCGCAGTGCCTGCACACTACTATGTTTGGATAGCTCCCGTAGTAGCCGTGGCTGAGAACGTGCAGGTTCTAGCAGTACAGTTTGCTACACACTACCATGTTTAGATAACTCCAGTAGTATCCGTGGCTAAGATCGTGCAGGTCCCAGCAGTACGCATGCGCTACCCACTACCATGTTGGACAGCTCCCTTGGTAGCCGTGGCTAAAAACGTCCAGGTCCCAGCAGTACAGTACTGTTCCAATATTGGATAGCTGCCTCACTAGTTGCGGCTGAGGACTTTTAGGAGCCAGAAGTACCACTACCATGTTTGGACAGCTCCCGCAGAAGTAGCTGTGGCTCAGAACGTGCAGGTATCAGCACTATAGTGCGTTGAACTCTACCAATATTGGATAGCTCCCGTAGTAGCCGTGGCTGAGAACGTGCCGGTCCCAACAGTACATTAGAAACACGAGCAGTGTATTTAACATTACATTATTCGTCTGAGCTATCAATTTCCGTTCAGTGTCCGACTGAGTCAGGTCGTAGCACACCAAGGCAACCTTTTTCAATTTTATTCTCATTTTTTTAATACCAGCAAATAAGCATGAGATCCGCCTAATGGTCAGCGGTTACCACAGCCTATAGACGCTTGTAGCACCAGGGGCATGACTCGCGTGTTGCTGACCCTTCAAAAATCTAATTACTTTCTTTCTTGAAGAACCCCATACTGTAGTTCTTAGAGAAAACCTTGGCAGAGAGTTTATAACACAACATAAACGTTCGCGGTTTATATTAGTTTCTAATTCAAAATATGGTGTAAAGCATTTTATTTCTAGTTTTAATTGACATATTTTAAAATAAGTTAAAAGAATCCAGTGATCTCTTAACCAAATTTTGACCTAGAGCCGTCAATCAGCCGTTTTCAATCAAACTTAATGTGAATTGAGTGATATTGCAAAATAATAGGATATAATATGATAGAATATTGTTGTATAAAACCTATGATATAGATTTATACACACAAAATTGAATTTGTTTTCAACATGTTTGAGCGATTAGTAAACTAAACTTTAATTTTTGACCGATTAATTAATTTGATATAGAAATTTTATTCTTACAACAAGATAAGTAATTGATACATATTAAAATTTCAGAAGTAAGAAATTCCTAAATTAAATTATAAAATACAACTTTACTCGTTTATCTATATGAAAAATAATCTCAAATAATGCAAAGTGAAATAAATAAGAGCAGCGAGACAACATATTGCTAAAGAGACATATTTGCGTAATTTATTGTTAGCGAAACAGTGACTTGTTTTGAATTTGGGTTGTGTAAAATGTTGTATTCAGCGGTTAAAAATTACAACATTTGCATACCTAAACAATTTTTGTTACTATACAAAATATATGCTTCAAAAAATGCAATAGGAGTGTAGGGTAACTAAATTATCTGTGATCATTCGCAGTATCACATACAACTCATAACGAACTTGATGATAGCTGTCCCGGCGAACGCTTCGAGGAACGTGGAATAACGTTACCCGTCCCATCCCATACAAATTTATACATCCCCTGTTGCTTTATAACTCGACCGCAGTGCGAACGGATCAGAGCTAAAATTTGTAAAATACTTGACATAAATATTTACCTCTATTACTTTGTAGTAAACTATGAAAAAAAAAAAAAAACAAATTTAAAGTCAATCGGTTTCGGTAACGTTCGCTCTACATAACTCGGTTTTATTATCTATATCTATACCTACTAATATTATAAAGAGGAAAGATTTGTATCGAAACTACCGGACCGATTTGAAAAATTCTTTTACCATTAGAAGCCGACATTATCCCTGATAAACATAGGCTACTTTTTACCGCGGGAAAATGCTTTATTTCTACGGGAAAACGGGTAATAAATAGGACAGCGGGTAGTAAGAATTGTCCTTCCGTACTTATCTTTTTCACAAACCTAACTTCTAAACAGCTTCACAAATTGGGTTGGGTATTTCGATGGTTTCACAGACACGAATGTATTATGCCATTAAGGAAGAAATATTTGATAGTTTGTTTTTTTTTCTATAATTGAGGAGCTTTTACGAAATTTAGCGCGGGCGAAGCCGCTGACAGAAGCTAGTATGTAAATATTTTGCTTACACTATGACAAATTGTCCCACTGTAAATAAAAAAAATTTTTGTTTATTTATTTTAAATAAAATGTATTTACTAAATTAGGTTTTTCAGCGGATTAACTAAGAACATTTTTATGTTTTCCTACTTCCTCCAACTAGCGACGTTTACCATGATTAACAACTACATAAATCACACGATCCCGAGTGTATCTGAAGTGTAGTCCGTGTGCAGGTGACCGGGATTACCGGGGACGGGGGTCAGGAGATACGTACCAGCACCGGACACTCGCCGCAGTCTAGTGATTGGTAGCATCGCTTACTGATATTGACACATAAAGAATTGGTAAAAGTTGCATGTAAAGTTTGTAAAAGTGTATCTATGATTGAAATAGTACCACCGTGATATTCTAACTAAATTGCCATCTCTTTTAAATCTGGCGCAAATGGGTAGCTATAGTTTTTCGATCGGTAGACACATAAGAGCTGTAGTTGTTCTGATAGCAGGAACTTTAATGCTGGTGTCACGCAGGGCTTTCTGCTGTCTCCTATACGCTGTATCTGCTGCACATCAATGAAGAAAAAGAAGAAGAAGAAACATATTTATTTGACTTATACAATAATTGGTAAAACATACAAACCAACACAATCGCACATATATATATATATATATATATATATATATAAATATATATATATATACATAAATATATTTAAAATAGCTAACAAAAATTATCTTAAGTGATATTCTATTGGAAGTTTACTGTATACATTTATTAGCTAAATAGCATAACGCTGTGCTCACAATGAGCAAAACACTGATTTTCAGTGGGACCCTAAAAAGGAGAAGTAAATCACTTACTACCAAAGAGCAAAAACAAATGAGTACCTAATCATTATATAATTCCTGTTTCATAGCTCACATACACACACAATACTAAAAACAAGCTCCTATAGTATATTTTAATTTAGAAAAAATTTAATACACACATGACTACAAAGCTAGGGCTAACAATAAACAATAATTTAGACAAAAAAGTAATATATTGACTCAAACCTTAGCCTTGCCAAAGATATTAAAATAGAAAGAAAAAACAAGACTACAATATGTATACCTGGCGAGGATAGGCGCTTAGTTATAGGTAAGTCTGTGTGTCTGTAAAAATCATATGTGGGTAGGAACGAAATACCTACTAACCTACTACTAAAATTAATTATTGATGTATTGGACAAGTAGAATGTAAATACTATTTGGATTAATTTTTTCCTTTACATATCACAAACAAATGACTTAATAACAGATAAAATAAATGATCTATCGAAACCATAAAACGATAATTTTGTAAGAAGAAGTGAATAATTTATGTGTCGAAAGCCCGGGAAAAATAAAGCAAAGAATAGATCCCATGCCCTTATCACGAGTGGACAGCATGTTCTCAATAACATGTATTAAGGCTGTTGCAGTGTTGTAATTTTTGCAACTCCCTGTTCAACAGCGACATTTTTCTGAAACTATAAGAATTATAGTGTTGAAACTTGGCAAGTAGATGTATTCTGTAAACCGCATTAAGATTTCTACACAAAAATAGAAAAAAAGCAATAAATTTTCGGGGTTCCCCATACGTAGAACTGAAACTCAAACAAATTTTTTTGATAGGTCTTCAAAAATGATACGGAGGTTTCTAATATAATTTTTTTCTAAACTGAATAGATTGCGCGAGAGACACTTCCAAAGTGGTTAAATGTGTTCCCCCCCTGTCACTTCTTAAAAACAACTAAAAAAAATTCATGATGTACATTACCATGCAAACTTCCACTGAAAATTGGTTTGAACGGGATCTAGTAAGTAGTTTTTTTTAATACGTCATAAATCGTAAACCACAATTTACCTTTCATTCAATCAACTCAAATGTAAAAATAAAAAAAACATCTAATTTTTATAGCTTATGGTATGGATCACTTCGTGCGCGAGTCTGACTCGCATTTGGCCGATTTTTTATTTGAACTGTAATCTAATACTATCTCCAGGAGTGGTCTGTTTTAGGTTTTAGGGTTCCGTACGTCAAAAGGAAAAAGGGAACCCTTATAGGATCACTTTGTTATCCGTCTATCTGTCAAGACTTTTTTTTTCAGGGACGCGTGGAGGTATCAAGTTGTAATTAATATCAAATCTAAGTTCTGTGTCTGTGGTCCCTTGAAACTGTAAAAATCAAGCTTTTAAGTTAATGCGATAAATAAAACGGGTTACACTCCGGAAGTGCCGGTAGAAGTGAAAACATACAACCTGGATATAACATTTTAACATATGTAATCCGCACTTTTATCTTTTCATCAAACCAATTTCCTTTTACTTTTTATTCGTCCTATAGAGTTTAACATTTTTTATCCATCACAAAAAAAGGGCACGACGCAGCTGAAGAAGTTTTAAGGTTATTTTTGTCGCATATTATGATACAGAAAAATCAAAACCTATGGGGTACTTCCCGTTGTCCTAGAATCATGAAATTAAACACGAAGCAAAGTTTGACATCACAAATATAGGAAAAAATCCTAAATTTGTTAATCTGTAGTTATGACACATTAAAAAAAAGGCTTGTCTGTCTGTCTTTCAAGACCCTTTTAGTCAAGAACGCGTGAAGGTATCTTGTTGAAATAATTAAATACTAAAGTCACTTAAAGTGTGTACAAATAAATCAAAACCTATGGAGTATGTCCCGTTGACCTAGAAGCAAGGTGATGCAAGACAAATACAGAAAAAAATCCAAAAACTGATAATTAAGGCACAAACCTGTGAGATTTGATCTCATGATGGAAGAAGTATCTACATATTAATAATAATAAGTTTGTACGGAACCCTCGGTGAAACTCGCACTTGGCCGGTTTTTTTTTATTTTTAATTTGTGTCTTATTACTGAGAGGTAGTTACTATTAAGATGTTTTTATGTTTTAAAACTAGATATTGAATATTAAGTATCCCTCCCTCCCTCCAAGAGCCAAGAGCACATCTTTGGTTTGCGAATCAAATAATCTCATAAATAGGATAGTTAGATCATGTTTCTACATTTTCGATTAAATTTCCTGACAACCAGCAGGTTTCACTGTAAGTAGGTGAGCAGAGACGATTACTCTCAAATAAATAAACAACTCGAGGTTCTCTAAACAAAAACGACGAGTTCCCTCAGGTTTTAATTCGTAAGCTTCCGATTTTAATGTAATTTGAAAAGACTATTTATTTACTCTTTGTGTTTATCAGATTCAAATCCGGTGAAAGCTTTTATAATTTATCTTTTAATCGAGTACAGTGTTGGTAGGTTCAAGTATTATGTGAGAACCTTAGCATTGTTTAATATTTTCTTGTTATTGAAATATGTACTCTCTCTCTCTCAGTCTCTTACTGTTAAACCTGAACAATGACATCAATAAATGTAATTTAGAATTTTACAAATACTAATTTACTAGTTGAGGTGATTATGATATATTTCATGATTCATTTGAAAAAAAAACAAGGGTCAGCTGTTTACGTAAAATAAATTTAATTTAATGAAATAAACTCTGAGAAGATTTGGATCGAAAATAAAAGTTATCTTTCGGAAATATCGACGAGAAAAGTGTGAAAACATGAAACATTAATCAAACCTGTGCTGTGACTGTGCAATTACTACGATTTAACATTATTCATTTTAAGTGTGGTGGATATAACAGATAAACAAATATTAAGGCAATGTACATTAGAACATCAATCAAAATCAAAATCATTTATTTAATTTAGGCTACAATAATTGAGCACTTATGAATTTCACTACGCCATCGGTTCGTTAGTCTATAGGGCGGGAGACCTTGTACTAAGAAGAACCGGCAAGAAAAACAGCAAGGGCATTTCTATACTCCCTTTCTCTTACAGCGTTCACCTAAAATATTGGAAAATCCCCTTCCTATCATAGAAGGACACTTTCCATTACAAACATAAAAAACATAAAATGCACAAGCACAACATAAAAAAGTATCTGATTGCGAAATATAAAAAAAAGATAGTTTATTTACCTATTCATCACTTATCATGTCTTACAGTATTGATTAACAAAACAAAAAGTAAGACTAAATACAAGGATACAAAGAAGTTTGCAAGAGCAGACCAGTCTCCACAGGCGGCACCCGTTCACAAGTATGACACATGAATCAGCCATCGCTTCGCTCAACCTTGTTTTAGTGAACGTAACGACCTGACACACATAGTTTATAAAAAGTGTAAACAAATATAATGTTGCAAGCTCAAAATTATTGCCGAGTACTACCAACATAACAAGCATAATTGGCTGCGTTCAGAATCTTTAAATCATCGATTAATGTAGACACTATGAATAACGGAACCCTTAACGACAGCAAATGTGCGGGATGTCCTTAAAACTTAAAAGGCATCATCATCATCTCAGCCGCAAGAAGTCCACTGTTGAACATAGATTTCCAAAGGAAACGGTTGGAAGCGGCCTGCATCCAGCGTCTTCCTTCGCTCTATCGTCTGACCATCTTGTGGGCGGTCTTCCGACGCTGCGTTTGCCAGTCTGTGGCCTCCATACGAGAACCTTTCGGCCCCATCGACCATCAGTTCTACGTACTATGTGCCCTGCCACTTCAACTTGCTCATGCGCTGGGCTATGTCGGTGACTTTCGTTCGTCTACGGATCTCCTCATTTCTGATTCGATATCTTAGAGAAACCCCGAGCATAGCCCTCTCCATAGCTTGTTGTGTGACTTTGAGCTTACTAATAAGGCTTAGAGGCCACGTTTCAGTGCCATATGTCATCACTGGTAACACACACTGGTCATAGACTTTCGACTCGAGGCACTGAGGTATTTTGGACGAAAAGACGTTGCGGAGTTTTCAAAACTCAGCCCAGCCGACTTGGATTCGACGATTGACCTCTTTCCTGAAGTTGGACCTACCTAGTTGGACCGTTTGTCCTAAGTAGACGTATTCGTCAACAAATTCGAGCCTCGAGTTCCCGACTGATATTTGGGTGGCCACAGCATGGACATTTGACATGATCTTTGTCTTGCCCATGTTCATTTTAAGGCCCACCTGCTGGGAAACTCGATTGAGGTCTCCGAGCATTGTGCTGAGGTCTTCCATCGATTCTGCCATGACCACAATATCGTCGGCAAATCGAAGGTGAGTAATGTACCCGCCGTTGATATTGATGCCGAGTCCTTTCCACTCCAGAGTTTTGTAGGCATCTTCCAATACAGCAGTAAACAGTTTCGGAGGAATGACGTCTCCCTGTCTCACACCTCGTTGTAATGAAATTGCCCTCGAACTCTGCTCCTGTACTCGGACCGGCATGGTGGCTTTATTGTACAAACTTTTCAGCACTTCGATATACCGATAGTCGATCCGGCATCGCTGGAGAGACTCAAGCACCGCCCATGTTTCGACCGAATCGTATGAATGTAGTCTATGGTACTATAGCCTTTTCGGAAACCGGCTTGTTTGGGAGGCTGGAAGTCACCAAACCTGCGACTGAGACGGTTCGTGATGACCCTGGAGAACAGCTTGTAAACATGGCTCAAAAGCGTGATGGGTCTGTAGTTCTTCAGCAAAGTGTTATTGCCTTTCTTGAAAAACAGCACCACCACGTCTCTACTTCATGCTTGTGGCGTTGTGCTTTCAAGCAGGACGGAATTAAAGAGCTTCTGGAGGACTTTTAGTACCAGTACTCAGAAGCTCAGCTGTGATTCCGTCATCACCCGGCGCTTTGTTGTCTTTTAGCTGTTTCAGGGCCATCCTAATCTCGTACAGGCTGATGTCCGGGATATTTTCGGTATAGTGTCGGGTCAGCTTGGCTCTTAGGTCTTTGGCCAAGCTTGCAACGGGTTTAGTGACTGACTCATAGAGTTCTCCATAGAATATCTCCTCCTCCCTCAACACCTCTGGTTTAGTCGAATCTACACTGCCGTCTTCTCTCTTCAGCCTTGTCAGCCGGCTTTGCCCAATAGACGTGTCTCTTGCGAACAGTTTGGAGCCTTGGTTGCGCTGTATCGTCTCCCTAATATTTTTGGTATCAAAGGAGCGGATGTCGTGATGCAAGGATTTCAAGATTTGTTTATTGAGCTGCCGATATAACTTCAGCGTCATCAGAAGACTGCAGTGGCAGAGAGCGTCGTTTCTCCATGAGGTCTTGAGTTTTTCTCGAGAGTTTCTGAGGTCTATCTGTGCGGTGGGGTCTAAAGAATTTACAACCCACCGTTTGGACAGTTTATAGTTAAATCTCATCCACCGAAGCTACATTCTCTAGGCAAGCGAAGCGATTACTAATCTCGAGTTGAAAATTTTCGGGGTTTTGGATATGTGCGCGAGCAGGCCGGAGCGTAGACTTCATCAGACGGGACCTCTCAAGTTTAACATTGATATCCAATGTGCCTCTTACCATTCGGTTTCACCCTGTGAATCACAGAGACGTCATTGCATATTCGTCACTTGGAGGTCAAAATGTAGTCTTTCTCATTTCTCGTGGCACCATCGGGACTCAACCAGGTCCATTTCCTATCAGGTGGCTTCTGGAAGAAAGAGTTCATCATAAAGAGTTCCTCTTTCTCCAGAAATTCAGCCAACCTCTGTCCCCTGGAGTTCCGTTTTGCCGAATTCTCATCACTTCATCACTCCTTTTGCCGAGCTTACCATTGAAGTCCCCCATAACAATGTTGAAATAGGTTTCATTGGTATGTAGAGCCCTACTAATTTCCTCATACATAGCCTCCACCTCCTCATCTGGGTGTGCTGAGGTCAGTGCGTATACCTGAATGACCTTCAGTGAGTATCTTTTAGATACTCTGAGTATTAGGTACACTAACCTGCTCGAAACACTGTCGATGGTCAGAATGTTGTTAATAAGGGTCTTGTGGACGAGAAACCCGACACCACCTTGGGACTGTTGATCGCATAAAAGGCATAGCATTTTTGAATTGCTCGCGCTGCACAGATAAATACTACTACATGCATGAACTTTTTTAAGCATTATTTTTTAAATTTCTCAAAAGACTTCAAGCAGACATGGGTTTACACAGCATGCCACTGCAATGGACCTAAAAAGTGAGACAATACTAACACGGCGATCCGTCCCTCACCACTGACTAAAACTATGGCTGAATAATTACAATCCTGTTACGACAATATCACACTGAGGTCAACATCACAACACTCTAAAAAATGCTCATGCCTTACTGCTGAAACAATCAGAGAAATCATAAGAGAAGAACTTAATAGATCAATCGATACCAAGCTTCAGGTAATCAACAGATCATTAGGTACTTTCGAAAAATCTTAATTATTGTTAAACTCACAGTACGAACACATCGTTAAAGAATGTAAAAAGGCTTCGGCAGACAATTAAACCAATCAGATCAAATGTCTTGCCTTTGTACTTGTCTAGTAATATTGAACTACAGTTCGTACATGAGCATAAAAATGATCTCGATTTGAGACACAAGTTCTTCACATTTTTCCTCCACAACGGAACGAGGGATGCTTGCACGGCCCGTGTAATAAGCGTCTCTAGTACTGTCATCTGCATAGCAATGTATGTTGTTCATGTCCAACATGTTATTGATGTGCAGTAGAAACAGCGTAGGAGACAGCACAGAGCCTTGCGGGACACCAGCATTAACGTCCATGCTATCAGAGCAACTACCGTCAACTACGGTTCGTATGCGCCTGCCAGACAAAAAGCTAGCCACCTATATGCACAAACCCTCGGGCACTCCGTAAAATGGCAACTTCGATAGAAGACCCCGGTGCCAGACCCAATCGAACGCCTTCGCTATGTCCAGGCTACATGCCAATGCCTCCCCCTGACTCTCAATGGCTAGTGCCCATCGGTGTGTGAGATATACTAGAAGGTCACCAGTCGAGCGACCATGGCGAAAGCCATATTGACGGTCACTGACCAGGTCGTGTACTTCTAGGTATCTTAGAAGCTGTGTATTGATCACACGCTCCATCACCTTGGAGAGGAGAGAGGTAATAGCGATAGGCCTGTAATTAGATGGATCTGATCTATCGCCCTTTTTGGGCAACGGGTGCACATTCGCAGTCTTCCAGAAGAGGCGCGTGAGTACAGGACATAACTCAGGAGCACACTGTTGGTATACCGTCTGGCCCACTTGACTTATGAAAGTCTAGGGAAAGCAACGTGCGCCGGACCTCTCGCTGTATTATAGAGATTTCTGGCATGGTCTTACCACACTACGGTAAAGTAGGTGGTACAGCGCCTTCGTCATTATATTCGAGTTGGAGGCAAAGAGACTGTCCAATAGATCGGCTTTCTCTTTTGCACTATGGGCCAAGTCACCATCGGTCTTTTGCAGTGGTGGTAACGACGACTGGCAGAAGTTCCCCTCGGCAGCTTTAGGAAGCGACCAGAAAGCACGACTCCCAGAAGAATAGCTCGCAAGTCACCCACCTATTTTGCCGATAAATTGGAATTTTTTAGCTTCTCAGCAAGACCTATTAAACCACGGTCGTTTTTTGACGCCGGCAGCTACTTGCAGGTTAGGAATAAAACATTCCATACTAGCGAGGATTGTCTCAGTGACTGCGGCTGCGCAGACGTCAGGATCATCTGAGCTAAAGCAGAGCTGCTTTCACGGGTACGATGCATAAAGTTCTCGCAATTCATCCCAGTCTGCCGACTTATAGTGCCACACACGACGCCAATTAGTTGGCCCAGAAGGATCGGGTAGTGTGCATATCATTTGAGTCCGAACGAGACAGTGGTCCGAGGAGCCAAGAGGCGCATCCACTGAGACGGAGTATCCGTCCGGACGCGTAGTCAGCAGAAGGTCCAGTAAGGAGTTCGTATGGTCCTCTATATCTGGTATTCTCGTTGGAGAAAGAACCAGCTGAGATAATCCATAGGTCAGAGAAAATTCATGCGCAGATATCCCTGCATCGTTATTGGTTCGAGAACTGAGCCACTCACGATGGTGGTCGTTAAAGTCTCCCAAAATAACTAGTTCTGCTGTGGGATATTGCTCTAGAACTTTGTCAGTTGTCAAACTCAGGTGCATGAAGAGTCGAGTTACGTCCATGTCACCGCTATGAGACCTGTAAAGGCACGCATAGATACGAGTGTGGCCGCTGTGATCTACGCACACCCACAATATTGACAGTCTTTAAGGCTATGAAGGCGGCGACAGCAGATATCCTCCCGGACGAACATACATACACCGGCACGACTCAAAAAATTGTGCTCGAGTTTGTAGGCGGGATAATGAAGGTATGATGTGTCGGTCGGGCAGGATATCTGCGTCTCCGTTAGAAAAATAATGGTCGGCGGTGCAGCGAGACTGGTAGTGGTGGACTGCGTAAAGATTTGCGTGAATACCCCTGATATTGCAAAAGTTCACATTATATGTGGATGGAGTAGCCGCTGTAAAAACTTTTTTCTTTTTTCTATTTCTGGCCATTTAATATGAAGTTACTTAGACTAAGAATGAGGATTCACTGCACTTACAGCTTAGAAGCAAGCGCTTCCAAATTTAACAAGGATAATGCCAGCATATAATTAAATAACAGCCATTTGGTAACAGGCGGTGACAAAAGTAACGCAATCTACGTGTCCGAACATCTCATAATGGAAAATAAAATGCTACACGCTAAGACACGGCGCAGGGCTAACGATTTAAACTATAAATTTGTATGGATACGCGTGCCTGACATTTACATAGTGTTCATATACATAGTGTTACCTACAGATAACTTAAGAGTGGCTATGGATTCCTATATCCTACCCGTGCCTGACACTTCCTATTTATCCGATTATTTTATTTACTTATTCAAAATAAAATATTTTTTGTCGGCAGCAATTGAGAACCATAGGATGGCTTATTGGCACAATTATTTAACAATTGATTTAGCCTGAAAGCTTATGTCACTTTCAAGGGCGTTTTTCACTTGACGAAATGAAAAGAGTCATGACAGTTGGCCACACTAATTAGACAGTAAGGCTGGGTTGCACCAGCTTACTTTGACGTTAACCAGCCGTTAAAAATGGGTTTTTTAAACTATTTTTTAACTTAACCAGTCTGTCAAAGTTTAACATACCACTAGCTTGTTAACTTTAAAAAAAGCTGACTATACTGATCTAAAAATAGAAAATTCCATACAATCTCCTATTATTGGCGACTGGTTAACGTCAAAGTTAGTTGGTGCAACCCAGCCTTACTGTCTAATTAGTGTGTCCAACTGTCATGACTCTTTTCATTTCGTCAAGTGAAAAACGCCCTTGAAAGTGACATAAGCTTTCAGGCTAAATCAATTGTTAAATAATTGTGCCAATAAGCCATCCTATGGTTCTCAATTGCTGCCGACAAAAAATATTTTATTTTGAATAAGTAAATAAAATAATCGGATAAATAGGAAGTGTCAGGCACGGGTAGGATATAGGAATCCATAGCCACTCTTAAGTTATCTGTAGGTAACACTATGTATATGAACACTATGTAAATGTCAGGCACGCGTATCCATACAAATTTATAGTTTAAATCGTTAGCCCTGCGCCGTGTCTTAGCGTGTAGCATTTTATTTTCCATTATGAGATGTTCGGACACGTAGATTGCGTTACTTTTGTCACCGCCTGTTACCAAATGGCTGTTATTTAATTATATGCTGGCATTATCCTTGTTAAATTTGGAAGCGCTTGCTTCTAAGCTGTAAGTGCAGTGAATCCTCATTCTTAGTCTAAGTAACTTCATATTAAATGGCCAGAAATAGAAAAAAGAAAAAAGTTTTTACAGCGGCTACTCCATCCACATATAATGTGAACTTTTGCAATATCAGGGGTATTCACGCAAATCTTTACGCAGTCCACCACTACCAGTCTCGCTGCACAGCCGACCATTATTTTTCTAACGGAGACGCAGATATCCTGCCCGACCGACACATCATACCTTCACTATCCCGCCTACAAACTCGAGCACAATTTTTTGAGTCGTGCCGGTGTATGTATGTTCGTCCGGGAGGATATCTGCTGTCGCCGCCTTCATAGCCTTAAAGACTGTCAATATTGTGGGTGTGCGTAGATCACAGCGGCCACACTCGTATCTATGCGTGCCTTTACAGGTTTCATAGCGGTGACATGGACGTAACTCGACTCTTCATGCACCTGAGTTTGACAACTGACAAAGTTCTAGAGCAATATCCCACAGCAGAACTAGTTATTTTGGGAGACTTTAACGACCACCATCGTGAGTGGCTCAGTTCTCGAACCAATAACGATGCAGGGATATCTGCGCATGAATTTTCTCTGACCTATGGATTATCTCAGCTGGTTCTTTCTCCAACGAGAATACCAGATATAGAGGACCATACGAACTCCTTACTGGACCTTCTGCTGACTACGCGTCCGGACGGATACTCCGTCTCAGTGGATGCGCCTCTTGGCTCCTCGGACCACTGTCTCGTTCGGACTCAAATGATATGCACACTACCCGATCCTTCTGGGCCAACTAATTGGCGTCGTGTGTGGCACTATAAGTCGGCAGACTGGGATGAATTGCGAGAACTTTATGCATCGTACCCGTGAAAGCAGCTCTGCTTTAGCTCAGATGATCCTGACGTCTGCGCAGCCGCAGTCACTGAGACAATCCTCGCTAGTATGGAATGTTTTATTCCTAACCTGCAAGTAGCTGCCGGCGTCAAAAAACGACCGTGGTTTAATAGGTCTTGCTGAGAAGCTAAAAATTCCAATTTATTGGCAAAATAGGTGGGTGACTTGCGAGCTATTCTTCTGGGAGTCGTGCTTTCTGGTCGCTTCCTAAAGCTGCCGAGGGGAACTTCTGCCAGTCGTCGTTACCACCACTGCAAAAGACCGATGGTGACTTGGCCCATAGTGCACGACTCAAAAAATTGTGCTCGAGTTTGTAGGCGGGATAATGAAGGTATGATGTGTCGGTCGGGCAGGATATCTGCGTCTCCGTTAGAAAAATAATGGTCGGCTGTGCAGCGAGACTGGTAGTGGTGGACTGCGTAAAGATTTGCGTGAATACCCCTGATATTGCAAAAGTTCACATTATATGTGGATGGAGTAGCCGCTGTAAAAACTTTTTTCTTTTTTCTATTTCTGGCCATTTAATATGAAGTTACTTAGACTAAGAATGAGGATTCACTGCACTTACAGCTTAGAAGCAAGCGCTTCCAAATTTAACAAGGATAATGCCAGCATATAATTAAATAACAGCCATTTGGTAACAGGCGGTGACAAAAGTAACGCAATCTACGTGTCCGAACATCTCATAATGGAAAATAAAATGCTACACGCTAAGACACGGCGCAGGGCTAACGATTTAAACTATAAATTTGTATGGATACGCGTGCCTGACATTTACATAGTGTTCATATACATAGTGTTACCTACAGATAACTTAAGAGTGGCTATGGATTCCTATATCCTACCCGTGCCTGACACTTCCTATTTATCCGATTATTTTATTTACTTATTCAAAATAAAATATTTTTTGTCGGCAGCAATTGAGAACCATAGGATGGCTTATTGGCACAATTATTTAACAATTGATTTAGCCTGAAAGCTTATGTCACTTTCAAGGGCGTTTTTCACTTGACGAAATGAAAAGAGTCATGACAGTTGGCCACACTAATTAGACAGTAAGGCTGGGTTGCACCAGCTTACTTTGACGTTAACCAGCCGTTAAAAATGGGTTTTTTAAACTATTTTTTAACTTAACCAGTCTGTCAAAGTTTAACATACCACTAGCTTGTTAACTTTAAAAAAAGCTGACTATACTGATCTAAAAATAGAAAATTCCATACAATCTCCTATTATTGGCGACTGGTTAACGTCAAAGTTAGTTGGTGCAACCTGGCCTTATAGTCAACATTTTCACTTTTAATTAGTCAAGTAGCTGAATTTAGTATAGTTTAAAGCGATTTAAACAAAATAATGCTAGGTTTGTCACAAGACCGGCCGAGTGCACAAACGTCAATAATAATTGTTGTCTCTGTTTGTCTTATATTTAATTTTTTGCTTATCTAATGTCTGGCTCTAGAAAACTCAATAGAAGCATTGCTTAATATGTTTTTCTGAGGAGTATTTTTTTTTACCCATCACTTCCTGTGTCTGTTTTAATAAGTAAAATAAGTTCGAACCTACTGGTAGATCCTACTCTTTGGCAATCACCGTGCAGGAGCTAAATGGTTCTACGAATTCAAATTTGGCTTCTATACCGGGTTAGCAAGGTAATTAAACAAAGTGCAAATATCAAGCTCTTAATTCCACCGCTAACCAAGTGTAAAACGCCTTTAAGAGATGACGTAAAGTGGAATTTTCTCGTAGCATTAAATTGAGCGAAGTATTTTTTATTAGACTCACTTTACTTCAGCTACAACATTATAATAAGACTCACTTTACTTCAGCTATAACATTTTAATGAGACTCACTTACCTTTAGCTACGAACATTTTCATGAGTCTCACTTTGCTTCATTTAAAACATTATAATGAGACTCACTTCAATTTAGCTACAACATTTTCATGAGACTGACTTACCTTCAGTAAAAACATTTTTATGAGACTCGCTTACCTTCAGCTACAACATTTTCATGAGACTCACTTAACTTCAGTTAAAATTTTATAATAAGACTCACTTTACTTGCTTTACAACATTTTGCTTTATCAATGACTTCTGTTGGAGGGAGTAACGAAACGATCTTATAGAATACTAGCATATGTCCGCGGTTCCACCCGCGTTAAAATCGGTTTTCGGTTAAGGATTTCAACGGCAACTCCTCAAGTATAAAAAACGACTTACACTTTACTTTTTTAAGAAGCCTATGTCCTTACCTGAGACTCAAACTATCTGCATGCCGAATTTCCCAGCGATTCCACCCGCCCTAAATTCAGTTATCGGTGTAGAATTTCAACGACAACTTCACAATCATAGAAAAAAACCGACTCACACTTGACATTTTCATGTAGCTTATGTCCTTTCTCGGGACTCAAATTATCTCCATGCCAAATGTCATCTTAATCGGTACATTGGCTTAATCGTGAAACGGTAACAGATAGACGGAAAGACAGAGTTACTTTGGAATATATAATATTATTATGAATCTTAGCAGTTTAACTCCAGATTTTGATTTACTGCTTTGTTTCAACTTCACCTGTAATGTTAAGATTCCACTGGGTATAATTTGAAGTTCAGACATCGCACACCGGCGAGACGCTTTAGTGTTATCATAAATATAATTAATGGCGAAACTTTAGCTAGTGGATTATTTGAATCTCCCTTTAAGCTATGTAGATGATTCCACAAATACATTATATTTTGACCTATTTATATACCTGATAGGTTTATGCAAGTATCTTCTAAATATGGTTGATTTGCCTAATTTAGAATGATGCACAAAAGGTAGGGTCATCAATTATTATTTTTTGTTAATTTTGCAAAACTCAAAAACTTTTGAACTGATTTAGATTATTCTAATCCTATTATTTTCGTAATACCGTGATACTGTAACTATTTTTTATCCTATTAAACTAATATGACGGTATCAAGATAGAAATAGAAAACATTTTGCAGCTAATCAAAGAATTGAGTCCAGTGTTCGGTAAAGATAAGCGGTAACAACTTGTCCTTTCTCTTGGTACGAATTTGACTGCGCCGGCTCACGCCTGGCGTGCATTTAGTTCTGGAAAACTCGCGGGCGAGTACGGATACACCCGCGTACTGCGCTCATAGTGGTGTTTTAGTTCATACATTCCAGGTAAAAACACGACCTCGCTCGTACGGGAAGTGGTGTCAGGAGTGTTGCAAGCGCGGGAGCAAAAACAGCAGATAGCAATCATATGCTGTGACTTGTCACGCGCCTTCGATGATTGAGATCGAGCTCTTTTAAAAATGAAACTTGAGTACTACGGATTCCGAGGACCAGCACTCCATGTGATGACAGAGTTTGTTACTCAACGACGTCAAACCGTGGCACTATAAAATCGGACGAGGAGATTTCCACGTTAGGGGTTCCGCAGGGCTCTTGTCTTGTCCGTGTTTTCATTGCTAATGAACGACCTACCTGTGAACGTGCCGGGTGCGGATATCACTTATCTGCGCACCAAACGTTTCTACCTTGGAGTCTAGCTTGAGTCAAGTGGCACGTGACTTGAGCAACTGGTTCCTTGTAAACGGGCTCGCGCTTAACCTGGAAAAGACGTGCTATTTGTACTTCAACCTTACTAATCAACCTCAGAATCCCTTGTCGATTATTGTTGACGGTACTGTTCTGAAACAAGTTTCAGAAGTGACTTTATTAGGATTTGTAATTAATAGATCCTTAAGTTGGGAACAACACATAAATAATATTAGTATCAGACTGGGTCAAAGTTGTTACGCACTAAGCCGACTGGCAGCGACAGCCGCGCCCCACGTGGTAAAGAGTTGCTTCTATGCGACTGTCCAGTCACTTATTATGTACGGAACAGAGCTGTGGGGAAAAGCGGCTGACTGGGAACGAATATTTATTCTGCAAAAAAAGGCAGTTCGCATTGTTGCCCGTATATCACCCAGAGATTCAGCGAAGCAGCATTTCATTAAATTAAAAATACTGACCCTGACTTCGATATTTATTTTACAAATAGCGACATTTGTCCACAATAATATAGATAAGTTTAAATTCCTAGGTGAAAATCACCACTATAAAACCAGAAATAAACAAAAACTCCAGGCAGCAACCCACAAATTTAAAAAATCAGAAATGTCACCCTATATTTTAGGACCGGTCGTGTACAACCGGCTACCTAGGGAAATAACAAGTGCAACTTCCATCACGGTATTCAAAAACATGCTTAAAAGATGGCTAGAAAGCAAAGCGTTCTACTCGCTTAAAGAGTTTCTTGAAGAAAAAGTGTGACGAATTATATATGTATCTACATACATAAGTACTTATACGTATGCACTTTTGTTGTCATCTTGTATATATCATATTGTTTTTTCTTTTTATTATTATTATTAATTGTAAAATGTATATTGTTATGTATAAAGAAATGTATAATGACCTGTAAATTCAACAAATTTACCAATAAATATATCATATCATATCATATCATAATAAATATACCAAAAACTTACGAGTATGTAATTAATATTTTTTATTAGTAATTGAAAAATGTTGAGTATTTTTACAAATAGTTTTTTTTGTAACAGATTTTACAAAAAAAACTTACTTCATTCACCTATTGCTGAATTTTGACGAGAACTTTTTAGTAAAACTGAATATATTGTCCTATAAAAGAGTTACTAATTTTGTGTAGACGTGTTTATATTCATATTTATTCAATTTTGTAAAAGATATTTTCTTTGCTGAAACAACCAACACTTTTATCAACACAGTAGCTTTTTCCAGGGTCACCACCTCCACTAAATTCAGTAATCGGCGTGGGCTTATAACGGCTCCTTGATTATGGGTAGTAAGGAAGTTTGCTGTAGTTATGGTTCGTTCACGTGAAATTCAGTTGTAATTATACTTTCGGGAAATGTTCAACCTTCGGGGGTAAAAAGTAGCCTGTGTCCTTCTCCATCTCTTCAAATATCCCTGCGCCAAATTTCAGCGTAATAAGATGCTCCGTTGCGACATGAAGGAAGAAAAACCAAACAAACTCTTATCAACACAGATATTTTCTTTGCTGAAAAAACCAACACTTTTATCAACACAGTAGCTTTTTCCAGGGTCACCACCTCCACTAAATTCGGTAATCGGCGTGGGCTTATTACGGCTCCTTGATTATGGGTAGTAAGGAAGTTTGCTTTAGCTATGGTTCGTTCACATGAAATTCAGTTGTAATTATACCTTCGGGAAATGTTCAACCTTCCGGGGTAAAAAGTAGCCTGTGTCCTTCTCCATCTCTTCAACTATCGCTGCGCCAATTTTCAGCGTAATTAGATGCTCCGTTGCAACGTGAAGGAAGAAAAAAAAAAAAAAATCACTCAATATAATATTAGTATGAATAAAAAAATTTAAAACTTAACACTACTGCTACTAAAGAGTTAATTGTGACTTTTTGAAAATCTCAATTATTCAAAAAAAATCACTTATGAAGACATCAGGATCGATGGAGAGAAGACTGTGATATGAGAGGGACGAAACTATAAGATTTCCGTTTTTATCACTTGGCTACAAAACTCTTATAAAAATGTGAATAAGTACATTCCTGGTATAAAAAACTTTAGTTTGTCATATTTCAACATAAGTATTGATATAATATCCTACGGTAAAAAAAGCAAAACAAAATTATTTAAACAATAAATTAAGTGTAACATAACATTTCAAACATGGAGCGTACAAGTAATACAATAGCATTATTTGTTAATAATAATGCAACAGTAAAAATATACACTGGCCGTTCCGCCGCGCTCTATGTAATGCCCAAACCCAAAGAACTAAGTTCATCTTCGGTCTTTGTAGCATGGAGAAAAACCTTAAGAAACTATCGAAGCAGCCTAGTTTGCGTATGACGTTTAGCACTTCAAATCATAATTGTGCCATTAAAACTAAAAATAAAATATTCCGTCAAGGTTTCTGTAAACTACAGGTCAAACGGTACAATTTCATTTCTACAGTCACGTCTAATTGATATTTTATTTTACTCTTTAACCGTAAATTTTACCTCAGCTAATTCTTCCGAAGACTTTGTCGGTGCAGAATGAGACCTCTTAAAACTAATTATTGGCATTAAGTCTGAGAGAAGCAGCTTTGCCACTCGAAAGCCTCGCCGCTTCGGCTGCCGCTGGAAGACCTGAGTCAATTCAATTTTCTGCGTGAGTAACTCCTACGATCAATCATACACCTTACAATACTATAAATAAAGTTGAAATTCTATTAAAATTTTAAGAAAACTTAAGACAAAATGAGATAGGATGTTGATTAAAAAGTTAGAGCCAGTCGCTTGAAATCATTATAAAGGGAAAATACGTTACAACAAAAACGACGAAATTTGTCCTTTGCGTTTCAATGAATTACTTGCCGCGCTGAAAATAATTATAACATAAATAACTAGTGTTAGATGCAGCAGTCGAACAGAAAAGAACATTTTTGGCTTTTTTAAATGGAGAATGAGCAAGATGTATGCGAGTTAATAAAAATACCAACTTTGTTAACATAGCAATATAAAAACATGATCGAATGAAGAGATCAAAAAGTCTGTAACAGAAATAAATTGGAATTAGAAATTGCAGTTAGGAATCATTTTATTTTATCACAAATTTAGTATTCACAATATAATATTTAAAAGTATCTATGATTAAAGAATCAACGCGGCAACGTTTATCAAGATTTAAGTTTGCGCAAATAGAAACATTAGAAAGTTTCTATTTACATGTTAATATTTGCTCAAAACATAACGTAACGGGAGCGATAACTGCCTAATCCACGACCGCTATTAAATTCATAGTAACATAAAGCTATACACTCTCGAGATATCTCCTCAAGGGACGGACACAGCGCAGACATTAGACCCTTGAGGTTCAGCCGAAGTGTCCTACGAGAGGGAAGATAAGAGGCGAAACCTTCGACGTGTGACCGCGGAGTCGCTGTTATCTTTCGTTACTCGAGAACCACTTAAAAGCTCTGAGAGGGTTCAATTAAGCTTACCTATAAACAGTTATGAGGCACAGATTCAATTTAATAATAACAGAAAATTACCAGAAAAGCTCATAATAATTTATCGATACACTAACATATTCAAAAATTAAAATTAAAAAAGAAAATGCAGCGCGAACTAAAAAACCTATTTAGTTTTGTATAAAAAGTTTAAAAAAGTCTAAATAAGTGACCGCATGCAAGCATTATACATAAAGATCAATTAATTCTTAACGTACACTTTACTCAAAAAACTAGTGGTTTTAATTATGACTTTAGAGTTTCAGTATACACGAACAAAATTTTGTATTGTTATCGATTCTAAATTTTAAATAATTTGGATAATTTAGAAGTGTTCGGCATACACCCATATTTCGATAGGTACATATAGATGAAGTGTATAAAAAGGTTACAAAGGTATATTGGTAATCCAGGCCCTATTTACAAAATAAGTTTAATATTCGATGTGTCTCCTTAGTGAGATGCAGATCGGTACAGAAGTTATTAATATCACCTGAGGGCTGAGACGGAGCACGAACGAACTCTGTTTGTTCTCAAACAATAGATGAGATCGTTATTAACCCTCTAGTGCTGAACCGACGAGCAGATCGTGTTTGTCGACGACGTCTATTGTTTAACTTCAAACTTACATGTATCCACAGAGTAGAACACTTATTAATAAACTGCCAAATAGGTACCTGCGAGAAATAGTTATTTGTTATGCAAGACTGGAGAGTTGCTTTTTGGCGTGAGTGCCTCCTATATTGAATACCGAACAAGCGGAGGATTCTAAGGCCCAACAAAAATAAGTTAAGTTCGGCATTGGACACTTATTGTCTTAATTCTTCTGGTGTCAGAGAAATATCTTTGTTGCTTGTATCGCTCATTTTTCAAACAAAACGGAATTATAAATTAAATAAACAATCTTATGTCCAAAAAACTAGCTTGCCGCCATTTGACTTTGTTTTTTATTTTTTTTAAATTGAGGCTGCGTTCGGAATTGTTCCTGCTACAACCTCTGCTGTTGCTATCAAAACAACGTATGATATTTTTTAAGTGAGCTGATATTATGCGAAAAATTAATATTCCAAATTAATGTCCGATATAACTTGCGGCTTGTGGAAAGGTAACGCTATTAACATACAGAAACTGGTAGCGTTCAGCGTGTGGGGGGCCTTCTCCTTCATCATAGTAATTAGTTTCAGAATGTAATCCAAAGTTAGACGATTGGAAACAAACCTGAGTAAACAATCTCTCTACCGGCAGCGCCGTGCCGCCGCCGCGCCGCGGTCATAGTTCGACATTCGGTAATTATTCGACCCTTGCTCCGTTAGTACGTTCGATCACCAAACTTTTATAGGGTTAATCATTGAGCAAGTGCATTCATCAAGCAATGGTTTCACTGTATAGAATGTATGCAAAAAAATAATTTGTGTATTTTTGATTTGCTATCATTTTACATGTTTGCATTTTATTATTATCATCATGATCACAAACATAACTCTACATTTTTAATTTTTTTAAGTTCTCATCATCAATCAATAATTTTCAGTGAAAAAAAAGTTTTATTAATAACATTATTGGAAATTTGCTTTTCACCTAATTTTTTTTTGGGTAAATTGCTTGGGTTGAAAATGAAAGAATTTTAGGTAAAACTAAGCATTAAATTTCAGAGTCCAACTGACTTTTAAAAATGACTAAGAAAGTGATTGCCACAGATGTAAAACTGTAAAATGTATAAACTTTTATTAACATATTTTAAAACATTTCGATTGGTGAAACGTGCTAGGTGACTAGCACGCGTGCCACCTACTTGATAATAGTAGTCTGGCTATTCGATAACAGATGGCGCTGTACAAAAGAGAAAATAATATTTGTTACGTAGTCAAATATTCCTCATGCACTATAACGTACACAAAAGCGTTCGAAAACCGCAAATATGTTAAATTAGTTAATTAAAGAAAGGTATTTATAGAATATTTCACGATTTTTAAGTTACTTTATTAACACAATGGGTTTAATTAGGTACTTTTGTTATAACGTGACGAATGACTAAAAGCTACTTTTAAAAATATAATCCTTATTATTAAAAATAAAAGCTTTTATTACAAGAGTATTATTTTCTGCTTTATACAATTAAACTTTTTGTCTCTTTTGTAACTGTAGATATTCGCAAACAAATAAAATCATCCATTATTGTCTTAAAACTCCGACAATATCGGCGTTCTTTTCAAAAAGATCAAAATTAATATTTTATTCATTAATAAAACAAATGTCTCAAGATAACGACGACACTGACTCATCAGGAAAAAAACAAGAGATGAGCGACAAAAAATTAAAGCCTTTGTGCGTCGCTCGTCCCGGCGCGTCCCGGCGCGTCCCGGCGCGTCCCGGCTCGTCCCGGCTCGTCCCGGCGCGGCCCTGTTCAGTGAGAACAGCACAACAAACACAATATCGTTAATTATTCTTTTAAACATTGTATCATTTAAGCTTCCAAGGGCTACGTCTTATAAATATTTTTTGTTTTTTCTGAGCTAAACTATTATTTATTTTAAACCTTTGCCTCGTGAGATATCAGAATATTAAGAACTACTGGAATTCATGTTTTTGATTAATCTAAAGTAAAATATAAACATTAAAATAAAACAGTAGAATTTGAAATAATTTAACTGAAATGAAAAAATATCTTACACCTTGAAATAGATTGAATTCCTAAAACTTTTTCTTTTATTTATTACCAAGGTCATAAAAGTAACCCAAATTAATTATGTGTTTTTAACTCCAGTAGTTTTAGATCAACGTTGATAAATCAGTAAGAGTCAATCAGGTCTCTTTTATTATTTAGGTATACATATGTAGCCACGTAGCCTAGTTATCATCTAACTTTGAGGTCACGGCACGTAGCAGCGTAGCCACAGGGAGCTACGTCGTAGTGGCGCGTAGCAATTACTCTGCGGAAGTTGCTAACTTAGTTTAGCTGCACAATAAAAAGCTATTACTTCGCTCACCGTCCTGCTGATATTTTATTTGAACTACAAAGAAGCTTGTTTTGTGCTTGTTTTTCGTCTTATTATTTTTGATATTCGTTCGATACAAATCCGGATCTAAAAAATCTCTGAAATTTTTCCATTTTGTCAAATTTGACGACTTTTTATTTTCTAGGATTAATTGCATCAACGCATTTTATAATTTGTATGTTTTTTTATTGAAATAACCAATATAAATTGTCGCGTATATAAGTAATTCCGTATGTAAGCAATAAAGAATCAACGGGATTTAGGTACAGAGTGTAATTTTTTTAGGTCTTGTTATACCGACAGTAACCGCAGTTCCTCAATATAACCATCATATCATTAATCAATTAATCTATTTTAGCTCTTAATTAAATCATTTCAATATGAGGTCTTCTTATATCAAAGACTAAGTTACCTATACTTATTGTTGTATGCGTGTGATTAGTAAGTGTGACGTAACTACTACGTAATGAATATGAATGTTCACAAATGAAGGGTTACTCGTGTCAATACCATTACCTTATCCCTCGCGTTCCCGAGCGCCAAACGGGACGAACGTGATCCCTCCACCTGATGTAACGACACGTCCGCGTTCACGAACGATACCTTAATGACGAATGGAATTTATCTTAAATTTAATATTATATAAAAACTTAATATTTTCCAAAGTACATACACAAATATTAATCTTTTTAGAGTGTATTATTTATTGAGTCTTGGTAGCTAATTAACATTTATTTTCTATATTAAAATTATCATTGTTTATCATTTTAGTAGCTAGGTGTCCACTGTTGTATACAGGCCTCCTTATTAGGTGTCCACTGTTTTAGACAGGCCTGCTCCTTAGGTGTCCACTGCTTAACACAGGCCTGCTTCTTAGGTGTCCACTGCTTTAGACATGCCTGCTCCTTATGTGTCCACTGCTTTACACAGGCCTGCTCCTTAGGTGCCCACTGCTGTATACAGAGGGTCTTAAATTTCCAAAAGTAACGCGTTAATTTCGCTTGCACTCAACGAACACGGCTCTGACTAAGTCGCAGTTCTAACGAGATATGTAATTAAAGAATAAAATGATAATCTTCTTTTTTAAAGTCGGTTAATTACTTTATTCAAAACACTGACGCTGAGCCTCAAACCCTGAACCAAGTAATAAATACTATCCTGCTCTTAAACTCCAATCTCTGTTCGAAACAGTAATTACCCATCCCCGTCGCGCTGACCGCAGCAGCTATCTGTCTCACGCACCACCTGCACACGATATTTATCTTAACCTCCCGAGTACATCCCGAGGTAGGTGGTCTCTGTAAAGAAACTTTCGTTTTAGATCACTAAAGAATAATGCCTTCAGTGTGTTGCATTTCTTCACACAATGAGTTAATTAGTTTATAGTTAACAAACGAACTTAATTATTAATACCCACATATAATGTTACATATTTAATATAAGCCGAACTTATTAATTGGTAACTGTGATGTAAAAAGGAAGTATGATAAAGTTAAATTCTGTTAAAGAATTACCTTTGTATGTTCGGTTTAATCCCCAGAAGGGGCATCAACCCCTTTTCAAGTAAATTTATAACATTAAATATTTCATAACTAATTGGTATGTACAATGTTTGTCAAACAACTAACACAACATCCAGTGGCTTATTCTATACTACTACTACTTTAAGGCTAGAAATGATGTCCTTCTCGAGTGGTGTCCAACAAGCTCAGGTACAGAGTACAAGCCAGTGCGACAAGCTCAAGGACAGAGTACGAGTTGGGCCAACAAGCTCAGGGACAAGGACCACTTAACTATGCGCTTTGACCCTCAATCGGATATCGTTACCCATAGGCTAGGCTGCAACCCGGTAGGACAAAGATCAACTTGGGCTCAAGCATGTTGGAACAAGTGGCCTTGAATAAAATACAGTACGTGTGGGAAGTTTTTCCGCCTCGTCATGAGGGTCCAGGCGGTGGATTTGGCGGGGACATTCATCGTCATACTCAGCCGTGTCCTCGTGAAGAGACAGAAAAAGAAATTATGTAGTAAAAATATATAAATGTTTTGTCTATTCCAGACGCTTTTTGGTGATATTGAAGACTTAGGACGCCCCTTGTGAGTCCAAAAGATTTCAGATCTGGTCAACTTTATCCTTTTCAACGTTGTTATTGGGTACATGGGTTTTATGGGAGACTTTTTGTTTAGAATTTTAACTTAAGTCTTTCAGCAACGTTCAAGACAAATACTATCTTTTTAGACTGACGTTCCAATGGCCCATTGGTAACCGACTTCTTGACGACCAAAATACATACTAAAAGCAAAAAAAAGTGTAGCTAAGCTATAGGGTTATTTGTTAATTTCGGTGCAAACCACGTCTTTCTATCTGCTTTGATTGCAGAAATACAATTAATATTATATGTTATATAAGAGAGCATAAAAAGGGAATGGCAGAAGACGTTTGCTTATTTTCGACGGTTAGTCATAAAATGCAAAGTTAATGCTAATTTCGGTTTTAAGCTACTTAACTAATGATAGTTTTTTAGAAAACAAATTTTGAAGTTGAATTTTGTTACCCTCATAACTGATAATGTACGTTATAAAGATGAAAAATCGATTTTATGAAGTATGTATAGCATCATGCTACATGGATTTCATACTAGACCGATGGGCCCAATACCACATACCTTATAGGCTAGACTTTTTAACGGCATTTAATATAATTGTAATAATAAATTATCTACGAAGAAGTATATAAATTAATATAAGAATTGGAGTATATAGCCAACATGTGATAATATGTTCACCACGGCTTAGTTATTTAGGTTCCAGTAGATAATGACACATTCTTGACCACTAGAGCACTCATACTATTTATTCAGGGAGCAAGGCCCCAAAACTATTCATTTCTCAGAAATGTACATAATGGTGTATTCACCAAATATTTATGCTGTGAGCAATGATGATATTATGTCGTCGAAATGTCGTATATTATTTTACTTTGTTTTATGTCAGAGCGTTATTTGTGTCGTATTGGGATATGTTTGTAATTATATTTTCACAGTCTTGACCTAACCAGTATCAACATAATGTATTCAATCTATGAAAGTATATTCAAAACTACTTAGAATTGCTCGTTCCTTATAATTGATATCCAAAAATGATTGACCCGAGAGGACTCCTGTCGCCCTCGGGCCTCTGTTAATTGCACGACAGCGACACGACGACGGCACGACGAAATGCAGTGACAGGCGACAATCTGACGCAGAGTTTAGGTATGTAACAATCACTACTAATCAATTCGTTAAATTGGTTTGAGGTTCTATAGAAACATTTAAGATTTTGTACCGTTGCTATTGGGGCCGCACTTAGGTTTCGAACGCAACCTGTTTTTGTGTTACTCTATGGTTGTCATTAGTCTGCACGAATCAAAAATAACCTGTTTTTTCTTAGAAAAGTGTTTTGATTTTGTACATTAAATTTAAAATAAAGTAATACACTTATTAGTGTTAATGCGTTAACTTTTATAAAATTTTAAAAAGTTTTAAGCATTTTGAGAGTTTGAGTGCCAAGAAAGGCTCATATCTACTTACTTAAGGTCGTACAATTTGTTTCTATTTGTACTATAATACTTAAAGTTAGATATTGTCCCTATATTTTATGTCCTCTCTCTGTTTAAGCTATAACTTCGCTCTCTTAGGTCCCCTTAGAAGACATAGGACAGACAAACGAGGTCCATTTAGGTACAGAACAACACCTATGGAGGTAAGTCATGTCGCTTGACATATATTCCATTAGGGTTTGCTTTTGGTCAGGTTTTGATTGACCTGTCATCATTGTTTTTTTTTTTTGAACGGACATCAGTGACAAAACAATTAATAATAATTAGTTTAAATACTGTACTAGTTATATATATAATTATTGCTAGAATACTTCCTAATGGTATTTTTTTCAATATTGGTCATTTAGGACATTTGTAATTTATTCCTTGTTTTGTAGAAAGTACAGACTATTATTAAATCTTCTCTCGACTGTAGAATTCGACGAAAATCTAAACCCAATATTTTAAAAGCGCAAACTAAACATTCGTCTCATTCAAGTGTACCAATTTTTAGGCTGTGTTACAAACATGTACCTTACTTTGTTTAGGCTATGTTACAAGCATATACTTAACTTTGTTTTCGTATTCAGTTAGTTTATTGATTAATATTTTGTTTTTACCTTCGGCCTTAGGCTTCTAGGTAAATAGTCTCTCGTTAGTAATGTTCTTCTTACCGCACTTAATACATAATGTTCTGTAAACATTTAGTTAAACCTGTGTAAAAGACTTGACTCTTTCACTGTCAATTAAATATCCTCGTCTATATGTTGTGCTAAAAATCAGATGTATTATAAATATTTTCAATAAAATACATATATGAAACTTCCCTACTTTTACTAAGCATATAGACATTATAAGGTGATTGTAATTTTTTTCACAGTAATGATCTCCACCATAATACCCAATTAATTTAGCAACCGAAATTCTTCGTATAACCAAAAACTCATTAAAGCAAGCGGCAATCTTCATCGCTCACCTTAAGCTTAATTAATTTTGCATCTTTGTTGTTCTTCTAATACAAGTAACTCAATATCGAGGAAGACCCTGTTTCCTTGAAGGTTAGAAAAGGACGGATGTCTGTACCAACGGCAACGTCTTTTGTAGTAATTAACAAAATAAACAATGCTCGAGCTCTGCTCTCTCCCCTGGTAGTTGACAATTTATTAATTACTTGAAAATGACTGAGACAACCTTAAGGTCCGGCTGATGCTTCAAAGATTGATATCGTACGAAAGCGTTGGCCTTTATGTATAAAACCCCGCTTATATTTTTTGGTATGGAGGATTTCGTAAATTTAATAAAATTATTTTATGGTATCTTAATAAGGTAATCTATCGAGGTAACTCTTAGGAAGCACTTTTCAGAAAGCTTTCTATATTTTTTTTATTAAACGTATTTGTTTTGATTTGCGTTATTTCTTATGCAAATAGGTAGAGATAGATATATGACCTACTTTTCAATATTTTATTATATATTATATCATAAAACTTGCTTTTGTCTAGTGCATTACTAAGTGATTTTCATTTATTGTATTTAAAACTATAAAAATCTGGTCACTTGACCATTGTTTCAACACATGTACAATTTAACTTCAATTTGCTCTTTATAAAATTCGGTTAAATAACTTGAATTGGTTGTTATCTAGTGCATGGACTCTAAGTTGTAACAAATGGAAAATTTTGACTACAAAATAACAAAACTTTAAATTCCATACAAAAAAAATAAGTTTTGCCATATAGATATAGGTATACAATAGTGTCAACAATAGTATAAATTACTTAGTATATTACAAACATATCTCACAGTAATGTATATGACTTTGTATATTGACTTTTATGACGTTTACATGCACATCGTTAGTATTACAAAAATTAGTTTTCCGGTATATATCGCTCTCTTAAATAAAAATCACGCTTACTAGTAATATTTTTCAAAACATTATTTTTTGTTTTAAGACGAAAAAAATACTTTCGACTGACATCAAAAAATTCTACTCTACAATCTTGTTTATAACTTTTTAGTCCTAAACGAATTTCTTATTTATTTAATTCCTAAAGATTTTAATTGGCTAAGAAATGTGATTATACGTACCTAAATCCTAGTAGAATAAAGAAATAAATAATAATAATAATAAACCGCAGATTGTTGTCCGTCGCGTCGTGCACCTCGGTCCTCGATGTTTAGTTCGAGGGTCACCGGAGAGGGTTTGTTTGCGAAGATAAAATGTTTGCTTCGACGAGTGTGGCCTCAGTCAACGAACTGCACTACTTCACTTTGTCAATATTTTCAGTGTGAAATATCCTTGCAGGTATCGTTTAAACTTATATCAAGGAAATGTAGAAACTCTGAAACTTTAGTCTTTGCAACGGGCTTCAGAAAATGAATATTGATTAAAGAGAAAAGTGTTAAGTGTGTAATATTATAATTGGCGCTTTTGATATCGAATATAAAAATCTAAAAAATGTGGTATGTTTGTTGACACATCGTGTTTCAAATATCATCATAGAAATTAAGCACTGAAATACTTCCTATAAATATTATAGAGTGGGTGTTTAGGATAGGTGTAAGCGTGTTAATTATATTATTAGCTCTATTAACAATTGATTTTCCAAAATTCTCAAGTAGGTATCAACTCGTATCTATATAATTCGTTGATGCGACTGGCTTTTCTATAAAAGACAACATCGCAAAGGCGTTTGTAAAGTCCACAATCCAATCTGGGCCTACGTGATGAATCGCCCTCGCCCAAGGTGAACCAACGCTAGGGATATAATTGGGTGTATACATATATATGGTTACGTATATTTATAAAACATTGTGTATTAAGGGCGGTAAGGAGAAAATTACTAACGAGAGGCTATTTAGAAGCCTAAGGCCGAAGCGCCCTTGTTACACATGTTTTTTATCACATTTGCGAGTAAATAAATAAAAATATAAGGCGAAAAAACTAACATATTTAAAAATTTACTTTAAAATTTTTAAAAACGCAATAAAAGTTTTTTAAGTTACTTTAGTGTAAATATGTATCGTCAGGAGCTTTATTTATATTTTTTTCTACACAATTCTTCCGTAAGTACCTTAAATTTTTTACTCACATACCCATTTGACTTTCTTTTCAAAAATGATGTTAATTTTATATATACTTACAGGTCAATATTGATGTAATTGTTGGACTTGAGAGTGCTCTTAAATATAGAATTATTTGCCCATAGGGATGACGGTTTCTATTTTTCGGCAATTAAAGTTTCATTCTCTGAAGACGAACTTCTTTTCTTCTTGTTTCTCTAGATAATAAAACTGGCGTATGTAGTTACGTACCTACTTGTTTTAGGCTTCGGTGGTAACAGGTTTAAATTTTTTAACAATTTACAATAAACTCATCTGACGACGAAGACATTTTTTATCAAGAATTTTGTAAATAAAAAACGCACCAATATAAAAATGGTGGGAACAGAATGTAGCCATCTAGCGACATCTAGAGAATTTATGAAATTAAATATGTTGGCTAAAGTTAAAATTTTTTGGTATATTTCAATATGGTGACTGTAGTTTAGATTTTTCACCACTGAGTCAAAAATGTTGAACTATAATTGCTCGCTAGTCGCTTAGTTCATATCTTAAACTATAGATGGCACTTTTATACATACTTTTTTAATGTTCAAGTAGAGGGCGTGCGGTGCGTTCAATGACTGAATAAACCATATCGCCCTTGGGTTTTATAAACTCCCGGTTTGCCTTGAGGCAAGACAAAATTGCAAAGAAAAAGGTCTTAGCACCCACTTTATTGGCCCGTATTGACACTGTTTACGAGAAAGTGTGATGAAAAATCTTTTATGGTATATGGTAACTACAAACAGAGAATAAGATATTGTAATATATTACAATATATATAACAGTTCACAAATTGTTAGAATCTCGACTAATATCACAGAATACAAAATGTTTTTCACGAACAATTGGAACATACTAAATAAAGTAAGTATTCGTTTCTCCGTCTTCACTTAAGCTCAATGTTCTAGCAAATGAAATAGAAAAAATATGTATTTTCACTGGAACTAAAACAGCTATAGAGAGTAAATGACGCGTGATCTCCACGTCGACTTACAAATTACAGGGAGAGCAATTCTCCGACGAGAACGTGCTACAGTAAATATTCATCAGGCATTGTATTAGCGGCCATGAAGCTGACAGAGAGGTGAATGATGTCAGCAGGGAACTTATTGTGCACAAAATATGTAACCATTTGTGTTCGGTTAATCATGCGGCCAAGTAGCTTGTTCTATCTACAAATCATCCTAACATTTTTTTTTTTTTTTTTTTTATACCACTAAGGTGGCAAACAAGCTTACGGCCCGCCTGATGGTAAGCGGTCACCGTAGCCTATGGACGCTTGCAACACCAGGGGTATCACTTGCGCGTTGCCGACCCTTCAGAAATCTAATAACTTCTTTCTTGAAGAACTCCATACTGTAGTCCTTGCAGAATACCTTGGCAGGGAGCTCATTCCACAACTTAAGCGTTCGCGGGAGGAAGTTTCTCTGAAACCGCACTGTACGCGACCATTTAGGTTCTAAAGTGTGAGAATGGATTCCCTGCCGATGGCGAGCGGTGCGATGGTAGAAAGTAGCCGTGGGCATCATTTCGAACAATTCCTCAGAACACAACCCATTGTACAAGCGGTAGAACACACACAGTGAGGCAAAGTCTCTCCTTAGACTTAAGGGCTCGATACCGCAAGTGAGTTTGGAATCGTCGACAATTCTCACAGCCCGTCGTTGAACCGAGTCAAAAGGGCCAAGCTGGTATCCGGGTGCACCTGCCCAGAGATGGCAGCAGTACTCCATATGGGGCCGAACTTGCGACTTGTAAAGTAACAACCTTTGCCCCGACGTGAAGCACTGCTTCGCTCTGTTGAGTACACCAAGTTTTTTGGACGCCAGCTTCACCTTATCTGATAAATGATCTCGGAACTGAACATCGCTGGAGATGTCGACACCAAGGATCCCAATGCTCTTGGAGATGGAGAGGGGAGTGTTCTGGAATTGTGGGACTACAGTGAATGGAGTTTTCTTAGCGGTGAACGCGCACACTTGTGTCTTTGTAGGGTTGAATCGGACCAAGTTTACCCGTCCCCAGTCAGAGACCTGGGACAGTGTGGTCTCGATTTGAGACACAAGTTCTCCGCGGTTTTCCTCCACAACGGAACGAGGGATGTTTGCACGACCCGTGTAAAAAGCGTCTCCAGTACTGTCATCTGCATAGCAATGTATGTTGTTCATGTCCAACATGTCATTGATATGCAGTAGAAACAGCGTAGGAGACAGCACAGAGCCTTGCGGGACACCAGCATTAATGTCCATGCTATCAGAGCAACTACCGTCAACTACGGCTCGTATGCGTCTGCCGGACAAAAAGCTAGCCACCCATTTGCACAAACCCTCGGGCACTCCGTAAGATGGCAACTTCGATAGAAGACCGCGGTGCCAGACCCGATCGAACGCCTTCGCTATGTCCAGGCTACATGCCAATGCCTCCCCCTGACTCTCAATGGCTAGTGCCCATCGGTGTGTGAGATACACTAGAAGGTCACCAGTCGAGCGACCGTGGCGAAAGCCATATTGGCGGTCGCTGAGCAGGTCATGTTTTTCTAGGTATCTCAAAAGCTGTGTGTAAGTACTAATGCATCACGTTTATTATTATTTTAACGTTTATTAAATAATACAGAAAATCTAGGTTGCGTGAACTTAACAACGTACCTGATACAAAAAGGATTCTGAATATATTTATGATCAAAATCTTATTGACAACGGGAGTACAATTTCATCAGTAAAAAATAAAGTTACAGAAATACATCGGAAATAGTTATAGGATTCAAAGATTGAACCTACGAGCGAAGCGAGTTGTTTAAAAAATTTAATCCTGAGCAAAGCTAGGGGTTTATAAGGCACGAAACCCAAAAACAATTCCAGCCTTGCGAAACACACAATTTTTCATCTCATCACTACAACGAGGAAAATACATACAAGATGCAAAAAACAATAATTAGTGTTTAATTATTATTTATGAATGGAACAAGTATAATTATTTTAAATAGTTTAATTAAGTATTGATAACTTGATAACAACATTATAAGTCTCTGAAATAGGTTGAGCGCCTTTTGTATGTCTGTATGTCTGTATGTAGTCAACAAATCGCACGCTCAGAGGTACTTACCTATTTTTTACGTTACTGTCGGAGTGACTCATGTTTTTTAATTATTAACTATAAGTTTATTTAGTAAAAGTAATATGTTAATAATAAAAACCTCTACCAGCGAGAAAAATGTATGTAACTTTGTTTTTTTTTTTTTAATTGAGGATGCGTTCGGAATTGTACCTACTACAACCTCTGCCATTGCTATCAAAACAAAGTATGATATTTTTTGAGTTAGCTGTATAAACATTTAATAATACTTATTGGATCGGAAACTGGGCCAACGTAGGCCTTAACTTATTACGTCACAAGTTTAATTTACAAGAACTTACCCCTTTTGGCTTTAGATGTTTTTTGTAGTAACGTTTTTTGAGTAAGATTGTATGTAGTGTGTTTGTGAATGTCTATATTGTGTTTCTAACTATAAAATATTAAATTATATCGAAAACCAACGGCCGCGACCTTTCAACCAAAGATTATATGATTGACTAACTGACGAGCTCGCGCACAGTGTAAGCTACGATCCAACCGCATACTTTTTACCGAACAGTAATCTTAATATATATAAATCTCGTGTCACAATGTTTGTCCTTAATGGACTCCTAAACTACAGAACCGATTTTGATCAAACTTCGTAAATATCTGTTATTTGATCCAACTTAAAAGATAGGATAGTTTTTATCTCGATATGTCAAGTGCGAGCCGGACTCGGGCACTATAGGTAAAAACCAACTTTCGCCGGGTACAGAGGGACGGCGGCGGAACAACGTTCGCCGGGACAGCTAGTAATTTATAAAAACTCACTTAAAAACGAAAAAATGCTATGTAGTTAAATTCAAAATTAAAAGGAACAAGGTTAAGTATTTGTCCCGAAATTTGTTTTTGTCCAGTCATTTTATTGTTTTTTTTTTTTCATCATCGGGTTAATTTCAAAAGTCAATGTTCGAACAGTGAATTACTTTGCCTCACTAGTGAGCAAAATTCGATTTAGCTCACTGAATTTGGCAAGCAAAACTATCCTTTTTATGCTGGTGAGGTGAAAAAGATATTTATACTAATATACTACCATACTAACGTATTACGCGCTTAGCCCCGTTTATTAATTTTTAATAAATTAAGGTAAAACTAGATGATTACAGGTTGAAACTATAATTTCAAAATTATCAAACAATTCGAGCGTAATACTGACTATCTACTTCACTATCTGATTTAATTTTTAGCACTAGCTTCCACACAACAGTCTTCCTCAGAAGTGTGCTTTTGGGAGGCTGTATAATTTTTTTTGTATATTTTCGGATACTTTATATCTATCTTTATTTTTTTGTTTATAACTTTATTCTGTGTAACTTTTTCTCTCGGCAGGCAGTATTACGGCAGCGCTTACCGCATATTTAATGGGATTTTGTTCCTTCTTAAGAACTTTTACATTTAATCTCGCGACAACGGGATGTAAAACGTTGTTTTTATTGTGTGTTTACGACCGCCGCGTGAATATTTTCAGCTTAACAAATTAAAGCCAAATTTTGTTTTCTACTACTCCATAAATACGCATCTATTGTCACTGTTGCTAATACAAACGAATCAAGTTTTCTTGTCTAAATCTGACTCAAAATCTCTGTGCAAATCTTGTAAACATAACCTAACTTTACTTAGTATTCACTTTTTCTGGTAATTTAATCATAAATCATTAAAATACTTACATGACTACCTTTATTGTTACATTTTTTAACTGTTTTTCAAATCACGACACTGATTAAACCTAAAATCTACAAAACTTCAAATTTACAATGAGAAATATTATACGTATTTATGTATATGTTGCATAGACTAACAAAGCGAAAGACGCATGTCAAGGTCATTTTTGTTTACACGAATTGCAAACAGATTCTGAGTCCGGTTTATATAAGAAGTAAATATTATTTACACTACCTGCTCGAGAATGTCTTAATAATAGAAATATCATACAAACCTAATCAATTTGATGTCTAATCAGAATAGCAGTTGATTTTTAGCGATACATTACACACAGCGCCGACTGGTCCCAAAGTAAGCAAAGCTTGTGTTGTGGATACCAGACAACGGATACAAATACATAATACAATTACTTTTTTTTGTAAATACATACATAATATACATAGTAAACACCCAGTCTTAAGAAAAACTCAAATAATAAATGTTTGTCTTGTGCGAGAATCGAACCCACGCCCATTGATTCAGCAGTCGGGTTACAGGCCAAGTACCATGATTTATTCTTGGATGTGTGGGTAATTTATTTGTTAGTATTCCTAAAGGCTTTTAGGATTACTGACAGACTTCTGATGCTGCTGTTCTCCTTCATAATTACATTTAACTTTTTTTAATAATTTGTTATGAAATTGACGACATCTTGTGTACCGTAATTTTAAGATATCTATTTTTATAGGTTCATTTTCAGTTTTTTTGTCTCCTTGTCCCTGTTTATCATACACTTTAGCAAACCGGCAGTTATCCATGGCTTAATGATTTCCGGGCGATGTAATAATTGGTAAATGCTGATTTTAAGGAGTGTACAATAAAATTAATGGCATTATTTGGGTCAGTATAGTTACATAAGACCAGAGTACTTATTACACCAATCAAACGTGCGCAAACTCAATGGGGTTGCTTCGTTTCGTTACTGAGTTCCTATGGTCACCTTCTGGCTTCATTATCAGATCAGGTCCATGGGACCCATATTATTGTATTGTTACCGAGTTATATAAATATGCTAAATTTCAGCTAATTGGACACACAAGATTTGATTTAAAACATAACGCTTCTTGAACTCTTGATTTTACTTAACATTAAATTGTTGTACCGGGCGCTATTAATGCAAGTCGATTTTAAAGGAGTAAGCTCCAAAAAAACCTCAAATAAATATCTTCTGTTATCATAGTGAAATAAGAGTCCAAATATATTGAGTTGGGATATACGCGTACTGTAGATTAGAAATGATATTTCTCTCAGAGATGTCTTTTGACAGTTCCATTTAATTAATCCCACACAGCTAACATAACTAAATTAAAGTCCATCTCCACTGAACGGTCTTGTAAACTTAGTTTCAGCTGACCACACATGCCGGACTTGTAAGATGCACAACCCCCAACTTTAATTACAACACCCAACTGCTTTAAACTTCATGTCTAATAGAATTGCTTTTAAATAGATTCTGTTTAAGAATTTAAGCTAAGACTTACCAATCAGGTAACCCTATATAAGTCATTAAATTTTTGAAAATATATATAGCTAACCATTTAATTAAATTAAAATTTATTAATTTCTTAAAACAGGCATTGAGAAGATGGTACAATTTATTTGCGTTTCTATTTATGCATTTATTTCGATTTACCGTTGGCGTACACATGTTTTATCATGCAATATCACATTTAGTTTTATAAATCAGTTATTATAATAAACATCGTCGACCGAATAATTTGCTTCACTGCATAATATTGTTTTCAAATCTCTAAAACCATCAAATCAAACTTGTTATTTGTCTTAAAGGTTTGGATAAGTTATTAAATATTTTTGGTACCAATCTTGTTTTATTCTTTTGTAGGGGAGTGGATTTTAGAGTTTCATACCCAAGGGGTGAAAAACGGGACCCTATAACTAAGACTCCACTGTGACCGTGATAGTTAGACAGTTGATTTTTTTACAGATGATGTATTTCTGTTGCCGCTATAACAATAAATACTAAATACATACTTGATGGTAGATTTTTATTAAATATATAGACGTTTATTGAATATTTTGGAAAATAAATTAGGATTAAATTTAACACTTCATAAAAGTACAGAGTTGGAAATGAAATACCGTATGTATGTATTACTTCAATTTCTTTAGAAATGGGGCTACAACTATGGGTCTTACGCAAGTTGACATTGGCTCTTATATATTTCTTTGAGCCTATGTTCTGTAGTGTTTATTAGTTGTGATGTCCAAATATATAATTCCATAGCGAAGTGTGCTCGTGCCCTGCCCGTAACAATTACAATGTTTTTTGGATAACAATAACAATTACAATGTTCTTTGGACTGTTACTTATAATAGATTGTGTAGTGCATATAAAAATGTCGTCAACTAATTACATAAACTTTGTGTTGTGAAACATTAAACTTAATTTCATGTTTCGTACTTTTGAGACATTGGTGTAAAGCTGTTTTTGAACGTACCTTGTGTACAGTTAGTACCCATAATAAATTTTCTGTATGGGTAATGAAACTGACAGACAGACAGCAATCAGTTGAAAAGAAGCATTCACATGAAAAAACTGTCTTTTTATCGAAAAATAAATTAATTTAAGTTTGGATTTACCTTGTATCAGTTCGTTGTAGCAATATCAAATTTACCAATATTTGAAAAGACACTGATGTATAATTTATATGTTTTATACTATATTTTTAATTATAATTATTAAATTATAATAGTAAGATACGTTATTCTTACTAGAAACTTTAAAAAACTTAAACAATCTGAAAACACGAGTAAATTTGCGTCTTTTGTTCCATGGTCGCTAATTGAGAATCTTTCTTTAACTTCGGTTGTTGATTTGGTAACTTTGGTTTTGGGCTCTTAATACATTATTTCACGTATATAAAACCCCCTTCATAATCCACTTCATGGCCATATTTGTCGGCAAATAAAAGAAGAATGATGTACCATCGCTTTAGTGAATGGCGTAATTGTCGTTTTCAGTCCATTCCACTACCACCGTAGTGGCTCTTGTTCATATTTCTGCCTGTTCCAAATAGCACACAGGTACCACTTATTATATTTTTGTACCCATGTTTTTTAAAAATATTGATATTTGCTTCCTATAATGAACACCCTGATTTTGTTTATTTATTTAAAAAGCTGAGATTTCATGCATTAACGTCATTTAAGAAGGTTATTATGCTTTAAAACAAATAAGATCGTAGAATAATTAAAATTACAAGAAATATGCTAAAAAAATGTCTGATAAATTCAGTATATGTTTATAACTGTGTGTGCAAGGTATCTGTTACAATAAATACTAGTACAACCCCTGCTAGCTCGTCAGAAAGAGCACCCAGGTAAGTAGGAACTACCTGTGTGAAATTAAAGGATTAAAGGAGGCTTTATTACTGAAAGCTAAAGCTAAAGCTAAAGCTAAATCCCATTGAATAGAAGCTTTTGTAGAATCTTTTACCGTCAATCGGTCTTCTTTGGGTGCTTCTTAAAAATTACCGTTTATCTTTTGAAACAGTTCCAGCGGTTTAAAAATATTAAAATGGGTACCTGGATAATTCTCTCCTAGGGACAATTTATGTATTTTTTTTCTTGTTTTATATTCTAGTAAGTTTTGGTCAACAAAGCATTTTTTACTGATTGTAGTTATCAACACAGTCTTTATTATTTTTTTTCAAATAAAATAAAATGTAGTGTAGTCTGTAACGTAACTGTACATTAAATGCTATGTTGACCATAGCATAACATAATTCATCACAATATACAACACGAACAGTGGAAGTCATAAATTTACAAATGTTACCTAAAATATTAGAAACTTGGTATTTTGCGAGGTTACTAATAAGAAAATGCATTTGTTCATAACCAATTTAATCCATACAAAATAAACTTTGTAACACATGTACCTACCGTATTAAATAAGTAAAAGCTAAATATCACTAAAATACCGAATTTAATCGCAGTGTAGGAGACTAGTAACAACCGATGGACACCACTATGGCATTTTTATTTTGTCTCATTGATGGAATCAGGCGTTACTTTAAGAAACCCCTTGCTTCTAATGTGCAAAACCAACAGCACTTCTAGGGTGGAGATTTGTGTTCGAGCAAATCATTTGTCAAAAAATTTAATAAAAATAGCAATAGCTGTAAACTATAAAAAGAACGTATCTTTGAATCAAAGATTCAATGGACAGGAGCAACACCAAAACGTTCATCAAACTTTGTCACTGTGGGGTACAGTGAGCTGACGCATAACAACTTTAATGAAAACAGTATGTTGTTTAAGCAACAATATTTTTGTTGCTCTTAAGAATAAAACATTCTAAAGAACTGTCACCTTTTGTAACTTAAATAGCTTAATAAAGTTGAGCTTTTTATATCATTTAACTAAATTATCATACCAACCAAATAACCCTCCAACAACATAGACAGACAAATGTATAACGAAGTCTTTCGAATAGGTTTCCATCAATTATTTTTTCTTTGGTAACCAAAACTAATATTAAAAAAACATAATTTAACTCTGAATGTTCCGCTAATTAGTTGTATTTAAAGTTGACAACGCTTGTACATGACTAGCATTGTTTTACAGCAACTTCTCAAATTGTCGATTTTACGTTTTTGCCTCAACATTTTGTAATATGGTGTACGCGGGTGGGCAGGAACCACGGCTTTACGAGTTTACCGGTGTTTTGTGTAAGTGTTCTCTGTTCAGCGCGCGTCTCCCGGAACAGTTACTGCAAGTCTTCAGCAATTTATGAGGTGTGCATCACTGTTCTACATTGAACGGTAACTTTCTGCGGCACCCGTATACGATACACAAAGATGCTACACTAGTCTTAGTTAGTTGTTCTGTTCGTACTTCTTCTGACCATTACGATAAAATATTGCAATGGAAAATAGTAGATACTTATTTTTTTTTTACCAATAAAATTTTACATTCAGTAGAGACTTTTATGTTCTAAAGTTATATTGTGATATGATGATTTATAATTTTCAATCACACAGTCAAATAAATGGTGATTTTTGGCTAATATGACTGACATATTTTGTGACGGTGAATGTGGTTCCATACTTTTTACTTCTAGTTTGATGATCAATTGACGCTTAAAGTAATACCCGAGCTCACTTTGTTGCGCACGTATTAGGTTACAACAGATGGCACAAGTTTTTTATTGTATGAAAATAGAATTTATGAACTATATACGCGAGGAAATTAAGGATCAAACTTCCGGTTTTTGACAGCTGAACGGATTTTGATGAAACCGGTTGCATTTGATTCAGGAAGTCATTAATAAAAGAAACATAAAATTTGCCAAAAATCGTAAGTTGGGGTTTTTTGGGGGTCATTAATTACGAATATAATGTAAATGTCCAAAATGATATTAGCAAAGTTTTACTATTTGGAAAAAGTGAAATTTGTGGCGACACTAAGAATAAAAAAAATGATTTTCCATAGCAAAGTTGAACTGGTTGAACTTTCTTCGTGGTTATGGTCATGTTTTATACAACACAGTGAACACAAATGTGTAATACTGTGTGTACTACGTATACAGTACACACATATTTAAATGTACAGAATGCTCAGTAAGCTAATCCAACTCGCACCTGACCGGTTTTATCTTTAATATCTGATGCTCAATGCTACGGGTGTTATTTTTTTAACATAAATTATTATTATGCACGTAGGTAACTGTGGACCCCTTGCAAATATAAAAATCTTTTAATTCACAAACGACGGTTGCACCCGCAGGCACACGGGCACACGGGCACCCTTCCTCTATTCGTTTGAAATGTGTTTGTATAGCTCGAATTAAATAAATAAAATCGGCGCACGGCGGAGGTGAGTTGGGAAATTAAAAGTTGAAGTGGAACAATAGTTATTTGGTACGACCCTTGGGCCGCGGGGCGTAGTGAAGCGTACCGAGTGCGTACCGGGGAGAGAGAAATCAGATAAATGTTTATTAAAATAGAGATTGCACGTTAAACAATATTAAAAATTGTAAGTTTCTAAAATTCTCGAAACATGACATTTTCCATTTTGCACAGAATGCAGGCCAAGAAACTTTCTTATAGTGTATAAGATTTCTAAATTAGTACTCTATTAAAGTGCGTTCGTTTTAGTACAAAAAGAATACGTTTATTGCTTTTTAGACGTTTATAGAATTTATAGTTATAATTTTGCCAACGTTCGTGCAGCTTGAAACGTTATTAATAGTCATATAGTTTACAAATCGAACGGTAGATTTATGGATTTCACAAAAACTAAAATAGAGGATTTAATTATATTGCTATGAGTCAAAAAACCAAACCAACCGAACAGTCAAACCTTGAGACACTCCTGTAAGTAACCACACTGCGTTAATCTAAGAACAGTTTAATAACTTATGAGCACACCTATAGACCTTGACTTAATCTACCATAGAAAATCAAAAATGAATATTTTTTACTGTGTCACAATGGCAAAATTTGTGGTCGACTTTTTAGCGGTGGTGAAAGAGCTGGGCATTAAGCTGCGGGCGGTCAGTAACAGCGAGGAAGGAGCACGGAGCGCCGCGTGCGGTCACAGCGGGGACTCCTCGGGACCTGCACAGCACTTCTTATGTAATGGATTTTATATCTACTTTACCAATTAACTTCACTAACATAGATAATTGAAAACTCAAGCTTTTTTTTTCGTCTAAATTGAAAGAATGAAGTAGTACTACTCGTAAAGTCTAAGCATCTGTAAATCCATAAGCATTCAGTTGGCGTTTACCGGACAGAGCAGTCGTAAAGTGAGGTGTACACTGTGCTGTGTGCGGTGTGCGGTGGAAGATGGAACTACTAGTTATATTCAAATCAATAAATAAAAAATTAGTAAATTTAAATTCAAGTTATTCGACAAAAACTCTATAAATATCTAAGTTGCCCGTTTGTGAATTAGATCTTAAAGCAAGTACTGTCTACTGCTTGTTATATTCAAATTAATATTAGTAAATTTTAATTCAAGTTATTCGATAAAAACTCTAAGTTGCCTGTTTTTGAATAGCTCGTAAAGCAAGTGGTGTCTAGTAGCTAATTATATTAAAATTAATAGTAGATTGTTAAACATGAGATGTAAGTCATCAATTACACCACGAGATATTGAGGCACACGAACTAGCGAACCGAGCGAGCGTGTTTAAGTTCGAGGGTGGTATTGATTACTTACATCTGAGTTAAACATTCTACTTTTTATCACGTCTGCGAGGAAACTTTAGGGAACCACCATTCACTCATACTATTCATATATCTTACTTTTAATGTTGGACGTAACAGATTTTTTACAATTGCCTTTGTATTGTAAAATCTTGTACAATACTACATATTTTGTCATATACTCTATTACATTACTCGATTTCATTCTTATAGCACGGACGCGAAGCACAAAGATTTCCGTACATTGACCTTTTACTTTGTAGCCTGTGTCAGTTGTCAAAATAGTAGCAATTTCTGATGACACGGTCGGTCATCGCATTTGAGCGAGCGCGACGGCAAATAATTATGCGTGTGCAACAGAGACAAACAGTGACCGGTCATTGAACGAAATTCTTCCTGCTTCGCATCCGTGCTATCATATATTATATATATATATGATATGTAGGTATGTCGTGATATGAAACGTTACATGAAACGTTTGATCCGTGGAAGTGACAGTAATCAAGTTGTTCTTTTCGTTTTCTTTCAAACTCGATCAATGTGGACTCTGTACATCATAACTTCTTCGATATTTAAATATTTGATGTAATCCTTGTTTAATCTAAGCTTAATTAGTTCAGGTTCTAAATATTATATTTATTTCGGACAAAGTTTTGAAAATCATATAACTACAATATTCGAGTGTAGGTCGCCCCATTGCACTTAGTGTGACTTTGGAATGCACGACCAGCCCTGCTGAAAGTGTCCTCGTTAAAAATAATAATAAAGCTTTATTGTTGTAATTTTTTCAGATTTTTACATGTCATGCTTAAAAAGGTAGAGTAGAGTAGCGCATACATTTTCTATCTTTAAAACATACTCTCAAAATATATGTCTCAAGATCCTCGACAAAACTGTGATAAGACCCTACATATAGTGCATATATACATTCATAGTGATAAAAATAAAATAAAATCTTTTTATTTACGATCCCCAAAATGGTAACAATATATTATATGTGTGAATATACAAAAGTTGGGTAAGTTTTAGATATATTTTGTTTATTACACTTTTTAGCGTAAATGTCTAAAAAATAGGTAACTAAGATAGGTTGATGTTGGTAGATAGAATGTTATAAATATATAGATCTAAATTGGGCCAGTCACTTTTGGAATATTTCGGTTTTTCAGAGTTTGAATGCCAGGGGTGCCATACGAGGGTGACATACTACTGATTAAATACACAGTTTCGTAGAAAAATATGACGTTTATAAACATTATGAGCAAATTATTATAATAAGAGCATACATACGAAGTAAGTTTACATACAGATATACAGTATAACAGAATTATAAAAGTGAACTAAAACAAAGAAACATCAGTATCCTGGAAACTCATTAGTCGTCTATCACAATATCAGACAAAGTACTGATAAAATGGACATAAATTTGGGTTTATTTTTGAACCTAATATTTCTTACGATATTCTCGAATGCTAAAAAGCTGCATTTTAATAAATCATTTCGAACTATGTATAAATCGAAGCATAACACAGGTGTTCAAGCAAATAAGGACCACAGTACTGACTGAATCTGCACGGGTATACGCGGTAAACGCGTGTGTAACACTGGCATCATAACGGCGACCGCATTTGAAAGGATCTGTGGCTAACTTCACTACGATTCTACTACTATTCAAAATGTAACAAGGATTTGATTTTGTATCGGCGGCAATAATTGCCGCGGATTTTATGTTATAACAACGCACAAAGGACTGACGAATGAAACTGAACACAAATTCCTATTTTTTTATTAAATGACCGTGTGAATATTTTTATAATAAGTTTTCTTAAATTAATGATCGTATTTAATATAAGGTATTTGATTGCGCGTTTTTGGGATTGTCACATGCCAAAGTACTGGCGTTTTAAGGGTTTCATGTGTTATTTTATAAACTTATTTTTAAAATAATCAACTGTATTTGGGTGATCAAATAAAGAAATATTAATTTAATTTGAAAATAAAATAAAATTATAAAAAAATTTAATAAAACGTCATTCTATTGACTGATGACATAGCGATAGACCCATTTTTTGTATTTATTATAATTTCTTCTAGTGTTATCTTATACATATATATAATTTTTTTTTCCAAAAAGCAAACGGACGATAAAAGACTAAAAAGTAAACAAGAAAATAAACTCTTTTAGTCTTACTAACTATGCTCCTAAACAAATGTTACTAACTAATTGTGAGGCAGCGCATTTCACGGCGAAATCAAATTTGACATAATATATAGTTTAATGATGTTCGTTGATTATTTGTTTGGTACCGATTTTTGGAAAATAATCCCATAAAGCGTTTAAATAGTAGAGGAAGCTTGTATAGGTTCATACGTAGAGGTCAGTGAAATCAAGTGGGCAACACAGCGTGAAACCAGCTATATTCCATTTCACATTGCTTGGTGCGTTTTCATTTTGTAATTTAGTTTCTGAAAATAGAATATAATGACAAAATTTATGTTATTTTAAAAATTATATAAAATAGAGATATAATTATACTTTCAAGACTCATTAACACTATTGGTATCTCACGCACCATGCTTGTGAAATAGAGTTAAGTTCGGGACGCCTCTTAGGTTTTTCTATTCCCATAAGATTTTTGTAACACGTTTCTCGTGTTGTTTGATGAAATGCCCATTCCTCAAGTAACATTTTAGCGTTAAGAAAAGCTGTAGTGGCCCCTTTTTTCGGTTCTACTTAAATATTAAAGAGTTAGCGTATAATTTATAAGAGAGTTATAGAGTGTAATAACACCTTTATATCTTCGATTTTGGCGCAAAATTTGGCAGGTAAAGCCTGTATAGACCCTTTATAGTGGTTCTATATAACCTTTAGTAGAAGTGTATAACCAATGTTAAAAGATCGTCAGTTTTCCGCTCGAACCTTTATTTCACCGTTATAATGGAGTTTACTGAAACTTTTAGTTATATAAAATATCTATAATGGTGTCAAAATGAACTTGAATCCGTATTTTGATACCTTATTACTCATTTGTAGCGTTTTCGGGGTCAAAAGTAGATAGTAAAAACTTCTAAAGTCATAAAATTACATTAATTTATAAATATTGAATAAGTGCTACTGTTAATCTACGGACATTGCAAAATTTTCATCACGAAATGTAAATATTGTTGATTAACAGTGTTCTTGAAATGTAATATTAATAGTAAGTGCGCTTGTAAGTTTAATGTGATTGTGTATCATGTTTATCGTCTCAATTTTGACGCGCCTTAGAAAAAATATGATTTTAAGGAAAAAAAAGTAAAACAACTAAAAGTACTAATAACCTAAAATAGTTTTTAGACATTCAATTTTAAAATGTGTTAAATTTACATTACCAAATGTTAGTCAGAGACAGACATGTATTATTATTAATGGCGAGCAATTAGAACTTGTTAATTCAACAGTCTTTCTTGGCATAACGCTGGACTCCAAACTTCAATGGGGTCCTCATATTCATAACCTAGCCAAAAAACTTAGCTCTGCTGTGTATGCGATCAAGAAAATAAGACAATTGACCGATGTCGACACTGCAAAAATAGTATATTTTAGCTATTTCCATAGTTTAATGACATATGGTATCCTATTGTGGGGTAGCGCTGCTGATGTAAATACAATATTTTTGTTACAAAAAAGGGCAATTCGTGCTATTTATAAATTAGGATCTAGGATATCTCTGAGGGATAGGTTTAGGGAAGTAAAAATATTAACTTTAGTGTCGCAGTATATATATGAAAATCTTTTATATGTACATAAAAATATCAATAGTTTCAGCAAGAAAAGTGACGTTTACAAAGTAAATACTAGAAGTAAAAATAAGCTGTTGGTGCATGATACACGTCTACACAAAATAAGTAACTCTTTTATGGGGCAATGTATACACTTTTACAACAAAGTTCCCAATAAAATTCAAAATCTATCAATAAGTAAATTTAAATCTTTTATCAAGCAGGTACTTTGTAAAAAGGCATACTACAATATTTCAGACTATGTAAATGATAAAAATCCTTAGGACTGATGATGCTCAATTACAGGATGCATAGGTAAACCAAATTAAAATGGAAATAACATAAAATTGTACGACTAAATTTTTTTTATTAAAACATTAATTGTATTTTAGTTTATTTGTATTATTGATAGTGTTTTTAAAAGAGTAACTATCGAGTTTCTTGCCGGATTCTTCTCGGTAGAAATCAACAACATTGTGAACCGGCGGGAAGGTGGGAGGGTTCAAAAAAATAATATTTTATAACTTTGACGATTCAAAAGTGATTGTAAAATCCTTATTTGAATAAACCATTTTGACTTTGACTTTGACTTTGAAATGTTGGTCAGTTTTAGTGACTGTTTACATAAACTATGTAAAATAATTCGGGAAATTTAGGTACCACGTTATTTAGAAGTGATTTTTTATATTTAAATATTTAGTTTTTTTTGACAGAAAGTGATTGAAGATGCAGACTTTTCTTAAATCTATTACGACACTCGAAGAAGTGCAACGCCGGTAGTCAAGAGTATTATGCGGAGAGTAAAATACCGGATTTAGCGTTACCTATATACCTTAATGTTTTCATAATGTAAGGTTAGATAATAGAAAAAAAAATTTAAGCTTAGAAACATTAATTGGTGTCATTAAAGAATTACCATTTGTTTTACTTACACCATAACCCTTATATCAGGATCGTACAAAACTGCTATAACTATTTAACCTATCATTGTCTTTCGTAGTACAGGCGTAAGCTGTATGTAAGAGTTATACAACGCATGTAGTGTTTGGTGTTACTATACTCTTAATTAACTCCGTTGCAGAACCAATGACGTTAATGAAGTTGAACAACAGCCTTATGATAATGATTATAAGCAACTCTGATATAGCAGATTTATAGCAATAAGAATTATAAGGTGTTAATGAAGATCTTTAAACAGCTTTTGACGCTGCAGGCCGAAATAAGCTTTAACGTCATAAGTATATAAGCGTCCGCTGCTGCTACACTAACTGTAAAGAATATTTAACTTCGTTTTTACAGTTCTAATACAACCTATAGAGCTAAACTTATTTCATAAGTGAACTGTATCCCTTTTTTGTTTTTAAATATGCATTTTGAATTTTCTTACTGACTAAAAGTAGAATCAGCAACTGGCACTTTAAGCCCCAGACATTTATTATAAGGCATACATATCTTAATATTCTAACATTCTGTTTTTCGTGTTACCGAAAATATTACATCCCGGCTCAGTGACCGGGTGTTTCATACAAAAATAAACATTCAAGAATTGTAACGCAAACGTAATTACGGTGCCCATATAGATTTCATTTTAGTATTTATAGTCGGATAAACCGTAAACCCCAATATAATCACCTCCGCGCCACCTGTTCTGCGAGTGCGCCCACGCAACCTCGATCTGCGTGCGATCGAATGATACACAAACATGTCGAATTACCAACAATCAACTTGTGAAAAGCGGAATAGTCCGAAAACATAAACATAGTTTATTTAACACAGTTGTACCCTGAACGTAGTTGTACACCACTGCCATATACCATGTTATTTTGTGGTCAGTAAATCGTGAGCTAAGGCGCAAAGGAATTTGTGGCGAAGCTCTTGGCACGACAATGTTGCTCAGATAATCAGATAATCCCTTACAAATAAATTGTTCCAGAAACTATGTCAGGTAAGGTCGTTGGAATGATTTTAAGTGACGTAAGAATGTCAATTTAGTATTTTTAACATTATTTATTTGTGAAAGCATAGTTAAAATAATGAAATACATACAAACAGTTTGCGTTTAATATTATCAATAATTGGTGGGTACATTAGTTAACAGAGTAGTTACATGTCTGGAAATAGTCTAACGACTGGAGCACAAAATGAGTAGAAATGGGCACCTATGTGTTGGGATAAACGGAAATGAGGGAAGAAAGGTTCAATTCAAAGTAACGACAGTATAGTGTTCCTCTTCCGCTTTCAGATAAACTAGTTCTGTGATGAGGTCGGTGCGAGGCGCGAGGTTACGTGTTAACTTCTTGTCATTAGTCTTAGGTGAAAAGTTTTGCTTTGTATGTAGACAAAATGCGACGAGCGCGACCCCGTCCGTTGTTATGACAAAAATAAAAGTCGCATTAAAAAGAGATGTGAATAATGTTATACATATGTAGGTACTCGTACCTACATAAATCAAATTATCTAAACATATAATATAATTTTAACTGATCGATGTCTGACTGTACTTTGTAGATATTTAAAAAAAAATTTTTTTTTTAAGAGCACTATCTTAAAAAAAACTGTTTGTTTTTTTGTCTGTATGTTTGTTAGCTCATCGCACAATTACTACTTTACGAAATCATATGCGACTTCCACACTTATTATTGCTGTATACAGCTTTAACATGCACCAGATTAATTTAGACTACTTAAAACCTGGTACATGTTACAGCCGAGTATCAGGGAGTTGCCGTATGAATCCCACGCCGATAACCGAATTTAGCGCGGGCAGGGCCGCGTCCAAAACCTAGTATAATGTAAAGTACGTAATTACAAAAGTTAAGTTTTTTTTATTAGCAGATAAGATTTAAAAACGCCAGATAAGAAATTAAAAACTGAAACTAATATGGCCAACAAATTCTTTTTAAATGAATAATTTAATCATTATTTTCTTAAACATCTTACATGTGCTATAAAATATGCTCGCAGCTCGCACTCAACTCTTTTGTGATCTATAGGTATTTCTGCACCAGGTATGTCGTGCATGTTGGACCAGTATGTTTAATTCACGCGGCTGTTTGAGATGGTTTTCGAGAGAAGTATGAATTTAAGTGGTCACAATTTGTCACAACTTTATTTTGACGTACGCCGCACTTAGTTTTAGCGCGTGCGGTGTAATGGGTTCCGGGCGCGGTGCCAAACGTTGTTGGCATCGGCTCAGAGATGTACTGATATTTGCTCAGGTAACGAGGGACACAATATAAACAATTAGTTGCCGTGTCAAGTAGCCTTTCTTCAAGTTTGCTTGCATTCTGTTTCTGACACATTCCTTATAAAAGCATCATTATCACAGAGTATTTAAATCCATTGCTAAATGTACTGTAATCCACTGTTTTTTTTTTTCAATAAATTTTCACAAAATACGTTTATAAAAAAAAGTTTGGCATTCAGCTATAGTCTATATCTATATCTATAGGTATGCCTATACCTTGATAAAAATATTCACTCGTTGACATTTTATTAACGTTTTGTTTAACTCGTATGCATTAAATATTATTGTGTTTACTATTTATGAAATTTAACACCTGGAATCTGGATATTGTAAGATAATTGCACTTTTTTGCCAATTGCCAAATCCTCTAAAATACATTTTCCATCTCACTGGCTCGGAAAGGCTCACTTTGTTGTTTAAAATCTGATTAAATCTACGTGGAAAAGCCTACTTGCGCGGATACTTGCGCGCAAAAGGTATTTTTTTTTAAATTCTACAAAAACAAACAAAATAAAATCGTCCGAAATGCGGTTCGTCTTTACTACTTTATACATTAGTGATCCGATAAAAAACCCTTTAGTTTAATTTTTGATCCTATTGCACTAAAGATAATGTTTTGTTTAATATTATTTAATAGATACATTATTTATTGTAGTTTGTTAAATTACCAAATACAACAAGAATATATATAGGTTTTAAGTATAATTTTTGCTTTAATAATTCTAAAACTGGCATGGTGCAAATTCGGAAGGCACCTTAAAAAATAAATAAAAAAAAAATTTATTTTGAATTATGTAGTAGGTACATCTTATTGGTTGTTCTTACCATAAACATACTACTTTTACTAAATAAACTTAAAGTTATTCATTAAAAAACGTGAGCCACTTCACCAGTTACGTAAAATACCTAAGTTTACCCGCGAAAAATAAGTAAGTAGGTACCTCTGAGCGTGCGATTTGTTGACTACATACAGACATACGAAAGGCGCTCGACATATTTAAGAGACATATATAGTTGTTATCATGTTATACCTTGCCAGCCTTGCATAACAAATAACTATTGTTAAATGGATCCTAAACTTCTACTTTAAAATGTTTCATGTTGTAGGATATTATGGAATATGGAGATCAATGGATATTATTTATGATAGTAAAACAGCTAGATAGAATTTTGAGTATATAATGTGTGTAATGTGTATATGTCAAAACATGAAAGTAATGTAAACAGCAACAGAAGTCGAGGACCGTAGCTGCGGATGTGACCAATTGTGCAGCAATAAAGGTACGTTTACCTCGCGACCTGGCATTGCACTGAGCTCCAGGCAGTCCAGAGTCCAGGCTCCACGACCCACAAGCCGCACACTTAGATAACGTTCAGTCAAGACGTATGGTTGCAAACAAAGAATGTTTTTTGAACTATCATCCACTAAGGTTTGTATGAGACGGTAAGAAATAAATCGCGCGGGTACCTACCTACCTACCAGCGCGAGGATTTAGCTAGTCAAATTACACGCGAAAAAATATTTAGGCCCAGCTCAAATTTTTTAAAAAAATTTTTTGCTTTGTCTTATCTTGGTTTTTTTTACAACTTTAAGTGACCGTAGACTTTAGTATTTGATAGTAATTTCAACTTGATACCTCCACACGTTCTTGAGTAAAAAGGGTCTTCTCAGACGGACAAACAAACTTTTTTTAATGTGTAATAGCTAAAAATTAAAGTTTTTTTTCTATACTTGTGACCTTGCTCCGTGTAAAATTTTATGATTCTAGGACAGTGGGTATTGATTTTTTTTTTTGTGAATGCCAAAATATGCGACAAAAATGGCCGTATTTCTGCCGTATTTTTTTAAAGCGTTTACTTAGAAGCTCGATTTTTTATAGCTTCAAGGGACTGTAGACCTTAGTATTTTATATTAATTTCAACTTGATACCAACACGCGTTCCTGAGGAAAAGGGTCTTGACAGACAGACAGACAGACAGACGGTAAACAAAGTGATCCTATTAGAGTTCCTTTTTCTTTTAAGGTACGGAACCCTAAGAAGTTTTTTTTATTAAAGATGGATGTAAAAGAAATATGACGCACGAGCCCGCTATAACACCATAGCATAGCATAGAAAGATTTCAGGTCGACACAACATTTTCTAGTCACTTGTATTATTTTACGCAAACCGTGCTACAAACTACAAGTATTATAACAGGATAAAGATCCTATTCTGATTCTAGCCGTAGGAAGATGGACCGGTGATAAGAAAAACACTAGAAGTTTCACAAAACTCTGGCATACTGCCATGGTCGTCTTCATGCGTTTAAATAAGGAAGGTTGAAAAGAGAATCGACTAATGACACCTTTAGTCAGTCTTTCATTACGTTTATGATATCGCCAACTCTTCGAAATCCTGATATTAATCTGCAATTTTCTAACATATGCCTTGGTGCATACTACTAAGACCTACTAGGTCAGAATACCCATAAGAGGTATAGATTTGTTGTTATTTTTGATGTTGCGAAAGTGTTGTTACATTAAAAATGTAAGTAATCATTCTTTATTGTTTTCTAGTCTTAAGAGACTCTGTGTGTCCAGTTAGGGGTTTTCACTCTGAAAAACCTACTACTGTAACAAATCTGTCTACAAACCTCTTATTTGCTGGACGACTTCTGGTGCGATTGCAGTTGAAGCGGACCTTGCCGTCCCGCCTGCTCACCGCACGCGCTTGCGTGACTTTTGCTCGCGTCTTGCATTGCAAGGCTTCTGGGAGTTGACTAACTGCATTCCAGATCCTCGGCACAGCCTGCACTGCTCGCCGATATCTCGGTACAGGCTGCAGCTACTACACAGAGCATCACAGCAACCGCGCTTGAGTACCTTGACTCCAGGGGTCGCCGGTGTACACCTCTACCTATTGCACACTACGCATCGGCCCGTAGGCACTTTTAACTTGAATAGGAAGCTCACCGGGGAGTCGCGATACGTTTCGTACTACTTTTCGCTGGTGTCCGATGGCAGCCTAATCTAACAGGCTACTTGTGATAGAACATCGTGCAAGACTCTACCAGAATTCAAGCCTCAGGCTGAAGAACGGTACCACTCAATTTCTGCTCCTAAAGATATTAAACCTTTGCAAACCTCCCATCGCATGGCTTGTTAGCTTGTTCAAGGCTTGGTTTGAAATTTTGTAAGGATGTCTAATCTTCATGCATACTTTCTGTCTGTCCAAAACTGTAGTATTCCAAAATTAAAATGGGCGATTTAATCAGATTTCTAACTAAAAAGGTTTTACATTATCAATCGCAACCAACAAATGTAAAACCTGCTTCTAAAATTGCTGAGATGTGCGCTCAGTATGCACAATTGCCATTGACTCACTGGTAGACAAGTTCCTTGATCTGTCTAATGATTTTACAAAACAGATAGTAGTGAGGACGAGGACGACTCACTGGTAGACAAGTTCTCTGTTCTCTTTAATGATTTTACAAAATAGATATAAGTAAGAACGAGGACGGCTTACTGGTAGACAATTTCTCTGATCTGTCTAATGATTTTACAAAACAGATATTATTGAGGACGAGGACGAATCACTGGTAGACAAGTTCTCTGATCTGTCTAATGATTTTACAATATAGATATTAGTGAGGACGAGGACGAATCACTGGTAGACAGTTTCTCTGATCTGTCTAATGATTTTACAATATAGATATGAGTAAGGACGAGGACGAATCACTGGTGGACAAGTTCTCTGATCTGTCTAATGATTTTACAATATAGATATTAGTGAGGACGAGGACGAATCACTGGTAGACAAGTTCTCTGATCTGTCTAATGATTTTACAATATAGATATTAGTGAGGACGAGGACGAATCACTGGTAGACAAGTTCTCTGATCTGTCTAATGATTTTACAATATAGATATTAGTGAGGACGAGCACGTCTCTCTGGTAGACAAGTTCTCTGATATGTCTGATCATTTAAAAAAATAGGTATTAGAGAGGACGAGGACGACTCACTGGTAGAGAAGTTCTCTGATCTGTCTAGTGAGTTTACAACACAGATATCAGTGAGGTCGAGGACGACTCACTGGTAGAGAAGTACTCTGATCTGTCTAGTGATTTTACAAAAAAGCTAAATTATACATTTCGTTAGGTCAAAATTGATACCGATAAAGCGAAATGTAAATCTTGTATTAGGAGACATACCTACTAATGAAAAATCGTCGGAACTGAACGTTCTTCTTTATCTGATTTCAAGAAGTTTAAATATCGACTGTGTGACAGTCTTGTACGGTCGAATTTTCCAGAAATGTTCATAAAATGGCATCTTGTCAATCTATGTCAGACGGTAAGTACCTATGACAGAACAAGAAATTATTCGTATTCGAGCCCTTGTTTCTTTTCTGAACCCTCTCTCTGAGCACCTAGCCAGTGCAAAGTGACCTTGGGGGTATCTACTATACCTCAAAGTCTCAAAGTGTTTCAGTTGCGTCCAGTTATAAAGATACTGTTTATCAAGATAAAATAACGTTCGAGTGACTCCCTGCATGGTTTAGTAACACCATTGGACCCGGTAGGCGTTTCCCCGATCTTCTAAACGGCAGGCAAGATTTTAATGTAATTTTTTGTGTACGTTCGAGTGGATCCCTGCAAGGTTTGAATTCACGAATGGATCCGGAAGGTGTCGCTGCAATCGCTGTGTAACTGATCTTCTTCTAAACAGCAGGGAATATTTCAATGATATTTTATTGTATACGTTCGAGTGGTTGCCTGCATGGTTTAGTAACACGATTGGACCCGGAAGGTGGCGCTGCAGACGATGTGTCACTGGTCTCCTAAACGGTAAGGAAGATTTAAATGATATTTTAGTGGGTCCCTGCAAGGTGTGATAACACAATTGGACCAAAGTAGATGGCGCTGCAGTCAGCGTGTTACCAATCTCCTAAACGGCGGGAAAGATTTTATTGAAATTTTTTGTGTACGTTCGAGTTTGTCCTTGCAAGGTTTGAATTCACAAATGGACCCGATAGGTGGCGCTGCAGTTGGTGTGTCACTGATCTTCTCTTAAAAGATAGGGAAGATTTTAATCATATTTTTTGTGTACGTTTGAGTGGGTCCCTGCAAGGTTTGATAACACAATTGGACCCTGGTAGGTAGCGCTGCAGGCAGCGTGTCACTGATAAACGGCAGGGAAGATGTAAATTATATTTTTTGTGTACGTTCGAGCGGGTCCCTGCAAGGTTTGATAACACAATTGGACCCTGTTAGGTAGCGCTGCAGACAGCGTGTCACTGATAAATGGCAGGTAAGATGTAAATGATATTTTTGTGTACTTTCGAGGGGTCCCTGCATGGCTTGAAACTACAAATGGACCCACTAGGGATGCAGTCGGTGTGTGACTGATCTCCCAAACAGCAAAGATTTCAATGTACGAAAACAATTTCATCATTCGCTGCATTTAATGCGACTCCATTATTATCATATACAACTTCTTCAATCATTTTAAAATTTGTGGCTTGGAAACGACACATTACATAGAATGTAAAAACGCATGGAAAGGGCTTGCTTTAAACCAAAAGGATTTAAAGAAAGGCTTCCCCTAATACTTCCACCATAAAAGATTTGGAAGGAAATGAAGAATTTTAATAATTTAGACACAGTAAACAGTGAGATATCCAAAAATTATCAGTGATTATGGAATCGCAAAATTAAAAAAAAAAGGGAAATGTAAAATTTAAAATATCATATTTAATGTAGCGCTGCTTTTCCGGGCAGGACAACGTCTGCCGGGTCCGCTATCCATACTCATATTATAAATTCGAAAGTAACTCTGCCTGTTTATCTGTCTGTCTGTCCGTCCATCCAACGATGTTATATTGGCGCATTATTGTTTTTATAATATTTTTGGTGCTTAGACGGGATGTAGCGGGACGGCCAAAATTGACACCTTCATTATTAATAATAGTATGCAATTTTTTTTACACCACCCACACCTGCTCGGAAAGAGTTGGGTCAAACTGAATTTTCTAATATATACGACTGAAAGGAAAATCTGAAAATCTATAGAATGCGTTCTAATTTTGAACAGCACCAACTGTCCTAATATATGTGAACTTTATTTTCCATTTAAAGTTCCTAAAAATATACAAAAAATCGAACTTTCTGGACCCCTGAAGCGAAACGACTCATATGTCAGTGTTGAATATTGGTTGAAATTTTATTTCGTTCTCGTTGCGGCCAGTTATTTTACTACTAAATCTGTTTAGTTTGTTGCCGACCTCATCCAACTCTTATTTGGAGTTGTGATCTTCTATTTTATAATAAGACTAATTGTTATATTATGTTGAAAACTTAATGCTAAGGAGAAAATGGTGACCCAGCCACATTTGTCAATCGTTGGGGCTGACCAGTTACTGCATGGGTGTCCGCCGTTGTATATTTATATAGTAAGAGTAAGAAGTAAGAGGATAATAAGGATAATAAGTAAGAGGAATTTGATGAGTTAGTGTCAAAAGTGAGTACAAGTACATGAATTGATCTCTGGCGCCGCGCACGTGCCGGGGACAGCTGACGTCACGCACGTGCCGGGGACAGCTGACGTCGCGCGTCACACGGAACTTCACAATTTTTCACTTGTCACGTCGTTTCCCGCGCTCCGGAAATGTCAAACAGTTTTCACGGCAGGTGTGTTAGCGTCTCGTTACTAACAATAATATTATTAGTTTTCCTAATATTTCTGTGTTTGTATACATCATATCGTATTGTGTGCGTTCTGGTACCTGTATATCATGTTTATAACCTAATATTTACATTCTTTGTCAATATAAATTTAATTTTAGTATTAATGCTCAATTATTTTTCTTGCGTAAACACTGTGTTGTTTGGCTTGAGCCCAATATCATGTTGTAGGAGAATATAAACGCAAACTCGTTAATTACCTTTTACTCGCACACTGATTTATTTTTCAAATATTAGAATAAAACACTTTCAGCCTTAAATACTAGATTTTTTATGTTTTGCTGAACTTGGCAAAACCTTTAGGCTGAAGATACGACGATCGCTCCAAGAAAATAGTTGACTAAATTACAATTTTTTTGTAAATAATGTACTCTGTGAATTGCACGAGCTTGGCATATAATAAAATTTTGTACAATAGTTAACTAAATAATGTTGTAATATAACACCACACACGACACACCACGCATCACGCACCACACACGACACAAGACAAACGATACACCAAGCACCACAAACCACCTGCGGTCTAGCTTCAAATTGACGAGATAATCGTAGAAGTATCTACTTAAATTACTACTTTATTTTATTATATTACGAGAAAAGTGTGAAACATAGTATTCAAACGATAGCAGATTCTTCATAAAGTCTACACAAGTTCCTAGTTTGAATTGTTTATTTATTAAGTTTACTATTTAGGTTTACAATTTATAATTTTATTATATGCTAAATATTAAACTGTATCATTACATTGACTGTAAAGAATTTTCTTTGACCTCCGTACTAGTTGAAAACTGTGCTACGGAGTCAACGTCATCGTCCACAATTATGAATTATAGCTACTTTTAAACATAACGACATCGTCCTTACTAATTAGTGAGCGCGAAGATAAAAAAAATAAAAAAAATATATATACAAACATAATTATCCTAAAAATGCAAGATAAGATATTTAAATTACTAACAACTAACTAATCGTAAAAAAGTATTTTCTGGTGTCTATTAATAGGTATTTTTATTATCTGTTAATATAGGTAGACAAGTAGGTATTATCCGTAAAACTATCTTATCGGCAACGCGCGAGTTATACCCCAGGTGTTACAAGCGTCCACAGGCCACGGTGACCGCTTACCATCAGGCGGACCGTGTGCTTGTTTGCCATCGTAATGGTATAAAAAAAAAACTTGTGGAAGATAAAAACATAAATAAAATGAGTGCAGAAGATTATAACCTAAGTATTTAATTCTAAGCCTACATTGATATGTTATTGTTTTGGATTAAACAACGTTAACAGTAACTATATACCTAATAATAATAAATAAATAATTAACTATATTTTTGTGTGTTTGCAGCTCTACTAACGCGTTGATAAATAAGTCATTAAAAGTCCTATGTGAAAAATAGTCTTAAAACGCGTTCTAGAGGCCCTTCTTCATTTCCATACATGTAATTGTTAACGCGAACGCGACAGTAGCATTAAAAACTCTTACTAGGCATACCGATTAAAGATAATCAAATGCCTATCAGATTGTAGACAACTTATAATTTTGGTACATAATTTTATTATTCTAATGATATTATGCAGGATTACTAATTGTTTCAGTTTATAAATGGCTGCAAGAACCTGGCTGCAGCGTACGATTTTAAAGCTTAATATTATGAAGTCTTAAATTTTCAACAAACAATTTCATAATGCTATGGAATTGAAATGAGAAATTGTGTTAAAATACACACAAGACTGAGACTACTTGTCGTTGTACCTACGGTAAGTCTGCGTCATCATCAGTGTCTTCACCTAACTGTATGAGTGATGGCGTTGTAACTACGGTAAAGTCGCGCACGCGCTCAGTCTGCGTCTTCATCAGTGTCTTCACCTAACTGTATGAGTGATGGCGTTGTAACTACGGTAAAGTCGCGCACACGCTCAGTCTGCGTCATCATCAGTGTCTTCACCTAAGTGCATGAGTGATGGCGTTGTAACTACGGTAAAGTCGCGCACGCGCTCAGTCTGCGTCATCACCAGTGTCTTTACCTAAGTGTATGAGTGATGGCGTTGTAACTACGGTAAAGTCGCGCACACGCTCAGTCAGCGTCATCATCAGTGTCTTCACCTAAGTGCATGAGTGATGGCGTTGTAACTACGGTAAAGTCGCGCACACGCTCAGTCTGCGTCATCATCAGTGTCTTCACCTAAGTGCATGAGTGATGGCGTTGTAACTACGGTAAAGTCGCGCACACGCTCAGTCTGCGTCATCATCAGTGTCTTCACCTAAGTGCATGAGTGATGGCGTTGTAACTACGGTAAAGTCGCGCACACGCTCAGTCTGCGTCATCATCAGTGTCTTCACCTAAGTGCATGAGTGATGGCGTTGTAACTACGGTAAAGTCGCACATGTGCTCAGTCTGCGTCATTATTAGTGTCTGGTCTTTGTAAGACCTAGTAGTTGAAAGAGATTTAAGTTAGGAAGTGAAAACTTACTGAAATTAATTGGAGCTGATTGTGAATGCGAAGACACTTTAGGTGCGGAGCTGATTTCTTCGTCGTAGGCTGATCATTTTTAACACTTTACTGAGTTTACACTAACCCGGGCCAGGGAAATAATATTATTTGTGCAGATATTATTAATTTTATGACGTGTTAGCGTCATAAGAGAATAGTTTTAGGTAGATAGCTAATTAATGTAAAAAGAAAAAATAAATAAATTGGTAGCCGGAGATAGTAGGTTGAAGTGTTGAACGAACCCTGGAATACGGCAAAAATGGCCATTAAGAAAAATGACCTTTTTTAATAAGTGACTGCAACTTTATTTTGCATCTGGTTGAATTTTGTCGTTGTAGAAAGCGGTCATGAAGCGTTACATAATCTAGCATAATTTAGGTGACTTATCTAGGTACAAAGTAAAATCTAGAAAATTATAAAAATTAACTAAAGGATTGACTAATTTGGAATAAGTCATTTGGAATCGCAATAGCATAGTGATTCTTTATTGGTTTTACTAACATTTGTATAAATTTATAACAATTTAAACGCAGATTGCACTTTGACCCCTAGAACATGAAATGGCTACCACCATGGTAAATGAATTACTTCTTAAGTTTTTCACATTAAAGATAAGTTGAATTGATGAGAAACATAATGATATTTAGATATCAATATGAAATAAAGCATTTAGCGAAGCATACAAAACATTTATGATAAATATTAGCTAAGCGTGGTGAATCACATGTTTCTTTCTTTCTAAGTACACACATACTTAGTCTAAGGTTTATAACTAATATTGTGCAACACTCACCCAATTATCGGGGCATCAACACTGATTAGTAAAAATGTATTATTTATATAAAATGAGCAGCATAAATGTAGTAAAAGTTATTTACTATCGTCGAAAATTAAATTATTTGAATGCACTGGGCAGCAGCGGCAATAGGTGTGTGTCGAGTTGCCGAGACTTCGTTTTGAGCAAGTCGTCAAACCAGTTCAGATGGAACAGCGCGAGCAAGTTATCTAGGCATCTACTAATAAAATAAAAGCGTTTGTCGTTAGTGATTTTTGTTTGCAATATATATTTTATGTATATGTAATTATAATAGTTTGTTTAATATGCATTGGTAGGTAACTATGTAATCTATTAGGTTATTAATTTTAAGATAAATAATGAATATCGCAGTATACTTTTTTATTTTATGTTTTTAGGAAAAACGAAAGTGTTACAAGAGATTCAAAACTTCCTGACAGATGCAGCTGTGGCGAGCAGACGAACAGTGTTGCTGCGCTAAAAGTGTGGCCGCACTTTGGCGTGAACAGTGTCTTTACCTAAGTGTATGAGTGATGGCGTTGGCCGTGTCACGTTACACATTGACAATTTCTGAAGGGAAACAGAATTAATTTCGATTGTTATTAAATAACAGAATACATGACCCATAAAAAACTGTAATTTTAGGTGTCAAGCACATTTCCAAGTGAGAACGAAATATGCTAGATTTGTACCTGAAATTTCCTCAGAAGTCTTAACTTAAGACAATGACAGAGGAAATTATGAGTTCCTAAAATTTTTTCTGGTAATAGTTACTTACATTACGGCATTATTGAGATGCAGCTAGGTAGGTACTGTCTATAGGTATAATTGATTTCACAAAATTTACAGTGATACATAATACCGATCGTGTGAATAACGGTTTTATTTGTTCCGCTCATAAGGTTCATCTTTTATCATGGCCAAGTAGGTGTAAGTCTTATAAATGGAAACGCCTGTGATGAGTTACCTTAAAAATAGAAGTGCTTCATTCTTTGCGTATTTATTTGACAGTTAACAGAAAAAACATTTTAACCTCTAACAAAGACAAGGCGAAGTTTTTATTTTTATAGAATTGCTATTTGTGTTACAACCTACTATAAAATATTCATTTAAATCTTGTGCATTTTAGAGGAGATTTATTTAAAACAAATACACGTATTATCGTCGAGCCACTAAAAAAGCTGTTAAGTTAGTTAATTATTCAGTGGTTTGATTTCTTACAGATATCAATTTGTGAAGCGTTTTTTTAGATTTTCATAAGAAGTATCATTCATTCCAATGAGTAACTCTTTGTATGTCAAAAAAAACAAAAAAAACACGAGCAATGATTTTACTCAACGACGTGACCTTCCAAACGTTATCTGTTATCACCTAAACTATCCTACCTATGCGACTTCAGTCAAGCATAAACAAATAAATAAATAATAAATATTTTTAGACATTAGCATTTGAAGCATTAGTGACAAACTGTTGTTTAGTTAAAAGTTGATCATTCTCGACTTTAGACAAGCATTGTGTGGAAAACAGGTTTTTAGTTAAATTGTTTACTTCAAATACAGAGAAACTTATAAAAAAAAGAGGAGTAACATAAATTTTATTTCAGTATTTGGCTGTTTAAAACATTTATTGTGATGATTAAAAACGCTTAAGCTTCTTTGTTTATTAGCTTTAGGTCCATATACCTCATTGCAATCTCACTTACTTCGTGGCCTCTAAATCTATGTCGACTATTAATCAGTTTGAGGGCGGGCGTCGCGATCTGAACAACGGGAATAGCTCGGCGCACGTGTGCAGGTGTCGTCACGAGAGATATATAGGTATGTGTACTCGCTTAAGGAACTACTACTTTATACAACAACTGAAACTACTGTTCTATCTATTTATTTTTACCTTTGTCTGCATAGAACCACATTGTCTTGAAGCCTTGACACCGTTTTATTCTTTTGAGCTCATTTTTAAATGATCCTTTCTCTACATACCTAGAATATAGAGATCCATACGGCCGCAGCAGTTGAAAGAAAGCATTGCGTTCTGCTTACCATATTTTTCGAATACTTTCCAACTCTTTTTACAAAATGGAGTGATAGGAATGAAGGAATCAATCTTTCTGTAGAAGATTCAGTTATGGTAGCGGACGGAAATCTCCAGTGATCGTGTTATAGCGGTATTTTTGGTGATGATGAATTGTTTCGACTAGCGGTGAGTTTCGTGAAATCAAGGAAAACATGTCGATGAATATCAGATCAGAAAGCCCCAAAAAAATCATATAAAAGAATTATAAGTAGTAGCAAAGTAGCAAATTCTGAATTAAAATTTATGTTACTCCCCTTTTTTGACGTGACAACGTCTTATAAATTGGTTTGCCGGGTGACACTTCAAGAAACTGCGTTACGCTCCGCTCACGTTATGCGCTCACAATGAGAGCGAGTGAGAGGCACGCGCCCGCCTAAGAGCGAGAGAGACAGACATAAAATCATTGTCACGTAAAACTTTCGCCCGTATACCGACTTTACAGGCAACCAGTTTTTTTTTATTAGTTTCTCTGTATTACTGACTAATACCAATACTCAAATATATCAAAACTTTAAAATATATAAGTTCTAACTAATAACTTGAAATTATAAATTCGCTCGTCGAACTATAATTTGCTCGTCTCTCTCTTCTATTTTCTCTTACTTTAGTGTGACGCCGCACCATATTATATTTCACACCATTTGAACTGAGGACATTATAATATTCTTCCAGAGCATTAAATTAATGAAAATACTCATCGGGGATCAACTAATAATAATTGGAAGAAATTTAATGTTCACACAAACTTAAATAGAGGGGTTTCAGATAGATATTAGTTTGAGGGTAGGATCGTTCTTGATTATCCACTGTAGTCGTTATCGCGGAACTTAGATGATGGCTTTACTGCTTCATGTTATTTTATAAATTTCAAGCACCGCAGAGATTTAAAATTACACGTTACAACCCAGCTCTAAGTCATCGCAATTTTTACAGTATTGAATATATATAAAATATGTAATAAAATTACTATACTTAAAAGTATTATAAACTGTTTGTGCACTCGGTTGTACGTAAGAGTAACATACACAGTGGTGCCACGCATCCACGTACACACGCACACAGCGCACCCGCGTGCACACGCGACCCCGACCACCCTTGCTATAGAATTAGAAGAACAACAGAGATTTTTATGATTTATAACGCCAATGAACAATGAGCACAATTAGAGAAATAAAATACTGTACAAAATTTATATTATCATGCGTAACTACTACTGCATATTAATGACATGTTGGACATCAACAATATACATTGCTATGCAGTTGACAGTACCGGAGACACTTATTACACGGGTCGTGCAAACATCCCTCGTTCCATTGCAGAGGAAAACCGTGGAGAAATTGTGTCTCAAATCGAGACCACTCTGTCCAAGGTCTCTGACTAGGGACGGGAAAACTTGGTCAGATTCAACCCTACAAAGACACAAGACTGCGCATTCACTGCAAGAAAACCCCATTCACTGTGGTCCCACAATTCCAGAACACTTCCCTCTCCATCTCCAAGAGCATTGGGATGGTTGGTGTTAAGATCTCCAGCGATGTTCAGTTCCGAAATTATTTGCAACACAAGGTAAAGATGGCGTCAAAAAAACTTGGTGAACTCAACAGAGCGAAGCAGAGGGGCAGAGGTTGCTGTTTTACAAGTCGCAAGTCCGTCCCCATATGGAGTACTGCTGCCATCTCCGGGCGGGTGCACCCGGATACCAGCTTGACCCTTTTGACTCGGTTAAGTCTAAGTCCCCCGACCACCCTAGCTTTAGAATTAGAAGACCAACAGAGACTTTTATGTTTTATAATGCACATGAACAATAAGTACAATTAGATATTAAACATCTGATTATCATGCGTTACTACTACATGTACAATTTATATTATCATGGGTAACAACTACATATAAAATTTATATTATCATGCGTTACTATTACCTATACAATTTATATTATCATGGGTAACTACTACATATACAATTTATATTTTCATGGGTAACTGCTACATAATTATACAATTTATATTATCATGGGTAACTACTGCATATACAATTTATATTATATGGGTAAATACTACATATACATATACAAAATATATATCATCATGCGTTAAGAGAGGTAGGGCACTGCAAGTATTCGCTCGAATAAGCTGCCCGAACAAATAAAGCGGGGCATAGCGAGTACTTGCTCGAATGAGCGGCCCGAACTGGGGAAGTACCTCCACCTTACAGAAAACCGCGGCCACAATAACACTAACATTGAGTAGTGTTGTGTTCCTGGCGGTGAGTAAGGTTGCCAGAGCTCTCTCTTTGAGGATTCGCTGCGCGGACAGAGGAGGACCGACGGTGCTTGTTGCTGTCATTGCTCGGCGTAGACGCGGCGTGCTGGTTCGGCGGTCAGGGAGACCTGATGAAACGGCTGACCGCTGGCCGCCCGCAGGTTGAACGGGTTCCCGAACCCAGGGATCACTTAATCTCCGCCCTGGGAGGCTGATCCGCCAACCTGTGTAAAGTCTCTGAAGTAGTAGTCGTGCCGGAGAAGGAGACCGGAGTGGACCCGGCTACTACAACAGAGGGGGATCAGGGGCCCTTCCGCCCGCCGTGCCAGCAACCGCATCATCTGTGTTGAGCTTCGGCAGTCTTAGTACCGCAACTTTTTGTCTTCTAAGCTGTCTGTGCAGTGAATCCTCATCCGTAGTCTAAGTTACTTCAAACAAAATGGCCAGGAACAGAAAAAAGAAAAGAGTTTTGACAGCGGTTACTCCATCCACATATAATGTAGATTTTTGCAACATAAGGGGTATTCACGCAAATCTTAACGCAGTCCATCACCATCTCGAGACTGCGCAGCCAACCATTCTTTTTCTAACGGAGACGCAGATATCCTGCCCGGCCGACACATCATACCTTCGTTATCCCGGCTACAAACTCGAGCACAATTTTTTGAGTCGTGCCGGTGTATGTATGTTCGTCCGGGAGGATATCTGCTGTCGCCGACTTCATAGCCTTGAAGACAGGGACCTGTCGATATTGTGGGTGCGCGTAGATCATGGGGGCCACACTCGTATCTATGCGTGCCTATACAGGTCTCATAGCGGTGACACGGACGTAACTCGACTCTTCACGCACCTGAGTTTGACGACTGACAAAGTTCTAGAGCAATATCCTACAGCAGAAGTAGTTATTTTGGGAGACTTTAACGCCCACCATCGTGAGTGGCTCAGTTCTCGAACCAATAACTATGCAGGGATATCTGCTCATGAATTTGCTCTGACCTATGGATTCTCTCAGCTGGTACTTTCTCCAACGAGAATACCAGATATAGAGGACCATACAAGCTCCTTACTGGACCTTCTGCTGACTACACGTCCGGATGGATACTCCGTCTCAGTGGATGCGCCTCTTGGCTCCTCGGACCACTGTCTCATCCGGACTCGATTGTCATGCACACAACCCGATCCTTCTGGGCCAACTAATTGGCGTCGTGTGTGGCATTATAAGTCGGCAGACTGGGATGGATTGCGAGAATTTTATGCATCGTACCCGTGGAGGCAGATCTGCTATAGCTCAGAAGATCCTGACGTCTGCGCAGCCGCAGTCACTGAGACAATCCTCGCTGGTATGGAATGTTTCATTCCTAACCTGCGAGTAGCTGCCGGCGTCAAAAAACGACCGTGGTTTAATAGGCCTTGCAGAGAAGCTAAAATTCTTAAGCAAACTGCGTATGAGGCTTGGACCACGGCTCGTAATAATAAGGATCCGAATATTTCTGAGTTAAAACGCAAATTAAATGCTGCCTCGAGGTTCAGTAAGAAAGCAACTGCCAGAGCAAAATTCCAATTCATCGGCAAAATAGGTGGGCGACTTGCGAGCTATCCTTCTGGGAGTCGTGCTTTCTGGTCGCTTGCTAAAGCTGCCGAGGGGAACTTCTGCCAGTCGTCATTACCACCACTGCGAAAGACCGATGGTGACTTGGCCCACAGTGCAAAAGAGAAAGCCGATCTATTGGGCAGTCTCTTTGCCTCTAACTCGAATGTGAACGACGAAGGCGCTGTACCACCTACTTTACCGTGGTGCGGTAAGACCATGCCGGAAATCACTATAACACAGCGCGAGGTCCGGCGGGCGTTGCTTTCCCTAGACGTTCATAAGTCGAGTGGGCCAGACGGCATACCAGCAGTGGTGCTTAAGCAGTGTGCTCCTGAGTTATGTCCTGTACTCACGCGCCTCTTCACGCTTTCCTACCACACTAGGCAATTTCCGTCTTCATGGAAGACTGCAAATGTGCACCCGGTGCCCAAAAAGGGCGATAGATCAGATCCATCGAATTACAGGCCTATCGCTATAACCTCTCTCCTCTCCAAGGTGATGGAGCGTGTGATCAACACACAGCTTTTGAGATACCTAGAAAAACACGACCTGATCAGTGACCGTCAATATGGCTTCCGCCACGGTCGCTCAACTGGTGACCTTCTAGTGTATCTCACACACCGATGGGCACTAGCCATTGAGAGTCAGGGGGAGGCATTGGCATGTAGCCTAGACATAGCGAAGGCGTTCGATCGGGTCTGGCACCGGGGTCTTCTATCGAAGTTGCCTTCTTACGGAGTGCCCGAGGGTTTGTGCAAATGGGTGGCTAGCTTTTTGTCCGGCAGAAGCATACGAGCCGTAGTTGACGGTAGTTGCTCTGATAGCATGGACATTAATGCTGGTGTCCCGCAAGGCTCTGTGCTGTCTCCTACGCTGTTTCTACTGCACATCAATGATATGTTGGACATCAACAACATACATTGCTATGCAGATGACAGTACTGGAGACGCTTATTACACGGGCCGTGCAAGCATCCCACGTTCCGTTGTGGAGGAAAAGCGTGAAGAACTTGTGTCTCAAATCGAGATCGGTCTGTCCAAGGTCTCTGACTGGGGGCGGGAAAACTTGGTCCGATTCAACCCTTCAAAGACACAAGTCTGCGCGTTCACCGCTAAGAAAACCCCATTCACTGTAGTCCCACAATTCCAGAACACTCCCCTCTCCATCTCCAAGAGCATTGGGATCCTTGGCGTTGACATCTCCAGCGATGTTCAGTTCCGAGATCATTTGCTAGGCAAGGTAAAGCTGGCGTCCAAAAAACTTGGTGTACTCAACAGAGCGAAGCAGTACTTCACGTCGGGGCAAAGGTTGCTACTTTACAAGTCGCAAGTCCGGCCCCATATGGAGTACTGCTGCCATCTCTGGGCGGGTGCACCCGGATACCAGCTTGGCCCTTTTGACTCGGTTCAACGACGGGCTGTGAGAATTTTCGACGATCCCAAACTCACTTGCGGTATTGAACCCTTAAGTCTGAGGAGAGACTTTGCCTCCCTGTGTGTGTTCTACCGCTTGTACAATGGATTGTGTTCTGAGGAATTGTTCGAAATGATGCCCACGGCTACTTTCTACCATCGCACCGCTCGCCATCGACAGGGAATTCATTCTCACACTTTGGAACCAAAATGGTCGCGAACAGTGCGGTTTCAGAGAAACTTCCTCCCGCGAACCCTTGGGTTGTGGAATGAGCTCCCTGCCAAGGTTTTCTCTAAGGACTACAGTATGGGGTTCTTCAAAAAAGAAGTTATTAGATTTCTGAAGGGTCGGCAACGCGCGAGTGATGCCCCTGGTGTTGCAAGCGTCCATAGGCTACGGTGACCGCTTACCATCAGGCGGACCGTAGGCTTGTTTGCCACCTTAGTGGTATAAAAAAAAAAAAAAAAAAAAAAAAAAAAAATACTACTACCTATATAATTTATATGATCATGGGTAACAACTACATATACAATTTATATTATCATGTGTTACTACTACCTATACAATTTATATTATTATGGGTAACAACTACATATACAATTTATATTATCATGTGTTACTACTACCTATACAATTTATATTATCATGGGTAACAACTACATATACAATTTATATTCCTGGTTGTTTTTTTCCGTCTTGCATTTTTGTTTGTTTATACAGTTAGGTTGTTGCAATCAAGGAGTTTAATTATGCTTTGTTTTTGAAACTATAGAATTCTTTTATTTAAGAGTGAATTCTGACTTTTAGATCTAATTCGTTTTTTAACCTTTAATTTAAAATAGATAGAGAAATCACTTTAAGGACCATGTATCCATTTTTAGAAAAAAATATATGCAAAAGTATGTAAATTAAACTTAATTTGTGAAATTTGTTTAAAGCAGCTCAAGAAAAAGCTTATTACACAATTAAAGACTACCTTGATAATAAAAATGCATGGGATTAAATAATTTTTAAATATTATTTTGTTAACATAATTGATATGATAATTTGTATTGATTGATTCAAATTAAAAGAGCGACTGCGGGAGAGTTTCACTCGCCGTTTCTTCTCACCATAACATCGCCATTTTGACTTCGAAACGGTAGCAAATAGTAACTTATAGTTTATTGACTTTAAAAAAAAGTGACATGATATCCTTTTTTTTGAGAAATAAAGCATTTTAATTTTAATAAAAACTTTTGTTAAACTATTTCATTAACATTACCAGCATTCCTTACACATAATAAACACAACTTCGGTGACTTATCTTCGCTAAGCAAGCTGTCATAACGAGGTGTAATGACAGGTACTCACACAAAGGGCTTTGTTAAAAGCTCGCGAAGTGCTTCGTTAAGCAAGGGTTGTGGCGTCGAAGATTATTGTTTGAAGCCAGCCACTCGAAATACTGACATGTAATTTAATTCTGAGACTTTCCACGTCTATGTTAACGATGTTGCTAGTGATGGAATGTACTGTTGATGTCAAATATCAGAAAAGTAAGTTATTCAATACTGAAAGCAAAGTACTTAAGGCGCTGAGTAATGAGAACTTTACTACAAGTAAGCATTTACCTACATGCAGACGAAGAAACTAAGGTTTCTAAATTCATTAATTAGACTTTAACACTAAACTACCTGCCTTAGATATTAAAAAAACAATCAATCCTAAAAATGCTGATTTATATGAAAAATTAAAATTATATTAAAATGTCTTGTTTTAGAAATTTTAACCACACATAGACCAATAATATTTAGGATCATTTCGATTGGAACAGTAAACTACAAAACTACAAAACTACAAAACTACAAAACCAAAAGAGAGAGAGAAAATGTGGAATTTATTACAAATTTCTTTAAATTGAAACTCTTTTATTCAAGTAGTCTTTTAAACAGCACTTTTTAGTAGTCAGTTTAATTATTAATTTTATAAACCTTGCCTTACTGTTAAATACCTCTACAGTAAAAGACAATAACCTACTTAGGTCTTGGTGAATTTAAAAATAACAGGATCAATTTATATCGATATCGCGAGCAAAGTTGTACTTCAACAAATGTAATAACTTATCATTACGATAGAGTTGACACACCTCTGTGAGTCATCGATACTCAGATAGGCTCCCATCCCTAAACGTGGAGGTGTTTACAAAGACAATGTGTTACGATTTAATTGCTTGTGGCTCCACGAGCGCGCTGCGGCGAACTTTACGTTGTTTTATCTTCCTGTAAAGCGTTTGTGTCGTTTGTGGCACCGAGGTGAGATTTAATTGTTAATTTGGCTTTTGTTTCATTGCCTTTGTTATTGTGAGGCAAGTGGAAGACGAATAATACAAGAACTGTTTAGATAAACTTCGTTACTTAAGATGCCCTTCATTGACGAAAATTAAGTTTCTATTGCACCCGAAACACATAGCATCTCGCATTAACATCCAGTCTTCCCGTTTTGTTAACAAATGTCAATTTAAATTGCCTTCTCCTTTTTATAATGCATTAAAATGTATTATGTCAGAATTACTCTTGATATGGAAAAAACTTACAACTAAAACGTGTGTTGCAGGTATCTGTTTGTATATAGTTAATAATATTGTAGAGCTTAAACAAATAGACAGTTTGCGTTTTATTAACTATAGTTAACTACTAGGTGTACGTTTTTAAATCTACATTTATAAAAATTGCGTGTCACGTTGTTTTTCCGCGATGGACTCCTAAACTACTGAGCCGATTTTGATCAAACTTCGTAACAATCTGTTATTTGATCCAACTTAAAAGATTGGATAGTTTTTACCAGACTCGGGGACTTTAGGTAAAAACCAACTGTCGCCGGGTTAAAGAGGGACGGCAGCGGAACGCTAGTATTTATTATATATCGAAACATTTTTCATCAATTTTATTTTAGACTAGACTTTGCCAGCGGCTCCGCCCGCCCTAAATTCGGTTATCGGCGCGGCTTGGGACTCCTTTATTTAATCACAATATTATTACTGTGAATATCAATACTGTGATTTACTCCTTAATTACACTAATAAAGTATGCTATATCAAGCTGTAGCTATAGCTATAGTGCGTTTAAGCTCGGTTATAGTTATTACCGTGGGAACGTTTGAATTTTTCGGGATAAAAAGTAGCCTATGTGCTATTCCAGGATCTAATCTATAGGTGTGCCAAGTTTCATCCCGATCCGTCCAGTGGCTGAAGCGTTATTGAGTAACAAACATCCATCCAGACATACAAACTTTCACATTTATAATATTAGTAGGATATTTGTAAAATTTATTTGTTTTCTTTATGTCAAAACATATTGTAACGATTGTAACTAAACTTTATATACCTATTTGTATCATTAAAAAGCTATACAATATGACACCGCGGCATGACTCGTACATCTCGTACATCTGGGGAATGTCTAACTAATAACAATTTTATTGAGTATCATAAATAGTTCAATTTTTTTTTCAAAAAGGCTTTCTTCATTTGATTCAGTCATTTTCATTATCATTTCATAATATTAACATTAATAAATAATTAAAAGTAAAATAATGTGACCTTAGATTTTCTTACCATTATTAAGTTAATTACAAGTAAATAAGCATACTAAGAACGAGCGAGCATAATTCTATGTTGTTACCTTATAATGTTCTGTGGTTGTTACAACGATTAACGTTGATTTCTCGATTTCTATCAATTACAATTGAAATTGAAAATATGTCAAACAGCAGTTATATATCTATTGTCAGCAACAAATAGTTATTTACTCACGTGTAACTATGTACTGTACACACACGTGTAACTAGGTACTGTAGCTTCTTTATTAGTGACTATTAGCAATAACACAGTCTAAATTATTGTTTAGGCCGTGGCGATAGACCGTAGTGATAAACCGTGGCGATAGGCCGTGGCAATAGCCCGCGACAAGCCGCAATAATGAAAAAAATCAAGGCTAAACCTAAAACCGAGATACTCAGACACGTTGATTCCAAATTAAATAGATAGGTACTGTAGCATTTATGTAACCAAAATTAAATTGATTGTTTGCTACTGTTTTTTTTATACACTTCTCTTGAAAAATGTTCAATAGAGAAAGCTAGGCGAGAATGAATTCTTATTTATTAGTTTTTAGTTTTAATTTTACAACAGACGGTGTGCATGTGATACAAAAGTGGAAGTTTTTACTAAAATCCGACTGCCCAAGTTAAGCCAAATAAGTTAAGTCAATAGACACGATATTTATCTTTATTTTTTTATAGTTAATTTTCCTGTTTAATATTTTTATAAGTACTTGGAATGTCCTTGTCATTCATAGGCTTTCATATAATGCTAAACACGATAATATATTTGTAAATGATATTGCGCAAAGTATTATGTAACTTATGTCCGACATGTTGGATTTGATATACACATTGCATAAGTGACCTTGACTTTAATAACGAATCAATTGACACTCGTTTATTAAAATCGGCTCAGTAGTTAGGGCGCTAAAGGTAAAACATAAGTTAGCACAAACGTGAAAACAAATACATAAACTGCTATATACATAACACTTCTTTGCCGTAGTCGGGAAAAAATGAACTTGTTCCTTGAATTATTGATGAGCACAATACAAGAATAAAAAATAAACTTGAATGCTGTACAAAGTTACACAGAAGCCAACAAAGTATAAGATTTAATAAAGATTTTTAGTATAAAAAAAACAAAAAAAAAAAGTATAAGATTTATGTTATTGAATAAGAGAGAATTTGCTCGAGGAGAAATAATTATGTGTTAAGTTCAAATAACTTCTAAATAATTGTTTTTGATTATGTTCGTGCTAGAAAATAATCTTGGATCTTTATTCTGCACTCATTTCATTATTAACATAATGGGTGCACTCGTTAACAGATTTGAAATAACACACACTTATTAATTTTACGTAGATTATAATTTTTAAATGTATACAATTCATGGCGTCTCGCAGCGTGCTCCATACAAACCTTAGTTTGTCACTTGTTTTTGATATTTCCTGATCAAACAAACACTTTTGCAGACATGATCTCAAGCCGATATCTATGGCTGTGGTTTTCCGGAATCCTAAAAAAATGTTTTAAATACCCCTAAAATCTTAGTTTATTTGTATAGAATCCTCTGTATCCTTTTAACCCACACAATTTAATAGAAAAGAAATTTAGCACTAGATATTTATTCCTGAAACAAGTGAAAATTTCGTAACGAATTTCTCATTATTATAATAATGAGAACTTCGTTTGTGTGAAGCATGCTGCAAGGCGCCGCGAGTCGTAGGTACTCCGCATAATTAGTTATAATAAAATATTGACGAAAGTGCTATATGTTACTATGCATGTGACATGAATATTTACAGGCAAAGGTACTTTTATTTCTAACCCGTGACTTAGAGTACCAACTACAATAATCTGGTTATTTCTATAGAGCGAGGCAATGCAACAGAACTGACCAACCCTCTCCTATTCACGTCGCGTCCTGCGAAGGTAATATTTCTTTACCCCACTTAACCCGACAACCGCTCACTTGCGACACGAAAAAGGAGGTACCCTTTAAGTAGGCACAGACATTAAATTAGGAATTCTAAGTTCATCTTAATATTATTTACATACCCCTTTTGCACCATCTTTTTGCCTAAATATCTATAAAATGGCGAGATTTGAGACTTTCGTTAAGCCGATAAATTATCGAACAGTAACTAGTGCACAGAGAAAAATAAATTAAACAAGCAAAATGTGTGTCAAAGTAACGTAGGACTCCAAAGAATGAAAATTATAAGTACATATTACTTACACATATTGAACCTTTTAAAGAGTCTACAAGACAATGGTCTTAAATGACAGTCCATAAATTTTTCATATATCATGACTGACATTTACAGATTAGGAAAAAATGGTATATAATGTCGGCAAAATAAGAGACAAACTTCACAGAACTTTTTTCATTACGTGCGATTCAGTTTTTTATGAGGATCAACAGTTTGTATGGGACCAATTTGAGGTTAGAGAACTAGAAATTTTAGAAATCACAAAAACTCTTTCTATACATAGTGTAAAAAGAAAACTTTTTTGCCAGATTAATAAAATACACATTTTTGTTTGTCATCGTCTACCTACAGAGTTGCGTCGTCTACCTACAGAGTTGCGTCAGCCACCAACAACACCAAAACATGTCTATTAACCTTCTTTTATTACAATTAAGTTTTATTTGTTTTGGTTAAAATTCGGACCAATTAATCTCAAAATGTTTTTCAATACTTTTATGAAATGCGTTTTACGTATCACAATGATCCGCCCGCATCGTGAGGTCACCGCGATGACGTCACGCGACAACCTGTCGCCGCACTGCGCGCCTCCCTGTAATTTCAACATTAAATATTAGGATAGCGATAATACTTAAAACATTTTTAGCAGCGTAAAATCTAATTCAAAAATAAAATGGGAATAAACGTGTCGCTACTTGCCAAAATAACTTTCTCCTGGGAAGTAGAACAGTACCTAGATCACCTTAACTTTATTCATAACAAAATACGTCTTGCATACGAAATGAAGAGTGTGCTGTGTGCAGTGATTATGACAAGTATAAAGACCAAGTAAGGGTAGTTCAACAGGACACCTCGGAGCCGAAGACACCGCGCACCGCCCCAGTCTACCCGTGAGCTAGGCTGCTGTAACCCAGCCAAAACGTCGGGAGAAAGGTATTTTGACAAGTAGCGGCGCGTTTAATCCCGTTTTATTTTTAAATTAGTAATGGAACGCAAAAATTTAAAACCTTATAGTTAAAATCTAGTGCATGCAGTTTAGTTTTCCAAATAAATATTAATCCAGTGTGACGCAGTGACACAGATTAACATTGAATTAAAGCTTCAGACGTAAACAAATAAACTTTTACCTTTATATAATACTAGCTTCTGCCAGCGGCTTCGCCCGCCCTAAATTTGGTTATCAGCGAAGGATTCTTACGGCAACTCCTCAATTATAGAAAAAAAACCACTCAAACTTGACGTTTTCTCTCTCTCTCAAAAATAATATATGATTAACTATTAAATACTAATTAAGTAATGGATTAACCTCGCGATCTTGGTGCAGCATACAAACTTTGAAACCCCGTTTCACCCCTTTAGGGAGTAAGTTTTGGAAAATCCGTTCTTAGCGCATGCCTGCATCATGATAGCTATATGTGTGCCAAATTTTAGCGCAATCCGTTCAGTGGTTTGAGCTGTGCGTTGATAGATCAGTCAGTCAGTTACGGTTGCCTTTTATATATACAGATTTTATCTACAGCTGACCCGGCAGTCGTTTCTCTGCCTTTATATAATATTACCTACAGCTGACCCGGCAGTCGTTTCTCTGCCTTTATATAATATTACCTACAGCTGACCTGGCAGACGTTTCTCTCCCCTTGAAGTTGATGTGCTGCAGCACCCGATTGCAGCTCGACTTAAATGGTCCAATTGGGAATTATGAAATACACACAATTTTACCAAATTCGATCTAGCCGTGCACGAGGAGTTTGCTAAGAAATAGACAGAGGCGGACAGCAACTTTGTTTTGCACTATGTTATAATATAATATCATTTATATCTAAAAATCAAAAAGTCTTTTTTTATACATACCTATTATGTCATAAGTATGCCAAAAGTTTCACCACTCCTTAATCCCTCTAGACGCAAGTCTCGCGGGAAAAGTAACAAAGCCCAACTTGTTCGCAAGTCATCTCACCGATTGTGATATTTTGATATGATGTAGTTTCATTGTGCATTGTACAGAGCCGCCCGCGACCTAATGAGCCGTGAAGTGACGAGCACAGTAAGTACGGAGTGCGTAACGCGTAACGCGTAACCAATATTTACCATTCATTGTATCACATACATATCTACTTTAAAGATAACATAATAGATGTACCATATTTATATAAGATATTTTTATTACTAGAGCAGATACCAACGTAACTTAATATTTTAATTACGAAAGCACATACCTACGTACATAACTGCTTTTAATACGAGGGCAAATACCTACCTAATATTGATATCTAAATATTTTTATTACTAGAGCAGATACCTACGTAACTAAATATATTAATTACGAGAGCATATACTTACGTACCTAACTGCGTTTAATACGAGGGCAAATACCTACCTAATATTCGTATCTAAATATTTTTATTACTAGAGCAGATACCTACGTAACTAAATATTTTAATTACGAGAGCATATACCTACGTACCTAACTGCTTTTAATGCGAGAACAAATACCTACCTAATATTCGTATCTTAATATTTTTATCACTAGAGCAGATACCTACGTAACTTAATATTTTTTACGAGAGCAGATACCTACGTATTTATTACAAAAGTAGATACCTACCGTAGGTACCTAAATATTTTAATTACGAAAGCAGATCCCTACGTATTTATTACAAAAGTAGATACCTACCGTAGGTACCTAAATATTTTAATTACGAAAGCACATACCTACGTACCTGAATATTTATATTACGAGTGCAAATACCTACGTAGCTATAGGCTTTTATTACGGGAGCATATATCTACGTATTCATCTAAACTTAAATGTGCTTAAAATCTTACTTTAATAAAAATATTTAATTGGCATAAAATAAAAACGTTTCGATAAAAAAAAATGAAAAAGAATTTCATGCAAGTGAAATCTGTTAGGTACATAGACACCAACTTCAAACTGTAATTCAGATTAGATTTTTGGAAAAAAGTAATTATTTTTACCTTTTTAGTACATTTAAATGCACTACATTAATATGGGACCACTTCGGAAGTTAACCCTTTTAAGTAAAAAAGAATTTTGCAAATCCGTCTATATTGACGGAGTTATGCCCGAACATACATAAAAAAAAACATCCGAATTGAGAACCTCCTCCTTTTTTGAAGTCAGTTAACAATAATTTCTAACTGTAAATTTTAGTTTATTATCAGTGCCTTGTTAATATTTGAGTTGATAAAGTTACTTAACAGTTGAAATTTAAAGTATCATCAAATAAATGCAATAAAATATAAAATTGAATCAAAACTCGTGCATTAATTGAAACTGTCGGCAGCTATGTATAAAAGCAAACCAAAAATTACTGCTATTTTAGTGCCAAAGTTTCCACGAACAATGAGAATTGATTTCAAATTAGCTAATGGGAACTTGATGGCCAGCAAAAAATTGAATCTCGACGAGCGCATTTTCTGACAATAAAGTCCCGCGTCCCCTCGCTCGACAGATGGCGCTATTACCGACCCCACAGGTAACTTTAGACTATTTCATCCATTTATCGTACTCGTAAATATCGGTGTATTTGTGAACGTTTAATATAAAGCGTTGTAAGCGCTCGGCGAGGTAAGTGCATTAGTCGTCGACAATGGAGTATCCAATAACGCGTCGCGTCGGTCGTGCGTCGTGCGGGCGACATGTGTGCGTCTGGTGCGGGGTTCAGGGCTATCGGTGTTCACTCGAGCGTTACACGGTTTTTAAATTACTTTGATAGTTTTCCTACAGGTTTATATTCAACTGTTGCATGTACATAAGTACATATATGTAATTCGGGTACGTACGGGTTTTGATTTCGCCTCGTGTTCTGAGAGGCGGAGGTTCGATATCGGCTTGTACCAATGAGCATCGTTTTAAATTTCTCAAGTATATTTTTCACACCACTGGTTTTTCGGTAAGTAAGTAAGTAAGGAAAACACTGCGAGGAAGCCTGCATACTTATTTCAATCGGATCGGGCTCGCATGTGGACTACTTATAGCCTAAATCACCGCCCTTAGTGGGGGTAGGCCGTGCGCGTGCCCCAACAGTGAGGTTAGGCCGTGCCCCAACAGTAGGTAGGTATGAGGCTAGAAAAGTAAAAAATGTGTAGAAGAGTCGAAGGCGACTATTTATTTTTTACTGTATTTAATAATTACACTTCTTAATTTTTTATTGAAATATTATTTAATAAGTCCTACTTAATATGAAAAACAATGTATGTAATGTAGTATGCGTAATGTAATGTTAAATTAACAATAAACAACCAAAATACCTTATTCTCAATCAAGACTACATAAAATATTGACAGATTGTTACTACCTACACTTAGAAGGTGATTGCACGATTCTGTATTTGCATTCAAAACACTGATATCTACGGATCCTTCTTATTAGAAATTTACAAAAAAAAATCATAATATAATAATTTTAACGGTTCAAATAGTTAAAATCTGACTTGAATAAATTGTCTTTGACTTTGACATATGGGATAGATAATATAGATAAACTCAAAATATTGTACCAACTAAGAAAAACACCTCTGTATATTTTTGGATATTTTTGTATATTTTTGTATATTTTTCGGACGTTATACTTAAACTTGTCATAAAAATAGTTGGTAAATACAAAAGGTAGATAAATTTATTCAAGAAGTCACTAAACTGCACAAATACAATAAAGAAAAAATTTACAAACAGTTTTAAATTTAAAATAAACATTTACATAAAAAATATTGATAATTAAGTACAAAAGTATATCTACTGAAATATTAAGTTAATTTTGAATCAGTGTTGACTTAACAAAAATTGTATAGCAAAAAAATAAAAATCGCAACCAATTTCCAACAATAAACTGGAAAGAAAATAAATATGTAAAAGACAAACAAGAACTAAGTCAAAACTTAGTAAAGATATACGTTGAAATACTTTTGACACAGTTAATATAGATAGGCAAGTACCTGAGGGCTCTAAAGAAAATAAAAATCTTACTTTTGATCTAGGAAAGATATGCTTAAAGAAATAGCTTTGTAACAATTAATTATATGTTTCAATTGAACACAATTATTTCTTTATATATTTGTCATTTTGAGCTTCGACTTTGAAGATTTCAGTTTGATACTCTCTCTCCCTTTGAAGCCAATTTAACTCGTTAAACTTTAGAAGTGAGTCTTCATTATTACTGACTAAACTCTGAGAACGATAACGCCTTACAAAGATTAAGACCCTTAGAGATTTTAATTAATTTAGTTTTCATTTAAGCCTTGACTTTACTTTTAATTTTATTGAGGCTTTATAATGCTAATACGTTCAATTACAAACGTTTTACATTAAAGCGTTGAGATACGCAATCTCTCTCTTACCTCATATCTCCTTACCTTATTACTTCACAATATATTCAAGTACAAACGTCTTACAATTAAAACGTTGAGATCACGGCGCGGACAGTTTATACAATTCTATGAGTTCGGTCACCAAGAGAAATCAAAGGCAGATGGCACCCCCGCTTGCCCCCCGCCCGGTGACGCCATTTTAATTGTTTACCAGTCATTGCTTTTAAACGAATTTAGCATTTCTAAACTTATTTTGATTATTAAAGGATTTGGCTTATTTGTAAACACTTAAAGGAGTCATATCTATATGAAACACCAATGTACTTTATGAAAGTGTTGATTTTCGTGTAGCAGACTTGATTTGTTCTGGTGGTTTTAAAAATATCTTGTTATGTAGATATTGTTATTCTACTAAGTACCACTAAGCAGTTAGATATTACTGCAGGAGCCAGTGGCATGAAGAAAAATTGGTTCCTATCAAACATTTGAAAGTAAAGTTTTTAATTGGTCGGACACCAAAGGTTTAGAAACTTGTCCAACACTCTTCTTGGCAAAAGAAATATACACCAGTTGCAGTATACACCAGTTGCAGTATACACCAGTTGCAGTATACAATGCTATGCTACAATGCCCACAAAATGTTCCAGTACATATTTTAGGTAAGTAATCTTGAATATATATTTTTCCTAGTAGGTACTCTCTGTTGCATATTATACAACGTTCCAATCCTATTTTAATCTGCTGTTCCAAAATTACTTTTTTAATTTCCTTGCTGCAGTCTGGATTCTGGATAGCATTCTGGAACCCTGTATGGATCGTAATTTATTAGACATAAAGTTCAAGTCAATAAACAGCATGTCATAGTTTAGCTGCATTTTTTTTTTGGTATTGTGAGCTATGACATGGCATAGGCATTAAAACTTCTGATCACCAAATGTAAACAAACATAATGGTCGTTCACTATTTGACAGCGCATCCACTACTGTACCTCATAAGCCTGTGAAGGTAATGCGTTGAATGGGACTGGATGTTATGTCGTAGCACATTCATTTTTGGCAAACAGAACTATCGAATGTGCACTTAGAGAGCTTAATGCTTGTTAACAACGCCCCTATATAATTTATTGATTTGTGGATATGTTCCTGGTAGAAAATTTTAAATATCTAAAGTTTTTTTTATTTCACAGGAATGGATGGATCATACAAATTGCAAAGTTATAATGGATCATGCAAATACAAAATCTTTCATATAAACTGATTCATCTTTCTCATGGGTACCGATTGGAAGTATATGTAAACTATGTACCTAGTTATTTGAACAACAGTTTCCTAACTTGTAATTGAGAAAGTAAGTAGACCTTCTTCTGTGCACTCTTAATAATTAGCATTGGATAAATATAATTGGATATGAATTTTTGTATGGGAATATGTCATTGAAACTTTTCTCTTTTACTACTTTACACAAACACCCTGTGGAATGAAATAACAGAAATAAGATGCAAAATGATATAAAAGTAATTTCAAAAGTGAAGGTCTGGAAATCTGATTTAATGCAATTAAAAAAAACACATATTATGTTATTGATTCAAAAAAAATTCACAAAGGAATATAATTGAAAATACTGAATGAAATATTTGAACTGTAAACAAGAAGAGTATAAATCATGTTAATCAGTTTTTATTCAGTTGCCCTTACTTGAGATACAGTTGTAGGTATATATTATCCAATCTTGACTTATAATCAAGTCATACAATCTTTTTCAGAACAATAGACCTAGAGCTGGAAATGTACCAGGCAAGTAACATAGAAAAAAGAAAAAGAGTCAGCTCTCAGAGTTTTGGAAAAATGCAGTTAAAATAACAAAAGACATAATTTATTGAAAATATCAACGGTGAAAATGTGTACCTAATATAAAAAAAAAATGTTTTTTCAGTAGTTTTTGTTATCTTAACATTCCACTCGTACCCATAAAACAAATCTTGTGTAATTTCTGCTAGATTTGTGGTCGGGCCACATTTATGTTTGATGCCGTTAATTATCACGTTTTCATAAAATACTTTTAAGGTTTCATCCCGACCCGGACCCGGCCGGGTTGAAAAACATACTGGGTTGCAATCTCTAGTCGAGCGCAGTGTCTCCAACCACGCCGTAATTACGGTATACTTACCGTATTTCTTATGGATCTACTACCTACCGTAGTCGTCTTATTACGGTGCTATATTCTCCCGTAATTTTATCTGTTTGAATGAGACCCTTAAAAATGCTTAATTTCGTTAATAGCAACACCAAATACCTTATTTTAAAAAGTTTCATGATATACTTTCGTATTGCAACACTGCAAAGATTTCTCAGAATTAACTTGTTGTACATAGACAAGATGATATAGGTAATGCGACCTAATTACGAAGATCATAAATATCTTAAATAATTTATAGTACACCATGGTAATTAAAATAAAATATTTTTTTTGCGATTTCTCGATATAAACATTGTAATAATAAGTGATTCTAGTTACTCAAGTGACAATAGTGATGGTGGCCCTTCAAAAAAAATAATGTTACTTGTTAATGTTTCTAAAAAAACTATGATTTTGATGAAAATTGCACTTTTCCCTAAGTTGAACGATACATAGTCCAACTAAAAATCAATTTTGCAATCCGACTTATTATTTTAAAGATATGCGCGGACATACATACATACAGACACTTATGAAATTTGGCACATATGTTTAGAAGCTGGTACAGGCTAACATATACAAAAACTGTGCAGTTCTGACAATATTACACACACACGGGTGAAGTAGGTTAAAAACTGATAAATATAGATAATAGGTTTTTAACTTAATTTAAGTAATGTTTAACTCTAATACTTAATAAAGTATTGTGTAAGTATTAAAAATACCAACAATTGAGTCTGCGTGAGCAATTTTGGTTTAATAAAAGTTTACCGTAATTTTACCGTATTTTAAATTTTTTGTTTTCCGTAATATTCAGTCATATACCGTAGTTTTAGACTAGCAACACAGTAATTTTTACAGTAGGAGTTGGAGACACTGGTCAAGCGGCACGCGGCGCACAGACTTCGCGTGGCGCTGCAATAATTATTATGAATTATTACGTTAAGGCTAACTAGCTCTGCAACTTCTAAAAAACCGTCCAAGTGCGAGTTGGACTTGCGCACATCTATAAAAACGGCAAAAAAAATCACGTTTGTTGTATGGGAGCCCCCTTGAAATATTTGTTTTATTTTAATTTATTTATTTATTTTAAAGTAAATATATAACTAAATATTCTGTGAACATTTCAAGCGTCTATCTGTTGGCGTTATCAATATCGACCAAAAAAATTCACGTTTGTTGTATGGGAGCCCCCTTAAATATTTAATTTATTATGTTTTTTAGTATTTGATGTAAGAGTGGCAACACAACTACATCATCTGTGAAAATTTCAACTGTCTAATTGTCACGGTTCATGAGATACAGCCTGGTGACAGACGGGTAGCGAAGTCTTAGTAATAGGGTACGAAAAAAAATATTAGAAATATCTAGTGGAGACGTTACTTTGCATATGGTTAGTATTTAAAGGCACCTTAACGTATGACTGAGATCAGTGGGATAAAAACATTCCTAAAAACATTGAAAATAGTTTTGGTGGTGTGGTCCGATAATGACAGTAAACTCACGTATAATTTTCTCAGAGAATATTCTCGTATTCTGAACGTTCACTCTACACGCACTGCTTTAAGTTATTTCCCCACACGCAAACGTGTCGTGTCAATACGAGTTTAAGACATGTCCCCTCACACAAACGTGTCGCGTCAATAGGTACGAGTTTGAGTCATTTCCCCTCACGCAAACATGTCGCGTCAATACGAGTTTAAGTCATGTCCCCTCACGTAAACGTGTCGTGTCAATACGAGTTTAAGTCATTTCCCCACACACAAACGTGTCGCGTCAATACGAGTTTAAGTCATTTCCCCACAAACAAATGCGCGCGTCAATAAGAGTTTAAGTCATTTCACCACACGCAAACGTGTCAATACAAGTTTAAGGTTTTCAAAAGACTCAGCCTTTGTAATTTCCTTGAACTCAGATACGTCATGTTATTTTTAGGATAGCTTTTTTATGTAGGTATTATTATGGTGATAAACAAGCTCACAGTCCGCCTGATATGAAGCGGTCACTAGACTCACAGTCTGATGCTTGCAACACCAGGGGTATTACTCGCGCGTTGCCAACCTTTAATATAATCAAATTACTTCATTCTTGAAGAACCCCATATTGTAGTCCCTAGAGAAAATCTTGGCAGGGAGCATATTCTACAACTTGAGCGTTCGCGGGTGGAATTGCTCTGAAACAACACTGTGTGTGTGTGTGTGGATGAATTTTCTGCCTAATCTATTGTCAATGCCCCTAAACTTTCATCACACAAATTATATAATAAATGTATATATAAAACAAAAAACAATTTTATTAGCTACGTTCATTCAATGTTTTAATTATTCCTGTATTACCAACGATATAGGCCAGAATGCTAATTCCTATATTACCAACGATTTAGGCCAGAAAGCCAATTTATGTATTACCAACGATATGCATGTAAATTTACTAAAAAAACATTGCATAATTTCGTATATATTATATGAGTTTAATTTGTTAATTACTTATAAAGTAATCTATACCATAATGACGCCTTGAAACTTTTTGTTTTATTTGTTTTTGTATTGAATTTGACGTTTCGTATTATAATTTTTTGACTTCTTGCTACAAGTTACAGTTAATGTCCTAGATAACAACCAAGTCTAATTATTTAAATAAATTTCATTATAAGCAAATGCAATAAGCGCATTACAATTTGCATAATTGTTAAAACAATGGTCAGTTCCAGATTTTTTTTTAGCATTAAATTCATTTAATGAAATTCACTCAGTATGGTATTGTAAGTGTATTATAAAATATTATATTTTTTTCGATACTTTTCCACAAAATTTGCAGATAAACGGTCTATTTACGCGATCTATATTGATATTAAATAAAAAATGGAACCACCACAACCCTTGTCACCGCAGATGTGGTCAGAAATATTACGAACGTCAAATGTTACGGCGAACAGTAAAAAATGCTCGTAACACCAAATTCTACTGATGGTATTCCATTATGCAAACGTAATAGATAGTGACCCTATCACCGTACCGGACGAAAACCAGAGTCGTAAAAGTCTAAAAATATCTATAAACCTAGATGACATGATTTTTAGACATTACACTAAATGTACATACTTTAATATCCGGGTAATTACCTAAGTGTGTATTTGGTTTGACCCTTGCAGCAGGCTAATATACTTAGCTTGCTCCAACGACCATCTATCCATGGACAAACACGGTAAACACACTGTTTCTTCAGCTTGCTGATTCTTCGAGCTATTTCGGTGACTCTCCTATGTCTTATTTTACCTTTTTCGGGAAAAAATATTCACACACTCAAAGTAACTTAAGATTTAAAAAAAAAAACTCGCAAGAACCGCTTAGTTCGAGAAGTAGTTGACTAAATTAATAACATATTATAGTTTAACGAATATAGCAGAGCAGCCGTAAATAATAACCCAACGGAAATAAATAAAATGAAGAGATATTTGGTAGATTATTACTCTTCAGGGGAACTATTTTGTATTAGCGTATCACAGAACACACCGCGACCTTCTCACACACTTGACAAATATTTGTTTCTGTTAAAAACGACACTAATTGCTACTTAAAACTATACTATTTCAACCGTAATTTTTATAAAATTTAAATGATGATACGATAAAAAATAACATTAAAAATTATTGTATTACAAATATGTAGGTACCTAATTGAATATTTAAAAAAATCTACTTTATTAAACGATTTATCTTTTACTTTTTATTTATTAATATAATGGGCTATTTGTGGCTATTTATGTAGGTATACAATATTTTATATACTTAGGCGAATGAATGACTAAATTTGTATTATTATTACTTTTAATAGAACTTCTTGCCAGCTATTTTTGGCTGAAATTTACATTGTTTACATTGTATTGACCACGGGCCACAATCTCAGTTCAAAAAATCTTGACGTTAAGGCTATGGATTTGTCTATGGTTCAACTATTGAATATGACAGACACCCTCGCCCTTCCTTCATGCCTCTTTCCTTTCTCGCCCTAAGTCGCAGTTGTAGTCTGTGGATGTTGCAGTTTCTGATAGGGCGTTCCATCTGACTACTTTTTAGCAGAAATCGTTAGCGGTTTGCGTTTCGTGCTTTTGGTATGTTGACTCTTAGTGTTCCGTCTGAGCGGTTTTGCTACGAAATGTTGGCTAAAGAAATGGGTGGCTATGTTGAGAAAAAAAGTTCTAACGTTGTTTTTTTTTGCATAACGAACTATATATCTTTGTTAATATCTACAAAATAAAATAATCAAACATATACACATAGGGAACTGTCAAAAAATGATGTGAAACGCGTTTCGTTTGGACAATAATACCGCCACTGACATTATCAGATGCGCTTAGACGAAACTGGTAGTTAGTGCTAAAATGACGTTCTACTATTAAATTTCAACGCGGCTCAGAAGGAACGCCTTATGAGTTGATCAAGTGAAATTTTGCGTTGATTTATTTCCGTAAATTATCCTCTAAATTCAAGGAGCTGTGATAAATCTTATAACATGTAAGTTCAACGTATGCGATGCATTATGATATCTGGACCTTGGAATTTAATTAGTTATTGCAATAAAATTACAAAGCGTGTCTTCTATATGGTTTTTAGGGTTTCTTAGCCAAGTGGTAAAGAGGAAACCCTTGTATAATTTCGTCAAGCCTGTCCATTTCTTCGTTCTCTCATCCGTCCGACACGTTCCGTCCAATCCTATGATTCTTACTTAGAAGTCAGAACAGCATCTGACGCCATATGTACGTTGCATACGAGGGATCAATGGGAACACCAACGTGGGAACGTAGCATCGTATACGTAGGCTCAATCCGACATTGTTTACTGCTCGCGCGAAATTCAGAGTGGTGTACCGCAAGACCCTCAGACCGGTCACTCTACTGGTAATTATCACATTTTAATAGTGCTTAATACCTACTTTAGTAGTACCATACCTAATATTTGAAACATAGTATTCCTGTAACGCTGAACGGGTTAAACTGAACTTTGTATTATCTGCGGTATACACCAGGGACATCAAAAAAACCTAATGATTAATTATTAATGAACTCTTAGTATTTGAGACTTATTAAAATGGTTATAGTTTCATTGTTAAACTGATCAGAATGAGCAGGAGCAACCAACAAGACTTATTGCTAATTAATATTAAGTTAAAATGTTTTCTAAGAGATACAGTAAATATTGAGCACTGTTAAAATAGAAAGATATACTAAACTAAAGATATACTAGAAAAGAACACATGAAAATCACACATATTATAAAACTGAAGTTTCACCGAAGAAAACACGGACTCGGACTGCTAATTTTCAAATTTATGTTTAAAAAAAAATCAATTAAATATATGAAATCATGGTTAGGATGTACAAAAGGAGACGCAAGAGAAAAAAAATGCGATGAAGAAACCGGGTTGAGGTAAAGAAAGGAGGGCATTAAGTAGTAGTAGTTTATTATATATAATAATAATTTATTGTTCAAAAAGGTTACATTTGTCAATTTTTTTTGCTTAGTACATGTTTCTAAACATAGTATATGTTTGTATACATAATTTGTGTCTGAAAATTAAATTAAATCATGATATAATAATTGTACCTTAAATACCTAAACTAGTCAAAGTCAAAGTCAAAATGGTTTATTGAAATAAGGATTTTACAATTATTTTTGAATCGTCAGTTATGAAATATTATTTTTTGAACCCTCCCACCTTCCTGGTTTAAAATGTTGTTGATTTCTACCGAGAAGAATCCGGCAAGGAACTTAAACTAAAAACACTATCAATAATACAAATAAACTAAAAATACAATTAATGTTTTAAATAAAAAAATTTAGCCGTACAATTTTATGTTATTTCCATTTTAATTTGGTTTACCTATGCATCCTGTAATTGAGCATCTTCAGTCCCAAGGATTTTTATCATTTACATAGTCTGAAATATTGTAGTATGCCTTTTTACAAAGTACCTGCTTAATAAAAGATTTAAATTTACTTATTGATAGATTTTGAATTTTATTGGGAACTTTGTTGTAAAAGTGTATACATTGCCCCATCAAAGAGTTACTATTTTGTGTAGACGTATATCATGCACCAACAGCTTATTTTTACTTCTAGTATTTACTTTGTGAACGTCACTTTTCTTGCTGAAACTATTGATATTTTTATGTACATATAAAAGATTAAAGTTAAAATTTTTACTTCCCTAAACCTATCCCTCAGAGATATATAGATCCTAATTTATAAATAGCACGAATTGCCTTTTTTTTTAACAAAAATATTGTATTTACAGCAGCAGCGCTACCCCACAATAGGATACCATATGTCATTAAACTATGGAAATAGCTAAAATATACTATTTTGCAGTGTCGACATCGGTCAATTGTCTTATTTTCTTGATCGCATACACAGCACAGCTAAGTTTTTTGGCTAGGTTATGAATATGAGGACCCCATTGAAGTTTGGAGTCCAGCGTTATGCCAAGAAAGACTGTTGAATTAACAAGTTCTAATTGCTCGCCATTAATATTAATACATGTCTGTATCTGACTAACATTTGGTAATGTAAATTTAACGCATTTGGTTTTTTTTCATTAAGTAACAAATTATTAGCATTAAACCAATTTACAACTTTAGAAAGGGCATTATTTAATTCATTATAACATGTCTGTCGTCTCTTAACTTTAAAAAGCAAAGAGGTGTCATCAGCAAATAAGACAATGTCATGGTTTTTTACATGATATGGGAGATCATTAATGTAAATAAGAAATAGAAAAGGACCTAAAATTGAGCCCTGAGGGACTCCCATAGTGACTGCTGATCCCGGAGATCTTTCACCGTTGACATCTGTTTTCTGTACTCTCCTACTCATATAGGATGTCAAAAGGTCGAGAGCTTTGCCTCTAATACCATAGTCATGTAGCTTCCTGATGAGATTTTCATGTTGAACACAGTCAAATGCCTTAGATAAATCACAAAACACTCCAAGAGCATCATGCGAATCCTCCCAGGCGTTATATATATTTTTAATAGTGCCACTCCTGCATCGGTTGTGGAACGGCCTTTCATAAAGCTAAACTGTTTACTACTAAGTAGCTCATTAATACAGAAATGGCTTAACATTATACAAAATATGATTTTTTCGAAAACTTTACTGAGTACAGGTAGTATTGAAATAGGCCGAAAATTATTAGGATCTGTTGTTCAATCCAAACACACCAGTATATTTAAAGAAACGTTTAATTTTATCGGAAATACTTCTCTTCAAGAGACTACACGCTGGATGCTTAAAATTCCTTTGCATTCCTCACAATTGTATAATGATTCTTTCACTGTGAAGGCTGTTAGATTATGGAACGCTTTACCTTTAGAAATAAAAAGAGCAAAATCGAAGGCAATATTTAAAAATCTTATTATTGCTCATTACTTGAAGAACTAAAATAACATCACTACCTATATTTGTTAATATATATTTACTTATACGTAATATATATTTTAATTATATTTATTATACATATGTATTTATATATGTATTTTTATATGTACATCTATTTATGTATATTTATATATGTGTATTTATTTATTTTATATGCATCATTGTATGATATATATATATATATATGTATATACTTCTTAATAACTGTATCGAAACACACCTACTATACTTTGTTTAACTTTATTATTTCCTCTACTCAAAGGTTGTCTGGAAGAGATCGCTTTAAAGCGATAAGACCGCCTTTTGTTTTTCTCTATTTGTAAATATGTTTTGTTTGTAAATTTTTTATGTTGATGCAATAAAGTATAATAATAATAATAATAATAATAATACCTGATTTAAAAAGAGGTATAACTTTGCTAAGTTTCATCTCATCAGCACACCTCTATCAACACAACTATTAAAAATTATGGCTAAGGGTTGTGCTATAACATGAATTATTGAATTTATAGTTTTAACAGAAAGTCCCCAAAGGTCTGTGGTGTTTTTAATTTCTAATGTTTTAAATGTATTAATGATATCCGTAGGACTAATGTTTTTAAATACAAAGGGAACTTTACATTCAGGAACACTAGTTTTTAATTTTAATTTTTCTGCTCAAATTGGACTTGAGTTTAGTTGTTCAGTTGTTTTGAATGGAATATTCCTAAAAAACTGTTCAAAAGCAACTGCTGCCTCAGAATTTGTTTTAAAACTAGCATTATCTACAATCAACTCAAAGTCCTGACAAGAATTCCTAGCTTTAACAGTTTCATTATTTACAGTTCCATGTAGTTTTTATTTCATTTGTTGAATTTTTTACTTTATGTCTGAGGTGAATTGCTTTTGCAACAAGACAGACCTTTTTAAAGGTTTTTGAGTATTTTTTTTAAATGTTCCCTTAATATTTGGCTATTATTATATGTTTTTTCTTTATATAATTCATACAGTTTACGCCTACTTTTATGAATACCTGGGGTAGCCTATTCATTAAAACTAAAGCGACTGGAAATAAGTTTCTTTTTTGCAGTAAATATTTTATTACACTCTGTAGTAATAGTGTCAAGAACAGTACTGTACATATCATTTGGGTCGCCATTATAAAGCAAATCTGGAAGTTTATGCATTAAGTTAGATTTAAATGATTCAATCCGTTTAGTTGTTATTGGTATAAATTTTATTTCCTTATTAGTAATGCTATTCTTTCTTTCTAAAACCACTAACTGTCCACACTGATCTGACTCTAGATTGCTTATAATTGATTTTTGAGTTGGTTTTATGTCAGTAAATATATTGTCGATGCAAGTGGCACTGGATACAGCAATTCTAGTTGGTTCACAAAACAAATTATTTAAATTAAAGACTGAAATAAGGCAAGCAATCTGGTGCTTAATGAGCTATTTTCCAAAATGTTTATATTAAAGTCTCCACAAACAATGATTTTTTATTGGAATTGCTGATTTTATTCAGCACTTCTTCCATAACTAATTCAAAATTATCATAAATTGCACAATGCGGCTTGTATACACTCACAACAATGAGATGCTCAACTTCTATACAGGTCAGCTCGGCAGTGCGCTCAACTGAGAGGCTCACAATGTCTTTACGTTCCTTAAACTTTAGCTGTTTATTAAATAAAATTTAGAAGCCACCATGGATAGCATTTACTCGGCTGAACGAACTTCCCACCTGGTGATTAGTGAAATTGAACATAAACTGTTGGCTGCGTAGCCAGTGTTTAGTGATACATAAAATGTCAATCTTTTGGGCTACTAGGGCTTGCCTGTTCTTATAATATATATAATATTTCAACCTAAAGAGATTATACCTAAGAAGATATACAAAAATTAAAAGAAAAACATGAAATGATTAATATAAAGATAAAAAGATATAATATTATTGTGTGCGTATGTATGTTTATGTGAGAAGAATGTATATGTAAGTGTGTTTGTCCTAATGTGTGAGTGTGGGTGTGTAAGGGTAAGTGTGTTTGTGTATGAGTGAGCATGCGATGATCTATAATTTCGTTTTAATTAAGTTTCAACAGTTAATAAGTGTTCAGTAGCAGTGTAGTTTAATGTAAGAAGCCAATTCTCTATTATTGTTTTGCAGATATATTTGCTCTTATTACATATTTTTAATTTTTTGTTAAGTCTTTTGTATAGAAGCGGACCAATATATACTAGAAACCGATTTGAAAATTTAGTTTTGAGTAAAGTAGTTGCGAAAGATATTTGTTGTCGTCTGCTATGAGGTTTCAAGTTGCCAACATCAACTAAGGTATGATATCGGAGTTTAACATATTTATTTTCATTAATTTAGTTTTATAAATTAAAAACTATTGTTTATTTTCTTCATCTTCCTTTTATTTGTCAACAGTTTGTCTTGTGATAAAGGCCTCCTTCAAGGTCCTCCACTCAATCCTGCTCCTTGCTACGCGTTTCCACATTTCCTCTTTTCCTCTTGTGTCCTCGGGGGTACCACTCCGTAATTGTTTTTGTCCACTTGGATGATTCCTCTCTCATCATGTGGCCCGTCCATTTCCATCTCAGTGTTCCAATAGTTTTCTCGGTGTCTTTGAATTTAGTTATTTACTGGGATGTCTTTGTTTTTCATGAGTTCACTTTTTTATTGTATTCCTTGTATTTCTGTAGTATTTATTTGATCTGTTCGTTAGGCTGGTTTTCATCTAAAGGTTTTGTTATCCTGGCTAGCAGTATTTTAGAGAAAATTTTGTAGGTGCATTGAACTTAGTGGTCTATAATTTCTAATTCTTTCTTATTATAATTTCTTTGGTTAGTTTTTCAGGGGTGTTAAGTTTTTAAGTAAAATGATTTTAATTTTTTTTTTGCAACCAAAACCACCAACAAATGCAATGTATAAAGAATACGTCAAATCACGGAAGCAGTTACAGTTCAGCCAAAGAGTGCAGAGAGCATTAAGGTTTTTACAAGAGAGATCATATCAGAAGTTAACAGAGAAAATGAATCCACCAGCAAAGAAAATGTTGTGGATGCAAATCAGACAATGCACAAAAAAGCCAAAGGGAGACGCTTTACTCGCACGTGCTTAGTCCTATTACAGGCTTTAGGCGTATGAAGCACCTCATTAACTAATTAACCGGACGCGCCATGGGTTAAGAAGAAAAACTAATCGGTCTCTCCATTATGAAACAAAGTCCAAAAACCTATAAGTTTAAAAAAAAAATTTTTGCTATCTAAGCAGACTTTGAATAAAATTATCCATGAATTAAATACGAAACCAGGAATCACACTCAAGTATTAAAAGCAGTGAAGGAGGTGGTAATTTGACAAGCTCAAATCAGATAGATTATTGATTTGCAACGACATTGAGCACATGCCTAATATTTAAACCTTTTATATTGCATTCTCATACCTCCTGCAATCTAGCAAAAATTATTTGATTTTAAATAAAATCAGAATAATAAGTTGATTAAAATTAATTCTTATTCTTTTAAATTTTAAAAATTATTGCTCTATTATGTTCGATGAAGTTAGTCAAACAAGGATTGCATAAATGAGTTTGTTAACCTTCAAAAAAAACAAGTGACTTTGCTGACCATGCACTTGTTTTTATGTTAAGAGAAGCAATACACAAATGACAGTAGCCCTTGGCTTATTACTTTTCCAAAGAAGCGACATCAGACATACAGTTAAAAAACATAAATAAGGTAATAGTAACTGCTGTGGATAATACAGGACTCTTGCCAATTGCATTAATTTGTGATCAAGGAACGGCATTTCAGTCATCGCTGAAGAGCCTTCAAGAAGACTCACGGAGGGAACAATTGTGTGCAGGGAACATTTTTTTTTTGTTCGGAATAGAATCATCATCCTATTCCAAACCTTCACTCTACTTCATATAGCTTTGAAAATGTGAATAAGTTTATAGTTCGTCCACGTAGAGTTCGATTCTATAATCGGAAACATGGAAAATTCAAAAGTTCTTACAATAATAACTATTTATTCCTGCAAGAACTTTTGCATTTTCCAGGATAGAATGTAATCTATATCCATCTCCGACCTTCTTATAATTATAGCTTTATAAAAAATTAAGTCATTTTGAAGTAAACGTTACATAGCGCACATATTGTAGTGGAAACTATAAGCACTGCTATAAACCGCCACTTTGAAGCAACCTTTGAGCAACTGCTTTTGCTTAGCAGTATGGAACAAGAGCCATACAAGTGTTCTATAACTTAATATAAAATCTAAATTATATCTACATTATATCAATTAAATATGGTATTACTGATTTTTGGTTTGTTTCCATGTTACTGCTGCTGCTTGTGTGCTCAATATGCCAATGGAACACCAGTCAGTCAGACATTAGAGAATACTGCAGAAATTGTATCCTTCTTTGACGATCTGTTTCAGTGTTGAATGGAGCAAGCCTTTTTAATAAAAAAAATAAAGGTAAACCTTTAAGGCAAGCAGTGACTGAAAGTTCTCCACAACACACATTTTATATTGATGCTATAAAAAAACTAGGGAATAAAAATAAAAAAACAAATGTCGATGCCTTCATTAAAAAATTGGATATCTTTTAAAAGTTATCAAAAGCTTAGCGGTTTTGTAAAGGCAAAAATACAAAAAAATAGAGGCCAGGATATTATAACTCTGACCACATCGAAAACTTTCTTGGACAAGTGAGAGCATATAATTATAGAAATAACGACCCAAACTGCAACACATTTAAAAATACTTTCAAATTCTTGTTGATCACAAGATTTATAAAGTTTCATTCAGAAAGCTTTAATTGTGAAGAGGATTCAGCTTAGCAATTGGTCAAACTAACAGCATTATTTAAGGACATTAAAACAGATGAGGCTGTTGCCGAGCGTAACTCAGCTGAATCCTCTAGCTATCATAATGTGCATGTGGAAAATATTCCCACGACGGCAATCCAAGCAAGGCTCAGTGTCCACTTACGTACTTATCCTACGGGGTGGGTCGTCAGGAAATTGAAAGCTTTATCAATTTCCAGAATTGCGAAACTATTTAGACATCTAGGGCAACTATAACTTAGTAAATAACTGGATAACCTTGAATTTAAAAGTATCAAAGCTAGAAAATTGATCTATCCCTCAGAAACAGGGGTGAGATGTTTCGGTGCGGTAACAAAGTAAGCCATCAAATACTTGGAAAATCGACCCCAGCAGAGACCTCTTGTATCTTGTATTGTAAAAGAAATAAAAAAGTAGTATAAAGTCCAAGTATTCGTTTGACTTTCTGGATTGTAACGAGCACAGGGAATTCAGGGATCAAAAAAACTGTTTTTAACTGGTGTAATATGATCAACAAAAGATTAAAGGGCACCGATGTATATAGGTTAGAAAATAAAATTTTGCCTCCAATGCAACGAAAAGCGTATAATAAGTACAAAACTTTAGTAAAACAAATAAAAAACTTTATAAATAAATAACTGTTTTATTTTTCAGACTTTGGCGATCTACTACTGAATAAAGTCTTAATTACTTCTAGCGGTCCTGGCAAACATTTAGGGCGTTCCTTCTCAGTCGCGTAATTTTAACGCCTCAATAGTAAAACCTCAGTTTAGCACCAACTACCCGTTCCGTCTAAGCGTATCTGATAATTTCAGCGGCGCTATTATTGTCCAAACGAAACGCGTTTCGCGTCATTATTTGACAGTTCCGTGTATGTATATACACAGTTTGTGTGTGTGTATATACAGAGAGATAGAGAATTTTATTTTGATTTTTTTGTGGATAATAACAAAGATACATAGTTCATAATGGAAAAATAAACTTGTCTTTGAAAAAAACAACGTTATAAGAATCTCAACGCATTCATTTTCACATTTGACAGCTGTCGAAAAGAAGTGCTAAATAGCCACCTTCCGACATGGGTATTTGGTAGCAACATTTCGTAGCAAAACCGCTCAGACGAAACGCTAAAATTCAACATTAGATTTTGCTACCAAAAGCATAAAACGCAAACTGCTAACAATTTCTGCTATAAAGTAGCCAGATGGAACGCCCTAATTATTATTATACATATTATTACATGGAAAAAAAAAAACGAGCTGTCATAATCAATAGATGAGTTACGTTAAGGTTACATTTCTTTGTACGACAGATTGCCGTCTGATGCGTAGTATCCCTATTTAGTCTGAGGTATTGACTATTCACAAGTGTTCCTATAAACCTATTTGAATAAATATTGTTTGATTTGATTTGATTTATTTATTAATCACAACACGTACGAAGACACTAAAAATAGTTACCAAAATTATATACCGGTTGAAACCTCTGTGATTTTATTTTAATTTAACAATTTGTGACTATTAATTTCTATCAAGTCGTCTCAACAACAAATCAAACATCTGACACAGAAGTATTTTAATGTGTCTAATCCGCGTCCACCTCCGGCGCGTGCGACACTGTGCGAGTGCGACCCGCGGCGACAGGTGGCCGGCGTCGCGGCGACATCCGTCACTGTCTCGCGCGGCCTCACCGTTACATTTTATTAGGAAACTATTTTCATGAAAAGCTTTGATTTTTTTTATTTCCTGAGATTGTAATATGTTAAATTTGTTTATTTTTAGTACATAATATAATGGATGACAGTTATAATATAAAATATATTCTATTTTAGTTCTGGTTTAGTTTTTTTAATTATTTTGAAAAATATCAAATAAGTACATTGTTATTCTGAATTCTGAAATTCAGGCTACGAAATCTTTCAGGACCTCACCGGTTAAACAGTGTTACTACTAGGTAGCAATTTACTTTAAATTATATTAAAAATAGTTGTAAAGTTAATATATGGTGAAAACTCTTCTGCTCACGACGATTTAAGCGACAGACACATTATTCACGCAATGACATCTATTGTGTACCTACTGTATAATGATCTCTCTTTGTATTGTGTACCTACTATATACTGATCTCTCTTTGTATTGTGTACCTACTGTATACTGATCTCTCTTTGTATTGTGTACCTACTGTATACTGATCTCTCTTTGTATTGTGTACCTACTGTATACTGATCTCTCTTTGTATTATGTACCTACTGTATACTGATCTCTCTTTGTATTGTGTACCTACTGTAAACTGATCTCTCTTTGTATTGTGTACCTACTGTATACTGATCTCTCTTTGTATTGTGTACCTACTGTATACTGATCTCTCTTTGTATTGTGTACCTACTGTATACTGATCTCTCTTTGTATTGTGTACCTACTGTATGCTGATCTCTCTTTGTATTATGTACCTACTGTATACTGATCTCTCTGTATATTGTGTACCTACTGTATACTGATCTCTCTTTGTATTGTGTACCTACTGTATACTGATCTCTCTTTGTATTGTGTACCTTCTGTATACTGATCTCTCTTTGTATTGTGTACCTACTGTATTCTGATCTCTCTCTGTTTATAATAATAGGTAATATTATCTACGTTTACTTATATCTTTCTTAATACTATCTTTTTTATGAAAACCGTAGTGGTTGTAGTTGTAGCGATCTGTTAACACTTAATATTACAGACCTATCTCACGAGCCTATAGGTAAAATACTAGAGAAGTAATAGCAGCTCAAATTAAAGAACAAAGTGATGATTGATGATGCTCAGTTTTGATTTGGTGCTAGAGTCTCGACGGACTTAGCAATTATCTGTTTCGATTGTACTGTGAACTTTGTTGAAGGGATACTTCAGCCTTTGATTGTTTTCATGATACATAACACGCGTTTGATCTGGGAAATTAGAAAGAAACGTTTAACATTTGTTGAGATCCAAAAAAGAAAACCAAACTTAATGTTGTACGTGAGACAACGCGGCGCTGTATCTAGTCAGTATATATGTCACAGGCAAATCGTATAATCCACCGTATCATAATATGCCTAGGCAGATCGTAAAGTATGGAATAGAAGTTATCATATAACTGAACAGATTATTATATGAAGTTTGGCTCGAACGCTCCGCTCGCTTTGCTCGCTCCGCATCTACGTTTACAAAATAGAATCTGAACCTTACCTAACATACATGACTTATACGGTGCGATTTCTGTTCCTTTCGTTTCCATACTTTACGATCTGCCTAGGCATATTATGAAACGGCTGATTATATGATTTGCCTGCGACATATAGACTAGAATGTGGCGTTCGCCGGAGAATTAAAATCTGTTAAATTTTTTTTATAAATGATCTCATTTAATAGCTTACACGATCCAAAATCTGTTGCCATATTGATAAAATATTACTGACAAATTTTAAGTCAGTGGTGGCCGTGGAGTTTCGATTTCACCTCGTGTCCTGCGTAGCGGTGGTCGAGCCAATGAGTCTTTTTGTTAATATTTCAAGTACATTGACTATGCACACCACTGGCTTTTCGTTGAAGGAAAACATCGTGGAAAGGTTTTCTTACGTCAAAAAAAAGAAGGTATGTGAAGGCCACAATCCGCACTGGGCCCGCAAGTAGACTATGGCCTACATAATCCACTTTAAGGTTAGGCCGTGCCTTTCGTTAGGATGTTATGAAGCTGATAAGGAAGTTATAACAAAGCTAAGCTACGCAGACGATATGATGCCTCTTCGATAAACACATTAAATAAGTTAGTCGCTATATGAGGAAAGTTTTCAATAGCATATATAAAAATACTTTTGTTAGATGTTTCGAGGTGGTTCAGTCGGTATTTTTAAATAGTACGCAAATTCTCGATTTGGTAAAAGTTTCAATATTGTGCAGCTGTTCTCCCTGCGCACTGTGTATGTCAAAAAGGATTTCGATTGGAATCAAAATCCAGTCAGAAGAATCCTACGTAAAACCATAGTGTAGCCCTATTTACCATATGTTATGAATCATACTTGTGGAAGCTATTATTTAAATATATGGTAAGATAACTCATGCGTCGTCCCAATCCGGTGCAGCCCGCAGCATGCCTGCGCGTACTTCGTGAGATGAACTAAGGATAAACAAAATCATCAAAAATGGTGCATATAAGGTAACAGAATGCATTTTTAAAAGAAAAAGGTTGTGCGAAATTTGTTTAGTAATTTTGTATACTCGATTAAAATCGTTATTATCTATGCTGTTTTTTTTAATATTACACTTATAAAGGTAAGTCTGTGTTAGTGAAATATTTTTTTTTTATTATATTACAGTATTATTACAGGTGTAACAGCTCAGAAGATTTGTCTTTGTTTTGTTTTTTTTTCTATTTTAATGCAAACCATTAAGAAATACCCATCGGTTTGTTTACAATATTAATACTTATCTGTGAATTTTTTTCACACTGTAACGTTCTATCGTAATAATACAGAGTCAAATACAAATACTTATTTAGCGTTTAAGAAAAAAAAATTAAATTGATCTTTACCTTTTAAATTTGCAAGACAAATACTACGAAATACTACGAGTGCAACGTGCAAGAAGGTCACTGACGTCGTCTCATATTTACAACCGGTCTAGATCACCTACGTCAAGAGGATTCTACAGTTCTGACAGGCGTGTCCATCTGAGCGTACGTCAAGGTTCGTACAGTCTGAAGTTGTGATGGTACTTGCAAGCGTTACGGTTACAATTTGTATTCAGTAAATTTACTCAGTATGGATTAATTCACGCAGAAAAACACCTAGCACAGGCGTTTCACCTCTATAGCATGTGGAACAACTCAGGCCTCTTTTAGCAGGCAGCAGTTTTAGAGATCACGTTTCTGTACCATAAGCCTTGATAAATTAGGAAATCAACCAACACCACCACACCACCACACCACCACACCACCACACCACCACACCACCACACCACCACACCACCACACCACCACACCACGCCACGCTCTTCTGATATGATCTAATTTTATTTACTACCTAGTTCTAGTCAATAACATAACTAAAATTACCTTCACCTTTATCTTCTTCATTTCCGACATAGCCGGAGACTTGTTTACGTAACAATTGTCCCCGGGGGGTGGTGTTGTAAATCACTCCCTCTTCTTGAACAGTCAGAGCAGGGTTCGACGAAGGAGGAGGTACAGTTAATAGCAGACGGATTGAGTTTTTATTTACCAATTTGCCGCAAGTGGAGCCCATTTGTATGTTAATAGAATGACGATGGGATCTTTAAGGGACTGTTTATAATACGGTACTGCGAGCGCCGAGCGGTATTAACTAACAATAATAAAAAATAAAGAGTAGGTACTTAATGCAAAAGTGTGCCAAAGCATGACTCGAAAAGCAAGATCAATTAATACAGTTATCAGTGCACAAAAAAAACAAGTGTATTTTAATTTAGTTTATATTTTAGTTTATACTGCTAGAATAATAATAGTATATTAATAAACAATGATTACTATAAAAATGTATTCACAAATAGAAATTACAACACGACCTCTATAAATGCTTAAACTATGCCATTGAATAATTTGAAGCTTTCTCACTAATATTATAAATACGAAACTTTAGATGCTTTTTACTCAATCATGCTTCAACCACATGACGGATCAGAATGAAATTTATAGGCACCCATAGGCTAGGTCCTGGAATAGGAATAGGTCCTACCGCAAACTTGGTATACGGAATCATACGCTGGTAAGTGCCCAGGGCCGCTGGCAAAGGCTAGTGTAATAAACTTTGAAAGGTTTAGGCTATTTGCTAATAAAGTAACTTTTAAAGCAGTTTTTTCCTTATCGGCTAGAGTGTATATGCAATCATGTCATTGTGTTACGCAGTGAGAACAAAACTTGTATTTTTAAAAACTAATTTTATTAAACACACAATTTATTATAAAGTATTACAGATATAGAAATATTCTAAGGAACTAGTGATCGAGACGAGAGTTGAGAAGTAACTGAGCTCTGGAGAGAGGAGTGGTATATAAAGGAACAAAATGGGATGTTTACATATTTACTAATGAGGTAGCTTATTTCTAATGGTACAAGGTTCACGACGATGAGAAGCATAAACAATATTAAGGAATGAGAAAGGCAAATAATGTTAAGGGATGAGACATTAGACAATTAGATAATTACTTAACTGCTATAACATTTACAATTAGTCTATTACGAATCTACATTACTAGCTTATTACCTAAGTACATGTTTGTATTGTAAACAATGGTTATGGTCACAACATAACACCTCCCCCCTTAGAATAAAGATTGGGGTTGTCTACCCGATCTTTGATTAATTGAGTTATAAGTAACTCTGGCTTCTTCTTCGTCTTCTGATATGCACGATGAGTTATTTTGCGGGATTGCTTCTAACGGTATTGATACATGATGTCTTCTATTTGATCGGCCAAAGCAGTTGTTGAATATTTGTATGCAACCATTTCTATGTTCGTCCGGATGTCGTTGTCGAAACTGGCGTATAAGGTAATGCCATGGGAAGCATTTGTATAATATGAAGCTGAGCATGATTAAACCCATGACATAACTGAAAGCAGAAAATTTATTGCTGTGTTTTTGCATAAAAGATTTTTCGTTGTCTTTCAGGCGCTGAGCGTATTCTTTGATCTCTTGTTTCATTGTGTGAAGTGAGTCGAGAGGAAGATCGTTCATTTTAATATGTATGAGTTCTGGTGGTTCTTCGTTTTTAGTGAATTCGATGCAGTTTTCGTCGATATCCACTGTGATTATAGGATGGGTAATATTTGTTGTTATATCTTCTGTTGCTGACAGTGTTACAAATCCAGTATATAATTTGCAACCTTTATTAATACTTAATATACCGGTGCCATGTAATTGATGATGACTGGTAGTATCTCCACATTGCAGAACACCTGGTGTCTTACGGTTTAAGATGTATATCCATTTGTTGTTTCTGATGGGTTGGAATGTGTTGATATATGCAGCAAATGTAGTTATTTCGCAGATATTGGGTATTTCTTTAGTTGTACTTAGTAAAACGGCCATTTCGCATGTTGGACGCGTGTTGAAGTTGTAGACGGGTAGTTTTTTACAGACTGCTTTCTCCGGCGCATATGTTTTACAGGTCTCCATTGTGCTGAACATCACATATTGTTGACGAGTGGAACTAGTCGCTAGGTATGTTTGCTCAGGAAGGATAGTGGAGTAAATAGAGGAGTTGGAATGCGGTATAGGAATAGAATATATATGATATTTATAAAATTTATCATTTTTAATAAGTGGAAAATCTAAAATATAAACTAGTTTATTCATATAAATATAAGATGTTAGAGTTGCGGATTCTAAGATTATGTGTATATTAGATATTGTTATAGGCGCTACAAGATTTTTATCGTTTCTTACGTGATTAGATGCTAATAATTCTTTATAAACTTTTTCTGATGAAATTACTGATGGGTGTATAGCACCTGATTTAATAAATAGAATGCTTGTTAAAATGTCATCAATTTCTTGTTCTAATGACATTATGGATTCTAGGATTTGAATAGAAATTGTAGATAATTCTTCACTAACTTTTAAATCGAAAATGAGTTTACTCGTATTGTTTAGATAAGTACTAAGTCGGTTAATATTTTCATTAATAATGTGTTCATCGTATGATATTTTTATGATAGTTTCATTAAAATTTGTTACAGTAGACGAAATTATTTGTAATTGTTGTTTTAGAATTTCTGAGGTTTCTAATTCTTGTTTTTCTAAAAGCTCTATACACTTATCATAACGTGAAGCGTCTTTCGCGTCAGGTGTGCCTATTAGCCATTTAAGTACGGAACTGAGACCATCTATTAATTCACGTTTCATACGTCTGTTATTAGAAGTGTAGTAGGAGAGCTCTGCTAACCGAGAGTCTATACGATTAATGTTTATGTTAAGAAAAGAACTAGTTGTTTTAGTATTGTGAGTATTGTATTGTTTACTATTAATTAAAGTTTTGTAGTTATTAGCTAATCGTTTTAGAGAGTCGCGAGATAAAAATAACGGTTCTAAGTTTTTGTATATTACAAGTTTCCAAGAGGAATCAGATACAACGAGCTCGCCTTCTTCCTGGAAGTAGAGTCCGGATTTAGAAGGCAGAGGTTGGGTAAGGGTATCCCCAGCAACAATGGTTGCGGAGTACCTGGAATGAAGAAAGAACTATATCATTTGATTTGTGATTTCGCGAGAGTTTGACTTATTCCTAAAGTATTTTCTTATTTTTATATAAATCTTATAGACTATTATATAGATTATTATTTTAATAATGGAACAAACGATAAAGCTAAGATAAGGATTATTAATTATTTTATAAAATTATTTACACGTTCAGGACTTTCAGAGGAATTGGGATAGGCCATAGTTCCACGAAATATGCTGAAAAATATATATATGTTATTTAGATGTTGAAGGAGAGTTTGTGTCATTGACCGGTCTAAGACGGTTTGCATGAACTAAATGGTTTCTTCCTGATTTTTTAATTATATAGTTTTCGTTAAAACCAATCCTTACAATATTGAAGGGACCCTCCCATTTACTATCTAAATTATTTGGATTCGGGATGCTTAACATTACTTTATCTCCTAAGTTAAATTTTGCAACGTTTTTAATGTGATCGTCATAGCGAACTTTTGCTTTCTCTTTCATGGCTTGAACGTTACGTTGAGCGACATCACGCGACATTTTGAGTCTTTCGTTTAAGTCATTAAGGTAGTCATTGGTCGTATAGTCGTTATTTTCTTTAAAGCTATACAGTGAACGAGGTTTGTATCCGAATAGTAGTTCATGAGGTGTAAAACCAGTGGACTGATTTAACGACGTGTTATGACACATAATTGCGAGTGGTACAATTTGATCCCAGTTAGAGTTATTACGCTTATGATACATGCGTATGTGGTCTCGTAGACAAGCGTGGAATCTCTCTAGCGAGCCATTAGTTTGAGGATGATATGAAGTGCTTAGAGTGTGACTTGAACCAAGTAATTTCATTAATTGTTTAATTATATTATTTACGAATTCACCTCCTTGGTCGGAATGGAATCGCTTAGGAATTCCGAAATGTTGGCAAAATATTAGAAGTGTCTTGGCGATAGTTAAAGCTTGTTTATCTGGAATTGGGTATGCTTGGACAAATCTAGTCAGGTCATCTTGTAAAGTCAAAATGTATTTGTTAAAGTCACCTGTTATGTCAGAGTATGATACTAAGTCAATAGTAACTCGTTCGAAGGGTTCTGTAGCAGAGGATGTAATGACCATAGGAGCTTTATAAGTTTTTCTTTGTATTTTGTTTTGTTGACAGGTTTGGCAGTTTTCTATGTAATTTTTTATGTCGTCAGTCATACCTTTCCAAAAGTAACTGTCTCGGATTTTGCGAGTTGTCTCTACGATGCCTCTATGTCCGGATAGGGGTTCGTCATGGTGTATTTTAAGTATGTAAGGAATTTCGTCTGATGTAGGATAAGTAACTTTATTTTCACAAATAGTTATTTTGCAATTGTATGCGTCGGCTAAATAGGCTGTAATGTGTAGCTGTTCGTTTCCTTTCAACTTGCAAGTTTTATCTTGTTTAAGGTCGGGAATGTGAAGAGTTTTAAAGTCATTACTTTGTAGAGTAGATAAAAGTGTTTTAAAATAACTCTCAGAGTCCCAAGGGTCAAAGTGTGTGGGACGCGAGCAGGCGAAAACGATATTTTGTTTTTTATCGGAAACTAATAAGTCAGTGTCATAAAGTGTTTTGGGTTTTTCTAAGTATGGGTTAGTTTGGGAACACAAGCCGATAGCTTCGTTGAAAAGATCGTTTTTGTCAGAAAGGTCGCATGACATGGGTATAAATATGTTTTTATGACGTGGGTCTAAAAGACGGTCTGTTGAAATTTCAAGATTTGAAGTGTCGAAACTGTAATCAGGGTTCGTAGAGAAATGTTCAAAGTTAAGTTGTAAATAATCGTCAGAGTGCTGTTGAATAGAGTTATCGTTATTTGTCAAGTCGATAAGGTTTGTGTTCATGACAGGAGGTCGTGAGAGTGCGTCAGCGTTTGTGTTATTTTTTCCAGCTTTATAAATAATTTCATATTCGAATTCCTCTAATTTTAGTCTCCAGCGGACTAAACGACTACCTGGGTCTTTGATAGAAAAAAGCCAAGTTAAAGGTTTGTGGTCGGTTACGATTTTGAATTTGCGGCCAAACAAATAAGGTCTGAAATGTTTTACCGCCCAAACGATCGCTAGTAATTCGCGTTCAATTGTGGAATAGTTTGTCTCGGCTTTGTTTAAAGTCCGAGATGCGTAGGCGATTGGCAAATCTTTACCTATTTCACCTTGTGATAGAACAGCACCAATGGCGTGGATAGAAGCGTCGGTTGTTAAGATAAACTCTTTATGAAAATCGGGATATTGGAGAATCGGTGGGTTTGTGAGAAGACGTTTACATTCGTCGAAAGATTTTTGTTGAGATTCACCCCATATAAAGGGTGTGTCTTTTTTTAAAAGGCTTGTGAGAGGTTTAGTGATTTTACTGAAATTGGAGATGAATCGACGATAGTAGCCGGTAAGGCCTAGAAATGCTTTAATGTCTTTACAACATTTTGGAATTGGGAAATTTTCAACAGCTTGGATTTTTTCAGGATTAGGCTTAACGCCTTCGTTTGAAATAATGTGTCCTAAGTAGGCTACTTCACGGCGAAGGAATTCACACTTATCGGGCTGTATTTTTAAGTGGAATTGTTTGAGTCTTGAAAATACTTCTCTGAGTTTTTGTTCGTGTTCTTGAATACTTGATGCAAAGACAACGATGTCATCAAGGTATACAAAGCATCTTTCACCTTGTAAACCGTATAAAACAGAGTCCATTACGCGCTGAAAAGTTGCAGGAGCATTTTTCAGGCCAAAAGGCATTCTTTTAAACTGATAGTGCCCATAGGGTGTATTGAAAGCTGTCTTTGGGGTATCTTTAGGATCTACTTCAAGTTGGTGAAAACCAGACGCTAAATCTAAAGTTGTGAAATATTGAGAATGACCAAGTTTGTCTAAGATGTCTGTTATGTTTGGAAGTGGATAGCTGTCTCCAATAGTTACGTCATTAAGTTTTCTGTAGTCGATAACAAGTCGCCACTTTTGTTTACCAGACGCGTCCATTTTTTTTGGTACGACCCATATTGGGCTGCTCCATGGAGAGGCGCTGGGTTCGATTATATCTTGTTCTAACATTTTTTGCACTTGTGTTTTTACTTCTTTCTCATGAACTTGTGGGAAACGATAAGTTTTGGTATGTATTGGAGATTCTGTAGTTGTCGGAATTGTATGTTTTGTGTGATTTGTAAAAGTTAGTGCGTCACCTTCTATATAAAATATATCTGAAAAGTCAGAAGTAATTTTGAGTAAGGATTCTGTTTCTTCGTCATTTAAATGTTCTTTTCTGATAAGGTCGAATACTTTGTTTTGTCGGTCTAATGAGTTGTCATTGTTGTTATCGTTATTTTGATAATTAAAGTTGTTTATTTGAATGTCTTTAATATTATATGCGCAGACAGTGATACAAGGAGTGGTAATTAGCATATCGGTATCGTTAGTGTTTATACAAGTAATTACAAATGAGTTATTTTTAACGTTAACTAATGCGCGTGGGATAATGATACCATTTCCGATGGTTTGTTTTTCTACGATAGCGTCACCGGAAATAATTGTATTTGTGTTACATGTGATAATGGTTTCTGAACGGCTATTAAGTAATTGCTTGTTATTTTCGATATGAGAATTTTGTTCTCCAAGGAAATAGAGTCTATAGGTTTTATTGTGAACTCGCATTGTTTTAGATTGGATATAGATATGAGCGTTAAATTTAGCCATAAAATCATTTCCTAGAATACCGTCTGCTTTGATATTTAGGTTGGCAATATGGAATTTAAACTTTGGAAAATTATCGAGACAGATTTCGGAGGTTCCGTAAGTTTTAGTTGGGGATTGAGTACTCGAGACGCCTACGATTGAGACGACGTCTGATTCGTTTACTAGTGATGTACCTATCTTGTCACGTCTAATTACTGAACATCCTGCACCCGTGTCGACTAAGAGCGTGACGGGTTTGCCTTCGATATGGAAAGTACAATGTAACAAGTTTTCAGGAGGGACATCGTTTAGGGAAGATATAGTAAATGATTTCATTGATGTAGTAGATTTTGGTGTTGTTTTATTTGATTCTGAGTTGTTGAACTTAGTAAAAGAGTTTGATTTTGTTTTTGGATTCTGAATTGATTGTGGATTTTGAATTGATTTTGAATTTTGATATTTTGATTTAGTAGATTTCGTTTTTCTTTTTGATTTAGGAATTGATTCAGTGAGATTGATTTGGTTAGAAGTAGAAGAGTCTGTTTGTGTGCATGCATCTCTATATTGTCTCCGATAGACTGGTGTAGTTAGAGGTTGCACACTTTGAGTTAGCGAATTATGTAATGTTTGCGTTTGTCCCCGATGGACTGGATTAGATTGTGACTTATTATTCATACTTCTATTTAAGAGTCGAGTTGGACTATTTCCACATCGTGGGTTAATGACTCGATCTGATTCGAGTAATGGGCTGAAGCGATTTCCGGAGAGATGCCCAACTCTTCGGTCGCTTGCGAGTTTAAATTATTGATGTTATTGGTTGGGATGTTTGGTAAGGCACGTGGATTTTGATTGTTCGTTGTTAAAGAGTTTCGTAGGTTATTATTATATGCTCTCTTACGACACTCTGAAATCAGATGACCGGGATTTTTGCAATAATTGCAAAACTTACTTGTGGTTTGTGGAGTAAAAATTCTATTACTTTGGTTTATTGGGTTATTTCTATATAAATTCGACTGAAATGGCTTTGGAACACCTGAATGCGATGGTGGACGACGATTGCTACTAACAGTGTTATTAAATGTATTTTTATATAATGATTGTCTCGCTGCATTCATTCGCTTTATTTTGTCTTCTTGTATAGCGAAGTTGCCAGCATCTGACAGATTTGTGAACTCTTTAGTTCTAAGCATAGTCCCTATTTCTGAGTTTAGGCCATTTATGAACACACTTAGTGCTGTTTCTTCGGTAGTTGCTTTCCTACCTAACAACGTGTTGTCTGAGATTTCTGCAATTAATTTTTCAATGATTTTGCTGCGACACAAATCCACGCGATGAAAATAATCAATGAGAGATTCTTGTGGTTTTTGGAACATTGACTGTAATTCTAACATTAAATGTGAAATTGTTTTTATATTTGAGAATTTTTGAATTAAATAATTTTTGAGGTTATGCCAATCAGAATATTGTCTACTGTGAACATCGGATGCACCTACTCCTGTTATTTTATTCAAAGCGTATATTAATATTATAGATTGTTGATTTTCTGACGCTAGGCTAAATGCTGAATCACACGATCTAATAAATCTATATATTTGATCCTTTTCATTAGTGTCAAAGTTTGGGATAAGCTGTAAAAGTGTATTAATTTCGAGAGACATACTGGTTTCTTTAGGCGATGTTTCACTTTTAATTTCTAAAGACATTAAAAATTTTGGTAAACACAATATTAAAATTTGCACACACGAAAATAAGTAAAATAATAGATATGTATAAGGATATAGAAAGGTTAAGGAGACACAGGGTATAAAAATGAGCAAACAAGTTAAGCAACTCACCACAATAACAATACAATGATGGGTCGCATGGTCCGGCGAAGTCGTTTAAAAGCCTTCAGCTACCACGTTGATCTTCAGGCGATGCTTGTCCACGATACAACGTGTTGTACTTCGTCTTTTGGATTTACGCGAATCCCTAATCTATCCTACCGACTGCGCCAAATTGTTACGCAGTGAGAACAAAACTTGTATTTTTAAAAACTAATTTTATTAAACACACAATTTATTATAAAGTATTACAGATATAGAAATATTCTAAGGAACTAGTGATCGAGACGAGAGTTGAGAAGTAACTGAGCTCTGGAGAGAGGAGTGGTATATAAAGGAACAAAATGGGATGTTTACATATTTACTAATGAGGTAGCTTATTTCTAATGGTACAAGGTTCACGACGATGAGAAGCATAAACAATATTAAGGAATGAGAAAGGCAAATAATGTTAAGGGATGAGACATTAGACAATTAGATAATTACTTAACTGCTATAACATTTACAATTAGTCTATTACGAATCTACATTACTAGCTTATTACCTAAGTACATGTTTGTATTGTAAACAATGGTTATGGTCACAACATAACAATTGGGCAATGTGACACTCTTCAGCGTTAGGTACTCTATTATATTGTATTTTTATTTTTCAGTCCAATGCGTTTCGTGGGTTAAGAAAAATCTCTGCTGAAAAAATATCTTAGCACTGATATAAGTACATCCTCTAAATGATTTGACAAACTGCAGATACAATATTAAATACTTATGTATAAAATAATATGTGAATGTTTTACAACTCGGTCGTGTTCGCAAACGTCGCGTCGACGTAGCTGGTGACGCGGCTCGGAGCGAACAACTGTAGAATTATACACTAAGTGGGTGCGCTCGCTTTGTAAGTGCTCCATAAATCAACTGTTTCACAGCGTGAATTGTGATAACATATTTTAAAAAGATGTTCTAAGTCGCAAGCTGGCTGGCGTTGGCATATTTTCTGCAGTTTCAATAATGCTTAGAAGTCAATTTTAAAATTTGAGATTGTCTTACAGAATGTTAACGTTGTTTACTTTTTACTATTCCGCTGTACAGCTCGGGTCCTCGTTTAAAAGTCACGCGATTCATAGTTTAAGTCAAATTCACTGTTAAAATCGTACTCATAGAAAATGTCTTCTAAATGAAATGCAAACGACAATTCATTGTGGGGTCCTAGCTGATTTTGATTGACTTTAGTCCATTTTTAACAAATAAAAATACATATACGTAAAATTAAAGAATCTGTTTTAGAAATAACTGAAGGTTAGTGTTTGTTAGTGGATAAAGGTAATATATAAGGTAATACAATCATAAAACCAACCAAAAACATCTTATTAAAAGTTTTTTAGATGCAGAAATTGTTAGATAAAAACACTAATTCATAGCTTAAATTATAATATGGAAAGTTAGTATTTGTGAATCTCCATAACAATTAAATTGGGAGTTACAAGTCATGATAAAGTTGGCAACTACTTTATATCGATGTATATTCTATTCTATCGGATGATCTTGAGTTATTTTGAGGCTAAGCCAAGGTGGTAAGACGATCTCATTAAGCATCAAAACTCAAAGATATAATCGGAGGTTATCATAAATACTAAAAAAAAAACGAGTACTTTAAAAAGCTGAATAACTAGCGCTATGTTTTTTTTTACAAAAAAGCAAAAACAATTATGTACATGTTTATTAAGATTTTTGCTTGTTGTGTTGCTAAAAATTTAGTTATAAAATGCACTGGTAGGACGAAATAACGAGAAAAAGTCAATGTCGTTATACATAAGCCACAACATATTTTCTTTAACGCTGTAGTCTTCGAGAAAACCTAATATGAACAATAAAATTGGTTTCTTTTTCGAAGCACCAAAGCTTTATATTGAGCTTGTTCGTGAGAGACGTGAAAGCTTCAAGGAGAACGAATACCTGAAGGACACAAAGGGCGTCCGGTCAAAGAACCGCACGAGGGAGACGAGCGCAGTTAAATAAAATGCAAATAATCTGTATTGTGCGGTCAGCTTTACAGAGACAAAGATTATACTTGTAGGTATGCAAGTTGATTTGGAATTGCAGTTAATATTTAAATGCTACTGGCTACTGGCTACCTAGCCTAGCTACATTATAAAAAAATATTTTATAAAATCAATAGTAGCTAAAAAATAAAAAAATACTAAATGTATCGATCCTGCCCAATTCCGACTTAATTCTTGTAGTTTTTGTAGAACTGCTTAAGGGTGTATATTATTCTGTCTCAGGTCTTTCATTTTACCGCCTACTACTTAAAAGACGCCTTATAGGACAGATATTAAACCACATTAATCCAGATACATCACTTTTTCGTTGATTCACCAGGCTCACGGGTGGTAGGGGAAGTTGTTGGTCTAAGTGATCTTCGACTCAAATTTTCCTTCCCATTTAATTTATAAAACATTATTTTCCAAATAAAATTTGTACATTAATTTGAAAATATATTAAAAGTACTGTTTGAAAGAAGATTGAACGCATAATGCCAATGTTTGATGACAGTTTACTTGGTATCAGATCCACAAGACTAAATGATACTTTATCCAAAAAATTTTTAAATTAAAATAATATACGGTTGTCTATATATATTTAACTTATATTTTACCTAGGTAGGAACTCTAATAACATATCCTCGTATATACTCTATAAAACTAACTTTAAACACAAATGATTAAAATACATGACAAAAATTATATATTTTTTTTCAAATTGTTGTTTAAATACTTTTGACTGTTTGGCTACGTAGGTATATACTTGCGTACCGCTTAAAAGCATCAAATGAACAGATGCAGAAATACGAAAGATGACGGAGACCCTGCTCCTCCTTTCTTGAAGGCAATTAAAAATTAAAAACCTTATTACAAAAACAGTTACCTACCATATTTCGTATTTAGTCGTAAAGCAGATTTGACTAGTTTTCTTTTCGTTACGTTATACGATTTCGCTATTACTTGGATATTTGCAAAGGTACTTACATTTAGAAACACATTTTTTCTGCTTTATTGTATTGCGACCCTTTCGTAATGATGATAGGTCTCAGTAACTGTAAGAAGAAAGTTTGTTTTTCAGGTGTCAATATAAGGAAATGCCATGCTGCAACTCACAGCTTGTTGTCCATACGAGTGAAAATGTATTTCTGTGTAAGGACGGTAGCGCCTCTGTGGATCAGTTTTACCCTCGTAGAGACCAAATTGAAGGTGTAACGCCCGACACACGAATTCACTTAGGCTCACACACTCACGGTCGCAATCATCATTTACGACAAATAAATAAGTAGATACGGATGGCGATTCTAAGTTTTTGCTACTTATGGGTTTGTATGTTTACTAACATTAATATACGTTTGATTTCAAAAATAAGCAAGAGAAACGTGGAAAAACGAAAATAGCTATTTCTGAATTTTCCGAAAAAGCAGAAAATAATTAAAGCTAATTCTTATTGCTGAGAAGTTACCCTAGCGCTGCAGCTGCTACGTCGCTAGTCGCTAGTCGCTAGTCACTACGAGACTGTTACAATTCAACCTGTAATGTAATGGTACAGGTATAGTATCAACTAAGTAAATATATAATATATGTAGTGGTATATAAACTGAGTGACACAGCATACATTATGGAACTACATATAAATTAATATAAGTTTTTTAAGTTACGCGTTCCATTAGTAATTTATATAAATTAACATTTTACTTTAGTACTTTTTATCAGTAACGAAACTCCGACTAATAAAATACTCAACAATTGTATAGTATGTATGTATAGTGTGTATGTGTATAGTATATATGTGTATCACATCCTACTTATATTATAAATGTGGAAGTTCAGTGTTTGGATGATTGCTATTTAATCACGCTTCAACCACTGGACGGATCGGGATGAAACTTCACTCAAAAAATATGAGGCTAGCAGAGTACTGTTTTTCGGCATGTTAAAGGAACTTTGTTACTCATAAATGTTTTTTCTACTAATACAATGGCCGTCAATTCGTTACTCATAACCAATCCAAAACCGTTAAGGACAGTTACTACATTGCACTGCTACAAATTACAAACAAACTGTTAAATCACATAGCTAACTCTAATTTGCTGGATTAGCTTACTATAGTTGGCTAATATAGACAATTAAGTAGGTTGTATGAGCAGATTCAGAAAAATTAAACGAACCGATTTGACCGTTGTTTAAAGTGAAACATTTGATGTAAATTAATTTTAAAGACAAGACTGTTGAATGAGCAGACACATTTATTTAGAATTACTAGCATATAAGCATTCTGATCACCTAAAGTAGCAAAACAGAGCTTGTTTCATTGACAGACTCATTAGCAACTGGGCTAAATTAGTAGCTGGACAGAGTTTGTTTTAAGGACAGCACAAAATTGATACTGGTATCATGATAGAATTCAAATTGCATATTATCATTAGCAAAAGTCATGAAATTTTAAATTTGGCAATAAGTTGATAATGGCGCTAAGGATAGAGTAAACTCGAGTTGGTCAGCAACCATCAATACAGTTTTCACCACGGTCGATCGACCGGTGACCTTCTATTATATCACACACTCCGATGGGCACTAGCCATTGAGAGTTAGGGGAAGGCATTAGCATGCACCACTGCTGGACATAAGCTGCGCATTCACCACTAAGAAAACCCCATTCACTGCGGTACCACAATTAACAACACATGCCTTACCAATACCAAGAGCATTCAAATCCTTAAGTTGGTGATATCTCCAGAATTGTTCAATTCCGAGTCATTTGGAAGACAAGGTGAAGCTGGCGTCCAAAACACTGGAAGTACTCAACAGACCAAAGCAGTACGTCACCCCGGGGTAAAAGTTGTTGCATTAGAAGTCACCAGTTCAGCTCCATATGGAGTAATGCTTCAATCTCTGGAACAAACCCGGATACCAACTTGGCCCTTTTGACGCGACTCAAAGACAGGTTGAGAGAATCGTCGACGATCTTTAACTCACAAGAAGCATCCAACCCTTAAGAGTGAGAAGTTGCCTCGCTGTGTGTGCTCTATCTCTTGTACAATGGGATGTGTTGTAAGGATTATTTTGAAACGATGCCCAAAACTAAGAATCTAAATGGTAACTTACAGTGCAGTTTTAGATAAAATTCCTTCCGCGAACACTTAGGCTGTGGAAAGAGCACCCTGCCAAGGTTCTATCTAAGAATACAATATGGGGTTGTTTAAGAAAGAATTTATTAGATTTTTATAAAGGATCGGTAACGCGCGATTAATGCTCCTGGTGTTGCAAGCACGAGGCACGAGCACAGGCTTACCATCAGGTGAACTGTTAGTTTCTTTGCCACCTTAGTGATGAAAATAGCCATTTCATTCGTGACATGAAATCAAAGAACTTTTACAATTTTGGTCAGTTAAATAGATTTGTTTCTTTGTGGAAGGAACCCTAATAAATTAAAATTCATGGAAATATAAAAGAAACAAATATAGAAAAAATATAAAAGAAAAGCGTCTTCAAGCAAAATAAAAAGTGGCACCCGTGTTGTTGGAGGCAGAATGGCCCAAGTGTCGCCTTTTTCAGTCCCCGCTCCGCCCAGCGCCCGGCTCTTAGCTTAGCAGTGTGCATAAATAAACAGTTTACTGGTTTTTCATTCACTGCTTCGACCCTCGTAAATACGGACACCACGCGCTGACTTTGCCGCATTATCAGCAACAGACGTAGTCCAATTTCAATTTATGTATCGTTTACATTGTTTAAAATTTTATTTTACAAAATAAAATTCGCATCTTTAAGCGCATTGGGGTCCTTGAAGTAACATCTTCCTAGTTTGAACATAATGTTTAAACGAGAATCACTAAATTAACCAGCAGTGGGTTTCCAAAGCCCTCGCTACACTCGCGTTATTTAATTCAAAGCCATGTCGCTAAGTAAGACCGCATTTTGTTATTTATTTTAATGAAACCTTAATGCCAATTAATTTTCAATGCGGTATCTCTCGAGGTACAAAGAGCAGATTTCTTCCTTCTTGTTAAAATATATTGCCTTATTTTCCCTTTACAATGATAGCGGGCGACCGACTTTAACTTTTTAATCAGTATTGTGTCTTACTTTGCATCAATATTTTACGTGTAAAATCGAATGTCAACCTTCTCTCTCAACCTCAAAGCATATTTTACAATGCACGACGCGTTCACGCAGAAAATTGAATTGAGTCAGGTCTTCCAGCGACATCCGGAGTAGCAAAGCTTCGAGTGGAAGAGAGCCGCCTCCCGCAGTCTTAACGCTAATAATTAGTTTTAAGAGGTCTCATTTTGCAGCGATGGTCTTTGAAAGAATTAAAGAGGCGTTAAAATTAGCGGTTGAATAAACAAAAAAAAAAAAACTGTTGTGTTAAAGTAAAAAATAAAATCTTTATTAAGTTTCTGTCAAACTAGAAAAACTTATAGTTTAAATGCATTTGAAATTACATATCCAAACTGAATACATGTAGAACCTTTTTTTGGATTCATTCCACAGAATACTACTTCTTTGAGTGAACCTCGTTTATGTGTAGTCATTTGAAGATTAAAAACTATTTAATGGACTTTAATTCTTATTCACGTATGTGTGATATATATTTTTTTTTAATTTAAATTTAATACAAATTAAAAAAAATATCTCAGCAACACACATTAAGAGGCTTTTTTAACCAATAATTATTTTTTTAATGGTTTGCTTCTTTATTTGTTATCGTTATTTATATTAGACCCCATTATTTTTACAAAACTATTAACTTTTTCAGATTTTCGTTAAATAGTTAAGACACTTACGAAAATTTTAACAGTGAAACAGGTATTGCCTGATATATATATATATATATTTATCCATCATATAGCTTAATACTTAAGAATAGCTTACAAGAAATAAAACGCAGACCTAAAATGGTTACATGTAGTACAGCAAACATAATTTGCTAAAATAATCACTCAACAGTATTATCAAAAACTAATCCTATAAATGCAAAAGTTTGTTCGTTTGTCTGTCTGTTTGTTACTTCATAAGTCACTCATACATGGACCGATTTAGATGACATGTGGTATGAGATAGTTTGATTCGTTTTTATCTCGAAAAACTCAGAACTTCCTGCAGGATAACTGTAACTGAGCTTAAACGCACTATTTCATTAGTATAATAATACTCCTTAATTATTAAGGGTTAACGTAAGAATTCCACGCCGATAGCCAAATTTAGGGCGGCTGGAGCCACAGGCAAAATTTGTTATTACCCACTATCCTTTATTACCTGCCAGCTATCCTATTAATATTATAAATGCAAAATTTTGGATGTTTGGTTGTTTGTTACTCAATAATGCTTCAACCACTGGACGGGTCGAGATAAATCTTAGTCCCCATGTAGGTTAGGTCGTGGAATAAGACATAGGCTATTTTTCTTCCCGGAAAATTAAAAAATTCCCACAGGAGTAACTATAACCGAATTTCATGAAGAATCCATAGCTGCTTTACCTAGCTATAGCAAACTTCTTTAGTAGAAACAAGGAGTTGCCGTAAGAAGCCCATGCCGATAATCAAATTTAGGGCGGGCGGAGCTGAGACAGGATAACAAATCAAGTCTTGCAAAATAAACCAAACATTTCTTGAAATTTCACAAAAGAGTTATTCTCTAAAGAAAAGCAAGGAGCAAATTCTTCACTAAAAATTTAACGGTGATACACCGAGATTAGAACCGTATATATATTTGATCAGCTGTGGAACGAATTCTGTCAAAACTTGGCACAAACATCTGGTTGTCTTGACACTACAACTTAATGGAGATCTAGAGGATCTGATGATAAAAACGAAAGACAGACAAGGGAACTCATCAGTGGCTTAGAGCAGCTACCTCGTGTTTGGGCTTATTTCAAACATTTGACTTTGATAATTTGACCTAATTATTAAATTTTAAATATCGTTTCCTTCTTGAAGCAGCAGTTTTGGAGGCCACTTTTGGAGTTTTGGAGCTACTAAGAATATATAATCCGAAGCACATTCACTAGTCATTGGGCTACACTTGTTGTTAACTTCACTGCAATGTTTTGATTAAAATACTGACAACGGTAAATATTTGACGAAGGTATGACACGAGATACGAGAGCGTGTTTTATAACTTCTATCGTTGTTACTTAGTGTGAGGTTTACTTTATACAAGAAAAGGTATTTATTAACATTGATATCAACAGTGTTCAAAATTTATTAAATTGGGGACGCCATTGCTAGATAACTTAAACAAAATTTTATGTACCTATCCTAAAAAAACTGACTTTACCGTCCAGTGTGTTTCACGCAAAAATAAACCGTCTACACGCAAAAATAAACCGTCTACAAGTATGTACAGCTTTCGAACTATCTACATAATTAATAAGAAGTTTTATTGGTTAAAAGATGAATTGAAATTGAGTATCACTATTATTATTATTTATTTATTTGGTGACCAAAAATTATTACATTAAGATTTATAATTTATACAAGAAAAGGTCACGACGTAGTGTAGAAAGCCGTAAATACAACGTTTTTGTGAAAATTTTGTGGCCAAACTATATCATCTGAAGGATTTAAAAAAAATATAGGTATATATTATAAAACTTGCTTTTACCTGACTGAGTGCATTACCTTACTGAGTGATTTCCATTTATTGTACTTAATGCTAAAGATAAACTGGAAGTAACAGTTGTTTCAACACTTGTGCAAATTTTTAAAGCGTGTTTTGCATTTGGTTGTTATTAAAGTTGATTAAGTAATTAGAATTGGTTGTTATCTAGTGCATTGACTATAAGTTGTAGGTAAAATCAAAAAATGTGACTACAAAACGGTAGAAACGTTAAATTCTATACAAAAAAAATTAATTCAAGGCGTCATTATGGTATAAATTACTTAAGAAATATATAACAAAAACATCTCATAGTGTATGACATTGTATAATGATTATTAGTACATTTTTTATACTAATAAGGTGGCAAACAAGCTTACGGACCGCCTGATGGTAAGCGGTCACCGTAGCCTATGGAAGCTAGCACAACGAGGGATGTTTGCACGACCCGTGTAATACGCGTCTCCAGTACTGTTATCTGCATAGCAATGCATGTTGTTGATGTCCAACATGTCATTGATATGCAGGAGAAACAACGTAGGAGACAGCACATAGCCTTGTGGGACACCAGCATTAATGTCCATGCTATCAAAGCAACTACCGTCTACTACGGTTCGTATGCGTCTGCCGGACAAAAAGCTAGCCACCCATTTGCACATACCCTCCGCCGCTCCGTAAGATGGCAACTTCGATAAAAGACCCCAATGCCAGACCCGATCGAACGGCTTCGCTATGTCCAGGCTACGAGGCAATGCCTCCCCCTGACTCTCAATGGCTAGTGCACATCGGTGTCTGAGATACACTCACTGACCAGGTCGTGTACTTCTAGGTATCTTAGAAGCTGTGTGTTGATCACACGCTCCATCACCTTGGAGAGGAGTGAGGTAAAAGCGATAGACCTGTAATTCGATGGATCTGATCTATCGCCCTTTTTGGGCACCGGGTGCACATTCGCAGTCTTCCATGAAGACGGAAATTGCCTAGTGTGGTAGGAAAGCGCGAAGAGGCGCGTGAGTACAGGTCATAACTCAGGAGCACACTGCTTAAGCACCACTGCTGGTGTACAGTCTGGCCCACTCGACTTATGAACGTCTAGAGAAAGCAACGCCCGCCGGACCTCCCGCTGTGTTATGGAGATTTCCGGCATTGTCTTACCGCACCACGGTAAAGTATCGGTCTTTCGCAGCGGTGTTAACGTCGACTGGCGAAAGTTCCCTTCGGCAGCATTGGCAAGCGAGCAGAAAGCAAGACTCCTAGAAGGATAGCTCGCAAGTCACCTACCTATTTTGTCGATGAATTGGAATTTTGCTCTAGCAGTTTTTTCTTACTGAAACTCGAGGCAGCATTTAATTTGCGTTTTAACTCAGAAATATTCGGATTCTTATTATAACGAGCCGTGGTCCAAGCTTCATACGCAGTTTGCTTAAAAATGTTAGCTTCTCTGCAAGACATATTAAACCACGGTCGTTTTTTGACGCCGGCAGCCACTTGCGGGTTAGGAATATAACATTCCATTCCAGCGAGGATTGCCTCAGTGACTGCGGCTGCGCAGACATCAGGTTCTTCTGAGTAAAAGCAGATCTGCCTCCACAGGTACGTTGCATAATATTCCATCCCAGTGTGCCGACTTAGTGCCACACACGACGCCAATTAGTTGGACCTGATGGATCGGGTTGTGTGCATGACTTTTAAGTCCAAACGAGACAGTGGTCCAAGAAGCCAAGAAGCGCATCCACTGAGACAGAGTATGCGTCGGGACTAGTAGTCAGCTGAAGGTCCAGTAAGGAGTTAGAATGGTCCTCTATATCTGGTATTCTCGTTGGAGAAAGTACCAGCTGACAGAATCCATAGGTCAGAGAAAATTCATGAGCAGATATCCCTGCATAGTTATTGGTTCGAGAACTGAGCCACTCACGATGGTGGGCGTTAAAGTCTCGCAAAATAACTAGTTCTGTTAGTCAGTCGTCAAACTCAAGTGCGTGAAGAGTCGAGTAACGTCCGTCTTCAAGGCTATGAAGGCGGCAGCTGCAGATATACATACACCAGCACGACTCATAAAATTGTGTTCGAGTTTGTAGCCGGGATAGTGAAGGTATGATGTGTCGGCCGGGCAGGATATCTGCGTCTCCGGTAGAAAAAGAATGGTCGACTGCGCAGTCTCGAGATGGTGGTGGACTGCGTTAAGATTTGCGTGAATACCCCTTATGTTGCAAAAATCCACATTATATGTGGATGGAGTAGCCCCTGTAAAAATTCTTTTTCCTTTATTTTTCCTGGCCATTATACATAAAAAAAAGTTAGTTAGACTAAGGATGAGGATTCACTGCACATACAGCTTAGAAGACAAAAGGTGCGATACTAAGACTGCCGAAGCTCGACACAAATGATACGGTTGCTGGCATGGCGGGCGGATGGGCCCCTGATCCCCCTCTGTTGTAATAGCCGGGTCCCGTTCAACCTGCGGGCGGCCAGCGGTCAGCCGTTTCATCAGGTCTCCCTCACCGCCGTATCAGCACGAAAACTAAACAAAAAACAATTTATAGATAAATTCAGCTCTCAATAAATTCATTAAAGATTTTTTTTGCCAATTCTTATGTTAATTAAAATCACGTGAAAAAACATATTTGACTGGTTTTGTTAGTAGAGTTGGCATACAATTTGGGAGAAAAATACCTTCTTAGTACCTACTTTTGTTTCAAAACCTACTATTTAAGATAATTAAAGTGTATGATATAGGGCTATCGGAGGTCCGAAGACAGGGACAGGACACGATAGTTCTCAACTCAAGTAACTTGATGTACTACCGGGGGGGTGACCAGCTATCCCAAGGTGGTGTCGGGTTTATCGTCCGCAAGTCCCTCGTCAACAATGTCATCAAAGTTGACAGTGTGTCGACCAGGGTAGCGTACCTGATACTTAGAATATCAAAACGATATTCGCTGATGGTCATACAGGTTTACGCGCCGACTTCGACACACCCAGACGACGTAGTGGAGGAGATGTATGAGGACGTTTCTAAAGCCATACACTCCTCCAAAACACACTATAACGTCGTGATGGCGGACTTCAACGTGAAACTAGGCAAACGAAGTGGTAATGAGCTGAGAGTGGGGCAATTTGGATATGGACAACGGTACTCCAGAGGGCAGATGCTGGCCGACTTCATGGAAAAGGAAGGCCTCGTTATGATGAATTCCTTTTTCAAGAAGCGCCCCCACAGAAAGTGGACCTGGATGAGTCCGGATGGTTGCACGAAGAATGAGATTGACTTTATCATATCGACGGAAAAGCAAGTGTTCAATGATGTCTCTGTGATCCACATGGTCAAAACCGGGAGTGATCACCGTATTGTAAGATGCATATTGAACCTCAACAATAGACTTGCTAGGTCTCGACCCACAAACATCCAAATCCAAAACCCAGAAAACTTTCAGCTCCAACTCAAAAATCGCTTTGAATGCTTAAGGGAAGACGCATCAGTGGATGATCTAATAATAACCTTCTATCTTTTAATCAGCATATGTTGAAATGTTTAAGCCTATCTTTATATAAATGTATTTTGTTAGTTAAATTGCAACGAAAAGGCACCTTGCCCAAAAAAACCTTTTTTGTACTGATTCTATTCTTTTCTTGTAAACTTCGTAATGTGGGTTCCAGACTACGCTGTTGTACTCAAGGATACTATGGACTAGAGCATTAAATAGCATTGTGTTGTTTTTGGTCTTTTTAAATCTTTTGTACAACGATTCAAGAAACCTAATGTGCTAAAAGCTTTATTGACAATATCCTCGATATGGATATTAAATTTTAATTTATTATCAATAATTATCCCTAAATCACGTATGTGCTGAGTTTCTTTAACTGTATTGCCTTTTATTTTATACTCTGTTTTTAGTACCGTTTTATTTCCTGAAAAATGAACAACAAAACATTTACGGATATTAATTTTCATACCATTTTGAGAACACCACTCATCTAATCTGTTTAGATCGTTTTGAAGTAGGGTCGCTTCGAGTTGTGAATTAACCAGTCTTGACAATTTAAGATCATTAGCAAACAAGTAAGCTCTAGAATTCAGAAAACATTGACTAATGTCATTTATAAAAATATTAAATAATATCGGGCCTAAGTGAGATCCCTGTGGCACACCAGATTAAGATTTGTAAATAATAGAATAAGATGATAGAGCATTAGAGCTAGAGCGCGTGAAGACAGACTACGTCTCTGCGTCCACGAAGAGACCGCGAGGGGGGTGCCCTCGTAAAGTTTTTTGCTCTATGTGGATTAAATCTACCGCAGAGAAATCGCAAGCCTACGTAGACAGGAATTATTCGTAGGGCAGATATTATAGGTACTTTAAAACTTTCTAATTTCTAGTGGATTTTTAAAATTGTATTACTTTTTTATTAAGTTGTTACTGTACAAATTGTGAATTAAGTGCTTTTCAGATTTCATATAGGTTTTTTTTCTTAAATATTATAAATATATACGACCATAAACGTTTCGACATTAAAGTAGTATAAAATAAAATAAAGTACCAACGTGCTTCGTTGCTCTAACTAGACTTATTATGACGCGTAGATTATTCTAGAGACATCAGTAGCGTGTGTACTACTCATAATCGCGAATACTAAAAATAAAAATTATAATAGGCGTGGCATTACGGTTTCCGTATTTTACAAAGACAAAGATGCACTTTGTTCAATTTCCATATTTTAAACACTTTATATACACGAATTTTACGAATACACAGCAGTATGGCCACTACACAGACGGTCGAGCCATCAGCTGTCACCATCCATGGATGCGCGTAGCACGCTGTAACATGTTCCTCCGTTGCAAAACCAATGACACTAATGAAGTTGAACAACAGCCTTATGATATATAAGCACCTCTGATATAGCAGATTTATAGCAATAAGAATTATAGGGAGTTACTAAAGATCTACAAACAGCGTTTGACGCTGCAGGTCGAAACAAGCTTTAACGTCATAAGTATATAAGCGTCCGCTGTTGCTACACTAACTGGAAAGGATATTTAACTTTGTTTTTACAGGTCTAATACAACCTATAGAGCTAAACCTATTTCATAAGTGAACTGTATCACTTTTAATGACAACCGAATCCATTATAAATAAAATAATAGTAGTACTCTAAGCTTCAAAATTACCTGTAACCAACGCTTAATTGTTTGTTGGGCGGGGTCTCCTATCAAAGTTGCAATCTTACGGAGTGCCCGAGGGTTTGCGGAAATGGGTGGCTAGTTTTTTGTCCGGCAGATGGATACGAGTCGTAGTTGACAGTAGTTTCTCTGATAGCATGGACATTAATGCAGATGTCCCGTAAGGCTCTGTGATGTCTCCTACGCTGTTTCTGCTGCATATGTGTTGGATATCGTATATATAATGACATGTTGGATATCAATAATATACATTGCTATGCAGATGATAATACTAAAGACGCTTATTACACGGGTCGTCCAAACATCCAACGTTCCGTTGTGGAGGAAAAGCTTGGAGAAGTTGTGTCTCAAATCGAGACCACTCTTTCCTAGGTCTCTGTCTGGGGACGGAAAAACTTGGTCCGATTTAACCCGGTAGATCATTAGTATTTTTGGTTTTTACCACTCCAGCGATGTTCAGTTCCGAAATTATTTTTAAGACAACGTTATGCTGGCGTCCAAAAAACTTGGTGTACTCAACAGGGCGTCACAGTACTTCACCTCGTAGCAAAGGTTGCTGCTTTACAAGTCGCAAGTTCGGCCCCATATGAAATACTGCTGCCATCCTTGGGCGCGTACACCCAGATACCAGCTTTGCCTTGGATTTGACTTGGTTCAATCACGAGCTGTGAGAATTTTCGACGATCCAAAACTCACTTGACATATCGAGCCCTTAAGTATGAAAAGAGACTTTGCCTCCCTGTGTGTTTTCTACCACTTGTACAATGGGATATGTTCTGAGAAATTGTTCGAAATGATGCCCACGGCTACTTTCTACCATCGCACCGCTCGCCATTGGCAGGGAATTCATTCTCACACTTTACAACCGAAATGGTCCCGTACAATGCGTCTCGTGTACTTCCTCCCGCGAACGCTCGGGTTTTGGAATGAGTTTTAATGAGAATTGGGTTCTTCAAGAGAGAGGTTATTAGATTTTGGAAGGGTCGGCAACGCGCGTATAAAATCCCTGGTGTTGCAAGCGTCCATAGTCTACGGTGACCGCTTACCATCAGTGGTGTAAAAAAAAAACACTTCAATCCGAATTATAGTTTGAAGTAGGTTTCTATCTACCTAACAGTTTATAATACACTTCACTGGCATGAAACTAGTTTCAAACTTTGGACATATTGATTGCGATTTCCTAAATAATGTAAGAAAAATTTCAGTATTTTTGATGTGAAGCCGAACAATGAACCAAATGTATCTGCTAGTGCCATGTTCTAAAAGCTACACTACGTAGGACGAACCAAATGTATCTGCTAGTGCCATGTTCTAAAAGCTACACTACGTAGGACGAACCAAATGTATCTGCTAGCGCCATGTTCTAAAAGCTACACTACGTAGGACGAACCAAATGTATCTGCTAATGCCGTATACAAAAAGCTACACTCCATAGATAGAACTAAATGTATCTGCTTGTGTCATATTCAAAAAGCTACACTACGTAAGACTTACTAAATGTAAATAGCGCCTTATTAAACAAGGTAAGTTTTGCATTCATAACACAAATCACTTTCAACCACGTTCAACCATTGTTTCTATTATGTTTGTTATTTAAACTGTTTGGGTAATACCTTTTCAAAAGGCTATTCGTAAACTATAGCAAAGAATAAGTTGGCGATGTTCCTCGCGCAATATTGTCGTCGAGGCCCGCGGGTGGTCCCCCGCGCGCCACCCTGCCGGCGGGGCCCTGCGGCCTCGTGCGGCGATCCGGCTTTTTTATAACGCCGTGCAATGATTAAACTCAGTGTTCACTATACGAGTATGTAAGGCTGTGTTTTGTCTCATATACCTACAGTTTTAAAGTACAATTTACAACCAACTTTATGATGTTTATTTTTTTTTTCTTTTACAGGACTGTGTAAACTTATAGATACGAGTAGATATGAATATGTTTTCATCTTACTTATTTTAAAGTCATAAATTTCACTTTTTTGATTTGCAGTACCAACTTAATATAAATAATTAATTGAGGTGAGAAATAATATCGCTTACTCCAGTAATATCAATTTTGGTTTTCGATGACAATGACTTGTGGTAAAATTTCCAAAATGCCGAAAAATGGCCATTAATACGGATTTTTTATAAAAAATGAGTGAATCTAGTGACAAAGATACCTATTTTTGTCACACTATAAGATTTAAGACTACAAGTGTCTAATGCCAAACTTATCTTTTTATCAGGGAAATCGGCAGAGAATAGCAAAGCGTAGGTATGACTGTCAAAAGAATACGGTTCTGTTGACATACTTTATGGAACTCCTAGTATCAAAAACACTTAAGTTAATATTCAATGTAGTATACAATGCTAAAACCTGTTTTTAAAACGAAACGAGACGTATAAATAGAAACTTCCTAAACTGACGACATTAACCTGCAGAATTGCAGCAACTCTACATTTGCCTTTGAATTAGTACCTATACCTATCATCTTTTAATACCTATCTCATAATCATCTCATTTTTATATTGGAATAAACTCATTGTTCAATATTACATTCAGTGTGATTCTTACCTTAAGCCTAAAATCAACCAGAATGTATGTTTCACACAAGATTATTTTTTTTAGGTGCTAACAAAAGCGTGTCGTTTCGACCACTGTAATAAACATCCAAAGACACCCAGTTCCACGTACGATAGGCACTAGCAAGTGACCGCACGTTCAAAATATCGATTTTCTCGGTTTTTTGTCGGTATAGAATTCAAATATTTATTAAAAACTATCAAATTAGCAAATTCACTTGGTCATATTGATATATATTTTATTGAATAGAAATCAAGAGAATATCACTGTTAATTTTCCACACAATTAGGAACCAAAAATAGAGTGTTAAAAATATATTTTTTTCTAACTGTTTTTTTCTATTTGTTTTGTAATAGCCAATTTATAATAATATTAGCAAATTCACTTAATTAAGGTTTGAGCTATGACATATATTTTTTCACGTCAAAAAGTGTACTCAGGACTGTAACAAAACTAATCAAATTCTTGCAAACTTAACTCGTTTGGGTTTGCTATTATCCTAAACTCCTTACTGTGTTATGTGTAAGTAGTATTACACATATCTACTGTGTTACAGTATGTGGTCGTCTATGATAAAATCAATTCGATTCTTAAACTAAACAAATAACTATTTTCAGATATAGACAAACTCATTTATAAACCCTTGCGCTAAATGACTGACTTACTAATTTATCAATGCATTGCCTAAGATTAGAAACTTTAAAAAAATAGGTTTAAGATAAGGGTGTTAGTTAAAAGAATTAAATAATAGTCGTTGAAGGGAAGAGAAATTATTACTATATTCCATTTTACATAGCATGGCATAATTTGTTTCTGAAAATAGAACATTATTATATAAATCATATATAATATCTTTAATTCTACGCACTTTTGAATTTTACGTGGTCACCAGGTAGGTTCTGCATTTTAGTCAAAACTCTGTTTGGTATTTCCCGCTCCGTGCCATGGGAAATGGAGTAGTTAAATAATTGACGCAGATCCTGTTCATAATTGCAGCATTGTTATCTGTTTCGGTGAAAAACGAGTTAAAATAAAACGAGGAAAACAAATGAGTAAGTAGAGTCTACGTAATTAATTATCGTTAACAAGGTGTTGTCTAGAGCTGTTTATTTATTACTTTGTGCATTCGTTAAGCTCGTGTTTTATAAAACGGCGACAATAAATTCGAATTTTTTTTTACTAAATTGCATTAAAAATAGAAATAGTGTTCAAATATTTCTTGAAGTATAACAATGTAAAGAAGTAAAATTGTATTTCCATCAGCAAGGTAATGTCATAACTCGAACAATAAAATAAAAGATTGATATATGTTTTGTTACTTTTTACAGAAGGTGAAAATTAGAAGTTTGTTTCTGTATTGACTCTTAATTTTTAATTTGATATTGTGAGGTTAATGAGATGAGGTAAAGTATAAAGTTACAAACAGAAAATGTATTGTACTCAAAAAGAAGTACACTATATTATAAAAGACATATCTTTTACATAAAAACCGCAAAAACACCTAGTAAATATATACATATGTCTATATGCAATTGACTTATGTATCAATTATTATATTAGTGTAATATTCTAAAAGTAAATGATATTTTTGGTAGCGAGTTACCTTTAACGTTTACTAACAAGGGATCTGTAACAACCTTTCTTATGAAATGTTATGACACAAAAGGACGAAGACGCAGCAGGTCACTCCACGGAAAATCTAATTCTGCAAATTGAATCTACCGCCGCCGCCGCGCCGCCTTGGACGCTTCCCTCCGGCGAGTGGGTGACGTGTGACGTGTGACCGGTACCATGAAATGAGAGTATTACTCTTTCATATTCTCCACTCTATTTTTATATTACTGCAAAATAAAATTGTAGTATTTACCGAGCATCTACAGGTACAGGTTCTTATCTGATAGATCTCAGAATTGACATTGCTCATCTAATAACTTAACGTTGAGCATACAACAATTTTAAAGTTTTTAGGGTTCGGTACGTCCAAATGAAAAAAAATAACCCTTGCAAGATCACTCATGTGTCTATGTATCTATCCGTCTGTCACAGCCAATTTGCTCCAATCTACTAGACCAAATTAGAAATTGATTGATTTTTTTCTATTGTCTTAAATAAATTTAAAATTGGTTATTTTAAAATATCAAAAAACAGATTAAAACCTATTATGAGAACAAGCCCTCTCATTTGATTTTTGTCTTTATTACAGTTAACCAAATCTTTTTAATTTTCTAATTTCCCCACTAAAATTACTTCAATATTCTATATTCATCTGTTAAATACGGACGGTATTTAGGTAAAAAAAAATCATAACTGTTCTATTCACTATTATTTTTTAAGTTATTCAACAAAATATAAGAAAACTGTCCATTCCCCAATCCCCATAACTGCTAAACCTTATTTTGTTTTAAATATAGAAAATATTCCTTTACTTATACGGTACAGAAAGTAATCCTATGGTCTTTAAATAACATGGTAAAATATATCAATTTTGTTGCATAACATTTTGCATGGTGGTACAGAATACTTAGAATCGCATATGACCATTTTTAGGGTTACGTACCCAAAGGGTACAAAACGGGACCTTATTATTAAGGCTTCGCTGTCCGTTTGTCACAAGGATGTATCTCATGAACCGTGATGGTTAGACAGTTTAAATTTTCACAGATGATGTATTTCTGTGTCCGCTATACAAACACCAAACACCAAAAAACGGAATAAAATATTATATTAAAGGGGGCTCCGATACAACAAACGTGATTTTTTTTCCTTGTTTTTGCTCGATATTGATAACGGCAACAGGTAGACGCTTGAAATATTCACAGAATATTTAGATATATATTGACTTTAGAAATAAATAATTAAATTAAAATAAAACAAATATTTTGCTGTTTTTATAGTTAATGATACGGAACCCTTCGTGCGCGAGTACGATTTGCACTTAGCCGGTTTTTTATGACTTGTCACCGTCATATTTTTCCACGAGATACAGTCATGCATCTTTTTTGTTTTTCTTTCTAAATAACGTTACGAACAAACGAATAATCCACCATAATTTTCCAAAACGCGTTTCATAAAAAATACCTATAATCCTACAAATTTTGTGATATATTCGTATGACAAAACATAAATTACATCACATCGTTACTTCTGTCAATGATTTTTGTGACAATATTTATAGTAACGCAATGAAAAATTAGCAAAATAATTTAGATAACCTTTGGTGGTTAATGCGTACGAGTGATAAAGTCCATTTAAGTTTCCTGACACAAAGCTTATTACGTTTGTGAAGTCTGCATACTAAATATAATTTCCTAATGGGAAGAAATAACTAAGTAGGAAAAGCCCCGGTTACATTTATATTACGGGTCTCTTTATGTTATTTATATTCTCTCACAATAATTTGATAGTCCCAGTTCGTATATAATTTGATGAAATGGAAATCACGAGTCACTTTTATGGCCCTTCTGTTTGTTTGTAATGTAATTTTCTTGATGAGTTTTTTTGTTTCTGGCACTTCACTTCACTTCACTTGGAATTCTGTTGTTTTACGAACCTCTTCGTTAAATTTGCTGTCGATGTCTACTCGCACTCGTCATAATATCACTTACTTCGTAGCTACAACTCTCAGTAAGTATTTAAGAAAGGTCTTTAATCATTTCTATTTCTAGAAATAGTTGCAAAGACGTAATTTTGCAAAGTAACAACATTAATATTTGAATTAGCACGCGTTTTCCTTCAGGTGTTTTTGTTATTGTGCAGGGTTTTGTGGAATTATGTTCAATTTTCTAATATTTTGAGACATATTCTTAAAACAGGCAACAATTAAATATAATATAAATAGACACCTAAGTTAATATAAAAATTCATGAAACAAATATGCAAATAAATAATAAAAATGAAATAATATAATACTTAGGTACTGGCTTGGGTTTTAACAAAATATTAGAACTTTTGAGGAGTTATATTTTCTATAATGTGCTTGAGCAGGCCAAGTCATAGATTCACACATAAGTGGAAAAAGCCAAAATACGAGGCAAGAAAGGAAATTTCTCGCTCTAGCTTGGGAGGCTAAACATCTCGTATGTAAAGGGTTGTTTTAGTCCCGAGGTAAACACTCCGATTATCTCTCAAGCTCGAAAAAATAAAATTGATAGGTAAAAAATTTAAAAGAGGTATATTTTATAAAAATTAAAAGACCCTAGAGGTTCAACTGTACATAAACGGTGAAATGCTATTCTAAATTTTTAATTAATATCAAGTTTTGTGCATTTAACTATAGAAATTACTGTCTTCCATAAAAACTTTCGACCGCTATTTTACCCTCTTAGGGTAATGTTCCAAAATCCGTTCTTATTGCTCGCGTACGTCATAACAGAAAACTGCACTGAATTTCAAGTCTCTAGTCAACAATTGTCATACATATTTTAATCTCCCAATTTTCAAAAACGGTGAAACACGTAAATTTTAATTTTCAACTATAAGGCCAAATACTAAGTTTTATGTTTTAAGCATCAAAAGTGACGAATTCCCTTATAAACTTTATAAACCTCCCTAGGGGAAGTTTTAACAAAATCCTTTATCAGTGCCCGACTGTTTAACAACAATAACAGAAAATTTTGTGCAAAATTTCAAGCTTCTGGGCCCCATAGTCGAGTCTGTCGAGATCGTATTATATAAAACTGAACACCCCTCCAATTCCAGCCTAGTTAGTCATGTGGCCGGCTGCTGTGCAGAGGGTGTGGGTTCGATTCCCGCATTGAACTATCATTTCTGTAATAAACATTTCTGTTTGTCTTGAGTCTGTTTGTATTTATCTATGATATGGAGTTACCTTTTATTGGTAAATTGATTTTTTAAAGGGGTTCTCTCTAAAACTAGCAGTCGGATTTGATTTTTGGTGGATTTGATAATTAAATAGCCTCCCCGATTAGGTTATAGGCTATTTAATTTTATTTAATCATCACCTTACGACCCTTAGGAGCCGAGCAAAATAAAAAAAAAATCAGAAGTCAAAAACGAACGAACGCCTATCGGGTCTGCTAGTTGAACAAACTACGCAAGTGATGTTTTATATAAAAATACGATGTTATATTATAAATAATTAAATTAAAATAAAACAAATATTTTGCTGTTTTTATAGTTAATGGTACGGAACCCTTCGTGCGCGAGTACGATTTGCACTTAGCCGGTTTTTTATGACTTGTCACCGTCATATTTTTCCACGAGATACAGTCATGCATCTTTTTTGTTTTTCTTTCTAAATAACGTTACGAACAAACGAATAATCCACCATAATTTTCCAAAACGCTTTTCATAAAAAATACCTATAATCCTACTAATTTTGTGATATATTCGTATGAAAAAACATAAATTACATCACATCGTTACTTCTGTCAATGATTTTTGTGACAATATTTATAGTAACGCAATGAAAAATTAGCAAAATAATTTAGATAACCTTTGGTGGTTAATGCGTACGAGTGATAAAGTCCATTTAAGTTTCCTGACACAAAGCTTATTACGTTTGTGAAGTCTGCATACTAAATATAATTTCCTAATGGGAAGAAATAACTTAGTAGGAAAAGCCCCGGTTACATTTCTATTACGGGTCTCTTTATGTTATTTATATTCTCTCACAATAATTTGATAGTCCCAGTTCGTATATAATTTGATGAAATGGAAAAATCAAAAGTCAAAAACGAAGGAACGTCTATCGGGTCTGCTAGTTGAACAAACTACGCAAGTGATGTTTTATATAAAAATACGATGTTGTATTTTTATATAAAACATCACTTGCGTAGTTTGTTTTACATAAATATAAGTATCGAAAATATCACCGACAATAATTAGAAATTTGCACTTTAAAGCTTAATATTTCGCAAACGCATCGCTCAATCGAAAATTGGTTTTGCACACCCGCAATATTTTAAAACAAGCTATCCAACGATACCAACACAATGAGGTACACGAGAAAAAAATATTCATCCCCTCTTTGTGTGTAATTTTTTTTTTTAATTTTATTTTACTACTTTATGGGCCTAATTAATATGTATACCCGTGCCAAATTACAGCTTTCTAGAACTAATAGTCTGTGAGCTAAGCCACGGACAGACAGACGGACAGACAGACGGACGGACATGGCAAGACTATAAGGGTTCCTTGTTGACTACAGAGCACTTAAATATCACGACTCCCAACAGAGTCGTGAACTTGTCAACATTTAATAGTATGACTCTGTACGCGAAATTTGCCTGAAAATGGTGGTGTAAATAAATATTAATATAGTCATTGTGACAAAACTTAAGGTTCCGAAAGGGACAGTTGTATATGATAGTTGTACTAACATAAGAAATTAATGTTACGTTTGCGGTTTTGGTGGGTAGTTCTACAAAAAAAAAAAACTGTCTACCTGCAAGTAAACTTATCTAAACTTAAATTGGCACGTTAAGAGCGTTCCCGATTTCAATAGCCTTAAGCATTTGTTTTTCCCCTTTCCCCACTAATACCCCCTCAGGTTTAGTTCCTTACGAAAACTTAGCCACCTAACGGAAGTGAACAGCACTTCAGTGACATTGCCATAAAATATTTAGACTAGGTATCAGTTTGTCACAACTGGTAATTTCATATTATACTTAAATAAATAATTTTATTTTTGGGATATTTTTAGGTTCAGGACCTAGGAAAAAAAACAAAGTACTTTATAATTTGATTTGAGAATGAAGAATAAACCGAAAAAGCATTTTTTTCCCTACTTCACAGCCATGCATGCATGCATGTGCAAATTTCTATATGACCTTTTTCACGCTTTTTGCACATATTAATATCATAAATGTGAAAGTGTCTCTTTGTCAGTTGGACATACCCTTTGAGCCGATTATAATAAATTAGCCTCGACAGGTCAAATAAGAAACACCAACAGACTTCCACAAATATGTGCTATTTTACGATTAACGTACGTACAAAAATCAAATTAAATTGATTGCAAAGATTGGATCATAGAAACAAGCATTTGATTTAAATATAGTCAAGATTTTGTCTTAAAAATCTTTATTACTATGGAATTATACCTACAAAATAAATTTCAGATATTATAAAGTACAAAAATGTGAGCGAAAAAATTAGCAGGTACACTTCTTATTGTATTCGTTCGTACACTTGAGTACAATACAGTAGTTATGCACTAGTTTTTAGTTTTTTACCATAGTTTATTTAGTTACAATTACAAAACTGAAAGTGAAAAGTATGACTTTTATAAAAAGTATGAATAAAAACAATATTATAATTTAAAAACAAAAACTGTATTATTTACACAAAAGCTCGAAAAAAGCCCCATTTGCTTCTCACCCCCTAAGGCAATGTCGTCGGATGACCAACCTAAAGGTCCGTGATTGCTAAAGGCCAGTACTTGTTTCTTGTTCCAACGTGTTCTTTCCACTTTTTTCTTCTTCCATGGATATATGAACAAAATATAGTTTATGATTTGTATTCAATAATTAACATGCTAAAGCAAAATTTTAGTTTTGCTAAGCTATTCAGCACTGGATAAAAATCAGTGGTTTGGGTGTTTGTTTAGCTAATCTGAACTAACAAAATTAGTATTTTAAATCTTGAATGCACAGTAATAGATTCTTGTCATTTTTTAATGTATTGTTAATAATATATGCGGTAATATATCACACAAGGTAAGAAATACAAAAAAAGTAACTAGTAGTACTTAGGAGCAGTTTCCAACTTCTTTACATATTATATTGGTATTTGAGCCGCCTCGAATGTTAAAAATATTGTTGTGAGCATCTTTGTAACAAACTTCACCACTGGAAACAATAAAATTAAAACACATTTATCATTACTATGACAATGTGAAGTATTGTTACTCTCTTTTTTCTATTTGTAATGATTACAAGAAAAAAAATTACGCTAAATATTAAGTTACTTTGATGCATCATAGAAATGTGAGGAATAATCGCCATTTTTCTTTCGGCTTCACTAACAAATATTAATATTTTGAACTTAAATCTTTTATTAAGAAATGCCTATGTTTTTTAAGGAATAGTGAAGCTTTCTATAACTCAAGAATTTTATGATTTTTAATAGCACTAAGGTGGCAAACAAGCTAGCGGCGCGCCGGATCGTAAGCAGTCTGTGGAGGTTTGCAACACTTGGGGCATCACTTGCGCGTTGCTGACCCTTCAAAATTCTAATAACTTCATTCTTGAAGAACTCCATACTGTAGTCCTTAGCGAAAACCATGCCAGTGAGCTCATTCCACAACCTAAGCCTCCGCGGGGGGAAGTTTCTCTGAAACCGCACTGTACGTGACCATTTAGGTTCTAAAGTGTGAGGATGAAGTTTCGTAGTTGCAGAGATTACAAAACAAACATCTTTATAACATTAATATAGATTAGCCACACACACAAACCCTCTACGTACTTGTCAACTCTGTAAATTCGATGGTCTATGGCACAGTGCGTGTCGTGTAAGGATCTGGAATATTAAAACCGGCTATGTTGTGCAATTAGTTTTCCCTACACATACCAACCTACCTATTAGGTACAAAAACAACAATTTCTGGTCTTTCTTGTGTCGTAGTACCTGAACTAAATAACCACTTAGGGGGTATGTAGACACATAAATTAGTATTAGTAGAGTATGTACGGTTCGTATGTGATTAACTATTTTTCACCGTTAAAATAAATAAAATAGGTTACCTAACTATACATAATACTAAGGTCTGTACATAACATTTCGGCATATTTTATTCATCAGAGAAGTAGTCATGGCTTAGCATCTACCCAGGTAGGTACTTACTTACATTATAAAATGACCTGAGAATGATCAGATTCAATGATTTTTAGATAATTTCATCCAATGCCTGGCTTGTCAAAAAAAAAAAATCAGCTGTTATTTTTAATTCCTGAATCAGCTGATTTTTAAGGTGTTTCTTTACAAGCAAATATTTATTTATCAATACCTATTTATCTATATTATTATAAACAATAGGTACTTACTTCATTTACCAACTTTTTGTAGTTAACATCGCTTCAATTTATTAAGTTTTGGCATTATAAAATAATGCGTCTTTCCACAAAAAACAATGCGTCCTTTCGCTGAATTTAATAAAACAATTTACAAAAAAAAAACAATATACTAGTCATAAAAATGTTTTCACCTAGTTGAAAACTTTAGTCGGCACAGCTACGAATTTTAGGACAAAAGCGATACATGCTCTCAGCATAGAGGCCGCAACCGTTAGGCCGCCCGTCGCCCGTCGCCCGCGCTGGCCACCGCTACCAAAGAATTGTACAATAATACTATTTTTGTATATTTGGCAAGAAATAAAAACGTGATTGAAAAAACGTTCTACAGAATGAAAGAGTGCACTTCACTTTCACATGTGACTTAGTTTTAAATCGATATATTGTAATCACTCGATGTTTATAGGATATTTCTATCAAAATGTGCTACCTACATTTTTTTTATTTTAATTCAAAACCAAAAGTGTTATCAAAATTCTGGTTCTAGAGAAAGCATTATTTGTTTTATTTTTAATAAAGGGTACACAATAAAATGTACAATCTGATGTTATGGAAAGTTCTAAAACTATTAAGTATTCAATGCACAAAATTTAACATCCTATAAAAGACGATCCAAATGACAAGTCCAAAACAAAATATTTGCTATAAAAGAAGTATACGTGTCTCGTGACTCCATAAATATGCATGGACTTGTAGTTGAAACCAATTTGCAACTCCAAAAATATTCGTGGAATGTTAACGGGTTAAAGTTTAATAGTGTATTATTAAAACACGCATACTAAACCACTTTTATAGTAAATTCTTTTAAATTAATAGGAAGTAAAATATTTATCCACCCCAAGTTAAAAGTGACAAACAATAAGCCAAACAAAAAGTGTGACAAAACAAAGCCTGCCTAATCGTCGCGAGTCGCTCGATCTGTATCCGTCACGTCACAGCCCTTTCATTTTTATTACAATATTCACACAACAAGAAAGTCTCCCCCTTCGCCTTTTTCATAATGTCAATTTAATATTTTTAATTTGCAATCTTTGTTGGATACAACAATAATACAAACATTTACAAAATTATTCATAATTTAGATAGGTATTCAAATACATGAGGATTGTGGTGAATGAAAAAATTCAATGAATTAGCACAAAATATTGCTGTTTTTGGAACCATTATACCAGTATAACATCTAAGTATAACTTCATTAACAAATGTATGTATGCTCACGAAACGAATGCGTTCTCGAAGTAACTTATTTAAAAATTTCCACGGCGCGGCGGGGCGGCGGCGCGAGTCTAAATACGTTTCGGAACCTCGTCTACATTTTACTGCGTATAATTTGCATTCCTTTAACGTGATTTTATAGTAAACCTTTCGTTAAATGACGTGTATTATCACTTTGAACACGTTATGCTCCACAACGATAGCGTTTAACATTGTGTGATATGTTTTATGAACCATTACAATAACAAATGTGAGGCACTTTTATTTAAAATCACGACCCACAAGTATCAACATCACGTCGACAACAACATAAAATGGCTGATATAGTCTGATGTTTTTAAATACCTTTTTTTACCAAATATCAAGTTTACTGTTCTAAATTAAGCTCTGGTCACAAACTAATTAATTTTGCTTTTCTAAACTTTTACTAATTTATGAATTACATATTATAATTCTACATATCTAATTTTACATATTATATAAATCAAGGCAGCACAACCTTTTTAACATTCGGGCAAAATTGACTATTCAAAAATCACAGGCGGGCACTGACCACTGACTCTCTTCTTTTGTTACTTTCAATAACAGTAAATAAGCCTAATTGTGCAAAAAAAATACAAAATTCTGAAACTGTCGCTTATTAACTGTCCCTCGCAGCCTAGTTGGTAGTGTGACCGGCTGCTATGCTGAGGGTTCGATTCCCGCACTGAACAAACATTAATGTGATTAACATTTGTGTTTGTCTTGAGTGTGGGTGAATTCATGTATGATTACGTAAGTATTTACAAAAAAAAGTAGTTTAAATATGTATTTGTATCAGTTGTCTCGTATTCATAACACAAGCTTTGCTTACTTTGGGGGCCTGACGGCGCTGTGTGTAATTTCCAAAAGTATTTATTTAAATTATTATTTAATTTATTATTAAAACAATAAAATAAATGGCACTTCTGCCAAATAAAGAAACAAAATGATAAAAAATAGAAAATTTAAAAAAAAATATGTGATTTTTGTTTTAATAATTTTCCTGTGTCAGATGATGACAATAATAACAAATCAAAAGTATGTTGTCTAATTAGGGACGTGCGGTTTATTTCTTTTTTAAAATCAAGATTTGAAAAAATCTTTTCACAAAGATGTGTAGATGCGAAACTGCTCAAAAATTGAAAGGCCAGGTCAGTAATTGCAGGAAAGTCTTCTTTTGGCACCAATTTACAGAAATCTACAAAATATTCTGAACAAGTTTGTGGCTTTGAAGATATTTTTTCACCAAAGAGATTTCTGAGTGCAATCTTATATACAGTAGCACACACGCATACATAAATATTAAAGATATGTACACCTTGGACAAAGAAGGAAACCGATAGGAGAATCTAACTAGGGTAGGCAGCATTAGGTAAGCTTCGTCAAGTCTTCACGTCGCCTATACCGCAGACCACTGCGTCATACCTGTCATGACTTACGCCGCTGAAAGGTGGACACTTACAGTAAGACTGCTAGCTATGCTCGGTGTGTCTCTGAGGGATCGAATCCAAAATGAGGACATCCGGAAGAGAACTAAAGTTACCGACATAGCTCGCGAATTAGCAAGCCAGCAGTGGGCTGGCCACGTCTGTCAGAGGACCGATGGCTGATGGAGCAGACGTTTCCTAGTGTCGAGACCGCGTATGGGATAGCGAAGCGTTGGGACACCCTCCAGCCCGGTGGACCGATGACCTTAAAAGGCTGGCTGATGGTGGATAGATGCGGAAGGCAGAAGACCGGGAGAAATGGCGCGCCATAGTGGAGGCTTATGTCCAGCAGCGGACCAACATAATGGTGATAAAATATATGATACATCTCGATGACATTTAAGAGCTAAGTGCCTTTTTACGAAATCAACTTATACATATATATATATATATATATATATATATATATATATATTTCTGCGTCGTTTGGTTTTGGTTTTGGTTTTGGTATCATGTTTCTACGACATAATTTTTGTCACACAGTCGTTTATTTTTCAGTGTTTTCTTTTCATTTTAGTATTTAGATAAAAATGAGATTTGATTAAAATTTTTAATTCTTGTTATTACCTTTGTTTATTCTTGTGTTGTAAAATTTAATCAAATATCTTTGTTGTTTAACAGACTTTATTTATATTTAAATATTTAAAATACATAAAAAAAAACTGGTTGCCTGTAAAGTCGGTATACGGGCGAAAATTTTACGTGACAATGATTTTATGTCTGTCTTTCTCGCTCTTAGGCGGGCGCGTGCCTCTCACTCGCTCTCATTGTGAGCGCATAACGTGAGCGGAGCGTAACGCAGTTTCTTGAAGTGTCACCCGGCAAACCAATTTATAAGACGTTGTCACGTCAAAAGTGTGTGAATCTTACGAGCATTATTAACTGTTCGCTGTAATAATAAACGCTTATAATGCCACTTTTTTGTTTTAATCCATAAATTACTTTTTTGATCCTGTTTCGTCCCGCCCGTTGCTATCTGGAACGCGCTGCAAGAACATAGCGTCTTTTCTGGCAATAGAAGTTATCAAATCGTTGTAGATGTCAAACCGAAAAAACAACCCAACAAATATATTTATTTTGTGGCTTTCCTAAATAAAAATCATTTTTCTTGGCATTACGCTTATACTAACACTAGTGCGTAAGCGGGCATTAGTAAAAAGTGTTTAACAAAATTATGAAGTGCTGCGATATTTAACGATTTTGGACAACTTTCAACAGGGAAGTACTTCGTACCTTTGTATTATAATATTTTTTGGATTCTAGATTCTGTCCATATTCTTATGTTTCACTCATTCTTATTAGCTGTAATTTAAAGCTCCCTAAGGTCCCCTTAGAGGACATTGGTACAAACTGACATAATCCATGTAAGTGCAACAAATAACATTATTTTAATTATAGTTGGATTTCGCTTTACCCAGACGCTTTAAAAACAGATCCCAAAAAAAAACAAAAAACAACCTTATATTGGTCTGATTCTTAAAATTAAATAACAAAATAAAAATTTAAGCAACAAAAAGTTCGGTTAGCGCTTTGAAGCCACAACCGTTTTTGTGGTATCCATCCAGTAGCGCTAATTGAGTATCGTACCCACTGCGCCACGAGGCGGATGAGCATAGTTTGCGAAATGAGAAATTTATTTTAAGACATTATTATTAATTAGGTTTGGCCACAAACTAATCTCTTTAGAACATAAAAAAGGTTTGAATGGGGTACGATATAATAAACATGTGTATACAAGTCATCTGCACACAATATCAACCATAGAAACCTGTACTCAGCAACTTCTTATTTAAGCCGTCGACACCTTACAGTACTTACCTTCTGTATCATTGATATTAGCATAGATTTTAACAGCAATAAGCAGACTCTTTAATGGATACAAAGCTTAAGAAGACTTACCTATTGCTTGTAATTAAAAAAAATAATGCAGTTGAAATCTTTGGAAAAGGTGTTGTCTAATACGGCTTTCAGAATTTTCTGATATTAGTAAAACGTTGTACCAAAATAAAATTGACCTTAATTTAGGAACTCAAAAGTTTTAAAACGAAAACTCGGATACGTTGCTTAGGTAGAAAATCACAAGTATCTTCAACTTGGTCTATCAAAACATTAAAAACATTAAAAAGTATGTAATATTTCAACTACTTTTAAAGGAATTAAATATTATTCTGGTATGTTACTGATAGGAGACAAATATATGCAGTAACAAAGATTAAAAAAGACAATGTGCTGCGATGATTTCCGTATACTTAGAAAATATAAGTTAAAATTTAGAGAAACTTTTAGAGTGAAAAGCTAACGCTTATAGATAATAACTACTGTGAAACGTTGTCGTTAAATAAGTATAGCAACATATCCACAGGCACTCTTTTTTATTTTGATTGACAAAAGCCTAGAAATGTACCTCGGTATTTGAAATTAACATTGTTCACTAATTTAGTTTCAGGTTAGTGTAAAAGCGCCACATACAATAAAGGCAAAAACAGTATGTATTGTCGTGTCTATCTGTATATCTGTAAAACGTAGCTAACATAAAACGGCCTATTGGGATACACAAGTATATAGTCCTTCATTAACTTCAAGACGATGCTCTCCGTGACCTACATCCCTGACCCACTTCTGCCCTCCGACACTTTACCTAAACCTTAATTATTTACCTGTCGCGTACATAAAATTCGGTGTGTTGTTACCTGATATATACCTGTATCCACGCCCCCGCGGACGACTGCCGCCCTCTCGGCACCTGGAGAGAGGTGCTGCAGGTGTATCCAGGTGTCCCTCCCACCGCGCGCCACGCCCTCCGTATCGAGCTGCGCCGGTGGAGTGCGCGGGCAGGTCGCGAGGTGACAATCACTACAGGTAAACCTGCAAGACAAGGTAGTTGTTACCTTATTTGAAAGTTTCCAGTGTTTATAGGAGTTCGTGGACGTGTCTAGTAAAGAGTGACCTGAGAATAGATTTAATATTTCGTTTTAAAAGTGCGCATGTGTAGTTACGATTGATGTTTTCATGAGGTGAGTTATTGACGTCACTAAGTGATATCTCGTTAGAATATTAGGGGTATAGCTACACTATACTGGTTCTCATAACACAATACATACAATAAGAACTATAGACGTGTCAGCTTAGTTGCCTTTTTTTTTATTTTTCTGAACCCAGCACTAGTTTGTATACAAAACATAACATGTACCTATTATGTTTGTACACTTTTTAAATATGTCGTTTGTTTTACTAGCTCTCATAATACAGAAAATCAAATCAAATCGTGTTTATTAGCTAAAGATTATGGTGGTACATTATAGTAGGTTTTAAATAATTTAACTTTTTTTTTTTTATACCACTAAGGTGGCAAACAAGCCTACGGTCCGCCTGATGGTAAGCGGTCACCGTAGCCTATGGACGCTTGCAACACCAAGGGCATCATTCACGCGTTGCAGACCCTTCAGAAATCTAATAACTTCTTTGAAGAACCCCATACTGTAGTCCTTAGAGAAAACCTTGGCAGGAAGCTCATTCCACAATCTAAGGGCCTAGCTGGTATCCGGGTGCACCTGCCCAGAGATGGCAGCAGTACTCCATATGGGGCCGAACTTGCGACTTGTAAAGTAACAACCTTTGCCCCGACGTGAAGTACTGCTTCGCTCTGTTGAGTACACCAAGTTTTTTGAACGCCAGCTTCACCTTGACTAGCAAGTGATCTCGAAACTGAACATCGCTGGAGATGTGAACGCCAAGGATCCCAATGCTCTTGGAGATGGAGAGTCGAGTTACGTCCGTATCACCGCTGCCAGTGCCAGACCCGATCGAACGCCTTCGCTATGTCCAGGCTACATGCCAATGCCTCCTCCTGACTCTTAATGGCTAGTGCCCATCGGTGCGTGAGATACACTAGAAGGTCACCAGTCGAGCGACCGTGGCGAAAGCCATATTGACGGTTACTGACCAGGTCGTGTTCTTCTAGGTATCTTAGAAGCTGTGTGTTGATCACAAGCTCCATCACCTTAGAGGTGATAGCGATAGGCCTGTTATTCGATAGATCTGACCTATTGCCCTTTTTGGGCACCGGGTGCACATTCGTTGTCTTCCATGCAGACGGAAATTGCCTAGTGTGGTAGGAAAGCATAAAGAGGCGCGTGAATACAGGACATAACTCAGGAGCACACTGCTTAACCACCACTGCTGGTATACCGTCTGGCCCACTCGACTTATGAACGTCTAGAGAAAGCAACGCCCGCCGAACCTCCCGCTGTGTTATTTTGTTGAGATTTCCGGCATGATCTTACCACACCACAGTATAGTAGGTTCCTTCATCGTTCATATTCGAGTTCGAAGCAAAGAGAGCCTAGTAGATCGGCTTTCTCACTAGTACTATGGGCCCAGTCACCATCGGTCTTTCGCAGTGGTGGTAACGACGACTGCCTAAAGTTCCCTTCGGCAGCTTTGGCAAGCGACCAGAAAGCACGACTCCCAGAAGATAGCTCGCAAGTCGCAAGAATTTTAGCTTCTCTGCAAGACCTATTAAACCACGGTCGTTTTTGACGCCGGCAGTTATTTGCGGGTTAGGAATATAACATTCCATACCAGCGAGGATTGTCTCCGTGACTGCGGTTTCGCAGACGTCAGGATCTTCCGAGTGAAAGCAGATCTGCCTACACGGGTACGATGCATAAAGCTCTCACTATCCATCCCAGTCTGCCGACTTATAGTGCTACAAACGACGTCAATTAGTTGGCCCAGATGGATCGGGTTGTGTGCATGACATTTGAGTCCGAAGGAGACAGTGGTCCGAGGAGCCAAGAGGGGCATCTACTGAGACGGAGTATCCGTCTGGACCAGTGGTCAGCAGAAGGTTGGAGAAAGTGCCAGCTGAGAGAATCCATAGGTCAGAGCAAATTCATGAGCAGATATCCTTGCATAGTTATTGGTTCGAGAACTGAGCCACTCACGATGGTGGGCGTTAAAGTCTCCCAAAAAAACTAGTTCTGCTGTGGGATATTGTTCTACAACTTTGTCAGTCGTCAAACTCAGTTGTGTGAAGAGTCGAGTTACGTCCGGGTCACCGCTATGAGACCTGTATAGGCACGCATAGATACAAGTGCCGTAATCTACGCGCACCCACAATATCGACAGGACCCTGTCTTCAAGGCTATGAGGGCGGCGACAGCAGATATCCTCCCGGACTGACTGTACTAACTGTGTTTGTAACACATGAGTACAAAATTCTGCTCGAGTTTGTAGCCGGGATAATGTAGGTATGATGCATCGGCCGGGCAGGTTATCTCCGTCTTCGTTAGAAAAAGAATTGTCGGCTACGCAGACTCCAGATGGTGGTGGATTGCGTTAAGATTTAATATATACCCCTAATATTTCAAAAATCCACATTAAATGTAGATAGGGTAGCCGCTGTAAAAATCCTTTTTCTATTATTTTTCCTGGCCAGTTACTTAGACTAAATATGAGGATTCACTGCACAGACAGCTAAGAGGACATAAAGGTGCAGTACTAGAACTGTGAAAGCTTAGCAAACATAATGCGGTTGCTGGCACAGCGGGCGGAAGGGCCCCTGATCCCTCTCTGTTGTAGTAGCCAGGTACTCCCCAGTCTCCTTCTCCGGCACGACTGCTACTTCAGAGACTTTACACAGGTTTGCGATTTAGTCTCCCAGGGTGGAAATTAAGTGATCCCTGGGTTCGATAACCCGTACAACCTGCGCGCGGCCAGCCGTTTCATCAGGTCTCCCTGACCGCCGTACCGTCTACGCCGAGTAATGGCAGAAACAAGCACCGCCAGTCCTCCGCTGGAGCTTTGGCAACCTTACTCACCGCCAGGAACATAACACTACTCAATGTTAGTGTTATTATGGCCGTGGAGTACTGAAGGTGGAGGTACTTCCCTAGTTCGGGCTGCTCATTCGAGCAAGTACTCGCTATGCCCCGCTTCAATTGTTCGGGCTTCTGTTCGAACGAGTACTTGCTGTGCCCTACCTCTCTTAAAATTCTCTCTTATTATTAATGTTGTGATTTTTTGTTGACGAATGCAATTCGTCACTAAAAAGTAAAAAATAAAAACTTTTTAACAAAAAAAAAACAACTGGCTTCAAAAAGATGCACTAAAAGGGTATAAATAATTACTTATATAAAATTTGATCTGAATTACAGTTTGCAGTTGGTGGTTATGTACCTAATGTTTATAACACACTTCACTTTCATGACACCAACTTCAAGCTGTAATTCAGATCAGAACTTTGGAAATAAGTAATTATTTTTACCTTTTAATTGGATATATTTGAAGCCGTTTGTTTTTTTGTCAAAAAGTTTTTGTATCTGTATTTCAGATACTTGTATCTTAGATAAGTCACATCTTTGATTATTAGAAATGTTTTATTGCACTTTTAGATAATGTAAAATAACATTAAACATTGATGTTTTAACGATATGGTCGTATGGAGTCGTAGCTCGCTATATTATGAAATACGGTCATTTGATGAAATGGTCGGACGAATCATAAAGTAATCAATTTGAGGATTTAGCCACAAAATAAATACATAAGACTGTGACTGTAATTCAATAAACGTAACTCTAACACAACAAAAAGTTGCATTTGATTTAGCAACTGATTCCAGTCAGTTATTTTTTGCCAGTAAGTCAGTTTTAATATTTATTTATTTATTATTATGTAATAAAACAAACAAGATAAGTTGTGTTTCAGAAATAACGGAAGATGAAATGTTACTACAAAATAAATCAGACTTCATCTTTAACAAAAAGTTTTTGATGATTTTTGATCTTTAAAGTTTTGAAAAGATGATGGTTCTACTTCTAGTGCCTGTAAGTTAATACGAGCGGAATTGTGTGCATCACATAAATATGAAATGAGTCAAAGTCAAAATTTATTTATTTAAATTAAGATTTTACTATCACTTTTGAATCATCAAAGTTATGAAATACTATTTTTGAAAGCTCCCACTCTCCCTCCGGTTCACAATCTTGTTGATTACTACCGAGAAGAATCCGACAAGAAACTCGATAGTTACTCTTTTAAAAAAAAATCTTAAAAACTACAAATACAATGTTTTGAAAAAAAATATCTAAGCCGTACAATTTAATATTATTTCCATTTTAATTTGGTTTACCTATGCATCCTGTAATTGAGCATCATCAGTCCCATGGATTTTTATCATTTACATAGTCTGAAATATTGTATTATGCCTTTTTACAAAGTACCTGCTTGATAAAAGATTTAAATTTACTTATTGATAGATTTTGAATTTTATTGGGAACTTTGTTGTAAAAGTGTATACATTGCCCCATAAAAGAGTTACTTATTTTGTGTAGACGTGTATCATGCACCAACAGCTTATTTTTACTTCTAGTATTTACTTTGTGAACGTCACTTTTCTTGCTGAAACTATTGATATTTGTATGTACATATAAAAGATATATGTACTGCGACGCTAAAATTAAAATATTTACTTCCCTAAACCTATCCCTCAGAGATATCCTAGATCCTAATTTATAAATAGCACGAATTGCCCGTTTTTGTAACAAAAATATTGTATTTACATCAGCAGCGCTACCCCACAATAGGATACCATATGTCATTAAACTAAGATCGACACAACCGATTATTGTACTTAGAAATAGTGAGAATAAAATGTTAAAGTGCGCTTAAAGCAATACGCATAGTGGCCGATATACAAATAAGTATCTAGCATTCGTCCTATACGGATGTACGGAACAACTATTTATCTATTTTATTTGATTCTTGTACAAAAATTCAGACATTTAATTTATTTATTTAATAAATGACTGCTCTTCGTAACGTTTAATACATAAGCTATCCTGTTTTGCAAAGACAAATCCCAGCATCAGAAAAACTCTAAATTTTCATCTTTGTTGTTTAACTTGATTTAGAGTAAGATCCCAGAGCGATCTGACATAACTTATTTTTACATAGATGAAACCTTAGGTTCTCAGTAGCGTCTCATGTTCTTTGAATACCTGCGTGCTGGTGGAGCTCACCTTGTGACACCTGGGCAGGTACCAGGTAAGAAAGGTAACTAAAAATAAGAGTTACTTAACTTAAATTTTAATGGCTGATTTTTATATATGTTTTGTAGAATATTATTCTAAAATAGTATAACTTTACTTAAAACAAAGCTTACTTCAAAAATGAATGTTTGAAGCCAAAACCATATTTTTAAATTTGATCAAATTTTTGGCACAAGGGTAGTTAAAGGAGATGGAAAAGGACTCAAGGTATGTGTTTACAGTAATATTTACTGAAGTCCACTACAGTAACAGGATGCTATTTACTACGGGAAAGCTTTTTCCTTTGTAGTGATGTCGCGTAAACTTTGATCTCTAATAATCAGATGAAAACTGTTTTTTACTTAATTTAAAAGATGAATTTGCTGCGACTCAATGTTAAGTTATATATCTACTTTTATTCATGTACACTTGTGTTTGAACACATAAAAGAAAGAATGAAACAAATTCAAGGATTTTGTACCACTAAAAGTTATGCTAACGATTCAGTACTTTGAAATAAAAAAAGTTCTTTATGCAGCTTTGGTGCTTAATATTAAATATGCTGCGTGTCATTAAGTAACGGAAACATAACTTCGATGGTTAAATTTATTTGCCCGTTCTTCAAATAATGGTTCATTGATATCATGATAGTACAGTTTGAAGTTGGTTTCTATGTACCTAACAGTTTATAACAAACTTCACTTGCGTCAAGCAAGCATCTTTTTGAAGCTGGTTGTTTCTTTTTTTGTTAAAATGTTTTTATAATTGATGGACGACATAGATTTTAAACTATTATGTTAATTTAATATATTTTTTGTGCCTGAAAACAAAACGTGTAACGTAAGACGAGCCTCGTAAATAAATGTGAAAGTAAAAGTTGTCCGTAACAAGTTATCCAATCACGTATCCCGCCTTATCTTATATCCCGGACAATATATTAGTTGCGCGACTCGCATGGCCCTTAAGATTAAACTCCGGTTATCCCGAAGGTCACTTTGATTTATTTGAACTATTAAAATTAATGGCAGTACTTCTTGTTGGACGCTTTATTAATTGGGTCCGGCCGCCGGCTGTTTATGTTAACTTAACGTGGTCACCCTTATCCTTATCGTCTCGTATTCAATTTGTCCCCTCATATTTTAATCGCCACAAGTCACAACCGATGCCCTGGACATTTTCCCGTACAAATATGCGCTGAATTACAATCCATGTATAAATTCCATGTTATTTTTATTGTCGTGTTAAAAACTAAAATGTCAATTATACAGCGTTTACAACAAATTACACATTCTTCACTTACCTTACTTACATAGGATTACTTATATAGGACTCAAAAAACCACTGCTACTTCAATTTCTTGCTTCTGGTTTCCATTTAACCAAATAGATGATCAAAAACACGAGTCGATCCTCGTTGACAGTGGAGTGACTCATCATCATCAGTTGAAACTACTAAAGTCAGAAATATAATATTTAGGGTTGTAGCATTAGTAGCAGTTTTATCAAATATATATTTATTAGATTTTTTTTAAGGTTCATTCTCTAAAAATTTAGCATAAAGATTATTAAATCTATTACAAGTGTAAACCAGAGAGAGTGAACAATCTTGTGTCCTTGTGGAGTATTTAGAATAAATATTAAATCCGGTTCATTGCAAAATACACGCTACACAGATTATTACGCTGTTGTTTTTTCGTTTTTTCATTTTTCCTACTCCGTCCTCGTCGATACCTAGAACAGCAACAACGCGGATGAAGTCGCGGGCACAGGTAATACTAAGATACCTACTACGGGTTTGTTTGCGCCGGTGTCGTTTGTTGAGGAAACTTGTAGTCGTCGCTGTAACAGTGTGTGTACAAAATATTCATCGCAACTTTATTGGCGAAATAAAAGTGCATATAAAGTTTATGAAGTATAAACGAAGCGTTTGCAAAAGTTTATGGGGGGAGCACTCACGGGGAACTAGGCACTTACACTTAATGACCTCTATTTATATCAATAAACGTACTCGCTTTTACTTTACTTAAGTATCTACTTGCACCTCCCTAGTATCTGTTGTTAAGATCGTTACACTTATTCTCTATATTACAAAGTCATTCAATTAAGTTGTTATTATATTATCTCAATCGAATTAATATATTCATGTTTTATATAATGTAATGTAAACACAAACGTAGAAGAAACTGTAATAGTAGGCTAAGGCTAACTTTTTTAAACAATGAATTACTTCCTAGAGTTAAATATTTTAAGGACTTGGGAGTATTTCAGTCAGTCAAATGCTTTTTAATATGCAAATTGATCAATTAGTTGCCAAAGCTCTAGATTTTATCATAAGTTGCTCTAAAGAATTCCGATCGATTAAAACCATAAAGATATTGTATTGTGCATACGTAAGAAGTCATTTGGAATATGCTAGTCAAATCTGGAACCCACAGTATAAAATATATATTGACTGAATTAAAGCTACCTAATAGCTTTTCTTGCGTTTCCTTTCATAAAAGTGTCTTACTAAAGATCTAGATTTTGAGTAAAGGTGTCGCAAGTTTCATATTTTACCAGTTAACATTCGAAGAAATATAGCTGATTTTACATATTATAAGTTCCATTTATCGATTGCCTAGAATACTAGTTCTTAGCAAACTGTCTTCAGTCAAAAGCACCCACTTCTACATTTATTTGTTAGCAGCACGGAGTCACTGAGAAAATCAAATTTCGAAGCGTTTTTTCCCAAGTTGAATTTACAGTCACGACTGTGTAACTGAACCTATATAATCAAATATTCAAATATATTCATATAACAAAGTATAGTTGCCTACTTGTAAGAAATTCTTTTATGCTATTTTGTATTTATTTGAAGGAACTCTTAATTGGCGTATCTTTACCATTTTTAATGTTATTTATTGGAATGCCGCGAGTTCCTCTTGAAAATGTAAAAATAAATAAATAAAATACTTACCTCTATCTTCTCGAGGTATCGCAAGAGTTAAGCAATGGTGGGTCTCACTGGCATGAACTGTACTATTCTCAGTAGGTATGAGTATAATTCTTATAATGATTTATAATGAATAGCATAGAAGGCGCAGTAGAATTAACTTCAAACTTAACTACATGAAATTTGATATATAGGCACCTCATATACTTATTTATTGCATACTAGGTGTTTGGTCCCGGCGTCACCTGTGTGAACTTTCATGTCTCATTTTCCATTACTTTTTTCTTCCCCTCGAACCTTGTCCTAACAATCACGAACACAATAAAAATAATTAGCCAGATAGCTCCGAGTACTTCTAAAGTGATGATATTTCATTCACACAGCAATTGATTTTGTTTATATACAGGATATATACACACTACTACACACACACTTCACGCTTACCTGTAAATATTTAAATGCGAAAGTGGGTTTGTTCGCTTTTGCATTTCTTAACGACTGTAGGTTCAGTAAGAACCACATACTTACTCACCTAAAGTATTTGAAAGTAGCTATCATGCAATAACATTTTCATTAACGATTACAATTTTGCTCCTTTATCAAAAGACAAACCGCCATCGTGTGCTAGGGTTGCCAACGTTGAATGAAATAAAGTATATTTGGTATCAGACAGGGTGAAAAAAGAAAAAAGAAAAAAAAAAGTATTACTTATATGTATATCACAGAACAAAAAAAGTCAGAGTTTATTAGTTAGCCCAATCTCGATATCTATAATTAGTATATAAATTCATCTTTGACAAATCTTGTGTTGTTTTTTAGATACTCGTAGATAATAAATATAAACTAAACTTATAACCTAAGTTGTATTAATAATTATAAAGAATACAAATTTATCAAAAAAAAATATTTCACTGTTACAGCCATTGACACTTCTAAACAAATATATAAATACAACCAAGAAACATCGTATACCTACAAGTACAAACACACAGACAAACCTCAACCGCACACGCAGATGGATTGTTTCATTTTAGTACATTTTCTGTGGTGAGCGGGTTGGAGGTGTTGCGGGTTGGAGGTGTTGCGGGTTGGAGGTGTTGCGAGCGCCAATAAGGGAAATAACAATAAGTTTCTTTTACTTATGTCGTATAATCAATCAATCAAATAAAACTTTATTCAAATAGGTTTCTAAGAACACTGTTAATTTCTGCCAAAAAGAACTGGCAAAAAGTTCTATTTAAAGTAATAATACAATACTTTGATAATTAGCTAAAGAGTATACAATATGTACCGAAAAATTATTAGGTAATAAAAATAAGTAAGTAAGCTACTAAAAACAAAGTCAAACATGTCAATTATTATTTTATTGTTTTTATGTAGCACAGGGGGCGCACCATGTGAAGCGTTAAATATTGTCAATCGAGTAAAGGAATACAGATATTTAAGAGTACTAGTGGCATTAGCGCCATCATAATTATATTTTTGCACAATCATATGTACATACATACTTACATATACTTAAAACAATCCATACTATCCATGAATATAATACAGAGACACTTTGAGAGAACATGACACACTCAAGCAACTCCAATAAAACTTCTATTGTACTAGTTACAACTTACATAGGTACAAGTATAATAATTTAATAAATATAGTATTAATAACCCGCTGCAATGCAATCCACCATCGGCCGCCCAGCGCCAGAGAGGCTTCAAATGCGTGTGGGCGCATCACACAAACGTGCACACATTCCCATATGCATACACACACTCACAGACGTTGTATATCATGAAGTAGCCCAGCTCCCACACGACAGTCCAGCAACAAATGCACACCATTTAACGTACTGTCACTTCGGAAACAAGCCTAAGAGAAGAAGAAGTGACAAGAAACTTGCTGTACACTTGTAACCATCAATCACGCAGGAACCAGACCGCCAAACACACAAAATCTATGCAAATATATGTAAACACACATACATGAACCCGTCTATGCGCCACACCAACCCCCATCCAGAACCCCCCAAACAGCAAGCAGGCAACGGTGGACGACAATCCATGGTGCATCCCCTCATCGTAATGTGTTATTAATTATCAACTACATAAGTCATAGATGTCCAATATTGTCCATACCTTAATTCCAGACATTATTATCTTTATTGAATTCTTCCACAGTATAGTATCCCTTGTTAATAAGAACTTTTTTAATATAAGTTTCAAAAGTATGTACAGGTAGGTTAAAAAAAAGGAAAAATATTCTCAGGAATTGTATTAAAAAAGCAAATGCTCTGAATTATGAAAGAGCCACGCACCTTATGAAGGCGACATTTTGGAATCGCAAGTTTATTTTTATTTCTAGTATTAACATTGTGTATTTCACTATTTTTAACAAATAAACTTAGGTTTTTACGTACATACAGTAAGCACGCGTTAATATACTGAGAAGCTACAGTAAGTATATTATTTTTTTTAAAGAGGTCACGAAGAGAATCTAGACGTGATAAGTTATACATTGATCTTATTGCTCTTTTTTGAAGTATAAAAATAGTTTCTATATCGGCCGCGCTTCTCCACAATAAAATACCATATGACCAAAAGGAATGGAAATAACTAAAGTATACTAACCGAGCAGTTTCTATATTAGTAAATTGAGCAACTTTTCTGACTGCATAAGCGGCGGAGCTAAGTTTTCGAGCTAAGACAGAAATATGTGAGTGCCATTGCAATTTAGTATCTAAAGTGATGCCCAAGAAGACTGTTGACTCAACTAGTTTGAGTGCTTCACCGTTTATAAATAATTGTGTTGGAGTGTCTTTGACAATTGGTAAAGAAAACTTTAAACATTTTGTTTTCTGTGCATTCAGTAAAAGATTATTTGATGTGAACTAACTAAGAACTTGCGAAAGTGTATGATTTATATCGTCATATATATCTTTGTTTTTATCAACTTTAAATATCAAAGACGTATCATCTGCAAACAATACAATTTTGCACAGGTTTTCTACATAAAAAGGCAGATCGTTAATATACACTAAGAATAAAAATAAAAAAGTATAGAACCATGGGGTACTCCCATCACAACAGGTGATCTAGAAGATTTCACTCCATAGATTTCAACTTTCTGAGTTCTGTCACTTAAATATGAGAATATAAGTTTAAGAGCCGTATCTACAACACCATAATGATTTAGCTTTAAAATTAGAGTTTTGTGTTCAACACAATCAAATGCCTAAGACAAGTCGCAGAAAATACCAATGGCATTCTGCGACTTTTCCCATGCGCCATAAATACCTACCTTTCGTAAATCCGAACTTTTGACTGTGTAGCAGTTTATGGATGTTAAAATATCGAAGTAGTTGATTGAGCATGAGTTTTTCGAAAACCTTGCTCAAAGCTGGTAATGTCGAAATTGGTCTAAAGTTAGTAGTAAAAGACTCCCTCGTCTACACATTTATTAAAAATTGATAGACTGTTCATAATACCAACAAGTGATTTAGCTGATATACCCCAAAGATCCGCTGTCTTTTTAGAATTAAGAGATTTGAAAGTTTTGAAGATTTTATCAGGGGTAACATGTTTAAATTTAAATGTTTTAACACATTTAGGAACATTATCATTTAAAAGTAATTTTGCTTCTGACGGGGATGACTTAAGTGAGCTAGTAGTTCGAGCAGGCATATCTTATTTAATTATTATTTTAATAATTATGTTAGTTTTATATAACAATTTTATTTTATGTAAAAAAATATACATTTTTTTTTTTTTTTTATTATTAAATTTTATTTTTATAAAATTTAATTTTATAAAGGACGAAGATGGCTTGGTAGACGGGTAGGCTTGGCAGATGGGTACAATCTGTGGGCTTGATTGACTTTACAATGTGTAAACTAGGGGACTTGTCCGTTGTCTTGTATCTCAGTTTAAGTCACTTACTGAGCCGTCACTAGTATTGCTATTAGCACTATTACAAATAGTACTTATAATATGTGATTGGTCATTGTCGGTGATTGTAAGTGAATATTACATGAATTACTTAATCAAAAACTGATGTATCTCAAATCAGTTAAAATGTCTTATTGCTGGTTATAATTATCTTATGCTTCTTGCCCAAATTCAAGTTAAGTATGAAGTTATCGAACAATAGTCCCTGGGTTATCTTACGGTTTTAATTTTGTTTTGCAAAAAAAACGATTGTTAGTCAGTTCACGAACTATGCGGGTACAAAGTCAATGCATTAATTTAACCTATTTAACTTAACAATACCTCGGCGTAAAACGTGTCGCCCTACGTGGCAGCGATCAAGTGTGAATATCCGGCTGCCAATAGTAAACTATAGGATACCCTCACAGTATTATTATTATCATCGATACAAACAACCAGATATACCCGCGACCGAACCTTCTCGTCACTGGTTTGCTAGCTTATTAAGTTCTTTTTAAGTTCTTCTAGCTTATTTCGACGTGAACACGTTTCTGTGCGGCGCGGCGCGGCAATAGTATGAACCGGAATATCTTGTTATTTACATCGATGCTTATTATATTACGGTTAGATGACTCAATAATTTGATTAAGTGCAGGCATGTAAAAAGTAAAGTGTAATAAAAGAAACAATTACAATAAATATATAAATCGTAAAATTAAACAAAATTCCCAAAAAAACACTTTCAATACAATAATTTTTATGTTTTTTTTTCAGTTGAAATTTTTTCAATTTGAATTTTAAACTAAATGGTGTTCCCACCCACAAATTTTTAAATAAAAATTTTGCCTTAAAAACTAAACAATGTTTATCACAAAAAAAAACCGGCCAAGTGCGAGTCTGATTCGCGCACAGAGGGTTCCGCGCAAACTTATCATATGTAGATAGTTCTTCCATCATGAGATCAAGGTTTATGATCAGTTTTTTTTTTTTTTTTTCTATATTACTGATGTAACATCTTACTTCTTGCCTATTTTAATGATTCTAGGTTAACGGGAAGTAACTCATAGACTGCGTCACAATATTTGACAAAAATACTGTATTTTGGGCATATTTTTTTGGGACTGAGAAGCTTGATTTTAACAGCTTTAAGTGGCCGTAGATTTAAGTATTTGATAATTTCAACATATTACCTTCACGCGTTTTTGAGTAAAAGGGTTTTGACAGACAGACACCCTTTTTTTATGTGTTATTATATTACACATTAACAAATTTACGATATTTTCCTATATTTTTGATGTTAGACCTTGCTTTGTGACAAATTTTATAATTCTAGGACAACGGGAAGTACCCCGTAGGTTTTGATTTATTTGTGTCACAATATGTTACAAAATAGCCGTATTTCGGCCGTATTTTTTTATTGCGTTGACTTATTTCTTTTTAACAGCTTTAAAGGACCGCAGACTTTAGTATTTGAAATTAATTTCAACTAGATACTTTCACGTTTTCTAAAAAAAGGGCACTGACAAACAGGCAGACAGACGGACCACAAAGTGATCCTATAAGGGTTCATTTTTCTTTTTGAGGTACGGAACCCTAAAAAGAAGAAGAAACATTACATTTTGAACAATATTTTACCTAAAGAAAATATAAATAGTCCACAGCTTTTCATGAGTATCCCAGCAACAAATTAAGGTGATAAGCTCATGTGACATTTCAATGTTGTTACTGCGGTCAGTCGGTCTAAATGTTTACACCATATATTAGTTTTTATACGACGGCAGGCAATCTTTACACGAACTAAAACGGCTTCTATTTAGAATAGAATGCTGATTTATTTAATATATATTTTGAATAAACCAAACGTCATCAGACGAAATTTTGCATAAGCAACAATATTTTATATTATTATATTTTATTATATTAATAGTTCAATAAAAGAAAAAGGTAAATAAAGTCGCTTTTAACGATTTTTTTTTTTGGGTAGACATATAAGTCACAAAACAAATTTGCTCTTGAAAATATATATGATTAATATTGGAAATAGTATTTAAATATTTTATTTTAGTATTTATTGCCTTACAAGACGAAGAAGAAAATGGAGCAAATGGATGAACTGCGAAAACTGATTGAGGAGTATAATATATTTTTAGAGTTCTGTACCATAAAATGAAAAACAGAACCTTTCTGAGATCACTCTCATTTCCTTCCGTCTGTCAGTCATAAAGTAGGGAGAGGCAAATTTGATGAAATTTTTCAACTATTCAAAAAGATCATTCGAATCATTCGAAGAAAAACATTTTGTGTTTGGAAATTTCAAGTTTGATGTAAAGAATATTCAAGTACCAATTTTATTTTTAATTATTGCTCGAAAAATTGCTTGTATAATGGATTTTAATGACCTTATATATTTCTGAAAAAGTCATATGTTTCAGCCAAATTTTTGATATTAGTCAGACAGAATACATAACATCAAGAAGAACTGATTTTATTTTATAGTTTTGTACAAGTGTTGTGTCACTTTTAATCAATACTGTTTTATTTTTAATTAGGTCGACTATGTGTAAAAATAAATCTAATTTATTGCCTTTTAATTTTAAGCATTAATTTACTTAAATGATAATTCGAAATCAGTTCGGCGTAGGCCAAAGTAGTTAAGCTAGTTTACTCCAGGACAATCTGGTTTGGCCTTAATCTCAAGTATTAAGGCCAAACGAGATTGTCCTGGGGTAAATTAGTATATCATGACTCGCTAAGGATGAACCCGTTTGGCCCAGGACAAACTAATTTGGCCTGATATCTGGTTTAACCGGTAACATGTGGCCCAAATCACCCTCGGTGAGAGTAGGCCGTGCCCAAACAGTAGGGACGTATGAGGCTGATAAGTTGCATACATGAGGTACACTTAGTCAACTTGGGTACAGTGATTATTTTTTTTTACATTGTCATACTAACTCGACTGTTGTGACTGTCTAAATGACAGTCAATAGTTGACAGACAGACAGAAAATTGTTTGGCATGAATACTTTAGTAAATAAATCCATTCTAGTCAAACTATAATGGATTCTTTTTTTTTATTTTAAGTTTCTAAACAATAAGAAAAAGCAATTAAAATACGTCTTAGGATTCTGCAATATTATAAAAGTTGAAAGAAACGTGTTTAAAGTGATATTCTACAGTAAAAAGCCTTAACTATAAAAAAAGTGAAATATTCTAATGAGTAATTTTAGGCAAAATCTGTGAATTTGATGCCACGAACTGCTTTCCATACACTTCTACAACCTCGAACTTTGCAGCACTTTCCTTATTTTTATTATAAACTCTAATATTAACACAGAAATCCACAAGAAAACTGGAAATCGATGTGAACAAAACATACATCTTTCATTTTAAAAGTCGAGTCAGTGTGACAATGAAAAGAAATTTTTACTGTACCCGAGGTTAGAATAATATATGCACCTTATCAGCCTCATACGTCCCCACTGTTTGGGCACGGCCTACTCTAGCAAAGGCTGATTTGGGTCACAGTCCACGCGGGGCCAGTGCGGATTGTGGACTATATATGTTTTTTTTTTGACATATGCACAGGTGCATCGTGAGGACATATGTAGGTCTGCATACACGATGCTTTGTAATCGCCAGTGATGTAATTAATTAGTGTACTTGAATGATGTATTTCAACATGCTTACTTATTGCATTTTTTTATTTTTTATCTAATACAACAGTTAAATAACATTTACAAATTTATTGCCTTCTGTTAAAACCTAACAGGGCTTATCTGCTTCAAGGACGGGCTGTGAGAATTGTCAACGATCCTGAACTCACTTGCCGTATCCAGCCCTTAAGTCTGAGGAGAGACTTTGCCTCCCAGTGTATGTTCTACGGCTTGTATAATGGAATGTGTTCTGAGGGGTCGTTGGAATGATGCCCACGGCTACTTTCTACCACCGCACCACGTAGTTATTAATTAGGCTAATTATCCGGAATGTTGGCAACCTACAACCCACTCAGAAAGGTCAAAGAGGTCAAATTGGCTTCAACTAATTGTTTGTAGTGCCCTCTCCAGTGACATCCATATATAAGCTTCTTGGCAGATCACAGTTTATAGATTATTGTCCCGAATTTAATTTGTCTTCTTTATTTATGTTTCGCTTAATAAGCCTTATGTACTTAATATAATAATGCAATGAATTATTTAAATTTTGTTTTTATTTTATATAAGTAATTTTTTATCTTCTTAAATATTTTTGCCTTATAGTGTCGTGTAATCTGACTGATTTTGTGCCTGCAGAGGATTTTAAATACCTGCTTGGTACATATTTGGTTCGAAATTTTATTATAAAATAATTGATTGTTATATTCCTTTATTTATTAGATATAAGGCCATTATTTGAGGTTTGGGGTTATAAATGTTCATAAAAGTTTTTTGTAAGAACCCGGTGTATATTCGTATCTGTATTATAGTTCGATTATTTATTTATATTGTATATTAATATGGATTTATCATTTCCCCTTAATGATTCCTACTTTTCTTGCTCGCTGAATCTGAAAATTTCTTGGATGCTGATAGTGATTCAACATGCTCTATAAATTTCTGTTTTTCATGCTTTTAAAAATAGCTTACGCATACTTTACATTAACGCTTATACATTGTGTATCCCGGCTTATTATTCTGATCTTCTGGCATCTTTTAGTAAACAATGTGTAGATTGTATTCTCATCTCGGAATATTTTCTTAAGCCCTGTTTACCTTTTACTCTTTTATAATTTAGTTTACCTGGTTCTCATCTCATCCGAAATGATAGAACTGGTAAAGTGGTGGGGGAGAAGCTATCTATATATTCGGTCTGATATCCCATAAAAATTATTAAATCAATCACCGTGCGAGTATTCTTACTCTGCAGAACACCTATTTCTTGAAATCTGTTTTCGTCATATAAGAGATTCATATTGATTATTTTGAATCTTTTCAATCTACTCTTGAATATCTCTGCCCCTCCTATCATAAAACGGTTATTCTTGATGATGTAACACCTGCCTCCTAAAACATGATAACTGTTTTTCTGAACTCTTGTCTATTATTTTCTCACTTAATCTTAACTTATTGCCTCTTTCAGCAACCTACATACCACTCACCTAACTGCACATTATCACTACTTGATCTAATGATTGTTTTCAATCCAAATAAAGTAGTAACACATGGAAAACCTGATGCACGTTTCTCATACCACGATTTAATTTTTCTTGCCTACAAATTTCGACTTCCTAAAGTACAGCCTAAATATATTAATATCCGCATTTACAATAACATAGATCCAAAAATACTTAAGAGTCAGATTAATATGATTGATTAGACATCAGTTACAGACAGCAATAATGTTCATGTTATGGTTGATTAATTAAATAAAATTATGCGCCAGTAAAGCGTGTCCAAGTCAAAAATTTACCTGCATCTTGGTTCACACAAGACATACGCAATATGATGGCTAAAATAAATAAACTTAAGCACAAACTCAAAAAATGCAACAAAAGAAAACTATATTGCCTATAAGACGGTACAGAATCGCTGCAATAGAATGTGTAGAGATGCAAAGAGACGTCACATTCATGCTTCTCTCGAAAAATCCAGCCTTTCACCGGTTCCAAACCTGGTTTTTGAAAAAGATTGGGATTGGTAATTTTCCAGTTACTTCTCATAATGACGCTGATTTGAATGCTCTTAATAAACATTCTGCAACGCCTCCTGTTGCACTGGAGGTTCAAATGAAAATAAAAACTTTATCTCATTTTCAAAATATAACTCTTTCACCTTTAATTCTTTTTCTACGTGTGACGTTAAAAAATCTTTCCTCTCCATTTCCTACAAAGCTACTGGTTCTGACGATATCTGTTTTAAAATGCTCTTCTTAGTCCTTAATGAGGTGTTGCCAATACTAACACACATTTTAAATTACTATCTGGTCACATCCTCATTTCCGACTGCCTGGAAGAAAGCATTTGTTATTCCACTTCCTAAAATCTTAAAACCTACATCCTTTACACAGTTCCGTCCCATTTCTATACTCCCTATCCTCTCCAAAGTACTTGAAAGTATAGTTCATACTCAACTAACACAATTTCTCTAGAGAAATACACTGTTCAGTCCAATGCAATAAGGATTTCGTACTGGGAATAGCACAGTTACTGCATTGCTTAAAGTCACTGATGATATACGCTTTGCCATGGATAACCAACAGATGACCTTATTAGTGATATTGGACTTCAGCAGTGCCTTCAACTCGGTTGATTTTGTTATGTAGTATATATATATGATTTTCGATAATTATCCTAAAAGTTTCACATTGTTGGTACTTAGTTAGGTACTAACTGAGTAACTTAAGTGTTTTGTTGATAATATTACTAGACACTAGATATTATACGCTCTTTAGGTACCAAAGAGTACATTACTGTCGAGGCCGTGAAAGTAAAACTCTATCCAGCACTCTGGATGAGTAGAGTTTGAAGGCTGAACTGAATACGATGCCAGAAATGGCCACACAGCCATCTATAACTTGAATAGAGTTTTACTCATAAGCTTAAAATAAATCAAAAACTAAAGGGATGAGTTCTAAGAAATTACATAACATTAGGAGTACAGCGCTGATTCAAAGGAACATTCTCCCGCGAACGCTTAGGTTGTGGAATGAGCCACCTGTCAAGGTTTTCTCTAAGGACTGCAATATGTGGTTCTTCTAGAAAGAAGTTATTAGATTTTCAGAAGGTCGGCAACGCGACAGTGATGCCCCATTGTTGGAAGCGCCCATAGGCTGCAATGACCGTTTACCATCAGTGGTATAAAAAAGGTGACCGCAGTAGCGTAGTTACGACGTGATAACATAAAAAAAACGAGTTGCACTCCGGGAGTGCCGGCAGAAGTGAAAACCTTTACACGGGATTCGCGCTTAACAGTCAAATATGTCACAAGACATGTTTTGACTTTGTCAAGAAATAATAATGTTTGTTTATTTACTTTTTTGACGTAGATTATTTGACATCGCAATCTGTCATAGAATTAAAATTCCATATCCAACCTCCCTGTACTACTCATTATCGCGAATACTAAAAATAAAAATATACACAAAATACGGTCATTTTCATCGCATATTGTGACACAAATAAATCAAAACCTTTCACATAAGAGACTCGATCTCATGATGAAAGAGCTATCTACGTATTATAACGTTTTTTATTTGTAAAAAAGTTTACGCGGACAAAGCCTGGCGGGTGCTAAACGTGTAAATAGATAAATACGAGTATTAAATGTACACACATGTTTGTTTTCAATTTTCTTTACGGACGAACGGACGGACAGACCATTAAATACACATATACATAAAGAAAAGTAAATCACTTACAGACAAATTACTTACTTAAAGAAAGAGAAAAAAAAAAGGGGGGGGGGACGTTAAGCCATCGAAATATGTAAGCGGTAAGGCAACCCCACGAGAAAAACACATATAATAGAAAAAAAAAAATTATAATAGGCGTGGCATTACGGTTTCCGTCTTACGAATTTCCACGATTAGGACACGTGACCTGACGCGAGTTTATAATTTTTTACCCATACCAAAAAAAGTGCACAACGCCGCTTAAGAAGTTTTCACTTCAAAAATAGATGAGAGAGAATGTCTTACAGATTAATAAACCTTCTTGATTATAAATTGGTTTGAATTATAATTCAGTCATTACAAAATCGTCAGTGATCTTTAGGAAGTAGAAGTTTTGTGTGACTCGTGTGGTTATTGGTTAAATTTTGATTTCAAAACATTTTTATGGAATGAATTCTGTAACAAAGAAAGTATTGTCAAACTTAAAATCAGTGGTACCTATTTCAGGTTTGATAAAACTTGTGATGTCAAATAAAAGATTGTCTATTATGTATAATAGAACAGAAAAATGTTAAAGCAGCATTTGCTTATTTTGCTAGCCTTTAAATAGAACATAACATATAACAACAGAACTCGGCTCTAGTTCAACACTTACAATTATTTTTAAATTTTATAGCTAAGCAAAAATATTTCTTCATTATTATCTATACCATCGTTCGACATTCGAAAAACAAACACAAGTCGGCGGACTGTCTGTTTGTTTGGTTTTACAATATTTACATTCGTATTAGACTCGTGTGTCCGCGCGGTTTGCTTCAGCTTCTAGAGATGTCGTCATAAGTATATTCTAAGAAATTTTAAAGACTACAATAACGAGACCGTCCTAGATACAATAAGGCTTATCATATCAGTATTATATCTGTACATATAATATGTTCCCAGAACGAAAGAGCTATATGCAATATGAAGTAATGGTATTAGCGACTGTTAATCAGCTGCGCTGATGCATAAATCTAGCTCTATGCACGTTGTAGCGACAATGTAGTGGGTTGCGACAAGTGATATACGGTACATTTACTAGAACGCTCATAAATGTAAAGTACCTGTGTGGACAAATAATCAATACCTAGTAAATATGTATGTTGGGACATTATACACAGCGCCTTGAGTTCAAACTAAAAAATGCTTGTGCTATGCATACGAGACAACGGATACAAATACATACATATTGGATCGTAAAAACTGGGCCAACGTAGGCCTTAAGAAAAATTGCATGGACTTACCCAATTTTGGCGATAGATTTGTATAAAGTTTTTGTCTGAATATGTGGTGTGGTGTCTGTATATGTTGTGTATGTGTAGGTTTTTTCACGCAAACCGAACATAATTATAAATTATCACAATCAAAACAATGTACATACGCCACGACCTGTCAAAGGATTATATGTGACTGACTGAGATGCCGGTCCACCCAGAGTAGCGACAATCCTATTAACGCGCCGCGGTCCAACTTAATAAATCTTTACTAAACACACATATATATATATATATATATATATATATATATGTATATATTTAGTTTTTTTTTGTAAATACATACATATTATAGATAGAAAACACTTAAGTCTCAAGACAAACAGTAAATGTTTGTCTTGTGTGAGAATCGAACCCACGCCCCTCGATCCACAGTCGGGTTTTTTTTTATACCACTAAGTACTAACAAGCACACGGTCCGCATGATGGCAAGCGGTCACCGCGGCCTATGGACGCTTGTAACACCAGGGGCATCACTTGCGCGTAGCCGACCCTTCAAAAATCCAATAACTACTTTCTTGAAGTACCCCATACTGTAGTCCTTAGAGAAAACAAGCGTTCGCTAGAGGAAGATTCTCTGAAACTGCACTGTACGCGACCATTTCTATTCTAGAGTGTGAGAATGAATTCCCTGCCGATGGCGAGCGGTGCGATGATAAAATTAGCTGTGGGCATAATTTCGAACAATTCCTCAGAACACATCCCCTTTTACAAGCGGTAGAACACACAGGGAAACAAAGTCTCTTCTCAGACTTAAGGGTTCGATACGGCAAGTGAGTTTGGGATCGTCGACAATTCTCACAGCCCGTCGTTGAACCGATTCAAAAGGGCCAAGTTGGTATCCGGGTGCACCCGCCCAGAGATAGCAGCAGCACTCCATATGAGGCCGAAACTGCGACTTGTAAAGCAGCGACCTCTTCCCTGCCGGTTACTCATTAAGCCACAGAGCCGACAAAATAATTATTTGACAAATCATACTTCATACATAATTATGTATGGCATCGCTTATATTTCAGTGTTTGCATGTTTGTTACTCTACCACCGTGACTTCTTACGGATGGTTTAATTTTTTGCACGTTTGTTACTTAACTATTGTCACTTTAGTACGGATATTTTCATTATAAAAGAATATAAAAGTAGATAAAATCATAAAAAAGTCTATACAGGCAAAATCTCGAGGGCAGCAACACCACGCTGAGACAGCGTCGATATAAATAAAAGGTTTTGCAGGCAACAATTAACAGTATGGAAAAGCCGTACCCCATGAAATATAATTTATGCTAGCTTCCGGTGTCTGTTGAACCTGACAAGCACCGCCTCTATTAGAGCCACAAGAGGCACTTTTATCTAAGACGATTTCTTCTTATTTAGTATTGGTAGTACCGATGTTTAAATAGTTCGAAAGAAGAAACAAGAATGATAGTTTGGTAGTTGGTACAAAATAAAAGATATTAAATATAAAAAAAAGAGACACAAAAGGCAAGAAACTAGTGATAGGAAAATGGGCACTTAATATAAAAAATATGTAGATTAATTTATTAGAAAACAGAACACGTATAATAAAATAAGCATGTCATTATCTCTATGTTAAAAAGATTAACACGCATAATATATTTATACAATACTAGCTTCTGCCAGCGGCTTCGCCCGCCCTAAATTTCGTTATCGGCATAGTTTCTTACAGCAACTCCTTTATTATAGAAAAAAAACAATCAAATCTTTATTAATGGTATAATACATTCGTGTCTGTGAAACCATGGAAATACACATACAAAATTTCAACCCAATCGGTCAAGCCCTTTAGTAGTTGACATACCGACAGCAGGGCCACCTACCGGGTCCAATTGTATTTTTAAATCATCCCGGAAACCATCGAAATTTTATATGGGATAAAATTTCAACCCAATCGGTTCAGCCGTTTAGAAGTTATGTGAAAAAGATAAGTACGGAAGGATAATTCTTACTACCCGATGTCCTATTACCCGTTTTCCCGTAGGAATGAAGCATTTTCCCGCGGTAAAAAGTAGCCTATGTTCATCAGGGATAATGTCGGCTTCTAATGGTAAAGGAATTTTTCAACTCGGTCGAGTAGTTTCGGAGCCTATTCAATACAAACATACTTACATACAAATCTTTCCTGTTTATTATATTAGTATAGATTAGCATAAATGGTTAGGAATAAGTGAATTGTTTTTTTGTGGTCTCAAAAGAAAACCTGAACTTGACCGAGTGTGTTCCGACCCGCAGCACGTCTGGTAATGGGCACGACCCACAGCACGTCTGGTAATGGGCACGACCCACAGCACGTCTGGTAATGGGCACGAACCGGATGGAGACAACTTTTAAATTTAGAAATTTTAGTTGGCCCCTAATCGAGTGGTAGGACATTGGTCAAAGGTCCCCCAATTTTGACCAAAACTCAAGTCCCACAGATTTAGAACGTCTGGACAGCAACGAGACATGAAAGGAGCAAATGAAGACAACGAGCGCATGCGGGTCGGATGTGGATGTGGATGGGTGCGCAATACGCACAACCCACAGTGCGGCCACACCCGATCAGTTATACTGATCTTTGTAACGATTTCTTCGGTTTATGGATGATGATATCGCAACTCCGAAATCAAAAACAGCCAACTATGCAAAAAATACAACTCTTATAAGAGAAATACATATATAGAGAAACTATGAGACACAGTTCCTTCGGCGAAGGCTTGGGTTGTGGAATGAGCTCCCCGCCGAGGTTTTCTCTAAGGACTACTGCTTTGTCTTAGATACAGGTATCTACAAGCTAAAACCCAATTTAAAGGAACTGCAAGGCGACTTACCTCAATTGGTACTTGGTGGTACCTACGTTGATCACTTCAGTCTGTCTTTATGTCTTCTAAGCGGACCTAAGGGACATTGCTCTGATAGCATAGAAATCAACGGCAGTTTCTTCGATACCATGAACTTTAACGGTAGTCGCTCCGATAGCATGAACATTGACGGTAGTTGCTACAATAGCATGTACATTAACGATAGTTGTTTCGATAGCATAGACATTAACGGTAGTTACTTCGATAGCATGAACATTAACGGTATTCGCTCTGATAGCGTGCATATTAACGAATGTTACTTTGATAGCATGGACATTAACGGTAGTTACCTTGATAGCATGGACATTGACGGTAGTTGTTCCGATAGCATGGACATTAACGGTAGTTACCTTGATAGCATGGACATTTACGGTAGTTACCTTGATAGCATGGACATTAACGGTAGTTACCTTGATAGCATGGACATTAACGGTAGTTGTTCCGATAGCATAGACATAAACACTGATGTCACGCAAGAATTTATTCTGTCTCCTACTACTGTTTCTGCTACGTATGAATGATATGTTGTCCATCAGAAAGAGTGGTGTGTACAATAAAATAATTGCTACATTATAAAAATCGGCTATATTGGTTAAGTTATAAAATTATTTACAAAATGTTTATTTAAACTCATCTGAGAACAAAATTGAGACAATTATTTCATTATATTTAAATAGTAGATGGTCGTGCGTTAGGGGACGCCATAGTCGCCGTGAGGTCAGATTCGAGGCTCGATAATCTCACGGGTCGGCTGACGGCCCTTATACCGTTCTTTTTTTTTATTATAGAAAAAGGTATATTATTGATATTGATTAAATTGGACTATGGTCCTTCAGCTGACCACTTAGCTTTGCATCCGACGCGAGGTCTCGGCGTCTTTGCGATGGCCGTTGGTGGCGTCAAAATTCGAACACGCTCCTACTTTCATTGCACCAATTCCATAATTTTGTGTCTAGGCATTTTAATAATCTTGACCGTGTTTTTGAATTAAAGTCATTGTTGGTTTTGCGGATCCCAACTGTTTTTTTTCTACCCCAACTTGGTTTTGGAATGTAACGTTAGGTGCGTACGTTAGAGTATGTTTAATAACTTCGGCAATGACTTTCATTTCTTAAAATAAGATCGGTAAATTTTGAAATAAAATTTACGTATAATATGATAATTATATGGTTTAGGACAAAACCTCACTCCTTCGGTGTAGACTGAAAGTCATAACCGGCACACAAACGGACAATAAATTTCTATAATTATAAAATATAGGATTTCATTGTTTTACAATAAATGGTTTCGTTAATTACACCTTTCTTATTATTAATTACTTTTGTAGAATGTCTGAGTGTGAGTGAGTGAGAGCATGAGTGGCATGTATGTAGAAAGTCTTGCCTACTACTTGCTTAGCTCGAAAACAACAAAGACCCATATTTTATGGTTATGTTGTCTCAAAAAATTCAAAAGTTGAAAATCGTACGGAAATAATTCAACGGAAAAAATAACTTGGCTGCAGCTCAAAAGGAGCAAATAAATTAAATTACACCGAGCTTACCTTCCTCTCTGTTTGCAATCACCGGCGCGCGGCGTTATGAAGCGCGCCGATATTGCGTTAGCTCGCGGAGACGGTTGATTGAGCCCTCAGGGACTCGCAGATACCGCGTACGTATCTTAGCTTTATTTATTAAACACAGATGTAAAGTGAATCAAAGAGCTTTCGAAGTTAGGTAAATATCTCAGTAATTAACTTTGTATTAACTGAGTAAAACCGGCTGGCAAGTTATTACCGAAACAATAGACTATTTCCAAGAAAATTGTCGGCTTTTCTGTCGGGTTTATGATTTATTGTAATAGACACCGATGTTCCAACATCCCGACACAGCTCGCAGATTTGTTTGCCCCAAAAAAAATGGCTAAATTGAAAACGTCAAAGGTAAACTATTGTCTCTACGCCTGATAAGGTCTATATATTAAGTGTGCTATAAGTAGAAAACAAAAAGGAACTATTATAGATCATTTCCGATTTCGTCTATTCGTTCCACTTTGTTCGTTACAACTATTTTCGTAATATTCTGCTTCAAATCAGGTATAAATAAGATATAAAACAATAATTTAAAAATACCTTCAAGATTTAACCATTGCTGTTGTCCGTCTATTTGGTTAACAACAGTTTCCAGTAACCAACAATATTTTTTTCAGTCATCAATGTGTATTTTTTTGTACCGTTGTAGGTATGCTGTAGGTATGTTGTAGGTATGTTGTAGGTATGTTGTAAGTATGTTGTAGGTATGTTGTAGGTATGTTGTCGGGTACGAAACTTTTTACTGGCCTTTTAGTTTAATATATATGTATTGTTAAGTATTTAGTGATCCAATTTATATGTATTGTTAAGTATATAGTGATCCAATTTATATGTATTGTTAAGTAGGTATATAGTGCTCCAATTTACTTAACTATTTAGATTAATGTCATTATGTGTTACCGTGTATTGTGTAAGTACTTACTTCGTTTGTACCAGATAGTATCTTAGTAGTATTAATCACCGACGGCAATGTGGTCCCAAGTTTCATCTAGTTTGGCAGCTTTACAACTTCAAGTGCTCCGCAGAACAATAACTCTTCTTTGTCCAATTAACGTTTAGTTCAATAGAGAAGGTTGGCCTGCGATCAAGAAGAGTTGGCGAACAGACAGGCAATTATACACAAGTAGGTTGAGGCAATAACGTCGCCGAGAGCACTACGTCTCGGTAACTGCCTGCGATGTGACACCACCTTGGTAACGTAATGTATAGATTAAAATTTAAAAGATATGCCACTACTTTGAATTAGTAGTTACTATCTTATTATAGTATAAAAAAAAACATTTATTAAAATAAACAATCTATTTTGGATGTTTAATACCATAAAAATTAAATTTCGATATCTAAATTAGATTTGGGCCTTTATTCGATAGCCGTAAGACATCTCTCTCCAATGCCTCTAACGAACGAAGTTATGCAGTGATAGTCGTTGCGTTCCTAAGTTAAAGGTCCTTCCTCCATCTTGGTTCCTGATGGAGGCACAATTTACAATACTTGTAAAAGTTATCTGTATCACTTTGGGACGGAATACAATTTATTTCTATTCAATATGATTTATATCAAATTTCCAAACCTCAAAGTTCTGTAAATTATTTATTCTATGCCGGGTCATAGAGCATTCATAACTGCAATGTCGCAGTTCCGCAGAGCAGACGTTTTTATTTCGTTGCGCAGCGACTCGCGACATCACAACTGCCGTTAACTTACAAATAAACAAAGCTTTAAAGCACAATTTCAAGTTACTGAAGCCCTTGTTACGTACTTACATTTACATTTCATATTTTTGCTTCCTGGGATATACGAGGTTATTTGGCATTTTTCATGTTTCAGACTTAATGCTACGAGTTAAATTTATTATGGCTTACCGTAACTTACTTATAACTAGACAGACATTTTGTTGAAATTAATGAAAGAGTTTTTCATTTGCTGTATTTACTAGCGTTTGATAAATAACCAGTCGGTGGACCGTTACATAAAAAATATCAAATTACAGTAATATAATTATCTTCTTCTTTGCTTTGTTCCTCGCACAATGTTCTGCACGATTCATAGGTTCACATGTCAAATGTTAATACTTTAAGATCGTTGAGGTTTAGATAATAAATTAACATAAGCAATTACAAAACTATAATATATATTCTCCATACAAATTTCGCTACACCCTCTCAGCCACTTAGGGATGCAATTTTGACAAATCCTTTGTAAAACGATATCAATAACATAAAATCTATTCTTTAACGATACCTACAGAAGGTCATTGTTTCCAGATATTTAAAAAGGTAATTTAGTATGAGGTTTTTGTCATGCTGAGGTTTTTTACTTTTTTTAATAATAAAAGAAGATAATCGAGATTTAAACGTTAGTACACCATTTACTTTTAATGAACATTTTTGGTCCATTATTAAAAACACAAATTACAAATAAAAACGTAGCTCAGATTGTGATGCAAATCGACAAAGCTTTTAGCGCAAAAAGTCGCGCGTCTTTCGACCGTTTGTCGTGGCCTTTATATTTTTTTCATTAGGTTTGTTTTGTCGAGTGGCTTTAAAGGGTCAGAAGTAATGATGCAATAGGTTTTAGAATTAAAATAACAAAACTTTTTGCAAATCTACCCAGAGTGTACAAACACTTTATTAAAACTGTCTTAGATCATTAAATCAAATTATCCATACTAATTATATAAATGCGAAAGTGAAGTCATTTATTTGTTTGCCCTTACTTCCTTCACGCCGCGACGGAGTATTTGATGGAGCTGAAATTTGTCACGGATACAGATAAAGAATGACATCGGTTTTTATCCCGTTAGATTAGGTCATAACAATTTGTCACTCAAAAGTAAAAAATAAAAACTTTTTAACAAAAACAAACTACCAGCTTCACAAGGATGCACTAAATAGGTAAAAATTATTACTTATGCAAGTGAAGTTACAAACTATTAGGCTATCGACACCAAATTCAAAATGTAATTAAGATCAGATTTTTGGAAATAAGTAATTATTTTTACCTTTTTAGTGCATCTTTTTGAAGCCGGTTGTTTTTTTTTAAAAAAGTTTTTATTTTTTACTTTTGAGTGACAAATTGCTTGTTTCGTAAACTAAAAACATCCATACTCGTAACAAAATTTTATACAATCATTACATAAAAGGCACCAGTTCCAAATGAGCACCAATTATTTTTTTGACCAAAAAGTTAGGTTTTAAATTCACTTCATTATAATATGGGATCACCGCGGAAAAAAAAATTTGCAAATTCTCAATATGATGGAGTTATGCTAACAGACATAAATATATATATATATATATATGTACATCCGAATTGAGAACCTCTTCCTTTTTCGAAGTCGGTTAAAAATTAGTTATATTGATAAGAATTAATTAATTATTAATTAAGCGTACCGTATTGTTACAAAACTCATTATTTTAGTTAAGTACCAAAACTCAATATGACAGTGTCATAAATTTTATCGTAGGATTTCCCTACTGTTTTTTCTATTTATCCTTTTCTACTATTTTTATGTAATTTCTTACTTCTCTCTACAGAATTTTCTCTTACTTATTTCAGTGCCCATCGTTTTGTACATTATAACTGTCTGCTATAATAATATTTCTGCTTATATACTAATTCATAATATAGAAAACAAAACACTAAAAATTTGACGTCATCAGATATAGTTTAATGTGAAAATACGATGGGATCAAACAGAAGTAAGAGAAAAGCTCTATATGGGAAATTGACCTACAGGAATTATAAAAAAAAACACACTAAATTAGGAGCAATTTTTTAACTTAATTTTATTTTTCCTGTAAAATTTAGCTAAATATCTACAACCAACAGCTGAAAGTTACCGATGCAGCGAATACGAATGATGAAATTAGTAAGCAACTTAATGAATCGGACGTCGCAGCCAAGTGCAAAAGCGGAAAATCATACCAAAATACCAAGGTAGCCTTGGACAAATAGGTACTATGAGTGGTAAGGAGAACGGAACATTAAGAGCAGCTGAAGGAAACTCACGTATTTTTATCACATATGATCACAATCATACTGAAGAACAGGTACCTCAGCTGTAGATAGTGGTGCGGGCACGCTGCGCGGGTAGCCTTACGTCGGTGTTGCGCTGCTCTGGCGGCGGAGTGCGCTAGCCAACGTTACAATGGTGCCATGCGAAAACCTACAAATATGTGCTATTAATCAAAATAAATATTTTTCTTTTCTTTCTTTCTTTCTTTTTTCTATTAATAGTGGCTAGTGTTCGATTTGTATTAGTGCTGAGTGAATATTTGGCTACGGATGCAGTGCATAATCTTACGGAATTTACACATTGCCTCCATACGGTAAGCGCCATCAGAGACAGTGGTGACATAGAGGATATATTTGCGATTAGCAATTTTAATGCCCATCCTCATGGACCATTTTAGAATGAACTATTAAATTTTTGTAATTATAATAAATGGACCTGTGTTGATATTGAGAAGTTAGGTTCGATATCTGATATATTTATATTTATTTATAAGTGACGCGCATGGATAAACAAGATGGTTGGAATGTTGTTAGTAACGAAATCAGATCTTAGCTTAGTGGATAATGTTTATATTAAGTATGACGCACTATGTTCAAACCATTTACCCTAAATATTAGAGTGTAATTTTAATCTTATTCAGTCAAAATTTAAAAGTTAATTTAAAGAATATTCTGTAAATAAAAACGTAATTTGGGTTAACAGAACTATAGAAGAAACCAAGTTTTACCTCGAAGAATGTCATAAGAGACTACAACATATTGATCTTCCTGTGGGAGTCATAAATCACTGTGTCAGACAATGTAATGATCTGAAACATAGATAACATATGCAGTGATATAGTGACCGCGTTGAGTCAGGCAGCAGCCGACAGTCGGGAGGTGGACGTGCACAGCGAAAGCAGAAGCAAGTGGTGGGCTGGAATAGGCATGTTGGTGACGCCCACACTGAGGCCAGGTTCAGGTGCAAAATATGGTTATGGCACGGTAAGCCTATAACGGGGGTCGTCTATGGGGAAATGTGTAACAGCACAAAGATATTCAAGTCCAAGTTAGAATGGTATCAAATCACCAGGACCAAATTAAAATGTATTTACTAGCCCAGCATCACTCTAAACAGGACTTTCGCGCATTTTGGAAAGGCACAAAAAACCAGAATATTATACCTGACTTGCCTGAGTGCGTAGATGTAAACGTTGGAAAAGAAGAAAATATGTTCAGGCAAGTTTTAAATGTAGAGCCGTTTAATACTGAGCCAAATGCAGTGTTACCCGATGCTGATAGACACTGTGACAATCTGGTTATTAGATTTACTGCCGAGCATGTGGCTAGGACAATTAGATCAATCTCAAGAGGCAAATCACGAGGACATTATGGTCTCAGGATTGAGCATCTTCAAAATGCTGGGTCCCTGTTACCACGAGTACTCGCAATGTTCTTCGCCCACTACACACGGCATTCGTATCTGCCAACAAAGGTAATGAGAATCGTTGTAGTACCCCTTTTCAAAAATCAAACAGGTGGTGCATCAGATAAAACCAATTATCGTAATATATCGCCAAGGTTCTTGACAGCATGTTAAATAAATATCTCAGTGAATTTATCACACCGCATGATAATCAGTTTGGGTTCAGACCTAAGCCACCACTGATAATGCGATACTGTGCATGAAACATGCTGCCAGGTACTACACTGACAGGTGTACAACAGTAAAAGCCCGCTTCCTCGACCTGTCAAAAGCATTCACACTGGTTTCCTATGACAGTCTGTGGAAAAAATTAAGCCAAGCAAAATTGTCACATGAGTTGATTAGTGTTTTAAGGTTTTGGTATGGAAATCAGATCAATAATTTGCGGGTGCTCCGTCGGACTCGTATAGGTTGAGGTGTGAGGTAAGGCAAGGGGGGAGAGTGGAGCTACTGAATAAGTTTGAGCGACTCCAAAATTTATGTATAATTCGTATTTGGCTTGCGCAAATTTGACCATATTTCAGAATACTGATCAAAGCTCAAATGGCTCCTAATTTGTTTTCGCCGGAATACTCATATTCTATGCCTTCTGTCTGTTTAATCCATCAGCACCATCCTACTTAAAAGAGTGTTTCCAATTTCTGGGTTCTTCTGCACATCGACTTTCCACAAGCTTGTTGATAAAAATCCCCACACATGTTACCGCAATATTACAACGATATAAACTACATGTTTTGAATCTTAATTATTTGAAATACAATTTATAATTATAAACAAGTTATACAGATGAAATAAATAGTGATATTTGAAGGTCACTTGCCAATAATTTTCACCTAACATTTTCACTAGTTTTAATTTAATATTTCACAAGTTCTGCAAAGTGACCTTTGGACTCAAACACTATGGACTTTGGAAATCAACTTATTAAATTACAAGAATTTATGGACAACATGAGCAATAACTTTAACAAGGATATGGCATCGTTTGACTACAAAGTCCATTAGCAACACATCCACTGCACCAGAATTGTCCTCACTGTCATCAGAATTTAAGCTCTTTAAAGATTATACTACGGATATGATAAAGATTTTACGCTCTCAACTTGATTTGGTGGTTGGTGCTGTTGATGACATTGGAACCAGTTCTAGGTTAAAAATACTTTTGTTTCATGGCATCAAGAAAAAAGTAAACGAAGCTTGCTCAGACAAAATCTCAAACCTAATAATAAATCAACTCAATATTGGTACTTTTACATCTAGTTGAATAACCAAATAGATATAATAGATAACCATAGACTTGAAAAACCTAATCCTGATCGACCCCGACCTATCATGGTAAGACTTAGGGATTACAATACTCGTGAGAAACTTCTGTCAAGTGTCAATATATACTTCTTTTTTCTCTCTTTTTTTTTTTTTTTATGAACTCTGGATTAAAGCACTTTGGCTTATGTCTTCAAGATTACTTTCTAATTTCTATGAGTGTAATTTGTTATGACAGTAAGCGTAGGTACCCAGTGTTAGTGTTCAATAATGTCATTAGATTTTAAATTATAAGTTTGGTTTTTTTTTTTTTTTATACCACTAAGATGGCAAACACGCCTACGGTCCGCCTGATGGTAAGCGGTCACCGTAGCCTATGGACGCTTGCTACACCAAGGGCATCACTCGCGCGTTGCCAACCCTCCAGAAATCTAATAACTTCTTTTTTGAAGAACCCCATACTGTAGTCTTTAGAGAAAACCTTGGCAGGGAGCTCATTCCACAACCTAATCGTTCGCGGGAGGAAGTTTCACTGAAACCGCACTGTACGCGACCATTTCGGTTCTAAAGTGTGAGAATGAATTCCCTGCCGATGGCGAGCGGTGCGATGGTAGAAAGTAGCCGTGGGCATCATTTTGAACAATTCCTCAGAACACAACCCATTTTACAAGCGGTAGAACACACACAGGAAGGCAAAGTCTCTCCTCAGACTTAGAGGCTCGATACCGCAAGTGAGTTTGGGATCGTCGACAATTCTCACAGCCCGTCGTTGAACCGAGTCAAAAGGGCCAAGCTGGTATTGGTAAAAAGGGCAGTAAATGCAGAGCAGTTGCGTCTACAATCTTGCAGGCGATAATATTTAATTTTAAAGAATTTTAACAAAATTAGCTCATATCTTTTGTTTATGATACTGTTACATCTTTTTTTTAATATTTTGTTACAATTCTTTTTTTATTTATTTTAACCTAGCAAAATAATAGTTGGTGTGCCAGGTAAATGTTTTCTACTGGCGGTGTGGGTTTCATTTTTACTGATCGTATTAATTAGTATTTGATTTTATTAATCTATACATAAATATTATTTTATTTGTGAGTGATAATGATTCAGTATCTAGTAGCAATGAATACTTTTCAATAAGTAATATAAGTAGTGATAATGACTTATCAGAGTACTCATTATTCTCTCGCCTATCTTGTACCTTTAAAAAACTTCAATGTCACACATCAACGTCCAAAGTATTCTAAGGCACCATTTGGATATGCTGACGTCTTTGTCTAATGATAACATTCATGCCATCCTGATCTCAGAGTCATGGCTCAAGCCATCTCTTCAATCAGCTTTCTATCTCCTTCCTGGATATCAACTAATCAGAAATGACCGCATAAATAAAGTGGGGTGGTGTAGCCATCTATCTATGTAATAATATTCCTTTTAAGAGTGTAAACAAATCACCATCAGAATTTACAGGTACCTCTGAGGATCTATTCCTTGAAATCTTTCTTAAGCACAGTAGAATTTTCCTAGGATTTTTTTACAGCCCTTCTCTCACAGTTAACTATTTTAACTCTTTTGAAAAGCTCCTAGAAAATTTTACGTCACTGTTTGACCGCACTATAATCATGAGTGATTTCAATATATGTCTCATCAAATCTGACCATCGTTCTTAATACCTTTAATCTATTGTATCATCCAAAAAAAATTATAAACCACAATTAAAAGCCACCCATCATCCTCCGAACCCTTCACCCACTCTTCTTGACCTAATTATTGTCTCTAATCCTAATCTTATTTATGATTTTGGTCAAATCCCGTCTGACTGTTTTTCTTATCATGGCCTTATTTTCCTCTCATACAAAGTGAGACCTCCAAAACCTAAAAAGCGTACCATACTTTAACGGAATCGATTTGCAACGTCTAAGTGAGGACGCTAACACAGGTAACTGGTCGGTTTTAAATGATGTTCATAATATTGACGACAGAGTTGAGAAGTTCAGCTTTCTTTTGATCTCGTAATTTGATAGGCGTGCTCCTTTGCGACCTGTAAAAATCTGTCATCTGCCAGCCCCATGGCTTACAGACGATGTCAAAGTAGGACTAATGGCTAAGCGTGACCCAACTCAACTCAACTGACTGCAACCTGGACCTGTATAAAAGTTAGAGAAATCAGTGTATTAGAGTATGCAGAGATTCTAAACGACGTTATATTCACCGTTCTATTAAGTCTTTGGGCATCGGCAAATCTCCAGACCACTCTTCAATTAATTATAATCTCAACTCACTTAATAAACATTTTTGACACAACTAGAAAGGTAACTTCATCTCACGTCTCTGGTCTTCAGCGTCCTGACTTTAATGAATTTGAGTTCAAAATGGTCACTGGCCGTGATGTTGATCGTGCGATACTCAGCTTAGGCAGTAAAGCAACTGGTAACGACAATGTAAGCCTATTTATGATCCTTCCTATAATTGATGTACTCTTTCCTCATATTACCAATCTTCTAAATCTTTCTCTTCTCACTAATAGTTTTCCTGATAGCTGAAAGAAAGCTTTCATTATCCCTCTACCCTAAATTCTTAATCTTTCTACTCTTTCTGACTATCATTCCATATGTATTGTATTGTACTTGAGCGATTGGTCCATGAACAACTGAGTCAATTTTTTCTCTTAAATAACCTTCTCAGCCCTTTTCAATCAGGTTTTTGTCCAGTTTACAGCACTGTCAGCACCTTGTTGAAAATTACAGATGACGTGAGACAGAACATGGAAAATCAACGTGTTACTGTGTTAACTCTGCTCGACTTCAGCAATGCTTTCAATACTGTTGACTTTGATATTCTACCCTGCGTACTACGTTCCCTTAATATTTCCCCGGATGTGAACATGTGGTTTAAATCCTATTTATATGAACACCAGCAATGTATACGCACTGGCTCTGGCTCCTCAGATTAATGCATACGCACTGACTCTGGCTCCTCAGATTGGTGTTTTGTGTTTCACAAGGAGGAGTTCTGTCACCTTTGCTGTTCTCTCTTTTTATAAATTCATGGAAGATTCAACTAATTGCACAATTTCTCTTATACGCTGTTGATCTCCAACTATATACAGGTTCAACACTATACCAAATTGAAAATGCTATCAATATAACCTTGAAATTATACCAGATGAGGCAAAGTCTTTTCGACTGATTCTTAACCCCAGCAAATCCCAGGCTATAATAGTAGGCAGCAAACGTCAGATGGCCAACCTGGACATAGACAGATTGCATACAATAGTGTACCAATTCCTTTTGTTGAAAAGGTAAAGTACCTCGAAGAACTAAGAGACAGCACGTTATTGTGGCGCCCACAGGTAAATGCACTTAGTAAAAAATGTTTGCTTCATTACACTCAATCAAACGTATGCAAATTTTCTTACCATTTCAAACTAAAGTTATGCTGGCGCAGTCTTTGCTGCTTCCTCTTTTCGATTACGCGGACGTTAGCTATCTTGACCTTACAGAGGAGCTACTCGACAAACTTGATCCTCTCCAAAATCTAATAATCCGATTTATTTTCGGATTACGAAAATATGATCATATTTCCGAGTTTCGTGCTCAACTTAAGTGGCTCCCAATTCGACTTCGCAGGAATAATTATATTCTCACGCTTTTGTATAACATCCTTAACAATCCCCCTGCACCCCATAAAAGCTCTTGAATTTGTAATATGATTCGTCACAAAGTATGTCACTAAGGTCAAAGGTAAAATAAACACTTACTATACCGTCTCACCTCACCAATTTTTATGGTTTTGCTGTAAAGGCAGTTTTACTGTTAAACAATTTACCTTTTTTCTCGAATCATCGCAACTCTAACTACCAATTTGTACTCATATTTGTATGTATATGATATATGTATGATTATTTAGTTAATTTATTCTTCATATTATGTATCATTATTGTAAATTTTTGACTCTACCTATATAAATTTAAATTAATCAGTTTTTGGAAACCCCCCTAAGGTTGTCTGGAAGATATCGCATTATGCGATAAGTCCGCCTTAGTGCATACAATTTGACAAGTGAATATAATATTGTAATAGTTTTTATATGTGAGTGTTAAATATATAAATAAATATTATTGAAAAAATTTAAAAATATATGGATTCATGTTGTATGTATTTATTTATTGTAATATATGTATTGATATATCTATATATGTCAAATATATCACCTGCACTTCCTATTCCCCGTATTTATTTTGTAATTTCCTCTACCCAAAGGTTGTCTGGAAAAACATGCAGATTTGCATATTGCTCGTATCAAATTAAAGTTGTGACGTTCAGTCAACCCGTGACCAAGGCTGGTGTAACCCAGCCGAAACGTCGGGAAAAAGGTATTTTGCCAAACGACGCGTTTAATCCCATTTTATTATTTTTAAATTAGTAATGGAACGCGTAAATTTAAAAACTTATAAAGTCCTAATATGTTTTGGTAAATGTCTGTAACATCATGCCATTGCCACTGATACCTGTGTCGCAAAAGGTAAACTGTATTGAGGGACAAACTTAACTTTGCCGTTAAGCCGTAATCACAATACATCGACATAGATCGCGGTTAGTTTACCAACTGCAAATAAGTATATAATCGCAAAAAAAATAGAGTTTTTTGTAATGTAACAACTAATTTACGATTTTCAGATTTTTCCTTAATGTGATTTTATGATTCTAGATCAACGGGAAGTACCCCAGTGTCACAATGTGCGACACAAATGTGCAACACAAATGTGCGACACAAATAACCGTATTTTGGGCATATTTTTTATTGCATTGACTTAAAAGCTTGATTTTTTTACAACTTTAAGTGATCGTTTAAGTGACCGCAGATTTTAATATTTGATATAAATTTCAACTTGATACCTTCGCGTGTTCCTAAGAAAAATGGTCTCGACAGACAGACGGACAACAAAGTGATCCAATAAGGGTTCTTTTTTTCCTGTTGAGGAACGGAACCTTAAAAACGAGGTGCAATGTATAGAAGTTGGGCTACTACCGCTAGTTTTTTAAGGAGGTTTATTATAGAATTGCAAACTGGTCCAGATAAAAAGTCCAATCTTGCCTCCGCTATAGATGATAACACTTAAAGAACTAATATTGTGTGATTCCTTTGAATCGTCGACATCCACCGAATTTACATTATAATCGTTTCAAAAAGGCTGATGTAGATGGTAGCGGAGCGGAAACAGTCGATTTTTGCGTTCGTGCTTTGAGCTGGTGTCACTTTTCTGCGCTTAAACATTTGTAGCCTTTTAGTTTTAACTATTTTTGTCTTTTTAAGTTTCGGTCTCAGCGTTTAGACGTACTAATATGTTATAAATGTATCAATCTAAAGTCATATTATAGTATAATCCTTTGACTATATGTAGCTCGTCAGTCGCTTAAACAAAACTTAATATAAAACCTTTAAGGTTATATAAACAATATATAAATACATCTGAAATCAAATCCACTTTAGTCATTTGCGTCCCTTCATTTTTTAACAAAAGCAGGAAATCAATTTTCAACAAATTGTCTAACAAAGCATCTGAAGCTCCGGCAATCTCGCAGGTATTCCTTACAAGAGGACGCAATAAGATGCCGCTTCTAATTAACGAGCCGAGATCTTCAGACAAATAAAGCCGGAAAATAAATAAAGTCTGTATTTTAGACGGTGATCTAGGTAGAAAAATAAACCATTCTTCACGCGTTATTGTTGCCCCTTTTTCTGTTGTACAATCCTTTTATGAATGAATTTAATTTTTATGTTTGTGTAATATTCACATAGTTTGTTGTTTCCTTAATGACAACTTTGTTTTGTAATTATCTACTAACAAACACACTTGTATAACAACATATTGTAGACGCACTAACCTATACCCGTAAAATAATATTTGGCGAGATACTCGTAACCCGATTTGAATGGTTCACTACTTTACTTTCATACACAAATTGTAATAAAATATATCCATTTGACTAGATAATAAATAAATATCTCTGAAAATAAAGTCAAGTACTTTCGTTGTGAAAATGTATGGCCCGCTTAAGAATTCAGTGTGTTTAGAAATGAACTTACCTTACACCTAAGGAACAAAAAAATATAAAAAAAGACTGATTTTAATTTTGTTAAGGTAAAACGCATATTTTTCATTAAGTAACATTATTTATTAAATATGCATAAATAAGACTAAGCACAAAATGTTTTTTTTATGTGATAAAAGCCTAAATAAAGGAAATACCTATTAATTAATTTCCGCATTACGAAACGAAATATAATATATTCATACTATTTTGCAAACAATGTCACATATAATTCCATGAAAGATGGCAACAAAATATTTAGCAATCTCTTTTATTCCATCTTATTAACAATTCCCCAACATCACGTCTTACGAGGAGATTTATGTTTTCGTCAATATTCCGTAAGAAATTGAACGGCTACAAACATATACAGCTTATTCTTTGGTAATAAGACCTAATATCGTGTGCACCGTCGGTTGTTGAATGTAAATAGTAATGCTCAATAACAATCGACATACACAATACAGGGAGCAGGTGATTTACATACAAATTGCTTGAATAAAACTGCTTATGAAATGGCAGTGAGTCTGAGAACGGCTAAACGCGACGTGGCAGTGTGACATAGAGCATTCGTAATATACGAGTAGGGTAGTGAGGGAGTGCTCTATCAGTGAAGTATCATAATATAACACTAAATTTACTAATATTAACCACACTGTTGGACTGTTCATTTAATACGTTCCTAAACCTCCTCTTTGACTACTACTCTAGGAGTATGTATGTTTACCAGATAGTTCTACCAACAAAAGTACTTGTGTTATGTAGGACAAATCCATATCAGGTCATGGAGAGAATGAATTGTCATCATCAGGCTTGATCAAGTGGTGCAATGTCCCAAACACATAAGTGATGCAATGTCACAAACACATCAAGTGGTCCAATGTCTCAAACAAATCAAGTGGTCCAATGTCTCAAACACATCTAGGTACCAAAGGTCACAATTTGGTCCGATCATTATGCCGGAAAACAAAAATATACATATTAATCATATAACTTATGGTTATTACAATTTTACGGTGACATATACAATACTAGTGCTTATACTATGAATTATAAAACTTGATTTGATCAAAATGTATTTAAAAAAGGTGTTCTTGATCAGAAATTGGAGACGATGTTTGGATGATGAAGTTGGTGCTGGCCCAGGGGATTCAATTTCACTTTGCGTTCTGAGTGACGAAGGTTTGAGCCCTGCCTGTACCAATGATTCCTTTTCGTTATTTCTCAAGTACCTACTGATTATTCACATCACTAGCTTATCGGTAAAGGAAACATCGTGAGGAAACCTGCATATGTAAAAAAAGACATGTGAAGTCCAGAATCCGAGCTGGGCCCGCATGTGGACTATGGCCCAAATCACCCTCGGTGAGGGAAGACCGAACAGTGGGGAAGTATCAGGCTAATTAGTAAATTTAAATGATTTTAGACTACCGGCCATGCAGCCCATAAGACTTAATTGTAAGCCTATAATAACAAACAAATATCTAGATTTGTAAAGGGCTTTACAGTGGGTTCGCACCATTTGTATGACTTCTATAAAACAATTCGACTCATGATGCAGATACAGTAAATTAATCTACCAACGCACCGCTCGCCATCGGCAGGGAATTCATTCTCACACTTTAGAAACGAAATGGTCGCGTACAGTGCGATTTCAGAGAAACTTCCTAACGCGAACGCTTGGGTTGTGGAATGATGCCAAGGTTTTTCTCCAAGGACTACAGGATGGGGTTCTTTAAGAAAGAAGTTTTTGGATTTTTGAAGGGTCGGCAACGCGCGAGTGATGCTTCTGGTGTTGCAAGCGTCCATAGGCCACGGTGACCGCTTACCATCAGGCGGACCGTGTGCTGGTTTGCCACCTTAGTGGTATAAAAAAACGGAATTAGAATAACCTTCTTATACATTTCTGCACTGTAATGGACGAATTCCAATTTCAAAATTTTAATTTAATATTTTAATGAGATATGGACCTAACAACCATAACGACACTTAGTTTCTGCAACAGCCACCAAAAGTAATGAACCTTATGTCAAACCTTCAGAAGCTTCAGTGTGTAAGTAACCCCCCTAAAAGAAATATATATAATACCTACATCCTCCTAACGTACACCTAACTAACTAACAAGTATGGAAATAGAAGATTAAAATGCAATATGGACTCAAAACTTGAAAATGGTATTATAAAGTTTTGGAAGGATTGTGTAGCATTGCAAATAGCATTTAGAATCCATATCTCCATATTTCTCCCTAAATTAGACCAGAAAATTAAATTCCTGGTATTACTTTGTAGCTGGTATCACTATAAAATCAGTAAATTGCAGTGAAGTTAGCGCGCGGTGGACCTGAAGCGCCAACTTCATACGGACAGGAGCTCCATCACTTTTCCCTTAACGGTCATCAGACAGCTACGCGTCAAAGTTAATGTAAAAAATTGTTAAATTAGTGTTTTCTCTTGTTTAAGGGGTAAGTCTTTTACACGGAAAAAAAAGAGTTTCCAAGTTCTATTCCACCAAAGTAATTTGCATTCAGTCAAGAAATCCAACTATTTTGAAAATATATTGTTCACAGAAGGCAATATTATTTCCCAGAAAAAAAATCATTTTATCAATCGAAATTGATAAACTTCTTTTCGTATGAACAAATTTTTTTTTAACCAAATAAATGTTCGTTTTAGATCAACCAAACTTAAATTAATTACCCTAAGACAGTTAATGTTCTTGTATAAAATAAATACATTTTTATATGCAACATTTTATTTTTCTTCGTTTGAAAAAAAAAATTATTTTGCTTTAATATAATTTATTTTGCGCCAAAATCATGGTTTTCTTAAATCTGCGACGTCACTTATTAAAAACTATATTTTTCGATGAAAATAATTGTATCTTAAATCAAAGCCAGTGAAATGTTCAGTTAAGATAATATTGTTTTGAATTAGAGAAAATAATAATTTTAACAGAATTTGTTAGATTCTTGACTCAAAATCTGATATTTTATGCTAAAACTATTGTTTTAGTCGAAACAAATAAAATACCTGCTTTAAAATATTAAACATTTTCGTTGAAATTAATCAACTAGTATCCCTTTGAACGAATTTTCTTTTCGTTTAAGTAAATACTTGCATTTTCAAAATTGAATGAATCTCATCACTGTCCTTCATAGGATTTCGTGTTGGCTTTTAATTTTAAATAATTGTTTATTGTAGGGTTTTGTGCGTCAAATTAGTATCAGTTTATGCGAGAAACCTACAGTTAATTATTTTCTGAGAATTGTAAAGCTTGTAGCGGATCATATCATACCGCTACAAGCAAGGGTGACGTCACGCGTCCTACATCGCGCTATCAAAGTTTCTTCTGTCCATGAGTATATATAGAAAACCGAACAGAATGATAAGTGGACCACGGCGGTCCCCAGGCATAACACCTCGCCTGGCAGGAGATCTCCTCTTTGCCGCCGCACCACAAGCATCCAGCAAACAGTCGCATTCGTCTATCAGAAACGATGTTAAGCAACGTCGACCGTGGTCAGTATTTGGATGGGTGACCGCTTTTCTTCCATGTTTAAGAAGGATCGTTAAATAGTCATAACAATTATAATTAAACATAACGCTGTATAATCAGCTAAAGGCGAGAATAGCTAGCTACCTTAGCTCGACAAAGTCCATATAAAGGCAGTGCGGGTAGACTGCCTATATGGCCCAAGCCTCCAGAAAAAGAGGCCCTGTGCCTCTGCAGTAGGGCACTACTAGCTCGACAACGTCCGCTAAGACACACTAAATCAGTGCGGTAGAATGACTCTATATTGCCCAACCATACGGTTAACTATGTCATTTTGGACCAAAACATATTTTGTTTTAAACTAAAATATAATGTTATTAATTTAAGAGCTGATGTAGTCTAGTTAAGAGCACTATTCTCTTGTGTAAACTAGAAATTTCTTCCGTGCAATAAAGCACGAAGTTCTACGCCCAAGAAAACTAAGTGTTTCAAATAAAGAAGCATATTTTTCTTCAATGAATTAAATATTGTTTCAAATTGATAGAGTTTTATTTACTGGTTCAATGAAATTTGATCTTGTGATAACTTCATATTATTTTAAATATTTAAGAGAAATAATATCTTAGATGAAGTAAATATTCGTTGGTGCATATATGAAACGATATTCTCTTGGCTCAACTAATTCTTTTTTACCGTGTAATATGTAATTTTAAGCACACTTCATATTATTAATATTTATTTATATTTTTAGTAAAATATAATATTTACGTTTTTTATTAAAACACCACACTCCTCTGACACACTACAAAAATATAATTTTAATTTGAATATGGCTTCTGTTATACCTAAGCATGAATACCTTGTTGTAATCGTTGAATTTCAAATACAACTAAATCGAAATCCAACGACAACCACGTGCTTGGACCATGGCTTCGCTCTTTGTCTACCTTGGAGTGGATAGTACCTAGATTAATTATTAAATTTAAACTAAACGATTGTAAAACAAAAAGTTAGCCATGGCCGATGTTTTTCCGTCTAAACGGATATTTAAATAACGGAATTCTCTGGATTCCAGAACCAAGTACGGAATACAAACCACTTATGGGATACAACTTCGTACGGGATTAAACTACCTATGGGACACAAGCGATGCACGGGATATATTCAAGCAGCTGAATCCTCCTGTAGAATTATCTACGCCTGAAAAGTGGCGGCGATGGACGAAGCCCAAAACTGCCACATGCCGCGAGCCTGAAGGACGCCACTGAAAACAGCAATCCTCAAGCTAAGTCCCAGGCCTAAGGAACCCTACGAACACTCCCGCGTTTTTCATAATTAATATCAACACGTAATTTATCGATCGGGACCGGTGGCCCGCTCCCTGATTTTCTCATGAAAGCCGGCTTTCGAAGATGGCGGATAGACGCCGACTCCTATTAACGTAGAATTGTTGAACACACTGAAGCAATTTGGGAATAGTAGTAGTAGTAGTAGTAGAGTGCCGAACAACCTCACCGAAGCTCAGAAACAGGCCCGTGTGGAGTGGTGCCGTGATATGATTGAAAAATTTGAAGCAGGCTCGGCTTGGCGTGTTTACGACATTGTGACAGGTGACGAATCCTGGATTTATGAATACAATCCAGAAACAAAGCGTCAGTCGACAGTTTGGCTGTTTCAAAACGAACCAACGCCTACGAAAGTGAAACGCAGGGAAAATTTTGATTGCCAGTTACTTCACTTTGACGGGGTATCTGGTTTCAATACCATTACGAGACCAAAGCAGCGTCAACGCCGAATGGTATACCACAAAATGCCTGCCAGAAGTTTTGTCTGAAATAAGCAACAAGCGACCGAACACTCCGCGGGGTACTGCTTCACCATGACAACGCGCCCGCGCAGTCAGCACTCAAAACGAGGGATTTCCTGGACACCACACCGCTCAGAGTCGTGGGTCACCCTCCTTACAGTCCTGATCTGGCACCGTGTGACTTCTTTTTATTCCCCAAAATAAAAAAAATCAGCTGAAAGGGATACAGTTTTCACCGCCAGAAATCGAGCGTTCGAAAAGGCCGTGGAAGAGGTGTCTGCGGCGGACTGGGAACAATGTTTCGAAAATTGGTTCAGACGCATGAAACTTTGTATACAGGCTGGTGAAGAGTTTTTTCAAAATATTTTATCCATAGAAGTTAGTTTTTTAGTTTCTATATTTACGTATGTCTACGTAAACTTATACTGTCCCGGGTGTTCTAGTAATGAATTTTATTTCATTTTCGAATTTAAGTGTACATCATATATGTAACCGTATTTTAACCGTCTTTTGTCAGTCTATGAAAATATTAAAGACCTCCACCGCCACGATCCTGGCTAACTTAAAGTCCTCGATCTTCCACGATCATATTAAATTATTATTTTGATATTTATGTTAGTTTTATATAACAATTTTATTTTATGATTTTTTTTTAATCGAATTTTATTTTTTTTATAAAATTTAATATGAAAGATGGAGATGGCTTGGTAGACGAGTAAGCTTGGCTGATGGGTACAAGTGGATCCTAAAATTTATCAAAGCTTATAGCCAAACTAATAACGTAATCCTAGTTTATTGTATCACAACGATACGACGTCTAGATTTTTTTAAGGGTGATTTAAATGTACATGTACATTTAATAAACAAGTATTGCTGGATAACCAGTGGCTGGATACACACCTACATTATAATGTGGTAAACAGTCTTCTTTTACCACCTACTTCAGTCCTGCGTGACATGTGACACGTGACAGGGGGTGAGGCCATAGTCGCAACACTACTTCTGATGCATCACCTGTTTATTTGAACCGGGTTTTAACTAGTCAATCCTCAGGTTTGATGGATTTCGCCCTTTGACTTGTCAATACTCAGGTTTGATCGTAGATATAGAATTTAAAAGATCAATAATGCCAAATGAAAAACGAAACCGAAAAAAATTGCAAATGTGTGAGTGGAATAGTGTTGTCAAAGAACAACGCAAACTAGCGCGCTGGTGAAATTAAATATTACCTATGTCGCGTTTACACTTTTGCCACGCAGCCTCGGAACGCGTGGTATGGCAAAGCAAACTGTTTACACGCTTGTGCTCGTACATGTGCCCGATAACATAGCGTTGAATGCAAGAGTGTAAACATACCATTAGAACCTAAACTATTAGGACTATAATCACGTCTTAAATCTAATCACTTTCTTCTTAAGGAACCCCATATCGTATTCCCTGGAGAAAACCTCAGCAGAGAGCTCATTACATAACTTAAGCGTTCGCGGGAGAAAGTTCCTGTGAAACCGCACTGTTCATGACCATTTAGGTTACGAAGACTGAGAATGAATTCGCTTTCGATGGCGAGCGGAGCGATGGAAGAAAGTAGCTGTGGAAATTATTTCAAACAATTCCTCAAAACACAGAACATATTATACAAGCGGTAGAACACACACAGGGGGGCAAAATCTCTCCTCAGACTGAAAGGTTCGATACGACTTGTGAGTTTGCGATCGTCGATGATCTCGTCGTTGAACCGAATCAAAAGGGCACCTAGAGATGGCAGCAGTACTCCATATGGGGCCGGACTTGTGATTTGTAAAGCAACAACTTTTAACCTGAGGTGAACTACGCTTCGCTCTGTTGAGTACTCCTAGTTTCTTGGACGCCAGCTTCACCTTGTCTAGTGAAATGGTCGCGAAACTGGATATAGCTGGAGATGTCAACACGAAAGATCCCAATACTCTTGGAGATGGTAAGTGCGCTGTGTCCTGGAATTGTCGGACCACAGTAAATGGGATTTCTTAGCGGTGAACGCGCAGACTTGTGTCTTTATTCGTTTGAATCCCGAAAAACTTAACGACCGCCAGACCTCCCGCTGTGTTATGGAGATTTCTGGCATAGTCTTACCACGGTAAAGTAGGTGGTACAGCTCCTTCGTTGTTGATATTTGAGTTTGAGGCAATGAGACTGCCCAGTAAATCTCTTTCTCTCTAGCACTAATCCAAAAATCCAAAAAAAAAATCCATTCGCCTTAAGAGAAACGCTATGTCCTCTTACTTGTGGTCATATAATTTTATACTTTTTTTATCATAATTTTAATGAACGTGTTTCTATTTATGCCGCTGTTAGAGCTTAGCATAGACTTTATTATATATACGCATGATGTCAGCGGTATGTCAATCTCTATCGTAACTAAGTGATTTTACACAAAATATCCTCCAAATCTTGATTTAGCAACGAAATATGGTATCAAGTTTATAGAAAAACATGTAAACTACAATTAAAATGGTTTTTTTCGTTGATTTTTTAGCTGTATTAGATAAAGTATTCAATCAACAATGCAGTAAAAAGTGCAAGTTACCTGTTTAGCGTGTATCAATTCTGATTATTCCGTCTTGTAAATAAACATTGGCTCACACTAGAAGACAGCTTTTGTATCTAAAAAATATTTTAAATATTAATGACGGATTACAGAAAGAAAAAAGAAAATTCCAGTCGCAGTAAACAAATGACGACCTTACCGGATCTTATCGCGAGAGACATTGACATAGGCACCTATTTTCTTCTCTCTTATTTTGTCTCTCCGTCTTTTTTTTCTTGAGCGGAGATTGAACCTGCACCCCTCGTTTCCGTAGATAGTCTTCACTACCAACAGAGCCACGGAACCGTCAAACGTATATATCTTTGCCGCAAAAGGAATTCCTAATAGACTTTATTATCGATATCGATACGCATGACGTCAGTGCAACGTCGATCTTTATCGTAACTAAATGATTACATATTTTACACAAAATATCCCCCAAATCTTAATTTAGCAATGAAATATGGTATTAAATCTAGAGAATAATATGTGAACTACAATTCAATTTGATTTTTACGTTAATTTTTCGGATAAATTCGATAAAATATAATTAACAACAAAGCAGTAAAAATATCATAAATTACCGGTAAAACGTGTATTAGTTCGGATTATTCAGTCTTGTAACGTCACATTGGCTCACAAAATAGATACCAAATTTACAATTTAAATATTCTAAAATATAAATCAAGGATTCAAGAAGGAAAACAGAAAATTCCAATCGCTATAAAACAAACCCGCTCATATCGCCGCTTATTGATGTAATTATTGACATATTCGGCCATTTTCTTCTATCTAATTTTTTCATGGGCACTATGACCAATAAAGCGTGGAAGCGAGAAATCCAAAGTAAGTGCTACTTTGGATTTCTCGCTTCCACGCTTTATTAGTCTTTTGAATGTAGTGAAAAAATCCTATGTCTGTAGGTTTGATGGGTTTCGCCCTTTGAGTATGATTAGAGATTATATTATGTTATTTTAAGCGTGTTTCTACAGCATAGTATCCTAACCTAACAAGATAATCTTCAATTGAAATAGACAAGATGATATCGTGTTTATGCCTGTTCAGTTTAGGACTGGGACTGCCCTTGAAGATGTTGACGAATATGACGTTGAGTTAAATAAACTCAAAAGTTCGAAAAAATAAGATTGAAATACACAATTAAAAATTAATGTTTCAAATAGCTTACAACAATCTACACTAATATATTTTTATCACATATATTCAAAAAGAGCTGGTTGGACCCTTGTAAACAGGGATTTAAACTTTCACTTTGAACCCCTAGGGACGCAAAGTAATTTCAATTTGGAATGTGGATTATAGAAAACGATCAAAAAAATTGTATGAACAAGCAATTAGCTGTATAATAAAACTGGCTGACCGCGCGTGGACTAAATATAAGGAAGTTTGTGAAAAAGTAAAAACCGTTTGAAATGTATTCCGCTTTTGTAATTGTTGATTTAAATCCGTATTTATGATGATACTTTTATAAAAAAAAATAGTGCCTTTTCCTCAAGTGGTGAAAATAAAATAAATAAATGTACAATTCTTATTTATAAGTTACACTTATCGCTTTTCTCAAAGAGGGTGATAAAAAATAGAGTGTATCACTTACAAAATAATTTTTCGTTCATATAACTCACGGGCGGTAATGACGCGCCTTTTCTGTCAATTATGTATGAAAGCTGTCTGTTCAAAATATGAATTACAAGTTTTAACTTCAGCTAAATTTTTTAAATTCATAAATTAAACAACATATTATTATTTAAAGTTTAAATATTTAAAAATATATTAAGTAGCGTGGTGCAGCTGATTTATTTACACTGAATTCAGACAGAGTTCGAAGTATACCTAAATTATAGGGAATAGGACGATAAAAATTAATTATTTTTACACATTTTTAAATTAAAAAATAACCTTATCATATCTTTAAAAAGTTAAAATTACTTATATTTGTAAAATACTAACAACAGAGAAAGTTAAATAAAGTTATATAATGGAAATAGTTTTTTTAAATAAAATTATAAGTACATATTACAATCAACTTGCAACTAATAGACACGTCCGTCCGCAAAGCTCTGTACTTTCGCGCACTTATCTACATCTATTTGCACACTTCGCTAATCTATAAGTTATTTAGGTATATTTCGAACTCGATCTGAAATCAGCGCAAAGAAATCAGTTCCGCCACTCTACCCAATTTATTTAAATTTATTTTTTGGCATTTCTCCCGGGCTAAATCAGCTTAAAATAACCCAAGAATCACCTGTGCCAAGCGGCATCTTCCTAGAAAGAAATGGCTTTAAGGCCCCTCTTACAGCCCACTAGCGCCGCCATTTGATATCCTTAATTTACTCTTCGTAGAAAATGAATTTATAAAATCCAAATGTCGCAAATACAAAGCTAGTCATAAGCTATTTTTAGAAAGTTTAATGTAGTTTTTACATAATGCGACATTTGGATTTTAGAAATTAGTTTTCTAGTTAGCTGCTATATGCGCCTTAAAGCCAGCAAAAAGCCCTATTTTTACCAAAGTATGATAAAAGAAGTGTGGAATAGGACCATAGTGATGCGGTACAATAGTGATGCGGTACAATAGTGATGCGGTACAATAGTGATGCGGTACAATAGTGATGCGGTACAATAGTGATGCGGTACAATAGTGATGCGGTACAATAGTGATGCGGTACAATAGTGATGCGGTACAATACTGAAATCTGCTCATCTTTTTTCACACATATTTTTTTTTCCTAATCAGTTTTTGTAGTCAGATATAATATCAGTCTCTGAGATCTAATAGAAAGTAAAAGAAATATTACTTCTACGATAACTAACGTCAGTTTTATTGCAATATAACTAAAATTACCATTAAAATAGAACGTTATTTTTACCTTTGTGAGTATTAATAAAAGCGTGTATAATTGGTGACGGCGCACAGATGAAAAGGCGATTACGTGCGGAACGGCGGGCGGGCGATGCGGCTCTACCGGGGGCTCGCCCTTCGCGCGGTCCGCAGTTCCGCACGGTGCGGTCCCACACCGGCATTGTTCGTGCGCGCTGTGGGACTCACGATCTATCCTGGTCTTAATCTCTTTAGCTTTATTTTTATCCGTATGGTTAACTAGGAATACACTGTGGCTGTGCTCGTGTTTACTTAGAAAACTATAAGTATCGATGACGACAAATAAACATTAGCAACAAAATTTAGTTATTTGATTTTGCATCTGATCTCATAACTTCATTGTTTATTGTACGTAAAAATTACAAAAAACATCACAACAATAGAAAAGAAAAATAAACATAGGTAACTTAAAGTTGGATCTTGTAACTAACTTTACAACTGATATGCCTTATGTGTAGATATGTCTGAATCTTGAATCCGTATAAGTCTGGATGTTGAGTATAAAGGTTAAGCTGGGTGATGGATCCGCAGTTCAGGTCTGAAATACAATTTTAAAACATCAACCTGTCCAATACTGTCCATTGTTAGTTTACCTAACTAAAGGTGAGCAATACTGTCCATTGTTAGTTTACCTAACTAAAGGTGAGCAATGAAAAAGCCTTGTATCTGTACTAACCCGTTTCTCCGATTCGAGCTTTTGCTTAAATCGAATCGGTTTGTAGTAATGTTTTTCTTAATAACTAGTTAAGGTAGCTCAACCAACGTTGCAAACTCTCCGTCGCGCTTCCCCTGACTCACTGGCTCGCTAAATATCAGCAACAATTGTGCCCGACGCGTGGAGTCACACGCATGAACAGTTCATGATAGTGTATCCCCCGCTCGCTCGCTTCTGCTTCTGATCCGAATTAGATTCGGATAGCCTAACTGAAACGGCAGCATAGGGATGTTTTGACGACTTTTGATAATGGAATATAATTTCATCAGTAAGGATGGATGGATTTTGCATCGAGTTGTTGCTCTATATTTTCTATTATTAAAAAAAAAGACATTAGGCACCCGATTGGTTCTGGTTGCAGTAAAATAAGTCATTTTGTATTTCATCATCCAGTCACCCACTTATGTGTAGGTCAACGGTCCATCGAGCTAAAGGGGGTCCCACGCTTCGCTTTACGTTGCGCAATGTTCACTCTAAGACACATCTACTCCACTACTCCACTACTCCACTACTCCACTACTCCACTACTCCACTACTCCACTACTCCACCGGCAATCTTCAGGTTGTTTATTCGAGCAATTTCGGACTTAAGTTGTAAAGTATTTTATTATTGAAAACGTTTTACAATTTTTCTTGTCTATCATTGTTTTAATTCTTTTACATTTTTTTTGTTTTTTATGAGATAATGTTTCGTTTCGGCATAATATTTCTCTTAATAAAATGGATTTATATTAAAAAAAAAAAATAGACTGTTACAAGATATTTGCAAAAACCTAATCTTTATATATATATATATAATTCTACTGTACGTTTGTATGTCACTGTACTCCTACTAAACGGCTGGACCGATTTGAATGTTTTTTTTTGTTTTGTATGCATTTAGGTAGCGGCCTAGATGGTTTAGATTCACAAATCAGCCCGGCAGATGGCGCTGCAGTCAGTATCATGCAGGACAACGTAAACGGTCAGCTAGTTTAAATATAAAATTTTTGTTATAATAATTGCCTATATGTAAATATTTATATCTTTTTTCTTGCAAATTATGGCATTTTTAATATACGTATACACATCACGTGCGCGTTTTTGTAACTTAAATATTTGTTTGGCTTAAGAGAGCGATCCCCAAAAATCAATACGATTTGTCATGATTGAATAAAAGTATCCCCAGAATGAATTTATAACAATAAAATGATTCTAGAAGTTTTGAATCTTTAAAGGGACGAGTCTCTTTAGTACTTAACATTTTTATGTGCAGTGTCTATCGTAGATTTCATCTATTTTCAATCCTAAAATTGTAAAACTACTAACTACATTTAGTTTAATTCAAATATAAACCAAATATTTCTTCTAGAATCTTTATTGCTATGCAATCATACCAACAACACATTTTTATCTATTTAATTTTATAATTCTTTTATAGTTTTTAATTTTGAACTCCAATTATTAAAATGTGCGAAATTAAAAATAGCGAAACTGTCAGTTCTATTGTAACATTAAAGTTCACGATATTTTTTTTTTTAATTACGAACACACCGGTGCAATTCTGATATTTTTCTTACACTAAAGTACAATATTGCACTTGTACGAGTACTCTAGTCTTATACTAAGGTACAATATTGCACTTGTACGAGTACTCCAGTCTTTCACTAAGGTACAATATTGCACTTGTACGAGTACACTAGTCTTACGCTAAGGTACAATATTGCACTTGTACGAGTACTCCAGTCTTTCACTAAGGTACAATATTGCACTTGTACGAGTACACTAGTCTTACGCTAAGGTACAATATTGCACTTGTACGAGTACTCCAGTCTTTCACTAAGAATAGACGCTGTGTGAACGGCGGCTACGTATACGGGACGTCCGCATACGTGAAAAAACCGAATGGACCTCACACCGTGTGAACGAAAATATCGTATCGAATAGTCGCCGTGTGAACGTAGCCATTATCTGCCACAGAATATTCAATGTGGCTGCAATGTATAGTAACGGATTGACTGCCGCGGAAGTTCGGCGTCGGAATTTCCGTTAAGTGTAGCGCTGGCCTTCGTGTAAAAAAAACTGCTTTCATAACGAGTGCAAGCGTGTTTGTGTTTGTAGGGAACGACGCTAGTGTTATCGCGCGTCGACTGTTGTGTGTGCCTGCAACTATTATTTCGTGGCGCGTGGCCCGTGGTGCTCTCCCAGCGCTGTTTACCCGTAATGGTGACTGTTTAATCAAAGGGAATTTATCGTCACCAAGAGAACATCAACATTTATATGAAAAATTTCTGTCAGATATGTATAGAAATTGAAAACACACCTATGGAACCAGCAAGTCAATTAATTTGAGCAGCTCCGATGCTTGACATCATTCATTATTCATTACATAAATTAATTTAACGATTTCGACGATATTTATATAAGTACTGTAACTCTTATGTCACTCGCTAGCTTATAATGATTGCTGAAGATGCACTGGGTGCGTACCGCTATTCTTACCGTAGTAAGATTCGAAGATTCTTGTCAGGATGTGGGAATCAAAGATGATTAGGGGTGTAACTATTTATTTATTCACCCCTCTACTATTCTACACGCTGACAATGTTACATTAATCTAAGATACAAATTTTACTTTATACATAACTTTTAGGTATATCGCTTCTGGACTTCAGATATTATTCATATATAATTCCAATAGAATATTCTTCCATACACATAAGGATGAAGGAGTCGTTGTCGTCATTTATTAAATAATTTAGATAAATATATAAAAATCTACATGTTTTTTTCTTTATTTTTCACTCAACTGTCATTCTACTTGCATTCTTTATTCTTCCAATTGTTTGGATTTGAAAAACACTTCTTTTTCCTTATAAAAGCGACCTAACCATAGATAAGTAGGAGTTTAATAATAATAAGATTGTATCTCTTCCACTTCCCCTAAATACCTATCAGGTATCCCGGACCTATGTATGTAGATATGTAGATGTGTAGACAGCTCCTCCGATACAGATTCCTAATACAATTTCCTTAATTTCATGAACGACTGAAATACACTTTTAAGAATACACTAATGCACAAACTGGCTTATGTTATAAATAATTTTTAGAAGCATCAAAGTTTGTCGACTCATAGATTTAAGAAATAGAGACCAATACCTTCTAGAACTGCTAATTGTTATAAATTTAAAACTGCAATTTGTCTGCATTTAAATTAAATTACCAATATTGAGATTTGAAGAAAGTGGGACTAAACATAGAATTGCAACGTTAAATAGATGTTATTCATGCTATCTGAAAGAAAGTGGTACTAAACATAGAATTGCAACGTTAAATAGATGCTATTCATGCTATCTGAAAGAAAGTGGTACTAAACATAGAATTGCAACGTTAAATAGATGCTATTTATGCTATCTGAAAGAAAGTGGTACTAAACATAGAATTGCAACGTTAAATAGATGCTATTCATGCTATCTGAAAGAAAGTGGTACTAAACATAGAATTGCAACGTTAAATAGATGCTATTCATATCTGAAAGAAAGTGCAAGGAGAAACGATGAGTAATGCAATTATCAAATACTGAAGCCGATCCCTTCGCAATATTAAATTATGATCAAACAGCAAAGTGAGTCAAAATCAAAGCGACACAACTCAAGTCTTGCCTCAGAAATCGAAATGTAAGTGGCGAAAATGTACAGAGGGATGTTTGTGAAACGTTGTTAAGGGATGAATGTTACACTAACTTAATTATAGACCTCCTGCACGGCTCGGGTGGGAAAATGATATTTATATTATTATTTACGTGTGACTTAACACGTCTCTTCTCTCAGCTTCATTTGCTTTTTGTATTTCGTGATATGGCAAAAATCTAGATCAGGAACGTAGTAGATAATAATGACACAGAGTTCTCAAGAAACGGGTTTTTAGTTTAGTTATAGTAGGTTTTTCCACTTAGACTTACAACAGATAACTTACATCACAGCACAGTGTTTACGATGTAACAAACAACTATGTAGTTAAGTTTTTACATGAAATAATTTAATAAAATAAGTGAGTTTTTTGGTTTTTGGTAAAAGAGGCTAAATAAAAAAAATTGAATTCATTATAAGTCGGTACCAAGCAGTTTCAAGTAAGTACTACTTTTTTTTCGAAGAACTAATTTTTTTATCATCATAAAAGTTATCAATCTTAATTACTGAACGAAGCATAAAATAAATACATACAATACAAAAGACGAAATATATTACCAGCAGTTATACCAATTGAATACCAGGTACAGACACTTAAACTCAATTGGTCGTGATGTGGGATGTGGGCCAACGAGAACAAAAAGTGGCGTCGAGTATCGGTAATTAAATATGAGTGTAATTTTTTTTTACGTAACTTTGTATAATAGTTATTTATGATACTAGTGCGGTAAATAGGTTATTTTATTACGAATAAGTGCCAAATTTTAAACACAAGCGCAGCAAAGCATTCGGAATAACCCTTTACGCTCACGTATGATACAACGTTTTTCACTGTATTCTGCATGTAAGTATAAGACAGACATTTATTGAATGTAACCTATTAATTGTTAATGGCGCGCTTACTTTGCAGAGGCGTGCGTTCAGACAGAGTTTTTGTTTTTCACGAAACAAAGTTCTTGGTATACGTAAAACTAAATAATGTGTAATATATAATATATCGCAAAGAAACAAAAGTAATACATTTTATCAAGTATCTAAATTGAAATTATGTCGTATGGTATTCAATATCATCTACTAATTACTTATAGAGCGCGCATACATATAAATAGTTGTTTCTTTCAAACATCAAAACTTCCTTGCACCCTACTCTATAGGGTGAGGTGCAAGCGTTACAATTAAAACAAAATCCATTATTGCACGAGTGAAATAATAGATTTCAGTAGTATTTTATTTAACACGTGCTCTAAGGAGTATCAGTCCGCATAATTTGTACATATAATAAAGAAGAATTAACGAGCTACTACATTGAAACAAAATTTTACTGGATGATAATCATTGGTTAATGTATATTAATTTGTAACACTGTGCGGCTGTGCGCTCACAACGTTTGTAACACTGTGCGCTCACAACGTTTGTAACACTGTGCGCTCACAACGTTTGTAACACTGTGCGCTCACAACGTTTGTAACACTGTGCGCTCACAACGTTTGTAACACTGTGCGCTCACAACGTTTTATAGCACTATCTAATAGATTCCCTTGCTATAATGTGTAGTTAACATACCTATTTAACATTATTATTGTATGTATAGACAAGTATGTATGTGTTGCCGTAATAAAAAACAAATAGACCAATCAAAAAATTATTAAATCAAATCTATTTAATAAACAAATGATGATTATCTGACTCAAATAGTGCAGTATTTTTTATGCCAATTACTAATTATAATGACAAGATTAAGCGTTTTCATATGAATCAGAAGTGCCTTGTAAAATAGTAATTCTATAAATATTCTAATAGAACAGTTGCATTTTTTTAAATTAAATATAGTAAACACCTTGAATATTTTGTCGCTAGTAATATCTCTCTGTGGTTTATTTTGTTCAGTCGTTCTATACGCCACCTGGTGGTACCCGAATGTGGGCCGCTTGTTTAGTGTCGGATCCCTTAACTTTGTCTATATTGGCTTAAATATTTTATTATCAAGAACGTGTAAGGACCTCGTACTCCATCAGGTTTGTACCAATTTAAATATGTTATACATACACATTGGTTACGTTTATTTTAATTTTTTAATTTAAATAACCTATTTTTGTTTTTTAATACCTTGTGAATTTTTAGTTAATTTTACATTAATATCATATTAAAGTAATTGCGACTAAACAGCGACTGCTCAGTAGCTGATAATACTTATTGCCTAGTTCAGCAAATCACTAGCTGGTTAACTTTAAAAATAGCAGACAATAGAAATTTCCATTAAATCTCACATTTTTGGCGGCTGGTTAACTTCAAAGTTATTTAGTGCAACCCAGTCCTAAGGCTGTTTTTTCAACTTAACTGTTTTTAACGGATAGAAATTTTGGCATAAAATATGTCATCACCGGCTCTCAAGTTACAAATCTTACACTTTTTATTGTGCATAGTTAAATAAAATTTACAGAAAAATTTGTTTAAATTTTTTTTTACATAATACCTAACAAGTCAACATGCTTAAACTAAAGAATCAAAACAAAATAAAAAACCAAAAATTTAACAATCATGGCGGTAGGGATTGCAATCCCGCAGCTCATTCAATCCCACGCGGGATCTCGCGGGACCCCGCATCTTTGAAATTATGTTATAAAATCAAATTGAAACTAAAAATTTTTGTGTAAAAACAACTTTTATTAAACATTTTTTACATAAAGCAACAGAAATTATTTCTTTTCTATAAATTAAGTATAAGTAAACGGTAATCTGTTTTCTAAGATACATCTTTAAATGTTTGAAATAGTTAATTTTTATTTTTATTTTACCCTTACTCCTAACAACAGTTTTATAATAACTAATAATCTAATCTCAACTTTCTCTTAGATGCTATTACTATGACATCAACCTATGGTGATAACTTTTGAAAATACGCTCTTAAGAAGCAAATGGCATTTATTGTATCACTATATTAAACGCCGGATGGTGAATACGAAAACATAACACTCGTCACCTACAGAAAGACGTGCGCAGGGGCAGAGCAGTGATATTTATGAACAACTGAAGCGTCGCACCAGTGCTACTCGCGATTTACGCGAATGTTTTGGCGCCAAATTTTTAATTTGCGGGATCCGCGGATCCGCGCTTTGAAGGTGCGGGATCTAGCAGATTAATAAAAGCAGCGGGATCCCGCGGGAATGCGTGATCCCGTTTTGCGGAATTGCAATTTCTACATGGCGGCCAGTCGGTGTGGTGCATAGGAGAACTGGACAGCGCATTTTCTAGCCAGCTGTGAATAATGGTCGCAAAATTGAGAATGAACAACAAACAAAATGGCGGATGTTGGCAAAGAGACCACAGGTTTGATTTATCTCTTCTCTTCTCTAAGTGGTTAATGCCATGGCTGCCGTAAGGTGCCTGCCATAGATAGGTATAGCCGCCATTAAAATTAGCGCACGTTTCAACAACGTCTTTTGTATAAGATGTTGCGCCAGACTACTCACATACAATTTAATATGAAAGCATTAGCATAGAGCGCTTATATAGTGCATATAGCATATTCAATGCGTATACCTAATGCTTATTAAAGAAACACCCCTTTTAGTTTTAGGTGATTAAAGTTGTTGTAGACAAAGCCTTACAACTGCAGGGCATAAGTAGTTTTATTAATTTAAAATTATTGAGCCTCTTGTGTAATTTACAGAATATTAGCTTGCCACGATGGCGGCGACGCTGCAGCGCATTAGTTACGCGACGTGATGCAAGCGACAAGCGACAACCGGCCGCGATGACGTCAGCTGCGCTAACATGCCTAATCTGCGACGGCCGGTACTAAAGGACTAAATGCACCACTACATTACTATAATCACGTCTATATATCGATTCATACTCTCACATACATTTATTTCCCAGCATGTTTATTCCTTGGTATAATCCTATACTACACTATACTATGCCGGGTAAGTCACTGCGACAAAAACATCGCGGACAAAAAACAAATTATTTTTATTTTAAACTTATTATTTTATGACAAATATGTTGTTGTTGTGTATTTAAAATAGTACAATCATCATCATCTTCATCAATCACAAACAAAGCATCCTTGCGACATATTGCACGACACTTTCCAAGTAAAACCCAGTAAAATCACTATAGTCACATTTAATTTTATAGAATACAAGATTTTCGCCCGCGGCTTCGCTCGCATATACTTTAAGATTGGTACAGTTTTTAATCAACAAACTGATATCCCTTATTGTCACCTCCTCAGCATTGAAATCCAAAACTTTAAAATTTTATTATTTTTATCCTTAGAAATTTGAGCTGGGCGACGATAGCAGATAATATGTTTTTTAACGATGCCTACAATATAAAATAAACCCTTGCTCCAAATTCCAAATACTTTGTGTTTTTTTTTAACATTAACTCTTTCACCGTTTTAGACATGTTTCATTAATTGTGTTGAAAAACATGTTTGTATACCAAGTTTTAAGTAGAGTTTAGCATAAATACATTATTTTTTTTATAAATACATTTAACCCTGTGTGTGTTCTACTGCTTGTATAATCGGATGTGTTCTGAGGAATTGTTTAAAATGATGCCCTACGATTCTTTTTACTATCGCACCCCTCGCCATAGGCAGGGAATTCATTCTTACACTTTAGAACCTACATGGTAACGTCCGTTCACGTCACGTTGTAGAACGAGCTCCATGCTAAGGTTTTCTCTAAGGACTACAGTATAGGGTTCTTCAAGAAATGAGTTATTAGAAATTTGATGGGTCTGCAACGCGCGAGTGATGCCCCAGGTGTAGCAAGTTGTGCTGCTTGCCGTGGCCGCTTACCATCAGGCGGGCCGCAAGCTTGTTTGTCACCTTAGTGGTATAAAAAAAAGTTTAGAACGATTCCCCAAATAGTATATTTCAGTACTTATTATTTACGCATGCATTTTTGAGGATGAATATTGTTTGACAAATGAAATTCCCTTATCTTATCTTCGCCTTTTACAAACAAACTTAAATGACGCGCAGTGACGACACCTGCCTGCTATATCGCACAAGCGGAAGCGGAACTGCGCGACGCGGCAGTGTGTAAACATTACCTAAGACTATAATTACAGTTTCTAAGGTAACCAATAAAATAATCCCGGGATAACCTGCTTACTCCGTGCATCTTGGCGGTTTAACCATTAACTATCAAACAGACAGATTTGAATAATAAAATTGAAACTATATTCGTTTGAGCTTGATACATTTGAAAAATATCGGATCAAGAGAAATATAGTGCTAAGAGATGCTTAAACCACACTCGTGAAATTGTAACAAAGCCAAAAACTTGCTATGTAAAATTTGTGTGACAGACAACTTGGTGTTAGCAATAGGGCACCGTTTGGACCCTTCGAGTACGAAACCCTATAACGCACTTATAAGTTGGACTTATTTTAAACGAAAGAAACGTTTTATCGTTTATCAATATTTTATTTTTTATATCCATAACTTATTAAACTAAAACTGTGCAAACAAGTAAATCAAATTAAATTTTCTTTTATTTAAATTCTTTCCCGAGATAAAAAGAATGAAAGCACCAAATATATTAAAGATAAAACGTAGAAAACTGACAATATTTTAAAATTAATGGTCAATTTTATCTCACAGACGTGTGTAATTATCAAAATATATATCTTTTTTCAAAGACTAACGACATTCCGGCAGACTGTTGTTGTATAATGAATGTGGATCAAACACCAGACACCTGGCCCACTCACTCCTCCGTCCGCCCTGCCCTAACCTCACACCTGGCCCAGTCACTCCTCCGTCCGCCTTAACCTTACTCCTGTCCCAAATACTTAGTTTAGGTTATATAAATAAAAATTAATTAGTTAAAATATATGAACATTCTCTACATTTTATGTTTTTCTTTGCGATGTATAATTTACATAAGTGTTTATCTTCGACTATGTCGCTGTCTCCCTAAAATTCAGCCACGAAATACGTATAACGTAAATACAAAACTAATATGTCTAATTAAAAAATATTAAGTAGGTACATCGTATAATAATGACAGAAATTTGACACAGCACAGCATTGTGGAAGTGTTATGTTATTAGAATAACACAACGATACTTATAAAAACGTAGGTTTTTTACTTTCATTTTTAGGGTTCCGTAACCAAAGGGTAAAACGGGTCCCTAGAATTCGTTGTTCGTCCGTCTGTCCGTCTGTCACAAGGCTGTATCTCATGAACCGTGATAGTTAGACTTCAAAGAAAATAAAACAGAATAAAATAAATATTAAAGTGGGCTCACATACAACAAACGTGATTTTTTGGTTGTTTTTGCTGGATATTGATAACGGTAACAGGTAGACGCTTAAAATATACACAGAATATTTAGTTATATATTCACTTAATCAATAATTTTTTGAAAAAAAATTAAATTAAAATTAAACAAATTTGGAACCCTTCAAGCGCAAGTCCGATTCGCACTTGGTCGGTTTTCAAATTATAATATTAATTAAATATTTCGTAACATACGAAAAAAAAACAAAAAATGGTGTGATAATTACCCCTATTTCACTTTCACTTTTGTTAATCTAATAATTGAAATATTACGATACCTGATTAGATAAAATAAACGCCTACGTTTACGCGACACTATTGTTTTGTTTTGTCTACAAAATACATAGATAATTAATGAATCGTCTTCGAGCTGAACACGTCGCGGCGCGGTCGTCGTCACGGATCCGGGACAGACGTCACATCAATATCTGTTAAGGTGCGGAAGGGTTCGCATTGTTTACACGTCTCTTTAATTAATTTAGTCTTCTCTTTTAAACTCGTGCAAAGTAAAAAAACCTTGTGGTTATGTAACTAACTCGGGCAGTAAAGCTAATCCAGTCGTAGGTGACTGTCGAAACCAACGGAAATGGTCCTCTGAACGTCTATTAATTACTCGAATAAGAGCAAATTGGAACCATTTTTGAAGACAAATTCAACGACAAATCACATAATAATAACTACTAGTATCTACGCGAGTAAGAGGACTAAGAGTACCCACGCGAGTAAGAGGACTAAGAGTACCCACGCGAGTAAGAGGACTAAGAGTATCTACGCGAGTAAGAGGACTAAGAGAACCTACGCGAGTAAGAGGACTAAGAGTATCTACGCGAGTAAAGGGACTAAGAGTACCTACGCGAATAAGAGGACTAAGAGTATCTACGCGAGTAAAGGGACTAAGAGTAGGGTACCGACGCGAAAAAAATATCATCCCTCTGGTCATCTCTTGATTCCTTTAAAATATTTTCTGTGTGAGTTTTAGGTATTATAAAAATGTATGGAAGTTCACAAAAGACACCTTACTGTAAAATTTCATCAAAATCAGAAAGATGGCTCCTTGGATTGAGTTTGATGAATTCCATCTTTGCTTTTTGGGTACACGGAGAAAAAACTTTAGTAGCTACAAGTAAATAATACTAATAACCACTAAAATATTAGTTATTCCGAGGACAAGTAAACTACACTGACGGTTACCAATGAGTTTTACTTATTGTATTTATTAACAGAAATAAAACTCGTCTTGTTGGAATAAAAGTGTTGTTTATTAAAAACAAGTAAAATTTCATGGAATGCAAAAAACGTAAAAACACGTTTACAATCAGCGTTTAATTACATCGATAAGAGTAGATGGTGTCCGACGAAGCGACGACGATCGGGCAGTGTACCTGGTAGATGATAGTAAGACTACGGCGGATAGGGGGTCACAAATCTGTTCAGCTTAAAGTTACCATTTCGGTATATATGCGAACTATCGAAAAAACTTCGATAGCGCGATGTAAGACGCGTGACGTCAACGTTAATTCATAGCAGTACGATATAATGTTTGTTATTAGTAAACTTCACTTTTTCTTAGAAAGGTGTTTGTAAACGTTAATTAACCTTCACTGTAGTGACAAGTAGTGTTTTATGTGCCCACTTAAATAAAACTTTTTGTAATCTTTAGTAAGCTTTATTTGTTGATATTAATTATAATCATAAATTCGACAAAAGTTTTATAGAATTTGTAAAATTCTGTAATCCGAAGTACAAATTATTAATTACGGAAATGAATACAACTATTTTGTTGTTATTATTTTATGGGATTAATAAAATGTACTTTAATTTATATATTTTATAATTTCCAGAAAAAAAATTGAAATTAATAAAATTTTGTATTAACGCATTTAAATAAACAGTTATTTAATTCGAACAATATTTTTTTTCAAGATGTGTAAGATTGCATATCATTATGAAGATTTATTGCAATGTTGTTGACATACTTATATAGGTAGGTAAATATTCACTTCAACCAATTCACTTCTTAAAGTAGCAAATAATTGTAGGTATATCAGCAGTGGTTCATTGTAATAGTCACAGGTGATCCTTCAAGTTAAACAACTCCGAAACTCTGCCTTGAACATACCTAGTACCATGACTTGGCTGATCCTGATACAAATATACTAACAAAATAAAAACTTTCGGATTCAGATCAGATTTTTGGAAATAAGCAATGTTTTTTTTGTTTTTTTTTTTATTTTTTACTTTTGAGTAACGATTTGCTTTTTTTCTCGTACACTAAAAACAACTCGTAACAAAACTTAATACAATAATCAACATAAAAGGCGTTTCACCAGTTCCAAATTAACACCAATTTTTTTTGTGACCAAGAGTTTTAAATTTACTACTTGAATATGGAAAAACCTAGAAACCACTTGGAAAGTTCACCCTTTTAAATAAAAAAAGAATTTTGAAAATCCGTCTGTATATGACGGAGTTATGCTCGAGCATACATAAAAAAATATTAACATCCGAATTGATGACCTCCTCCTTTTTGAAGTCAGTTACCAAATAATTGGTTTTGATCTGCATTATGCAAGGGATAATTATCTTCGTTTTCTTAAACAGTAGGAGCCTAGGCTTTTCTTTAATTTTTACGAATATCGAATTGAGTAATTTGCTTATGGACCCAGTACACGATTAGGGAATATAATCCGGGATCTCGGAAGCTTTCCTAGTCCCGAAATCCTGGGATTTAAAAACCATAATCCCACGATTTTCAGGATACACGTACATTCAGGTGTTATCGCTCACTAGGCCGCAATAAACCTATAACATGATACCAATGAAGTCTCAACACCATCACCGCGAACCACAATGCAATAAAACTTTTATTATTTTATTAAAAGTTGTCATGACCATACGTATTCAGGAAAACAAATTTGAACTACAAAAGAGTTCATATTGAAATAAAAAAAGATTTGACAGATGAAGCAATAGAAAAATATTACTTAAATGATTGAAAATAACTGCAATTTACGGTCCATATTCCGAAAAAAATTTAAATGCTTGATTACACCTTCTTACACTAAAATTAACCCAAAAGAACATTTTCTGCTGCGTTTGAACTGGAATTCTCACAGTCTGAAATCATTTTTTACAGTTAGTTTCAATATTTGTGTTTTACAACTTAGCTATATCACTTTTACAAAAAGCATCTAATTCATTGTTCCATCATCACTAAGTCGAGAAAAGTGAATTAGAAACATGAAATTTAGATAGTAGGTTTCTTTTGTGATAAAAAGAAAATTGTTGAAATTTCAGTTCAAACGAAGTAGAAAATTCTTTTATGGTTTCATTGTAGTAGAAGAAAACTTTTTGAAGTTTTTTTTATTGGGTATAGGTACACCATAAATTGCCTGTTATTTTTATCTCAAATACAATAAATAAACATTAAATTGATGAAAAGTATTGTGCTAATAATAATAACAACAAGCAAGATTGGAAAATGGAAGCATTACAATAAATAACTTTTATTGTCCTTAAAACTGCATAATTTAAATTATATTCTGATATTTAGTCATCTTGAGTTTTTTGACTAATCCAGGATCTATCTCGGGATCCCGTTGAAAACATAGTCCGGGATTATAATTACTATACACGAAGCAATTTCAAACTGACTGAACTAAAAGAAAACTCAAACACAATACATGAAACGTAACGTAACGTCGCCGATATCTAAATACTTAGCCGACGTTTACGTGCACGCTCCACGCCACGCCACGCCACGCCACGCCAGGTGCCGCGGAGTTCCGCTCTAGTTTATCGCCGCACGACCCATAAATTCAGCTTCAGAACGGTTCGCTAAACAGCTTGGTTATGTCGTTTTAATTGCGTGTACAGAATGCCCGTCCGTGTTTAATTTATAACGTATGTTTCAGAAACTTGGTTTTTATATACAAGTATATAGTCAACTGCAAGTATCTTTACTCAGATTGAAAAAAATAAAATAATGATTACTGTTTTTTTGAGTTGAAAGTTTTTAATGATAAACAGAATTACTGCGAACTTGATGAGTCAGTACTACACGCAGCGCAGTGAGAGCACTTGAGCGCTCAGGAACACGACCGCATTGCACGAGAGTCGAATCGGGCATGAGTTTAAATATAATTACATAAAAACTGTTGACATTATTTCCTCCTACGAATAGTTCTTCATCTTGTTTTCCTCGGTCATCATCCATCTTTTATTTACTATCATTAGGGAGATAAGAAAAGAAAAAAATAACAAATAAGTTGTAGAGCGTGACGAGAACTCTCTCTCCCTCTCTATTTAGTAGCGACGTCTCGATAATCCAATTACACCCGGCTCTATCTGCCTTCAATATTATAAACTTATTTATTGGTCTTCTTTGAATTGCAGAGTTCATTAAACTCGTCTTACTAAAAATAAAACTTATATTCACGGCAGCATTCAGTGATAGCGGAATAATAAACGTAGGTATTGCTGAAACCTCGGAGAATCATTTATTAATACCTATTCTTATTTTTTAGTTGTTTTTGTACTTTACATGTAAATTTTTGTAAGTATAGGTAGAGCCACTGTGAGATTTGTTAGATCAATATCTTAAACTAGTTTTTTCTGAAAGCACATTTCCGAGTCATATTGTGCCTTATTCGCACAAACGTGAACTGTCTTAACTGTCATAGCAAATTTCGTTAGATAGCGGTGCAGGATTTTTTTCTTTCTATGTTGTAAATATTCTATGTTCACTCAGGAGGTTAACTCGATCGCACTTTTATATAGTTAAACTGTCTAAGCCGTGGTTTTTCTGGATTGCACTTTTTATATACGTAAACTGTCTTATCTTAGCCGCAGTTTATCTCGATTGCCCTTTTATATAGGTGAACTGTCTCAGCCGCAATTCGTCTAGATTGCACTTTTTATATACGTGAACTGTCTTAGCCGCGGTTTGTCTCGATCACACTTTTTATATACGAAAGGTGTCTAAGCCGCAATCTTTTATATACGTGAACTCTCTTAGCCACGGCTTGCCTCGATTGCTTATTTCCTAAGTGACTTTCGTTCCTATCGCTTAAACGCAAATATATTACAAGGTATGTAAGGTAAACCGTCTTGTTTTGAAATATTTCAAAAGAAAAATTAAGGGCAGTTCGGCACACATTGAACTGAAGGATGAATTTTAGCACAAATACATCCAAAACAGATATTACAATGCTTAGTTTTAATTAATCCTGTTTCTAGTAATTTGACCTTAGAAAACTTTGATCCCTAAGCAGTCTAAGATGACAATTTGACCTTAGAAAACTTTGATCCCTAAGCAGTCTAAGATGACAATTTGACCTTAGAAAACTTTGATCCCTAAGCAGTCTAAGATGACAATTTGACCTTAGAAAACTTTGATCCCTAAGCAGTCTAAGATGACAATTTGACCTTAGAAAACTTTGATCCCTAAGCAGTCTAAGATGACAATTTTCTTTACATTATTTTCTTCTTAGAGCTTGATTTTCTTAATCCCGCGACTTTGACCACGTATATTTAATTAAAAAATAAAATTCGTATACAAATTTTCATGTCGTCCTCTAGAAGATTTTTTTCCAAAAATATGCTAATTTTGCTGCCTATTCGCTGCGTTCAAATATCGATTAATTTTTTTTACTTTTTTAAATATTATTTTGAGGCATTCTTTTTGTCTTCTTGCCAGCCTTCATACGTCCCTACTGTTGGGGCACGACCTACCCTCATAAGCGAGGGTGATTTGGGCCATAGTCCATACGCGGGCCCAGTTCAGATTGTGGACTTCGCATACGTCTTTTGTTTTTTTTTCTTGACGTAGGCAGGTTTCTGTTAGATCCTATAGTAAAAGTGAAAGTGAGACAAGTAATTAGCACGCCGGTCTGATTTACACTGCTTTATTAAAAAATATTGAGCGTGGACGCAGCCACGCACACATAGGAAAATAAACATATACAACACATCTCCCCCTTTTAATAAATGTTATAAGAATTTTTTGTAATTAACTTTAGGACGTTGACGGTTTTGGCGGGAATTCTGAAGCGAATGTGTATAATCCTCAGATGACATCACATTTTCGGGATTTTTATCTTCGAGACTCCGATCATGGATTTCACCATAGGAGATTGCTGGAGGCTGTGATTTTTCATTATGAGATTCTTCAGACGTCAAGATTGTTTGTGTTGCCTCCAAGTCTTCATTATTTTGAGGTATTGAGTGATCGGCTGAAGATTCGCTCTCTTTTGACTCATGCATATTTTCAGATAATTCAGGATCCCATGTGATTTCCCTTTGTGAAGTTTGAGTTAAATCTATACCCTCTCTGCATTTAATTTGGTTCAAGTGTCTTTTAACTAGAATGTTGGAATCTAGAATTAAAACTGTAAAGACACGTTTTCTCATTATTTTATCTATCGTGCCTTTTACCCAAAAAAAAATGTTTTTGTTTATGAATTTCTTAATCCATACTTTATCATTGACCTTAAATTGTGGTGGGGAAATTCCTTTGTAATTTCTAATCGACGAGCACTGTTTTCGTAACACCGTTAGAGCAAGTTTGGTGGCTGGTGGTGACGGTTCAGTATGTTTTGGATTTAAAATATCCAATCGAGATCGTAAGGGCCTACCGTATAACAACTCAGCTGGCGATTTATCTGTCGTACTATTCTTGGAATTTCGATAGTCAAATAGAAATTTTAATATTTTCTCATTTGTAACTTTATTGTTTAAATTTGACAACAAAATTGATTTTAATCCCTTTTTTATGATCTTAACAAAGCTTTTAACTTGCCCATTACTGGCAGGGCTGTAAAAATGTGTTTAATGCCATTTACTGTGCAAAAATGTTTAAATTCCTGAGATGTGAAAGATGTACCATTATTACTAACAATTGTGTGAGGAAACCCAAAGCGGGACATTAGTTCGTATAACTTATAAATTACTGATTTTGAATTGTAAGTGGAGGACATGCAATAATATTCAACCCATTTAGTGTAAGCGTCCACAATAACTAAATACATTTGATTATTGAATGGACCTAAAAAATCTACATGTATGCTTTTTTGTTATGCTGTTTATATAACAAACAGAGTCGTTTGTTTGTGTCTTTGTTTTTGTTTTGGATTGTTTATTGTGTGTTAATTTAGTTATAAAATATGACGTCATCGGTCAAGGAGTTCAGGGCTATTATAACGAATTTAGTGAGATGGTTTTCATGTTGTTTAGGGCTCGTTACACGGGAGGATCGGGTGTTTGCATTAAGGCAAAGAGCTATACAGTTTCCGACAAGAGTAAATGAGCTGGAACAGGCTTACCAGGGTATCTTATCGTCAACGGATGACGAAACTATCCTAAAGGCGGTAAATTCTGACTATGACTTTTGTATGTCAGTAGTGCACGAAGTAAACGAGGCTGTGTCGAAATTAGAGACTGGCCCGCAGCTGGCAAGTAGGAAGGTTTCGGAACAAAAATGTAACGAACGGTTGCCAACTTTGGATATTCCTCATTTTAGCGGATCATTGGATGAGTGGATTAATTTTATCACACTTTTTGATAGCATTGTGCACCGACGGACTGACTTATCTGACTCACAAAATTAAGTTACCTTTTGATAAAACATTTGGACATCACTGATGTCAATTATAATATAGCCAGGGAGTTATTAGTAAAGCAGTACCAAAATAACCGTCGCATTGCGGATACACATGTAGCTGCCATTTTAGGTCTTCTACAACTGTCTTCGGTAAACAAGCTGCGGTCGGACCAGCTTAACCCTATTTTGGTAGCGACGAATGGTAATTTTTATTGCTACACATTGTTTAAAACAAAGTGCCCAATGACGTTAGGGCTCGTTTCGAACAGTTGCACGGAGGTGACTCGGCGTCACACATACCTACTTTTGACTTGTCGTTTTTGGAGGACCAGAGTAGGAAGGTGGAGAATTTACCCGCCGAGCCACAATCGGGACCGTCACGATTTTTAGCCCCGTCTGGACCCCGTCAACAACCCCAGTCTGGACCCCGTCAACAACCTCGTCCCAGACTTTTTTTCGGCTGAACTCAGTGTTCTGGAGGCGAATGAAATAGGTCTCTCATGACCATCGCTACTAATTTGGGATAAAATAGCGACAAGGCCCGTCGGTGACGCGTCTACAGTTAATATTAATTTTGCTTTTGTATCATAATGCGTCAACACTAAGTCCGAAGTTAGAATGGATTTAATTTTTTTGAAACTTTGTTGCTGAACAGTTGTCCATTCCCATTTAACATTTTTTTGCAAAAGGTTAAATAAAGGACTTAGTAATGATGAAGCATTCGGAATGAAGTTGCGATAATAGTTTATTAAACCTAAAAATGATTGTAATTGAGGTACATTTATTGGCGCTGGTGCATTTATAATTGCTGTAACTTTTTCTGGAGATTTCCATATCCCGTTTTTGTCGATAATAAATCCCAAGTATGTAATTTCATTCAGTCAGACCGGCATCTTCTAACCTTTTTAGAACTGCCATCAAATTTTGTTTATGTTGGGTAAAGTCGGATCCAGAGATTAGGATATCATCTTGGTAACAGACTATATCTTCTAAACCTACCAAAAGACCTTCCATTACTCTCTGAAAAATGGCAGAAGAACTTGCCATACCAAAAATAAGCCTCGTAAATTTAAAAATTCCCCTGTAGGTGTTTATGCAGGTTAATTCTTGGGATCCATCATCATCATCAGACAACCCAAGTTGGTTATAAGCCATTGATAAATCAAGCTTTGTAAATTGTTTTCCACCATGTAATTTAGAAAATAGGTAATTAATTGTCGGCAAGGGATATTTCCCAATTAACAGTTGTTTATTAATTGTTACAGAATAGTCTGCACATAACCTAATGCTGCCGTCTTTTTTTAGAACCGGTACTATTGGTGAGGTGAGAATGCCTAGATCTAGGAGGCGATTGATTTCATTGTCAATTTTTCTTTTAATGCAAAAGGTACTGGTCTGGCCTTAAAAAATATAGGTTGTGAATCAGGTTTTTAACCGTGATTTCCCCGAAAACAGCTTGGGAAAATTGTTTACTACTTCATTAACAATATTGGTATTAGCAATATCACAGTAATTTATTGTTGGAGCTAATTCCAAGTTGTACAATCGTATGAAATCACGGCCTACAAGAGGAGGACCCCCTCCGTGGACTACGTACAGGTCGAGGTCATCATCATCACGATGTTTTTCCTTCACCGAAAAGCCAGTGGTGTGAATAAATAAATCAGAGTACTTGAGAAATAAGGAAAGGACTCATTGGTACACCGGGGTTCAAAACTCCGCCACTTGAGAAGTGAAGTGAAATTTAAACCCCTCGGCCACCACCGACTTTTTAAACCTCTCGGCCACCACCGACTCACCGACTTTTGTAGTGCCAGTCCAAAATTTAAATAAAACTTGAGTTATCTCTTTAGTTATCAATATTCGGGCTTAAAAAAGTTTGTTCCAATTTCAAATTTCATACTTGACCGCTCAAGGGAACGGTTAAAACATTGCGGGTCGTTCACTGATATTGTACTGCAAATACGATTTATGCAAAGAAGCTAGTGCAAGATATGATAGCATATCGTAGCATGTTTAAGAAAAATATAATATATTATTATCCTATATAAAATATCCAGGGATTATACCTGCCACAAAAAAATCATAACAAGAAAAATACTTCTAAATGTGACCTTGTGGCGTGGTCCCTAAAATGCTGGCAGCATTATCACGCTGCACAGTCGTACTGCTTCTTTGAGCGAGGTATGCTCCAGCTCTCAGCTCCTCAGGCGTGAAAACCTGTGTTTTAAATAAAGGGATACAGATTATATTCAATTAAAATATTACACATTTTTCATATAGTTACCACAAGTAACATAGACCTTATAAATTGTATTCGGAATATTTACTAAGAGCGGCAGTTCTCATTTTTATCCGTATAAACTTTAATATGAAAAAAAACATTTGCAAAAATACCTGAAAACGCTTTATTATGAACATAATAGCTGTGTGTAGAAAGTAATAAATGAATTTCATAAAATTCGGTACGACACTGCGACAGACGGACAGACAGAAAGACTCAACCTTGACCTTTTTAGGCATCACCTAGTACCTTATGATAAAAATATACCTTTTATAATCGTACCACTTAGCGACAGAAGATCCTAAGTGGTACTATCTTTATTAAGTTCTTTTTTACCAGATTTGGTCGCAATTTATTTCTAGATCAGAAAATAATACCTGAGTACATAAAATCTAAAATACATTTAACTAAATTTTATTGATGTTAGGACAAAATAAATAGAAGTCAAATAAAAATAAAAATAATTTTAAAAGCAAAACGTTCAAAGGTAGCTTTGACTCTTTGCTGTGAGACTCGATGCACCTCATCTAACTCGGTGTCAGGTAGATGTTGAAAACGTCGCTACCATTAATATCCTTAAGCCATATTTTTCCCTAACATGTGTCCACAACATGAGTGATCTTTAATACTTGTTGGCATAACGTCAAACTGATGACTGAAAGACATTTTTCATAAGGTCCTCTATATGTTACCCTTTGTTCCTTATTACAGAGAATTAAGGTTCAAATTTGCGTAATTGACAGTTTTGTGTGTTAGTGATATTTTAAAGAATTTGTATGCAGTAGAAGCAATATTAATGGCCACTGTCATAAGCTGTATTAATTTTGAAGCAACAGGCACTTAAATCCGTTCACGACAGGAAAATGAAAATAAATAGAGGCAATAATAATATGCTCTTATACCCAGTGAGTGACGAGAAGGAAGAATTGAAAAATGAAAGTTAGAGTGACTTTTATGGATGTTTCCTTCCTTCTATTAAGAACAAAGGACATGTTTAGACTCGCATTTACCTTCAGGCTTTGGTTGCGAAAAATTTACTCTTCGCTTTTGGACTCCTTCAAAAACTCTCATCTATAGGTATATATAAAAGGCAATGTCCTGACTGACTCATAATCGCCCAGCCCAAACCGCTAAGAATAAAAATGTTATATATTGAATGCGTTATTCGGATAGATAGAATGGATTTTGCAAAATTCAACTCCTAAGGGAGTGGAATAGGGGCTAGAAGTTATCAGATCATTGTGCTCTGGTATCTTCCCACATGAGTGGAAAATATCGAGAGTGGTACCTATTCATAAGTCTGATAATTATTACAGTAAACAATATGCAATTAAATATTAAAACATGTCTCAACATACAATTTACACGCAAGCAGAATGTAATTGCATAAATATATCACATTAAAGACACGACTCTTCAGGAAGTGGAGAGTGTAAGAGAATAAATAATCCTTAATAAAAACATTTGTGGCACACATCGACAAACATTTGTGGCACACTTCGACAAAAAAAAGCATCCACCATGCTAGCTCGTAGTAATCTTGAATACTGTACTGTATTGTATTGTATTGGAGACCACATTACTTACTCTACACATTCACTTAGGTTGAAGCGGGTACAATAAAGAATTCTGTGGTATATTGCTAATAGTTTAGGCAAAATAGTCTTACATTCAAAGGTTAGATAATTTCAAAATGTACTCTCTCGATAAGTGAACAGACATGCTCGATCTGGTGTTCATGTTTTAAATCATAAGATATCAAATCGACTGTTCCAACTGCTGCAAAAGTTTTATTTATGAATACCTGTTAGATATCTGCGGAAACCCGTCAAATTATTTACACAACCGTGGCGCAAAACAGTAATGCGGTCAAACTTTACTGTGGCACTATTGATGAGGCTCTCAAATCACTATAGTCAAACAACAGTTATTAACACTGACAATCTTTTTAAATACCGTAATCAAAACTATATATATATTTTGCAACAGGCAGATATATTAGTTTAATTTATTTGATTAACTTTTAATTATATTGAATTCTATTTAATTTTGAAATCTCTAATTAGATGCAAATAGCATCTGTTTTAATTTATTTTTGTTTTGTTTTTTTATTTACGAGTTAAAATAAAGAGATTCAATTTATTTATTTTTAAATTGGTTCGTTATTATACACCTGAAAACCTGAAAAAGAACAAATAAAATGTATTTTTCTCACAATTTGTACGCGAATTCTACTAACAAAAATCAGTTATTGTACTATTATTATTATTTTTTACGTGGTTTAACTAACTTATTATCATAGGAATCTGAAAAAATTTCCATTAATAACTTAATTGAGAGCTGTATTTACCTTAATAGGTTGTGCATTTAGATTTAAGTAATATTCTTTTATAAAATGTAAGTCTTAATGTAAACATGTGTTTAAACCAAATAAATAAATAAATATGAAAATCCGTCATTTTTTGAGTTCGATCTAAAAAAATAGTTTTCAACTTCTGACTAAACATCAAGAGTATTAATTACTCTTGAAAGAATTTCACTGTTTTTGAAAAATCATTCCATAGGGAATAAAATAGGGGATGAAACTTTGTATGGGAATCCGCTCAATAAAGGCATGAAAATTAGTATACATATGGGTAACAAAAAAGAATGACGTGTTTCAGCATTTTTTTAAATTGAACCCCAAACCGCGTTTGTATGGAAAATAATATTTTTAATAGCAAATAAACTTGAAACTAGGTATGAATGCTGTTCAATGCAGGTAACGTAACTCTTATTGCAGCGTTTTCAAAATTTAACCCCTGAGGGGAAAGAAAGGGTGGCAAATTTAGTATGAAAAATATTATTTTCAATGTCAAAATGCCTTATAACTTTGTATACATGGCCTTCAACACTATAAATAAAATAAGTGAATAAGTATTTTGCGAAACTCAGGCAGATCGACGGAGAGTGGCAAAGGTTGTATGGGAAGGAATTTTCATGTCCCAGAAGTAAGATAGTCGAAACAGTTATTTAGAAATCACACCTAGCCTACATTTTCGATCATTTTTTGAGCTTTTCAACAGTAATTTCGAGCTATTGCAGAAGTAAAAGGAAAGTCGGAAAACCTAGAAAATTGATCTGACTAGCTTACTTCTCAACGATCCGAGATTAACTTACTCATAGCATTGAGACTAAAAATTTCAAGCTTTTTATGAGCTTTAACAAGGTATTTTCAAGATAGTCCGGAAATGCGTAGTTTTCCGGAAATAAAAAAAAAACCACTACACTGAAAACATATGATATAATTTCATTTCATTTCATTTCAATTATATATTTATATATATTTGATTTGTAACCTATTATATATTTGTTGACTAAGATAAAATAAAGATGCCAGTTTTTATGTTGTAATATCTTGCTTTAAAAGAGAATAAAGTTGCAATAAAACGATTTTTTTGATTGATAGTGATAAGCTATCACTTTAGCAATTTTTAAGTAATTAAGGTGGAAAGTTTGAGAACCTGTATTTTAAATTATCCGCGCCGGGGTAAGATATATATAAAAATAGTTGTAGATTTGTTAACTAAAGGTATGTCGACACTACATACATTTCTTAGCTTATAAAGCATTTCACACTGTAGAGTAGGGACCATCAACATCTGACATAGTTTATGTAAACGGTTTTAGACACTATTTCGATCTTACCCCATCACCCTTTCCCCTGTTTCATTCTCGTGATAATTTTCTGCTTTGGAACAGATTGACCAGGATGTTATCATAGAAAAAAAATACTCTTTACTCATTACAAATATAATTTTAGCATTATAAACTATTTAACATGACTTCAAATACAACACCGCAATCAATCAATAAATAAATCCTATTGATCTTGCCCCTACTCACCCTACATTCTTTCCTTTCCTCCCAAATATCCCTGAGCCAAAAATGAGTTCGACTCGCACTTGACCTAATTACTTATTTAGGTAAGTACTGATTTAAGGTACAGTATAGAATCTAACGCCTTTTGGAATAAAACATAGCCAAGGGCTACTTAGAATAATATTACTTTCAAACAGTGAAAGAATTTGTAAAACCGCTTTAGTAGCTTCGGAAGTTCGGAACCTACAAACCAACAAACTCACTCTCTTTATTTTATTAATGATAGATACATGTTGGTATTATTGTAGCCGTTATTTCTATCACTATTTTTTATTATATTATCCGTACCTTTTTCTTACCTTTAAAGTATGGTTGGCAATAGAATAATATAGGTATATAGTAGGAGTTATTCTGCCTTCATTTATGACTTTTGTTTGCAGTTAACATTAAAGAAAACGTTACTGATTCATTTTTTTCTGTTGATGTTTTTGGGTGTGCTTAAGACCTATGTGCTTGAAACAAAAAATCATATTTGGGTTTATGGCCGTGGCAATAGAAGATATCAATAAAATATAATTAATTTAAAATAAAAATTAAATTATTTAATACGATTTTTTCTTATTATAAGTCAGTCATCACTATATTTAGTTAAATCGCATTATAAATTACTTTTATACATCAATATTGACAGGCGCCTATGGTAATTCGACTTCTTTTTAACATTCTATGCAGATACGCTGCAAAAAGAATATTTTAGAAGGTACCTTCTGAAATTTTCCTTTTATTCATATACCTATAAATGTATAGTTCCATTATACAACTAGGAGAAGGTTTAGCGATATTTTAAAAATGATAGAGATCTCAAAACATATACCAAAGAAAAGGTGCTATTTATTACTTATCCTTATGAACACAACTACTTACAATTATGTACAAATAGGCACTTTACACTACGTCTCTTTCAGTCGGCAGGCTCTGGCTTCCTAATTTAAGTAGTGACGCTAGCGCTCGCTACTATGCATAGGTATTGTTTTCTACTAGTATACTGGGATTTACAGTAAAAGGCAATTCTATTTTACACAAGCTAAGTCTCTCTTCCTTATACACCTTACACCTTAATAAAACATTTAGGTATGAGAACATAATTGTTGTCAATTTTTTTTATATATTTTAAAAGTTATTCTGCTATTCGAGGTGAAACAAATTCAAAAAATCATAAAAATCGGTCTAGCCAATCTTAAGTTATAAATGGCTAACCAACCCGACTTTGTTTTTAATATATAAAATCATAAAAATACTTAAGGTCACTAACGCATTAAACAGAATAAGCGTCAATACTACATATATAATGTAATCTCTTTATCGACAATCTCCTTAAAACGTCGAATTTGCTTAACTTTGGTTGGTTTACCATATTTTCTATACAATAATAATTATAAATTAATAAGAACTGCAGCTAAGTACGTTTTTTTGTTTGCTGCTTTGTTTTTTTATTGTCTAGTTCGTGTTTACTTCGACTGATGTACCGGAGATTCTAAGAAAATTGGCTTTTGTTTTTGTATGATGAACTTGCACATGTTTACCTCGATAACTAGACTTTTGTCAAGTTGTTACATGTTATAATAATCGCAGTTGCTTGCAGACTCAATTTAACGACCACTCTATAACGTCAAAAAATGCTCAGTCCGTTAACTGTCGTTATATAGAGTTTACACTGTATATAAGTCACAATAGCTGGTTATTGTGAATAAATCGTAGGAGATACATATTGTATGCTATTGCTGATTTTTTTGTAATCCTTACAATGACCTACAATTCTGTAGTACCTACATTGTTTTGATGTAAAAGCCAGCGCACGACATGTAAAGCTTTCAGCCGGCATGTTTTTTTTGACGTCTTCAACAATTATTGTAATACTAGACTTTGCCAGTGGCTCCACCCGCCCTAAATTCGGTTATCGGCACGGCTTGGGACTCCCTTATTTAATCACAGTAATAATACTGTGATTTACTCCTTAATTAGCATATGTGCTATTCCAGGACTTAATCTATCGGTATGCCAAGTTTCATCCCGATCCGTCCAGTAGCTAAAGCGTTATTGAGTAACAAACATCCAACCAGACATACAAACTTTCACATTTATAATATTAATAGGATATTTGTTTACATTACTAGGTTAGTTATGCACTGTCCTTAATAATAAAGATGAGGCTGACTAAGGACAGGAAAATATGATCCGATTTAACCCTACACAGACACAAGTGTGCGCGTTCACCGCTAAGAAAACCCCGTTCACTGTAGTCCCACAATTCCAGAACACTCCCCTCTCCATCTCAAAGGGCATTGGGATCCTTGGTGTCGACATCTCCAGCGATGTTCAGCTCCGAAATAATTTGCAAGACAAGTTAAAGCTAGCGTTAAAAAAAACTTGGTGTACTCAACAGAGTGAAGCAGTGCTACTGTTCATCTCTGGGCGAGTACACCCGGATACCAGCTTGGCCCTTTTGACTCGGTTCAACGACGTTCTGTACAAATTGTCGACGATCCCAAACTCACTTGCCGTATCGAGCCCTTAAGTCTGAGGAGAGACTTTGCCTCCCGGTGTGTGTTCTACCGCTTGTACAATGGGATGTATTATTAGTTGTTTTTATTATTGTTTTCGGAGGAATTGTTTGAAATGATGATCGGTGCGGTGGTAGGAAGTTGCCGTAACTTTCTACCATCGCACCGCTCGCCATCGGCAGTGAATTCATTCTCACAGTTTCTAAACCGAAATGGTCGCCTACAGTGCGGTTTCAGAAAAACTTCCTCCCGCGAACGCTAGGTTTGTGGAATGAGCTTCCCGCCAAGGTTTTCTCTGAGGATTACAGTATGGGGTTCTTGAAGAAAAAGTTAATAGATTTTTGAAGGGTCGGCAACGCGCGAGTGATACCTTTGGTGTTGCAAGCGTTCATAGTCTACGGTAACTGCTTACCATCAGGCGGACCGTAAGCTGGTTTGCCGCCTTAGTGGTATAAAAAAACATAACTAGGCTCAGTTGTGCACTATGCTTTATTATAAACATTAGTTTACATTTCTGGGTTTAGTTGTGTGCTCTATTTTTGTAAATAACGTGAGTTCTGAAAACATTATTTCATCGCCCAGGTGCTTTATTAATTTTAATAAATGCGTTTTTTGTGCTTACGTCATACGTCTTTATAAAAAATAGCGAATACACAGTCTTTATAAAATCATCAAAATTGATAAGCAACTCACATTCACATATCTTAGGCTGGATTTAATACATTATGTCTTATCAAATTAGTATAAAATTTCAAACCTTCAATTTTTTTAAGTCGATTAAAAGGTCTGTTATTTTTATTTTTAGGGCCTTACAGGTTATTCTCTAGTATGCTACAGCTGATTTGATATATACCAAGGCACTATTAGTATTGGGTTTGTTATACTATGAGTAACGTAAAAATATATAATTATCTAAATAGCTAACGATATAAATGTCTATACAATCTCCCAGTTTTGACTGCTGAATAACGTAAAAGTTAGTTGGTGCAACCCAGCCTAAATATACGTAATTATTGCACATCGATTTTTACAAAAATAAAGTGTATCCTTTGAAACAGATCAGTAAGCGAGTACAAGGAATGATTGAGAGGCAACATCCGCGGGCGGACGCGCTTCCTCGCTGCAGTCGTGGCTCGGGTTACGGGCAAGGGCACGTAACGGACACGTCACGGGCACGGACACGTCACGGGGCGGACACGGGACACGGACCGCTGCAAGTAACCTGCTATTTCATCATTACGCTGTATCAAATATCACATTCATATTGAGTAGGTACGTAGATATTTGGAATTGTGATCCTACCGATCATACCTATAGATGTTATTTTCCTGTATTTTGAAGATTAAACCATGTTAAACATAGAGATCCCCTTGGTTTTGGTTTTTAATTCGGCCTTTCTCGTGATCGCCTTTACATCTGCGATCGTCACTACTCATATATACTCATTATGCTTACACGGATTACGTCACTCTGACGTACGTGAAATCATTTTATTTTATTTGTAATCCCAAGACCCTGCTAATAGATCTGCTTATTTTTAACTTTTGGATTTGCAGTCAGATTAATTTCTTGGTTAAAATTTCAGTTGGTCGTCAAAGTCGATAAGTAAAGAAACTTAGAACTACCTAAAATTTTTCTTCGAAACCCTAAATTAGTCTAGCCGAATAGATAATGTGGATAGAATCTACAAGGGTTTGGTTTTTACCATTTATTTATATAACCCTTAAAACAAGTCTTTATATACAAAAGGCAATGTCCTGATTGACTCATCACCGTCTAGCATTTTGAAAAATCATCTTAAATGGGGTAAATTAGGGGATGAAACTATGTATGGGAATTCAGTTATTTTTTCTAAATAAATCCATAAAAATTAGCATAGACATATTAGGTAGGAAATAAAGAATGACGTGTTTCAGCATTTTTCGTATTTCAACCTCTAAGCGCATGAAAAAGCGTGGCAAAGTTTGTATGGAAAATAATGTAGTTATTAGCAAATAAACTTAAATTTTGTATGAAAGCTCTTCAGTGCAGTTAACAGAACTCACATTTCAGCGGTTTTTTTTAATTCAGTCCCTAAGGGGAAAAAGCGTGTGGCGAAATTTGTATGAGAAATATTTATTTTTAATGCCAAATTTACTTATATCTGGGTTTCTATACATAGTGTACAACGCGTATTTCAATGTTAGCCAAGAATGAGGGCTTAAAGGGGAAAAAGGGGTCGGCAAATTCTGAATTAGACAAGGCTGGTTTTATGCTGGAGGCGTCGTTTTCGAAATTCAACCCCTGAGAAGGAGAAATAGTGCTTGCTAGTTTTTATGAAAATTTGACATTTTTAAAACTAAGAATGAACTGTTTTTAACTTGAAATGGAATGTTGTTGCAAAATAATTCTTGAGGTGGTAAAATAAAGAACAAAAATTTGTATGGGAATTCGGTTGGTTTTGTAAATAAAATCATGAACATTGGTATACGAAGTTTAATTTGTCAATTTTTATAACTCGTACTAAAACTTGGAGAATTCAAAAAAAAAATACATTATATTTAAATTATGTTTAATTAAGTGTATTGTGAAACTCACCTGCCAATTATTATCACTATTACAAACATTCTACTCGTAGGTACATCACAAGTTACAGCCAAGTGGAGTTTGAACTTAACATCATGGAACTCTCTAACCAACTATACAAGATCCAAGACTCAATGCAGGCTTTAAGTAACAAGTTTAACATGGATATGGCTACAACGACCACCAGCAGTTCTCATACTCCGGAAGTAACGGCTTTGACATCTGACTTTAAAGAATATACTGCTGATATGTTGAAACTATTGAGATCTCAGCTTGACATAGTTATACATGCTATAAATGACATCGAATTTAGATCCAGAAGAAAAATCCTTTTATTCCATTGTGTGCTGGAACAACCTGATGAAGATACAAGGAAAAAACTAGTATCTATCATATATCAGTGATAAATTAAAGTGTTCATCTTTCACCGTTAGTAAAATTGCAATTTGCCATCCCTCTCCACTAGTCTCTCCTTATTTGATAATATTTCTCACAATTTTAATGTTTTACATATCCATACTCAAAGCATTCTATGACTTATATTCTGATATACTTGCATGTTTTACTAATGAAAACATCGACGCCATCTTAGTTTCTGAATCATGGCTTAAGTCTTCGCTACCGTCTGCTGTGTACTGCCTACCAGGTTTTCAATTAATACGTAATGATCGTACTAATAAAGGTGGTGGTGGTGTCGCTATATACTTACGCAGTGACATTACTCACAAAATAATAAGTTAATCGCCCTCTGAGTACACAGGTGGAGCTGAACAGTTGTTTTTAAAACAACTCCAAGCTCAGTTGAATCCTTCTAGAAGTCGTTTACAGCCCATATCTGACATTAAAGTACTAAGATACCTTTTATAACAAACCCCCTAAAATAAGACAAATATATACTACCTACCTCCTCCTAGCGTACACCTACCTAACTAACAAGTATGGACATAGAAGATTATAAGACAATATGAACACGAAACTTGAAAATTGAAGTATAAAGGTTTCGAAGGTTTGGCTATGTCATCGTCTAAGTAGTAGGGTTTAATTGTGTAACGTAGACCGTATAGTAGTAGTAGAAAGTAGTATCCGCTTTATTAGTTTTTCTAAAAAAAATAAAAAGGTGGGAAGCTCTACCGACTAACTTAGCGCACATCCCCCGAAAGAGTATAGGTGTACAATCATAAATGGTACAATCATTACATTATCGTTGCAGCCGAAGCTGAAGACTGAAGTCTAATTATGTAATTTCAGGAACAAATCCTTGTGCGTGCATAGCACAAACACTCAGCCAAAGAGTGTGACATCCATTCACACAGACACAGCTATTACATTGTACACAGACGCCTCGTGTTAAGCACACTCCGAAGAACACACTGAACCATTTGTGTAGGTACTAATTATTATGTACCAATAGAACAGTTATGGAATTCACTAAGAGGGCACGCTCCATGCTTAACACACTCCGAAGAGCAAGACGCAATAAGCCCTACTGCATCCATGTAACTTCTATTCCATGTAATGATGTTTATTTAACGTTTATTTTTCAAATTTAACAATTATCAAATATGACACTACCGGTTAATGTTTACTTACTAAATTTACCTAACACACCCAAAGGTTTACTGAACAAAATCGCATAATGCGATAAGTGTGCCTTTTTACACTAAGTGTAGTTAAATTTATTGGTATACCGTGAAAAAAAAGTTTTTAATAAATAAATAAGTTTAAATAAAGAATGACGTGTTACCTAGGAAGTGATATAGGGGTTGAGATTTATATGAAAATCTATAATTTTTACGGTTAAATCCATCGGTATTTAACATTTTGGTTGACAATTTAAAATGACGGGTTTCACGTTTTTGCTAATGATCCATAAAAAAGCAATGTCCCGAATGACTTATTATAGCCCAGCTCAAACCACTGAGGACTAAAATTTGAAGAGGGTGTTGACTTTGTAATTGGATGCTTCATTTAAAAACGGATTTTTCGAAATTGAATCCTCAGAGGGCTGAAAACGGTTGACAACATTTGGCGCAAATAATAATTCTATGTTCTAATTTACTTGAAACTTGGTATCATTGCTCAGTAACACAATTAGTGTTATATGTGTTTTAGGATATTTAAAAAATCAGCCGCTACAGCTATAATTTAAATATTGTTTATTTAATTTAATTGAAACTTTATATGATTTTCTTCACAATTAATGAACGACATATTAATGGAAAGAAAGGCTGCAAAATATGTTTGTAATCGAGAAATACCATGTTTGTAGTCAAACTTTAGTAATAATGTTCTCTAACATAATTTAAAGTCTTTATTTAATAAGAGTAAAAAGGGGGCACAAAGATTTGTGAGAGAAATAACATTTGAGAAATATTTTGATGGTCAAATTTAATTGTATCTCAATAGTAATGCTTTTAATCACAAAAAAATAGTAAAACACGTAAAAATTTCTTTAAATTCTTAAAATTCAACTCCTACGGTGAAAAGGATATTAGAGTGTTTGTCTGGAATAATATATTTCTGTCGTCAATTTACTTGTAATTTGAATAAATATGATTTTCAAGACGATCAAAAAAACGATGTGTTTAGGGTTTCTAAAAATTTAGCCTCTTTAGGGAGAAAAGGTGTAGCAAATTTTGTATGGGAAGAAGAAGATATTTTTATTGTGAAGTCTACTTCAATGTAGGTGTACATGTTCTTTAACTCAACTCATGAAACTTAATGTATTTCATGGACATTAAGTCTTAAACCCCTTAGAAGATGGCAAACATAGTAGTAGTAGTTTATGTTTATGTTAAAATTTACTTAAATTCGGTATTAATGCTATCGTACACAAGTAATCAAACATGTCTTCCGGAGTTTTTAAATTGAATGACATTGAAGAGACAGGTCCAAAGCGTAAAAGGGGGTGGTAAAGTTTGTGTGCAAAAAAACAAAGTACTGACTGAATCATTATCAGTAAATTGCTAAGGATAGAAATTTTGGGATTTGGAGCGCGGGTTTATTGTGTATTGTAGGCATCGAGAAAAAAAAGATGTTTTGAAAATCAACCCATAAGAGCGAAAGAAAAATAGACATCGTAAACGGACATAGTATTTTTTTAATTGACTGCCATCATACCCATGACCATCTGCCGTCACCCAGCTCAAATAGCTTAGGATGAAAATGAAAAATTTAGAGTACGGTGTCATGTGCTACAGGTTGGGATTCTATTTCAGTAAAGCTTCTCAAACTAGCGAAACATGTTATAGTTCCACCTTTGACCAGGCTTTGTGATCTATGTTTCACACGAGGTGTTTTTCCGCAGGCCTTTAAAGTATCTCTCATCTCCCCGATACACAAGGGTGGAACACAGAATGACGTCAAAAATTATAGACCTATCTCAGTCTTATCAGCACTATCAAAGGTCCTGGAAAAGCTTCTAAACACCAGACTCCAAAGATTTTTAGAACACAATAAAATTTTGTAAAACTCCCAGTTTGGTTTTAGGTCGAGGAAAAGTATCGAAGACACTGTTAGTCACCTTACGCTTTATGTAACTATACAAGTTGATGCAAAACAAAAATGTTAAGGAGTCTTTTTAGACCTAGCCAAAGCCTTTGACACTATTTGAATAGCCATCCTTGTAAATAAACTAGAACGTGTTGGTATTCGAGGTAATACTCTTAAGATAGATTTTCTCCTTAGCCGGACAGAAAAAGTTAAAATTGATGACACAGCTTTAGTATTAAATGGAAGGACCTGGGATAAGGCACGAGAGTATGCTGAAATAGGACTGCATAAAGTGAATTACTGGCTTAGAAAAAATTTACTTACTTTAAATGTCGCAAAAACCACGTATATTCAATTTTCATTTATAAATATAACTCCTACTTATGTCAAAATTAAAGCGCATTCTTGAGAATTCCCGTGCAATAAAAACTGCTCATGTCTTAACATAACCAGACCAACACTCGTTAAATATTTGTGAGTTATTATTGGATGAAAAAGTTGGCGACCTCACATTAATCTAATCACTACCCGTGTCAGAAAACTTACATGGGCATAACACAAAAGTTAAACTTACATAGGCATAACACAAAAGTTAAACTTACATGGGCATAACACAAAAGTTAAACTAACATGGGCATAACACAAAAGTTAAACTTACATGGGCATAACACAAAAGGTAAACTTACGTGGGCATAACACAAAAGTTAAACTTACATGGTCATAACACAAAAGTTAAGACATGTGTACTGACTTCAATATTTTACGAACGGTTTATTATGCGCTAGCACAGTTAATTCTGTATTGGAGCCTGGGGAGGTGCTTGTAAATCCTGGATAATAAATCTTAAAAGGGCCCAACTAAACTTAAAGTTATACTTATTTTATATATTTATATAGTTATACTTATAAACCGTACCGGTTCCCTATCAAAACATTGTACTATAAATGTCAATTATTAACAGTCAGACAAATCTATATACACAAACTCGTTACCAATCAACACTTGTTCACACTCGTTACCATACAATGAGGAAATTAAAAAAACGCACTAATACCAATGTATGCTATCCTCTCAAATATCGTACAGCATCAGCAAGGCGGCAACAAAAATATTTAGCAGCTACTGTTTATAATAAAATAAATAAATATATTAATATAGATCCCCTGACTATCTTTAAAGTTAAAAAAAACTGAAGAAATGGCTGCTTACTCGCGATAAATCAACGAAAAATTTGTTGAAATATTTTTTGGATTTTAAAACAAAATTAAATAAAATTTAATGCTTTTTAATATTTTACTTTAATACTTCTAATTTGATACTAAGTATATGAATGTCAAAATTACTAATAAACACACGCACACACACACACACCACACATAAACAATTTCGTAATAAAATTTAAAAAAAATAATCTGTAACAATTTCAAAATAAGTAAATATTCCTAGTTTTTTTTGTTAACTAATTAATTATAAGCACTACTGGAAGAAGATCCCCGTATCCTAGCTCGGGAATCAGGGATTTTGTCATATTTTTGGTCAATAAACGATTTATTATTATTATTATTTTATGTTGCAAGGGTCGTTTTAGAAGGAAACTTTTGAATTTCAAACCCTGGGATGTGACAGTAACGGTTGTCGGGTACGCTTCAGTTTGTTCATTAAAAAAACTGTACAAATTTTAAAGTATATGCGAGCAAAGCCGCGGGCGATGAGCTAGTAATGAATAAAATACATGATAAAAATATAAGCTATCAAATTACATTTTACCGGTTGGTTACGTAGATATATATATGTATAGGTACGTATGTCACGCTTAGTTCCAATCTGTAGGTTAACCCTTCCATATATTATTTAAAAAAAAAAAAATCGTTTCATCAATGATGGAGTTCTGGGTTCACAAACATTAAAAAAAACATACAACCAAAGAAACGCCTACTTTTTTTAAGTTGGTTAAAAACACAAGCAACAAAAAAATTTAATATTATAAGATGAAAATATAATCCATTTTTTTAAGTTTTACTTTATTTTAACCCACATGTCATACTTTATTTATTTAACTCACATGTCGTACTTTAATGTTTTTTCCGACACATCAATATTCAAAATAAAACGTGTAAAAAAATACTAAATATCATATAAATCATAAGTTCGTGGAACACTTTAGAGCTACTTTCGAACTTTGAGGAATACTATAGAGCTACTTATAAAGTTTGTAAAACACTTCAGAGCTTCTCTTAAAGTTTGTGGAACACTAAAATGTAGCTCACATTTAAATATATTAAACTGCTGTGTGATAGATTCCTTAAATTTATTACAAAATAGTTATTTAAATTAGTTTAAGCCAAACCAAGCATTCAAGCTGAATACTTAAGTAACAGACTATATAATACTGTACTAGTACTAAAGGTAGGACCAGCTAAAATTATTTTCGTTTTCCTTTTTCCATTAGCGTGTTCCCGTCCATCCCTTGTCGACGACGACGCCGCGCCGCCGCCGCACCGCACGAGTCCGACACGCGACACGCGACACACGCTATCGTGCGACAGGATCACTTCATTAAGGTTATCGTACAGTTATATCTTAAAAAGTATGAAATAGGTACGTTAACTATATGTGATAAAATTTCTATGATATATGATAACAATGCTTGCCAGCCTTCATACTTCCCCACTGCTGGGGCACGGCCTACCTTCATAAGCGAGGGTGATTGGGCCATAGTCCACACGCGGGCCCAGTGCGGATTGTGGACTTCATATACGTATTTTTTTTTTTCTTCATGTATGAAGGTTTCCTCACGATGTTTTCCTTCACCGAAAAGCCAGTGGTGTGAATAAATTAATCAGTGTACTTGAGAAATTAAGAAAAGACTCATTGGTACACGCCGACCCCGGGGGTTTGAACCTTCGCCACTTAGGACATGAAGTGAAATTTAAACCCCTCGGCCACCACCGACTTATATGATAACAATACGATAGATAAATTATTTATTGTGTCCATCGATGTATAGCAGGTATTACATCGATTATCATCGCATTTTTTAAATTTAAATCTTAAGCCACTAAGATTTTAAACTGCGAAAATTGTAAACAATAGCAAAATTGGCCAAGCAATTTTGTTTTCGTGATTCTCAAATAAAAATAATTTGCTACATAAAAAAGTGTTGAGGTTTTGTGCCTTAAAAAACGAAAAACAATATACCTATAATAATGGTCAATTAATATATTAGGTATAGAGAATGCCGCGACATCTGTACCCGACCATAGCATGGCTTGTACTATGGAATGTTTCTTTGGTGTAAGTAAAGCCTAAAACTTACTTTCTACTTTGCTTATAGTTACGCTACGTTATGTTAAATACGTGACCAGCGACGTTACATGTGTCTGTTGCTTATGTTATTACTGTTAATTTCGGTTAAATACCTCTTTTATATTATTGAGATCACAGCATAATCGCAATTAAAGATCAAAATATTTTAAAAATTGATTAAACATGAATACTTTTTCTATTGTTTTTTATATCATAATCTTCATAAAGTTTTTTGAAATTGGATTGATTTAAGATCAAAATAGCATAACTTTTGTAAATTAATTATTCCAATTCATTTTCAGTGAAGCGTTACGTTTAGTGCAGGAAATGGCTGACGCAGAGAGAGGTCTGACACGCGGGTCGCCTTCCGCCGATGATGTGCGCGCTCAATGCACGACTAATTGCGACGATCGCGCGACACGTGTCGCGGGGTGTGTGCCCAGCTTTGTTGTCGCTGTTGTTATATATCTCTTCCCATGGATATCTGTCAAGGATTGTGCTGTGTAACGTAGTTAGTTACTAGAGACGCAAAAAATATTGAGACGCAAAAACATTTGCAATCGTTTTTAAACCGACATCCCGCATCGCCAGAAAAACGGAGTGGGATAAGCGCACAATATAACAGAAATTAATCGATAATTCTATGTCTTACAATAAGATGAAAACTAGCAATAAAGTTCGTGAACGAAAACCGACCGGTGACGGCAGGTAACGTTGCATTATTTCTCTTTTTTTTTCTTAGTCGCTCCTACTGCGTCCGAGCGCAGACAGGCCGCGTTATACGCAATATCTGTACGGAACACTTCTTATGTAGGTAGTTTACAATGCCTTTTATTAATTTTTTGTAAAGAATTTAAGATTATTGCCGATTTGTAGTCACATTTTTTACTGTTTGCTAAAACTTATAGTCAATGCACTTGATATTAAAAGTGATTTCTGTGACTTTATGACAGCTAAAAATAAATGCAAACGCTTTAAAAATATCTAGACTTGTAAACAATAAATACAATAAATAAGAAATTACAGTGTAACTATAATTGACCTGTGCCAACATTAATTTTATAATATTTAAGGAACAATTACCGCAATTTTCGTTTTGAGAACCAAGATTTCCACAATTTGGCTACAGACATATATCTCGCGCTGAAGTTTTGCCGATGACATTGATAGTTAGAGGAGCCCGTGCAGATAAACAGTAGCTAACCCAGACCAAGACCTAAGGCCAGACGCCTACAAACTATGCACAACAATCGCTGAACTTCAAACCCAACTACAGTCATCTTCTATTGTATTAACTTGAAAAGAAAAGCACAATAAAATAATTTTCATTACCAAAATCAATACTAAGTGCTTTGTGCAGCCCATAACAAAATATTTCTATACATCACAAATGTTTAAGGAAATCTATGAGCACATTAACCTATGACTGGCTACTAGAAATGAACATGTTTACGAGATCACAGTCGTGACATACATATAACGGAGAATGGTAGTGTATTATATTCTCTTTGGGAAGTCGATAGCCGTGAACCAGTCAGGATTGGCATTGTCATTTTTTCAAGCGACATTTTGAAATATTTATTAATTAGATTTATGTGTTTTCGATTTTTGTAAATTGATATTTTATTCATGTGATATTGTAAGTAAGTTTTTATTTTTATTGTTCATTTAGTTTTCTAGTTTAATCATTACTATTTATTTTGTATATTACTGTAAATGTCATTTGTTGCTCCGTCATTCTCTCAACCCAATTTTCTTCACTATCTACAATGCAATGATGGAAAACTATTTAAAGGTCAAAGAGGTTTGAAAATCCATACCTCTCGTTTTCATAAACATGGTTTTTCAAAATCTCTTCCATCCTCAGATGTTCAATAACCAGTATCGGATCCTCCCGTCATTCAGGACTCTGGTGACCCTATATTTGAAATCTATTTGTCCCAGTTATCCAAATCTGCGCCCATTATCAAAAATATTCCTAGTGGAGCCAGGATACAATTAGCAAAATCTTTATCTAAGGACATTAATATCTGTATTTGCTTAAATTCTGAATCGAGTTGGCAAAACTTATTTACTTTTGCATATAGAAATTTACATGCTGAAAAAAGTTGTAAAAAATCTTTAACAGCTCAATTAGAAGTATGCGCTTAAAAATAACACTCCTCCTAGCCTTCCAGCTTGTCTTCCACCAGTAATATATGATTCCAATATTTTTTTTAAAACTATTGAAACAAAAGTGATGGACGGTGATGTAAAAAATGCTACCCGTATTCTTTTTTCGGACGATTCTTTTGCTCCTTATAACGATGTTACGCTTGAAAGCTTACGCAAAAAGCATCCTCCCATCAACCTTACTTCTCAACTGCCAGACCCTCCTTCTCCTTCACATTGTTTTTTCCAGGTAGATGATTTGGCCACTCTATCTGATATTTTGTCGTTCCCAAATGGTTCTGCTGGAAGTATAGATGGGATTACGCCACAACACCTAAAAGACCTTTTTAGTTTATCTGCTGGTGATGCTGGCGTAGCACTCCTGAGTGATATTTCTAAATTTTGCAACTTTATGTTATCAGGTAACGTCAACCTTCTCTTCTCTCTATCTTTTACACATTTACTCTATGGTGCCAAACTCTGTGCATTTAATAAAAAAGATGGAGGTATTCGCCTATTGCTATTGGTCACACTTTCAGACGCTTAACATCAAAACTTGCATGTAAATTTATAATTTCTACATATAGTCAAAAATTTCAGACAAAACAATTAGGATTGTGAAGGAGGGTGTGAAGCTGCTGTACATTCCGTTCGCTCCTTTCTGTCAAATAAAGATGTGGGTGTATTACTTAAGGTTGATGTTAAAAATGCATTTAATACAATAGATAGAGGTACTCTCCTAAACGAAGTCCTTATCAATGTTCCCGAAATTTATACTTTTGTTTGGCAATGTTACTGTCAACCTTCAAAATTGATTTACGGCTGTCATACTTTATTATCCGCTACCGATCATGAATCCGAATCAACTAAAAATTATATTATTCAAAAAAAAATCTGATGTGGCTCCTAATTGTTTTGTTACATTGTTAATGTTCAAAAAGACAATATTTGTTTTCTAGGTTCCCCTTTATTTTCTGGTGGCATTAAATCAATTTTAGATCTAAAGTTACAAGAGTTTGAAAGACATTCTATTAAGTTAAACAAATTAAATAGCCATATTGCTTATTCTATTTTAAATTTTTCATTTTTTGTTCTGAAATTTACCTATTTACTTCGCTCTACACCAGTTTGGCTCTTTACAGATTTTCTTAAAAAAATGGATGACAGTCTTAAAAAAACTTTTGAACAGGTTTTTAATTTATCGTTATCGTACTCTTCATGGTCACAAGCGGCTAATCCTATAAGTTTTGGAGGCATTGGTATACGCAAAATCTCAAATGTTGCTCTTCCAGCTTTCTTGTCTTCTGTATACAGTTCCATAGATCTTTGCAAAGTTATCTTACACGACACACAAATTGATTTAATAGGAATAACAGAAGCCTTAGAGTGTTGGAAGAGTCTTTGTCCTGGTCAGAGTTTTCCGGAGGAAAAAACTATTCAAAAACTCTGGGATACTCCTCTAGATCAATTAAATTTTAATAACCTAGTTCAAAATGCAATCAGTGATCAAGACAAATCCCGCCTTTTGGCGGTTTCAGAAAAGAATCCGGACAATGGCTCCATGTTGTACCGTCAAAAAATTTAGGAACCTCTTTTAGATAGTGAAAGTTTCCGAATAGCCCTTGGCATTAGAATCGGGGCAATAATTTGTCAAGCTCATATTTGTGCGTGTGGCATTAATGTGGAGCTTTGGTCTCCACGGTCTTTCATATATGAAAAGTGCTGGTAGATTTTCTCGACATCAATCACTCAATGATATTATAAAGAGATCTCTTGCCACCATTAACGTTCCCCCTCTTTTAGAGCCTAGTGGAATAAATCGCAACGATGGCAAGAGACCAGATGGTTTATCTTTGATACCTTGGGAGAGAGGCCGTGCATTACTATGGGACGCAACATGTGTTGACTCCTTAGCCTCCTCTCATGTTTCTAAAACTTTAATAAACGCAGGTGCTGCTGCACTTTTAGCTGAATCTAATAAAAAACGAAAATACAATTCACTTCTTCAAAATTATATATTTCTACCATTTGCTGTGGAGACCCTAGGCCCCTGGGGTCCTAGCGCTAAGGAATTAAAATAAAAATAACACCTAGATTGGTTGACGCCAGCGGTGACAAGAGGGCTGGCTGCAATTTCGCTCAGAGAATAAGTATTGCTATCCAAAGAGGAAACGCAGCCAGTGTTCTGGGTATGATGCCACTCGGGCCTAGTTTATAAAATTAATTATTTTAATTAATTTTTATAATAGGTTTAATTTAGTTTTTAAATATATTGTTTAGGTTTTAAATTTATTTGTATGATTTAGATTAGTTTAGATTTATATTATTTTAGTTCAATTTTATGTTTAAAAACCCCGAAAGACGTTCATTAATGGTAAAAACAATCTATATATATAAAAGGCAATGTCTTGGCTGACTCATGACTGCCCAGCCCAAATCGCTAAGGATAAAAATTTGAAATTTGGGGAAAGAGTTTTTTTATATATTGAATGCGTCGTTTAAAAACGGCTTTTGTAAGAGTCGACTCCCAACAGGGTGAAATAGGGATAAGAAGTTAGTATGAAAAACCGTCATTTTTGGTGCAAACTCCTTCCCCAAATTTCAAATTTTTCAAGGCAGTCAGGACATTGCCTTTTATATATATATAGATTATTGTTACCATTAATGAACAACATCTCTCGGGGTTTTTAAAAGTACTAGATTTTTTGAAAGTACAACAGGGTTAAATATTTTAATTGAAATTATAAGGTGATGATGCATATATGATATCAATTCCTTTATTTAAATGAAAGTTATAAAACTAATGACTTGCAATTAATTAAACTGTAAAAATTTGAAACAAGGTTGTGATTTGGTTGAGCTGCATTTTAAAAGTTTAAGAAGGGTCTAAAATGCGTGCAACCGATGCGTGAAACAAAATATGTGAAAATGTTGTTAAATTAATTTACCCTTGAGCAGGTGAAACATAAATTCTTATTATCAGTTTCACGAAAAGAAGATGGAGTTGTAAGTACTAAAATTTTTAAACTAAGATAAATTTTAAATTCACAAGAGGCATTTTATAATGATCTAATGAAGAAATGATTATAAATAATTTAACTCTAATAATTTATGTGGTAATAATTTAATTTTTTTTTAAGATTTGCATTTAAAGAAAATAGGACAGTAATTATTGAATTATATTATTATGAGTAAAGTATGCTAGAAGACTAGAAACCTGTTTTGAGCATCAAATTTACAAAGTTGACAAACAAAGTGACAACAGAAAGTACTGGTTTAATGCTTTTAGAAATAAATAAAAGTGTAATGAGTCAGCATATTTGTGAAAAAGTTATAGAGAAAGGAGTGACAACTCGAAAACTCGGAAACAGGTGTACAGACAGCGACAGGAGCTGCAGGCAGGGAGTTCTATATTTCATACAGACATAACAAAATCGAAACTAGGCACGTATTGATCTTACGTGGCCTTGGCATATTAAATGACAACAGTTTCAAAACTACCGTCAAGCGCAAACCACGTTCGTCGTGTTAATTGAGTCAAAAGCAAATAACCAGCGATTATAAATATATAGATATATCGGTGACATCAAAATCAAAATCTTTTTATTCAAATGGGTTACTAAGAACACTTTCGAATCGTCAAGTATATTAACTACAGCTAGCTTTACAAACTAATTACAATACTGTTTTATTGCGTGCGTCCAATAGGTAATATTTGTAAAATCACAAACGAATCATAAAATTATAGTGTATTAACTAATAAAAACATGTTTTGTATTGAAACATTAAATAAACAAGATTTACAATGTAAATAGTTTGATTTAAAAAAAAAACAATGAATATTTATGTAATATTTCAATTGCCTATTGTTTTTCAGATTGCATAGGGGGGGGGGGGCACCATGTGATCATCATCATCATCATTCATTATGTACGATCATCCTTTTCGGCTTAGCGCAACAAATGCGTGTCTGTTTAGTAATAGTGCAGCATTTAGTATGTACGTGTGTAGCGCTTATTGCTAAATATTTTTTTTCTTTTTACTTTTCTTAATGAATCATCAAATATAGACCATAATATAACATACGAGAAATCGATAATTGTGCGTACTAATACAACTAAACGGCAGATTTACATCACCAAATCGACGCAATCACAAAACCTACAGCTGACTGTACAAACTAAAGTTGAAAATGTAGACGTCACTAAAAACACAATATATTTGGAATTTACTGTAGGTACCTATACAAATTTAAATTTGTTAAAATTCTGACATACATACCTGTTGTTACACTATCCACATTTTAGGCTCGACCGCAACCGGTTGTCAATGCATATTTCTTTCTATATAGTCTTACTTTTTATAGGACGTTATAAAACGTGAAATAGCGAGTTTTTTACGAAAAACCTCCATGTGTCTGAAAAACTTATTTTGTTTTGTTCTACCTCACCATTCACTTTGCATTTATTATTAATCTTATTTCTTTCTTTTGTAGGTTTAAAATTCCATGATCAGTATATTTTGTATAAATTTTATGACAAGGACATACAGATCGAGAGTAAGATGATGATCTAAATTGAAGGGTTCAGTTTTATGAAGGTGCGCTGCCGATTTCGTTAAATTTTTAGATAAGAACACTGTAAAGAGGATACGCACGCGTGAAGACGTTCATTGTCAAACATTGTGAGAGACACTGAAATATACTAGAACCGACCAAACGTACGTTGTACTCCGTAGCCATTAAAGTATACAGTTATATATTGACGGTAAAAGGAAACCGCCAAATTTTGTTTTTTTTGTTTTTTCTATTGATCCCAATTCCATTATTTTTTCTCTTATGAATGTTTATATATATGATTAAATATTAAAATGTCGCTTTAATCAATTATTGCAAAGATACTCCTGTTTTCATCACACTCACCCCAAATATATGCCATACCATTCCTTGTTCAGCTTTTACATACAGTTTTATTGTAGTAGGCGTATTATCTGTTGTAGTATAACAGCACGCTTTCGCCGTGGGGTGTGTTCAGGTCTTTTCGAAGATTGAATGAAGCGCACAATGTATTTTTATTTGTAATTTCTTGATGTAATGATATTAGATTGTATCACAAGGGATTATAATTATATTTTTACGGCGCTAGCTTGAATCCAGAGTGGATTCGACGGTAGAATCCGGAGCGCAGCGAGGGATTCAAAGGTCGGCGCACAAGGTAAAATAATTTTGCGACCGAGTGATACACTCTACTTTTTATCGCCCTCTATAAAAAAAGAGATAAGTGAAACTTAGAAATAAAAAAAATTTGTTCGGTAATAAGTACCGCAGTATTCTCTTGAGAATATTTTTGGCGTCTTTGAAAAAAAATATTTGGTCAGCGCGGACCAAATAAAAAAAAGATTTTAAAATTAAAAAACGCGTAAAATGTATTTCGCTTTTGTAATTGTTACTCAAACGTATTTATGATGAAACTTTTATAAAAAAATAGTGCGTTTTCCTCAAGTTGTGACAATTAAATAAATGAATGTACTATTCTTATTTATAAGTTAACCTTACCTCTTTCCTTCTAGATAGAAATAGAAATACTAGTGATAAAAAGTAGAGTGTATCCTTCGCTTCTCTCTGAATTTGAAAATAGCGCCCTCGCCGTAAAAATATTATTTTGATCCCTTGTGATAAAATCTACTATTTTAGCATATTTAGTTGCTTGTAGGCTTGTTTTGTTAGCAGGAATATGCTTTCTGAAGAAGAAAATAAAGATGATGCCTTGCTAAGGGAAGCTTTTGGAGATCTCAGTAAAAGTGAGTGGTCTGAAAAAGAAGTCATAAATCACAATCAAATAGAATTAACAAACAGAAAGAAAGGAGTTGTTAAAAGAAAAAGGTGAAAATTATACATTCAGAAATAAAGAAGAAAAAAGACAACGACTTTGTTTTCTGCAGGTAATTTCTAGTGGTCAACTTGTAGGGATCAAAGAAATTTATAACATATACTGTTCAAAATTCTGAAGACGGGTTTGTACAACTGCTGTTGTTGCGTACATGTACAATAGTAATTTTTTATACAAGTGAGTAAAAGCGTTTTTTGGTAGAAGTGCCGACTTTAAATCCTGAGCTAGCGAAGTAGGCTAGAATTAAATCACGAGCGTAGCGAGTGATTTAAATATAAACTACTGAGCATAGCGAGGGATTTAAAGGCACGAGACCGTAAAAATTTGCTCACGCGACCAACATACAACTTTTCACCTCTACGCCATTTTACTTTGTTTTTTTTTTTTAAATTGAGGTTGTGTTTGGAATTGAACCTAATACAACCTCTGCCGTTGCTATCAAAACAACGTATGATATTTTTTAAGTTAGCTGTATAAACTTTTAATAATTCTAATAATTTATAAAAACTCACTTAAAAACGAAAAAATGCTATGTAGTTATGTTCTTAATCAAAATGAACAAGGTTAAGTACTTGTCCCGTGTTTTTTTTTTTTGATCATCGGGTTAATTCCAAAAGTCAAATGAAAGGGTTTGATGAAACATAACAGAAATTCAAAACATACCAAGTTTGGGCCCCTCCAGGTAAAAGACGGCTCAATTTTTTTCTCTAATATATACCTGAAAGTTTAGAGTTTATATCCCCATTTTACCACATGAAGGGCAATTTTGAAAATATTAAAATTTAATATTTTTTTTTGAATTTGAAAATACTTTTTAGATTTTAAGAAAAAAAGTAGCCCAAAGGTAATAGGGTGGTATATTTTTAGAACCGGCTCATCAAGCCCTTTCATTTGATATCCCACACGATGGGTTACTGAAATTATTATTTTTAAATCCCATACAAAAAGTTGATGACATCGTAATTAAGGGAAATATTTTGCGGAACTGCGGCTCAAAATTATTGTTTTGCCCAAAGTACCTGTGTGCCAAACTCTACATCGATTAGCGGTTTTCGAGCGAAATTGCCGTTGTACACCTACACTAAAAGGAATTAACTGAATGTACAGGTGCTCTCAAATTTTGGTGTTGACGTAAAATCTTGTTGAAGTTATTATAAAATAATAGCTTTTGCCCGCGGTGCCACACGCCCTAAATTCGGTTATCGGTTTAGGATTTCAACGTCAACAACTCAATTATTATTGAAAAAAAAACCGAATCACACTTGACGTTTCTATGTTACCTATGTCCTTTCCCGGGACTCAAACTATCTCCATACAATTTCATCTTAACCGGTACAGTGGTTTCAGCGTGAAGTGGTAACAGACAGACTGACAGGGTTACTTTCGCATTTATAATAATAGTATGGATTTATTTAGTTTAAAGTTGGACGCTCAGTCTCGAAGGCAGTGAGATCTGCAGGTCTACAAATCACCGGAAGAACTACCGTCATTTACAAAGTTTTCTCATCTTCTTGAAGATGAGAGTTCACGCGTTAGTCTCTTCATCCAAAAGAAGTCATTTAATAAAAGTCTGACTAACAATAACGTGGTGTACGTCTGGCGGCTCTTGCCTTATGTGTTCCAAATGTCATAAGCATAAGCAATTGCAAAAGGTTTTAAAAGAAAGTGTTGAAGCGTCCTGATTACGTACAGAGCTTGAGTTAATGCTTTGTATCGGAACAACCATTTTGTCACATTTTGTCTCGTGTTTACAAAATGTCGCATTCGCATACTTTCTATTGCATCCCAAAAACCCAGTAGTAACTGCTGAGGTGAATGATTCACAAACTTTGACTTGTGGTTCAACTTCAGGCAAAAATCAGGATAATGTTGTAGCAGCTAATTTTTCTTCAAGATCTACTAGCCAAATCTTGTTAGCCACAGCTGCCGTATATAGCTTGAATCAAAAAATGAGACACCGCAGCTATTTATGACATTATTGAGTTTTGTTAGCAACTTAGTGGTGTTGGCATCGTCCACATAAGGACTCCTACCCATATGGATGGTGTACTTCTGTACATGAGTGCTACTGAATTGTTTTCATCTGATTTGCAAGGTAATAATATTTTATCATAAAAATGAATTTCCGCTAAGTAACGTCTGATTCTATCAATAGTAAATATAAATTCACAACCATCACATTCTATACAAATTCTATAAACAAATCGGTATAGAAACTAGCTTTTTACCACGGCTTTTGATTTATGGCAGTAAGATTCCGACGGAATAGGTATCTACCTATGCATAAAAATATTATATAGCATATTTAATACCGGTCGAACCTCTTCCTACGAAATTCGTTTATCCGTATCGATAATACTTGCTGTTGACATTTTAGACACAACATGCTCATATGCTGCCCCTCGGCCGACTAAACAACATTAGTGCGCGGGTGCTAATATAAAACTGTAGGCGTGGGTCACTCTCCGAGCGCGATCGCCCGATTGGTTTTGTGGTCCAACAGAAATTTTAAAATCGGCCAACTACTGATCGGGCGAATCAAAAACGGGTAGTACACGCCTACGCTTAATCTTTTTCGCATTAAGAAGTAAATTATTTGCCGTAAACCACTTTAAATTAACTTTAAACAAAAGAGAAGTGTTATCTGAAAATTATCCAATATTACACAGCTTCTCCACAAAGAAAGGCAAGTTATTCATGTAAATTAAAAATAAAAAAGGACCTAAATAGAACCTTGAGGAACTCCTTGAATTTTACTCTGAACCTTTAAATTTTACTTCATTGTTTTGAACCTTCTGCGTTCTACTACTTAAATATGAGCGGATAAGCTCAAGAGCCAAATCTGCTATACCATAATGACTAAGTTTTCGTATAATAGTTTCATGTTGGACACAGTATTCACCATTCATAGATCAAAGAAGATACCAATGGTATTTTGTGACTGTTCCCAAGCATCAAATATATGTTGTATAAGGCCTGGGTTAGTTGTGGCATGACCTTTAGATATTCCAAACTGTTGAGGATTCGTTTAAGTTAAAATGTTTAAGCATCTGATTTAACATAAGTTTTTCAAAAATTTTGCTTTAAGCAGGCAGTACATATAGATATATATACCGGTCTCAAATAATTCGTAACAGGGGTTTTTGTAAACCATAAGTCGTTAAAGTAGGGATTCATAAAGACCCCTTTTTAAAAGAAGGATTTTTTTAAAACCCCTTAAAAAAAGGGGTGTTCCCTATAACTTTTGGCACTTCTTGATTTCGTCTACCTGGTCTTGGTATTATTCTCACATTTTCTGCAATAACTAGTCAATACCAAGACAAGACTGCAAGACCAAGAGTTGGGCATCACTACTATAATTTCAAGAGAAAGTACAATGGTGAGGCGACAGCTTCCCAGGCATAGAATAAACAAACAAACAAACAATATTTATTCAAATAGGTTACTAAGAACACTGTTGAATCATCAATACAATGTAAACAATGTTAATTTCTGCCAACAAGAGCTGATAAGTCAAACATCGGGTCATTAAGGAAATGTTCTACAGAAGCTGCTGTTATCATCTCGTACCTTCATTATTTCACGAAATTAATTAGAAAACTTCTAATGGTATTTCGAGATGTGCGTAAAAAATTACTACATAACATTGCCTTACAAAAAGAAAAGTCATACATCAAACGAATGACAAACGAAAATCCTATTTCTCTCTTTTGTAGCATATTGATTAAAATTACATACCATATAGAGAAGGTTTGTTTGTTGTAAATATATACCTATCAATTAAGTGAAAATGATGTGATAATTCGTTTGTGTACATTTCTTAGTAATTTTTAGTATATCTTAACGCACATTTTTTTGAAGTTTCTTTTTATTGTTGTAAAACTTAGTTCTTGTCAATATTCGCCCTCTTTAATGGTTCTTGCCTCGATTTGCAGAAGTGAGCAAGCAATTTAGTGATGAGCCGCTTATAACACTGATACACATGGACCCCGGCGCACCCTCGTCGTAAATTTATTTCACCTGACAAGATTGGGAGATAAAACCCGGAAAATAGAACTCCCTAAGATAATCAAAGACTTTATACATTGGGAAGAGACTATTTTTGATTGTCTGTTCTATAGTTTTTGGTGAACAAATCTTTTCTCCTGTGATTTCTTCTAAAACCCCTGTTTTATCAAATGAAAAATAGACGTTTTTAAGAACATTTTCTATTTTAAAAATCAAACCCGAAGATGAAGATGAAAACGGTTCCAACTGCATTAGAACTGATTCTGCTCATTGGATTACCTTGTTCCTAAAATGTTGATATTATTTTATTAAGCAGGTAATTAATATACTATTCTAGGAAAAGCCATCGAATTATAAATTAATGAATTTTTAAAAAAGGATCGCGGAACGTGGACATAGATGGAATAACCAAAAAAACTAAGAAAATTCGCTTTGTGTCATCGGTTGGACAGCTATTTAACAGCTGCAATTTAAGCATGTTTAACCAGCTGACACAATTAACCCGAAGATTAATCGATGATGTTAAACGACTTTTGGAAGACTAAAAGTTTCGATTACATTAGAAAATTAAACTAGCTTTTGCCCGCGCTTCCACCCGCCCTAAATTCGGTTATCGGTATAGGATTTCAACGGCAACTTTTCAACTATAAAAAAATGACTCACACTTTACGTTTACCTTACCTTTTTTTTTTACCTTTTCCGGGACTCAAACTATTTCCATGCCAAATCTCATCTTAACCCGTATGGCGGTTTCAGCGTGAAGAGGTAACAGACAAACAGACCGACAGAGTTACTTATAATATTAGTATGGATAACGGCAAACAATAGCTCTTACTTAAATACGATAAACTGACCTTAAATTATAACACACACGAGTATTTTATGTGTTTAACATTTACGTTGGGTTATTTTATAACAAGGATTTTTATTTAAGTTCTTTTACTAGATAACTACTGATTTACTTGAAGTTAAGAAATGAACCACAGGAACAGACAAACACAAAAAGTGATATTTATTTTGCTTCTCTCAGTCTTTTTGTTGTAACACAATGAAACACAATAATAACCTCATAGATTGAACTCTTAACAGAGCCATAAAATTATTAAGATTCATGGACACTCAAATAGTCAATTTCAGCATTCTATTTCAAGGCTTTTGCTTTGGTCCAACTTGGTCTTTAACTGAGCCAACAAATTACCAATTGTTACCACCTCTGCATGATGATAAGTGCTCCGTAGTTTAGTAAAATATTTTTTGCGTAAGCAACGAGTGTTGGCACTAAATTACTGGATTATCTTTGTTTTACTTTAAAACAATGGATAATGCTTTTTTAAAGCTTTCAGACTTTTTATGTTGATTAGCCATATTGTTGGAACCTCTTTTGTCATTTATATGATCAATTAACACAAGTACCTATAAGAAAATGACTGATAATAGTTTCACACAAACCAAACTGGGTTTGGAAACTTGGAAATTGACAGAAGGTACCTTATAAAAATCCAACCTCTGAAGCCGTAAATGGTATGTTGTTTATAAAAGACGATGAAGGTTAAACATAACACTACTAGGCACAATAATATTTAGATACGCATTTTACAAGGCGAGAGGCCCTTTAGAAGAGATTGCACAGCAAATAACAAATTCCAAACAGCTCTTTATCTCTGCTACTCGTATAACACTGAACAAGAAAGAAAAATTTTGTTTGTAACTTTTCTCCGAGAAGCTCATAATTGTTTATATTGTTATTGAGGGATGGAAGCCCCTCCAATATTTGTTTTCTACACGAAGTTTAACTTTATGTTTGTTTCGTCGCGGCGGTGTCGCGGTGTCGCGGTGTCGCGGTGTCGCAGAGGGCGTTGCAGTGCTGTTTATTTACCACTCTGTGGCGACGACGTGATTTTTTTTATTGCGGAAGCTTTAAGGTATTTATTTTTGGTAAACTTTATTCCCATTATGTTTCATGTACTTACTGAAATGTACCTACTAAATTATTATTTTTATTTAATCGACATGAACATTAACGTATTATTTAACTTTGAACACATTGTATGAACACAGTATGTGGACACAGTGTATGAATTAGACAGCGTGGTAAGAATGGGCAAAGTAAGTTATAGGGAAGACATAATATTCTAAATGAATTTATTTCAATGTATTATTGTACCTTCCAGAATAGCTAATTTGTACACCAACGACGAGTGTACACACAAATTACCTTAAGCTACGGCCACAGAGACACATTTAAGAAACATCGATTCCGAATTTTTTATCACTTAAATGTTTAGTCCAGTGCACCCGCATGAACCCACACCTGCACAGCAGTCCGCCACACTACAAACTAGGCTGCGAGGGAATGTTTCCGTATTTCATTTATCTCTATCTTTATGTAAAATAATAAACTTACTGACTGATATATCTCAACTGCACCAACTACTGGGTCTAGAGACTTGCTAAATTAAATCTCTGAGTGGGTAAAATTGGTATTAGGCCTTTAGGTTAATAACCAGTATTGACGTGTTTCCCGGCTTCTGCATCCTCTTAAAGGGAAAATAGGGGATACAAATTTGTTAGAATATTCCGACGTTTTTGTAGGTAAAACTATAAACAGTTAAAAGTTTTCTCTTTAAAATTCTTTCTGACTCTAATTTGTCTGAGTAAATAATTTAAAATATAACTACAAGTTTGCGAAAGCCGGACGGACACCTACTTAGTTTTTGTTTTTATCCTCCCTTTGTTTTGCATAGTTTTGTAATTTATTTATAAGTGATATATATTTATTTATAAATGATATATATTTATTTATATGTGATATATATTTATTTATAAGTGATATATATTTCGGAAGTCACAGGCTGACATCAACTATTGTGTTCAAAATATGAAACATTCTTGTCGCCCTATATTATTTTATCCTTTACAAAATTACATAATATCTATTTAGATATTGGCCGAGTAAATTCTAGTAGAAATAAAAGTTCTAGACCTTGTTTCCTTGTTTAAGAAGGGTGTCCTTGCTAGAAAAAGTCGAGTAACTTTACCGACATTGCTACAAGGATAACGTTGGATAAAAATAATCATTGAATAAAAGGTATTTTTTCTCTCCGGAGTTTGTGATCAAAAACGTCACTTTTCGCGTCATCAACTCCAGATAAAAACAAAGTGCGTCGCGATGATGACATAAACGATTACCAATCACTGAAAAAATAGACCATTAGAGAGACACGCTTCAATAGTTTCTTGTCATAGGAGATGAAATAACAAAGAAAAATATACCTAAAGAGAGAAAAAAGAAACTCGAAATGTAAAGAAAACTATTTATCTCAAAATAAATTTACACACTAGGTGTTGTCAGTGTCAGTGTCAGTGTCGCTTTGTTCACGTCACGAGAAGTACTGACTAAAGGTGTTTTTATATTTTTTTTTTTTATTGAAATTATAGAGCGGAACAACTCATAGATGTTTTCTAGATCTAACGCGACCTAAAGTATCTATTACTGTTCCTACAAGTATTTTAACTTCAAGAGTCCTTAGCTTACATGTGTTGCTTAAAATAGTACAAAACTTAATTACTTAATTTTAATATATGTGTACTATACATTGTTCCCCCTAATGATTATTCTGACATAACTTTTCGTAAGTACATTTTTCCTAAACTTAAAAATAAATGACAAATGACCGTTGTTTGCTTGTTGCTCACGAATGTGGCCAGGTGTTCGAACACGAAGCTAAATTTAAAAGTTTATGTACATTCCTGCGCTCGTCGACCGATCGCGGTGTGGCCACTCAAACTTAATTTATCCCTGTGGTGAGAGAACTTACGATCGTCAAAAGCATACAATTCAATTGTGTATTGCAACTGTTAAAATATAAAAAATTAGTGTCGGACAACCGTCCGGAATCGTGACAACTTGTGCCTTTCACTTTTTATGTCTGTCTCTCTCGCTCTTAGGCGGGCTAACCATGCCGCGTGCCTCTCACTCGCTCTCATTGTGAGCGCATAACGTGAGCGGAGCGTAACGCAGTTTCTTGAAGTGTCACCCGGCAAACCAATTTATAAGACGTTGTCACGTCAAAAATTACAGAATCATCTGTTTCCATTCATGTTTTCGATACGTTTTCTCTTAGTTACCTTTTTTTACTGTTCGTGGCCCGTAAGGTATTTGAGGGTAGGGGCGTTAACATTCCCCAGAACGAATAGTTCAAGATCAACAGACACATCGGCTTCATCAGTTACGCCCTCGCGAATCGCAAAAAGTTTGGACAAAATAATAAAAACTACTCCCGATATTTCTGCTATAGCTGTATCAAATTTAACTAAAATCGTAGTTCAAGTTGTAAGACAAAGTAGATACCTACATCAAAGATCACTACATAACTACATAATAATAAACTTTTTGTACATTACACACAGTACCATCTGGTCCCAAACCAAGCAGAGCTTGTACTATGGATACCAGACAACGGATATAAATAAATATTTTTTTATACCACTAAGGTGGCAAACAAGCTTGCGGTCAGCCTGATGGTAAGCGGTCACCGCAGCATATGGACGCTTGCAACACATGGGGCATCACTGGCGTGTTGCAGACCCTTCATATATCTAATAACTTATTTCTTGAAGAACCCTATACTGCAGTCCTTAGAGAAAACCTTAGCAGAGAGCTCATTCCACAACCTTAGCGTTCGCGGAAGAAAGTTTCTCTGAAACCGCGCTGTACGTGACCATTTAGGTTTTAAGGTATGAGGATAAATTCCCTGCCTATGGCGAGCGGTGCGATGATAGAAAGTAGCCGTGGGCATCATTTCGAACAATTCCTCAGAACACACCCCATTTTACAAGCGGTAGAACACATACAGGGAGGCAAAGTCGATCCTCAGACTTAAGGGTTCGATACAGCTTGTGAGTTTGGGATCGTTGACGATTCTCACAGCCCGTCGTTGAACCGAGTCAAAATGGCCAAGCTGGTATCCGGGTGCACTCGCCCGGAGACGGCAGCAGTACTCCATATGGGGCCGGACTTGAGACTTGTAAACCAACGACTTTGCCCCGAGGTGAGTTTCTCTGTTGAGTACTACAAGTTTTTTAGACGCTGGCTTCACCTTGTCTTGTAAATTATGCATAAATACTCAAAATACACCAAAAACTTGTCATAAAAACATTTTTCTTCTGCGGGAATCGAACTTCATGCCCTTCGATTCATTAGCCTGGTTTTAACCCACTGGGCCACGCAGTTGACTTATAAGCAACAAATATTACAAAGAGAATTGATAAAGGCCCGCTTACAGAATAAATCAATGTTTTATAATTGAACTAAAGAAATGTACTACTACGAGTACCTACAACGCTTTTACTTCCTCAGTTCACCCGTGAATGCGCAATGGCGCGTGCAACTGTGCCCAAGTATCGGGAAATCAATCAATCATATCGTGCTAAGCCCGTTTATAATAATTATATCTAAACCATTTTAGTCTGAATTTTATATTCTAAGAATTTAGACTCGACATGTATCATTGACGCCTACCGATGCTTGAGTATGCGAGCACAAAACGACAGCAACGACACCTGCCAGGTATGTTGCGAGCTGCGACACCGGAACGTCACTACCCCACAGTCGAACTCAGATCAGCACAAAATATTCAGTGATTTAAAAAAGATAACATTGCATTCTAGCGAGGCCTTTCAATGACTGAACCTACATATAATAAAATTACATAATATAATATGACCGTGGAGCCGGCCGACGCTTTTGTGTCCATATGGGATATAAGATGATTAATAATGTATTTTTAGTTCAATTTATCCGACTTGCCAAATAATTCATTTCGTATTCTGTATGAAATAATAAAATTTGTGCCTTTAAGAGCACATTTTAAAACATATTTTCCAATTATTATACCCTGTTAGATTCAATTTATTGTCTCTAAAACATCAAATCTATAAACTTCATTATCGGTAGAGTCGTCTGCGAGATACTAGTTTAGAAGCATGCCAAACGATAAACCTCTGAGTTAATTAAAATACCTATTAGGTTTTTTTAGTTTCTGTACATAATATACTCGTAGCTAAGCCAAGTGTGATGACTGTGTATGTGCCAGTCTGTGTCAGTGGGAGCAATGCGAGACGTGCATGCGCCGTTCACAATTCGAGGTGTTGGAGACTCGCTGCGGGACCTGCACCGACTGCACCGACTGCCCAACAATGAGCTCGGCGACGCCAGGTATCTCGGGCTCGAGCTCTAAATGAGACTATAATTTAAATTGCAATGAAAAACAAAAACAGAAACTAACGATCAACGACAGACTTACAATGTGCACGCCAATAAAGTAAAATGATTGTACAAAATATTTACATCTATCTCTAAAGTTGCAAATAAGTGCATAAAACTAAATAATTAAACCAAAACTAACATTAAATGCTTAATTATAAAAACGATAAAAGCTGATAAGTTATGTTTAGTACAAGTTTTAAACAGATTTAACGAGAACAAAAATAAACAGTGTAACAAGAACAAGTAACAGCACGCGGGCGCCGCGCCGCGCCGGGACACGGAACTACAAGTACCTGACGGTTACGTTGGAATTTTTATATGTTTGCACTTGAAATACCTGATTACTTCAGTTCGAAAATCTTGATATTTGAAAATGGGACAGACTATTTGATTTGATATAAAATATACTATATTAAGGTCGTCAACCTTCCGACTGGAGGCCGTCCTGCGCTTCGCCTTCCTGTACGCGGTCTCTACTCCAGAACACGTCTACTCCATCAACCATCAGTCCTCTGACTGACGTGGCCAGCCCACTGCTACTTCAGTTTGCTGATTAGGCGAGCTACGTCGAGTTTGTATATTAACATATACAACATACATTTGTCTAAAGTTAAACGAATATAAGAATACATATTATACTTTATATAATATTATTATTAATTATTTAAATCAATTTGTAAAAATGAACAGCTTACATTATTTTTCCGAAATTTGATACTAAGCAGTTCAGCTAATGGACTGGCTGATGGTAAGCGATGGTAAGCGATCACAGCAGCCTATGGACGCTTACAACACTGCTTAGGTTTTAGGGTGATAGGAGGACTCCCCTGCCGATTGCGGGTGATGCGATGGTAGAAAATAGCCGTGGGCATAATTTCTAAGAACTTTTAAGAGCACATCCCATTCCATACAAGCGTGCACCAGTCCAGCGATGGCAGCAGTATTCCACATAGAGCCGCACTTGCGACTTGTAAATCAACATCCTTTACCCCAAGTTCAAGTACTGCTTAGCTCTGTTAAGAGTTTTTCATACGCCAGCTTTACTGGAGATGTCAACACCAAGGATACCAATATTCTTGTAAATAGTTGGTCTTAATTCGTGGAATTTTGGCACCTCAATGAATGAGTGTTTGGTAGCGGTTAACGCTCAGCATTGTGTCTTCGTAGGCTTGAATTGGACCAAATTTTCCCATACCATTCAGAACCTTGGATAGAGTAGGCTTGAATTTAGACACAAGTCGCAGTTTTCTTCCACAACCGAACGTGGGATGTTTGCACGGCCCGTGTAATAAGTTCCTACAGTACTGTCATCTGCATAGCAATGTATGTTGTTGCTGTCATTGATATACAGACGGAACAGCGTAGGGGACAGCGCATATTAATGTCCATGCTAGCCACGCATTTGCACAAACCCTCGGGCACTCCGTAAGATGGCAACTTCGATAGAAGTCCCCGGTGCCAGACCCGATCGAACGCCTTCGCTATGTCCAGGCTACATGCCAATGCCTCCCCTTGCTCTCCATGGCTAGTGCCCATTGGTGTGTGTGCCCGAGTACAAAATGACGATTTTCCGAGGGTAAGAAAAGCCATTTTGTACTTGGTATGAATGTTACTTTTTCTACAACTTGTAAGTCCAATGTAATATTAAAAAAAGTAAATATTTATTAGAAAAAAATAAAAATTACAGATATTGAAAGTACAATTAGTGAATGATAATTTGGAGTTTTGCCCCTTTTCCACGTGTTGCACTACTACAGTGAAGACAGGGAACAATATGACTCTAGTGTATCACTATTTTTAATGGAATTTAAAATTGTATTAGCGACATTGTTTTTGCTCTGGATGAAGGATGCTTGTCGACTTCTAGCCACCATGTCTTTTAAATGTAAAAGTAAAAACCTTCTTAAAAGTTAATATAACTGGTTTTTTTTTTGTTCAAGAAAACTATAAAACTTAACTGTAAGATAAGCACTATTAGGTATATCTAATTGTTCAATTCCAATTTTGCCGAACCGAAATCATAGTTTTCTTTATTGTTAAGTTTACAAAATAAAACAGAGAGAAGGTACCTACCTACCTACCTACATACATACATACATACACATACGTACTTACGTTACAATTTTAACATAAGTAAGAAGATAGTGAGTAAGTTATTACCTATACACATAATTACTGACTATGAAAAGCAAAAAGCATAATTTTGCGTAACTTAAAAACAAATCTTATTAATTAAATAATAATAATTTAACTGTAAGATTAAATTAATCATATTATTAGACAAATTTATGTAATTTGTTACAACCATTTTCGATATACTCGAATATTCAGATGCCTACAACATCTACTCGTGCAATTCAAACATTATTTCTAACAGAAAACGTACAAAAACCTAAAAAATATAGATTTAATCCTTCTATTAGATCAAGTATCAAGACAAGTGAGTGTTCTGTAAGTAAGGCGCCAGTAACGTGTTCAGTGAATGTAGTTGTGCACACGCACCGAGCATGTACCGATTTCGTAACGGGCACCTACACCTGCGAGATTTATTTTTATTCGACAAGCTATGTGGGTTAATTAAGGTACAAATGCAGATTTGTACGTAATGTTGTACGTCGTTAGTTCATCTGTTACACTTATGAGAAATTGGGTAATTTATTAAGAAGATATTATGATGAAAAAATTTTTGACCGTACGACATTCTTATCTTAACTTCGTATTTCGTTTTGAAATTACATTAGGGTGGCAAATGGAAATGGCAATTGCTGCGTTATATAAGCGTATTTACACAAATAGTTTAAATCCGAATAATATTTTTTTATACAAACTGCGTTACACCTTTTTAATTTTAGAAACATTTTTCTATTCAAATGTGTTATTTATAATCATACTGCTCTATTAACTATAGTCACTAAACATCAAACTATTAAGTAACTAGTTTCAATGGAATTAATTAAATGTATAAAAGCAACAAAAACTAATTTAACATTCCGATGAAATTTTATAAATGAATATCCATTTTGCGATACTGACAAATAGCAATACACATAATAATAATGCATTTTAAACAGCGAAATGCTTAAAAATAACACCAACGATTGAATAAAATATATATAATTCGGATCCACCTTAACACTTCTATTAACACTGTTATTTACTCATTTTACTAAGATACCTATTGCATTAAAAATTGTCATTGACCCATTTTACTTGCATACGCACGCATTAATACTGTCATTCACTGATTTTACTAAAACTGTCATTCACCCGTTTTGCTAAGATAATGAAACTGTCATTCAACTATTATTCTAAGATACCTACTGCATTAAAACTGTCATTCACCTATTTTACTATGATACCTACTGCATCAAAACTGTCATTCACTCATTTTATTAAAATTGTCATTCACCCGTTTAACTAATATATTGAAACTGTCATTCACCCGTTTAACTAATATATTGAAACTGTCATTCACCTATTTTACTAAGATACCTACTGCATTAAAACTGTCATTCTCCTATTTTACTAAGAAACCTACTGTAATGAAAACTGTAATTCGACCATTTTCCTCGGCTCCGATAACTTTAACGACAGAATATGTACAAATATTGAAAACGCAGGTAACAAAAAACGATCTGAAGTTTGTTTGATATAATTGTATAGTACCTGCCTGTCTCCTGTCTCCTGTCTACTGTCTGCGCCATTATCAGCCCACCCTAAATTTAGTTATCGGCGTGGGATTTCTACGACAACTCCTTCATTATATTAGAGAAGTTTGCTATAGCAAGTTTTAGCTGTAGTAAGTACCTATAGTTTGTTCAAGTGGAATTCGTTATTGTTATTCCCACGGAAACTTTTGAGTATAACTAACAATTCAACTCAACAAATAAAGCAATTTACAATGAATGTTTTTTTTTAGTTAAAACTTCTTGGTGTTCACTTTTTAAATTTGTGTATTAAATAAGGCTTTCGTCGACTCGCCTGATCGTTTCAATAATTTGACAATTTGTCCTAATTTTCACTAATTATGTAAAATTAATGGTCTTGTTTTTCGTAAGCACCTTATTTCCAAATAAAGCTGGTCATTAGAGAAAACAAATTAACTAGAAAGGCTATTAACCGAAGCTTTCGTCCCAATTTCTTAATTAGAGCACGAAGATTACGAGTTACAACTCAGACAAAATATTTAAGAAATTCAGTTAAATTTTGTTTAAATTGGTTATATTGAGCGTGCTTTGTGAAGTTGATGAATATTATTTGTATGTGCACTGCAGCTACTTGTATGTGCACTGCAGCTACTTGTATATGCACTGCAGCTACTTGTATATGCACTGCAGCTACTTGTTAATGCACTGCAGCTACTTGTATATGCACTGCAGCTACTTGTATATGCACTGCAGCTACTTGTATATGCACTGTAGCTACTTTTATGTACACTGCAGCTACTTGATTGTGAGCTTCTCGCCCGTTATCAGTGTATTACAATTTGTAATAAGACTTTGCAACTGACAAAATTTTATTACCTTTAACATTGATAACATACATGATGATGGTTTCTTGGAGATGTTCAAGTAGCTAATAATATTAAAAAAACTAAATTAACTTATCCATACTAATATTATAAATGTTAAAGTAACTCTGTATGTATTTAATCTCTTTACGCTTAAACCGCTGAACCGCTTTAGATGAAATTTGGTATAGAGATAGTTTGAGTACCTGGGATAGATTTTTATGCCAAAAAATTCAATAGTTCTCGCGGGAATAACTATGTACCCAAGTTTGGAAAAATTATAGCTACAGTATAGTTAGGGGTTGACGTAAGAATCCGATGCCGGTAACCAAATTTAGGGCGGGTAAAGCCGCTGGCAATAGCTAGATTTAAGAATGTACTGCTTAAGATAAATACATCTATTATTTAGTTTTAACCGTCACAAGTATTTCAAATATCCAATTCGTTAGCGAACGTCAGAAACTTTTGTTTGTTTGCTCGTTTTATGTTTGTAAATTCTTTTTTAACATCAGCAATTCTAAACTTAATTAAAGTTAATTAGTAGAAAATGACTTTGGTCTAAGATTGGCCCATGGCCCATAGTAACGGTCCATGGTCCATCTCGTGTCGAGGCGAGTCAGCGTCAGTGCGAGTCAGCGTCAGTGCGGAGCGGCCACTTCCCACGTGCTTTGCAGCGAACTCGTCAATTGCTTAAATTGTCCGGCATGTGTGTGCACACCCGTACTGTTGACCCTCGCCTAACCATTAATTGTCCTGGACTGCAACAACAAAATCTATACAGTCGCTTGCATTAGAAACGATATTTGTCTTTTTTTATTGGTTTGATAAAATTGGAATTACAAATAGTTTTTAAATACGCATATTTTTAAATTTGCAAATTAGCTAAGTGTATAAGTGTATAATTAAGTTGATAACTTATTGTTTTGACGGTAACTTAAACGTATGCACTATACCTACTACTTTTTGACTTCTAATGATTCTATGAATATATCGATAGCTTTATTGGCTGTGTTACATATACATACATATAGCTACACTATCTTATCTTATGAATAATTAATTCTTAAAGTAATGATTTTTTCATCGTTCGATAACGTGTTATAGACACTCATACTAGTAAAAAACTCATATTACTAACTACTAGTTCCATAAAACATGTCAGGTGTCATTTTGTGTACTAGTTTCCTTATTTAGGTACCACTCAGATGAGCTCCTACACTACACTAACAAAATATTAAAGTTTCTGAAAGTTGATGTCCACTCTATTGATTTCAGTTTTTCAGTACATCAGTTAGCGTGCCCAATATGATTCCAAGTATGACACATGTACGCGCGGTGAGAGTGACTCACGGTCTAATAATCGACCTAACATTCCAACCTCTATGACTTAAATGTACTTAAAGAAATGAAGCGCTTCTTGATATACAAGTAAATTGTCTTTAATGTATAAGATCACACATTCATTGATGCCTAACACAAAAAAATATAATTTATGACAAATCAGTCCACCTTTGTCCTGCCTGTGTCAATTATTATGATTGGAATTCATCAATTGGTGCTTCAATCTTGACTCGGCTGTTTTAATTAAAATAATAAACATAACCTTGAAATAGTTCTCAGCCAAGTGGAAGGTTTGGTTGTGTTCAAATGGGGATTAGTAGGGAATAGCCCAGTCCATTTGTCTGTCTTTCGGGGTTGTTAAGACACAACCCTTAAATTAAATTAAGGTGGGTCATTATGTACCTATGTCAGCACCCAGAGACCACCCAAGTAGCACATTAGTGAATTTTGCAGCTTATCTTATAGCTTTAAGTTTCAAATGATTGGTTTCACAGTGTTTGATGAAACGCATAGCTTCAATCACAACTTAAATTTGTATATAAGAACTTCTTATCACAGCGGGTAATCACTACTATATTTATTATATTATTATACTTGTACCTATGTATATGTAAGTTTATACATGTTTGTATATTCTTCTAGTAGTATCAATTTTTGATACACTGTGTTTTAATATAAATCAGTTTTAAGTTCAGAGTACGTGTGTTCGCCCTGTAATGTTAAATGTAAACTGGTGTGTGTAAATCTCAATATGAATCGGATTTATATTTTGTTCCTTTACTACACACATTGTAACTAATACAATCGAAGTTTTATTGGAGTTGATTGAGTGTGTCATGCTCTCTCAAAGTGTCTCTGCGGTGGTGGCATGTGCGTCGGGTCGTTACGTTCCCTAATACATGGTTGAGCGAAGCGATGGCTGATTCATGTGTCATACTTGTGAACGGGTGCCGCCTGTGGAGGCTGGTCTGCTCTTGCAAACTTCTTTGAATTCTTAGTATTCGGGTATCGGTGTAGGAATTTAACGGCAACTCCTCAATTACTAAACGAATAATACTTGAAGTTTTCAAGTAGCTTATGTCCTTTTCCGGGACTCAAAACTATCTGCATGCCAAATTTCATCTTGATCGGTACAGTGGTTTCTCCGTGAAAAGGTAACAGACAGATTGACTATCGCATTTATAATATTTATTATTATTTTATATTCATGGATAGTATGGATAATTTTAAGTATATGTTAATATATGTATGTACATATGATTGTGCAAAAATAAAATTATGATGGCGCTAATGCCACTTGTACTATTAAATATCGGAATTCTCTTAAATATCTAAATTCCTTCACTCGATTAACGATATTTGACGCTTCACATGGTGCGCCCCCTATGCTACATTAAAACGATAAAATAATTATTGACATGTTTGACTTTGTTTTTAGTAGCTTACTTACTTATTTTTAGTACCTAATAAGTTTTTCGATACATATTGTATACTCTTTAGCTAATTATCAAAGTATTGTATTAGTACTTTAAATGGAATATCTTGCTAGCTCTCTTTGGCAGAAATTAACATTGTTTACATTGTATTGACGATTCATAAGTGTTCTTAGAAACCTACTTGAATAAAGTTTGATTTGAGTTTGAGTTTGACTCGTAGTTGCTTATGAAGTTTTTTGTCACGACTATAATTTGTTTTACTTTTACATAAGGTCGATTTTATTACTTAAAGTTGCATACAGGTTTTAATTGTCACTGATTTAAAGGCAAATCTTACATATAAGCGATAACGTAACCTTATTTGGCACTTCTAGTTGCAAATGAGTAGTATAATAGAGTTGTGTATCTCTCATAGTGGCTAAAGACATAATTTTGCAGCACTTTTGGAACCTACTGTGATTGCAGCATTAAGGCTTAGAGGTACTTTTATATGCCACTCCAACGCGTAAATAAGTTTTGACAGGGGTTCTAGGAAACCAAAAGCAGCAATTTTTACCCGACTGCGGCAAAGCCCAAAAGGAGGGTTATATGTTTGACCTGTATGTATGTCCGACTCTATGTTCCCTCGTAACTACTAAACGGCTAAACAAATTTTAATAAATTATACGTGGTTAGATTCGTCTTAACTACTAGAGTGTCAAAGGCTATATTAAAATTATTGGAAATCAAACTGGCAGATTTTTGGCACTTAATTGCACGGCATGAAAAATCTTTTCTTTTCAAAACCTATCGAGTGGGGTAACAAAAAAAAGATAAAATTCTTTGTGTTTGTCTTTGATAAAAGAGGTGATTTCAAGCAAAAATTGAAAAAAAAGCTGTAAATAAAAAAAACCCTACTGTAGAAACATTAGGAACTAAAAAGATATCAAAACATACTAAATATTTAACTATAAGCAGTCATTCAAAACAAAGTAAATAATTTTAAGGTAACTACTATAGTGTGAGCAATCAGTAGGTACACTATTGGAACTTGCATTGAAATGATTGCTGCTTATAGTTAAATATGTAGTATGTTTTAATTTCTGTTTAGTTCTGAATGTTTCTGCAGTGTGGTTTTTTATTGTTTATTTATTATTACTTATTTTACACTACTAACGATCTAACGGTTTCTAAGATACGATATTTTTCCTAATATTGCCTAAATTCCGACTGTCCTACGAAGTTGATAAATGGTTTTAAACCTTTTTTAATATTGATTTATTAAGTTAATAGGCAATATGAAATAAATCAAAAATGGTTTTAGTGAAATGGAAAAAAGTTAAACATAGCGGTACAGCGACAGTGAAAAATTACTATCAGTAATAGCATTTTTAGAGTTTACAGTTCCATATAGAAAACTTGGAAGTGAAAACAAAAACTACGAGATCCTTTTTACATCGCCATGTTTACAAAACGGAGTCCTTGAAAATGAATTGTTTGACTTTTGATAGTTTGCGACTGAGGTAGGTACGTTAACATTATACTTAGCCTAAAACCATTAGGTCAGGTTTTTAACAGTTTTTTTTTAAACAGTACTAATTCGTTTATTGATTGATTTAGAACACTCTCTTTAAATATTTTTTTATAAATCGAAGACGCATCAAAATTTCTATTAAAAAAAATGTCTTATATTTCACTCTAACAAAACATCTGCAAGGATTTTGTACTATTTCAATATGAAGTAAATTATGAATGAAACAGATACAATCCAAAATAAAAAGGCAGGTCATACTACAAATTCACAGAATACACAATTTGACTTGCCACCACTCAAAATAAGAACTTTGGTGTCTCATTTATCACCGAATGACCGAATGAGTCGTCTTTCATTCATGAAATCGTTTACTGCCGATAACTTACACCCATTGTTACTCAACGTGATCCTAAGAATTCCTGTGGATTCCATTTAAAACCAAAAATAGGCTGTCATTTTTCTCCCAGTCACAAATACACAACCTGGTCCGTTGCAGCAGCTCTGTGCTGTCTCCTACGCTGTTTCTACTGCATATCAATGACATGTTGGACATCAATAACATGCATTGCTATGCAGATGGCACGGGTCGTGTAAACATCCCTCGTTCCGTTGTGGAGGAAAACCGAGGAGAACCAGTGTCTCAAATCGAGGCCACACTGTCCAAGATCTCTGACTGGGGACGGATAAACTTGGTCCGATTCAACCCCATTTACTGTAGTCCCACAATTCCAGAACACTCCCCTCTCCATCTCCAAGAGCATTGGGTTCCTTGGTGTTGAAAAAAAGTAGGTCTACTCAACGGAGCGAGGCCATACTTCACGGCGGGGCAGAGGTTGCTGCTTTACAAGTCACAAGTTCGGCCCCATACGGATTACTGCTGCTGTCTCTGGGCGGGTGCACCCCGATAACAGCTTGGCCCTTTTGACTCGGTTCAACGACGGGCTGTGAGCATTGTCCACGATACCAAACTCACTTGCCGTATCGAACCCTTAAGTCTGAAGAGAGACTTTGCCTCCCTGTGTGTGTTCTATTGCTTGAACAATGGGATGTGTTCTGAGGATTGTTCGAAATGATGCCCACGGCTACTTTCTACCATCGCACCGCTCTCCATCGGCAGGGAATTCATTCTCACACTTTAGAACCGAAATGGTCGCGTACAGTGCGTTTTCAAAGAAACTTCCTCCCGCGAACGCTTGGGTTGTGGAATGAGCAGGCACCATGGCAGGGAGCCAAGGTTTTCTCTAAGGACTACAGTATGTGGTTCTTCAAAAAAGAATTTATTGGATTTTTGAAGGGTCAGCAACGCGCGAGTGATACGCCTGGTGTTACAAGCGTCCATAGGCCACGGTGACCGCTTATCATCAAGCGGACCGTGTGCTTGTTTGCCACCTTAGTGGCATTTAAAAAAAGAACAAACCTACAACCTAAAGAACCGGAGACCATAGGAATTCGGCGGTGTGAACGAGAAATGGACTAATTCAATATCCCCGGGTGAGCGTATTATTTCTAATAGTGTTGTTCACACGACGCTAAATTTTGAGGATTTATATAGTAGAGAACAACATAGTGTTCAGCAAGCAGATACGACTATCATGAACAGGTATGCTTCGGGCGGTCAACGGGGCATTCAGTGTGATGAGGGTATTCAACCGTGGAGTGAGGAAGCAGTGGACTCTCATGATGATAATAGTGTCCTGATGAACAATGATGAGTTATTATGGGTGTCAATTTATTTATGTAATAGTAAATTGAATGTTTCATCAATAGTGGATCGGTATCGTCCATATTACCCTAGGAAATATATGAAAAAATATTTCCAGGTCAATCAAGGTTGCAAGGGCCAGAAATCCCTTTATTATCAGAGAATGGTACAGTTTCAAAGTTCATAAGCTGAGGACTATGGGTGTTAAAATTTCTCAGAAATCCTTTTTACAGGATTTCGTGGTAACTACAGCATCATCATCTCAGCCGTAGTAAGTCCACTGCTGAACATAGGCCTTCCCCAAAGATTTCCAAAGAAAACGGTTGGAAGCGGCCTGCATCCAGCGTCTTTCTGCGGCCTTCGCTATGTCGTCTGACCACCTTGTGGGCGGTCTTCCGAAGCTGCGTTTGCTAGTTCGTGGCCTCCACTCGAGAACCGTTCTACTAAAGCATGTAAATACATTATTTTAGGATTAGATTTTATGCGGAGGTATGGCTGCATCCTCAACTTGTGTAATCGTTCATTAACGATAAACGGTAAGCTATAGCTAGCGTCACTACGACAACCAATCGCCTGGCTTCACTGTTTGAGGCACGCGTATGGCGCGAAAGTATGAAGGGCTTGAATTGGGTGCCAAACGCCACTGCTAGATTATAATGGGCTAAATACTAGTAAATTGCATTCTTTTGCGTTCTTCAAGATAGGTTTTCAGCCAGTTTAACATCACTCCAGTAATTCTGTAACAAGAAAGCTTCTTTAACAAGATCGAATGTAGGACTGTATCGAAAGTCGGTGTATATTACATCTACTTGATTGCAAGCATCAATTGCTTCCACTAACTATACTGTGAAAGAAACTAGATAATTTTATTGCTCCGCCGTGTGATTTAAGAAAATGCTGAAATGTGAGAATACACTGAGGATTCAAATACTTTTGCACAGGAAGAGATAATAGAGATAGGTCTGCAATCGTTTTTTTATACTACTAAGATGGCAAGCAAGCTTACGGTCTGCCTGATGGTAAGCGGTCACCGTAGCCTATGGACGCTTGCAACACCAGAGGTATCACTCGCGCGTTGCCGACCCTTAAAAAATTTAATAACTTCTTACTTAAAGAACCCCATACTTTATTCCTTAGAGAAGATCTTGGCAGGGAGCTCATTCCACAACCCAAGCTTTCGCGTTACGTCGGGTTTATCGCCGCTTTAGAAAATTGAAACAACATTAGAAATCTTCCATTCGTATGGAAAGATCTACATGAGTCTAATGATTGTTGAAAAATTAAATTCGGAGGAGATGTAAGACTGAACGCATATTGTGATAATAATATAGGCGGTATCTCATCTGGGCCTGAACCTTTAGTTGCGTGTATTTGTTTTAATTTGTCATATATAGTTTTCTTTTCAAGTTGGATGTCAAGAAAGTGTCCATAAGTGTTATTCTATTTAGCGAATCTAAGGTATGATAATCTAAATCTGCAGAGTTGTTAACGGACGCAAAGTAGTGAGCAAATAGTTCGCTAATTTTAGAGCCATTCTACTCCGCTCTAGTAAAGATAATATTTGTAATAAAATTGTTTGTTATTATTAAATCGACAACAGTGCTGAATGACATATAACTTTTTCAATATGCATAAAATTAATTATACTGCTACCAATATTGTTGCGAGAAAGGTTACATTTACAGTTAACCTTTTTGCGAAAGGTGGTTTATGACTTAGTATTAAATTACATAAATCATTTATCTAAAGTTTTATTTTGTACTGTTAGGTGGCGGGAATCCCATTTACGCTACTGTGCTGTTATTTAATTTAATTTAAAAACTGTCGTATAAATACTAATTTCTAAATTAAACTCAATTTAATTGTCTTTAAACGGCATTATTCAAAGTGCGGTTCTGTATATCAGAGAATCCCTTAGAGATCCCACCGTCATTCTATTAACATACAAATGCTTTCCACTTGCGGAAAATAGGTAAATAAAAACTCAATCCGTGTGCTGTTAACTGTACGAGTGCGTCTCCCCACCGCCCAACACCTACCGCTCGAGACGAGAGGCTGATTTACTACTCCCCAGAGAGATTTTTGTACAGATTGACAAGTATCAGGATCAGTATTTGTATCTGAAAGTTACGGGTGATTGTTATTAATGCTGTCAAATAATCTGAAGTGAGAATCTAGCATTTATGTTATTGTAGAGAAATTGTGCGTAAGATGACATACTTTTTGTTTTAAATATTTGAAAAATTCAAAGGTATTCTAAAATAAATTTGGGGTAATACATTATAAACGTTCATTTACGGAGCACAGAAATGAATCTATAGGTTTACAGGAAAGAAAATAATTGAAATTAAATAAAAAAAACACCAACATATCCATGTGGGTAAGATGACGCACATCAGTCTAGTTGACATATCAAATTATCGGTATCAGTGCACAATTCATAGATAAACGTTGTAGTTTTTGGTGCAACGCCAGCACATGAAGTGTGGCACCATCACTTGCATAATTGGCAACATACCCAGGCGCTCTTCTGATTTCAATTTACTATATAATAACTACAGGGAGGGTAAGATGGCATACTATGTCTTCTTCAACCGACGGTTGCTATGCTCTTACTCGGAGAGGTACAAAATATTTGCCGCCTTTTATGTGTTAAAACTTCAACGTTACTTTTATTATTATTCTGTTTTCATAACGTATATTAACCACGGCTTATATCAAAGTATTCAAACACAACAAAAAACTTACCTGATACATATTGTTTGGCACAAATACTTTTAACAAAATAATATTTTTAAGTAACAAAATCACAAAAATAAACGACCCGTAAATAAATTGTAGTACCGAAAAAAAGGAAGAACTCCCCAATATGGTGTAATCACTTTAAGGTTGGTAACAACGAAATTACGCACACCGATGTAAAAATGATAGTCGTATTAACTGATTTACACACCCATTGATAGGATGATGGCTTGCAATACTACGTTTGATGTTGTTTGGGACACGGTATCTAGACGTATAAGTAAGTCATCTTTACGAAAATATATTTTTTTAGCTGTTTTTGAAGTAAGAATTCGATTGAAGTATAGTTTGTAGTAAACATTGTTTATTTTAGCAGGATTTGCAAAAACATAATTTGTTTTAGCGGAATTGGCAACTGAAAGATTGTCTTAAATGTCAATTCCAACATTCATAAGCCATGAATAATTCATCCACTAAGGATATAATTGTAACGTTATTTTTGGAGAATGAGGAATGTATGTAATCATTAAACTCAATTCAAAATAAAAGTTTTGTACATGGAATTCAACCTCACGCAAACTCTGTTCACACAACTGTGCTTCAGTCTCTTTATCACAGATTCTCTTCGCAGCATGGATAGGATTACCATTCCTGACCAATTTTTTTACAGTAAAGAACTATCAAAATCGCCATACTGTTTTTATTTTAACGTGTTAGGAATACCGTGCTGTGATTGGCTATTTAATTTAAACGTAGTTTGAAACGCAATGCGATTCTTTTAACGGCGTTTGCAGCAAACTGCTACTTTTGTGAACTGATCTAAAATAATTTAAACACGTTTTGTTAAGTATTCTTCTAACGGAATGTGATAAAGGCGACGCAGTAGCTTCATACTCAATAGAAACAATGTTTTTGTTCCGATAACGTTTTGGCAAGATTTGAAACTACGCTTATCTAATTACTATCTTTTTTTGATAATTCTATCATATCTTTTATTTTCGTTGATACTAAATATCTTAGTAGAAGAAGATGTTTGACTGCATCTCTTTTTGTTTAATTTTTACCTCCCAAAGGAGGCTAATGCTTTTCGGGTGTATATAGGTATGTATATAGTACCTTGTATGAGGTAATGAGGTGTCGTTACTTTCTTCTTGATGACGTCAACATAAAACAAACATCGCGGCCATAACTGTCAAAAAATTTAAAAAAAATGTATGAAATGAAATGTGTTGATAAGCACATTACTAATATATAAAATGTATACATGACGACATCATATTTTTTCGATTTTTTCCTACCGATGGCAAGCGGTAGAAAGTAGCCACGGAACAATTTTAGAACAATTGCTCGGAAACAGCCCAAAATACAAGCGGTAGGCAACAGGGAGGCAAAATGTCTTCTCAGACTTAAAGGATTCTAAGCTGTTGTGACTTTGGGATCATCAACAATTTTCTCAGATCGTCTTTGAACCGAGTAACCAGGACTAAGCTGATGTCCGGGTGTACCCGCTCAGAGATAGCAGCAGTACTCCATATGGGGCCGAACTTATTACTTATTACATAAAGCAGTAACCGATGCCCGTAACCGTAAAGTATACCGCTTCGTTATGTTGAGTACCTGCTTACCAAGCAGCTGGACACTAGCTCCACCTTGACTTCCAAATATATACAATTTATAAACGAAACAATAATTCTTGTAACTATTTTTTAATTTAATATTTTTTGCCAAGTAAGTAAAATAAAAGTTCTTGACGAAGCGTGTAGTAAAATATTACAACGTGTTTTATATTTGAATGACTGCTGAAATATCGGTACAGCTACCTTGTGATGCAGTAACAATTATCGGTACAGCTACCTTGTGATGCAGTAACAAAAGTTGAGATGATGTCTTCGATATTGATTAACAAAATTCGAGATTTCAGCACTTGTTATTTGGTTTTCAGTTTTTGAATTAGTTTAGTTTTTTAGGTAAAACTTTAAATTCCAAATCAAACAATATTCATTCCGCAGTCATGTAAAGAACCAGCACAATTAAAGTAAAGTACATACCTAGGTATTACCAGTAGTAGGTACTTAGTTTTTCGGTTAGATAATTATTATAACAATTTAAAGATAATAAGAAACCAATGAAATGAGCTTAAAGCATATTATGTAAAGACATATGTCTATACATATAGGAATATATTCAAAACATTAAGGGACAAAGTAATTTTCCTTTGTTACGTAGTTACTATGTACCTACTTGTACGTAGTATCTCATCTGTGCTTTTGTGCTTTAAGTTAGTTAGTGGAGAAGACGGAAGAGAAACTTGTAACGAGGTACCGACAATGAAGCTTTTGATAATGAAAATCCACGAACATCACAAGTTCAGTGGGGCAGTGAGGTGGGGAGTGGGGAGTGGGGAGTGGGGAGGGGACCGGGAGGAGCGACACAGTTACAGTTACTCACCATCACAACACAGATACCTAGACAGTGTCCAGGACAATTATTTTGTTTTTATTAAAACAATATAATTAGCATTTTACACTCGTGCCGAATTCTTTTTGAAAGAAATATATTTCTAAACTTATATTCATTCCGGACATATGCCATAAATTTATTTTATACATGTCAATCCTATTTATTTTTCATCTCACTTGTTTGGAAAGGCTTTCTTCATCGTTACAAATCAGCGTGGAATAGCCCGATTTTTCGCGAAGCCCGCAAAAGTTTTTTTTTTAATTTGACCAAAAAAACAATGAAACGTTCAGAAACCAATCCTTACAGCTTTTATAATTGTACACTTTATTTTTATTTTTGATACCAGTGAATCAAAGATGATATTCCGTTTTAGTTTTATTACATAGATTATAGGGTTTTAATATTTTAATATTTAATGTAGGGGCAAAGTACTTAGTTACGGTATTTATAAAAAGCTAACAAAGCATATTTTGGCACTTTGTTAGCGCCTTTTTTTCTCAGTGTAGGTGTTTGATGACGAGGAGCCGTGTTATTATTTCCAAGCATATTTTTGTTTAAAAATCAGCCTGTACCGTAAATATATAAAAAACCGAAGTAAACATGTTTTGTTACGTAGTTAAATTACCGTGAACCACAAAGCCGCCTCCTAACGCCACCTCCGCCTTTGGCGCCGCCGCGCCGCCACGCCGCCGACGCGCCGCCGCTCGCACGCGACTGTCGGCTCTTCTACCTTTAGGTACAGGCCTCAAGTTCAAGTTGTGTTATTGTTTTTGTTGAGTGATAAAAACCTCAAACGTGAAGAAAAATATCGTAAGAAAACCTGCATATGTCAAAACGTATGTGAAGTGCACGATCCCACACTGGGCCCGCGTGTGAACTATGGTGATTTACCCTCGATTAGGGTAGGCTCTGCCCAACATTGGGGACGTATGAGACTAATAAAAGTGATAAAAGTTTGAATAATATATGCTTAACACAAACTGTGCATAAAACTCATATAGATAGTACAGTAAGTATATAAAAAAAGGCCGGCAAAAAGGTACCTGGTTTGGATCAAAGGCTTTCACAGTACTTTTCTCAAATAATACCTACAAACATTTTTTTTGACATTTCAGTTGTTCAAAGATTGTTTATTTTTTTAATAAAAGTTTTCGTAGCAATTTATTCAGCTCACTAAACACGATAGATATGTTCTTTTCTATAAACTTTGTGTCTGGCGCCGCTCGAGTGTTGAGTAGTGTAGATAGCAATTTCCTTTTATTTCTAATAAGTGATAAATATAATACCTAATTATATTTCTCAAGTATGTTTTGAGAAATAAAGACTGCACCTCGCACAGTGACACACGCGGTAACACCTTGCACGGTAACACACGCGGTAACACCTTGCACGGTGACACACGCGGTAACAACGCTAAAGTAATAAAGCACATACAAATCCCCTTGTCCGCCGCCGCACGCCGTAACAGTAACACCTCCAGTAATGAAATTCCAACAAATCAATTACATCGTTTTGAGCTTTATATGGTTCTTATTTTGTAGCTTCGATATTGTACTGCTGAGTCACAACGTCACAACTAGTAGGTAACTACCTATCCAATTTCCTGTTTATGAATAGATACGTATAATAAATACGTCATATATACATATATACTGAACTATCCTGTCACACAATAAGTAACAAGATATCTGTCTCTTAAACGACCTTTGACGATGAATTACAAACATCATGAGAATTTGTTCCGAAATCTACATTTTGGTTAGGTGGTAGTAAAATTGAGAAATTAAACCTCTGTTAATACTGTTTATTTGTTTAGGATATTCTAGTCATGGGCGTATGCTAGAGGTAGAGGGTTGGTGGATCAAACCCCCCCTATCCTACACGCGCCAGAAATAGTAGTTTTGTATTAAAAGTCCTTTTATACATATGAACTCTTCCAAAAACTGTGGGGTCCACTGTATATGCTTATAACCAAGATTGTAATAAACTAAATAAAAATTAACGACGCCATTACAAAACAATGTTAAATTAACTTTTTAGTAGTTGACCTAGACTTAGACGAAGAAATTACTCAGAGGTTGCGTCGTTGCCGTAACAATATGCATGATATAATTTTGTATAACGTGTGAACTATTGCCCAAATCAACCTCGGTGAGAGTAGGCCGTGCCCCAACAGTGTACAGGCTGATAAGGACATTTATTTATTTATCCTATATTTTTAATTATTTACTCGCAAATGTGATGAAAAACATTGTGTGTGACACGGACGGTACGAAAATTACAAACTCGAACCACAGTATAGTAGGTGGTACAGCGCCTTCATCGTTTATATTCGAATTGGGGGTAAAGGGACTGCCCAATAGATAGGCTTTCTCTTTTGCATTATGGGCCAATTCGCCATCTGTCTTTCGCAGTGGTGGTAACGACGACTGGCATAAGTTCCGTTCGGCACGACTACTATTTCAGATACTTTACACAGGTTGGCAGTTCGGCCTCCCAGGGCGGAGATTAAGTAATCTCTGGGTTCGGGAACCCGTTCAACCTGCGGGTGGCCAGCGGTCAGCCTTTTCATCAGGTCTCCCTAACCGCCGTACCAGCACGCCGTGCAATGATTGCAACGAGCACCGGCAGTCTCCCGCTGTCCACGCAGTGAATCCCCAAAGAGCTCTGGCAACCTTACTCTCCGCCAGGAACACAAAACTACTCAATGTTAGTGTTATTATCGTCGCGGTTTTCTGTAAGGTGGAGTACCTCTCCAGCTCAGGCTGCTTATCCGAGCGAGTACTCGGTATGCCCCACTTTAACTGTGTAGGCGGCTTTTTAGCTTAGTACTCGCTTTGCCCTACCACTCTTGATACATACCTATTATGCTGCATACGTATGCTGTGCCTGGCAATAAATAATACGTCGTTTATAAGGACATCTACAATACCGAATAGTTTAAAGACACGGTGTTACAAAAAAAAAGCAACGTAACAGTGTAAAACAATATAATTTATAACGACGTACGTACGTAGAGAAGGAACTGGAGTGCAACAAGCTGGGCGTGTGCTTTAGTGATATTTTTAGTGCACAGGTAACGGGAATTCCCTTTGAAACTCGACACTTCCGCTCGTAACATCGTCGTGAAGCGTTTACCAGTAACCGCCGAGGCGGTCGCGGCTCACGACACGACACGACACGACCGGTTCAATAACCTTTTTAGAGGTTTTTATTGATTTTCATTATCTAGGTCTAGGGGAATTCTAGATTAACTGCCGAATCGAAATAAGCAGTGGACATCGTAATTATCAGCTCAGTGGATAATCGCATCTGCCAGCTGAACTGAGGAGCGGGGGTTCGATTTTCACACAGGACAAACTTGTATGTAATGAAAAGATTTGATCATTTTGTGTTTCTCTTAAACTTGTGTATAAATACGTATTTTTTACCAAAAAAGAAAGTATATGTGTATTTGTAAAACTGTGTGTGATATCAAAAAATATACATTTATATTTTTATTTATTTATAATTTTAGATTTAATAAGACTTGACTTAGTTACCTACAGTTTATTGTGTATGTGAATATATTTTTATAGCCCAGCTTAGCATCAGGCGGACCGTAAACTTGTTTGCCACCTTAGTGGTATATAAAAAAAAAAGCCATCATTATTGTTAATATATAAATATACGTGTTATAATTATCTTAACCACCTCTGCCGACATTGCCGACACTCGGCAGTGTCAACAGCGCCGACCCAAACCAGGCCGCCACGGGCGGACGGGTTTTTTCGTGCAGAAAAAAATCCAAGTCCCTGCATAACTATGTACACAGCAAAATAAAAAAAAAAGACTGAGAAGTATTTTTTTAATGCGGAGTTGATGTAATATATAAATCTTTTTGTATGTCACGCCTCATAATTCCGCCGTCTTTGCATCAGTTGTAATTATTTTTTACAGAAAGGTGTCTTTTGTGAACCGCTCGTGTGCACATGTTATGCCTATTAAATCGAGGGACGAAATTTGTTTTTCGCGCAACCCATCACACTTTTAAACCACGTGATCAAAAATCTTAAAAACAAATTACAAGGACAGGGCATTATTAATACTACCAATCAAAAAAAATTTAGAACAAATCTTTATATATATAATTCTACTGTACGTGTGTATGTCACTGTACTCCTCCTAAACGGCTGGACCGATTTCTTGATTTGAATGATTTTTTTTGTATGCGTTTGGGTGGCGCCTTGGATGATTTAGATTCAGCCCGGCAGATGGCGCTGCAGTCGGTAGACAACGTCTGCCCGGTCAGCTAGCAAGTCTTATAAAAAAAATTTATGTCCGCAATCATTCTCATTTTACAAGACTTAGACAGAACATGCTGCGTGTACCTACGTACTGTACGTGCATGTACCTACGTACTGTACGTGCGTGTACCTACGTACTGTACGTGCGTGTACCTACGTACTGTACGAGCGACTTGCGACACGCACACTTAGCCGGATCTTTTAAGATACGACTCATTTCATGGTGTATCTCATTTTGGTTCTTGCTTTCGATGACCATTCATTATTATAAATGCATATCTAAATAATTCATAAACAAAACCTGTTAACCACTAACTGCCAAAATGAAATTTAGATCGATAAAACATTCCTTTTTTTCTTGCTTATCGTGAAGCGACCAATCAAATCATCAAGTGTCAGAGTGGTAGAAGCGTGTGGCGGGCGTGAGGTGGGAGTAACTGGGAGTACACCCGTCTGTTACCTGCCGATGTCACAGGTGGGGCGGGCACTCGTCCTTCGCTGCGGTCGCGCTCGGTGGAGGGGAGACAGGTAACGCCAACTGCTCCGAGACCCCGTGGTGACGTGAGCTGACCTACCTGCGTATGTGCAAGAACCTGTCCGGTAACAGTTGAATGCGAATGAGTTAATATGATCATAGTAGACATTTGTTTTAATTAGTGTTTAATTGATATGTATATTCTTTGTTTGACATTAATAATTCTAAAATTTGCATGCCAAGATTTTGGCGGAATATGCTTGGATAATGTATATAAGATCTTTAATTGTATCATATATCTGCCAAATAAAGATATTCTATTCTATTCTATTCTTCAGCTTGATGATATTCTTATTTGAGAGTTTGTTTTAGAATAAAGCTACGAATCATTTTTTTCGTTTAAAGATCACCTAATCCATTCGTTTAGCATTATGTTACAAAAATCTAAGATGGGACCATTCACAGCCAAGTTAAATTTTTTTGCTATCTTCTATTGTTGGCCGCTGATTGCCTTTACAACTACACGCGGACTAACTTTTGCGGCGGTGCCGCTTACTTTTAGCTACTAAAAGTATTTAGTTTGGACAAGGGTGTCCTGGACACGAACCTCGACTTGGGCAACCGCTTTTTAAACTAAATGTGACATAAATTTATTGCCGGAGCGGAAAATCAAAGGCGTTCTGAAGAGAAGAAACGGCAAGAGACTCTTCAGCCGTCGCCTCTTAAAATTATTAAAATATAAATAGTCAAAGCGCCCAGGTATATTACTGCACCAAGTATACCTGGTACATAGAGCTTGAATGGCCTGTCTAAAGCTCCATCACACCAGCGGTGACCTATTCTCCTCGGTAAGCATTTAAACCGCGAGCGTCGTGGTGATATCTTCGGCAGAGTCTTTAATTGAGTGCCAAGGGTAATGGTCATAAGGGGAGCCTTTGGGGACGTAATCGCATGCCTTTTTAACTGTAGGGTTGGGGCGGAGGGCTGCCTGAATACCCGCTGATTTTGACGCGTCTTTGATGAAGGCATTGATGAACGGTAGCTCAAAGTTACTATGAAATGCTTCGCATAAAGCGGTTTTAGTGTTTGTGTGGCCAAACACTACGCTTGCGTATGTAAGTGTAGGCCGTATACCTACGCGTTCTGTAAAGTGCCTTCTTACTTTTAAGAGACATTTTTAGGCGGCCGAGTACGCAGGCCGCTTGTCTCGCAAAACGCTTTTAATTGCATTTTTAAATTTAATGAAAGATTTCAGTTCAAAGAAACTGAAATTTTCTTTCCTATTATTGTAGCTTCAGTTACTTTTCAGGCATCAGAAGAAAAACATGAAGGAAGTAAAAAGTTGGAGTATTTTAATAGATGAACTTGCACCTTTTAACGCTTTCAATAAAAAAATTATACTCCCTCTCATATGTTCGCTGAAAATTTGTTTTGCGTGATGTTAAAGTACTTGTAGGCGCTGTGTGTGTTGGAGCGTCATCGGTCGCCAACGGGACGTAGAACTTTCTCATCAAACGAGATAAATTTATGCTGGTCATCAACTTCCCGTTAGCTGATATAAAATCGATTATTATTGCCCAATACATTTTTTAATATAAGAAGACAGTAATTTAATGGATTGAATTTTACTATTTTATTAATACCAAGCGGGTTCGAAACTATAATGATATACCATCGCACTGCTTGTCCCCGAAAGGGGTAGTCAGAGAAGTTACATACTCGTAACATAACAGTAACATCCACGTAATAGGTGATGAGCTCAACCTTTCTGTAAATCTTCTTTTAAGAGAGGTAGGGCACAGCGAGTAACGGCTCAAATAAGCCACCTGAACAATTCAAGCGGGGCATAGCGAGTACTTGCTCGAATGAGCGGCCTGAACTGGAGAAGTACCTCCACCCTACTGCTCACTGCAGAATTAGTTATTTTGGGAGAGTTAACGCCCACCATCGTGAATGGCTCAGTTCTCGAACCAATAACTATGCAGGGATATCTGGTCATGAATTTGCTCTGACCTATGGATTCTCTCAGCTGGTACTTTCTTCAACCTGAATACCAGATAAAGAGGACCATACGAGCTCCTTACTGGACCTTCTGCTGACTACACGTCCGGGCGGGTATTCCGTCTCAGTGGATGCGCCTTTTGGATTCTCGGACCACTGTCTCGTTCGGACTCAAATGTCATGCACACAACCCGATCCATCACCAGGTATCAATTGATTCTTTGGCGAGAAGATCCTGCGTTACACATGACCATCTTTGAGTTGTACACCAATACTTACGGTCTTTGCTCGAGATCGATCGTCGCTCTTTGGTCCCCGTTAGACCTTGCTGATAGGGAACGTATTCACTTCCCTCGGGCTGCTTCTGTTTTGTCCAGCAACGTCTACGTCGACGATATCTGCACGGGAGCCTCTACGATTGAGGAGGCATTGATTCTCCGCGATGAGCTAATTGGAATCCTTTGTACCCGCGGCTATGAGCTTCGGAAACGGATATCTAACTCTTCTGATCTCCTCAGTGGTTTCGCCGAGGAGTTCCAGCAGTATCCTCTGATATTTGAGAATGTCGAAAACACAGATTCAGTTGCAATTCTAAGAGTACAATTCCAACCGATTGCGGATTGTTTCTTCTTTCAGGTGGAAACCTCTATCAGCTTCCAAAACCTGGAGTAAGCACACTGTGTTGTATACTAAAGATCGAATGTAGACCCTTGCGGCTGGCTCGCTCCTGTGTGTGAAGTGTCATTTACAAAAGTTGTGGCTTGAGAGAATCTCTAGGGACACCCCGCTTACTGGTGATCTATTAGCATTTTGGTTGCGTTATGTCTCGTCCATTCTCCATCATATGCGTATTGCTATGTCCTTTTTAACCCCGGGTCGGTACAGTATCACTCTCCACGGCTTCAGTGTGTAGTGTACTCCAGTCTACTCTAAAACAAAATTATGTCTAACTACCTATATAGCGTATCAATATGTGGGACTTAATTGAATACCTAATGTATTCATAGAGAAGTAGCTATAGGTCTAATTATATGTTGGATGTACAAAAATAAGATAGTCAAACATTAGAAATAGATAAACATAAATTGAGGTTCGAACTAAATACGCGGTAAAAGATAAGACAGCGCTGCATTAGATATATGTCTATTGTAGATTTTGTTTCGTTGCATGGTAAAGTAGCTTAAAACAGTTGTACTGTTGTAATCGCGGTGTTAAAATAATAATAAAACTTTGCGCTCGAATCGTACGATAGTCACGTGACCATGTCATGCGATGACGTCACAAAACCTGTTTGAAGACGAAATAAAAAAATACAGGAAATAGGGATATTTCCTAATTAGTGCGTGTAAAAGAGATAAAAACGAAATCGTTCGCTCGCTTGATTTTGGCGCCACGGCGCTGGAGACTGTCGTGACAGAGTCCTCTCTCTTCCATTCGAAATTCAAAATTCGTGAGTGACGCGCGCGATTTTGCATAATGGAGTGTTTCCCGCCTTTTTTGAGTCGAGTAATACGGAAAGCGTCCCACCTCCCGCATTCTTAAATAGAGTTTTGACAAATATCGGTTAAAGACTGTGCTTCCCGCGTTTTTCTTAATAAATAGTGTTTGCAATTACAAAGTGCAAATGTGAATAAATAATAAAACTTTAAGTGGTTATTTACATTGAATTAACATCGAACCGTGTACCCGTGTGTAACCGTGAAGTTGTTAGGAGTGGTCGAGCTTGGCGTCGTCGTCGCTGTCGGCGTCTTCCCGCCCAACGATAATTTTTCTGAGTGAGTAGATTAGTTTTATTTCTCAGAGGAAATAATTAAAGCATTAAAATTTCTTCTGAGTACAGCTATTTATCTAGAAATTCATTTGAAGAGTTTCTATATGAATTGTTGTTGGGTAGGTAAACTATTAATTATAACCATTGTTTTACTTTTCTTGTGTGATCCCAAAATATGTTTCGTATGTGAAAATTGTAAATTAATACCTAGAGATGAGAGACAGGTTATGTGCTGATGGTTTAGGTACACAAATCACATACTGATGTTGTGGCAAACCGTACATAGGATATCTAGAGTTTCACTATCTCATTTTAAGAATTTTATTCAATCATAAGATTTAATAGATAACTACTTGAATTACTTAAAAGGTTGATTAAATGTGCATAAAACGATACGAAACGTTGACGATTTTAAAAACATGGCGCCGGGTTTAATTATTATTCTCGAATTTTACCTAACCGTGATAATTGTAAATTACCATTTTGTACGATTTACTGGGCACTCAATTTAGTACTTTACAGATTGAGTAAAGATTTTCCTTTATAGAGTTATAACCTACGATACGGTTTTTTATGACAAATATGTATTAGGTTACCGATATTTGAATATTCGGATTTGTGACTGACATATCGTTCGATATGAAGGAAAATCAGGTCCGGAAGGCTATATCCAGGAATCAGTGGTGCATCTGAGGCATGGACAGGTTCTGAACCTGGGCAGACATGTTTCAGATTGAGGGAAAGTAAAAGCATCATGTAGAAAACACTTAATACATTACCATAGGGTTGGGGAATGGAGTAGAAAAAAAATATATTTATGTATTTGATATTTAATTTTAGCGTAGGTCTGTTTGAAAAGGCTTCAGGCGGCTTTGTTTGGTCCAGGGTAAGATGCTTGTGTTAGGGGCAGTATCACGTTATTTAGTTTGTAAGGTCAGGGACCTGGATCAGCAGAGTGAAAAATTTATGGGGAATGATTATTAAAATCAGGGGGGTGAAATGTTTCGGAAAATAAGCCTGAAGAGAATGTAAGAGTGGAAAGAACATATTTTGGGACATTTTCAGCTAGATTTATTTAGTTAATAAGGGGAGTGAGCTTTAGGCATAGTAGGTATAGGAAAGAGAGTACGGCCATAAGATTCCTTATACATGAAGTGTTTTAGTTTAATATGCTTGTTGATTAAAGGATATTTTTGTTTTCCTTCAGGGAAAAAAATATTAAATAGAATTGAAATAAAACTAAAAATTCAGAGGGAAAAAAAAAGAGTTTGGTGGACCGACGGTGCCGGGTTCGCCTAATGAACCTTGCAACGCAGGGCCCTAAGTCCATCCTTAGATGACTTTTGGCCTAATTGGAGAGTCCAGAATTGCCAGTTTATTATTTTATTTTCTTGTCAAGGAATCTTGGCCTAATAGAGACCTAATAATCAATTAATGGGTACTCCTTTAGGGCTTGAGAAGGGTTATACACACGGCTCTATCTCATTCAGTGTGTTAAAAATCGTTTCCACCAGCAAATGAAAGGACGTTAGTTATGGCAGGTTAAAAAGGGGCCGTTGTCTGTTTAGGTTGGGGGTAGGCATTGTTAGTACACACACACTAATTATACATTAGCTAAAAGGCCCCTCGACCGCTGTCACTGCTTTTATTTGCAGGTATACATCCCTAGTGAAAAGATAAATCATTTCTGTTGAGAAGAACGCTTTGATAGAGGGTTTAGAATAGTTGTAGGTCTGTTCCCATATAAGAACACAGAACTAGGTGGAGTGTAAAAAAAAAGACAAATAGAGTAATTAAAAGGAGAAGGGGGTATGAGTGAGTTTAATTGTTTCTTTCGAAAGTAGTTAATGGGACTGTAAGGTCACAACCCTTTGATGATAACGCTTCGTCAACAGACCTAGGGATGTCGCGGTTATAGTAAGACCTCTCCATTTTTAATATCAGTATTAGAACAGGAATGGGTAGTTAATAAGAAGAGCCGGTCTTCGTGTGACGGCGAAGCTCGAGTACTAACTAGGGTGTGAGTAGAGCTGGTTTACTTTTAGGTCTTACTAGCTCAGCTCCACCCTACTCCAAGAAAGTTAAAGAGGTAGTTTTCATTTTATGAGTTCTAATCCGGATCAAAAGATATAAATGATAAAGAAGAAATTTTAATTTTGGTGTGTCTAGTAGGTAGTTGTATGAGATACCTATTCAATACTTACGTATCTAAACTGTTAGCATAAATTGGTCCGGATTAGTTTTCGTCAAAATAATGAGTCATAAGTTGTCGGGATACAGATTACTCCTTTCTTTTGGAAAGTTCGTATTATTAATAAATAAATCACTCATTGTGGAGACGAATAGAATAAGAATCATTTATCGTTTGATTTGATGTTGCACTTACTTCTTTATCTATTTTTAATAGGTAACAATTAAGTTATGCCAAACAATGATAATAAAAAAAATATACTTTAGTATTGCTTTCTTCTTTTGATATAAAAAAAAGAAGGAAATGATTTACGGTACATAACCTTAAGGAAACAATGACTGAACCGGGGTACGACATAAGTTAAACTTTGACCGAACATATTAAACATAGATTTGTTTAAGGTGACATTAGTTGGTCTAGGGTCTGTCCAATTCTTCTTCATAGAAAATCCTATTATCATAGCGTATTATTATCCAGGTAGGGCCCCCCTTAATAACTGATGAGCCGGGGGGGGGGGGGGACCCCGACCTACCGGCGAAACGCGAAGGTTCTAATCACTCAAAATGCCTATTGTTGATCTGACTAAAGTGTTAGATTTTTGAGTGAGCAATGTTTTCATTACTGACTGAATAGTAGGAAAGTACCTACTAAGACGGGTTACCTGCCCATGTAAATTGGCGTTCTGTCGTCATAATTATCTTAATTGACTGTGACAAATAATTAAAAGAAACTCTATTTAATCTTTACGTTATTCGCAATTTGTTCCATATTTATTAATATTACCTTAATATCTCAAGTTCGTAAGAGAAAGGTTGCACATGATGTCTCCTTTATAAGTTCTTGTACCTACGCCAAGAACGGAATTATTCACTGTTATCTGTAAGATGTCTAAATACTGAAAATTCCACGTTTACTAAGAGATTTTGGTTTGTAAGAAGAACTACCATGAAGACTAAATAGTATCTTGTGTGAAATATCTTATTATAGGGCCGTATGGTTGTTTACCACCTTTACAGCAAACAAAGGTAATTATCTTCAGGGTGCAGAAATATTAGGTTAAATTCAATCGATCGTTTATCGACCAATTGGTGTAGTGGTTATAACGTTGATTAAACATACAAAGGGCCGCGGTTCGATCCCAATAGTAGTCCTATATGCTTTTTGTTTATTGTCGCGAACTGTAAAGGAAATCTTAGTTTCTTATTTTCTTTTTACTGGCATATTGTAAGGTTAAATAAATAAAAAAAGTAATAGAAACTAAATTATGAAAGGCTTACTCTTTGACAGGATTTAAATATTTTAGGAATCTCCCTGTTTTAAATAAAAGATATCTAAATACACATTTTAGTTATTCATTGAAAGTAAATAAGGGTAGTTTTCGGGAAGGTTATTGTATTAGGAATCTACTTAACCAAGGTCAGTGTGACGATAATTTAAATCGTGACTAGGACGTATTATAATAGCTATCTTAGATAGGAATATCACTCGTGTGCCACAAGTTAGTTAAGATAAATGGTTAGGGCTTAGATAATTATATTATGTAAAATTTAATCTTAAAATCAAAGTTCACTCGCCATGCTAGTGACTGACTAAACTTATACCTTCTTAGAATCAGGGTTACTTAGGTTCACAATGTAGCGGTCCTAATCACGCCATTAGACGATCATTGCCAAATATGAATACCATTATTATATGTTTGGAGTGCTGCATGTAGACTTAGGTTCCGTGTAGGGTCCTAATCTCGCCATTAGGACGTATTTTTTAGTTAGGGGGGGGGGGGTTTCTACAAGTGACGCTTCTGAGGCTGGCTATGCAGCTGTGATTTATCTTCGTACCGTCTAGCCTAATGGTAAGGTCCTTCTCAATTTGGTCACCGCCAAGACTACGATTCCAAAGTAGTTTTGACTTTCAATGGGCCGTGGGCCAATCTGTACCCATTTTCCACGTCTACCCTTGGACTGACATCCAGATTGTGCTCGCCTAGCTTATTGCTTCTGTCGATTTAAATTTATTTTTTATTAACAGAATATCAGTGCTGAGGCTTCGGCTGCAGCTTAAACTGAGTAAGAGACCTTTTTGGCACTCAATTTACCATTGTATTCTTATTTATATATATTTATGTTAAATATGTAATTGTTTGAGTGTCAAATAAATGTTTTTCTTCTTTCTTCTTCTTCTTCATTTATTAGAGACTTTTGCGGCGAACAGATTTTCCAAGATTTTGATGTCTTCCGCTGCTATTGAGTGGAATCTTAATAAATTGGTCGAAATCATTGGCTGGATTTACCGATTTGTCAAAAACGCCCGTCGACCACTTATTTGGGATTCTGAACTGATCTTATCGCCATCCGAACATTAACAAGCACTCCATATTTTAGTGTGCAATGTACAACAAGAGCATTATGGGACTTTAATAGGGGATCTTCAAGTTGGTCGCTCCAAGATCAGAGGAGCTTCGACCAGACTTAATCCATTTCTCGACGATCGCGGACTCATTCTTGTAGGTGGCCGATTACGTCATGCAAACTTCACTTACGGAGCTCGGCATCCGCTACTTTGTCTAAGAATAGCCACTTGACCTTGCTGTTAATTCAGGACCACCATTTGGGAAACTCTAATGCGGGAATCAGCAGTCTTCTTGTCATACTCCAACGAGAGTTTTGAATTGTCTCGTTTTGATGGGTTATAAGTGTGCTCTTTAAATGGATACCCTGTTTTAGGCTCAAGGCAACTTTGACTCAGGTCCCTTGAACAAAAAGACTTCTAAATTGCGCAACGCCAAGTTGGTCAAGGAATACTTGGGCGTATTTGTATGTCTTGTTGAAAAGGCTGTTCACCTTGAGGTAGTCTCTTCTCTTCCCCTGAGACTTTCATTTCCTGTCTATCTCGCTTCGTTAGCCACCGTTGATTGCCGAATATCATCCGTTCGGATTGCGGCACCAATTATAAGGGTGCTGATCGGTATCTACGAGAAGCCCACCAGTTCCTTGTTGCAAATCGGCAGGGCATAGGTCATCTGTTCATCTTTTCCCGAAAGGGAATTAAGTGGATTCAATCCCCTCGCATGTCCTTCTTGCGGCGAAATTTTCGAAGTAGGCGAGACTGTTTAAACCGTCGAGGAGCTATCTACAGTCTTCTGTAAAATTGAGGCGGTGCTCCAATCGAGGCTCCTCTGTCCAATTTCTCCTGACCCGAATGATCTGAAGGTGTTGACTCCTGGTCATTTTTTGGTGGGTGGGCCCTTGACGGCCTTGCCCGAGTATCCCTCACTCCACTCAACCGCTTGGAACAGTTTAAACTGCTGCAACAGATGTCTCAAAGCTTTGGAAAAGGTTTTCTCATGAGTATAATCATCTCTTGCAGCAGTGAGTGCGTTAGTCGGATACGACTGAACCCCAAAAAGTGATCATGTCCTGGTCAAGGAGATGAATATGCCATCTCTTCTCTGGAGGCGTGGTCGCATTTTTCGACTCTTCCCCGTCTAGGATGGCGTTCCTCGCGTTGCTGAAGTTTTAGTAGGCGACTCGATTCTTACGAGAGCTGTTGCTACTCTGTCGCGATTGCAGATTTCTTAAGGTTTAAGTTTGTCAGTTTAAGTTTAAGAGAGGTAGGGCACTGCAAGTTCTCGCTCGAATAAGCCGCCCGAACAAATAAAGCGGGGCATAGTGAGTACTTGCTCGAATGAGCGGCCCAAACTGTTGAAGTATGTATTTATAAGTGTTGTGTTCCTGGCGGTGAGTAAGGTTGCCAGAGCTCTTTGAGGAGTCGCTGCGCGGACAGTGGAGGACCGGCGGTGCTGGTTGCTGTCATTGCTCGGCTTAAAGCGGCGTGCTCGTCCGGCGACCAGGGAGACCTGATTAAACGGCTGACCGCTGGCCGCCCGCAGGTTGAGGCAGGTTCCCGAACCCAGGGATCACTTAATCTCCGCCCTGGGAGACTGATCCGCCAGCCTGTGTAAAGTCTCTGAAGTGGTAATCGTGCCGGAGAAGGAGACCGGAGTGAACCCGGCTACTACAACAGAGGGGGATCAGGGGCCCTTCCGCTCGCCGTGCCAGTAACGTATTATCTGTGCCGACTTTGGCAATTCTAGTACCGCACCTTTTGTCCTCTAAGCTGTCTGTGCAGTTAATCCTCATATATAGTCTAAGTAACTTTCTTTAAAAAAAAAAATAGCAACAAAAATAAGGAAAAGAGTTTTTTCAGCGGCCGCTCCATCCACATTTAATGTGGACTTCTGCAACATTAGGGGTATTCACGCAAATCTTACCGCAGTCCACCTCCATCTGGAGACTGCGCAGCCGAACTTTCTTTTTCTAACGGAGACTCAGATATCCTGCCCGGCCGATACATCATACCTTCATTATCCCTGCTACAAACTTGAGCACAATTTTGTGAGTCGTGCCGGTGTATGTATGTTCGTCCGGGAGTATATCTGCCTTAATAGCCTTGAAGACAGAAGACATGTCGATATTGTGGGTGCGCGAAGATTACGGCGGCCACACTCGTATATATGCGTGCCTACTGCTCCTTACTGGACCTCCTGCTGACTACACGTCCGGACGGGTATTTCGTCTCAGTGGATGCGCCTTTAGGCTCCTCGGTTCACTGTCTCGTTCGGACTCAAGTGTCATACACACAATCCGTTCCATCTGGGCCAACCAATTGGCGTCGTGTGTGGCACTATAAGTCGGCAGACTGTGATAGATTGCGAGAATTTTATGCATCGTACCCATGGAGGCAGATCTTTTTTTTTTTTTTTTTTATACCACTAAGGTGGCAAACAAGCTTACGGCCCGCCTGATGGTAAGCGGTCACCGTAGCCTATGGACGCATGCAACACAAGGGGTATCACTTGCGCGTTGCCGACCCTTCAGAAATCCAATAACTTCTTTCTTGAAGAACTCCATACTGTAGTCCTTGCAGAAAACCTTGGCAGGGAGCTCATTCCACAACTTAAGCGTTCGCGGGAGGAAGTTTCTCTGAAACCGCACTGTACGCGACCATTTAGGTTCTAAAGTGTGAGAATGAATTCCCTGCCGATGGCGAGCGGTGCGATGGTAGAAAGTAGCCGTGGGCATCATTTCGAACAATTCCTCAGAACACAACCCATTGTACAAGCGGTAGAACACACACAGTGAGGCAAAGTCTCTCCTCAGACTTAAGGGCTCGATACCGCAAGTGAGTTTGGAATCGTCGACAATTCTCACAGCCCGTCGTTGAACCGAGTCAAAAGGGCCAAGCTGGTATCCGGGTGCACCTGCCCAGAGATGGCAGCAGTACTCCATATGGGGCCGAACCTGCGACTTGTAAAGTAACAACCTTTGCCCCGACGTGAAGTACTGTTTCGCTCTGTTGAGTACACCAAGTTTTTTAGACGCCAGCTTTACCTTATCTTGTAAATGATCTCGGAACTGAACATCGCTGGAGATGTCGACACCAAGGATCCCAATGCTCTTGGAGATGGAGAGGGGAGTGTTCTGGAATTGTGGGACCACAGTGAATGGAGTTTTCTTAGCGGTGAACGCGCACACTTGTGTCTTTGTTGGGTTGAATCGGACCAAGTTTACCCGTCCCCAGTCAGAGACCTGGGACAGTGTGGACTCGATTTGAGACACAAGTTCTCCGCGGTTTTCCTCCACAACGGAACGAGGGATGTTTGCACGACCCGTGTAAAAAGCGTCTCCAGTACTGTCATCTGCATAGCAATGTATGTTGTTGATGTCCAACATGTCATTGATATGCAGTAGAAACAGCGTAGGAGACAGCACAGAGCCTTGCGGGACACCAGCATTAATGTCCATTATAATATGGAATGTTATATTCCTAACCCGCGAGTAGCTGCCGGCGTCAAAAAACGACCGTGGTTTAATAGGTCTTGAAGAGAAGCTAAAATTCTTAAGCAAACTGCATATGAGTCTTGGACCACGGCTCGTAGTAATAAGTATCCGAATATTTCTGAGGTAAAACGCAAATTAAATGCTGCCTCGAGGTTCAGTTAAAAACCAACTGCCAGAGGAAAATTACAATTCACCGGCAAAATAGGTGGGCGACTTGCGAGCTATCCTTCTGGGAGTCATGCTTTCTGGTCGCTTGCCAAAGCTGCCGAAGGGAACTGTTGCCAGTCGTCGTCACCACCACTGCGAAAAACCGATGGTGACTTGGCCCATAGTGCTAAAAAGAAAGCCGATTTACTGGGCAGTGTCTTTGCCTTAAACTCTAATATGAACGATGAAGGCGCTGTACCACCTACTGTACCGTGGTGCGGTAAGACCATGCCGTAAATCTCCATAACACAGCGGGAGGTCCGGCGGGCGTTGCCTTCTCGAGACGTTCATAAGTCGAGTGGGCCAGACGGCATACCAGCAGTGGTGCTTCAGCAGTGTGCTCCTGAGTTATGTCCTGTACTCACGCGCCTCTTCGCGCTTTCCTACCATACTAGGTAATTTCCGTCTTCATGGAAGACTGCTATGTGCACCCAACGCCCAAAAAGGGCGATATATCAGATCCATCAAATTACAGGCCTATCGCTATTACCTCTCTCCTCTCCAAGGTGATGGAGTGTGTGATATAACGTGGTGACCTTCTAGTGTATCTCACACACTGATGGGCACTAGCCATTGAGAGTCAGGGGGAGGCATTGGCATGTAGCCAGGACATAGCGAAGGCGTTCGATCGGGTCAGGCACCGGGTTCTTCTATCGAAGTTGCCATCTTACCGAGTGCCTGAGTGTTTTTGCAAATGGGTGGCTAGCTTTTTGTCCGGCAGATACATACAAACCAGTAGTTGTCGGTAGTTGCTCTCTCCTACGCTCTGTGCTGTCTCCTACGCTCTTTCTACTGCATATCAATGACATGTTATCCATCAACAACAAACATTGCTATGCAGATGACAGTACTGGAGACACTTATTACACGGGTCGTGCAAACATCCCTCGTTCCGTTGTGGAGGAAAACCGCGGAGAACTTGTGTCTCAAATCGAGACCACACTGTCCAAGGTCAGGACGGGTAAACTTGGTCCGATTCAACCCTACAAAGACACAAGTCTGCGCGTTCACCGCTAAGAAAACCCCATTCACTGTAGTCTCACAATTCCAGAACACTCCCAATTCCTTCTCCAAGAGCATTGGCATCCTTGGTGTCGACATCACCAGCGATGTTCAATTCCGAGATCATTTACAAGATAAGGTGAAGCTGGCGTCCAGAAAACTAGGTGTACTCAACAGAGCGAGGCAGTGCTTCACGTCGGGGCAGAGGTTGCTGCTTTACAAGTCGCAGGTTCGGCCCCATATGGAGTACTGCCGCCATCTCTGGGTGACCTTATGACTCGGTTCAATGACGTGCTGTGAGAATTATCGACGATCCCAAACTCACTTGCCGTATCGAACCCTTAATTCTGAGGACAGATTTAGCCTCCCTGTGTGTTTTCTACCACTTGTACAATGGGATGTGTTCTGAGGAATTGTTCGAAATGATACCCACGGCTCCTTTCTACCATCGCACCGCTCGCTTTAGGCAGGGAATTCATTCTCATACTTTAGAACCGAAATGGTCGCGTACAGTGCGGTTTCAGAGAAATTTCCTCCCGCGAACGCTTGGGTTGTGGAATGAGCTCCCTGCCAAGGTTTTCTCTAAGGACTACAGTATGGGGTTCTTCAAGACAGAAGTCGTTGGATGTTTAAAGGGTCAGCAACACACGAGTGATACCTCTGGTGTTGCAAGCGTCCATAGGCCACGGTGACCGCTTATCATTAGGCGGACCGTGTGCTTGTTTGCCAACTTAGTGGTATAAAAAAAATAGATCTCCTTAGAAGACATAGGACAGACAGACGAGGTCCGTTAGATACAACAGTACTATATAAGTAAGTGAACTTTTACCCTTAATTTAGGGTTTAATTGTACCTGTCATCATTGACAAAACAACTGGTTATCCCCTTCTGGGGACAAAACCGTTAAGATACACATAAATATTTTTAAAATGCGTTTAACGCGTAGTCTTGATTTAAGTTTTACCAAGTTTTACACACGCAATTGTGTTTTGTACATTCTATTAAACTTCAAAGTAGAAAATCGAAAAATGATGGCGATCACTTAGCCTTAGTAACATAAATCTCCCAACCCTAACGTCGCGTACACCTCGCACCTCGCACCTCGCACCTCGCACCTCGCACCTCGCACCTCCTCGCACATTAAAAAAATCAGTGCTCCCTTCGCAAGTCATTAAGGCAGAAGACGTGTAGGAAAGTGTTCTCAGCCATCAAATGCAAATTATGAAAAAATTACATTGAAATAATTACAAGGACTTAAAATAATTATTTTACTAAACTATGTACTAGTGCGTGATCTAGATCTCGATCTAGATCTATTCATTATCTAGAAAAGTTCTCTGAATCCAACTCCACGATTATTATGTATTGGCTTTAATTATCATTCCCAGAGAACCAGATCTGCCAGAGGAGTAACTAAGAGCGTGGCAAAGGTTAAATCTTAGTTATATCGCATATTAAATCAGTATTATTATATCGAAGCAGATGAAACCTGATTACGAAAAATATAATATCTGCGACTTAAGGAGTGACAGCTTTTGTATGAAGCTAGAATACACAGTGATTGGAGATAAACAAAGATCACGTTAATAACTCAACTCTTATATGTTTGCTGCAGATTTTTTAAAAATAAAACATCGTTGGTATATTATGCAACTACCATGTAAAATAGAATATTGGATAATTATTAAATTGCTAAAAAATTAAGTACCTGCTGAGTTCCTTGTCGTAAAATAATTTCTCGGTTGTCAAAAAATTCCGAGCCGGTTGTGATGTTCATAAATCCAATAGTTATTTTCAAGAGTGCTGTTCAAAATTGTACATGAATAAAGAATACTTTGAGTTTGAGATGGAATACATGAGTGAAATTTGTACTTTCCTCACTCCTGTCCAAGAATTGTTAACATTTTTAACATACCTTGTAAATATTTTTGTGGGCAACTTTTTCGTGAAATTTACAGCTCGTAAGGCTCGGGCACTGTGGAGAAGTGGGTATAGAAGATATAAGATCTGTTGACTGATCCGTATAAAATATTAGGAACAAGTTCAGGTGACTGATACGTATTGAATATGAGGAACGAGATCTTTTGAATAATCCGTATTATGATTTTTTATTCAACTATGTTATACCCGCACTGTTTGAGACGAGTTAAATCAGGGAGGCGCGCAGTGCTGCGAGCGGCGACAGGTTGTCGCATGACGTCATCGCGGTGACCTCACGATGCGGGTTAAAATGTTATCGGGTGCGGGCGGTGCCTTACGGTTTAATTAAAGGGTTTAAGTACAATTTGTATGAAGATAAATTAGAAAAATAGTTTTAAATCTCAAATGTATCAAAAAATAATCTTGACCTACTTACGTTCACCTGAATTAAGAAAAATACGTGTAACTGCATTCCAATGAATAAAATATTATGTGTCCAATTGTAGGTTTTGAATTGCCAAACAAAAATTTTCACGTGGTGGGATGTATGTGTATGTATGACATCCATGTGTGAAAGAATTATTATAAGACAGTGGTGACTTGCGTTATTTTATGGTTATTTTGTAGCAATCGCATACAATGCCATTAAAGGAAGCTCACGTTTATTTATTCTTTTGGACGCCCCCATATGTCTCCACAACGGCCGGTCCTGAGCCGCACGCGTCCGTCGGCTTCCTGCAGCTCTAACCAGATCGTCTGTCCACCTGGTAGAAAGCCGTCCTACGCTGCGTCTTTCGATCCGTTGTCGCCACTCGAGAACCTTGCGTCCCCATCAGTTATCTATCGGTTTGCCGGGCGATGTGCCATGCCCATTGCCACTTCAGCTTGCTAACGGTTTGAGCTATGTCGGTAACTTTGGTTCTTCGGCGAATTTCCTGGTTTCTGATTTTGTCTCGCAAATAAACACCGAGCATGGCTCGTTCCATAGCTCGCTGAGCGACTCTGAACTAATTTAGGATTCCAACAGTTAGAGACTACGTTTCTGTACCATAAGTTATCACTGGCAACATACACTGATTGTAGATTTTCGTCTTTAGGCACTGCGGTATTTTGGATGAAAAGATGTTGCGCAGTTTCCCGAACGCTGCCCAACCGAGCTGGCTTTTATGGTTTAAGATCTTTATTCACTTCTCAGAAAGAATTTATAAATTCACTTATTGAGAAATAGACTAGTTTACAATATTTATTAAATATGTACTGAGCGTGCGTTACATATGAAGTAAACAAAATAAAATTTTAAGAGACAGATTTGTAATATTTACAACATGTAATGCAACCAATGGGTGCAAGCAAGTAGGTGAAGAATAGGCGGACGCAAAAATTGCTCATCCAATTCCTTATCAGCAACAACTCAGGTCAGGTGTGGTTACGGACGTCGGAATTAAAGTAACTCGACGTGACAAATTCGACTCACATTTCACAATTACTAAATTCCATTTTTATTATTTCATATAAGTATTTATTTTATTTTGTTTGTTTAATTTATACATTTATTTTAATATGATATCTATTTATAAATAAAAAATATATATTTGTTTATTATATCATTCTGTATATTTGGTGCAGTTATGTTAGAACTTATTTAAAACATCAATTTTTGTCATTTTAAAAAGTAGGGACTATTATTAAATTAATATTTAGCGTCTTGAGTATTTATTTTATTTTATTATACTTACTTTATATATATTATTGTATTTATTTGTTTAAAACTTATTTAAAATGTAGAATTTAAGTAATTTCTTGAAGCTAGTCATAGATGTAACGTCTAGCAGCAGTAACAACAGACATAAACTGTTGGTAATTTGTTGTACATTTGAACCCCGTCGAAAGTTATGTTATTTTTACCGTAGTTTGTTCTCGGTGGCCGTGGTACTAGGTTTTCGGTTTACCTCTTCCTTAATGTTGGACCTTCCTAACTGGACCATACACTTTTATATACTACTTGTTATTATATACTTTTATAATATATTTATTTATACACTATACACTGTTATCAATATCCAACAGCAGGTCGATGCTCCCCAAACATCAATAAACTGACGTAGGTTCCTAACTTTAGGTAAATGACGCATTTCTAGAAGTCACCGTATCCACACTAGGTCAAGAATTTAAAAGAATCTATAAAAATAACAGCTTCAGATTTTGATAAAATCCATAGGAATACTAGATTTGCCGCAGAAACAGGTTTAAAAAGTTTACTGCGAACTCTACTCGTAATATTAAGGTTGCGATAGTTCTTACTCTACCACCAATGGACTGTGCAGGTCAGAGTACCAAGTAAGTACCAAGTAAGTACCAAGTAAGTACCAAGTAAGTACCAAGTAAGTACCAAGTAAGTACCCAGTAAGTACCAACCAACGATGATCGGATGAAGAATAAGCATTACCCAAATTGTTTATAATAATCCTGAGAGCAAGTGAAACAACCAAAGATGACTGAAACAACAATGTTGAATCTAAAAAAAAAAACGAGTTGCACTCCGGGAGTGCCGGCAGAAGTGAAAACCTTTACACACGATTCGCGCTTAACACTCAAATATGTCACAAGACATGTCTTTGACATTGTCAAGATATAATAATGTTTGTTTATTTACTTTTTTGACGTAGTATATTTGACATCGCAATCTGTCATAGAATTAAAATTCCATATCCAACCTCCCTGTACAACTCATAATCGCGAATACTAAAAATAAAAATATACACAAAATACGGTCATTTTCATCGCATACTGTGACACAAATGAATCAAAACCTTTCACATAGGAGACTCGATCTCATGATTAAAGAGCTATCTACGTATTATAACGTTTTTTATTTGTAAAAAAGTTTACGCGGACAAAGCCCCTGGCGGGAGCTAAACGTGTAAATAGATAAATACGAGTATTAAATGTACACACATGTTTGTTTTCAATTTTCTTTACGGACGAACGGACGGACAGACCATTAAATACACATATACATAAAGAAAAGTAAATCACTTACAAACTTACTCAACCACAAAAGAATCATAGGAAAGAAAAAAAAAAAAAAGGGGGGGGGACGTTAAGCCATCGAAATATGTAAGCGATAAGTCAACCCCATGAGTAAAAAACATATAATAGAAAAAAAAAATATATTAGGCGTGGCATTACGGTTTCCGTCTTACGAATTTCCACGATTAGGACACGTGACCTGACGCGAGTTTATCATTTTTTACCCATACCAAAAAAAGTGCACAACGCCGCTAAAGAAGTTTTCACTTCAAAAATTTGTTTGACAATTCACATTATTTTATTGAAAAAATACTTATCAAGACATGATATAGATACAAATGCTTATTTCGGTCACAGATGTTATGTTGAGCTTCAAATTGTGGATAATATTATATCATATTTGCTTTGCTGCTTGCGCTAAATTCGATATTCGGCGTGGGATTTCTACAATAACTACTTGATTATAAGGAAAGTTTTATAGAGTCGGACTCGCGCACGCAGGGTTCCGTACCATAACCTATAAAAAGGCAAAAAAATCACGTTTGTTGTATGGAAGCCCCCCTTAAATATTTATTTTATTTTGTATTTTAGTATTTTTTGTTATAGTGACAAAAGAAATACATCATCTCAATTTTATTTTTTTAAATCGTCTAACTCTCACGGTTCATGAGATACAGCCTGGTGGCAAACGGACGGATGGACAGCGGAGTCTTAGTAATAGGATCCCGTTTTTTACCCTTTGGGTATGGAACCGTAAAATGTAATTTGTTAAAAACTTTCCTTAAGTTTCCCGCATGTCATTACTTCCCAGAATTAGTTCTTTATCAGCAACACTATCAAATAGTGTAATAATTCAGAATGTGTTGTTTTTTTCAAAATCAACGGGTTCGATTTCTGGCTAGGATTATTGATTTTTCAAAAATCCAATGATGTAGTTTTAGTTTTCATCAAAATCGGGCCCGAGACTCCTTTGAGTACTTTTCGCTATTCCTAATAGTTTCGGATTTGACCATGCACGCCCACTTGAAAAATTTAAATTAAAAAAATCTTTGGTCTATAAAGCTAATCAAAATATTTTTACCGAGTCGTACACGCATTAAGTCGGGGTTCCGTGGAATAAGAATTATAGCGAATATTTAAATAAAAATGTGAACTAATATCGTTTTAAACAATTTAAGTTACAATTATTTATATAGATCTAATATTGTCATTTTTTAATACTTAGAACTAAGGGGGGGGGGGTCACCAATTGTTCAACGTTGGACGCCAATAACTCGCAAAATACACCTTTTAAAGTAAAAAATACTCAGAAAACTCAAATGCATTTTTAAAGCCGTATCCAACAATACCTGACACGATAATGTGTGCGAAAAAAAAATTGACCCCTCAGGCCAATGGAGCTATAATGTGACAAAGCTTTTGTTCAGTTTTCATAACAAACCTGTGTGGCGGTGGCGGTATACACAAACCTGTGTGGCGGTGGCGGTATACACAAACCTGTGTGGCGGTGGCGGTATACACAAACCTGTGTGGCGGTGGCGGTATACACAAACCTGTGTGGCGGTGGCGGTATACACAAACCTGTGTGGCGGTGGCGGTATACACAAACCTGTGTGGCGGTGGCGGTATACACAAACCTATTATAACCGTGTGAAGGCGGAATTATAAGGGTGTGACATAAGGACGAACGGACATAAGAAACTATGTATAAGGTTATAGGATTCGGCTAAGGAACCCTTAAAGTCAGTATCAAACTACTATATGTAGTAGTTATAAAATATCTTACGTGATGTCATAAACAGTTTTTATTACATTATAAAGTATTTATGAATGCGTTTGTGGGAGGAGTAAAACAGGGGACAGTAAAATTTGATTGAACTATGAAAAACCGCATTGACGTTCAAGGAATTTAAAGTTAGTGATGCGGTGAAGTTAAGGGAAAATATAAAAAAAAAACATTTTTATCTGGTTTCATTTACAGTTGTTTCATTGAACAACCAAACTAAGACCAGAAACAGGTATATATTCCGGCCCAGGTGGAATTTTGGTAATGGATGATGATTTGTTGCTGTAATAGTTAATGAAATTATAAAAATACAAATAAAAATATCGGTGCTATTTACCAGTACCTATGAAGGCGGATTTGCAATATCCATTACAAAAATTTAAATTCCTAGAAAAAAAGACTGGAAAGTCCAGAAGTATATTATAAAAAGTAATTAATTCTAAAAATTAGTAAGCTGTGTAAAATGTGCAATTTTCATACAACAAAGTAACCTTTACTATTTTTTACATTTTTTACAAAAATATATTAACTATCGTATTTTACGCCTAACCCTTGAGCTTATCCTATTTCAGTTGTAAAACGCAGCAGGTTCAAATAAAACGGTGAGTCGACAGGTTCAAATGAGTTTCTCGTGGTACTATTCTAGGTCACTGTCTGCTTTTAGTTTACATAAATGGTTTTCCATTCTTTGTATAAAGTCTTTTTTTATATGTGATGTCTAGAAAAATGCCGTTCTAGTGGTTTAATTCTAACTCGAAATTCTTTTGCTTAAAACATGTTATGTAAATAAATTCATAATTTCATAAACATGAGTAGGTTTAGGTACTAAACTCTCCTTTAAAATTGGTAATTTGTTTTTTTTTTCTCAATTTATATAAGACAATGTCATATTGATTAGTAACAACTTGTAACAACTTGTACTTAAAACTACTTTATTCCTCAATACTGGCAGATGTTTTCAAGAGACTGTTAGCGCTGCCATTAGATAATGCTAAGTAAGTACTATGAATGGAGCGTTCACCTTAATTTTTTTCCTTACGTTTTTACAACGTTGTGTTGCGTTTCACGTAACACACCTTTTTGTAAAAACTTTAGTTTGTCAAACTTTGTAGTCCATGGGAAGGTGGAGGACTCAGTAAGCTGTGCCAGTTGCACGGACGGACGGACATGACAAAACAAAGAGGGTACAGTTTAGCCATTTCAATACGGAATCCTCTCACACAACTATACTGTATAGTCAATAGAAATTAAACACCTTCATGAAAACTATTAAGATATGAAATAAATATAGGTACTAAATGTACCTCTTATATAAGTAAAAAAGAAAATATCCTAATATGTTGTGTTATTTATTGTTGATATATTAATGGAAAACATTAATATTTGTCATTAAATCGAGTCTGCTCATAATACACCCCGTGTCGCCGCAGTGCTCGTAACATCTGCATCACTGTACCACTGTGCCTCACCTCCCCTCACGAAATCACTTAATACACGGGCATTTGCTAAAGTGCATTTTCCATCCCGAACGTCAAAATTTGCAATTACCTATCAACTACCTTTTAATTCCACCCGAAATCTAAAACTTATGTCCTAGAAATTATGATGTAAACTTGCACGGCATTCAAATAAGTTCCCAGTACAGTAAATTGTAACTCGACAATAAACTCTAATGTGCAAAGAATAGGCATTAATTTTATATGAAACGTTGTAGACACAAATCGTTTAAGCTAAGAGGGTAGTTCACATGTTAGCGATACGATTTATCAAAGTGCAGCGCAGCAGTCGGCAGGTCGCTGCGGCAGGACATGTGCGCAGATGGTCGCGGACAATTGTGCTCAAGGAGATAAATTAAATATGGAGGTGGCTAATGGATTAGCGGCGGATGAGACGAAGTGCGGTGCACTGCGCACAGGGGTATTTTAATTGGATTTCGAATTATATAGGTACGCCGCCTTTGTTTATTAAAATATATGTAAAATATGCAACAATTCTACTGAATTAAAGCGATTTAAGACATGAGCAAGGACTAACGTGTTTTGTATCATACATATGTCTGTATTTTTTACCATATAAAGCAGGAGGCTCTTTGCATGGCAAAGGAGACGCATAAAATAACGGGAAAGGACATAGACTTCCTTTTATTATAACTGGATATTCCCATGTTCTTCCGCGTCCACAGGTGATGCCCGGGTCCACTTGTCTTTTACGTTGTAAGGAGGCAACGGTAGATCTTAATTTTTGTTACAGGAAGATTTCCCTGAGACGAAGAACGATACAATACTTTCTCTTACAATACTACAAAACTAGATTGAGTGTTCCAATAGGAATAAAGTTACCACTGGTGAAACCGAAAGCACTTTTCCTTTATATCATAACAAAGGTGCAACAGGCATTTGTGAAAGGGCGCGTTCGATTTGGGATAAAGAATCATTATTTTCATAACTTTCGTCACCTGTGTTTAGCATTTGGTATCATCTGTCACAAATTATCAAGTGTCCGATAACGATAATTTTGTTATTTTTGTCACTTTTTCTCCGACAAATGAAACTTTAGACTCATGTTTGGGGTTTTGGTGTTAATCTGTAAAACTGATTGTACATATTATTTGTTTATAGTATTGTGTGCGTTACTATCGAAGTGTGTGAATCGTTTGTTTTGCAACCAAAAAATTTGTATGTAACGTTTCAAAGCTACAGAGTGGCAAAACTGGCGTTATCAAAAGGTTGAATCGTGGGAACTGTTTATCCCAACATGGCCAAAGATCAACATTAAATATAATCATTTTCTCGCTTATTCAAGAAGTTGTTGTAGGAATATCGAGCTGCACTGCGCGTCATTCAAGTTTGTTAGTAAAAAACTAGTTATTAAATCTAATGAGAATGTTTGTAATGCTGAAGGATGTGTGTTATAAACTTATAATCATAGAGCTTGAAGATGAGGTTCTATGTATAAAGGTATACTAGTTTTTTTAATCGACAAACTGATATCCTTTATTGTCCCCCCCTCAGGATTCAAATCCAAAAGTTTAATATTTTATTATTTATATCTTCAGAAGTTTGAGCTGGGCGACGATAGCAGATAATATGTTTTTTAACGATGCCTACAATATAAAATAAACCCTTGCTCCAAAATTCGAAATTCTTTGTTTTTTTTTAACACTAACCTTGCCACCCTCTTTCACCGTTTTAGACATGTTTCATTAATTGTGTTGAAAAAAATGTATGTATACCAAGTTTAAGGTAGAGTTTCGCATATAAATACATTATTTTTGAAATAAACTGCCCACAGCTTTGCCTCCTTATGATGATGAGATGTTCATTAATGGTAATAATAATAATATATATATTGAGTTTTAAGCAAATAGGTCCATATAAATTTTAAGATTCAAGCTATGTCACCCCGCTTCCCCCCTTAGAGTCAGCTCAAATCGAGACGCGACGAGTCGCGGCATTTTTGAAATATCAACACATTATGGACCTTGTTTACTAAACAAAAAGATACAGATTATGGTGACACAAAAGTGAGAGGTTACATGTCGAAGTACACCAAGATACGTCGCGCGACGTTGGGATAGTAAATATAACGATTGTTTCACGGTACGCATATATAAATCTCTTCAGTCTCCCACTAGTACAATACAACTTTAAAACATGAGAATCTTCCTACATTTGGTGTCTTGTACCTGTCTTGTACTTTATATTGGCACTTTCCATCATTCCGGTCTAGATGTAGATTATCATCTGTAATTATGATAAAACGTCACATTGACACTTTTTATTTTTAGTGACATAATTTTATTTATTTCATTTTAATTTTTATTATTTGTAAGCAAAATGTGTAAAAAAGTGGCCAAAATATATGCTCAATTAAATTTTTAATTCTTAATATTGCAATGAAATATATGCACATATAATATCTATTACACAACTTTTAACATATACAATTAGTTTTTTTATTCAATACAACATTTCATAAATAAATATGATTTTCTGTTTTTAACACCTTTGTTGTTGCAACATGGGTCTCTATTTCTTTCACTGGCTTTGATTCATCACATCAAATTTTTTGGGAGCTGTTTTATTTCTGTACCAGCTGACCCCGCGAACGTTGTTTCTCTATTTTTAAACAGTTGGCGCGTCACCTATTGTAAAAGAGTTGTAATAATTTAGAAACTTTTCCCGGCGTCTCCACAACAACTTACCAAAATTTCATTACAATCGGCTTACTCTAAGTGCGCAAGTCCAACTGACGCAACTTTCTAACAGCCCAAATATCCAAGTTAGAGCAGTCGTTTGAAATTTAGGGCGTGACCACATGACCAAAGGAAACAGGAATAATTTTATATATATTTAAAATCTTCAAGTAAATACTTAATTTACTCCGCAATAGAAGATTTGGAAAAAAAATATTATTGGTTTGTTACCGGCAACTGTACTTGGTGCTTTACGAAAATTTTTAATTAATCATTTTCACATAACAAAAGCAAAAGGAAAAGCGGCTTCAAAAACAGAATTGAGAAAACGGAAAACACTTCGAAGTCAAACTGTTCACGGATAAAAGGTGGACAGATGTGATGATTATTGTAAAAGTTATATTAAATTGTTCGTTAATAGCAACTTATTCATCATGGTCGTAGGTTCTGTGTGCTAATTTAAAACATTTATTTACTCAAAGTGTCAACAATCTGTAGCAATTCTTAAAAAAAATATTTTGAGTTTTTTTAAGATATATAAATTTTTACACTTAACTATTTGCCCTATTATTTAAGAATTAAAATAATAAATAAATAATAAATATATTTGGACATTACACACATCGCCGTCTAGTCCCAAAGTAAGCAAAGCTTGTGTTATGGATACCAGACAACGGATACAAGTAAATATATATTACTTTTTTTTATAAATACATACGGCCACACTACCAACTAGGCTACGAGGGAGTCCATCAAAGTTTAATCTCGATAAACGATGACAAATATGTTCTTTGGTACAGATATCAAATTGTACTAGTCTTCGTGACAAAGCTCGTCTCATTGCTGTCTCGGCAAAGGAATCTGGTTACTGTCTCCAACTATTCCATGCTCAAACCTTGGTACACTGTTTGGCAACAGGAATTTTCTAATTGCGATTGGCCTTAGCTTAGGAGCGCAGATTTGCCATCCCCATCTCGTCTGGTAGTGTCGTTATCAAACATGGACTTCATGGGCTGCATGACTTCATGGCGAAAGAGTGCTGGCCAGTTTTCCCGCCACGGTTCACTTAAAGATGGCAGGAGACCTGATGGCATGACCTTGAGGCGGTGCCGAGCGTTATTGTGGGATTGTGAGACTGTGTGCGTTAACACTATGGCTCCATTTCGCCTCACTGAAACCAGTGTTAGAGTAGAGGTGGGTGCTGAAACTCCTGAACACCGCAAGCGGCGCAAATACGATAGTTTGTTGTCAAACTATGTGTTTGTGCCGTTTGCAGTAGAAACTCTTGTTGGTGCCGTTTGCAGTGGAAACTCTAGGCCCATGGCCCATACACAATTTTTTTACAAATAAAAAAAGAAAATACATAGAACGTAAAAATCGCATGAAAATTGTGATAAATATTGACCTTCTATCTGACTACAATGAACTTCAAAATTGATAGACCGCGATAGGCGTAAGCGTTAACGTTGGGAAACAAAAATGATATTACTTCCTAATATAGCAGTAACGCGATTTTGACTCGTTTTTAAAAATATTTCTTTTGTTAAAATTCTTCAAAGTGATTTTAATGATCGAGCGAAGTGTAATTAACGAATTGGCTAGTGTCTTTTCCAATTGTGTGATTCTGGATAGGAGCCAAACTTTAACATTCAACACAACTATTTTACTTTTATTCGTCTTTAAAAATTATTTCAAGAGATGTGAAAATATTCAAATACCTATTTGTGGCAACGCGGCGCTAACACACCTGTGCCTGGACAGTGAAAAACAAATGAGCAGTGAAAACTGTTTGACATTTCCGGAGCGCGGGACACGAACCTGACAAGTGAAAAATAGCGCGACGTGCGACCCGCAGAGTGTCGGACTGTCGGACTGTCGGCCGTGGGACACCTGTCGTCGACGCGCACGCGAACGCGACAACAACCAGTTTCGACGCTTTTACTCGGTACCAGCCGACGCAATTTCTTGACTAGATCTTGGATATGCATTAAAACAGTTTGTTACCTAGTTATTAACATTTGGGGCCAGGCTAACCTCCAACAATAGTATGCTCTATATAACACGCGGGGCTAACTCTAAGTACTACGACCACTTAAAGACTCACTTATAATTTTTTATTAAGTCATTTCTCTGTGTTAATTCTTTTACAATAACTGAAATACTTGATACTACACTAGCATTTCGCCTGCGGCTTTGCTCGCATAGACTACACAGTTTTTAATCAATATTCTCTTAAGTGTGGTTTATATTATATGTCTAGCATTTAAATTTCAAATGTGTCTATCAAAACGATGCCTACAAAACATTCAATTAACTAAAAATTAAATCAACTCAAAATTTATAATTTCTCTTTTCAACGATTTCAGCTGGGCGATGATAGGTCGATACAAAATTTTCCAACACCGGTCACGCTTTTGAGGCTAAATTTTAAGAAATCCCTTACTTTCCTAGATAAATCACTTGCTATAAAATCTTCCATGTCTTTTTGCTTTAATAGCCTACACTTTTCCCGTTACCAAAGTGTAACTAAGCATTGTGGCGTAAAGTTATCATTGCTCCGGTCATATGGCTACAATATAAAATAAACCCCTTTTCGAATTTCAAATTTCTATTTGTAGCAATTTGGGCTCAGTGATTTGCTCATATAAACTATGCTCAAAGTTTTAAAATTGATTTTAGAAAAAAAAAATGATGTTTAATTAATTAAATAATAAATATATGTAAGGAACGTACGTCTCTGAAACGAAATAAAATGATAGACGACGAGAGAATCGTGAGAACAGTGTCCTTCTCACACGACGAGGGCGATGGCTCAATCAGTGCGGTGATTACACTGAGACATGTGGACTGGGATGGCGACAGGAGTCGTTCCCGAAATAGCCCACTAACTAAATGCAGTAGCAGGACCGTGAGAATTTAATTAAATTAAAGTTATCCAGCCGCGTCCTCCTTTCCTCAGATACCGAATTTCTATTCCAAACTGCAAATATTATATATGTACTTAAATTTGGCAATCCATACTAATATTATAAATGCGAAGTGCGTTTGTTTCTTTGTACTTCCGTCATGTCGTAAAGGAGCATCCAGTTGAGCTGGCACAGGGAAAGTTGAAGAGACGGAAAAAGACATAAGTAAGCTATTTGTTACCCAGAGAAATTCAAAAGATAATAGCAGAAATAATTATAACCAAATTCCATGACAAACTATAGCTCAGCTATAGATTTCTATAGCGAGTTTCTCACTATAGTCAAGTTAGTGACATAGAAGTAGCCGTAGAACCCCCGCGCTGATAACTGAACTTAGCGCGGGTGAAGCCGCTGAATAAAGCTAGTCCAAAATGTAAAAATTAAAACAAGTACGTAAAATAAGTATCTGAAGAAGGAAACTTTTCTTCGATTTACATCTTTTAGTTATTTTATTGTACAAGATATAAGATATAAGCCACTGTTGTTGTTTTAGACATTTACATTGCTTTAGAAAAAAAAACGCCCTCGATTCCTAAATCAAACAGATGTAACAACAAACTTCAGCTAAAATTAAGCTTCTAAATAATTAGAAATTCATGGAAAAGATGAAATGATAGAACCGTTGTTTCAAACTTAACTTATTACCATTTTATTGGAGTTCAAGGAAAGGCAAAAGTTAATTAATTGTGTAATAGGTAGTTAGTACGCATAGAATATGCAAGAAGGTGCTGAGCAATGACGGTGTCTGTGTAGGGTTTTAATTTTACTTTTTAATCATGTAGAAGACATGTCCATGGTAATTTGTAAGATTGTCATTGGAAAAATTTTACTGTTCGTTGCTTGTGAAATTTAATCGAATCCCTTATATATAGGATAATTATTTCAATTGTACCTACAAGTACAGACAACTTTAGAACTGTAGAACTTAGAGCGATGCCGCTTTTGATGACATTTCTCTGTTTTTGGAAATAGTTCTGTGGGGGTGTGGCACACGAGTACGTACGTATATGTGTGTGTACACGTATTTGGATAGATGTTGCGTACTTAATGGATTGGTTCCTGTATGGTTGATTGGTAACAGGTGTACATCGGGGAGATTCTTTTCACTTCATGGTAGTTTAAATGATGTGTATTTGTTGCCAGGCAGTTTTGTGGGAGCTGTGCCACTTTCGGGTGTACGATGTCTGTTTGAATATGTGTGTGCATATATGTATATTATTATGTGCGTGTTTGTGTGAATCACCCGCTCGCGTTCGGTCCCTGCCGGAATCGGGCGGCCAAACGAGGATTGCAACAGATAGGAGGAGTATATTTATTTATTTTATTTTATTTTATTTTTTGAATTCGCACAGCGATACAGGTTAGTGAATTCCTTTTTTTTCGTTAACATTATCGTAAAGCCAATTATGGAAAACCTGTAGGTATACATCTGTGCATAATATGTATTGTTTCGCCTTAATATGTGTAAAGAAATTGAACGTGGTGAATGTGAGAGGAGACTTCTATAATTTTTATTAGGAAAATATGTGAGTAGTGCGTAGTGCCTAGTCAGTTTTGGATGAAAGTATTTCTGTAATTTTAGATTTAAATGATTGCTTGGATATGTGAAATGGGTTTACTGCAGAAAATAATTTATTGTACTTAGAAGCAATTCTTGAGAGTAATGAGTTTTGACCATAATTTGCACGGTGTGTGGGGGCATAAAAAAGATGAGTACGATGACCTCCTGAAACCCTCCTCCTCCTGACCTGAAAAAGTATTTCTGCAGCTTGCTCTACGACCTTGAAAGTTTCAGCTACTGCACGTAAATTCTGATTACTATTAAAATTTTAATGAAATTATTTTTTCCTTTATTATAAAAAGTAGTGTCACATCCAGTGAATGCATGATAAACAAGAGATTATTTTTGGTAATATTTGGATATTTCATTAATATGGTTTTTGTCGAATAAACTCGTTGTCGGACATTATTTTTATAAGGAACTATCAAGAGCTGATTGTACAATTAAACGATCTGCATCACTTTCTGCTTGACTCCACTCAATATTTGTTTCGGCCAATTTTTTGTTTTATTTTTGCCGTTTCCTAAAAATTGCTCTTTAGTTGTAGTAAGATGCATGTCTTCTTAACAAAAAATAATCGATTGTAGTATTACTGTTATTATATATCTACGATTTCTCTCAGACGCTTTAGTTCCATTATTATTGTACCCATCAAAAAAAACTTTACGGTTGGTACTATAGTTATTACGTAAATATTTGATGTACTGTTGAAAAATATCGACAAACTTTTTATTTTTTTCCCATTTTAATCTATGAAGTAACATACCGCCATCAATAATGTAAAAAAAATTGAAACATCATTAACATCCGTTTCACATTGCTGAAAACTCTCGTATAGCGTTGATTTGGTAGTTTTCCACATTCCACTGTTATCAAAAAGTGAAAGAGGGTAAGGAGCCAGCAGTAAAGTATACCTACACGTAACGCATAAAGTATACCTACACGTAACGCATATATATAAAGTATAACTACCTACACGTAACGCAGATATATTTTTTGACCCACACAGCAAAGTTTTAGGATGTAAATATTCAATTATCACTGACAAATGTAATACCTACACGTAACGCAGATATATTTTTTGACCCACACAGCAAAGTTTTAGGATGTAAATATTCAATTATTACTGACAAATGTACTTTTAACAACTATTCTTAACACCAAAGTTAATACAGGAATATTATTTTTCAACGAAAACCATGGAAATACTTGTTTCCTTATATAAATAATTAAATATTTTTGAAATATTTTTCATTTTGAATAATATAAAAAAAAAACAAAATTTAAAAAAAAATTATTCAAATCGGAGCTGTTTCTAAGGTTTTTACCGACCAAAAATCTTTATTGACACGACTATTAGTCATCGAAATTGAACAGTCCTATCGGCCTCGAATGGTGTCATATAGAAGCATTGTGTCAGCAAGTGTTCGACGGTTGTTAAGGGGAAATAACCTGTAATGGCTGCAACTGACCTAACATTTATACGCAATTTAGAGTTGTAAAATGATTTACAAATTTTTCTTGAATGCGTTCGATGCCTTGTGAGTAGGTTTTATAATGTTGGGACCAAATACAGCTAGCGTATTCTAAGATACTGCGAACATAGCCATTAAAAACACTCTTTATGCATGAAATATCTGTAAAAGGTTAACACGGCCGCATTACAAAACCCAAGTTACGATAGGCTTTATTAGTGATTATATCTATATACACGTCCATGAATCATTTTACGTCCAAATGCACATCTAAATCGCGTACTGTATGAACCCTTCCTACTGGTTTATTACCAATTTTGTAATGAAAGTTGATAGGATTATGTCTTCGTGTAAATGTGATTAACTAGCATTTGTTGGTATTGAGTGAGATTGTATTTGTACAATAATATTGTGATAGACGATCAAGATCACTTTGTGATTTCGCAATCCTCAGGTGTGTTAATATTAAGGAAAATCTTGGTGTCGTCTTGATCAATGCCTTGATTTCTCAAAGACCAAATGTCGATATATTTAATAGTAGGTTTAATGAATTCGTTCGATGTATTGTTAAATGGTACGCGACATTGAAGTAATTTAATGAATATATTTAATCTAATGACATACCCAAAATTTTAGAATCCAATAATTATTATCAATGTTTCTTAACGATTGCTATCATTTTAATTTAATGTCTTGACTATGCCTATTATTTATAAATATTTTTTATTTTCTTTTCTAATAATTGTATTTGTAATTGTTACTTGTAATATTATTGTATTTAACAATTCTAACTCATAGTGCTTTTTGGTACACGCTGTAAGCACTTTGAGTAATAAATGTAAATAAATAGAGTCTATGTTGGAAAAAAATATTAGATTTCGATGAAACAAATCAACACAAAGAGAGAATTCGTGCGGTATGTTGTTAATGCTGGACCTATTTTTATTGTCTTCATGTTGTGTCGAAATGGTGTTTGATTTTCACGTATTAATTTGTATTAATAGCAAAGAGAATGTTATTACTTTTTTTTTAATACCTTAAACATTAATATTTATTCAAGAAGTCACGGAACTACACAAATACAATATAGAAAAATATTACAAACAGTATTTAAATTTAAAATAAACATCTACTTTAACAAAAAATAAACAACTGGCTATAAAAAAATTTACACTGAAAAGGTAAAAATAATTATTTCCAAAAATCTGATCTGATTTACAGTAAAAAGTGCATGTGGTGTCATGCAAGTTTATTGTGTTATGGACTGTTAGGTACATAGACGACCAACTTCAAACTGTAATTCAGATCAGATTTTTGGAAATAAGTAATTATTTTTACCTTATCAGTTCATATTTTTAAAGCGTTTTTTTTTACTTTTGAGTGACAAATTGCTTTTTCGTACTCTAAAAACATTCAAACTCGTAACAAAATTTTATACAATCATCAACATAAAAGGCGTTTTACCAGTTTAAATAAAAAAAGAATTTTGATAATCCGTCTATACACCTATGAAGGAGTTACGCCCGAAAATACATAAAAAAATAATATATAAACATCTGATTTAAGAACCTCAACCCTTTTTTAAGGTCGGTTAAAAAAGAAAAACTACTTTAAATAAAACTATCCTTAAAACAATCATATAAACCTGTTCTGCGTGACATGGTACTCATACCAAGAATGCAGGCTGCGTTCCCTTGTTTGTCTGTAACCGTCACCGCTACCAAGAATGCAGGCTGCGTTTCCTCGTTTGTCTGCAACCATCACCGCTACCAAGAATGCAGGCTGCGTACCCTCGTTTGTCTGCAACCGTCACCGCTACCAAGAATACAGGCTGCGTTCCCTCGTTTGTCGGTAACCGTCACCGCTACCAAGAATGCAGGCTGCGTTCCCTCGTTTGTCTGCAACCGTCACCGCTACCAAGAATGCAGGCTGCGTTCCCTCGTTTGTCTGCAACCGTCACCGCTACCAAGAATGCAGGCTGCGTTCCCTCGTTTGTCTGTAACCGTCACCGCTACCAAGAATGCAGGCTGCGTTCCCTCGTTTGTCTGCAACCGTCACCGCTACCAAAAATGCAGGCTGCGTTCCCTCGTTTGTCTGCAACCGTCACCGCTACCAAGAATGCAGGCTGCGTTCCCTTGTTTGTCTGTAACCGTCACCGCTACCAAGAATGCAGGCTGCGTTTCCTCGTTTGTCTGCAACCATCACCGCTACCAAGAATGCAGGCTGCGTTCCCTCATTTGTCTGCAACAGTCACCGCTACCAAGAATGCAGGCTGCGTTCCCTCGTTTGTCTGCAACCGTCACCGCTACCAAGAATGCAGGCTGCGTTCCACCGTCACCGCACCAAGAATGCAGGCTGCGTTCCCTCGTTTGTCTGCAACCGTCACCGCTACCAAGAATGCAGGCTGCGTTCCCTCGTTTGTCTGCAACCGTCACCGCTACCAAAAATGCAGGCTGCGTTCCCTCGTTTGTCTGCAACCGTCACCGCTACCAAGAATGCAGGTTGCGTTCCACCGTCACCGCACCAAGAATGCAGGCTGCGTTCCACCGTCACCGCACCAAGAATGCAGGCTGCGTTCCACCGTCACCGCTACCAAGAATGCAGGCTGCGTTCCCTTGTTTGTCTGTAACCGTCACCGCTACCAAGAATGCAGGCTGCGTTCCACCATCACCGCACCAAGAATGCAGGCTGCGTTCCCTCGTTTGTCTGCAACCGTCACCGCTACCAAGAATGCAGGCTGCGTTCCCTCGTTTGTCTGCAACCGTCACCCCTGACTCCAATAAGTCTAGGAGTTATAGACTTTAAAACGCCTTTGCGCTTGAATCCCATGGACCTAGAGTCTCTACTGCAAACGGCACAAACTCATAGTTTGTTAGTAATTAATTATATATACGCCGTTTGCGAGATTTTGCTATTCGGCTGCCCATTCTGCTCTATTTCGGCTGCCTCTTCTGCTCTATTTCGGCTGCCCCTTCTGCTCTATGCTTAGTTCTAGGGAGATGAGACGGAGATGGTATCGACACAAGTTGCATCCTAAAGTAAAAGTAAAGCCCGCACCCTTTCCAAAGGAATCAACGACACTGAAAAAAAATTTTGGTTGAAATTACGAAACTCGCATAGGTAGGCAGATTTACAAGAAAATTTTGCTAACTAATACCAAAACTAGGGTTTAGATTTACAAAAATAAAATGGCCGAGGCCGAAATTTAGTTTTATTACGATAATATGTAATTGCTGTAAACTAAAGATTAAAAAACAAGATAATTTTGTAAATATTACAAAACCTGAAACATATTTTTCTTGCAACTTTTATCATAACCTTTTGTTTTATTTACCAGTATATGTTACGAAACCAAAAACAACATTCATAGAAAAGTTTTATAGGTAGGTATAGTGATTGCTACCAGACATATGGTTAAAACAAAGAAACAGTTTAGTAAATATTACGAATCCAAAAACAACATATATATTTAGTCAATTTTATTATAGCCTTTTGTTTTAATTACCAGTATTCTATTTTAAATTTACTTGTACCTTAACTAGTATCTACGTAATCACTTTAACATAAAAGTTTCAAATGATGGTTAAGGTTACTAAGTGTCAAATGAACTTACGGTCCATTGGTCTCTATAGCCTATAGACGTTTGCAGCACTAGGGGCATTACCCGTGTGTTTCTGATCCTTAAAAAATCTATTCCCTAAAACATGGTTGAGCGAAGCGATGGCTGATTCATGTGTCATACTCGTGAATGGGTACCGCCTGTGGAGGCTGGTCTGCTCTTGCAAACTTCTTTGTATTCTTAGTATTTAGTCTTACTTTTTTGTTTTGTTTATTAATACTGTAAGACATTGATTATTTCTTAGTGATGAATACATAAACTGTCTTTTGTTTATATTAGATACTTTTTTATATTGTGCTTGTGCTTTATATTTCATGTTTTTTTATGTTTGTAATGGAAAGTGTCCTTTTATGATAGGGAGGGCATTTTCCAATATTTTAATTGGACGCTGTAAGAGACAGGGAAAAAAGAAATGCCCTTGCTGAGTTTCTTGCCGGTTCTTCTCAGTACAAGGTCTCCTGCCCTTTAGACTTACGAACCGATGGCGTAGTGACATTCATAAGTGCTCAATTATTGTAGCCTAAACTGAATAAATTATATTGAATTTGAATTTGAATATTCACGCCTTTTTTGAAGAACCACATATTATTATCCCAATGGAAAAACTTAACGGGAAGCTCATTTTTTTTAAAAAAATCCATGTTTCACACATGAGGCCGTAAAGGTCAGTATTAGAATTTTAGTTATGAGACCTATACAATATTGATATTTTTTACAAAATCAAAAACCACAGTTTTATTCTGAATATTCGCTACCTACACATATAGGTAGATGATGTCAAACATCCTGAATTGCGCTATTAACTTTTTTAAGCTCACTTGCATGTGTACAGGACTTGAATTTTATTAATACTTCACCGAGTAGCCAATCTGGTGACCCAGACGAGGACGAGACGAGTTACTTTGATAACATATAGCATAACCATACTGCCTGTAAAATTAAACTTAAAAGTAACTTTCGTAAAAGTCATAAGAGTGAATCATGTCGATAATACATAGTACACACAGGTCCGCTCCAAGCCAGTAAATGAAACTAAAGGGTTTAATTGAAATTACTAAACTAAATGATTGAGTTTACCTGAGAAAATACGGTTGTAAGTATGAAAGTGCATTTGGAGCTAAAGTTTACCGAGGTTCCTTAAGTAGCATTGATAGGTATACTTAAGAAAAGACTGTAAAATGTACATGAGTGCATTTAATAGAAAATATCATTTACTTAAGTAGTATACATAAAATTGTGTTGAGTAAATTTTACATAAATGCTTCGGTTAGTTATAGAAAGGTGGCTTTGATAGGATACGCTTAAATTCTTTAAGTAGCATACACATAACACGTTAAGTTAAAAACATTAAAGTGCCTCCGATTATATTTACTAAACTACATTTAATAGATGCACTAAAGAAAAGTCTGTAAAAAGTACAAGAGTGTGTTAAACCGAATTTATCATTCACTTTAGTAAAATACACAAAATTGTGTTTGGTAAATTTAACATAAGTGCCTTCGATTAAATATATGAAAGTGAGTTTGATAGAATACGCCAAAGTTACACAAAGTTACACAAAGTTACACAAAGTTACACAAAGTTACACAAAGTTACACAAAGTTACACAAAGTTACACAAAGTTACACATAGTAAGAAATATATAAGGACCTTTAATTGTATTTACTAAACTACATTTGATATGCTATACTAAAGTAACGACGATATAATGTAAAAGAGTGTGTTTGGTAGAACATAATGAAAGCAACTTTAGTAGAATACACAAAAATATATACTAGTTTTGATCAACCTTTAAAATATCAACCATTTTGATTTAGTAACGACAACCTGATTCTTAAGTAGGACCTACATCAGCCTATTTGTGTAGGCAAAATTGCAAGGAATCAGGTAAATTCAACCAAAGTTCTGATAAACCGTCCGGTCTCTTGCCATCATCACGATTTACTTTAAGAGACTCTAAAATACAGGGAACATTGATAGTGGAAAGAGACCTTTTGATTATATAGTTAATAGAACAATGCCTGGAGAGTCGCCCCGCGCTTTTAATACACTACAGTCCATAAAGGCCAAGGCCGTCAACGCTATTGCCACACGGACAAATGTGAGGATGCCAAATTCTTGCCCCGATACGTATACCAACAGCAATTCAAAATCTTTCATTGTCCAGGTTTGATGATGGAATAGAATGAGGCCAATATGTTATTACTACGTTTTACTAAATAGCTGAAATTCAGAACAAAACCTGAATGTCATGTCAGCGTCACTGAATCTGTTCCCCCAACCTCAGACTTCTTAATTTTACTTTGTATTAACGGCAACGTTAACGTGAACGTCAACGTCAACGTGAACGTGAACGCGCTAGCAAACAAAATAAATTGCCGTTGCCGCACAATCATGAAATTTCACTTTCATACACAGACTTTCTGATATTTCATCAACATTTTAGTATCTTTGAAATATGTTGTTACGAAAACTAGCTTAAAATAGAATTTTACAGAAATGCATAAATATTATCAGTATTCATACAATAAACAAGAAAAAAAATATATATTAATAAAAGTCGTAACGAAAAATTATTTTACCCGAGAGCACAAGCACACATAATGTGAAGTAAACGATGATCTAAGAAACAATACACCAGTTAAAAGAAAATATGAACAAATTTATAGGTACCCAAACTTATCGGAATCCACACTTATCGGTACCCAAACTTATCGCTTACCCAAACTTATCGGTACCCAAACTTATCGGTACCCAAACTTATCTGTACCCAAACCTATTGATAGCCAAACTTATAGGTACCCAGTTTTATAGGTAGCCAAACTTCAACTGTTAGTCTATTCTTGTCCTAATTAATATACAAAAACAAAATTATTATTCCTTCACATAGTTATATAGCAACAATATGACCTGGTCTTCGTAATAAAGCTCCGACATAAACTGGTCAATGCAAAGGACATTTTGTATCGCGATTAAAAGTTTGGTCAAATTGCAGAACCATAGCAACTAGTACAGTATATTTATTTAATAATAAGTAGAAGATCACAAATCTAAATCAGATCTGGATACGGTCGGCAGCAAACTAAACATATTTAGTACAAAAATAAACACCGGTGGAGGCGCCGGGGATGGGTGAAGATTACCTGTTGGGTTTACTGAAATGTTTGCCGTAAAGCTTAAGCGTCAAAGAATAAAAGATCTTGGTACACGATTTCTCTTAAATAAAAATTGTATAGAGTCAGATTTCACAGTAAAAACTTACATTACATTCAGCTTTTACGTGACAATGCATACATTGAAAATCAAAAAATATTAGAATATGAGTTCCGACGCGGGACTAACGCAGCAGGAACTGCTAGTTATGTGTTTGGAGAAGATACGGCTAACGAACACACCGTGCGTTATTTGTTTAACCGCTTTCGTAGGGGAAACTATGACCTGAAGTATGAACCACAAGAAAAACAAACCACTAAGGTAAATAACGATGAATGAAAGGTGATGGTGGAAGCCGACCCGTGTCAAACTACTAGAGAATTAGCAGAATAGTTTTACTTTAGCATACCTACAATATTGACTCATTTGCGGCAAATTCCCATTATGGACTACAGTATGGGGTTCTTCAAGATAGAAGAAGTAATACTTCTGGTGTTGCAAGCGTCCATAGGCCACGGTGACCGCTTACCATCAGGCGGACCGTGTGCTTGTTTGCCAACTTAGTGGTATTAAAAAAAAAAAATTACGCCAAATAATACTTCTCGTGAAACAGTTTTAACACTACAAGAAATGCAATTAGAAAGTATCCGTCATCCACGCTCTCGATCTCGACCTCGGTCTCGCAATTTGGGAATTTTTTTCCACGATTTTTATTTTCTAGGAAACAGTACAAAATGCCTTCGGACAGTTTGTGGAGTCCAGATCCACAGAGCTTTATCAAAGTACATTAAATGGTCTTCCTATTAGATAGTAGAAATGTAGAGACAACTTTGATTAAATGAATATATTTTATCGTACAAATTTTTTTTTTTTGTAAATAATAAAGGAAATAATAAAAGTATCAATTTCAGCGGTTCCGCTACATCCCGTGTACGGCGGGCGGGGGGAGGCGGGCGGTCATGTTTCTCGTCGGACGCGCGCGCGCCGCAATATGTCGAAAATACTCACCTGCGTAGATTTATTTTTATTCGACTCGTTATTGGTTTGTTGAACGAGCAATGTTTACAAAATTTATAACGCGATTCAGTTTCGATGAGCGATATTTAAATGTTTTTTTTTATTCGTATTTGGTAAATATAGCTTTTATGTTCTTCTATGTTTTGCTGTAGGTATTATTTAGCGATAAAAATAATGTCAGTTATATGAAACAAGGTACCTTAAACATTTTTGAAAGTATCTGAATATTTTAATGAAAGGAACTTCAGTCGTATTACGCATACTTACGCTTTTTGATTACATCATTTTGGCAGAATATCGACTGCAGCGACTGCGGCCGGCTTATTAGCGAGTTATATAGTTATACCGACTGCGATAGGTGTGTTGTTAAATTAGAGACGCCCGAGTATAAAAGAAAATCTATATCTACATATAAGTTCGACTTAAACCCCCAAATAATTGTGCATAGCAGCGACAGAAACATGTAACCTTTAAAATAATTTGCATTATGTATTTGGATGGTTACTTAATAATATTTCTTCAGTCGCTATCGCTGCCTTGCACACTTGTCTCGGCTACCAACATGTACAATGTAACAGGAGTCGTTATACTATGAAAGTGTTGAAAAAATTTAATTTTTGAACTGTTTTAAAGTCATATCTGTAAGCTTCTACCAGAGCAGAGACAAATGTTTATAACATTACATATTAACAGTAGATATTAATTCTTCTAAGTCTAACTAAATTTACGCGTCATCTTTGTGTAGCAGCTAGTGATTACTTTATCTTGATAAATAGACACAATTCTTGGTAGCTGCGAGTGGGTACGAGTACCTACCTACGAACCGCGATCAGCTAAATATTTTTGTAGCGCAGTTTGCGTGAAATTATACGCAAAGCTCCTCTCCTAAAATATACCGCCGCATCATAAACGAATTACTTTATCGATAGTACAGTGCAACAAATTTTTCTGACCCGGAGTTTGGTCGCTAGTGTCGTTTTTAGTTCACACCATTTTAATATAGCGACTGAAGCTTTGATTTTTGACCACCGGGTCAGAAAGGTTTGTTGCACTGTACAACAGTTTTGCTGGCTAATGTAAATAAAATCTTCCCAAAAATAGAAAAGTTATACAAAGGCTAAGTTTTCTTTATACAAAATGGTGGACATAAATTTTATTATCTATACAAATATTTTAAAGGGGAAAAGATTTGATTGTTAGTTTGTTTGTATTGAATAGGCTCCGAAATCACTGGACCGATTTGAAAAATTCTTTTACACTACTCATGCTCTGAAAGAACCTTCATGCATAGTCAAAACTGGGGTTGAAAGTACGTGTTTGCAGAGATTTATTACTTCCTTGACCGTTTAGTTTTAAAAAAAACACTTTCTACTTAAAAGCTGACGAAACGATTAAATAGATTCTTTATATTTGGTACAGTGTCATCTGTGATCATAAAAGCGAAAAAAAAATAACTCACTATTTATAAACAACAGAAAACATAACCATAGCTTGTAATTATTCGTTACTGCGCCATCTATGTTTATAAAAGTGAATTAATATTTGTTAAGTAAAAACTTTAATTAATTATATTTATTGTCCTCGCATTTGTAGTGTAAAGCACTATGTATCACTCGGGATGAAAGACCTCAGCTCCGCTTCGGGCCTCAAACTACACCCTCGTCGGTAATCAGTCACTTTCATCCCTTGGTGAACAATGTACTATTACCTTTAGAAGCCGACATTATCCCTGATGAACATAGGCTACTTTTTACCGCGGGAAAATGCTTCATCCCTACAGGAAAACGGGTAGTAAGAATTATGCTTCCGTATTTATCTTTTTCACACAACTTTTAAACGGCTGAATCGATTGGGTCGAAATTTGATATGGGTCGATGGTTTCCTAGATGATTTAAAAAACCAAAAATATGAACGTAGAGGGTGATGTGTTATATCAGTTTATTACATTTCTTTCTTAATTAATCTATATATATTATTACGGAATATATTTTGTCTGAGGAAATCAGATCTTTTTAACTATAAAATAATTATTATGTTAAGTGGAGTAATTCGAGAGCCAAGATAGTCCTAAGGGGAGCTCATAAAGCTCACACTCGACACTGAGGGGAGCTCATAAAGCTCACGCTCGGCAACTGAGGGGAGCTCATAAAGCTCACGCTCGGCAACTGAGGGGAGCTCATAAAGCTCACGCTCGGCAACTGAGGGGAGCTCATAAAGCTCACACTCGGCAACTGAGGGGAGCTCATAAAGCTCACACTCGGCAACTGAGGGGAGCTCATAAAGCTCACGCTCGGCAACTGAGGGGAGCTCATATAAAGCTCACGCTCGGCAACTGAGGGGAGCTCATAAAGCTCACGCTCGGCAACTGAGGGGAGCTCATATAAAGCTCACGCTCGGCAACTGAGGGGAGCTCATAAAGCTCACACTCGGCAACTGAGGGGAGCTCATAAAGCTCACGCTCGGCAACTGAGGGGAGCTCATATAAAGCTCACGCTCGGCAACTGAGGGGAGCTCATAAAGCTCACACTCGGCAACTGAGGGGAGCTCATAAAGCTCACGCTCGGCAACTGAGGGGAGCTCATATAAAGCTCACGCTCGGCAACTGAGGGGAGCTCATAAAGCTGACACTCGGCAACTGAGGGGAGTTAATAAAGCTCACACTTGGCAACTGAGACGAGTGAATAAAAGCTTCCTATCCCACACAGATTACTCAGTTTTACTTATGTAGATTTGTATAAACAAACATAAAGAATAAGTGAGTGGGAGATGGCCGTTTATTATTCCTTAAAAATCATCAATAATATTATTATGTATTCTGTAATATTAATGTTTAGAATAAAGAATAAATCAATTACTAAAATATATCAGAAACAAATTATACAAAAAAGTTATTTATTTCTACGTAAAATTGGTTTATTTCTATCAAAGCCATACAAGAGTTTGACATGACTTTTAACTAAAATAAAATGTAATTAGAAATCAAACGCGTTTGGCCATCTCTCCTGGGATATCCGAGAAAGATGGCCACAGTTCATTTTCGTTTCAAAAAATCTATTAAATATGTATTACTGATTGTTTTTGATGACAGCATACAGATGACTTAACACTTTTTATATAAGTAATGTTTATTACAACTCAATACTACATGAAGTGTAAGCGTTTTTTTATTATCCACAAACATAACACTTTTGTTAGGTTACTAATTTTTAATTCGTGCAGTCTGACATAAACCACAAAGTAGAGTGTTGCCAGAAAAACAAAACTCAGGTTGGGTTCGTTTCGTGGGTAAGGCGCGTCACCGATAGCAACGGTACAAAACACAGATATATGTTAGATGCAATAACAGAAGTCAAAAAAAGAACGACCAAGTGGGAGTCTGACTCGCGCACTAAAGGTTCTGTATAAACTTATTATAAGTAGATAGTTCTTCCTTCATGAGATCAAGTCTCACAGGTTTACTATCAGTTTTTGGATTTTTTTCCGAATTTCATGATTCTAGATCAACTGAAAGTACCACATAGGTGTTGATTTATTTTATATCTAGACTTTGCCCGCGGCTCCGCCCGCCCTAAATTTGGTTAACAACGTAGGATTCTTACGGCAACTCCTTGATTATATGTAAGAAGTTTGTTAAAACCAGCTTTAGCTGCAGCTATGGTTCGTTCTTGGAATTCGGTTATAGGTACTCCCGCAGGAACTCCTGAATTTCCTGGGATAATTCGCCCATGACTACCCTTAAAATATACCACCAAAATGTAAGAGGGCTGCGCACAAAGACTGATGTTTTTCGTAGAAATATTCTTCTTAACTCGTTTGACATCGTGTCGTTAACCGAGACTTGGCTTTTAGATGGCATCAAAAGCGAAGAACTTTTTGACGATAGGTATTTTTTTTGGCGCCGGGATAGGGACTACGCAGTATCAGGACAGTCTCTTGGAGGAGGTGTGCTATTGGCTGTTCGAAAAGAAATTATTTCTGAGGAACGTCTTGACTGGAGGTCCAGTGTAGAAGATCTTTGGGTCATCATTAAATATAAAGAACAACAGAATGTTTCTCATAAAATACACGTTGCGACTGTCTACTTAAGCCCTAGTTCTACCTTCAAGTCACAACTCGAATGTTTTTTTGAAAAAAATTTAACATCATCTCATCTCTGTCTGAACACGAGGACAATTATATAGTTCTAGGTCATTTCAATATGCCCTCGGTTTCAATGGTCATTGACTTGCGATGGTTCTGCTTTAATTCCAAGCAACATTGTTGGTCCGCACTAATCTAATTTTTTTGATACATGCAGTACTTTTAACCTCTCACTGTATAACTAATGTAAACCACCGAATATTGGACTTGGCTATCTCTAACCAATTACTGTCCATAAGTCACTGTGTTAGTCCCCTTGTTCCTGAAGAAAGTCATCACAAAGCACTCTGCATTGAACCATCTAACATAAATGTGTCATCATTACCTCGAACACTTAGAGCCAAATACCTTTATAATAAAGCGGATTTCTCGTCCATACGCCAGCAACTGGCTAGTATAATCTGGTCTCAAATCTTATCAACTTGTACTTTAGATGAAGAAAAAAGCTAAATACCACTAGAAGTAAAAAACCTATGGAAACCAGTCCGATTATATATCTTTTAAACTACTCAGAGATTGTGTCAAGATTCTGGAGCGTAAATGCTACAGTGACTATCTAACTAAAATTGAGAACTCGATTGTAAAGAACCCTAAAGCATTTTGGTCATATGTTAGTAGCAAATCTAGATCTTCTGCTCTCCCATCTATAATGTACTATGGGACTAACGCTAGCGAATCAGGAGTCACTATTAGTGAAATGTTTTCAGAATACTTTTATGGATAGCTGGTAATTAATGAATTTTGCTAGCGGCCGCCCTGCCCTAAATTTGGTTATCGGCGTGGGACTCCTTTATTTAATCTCAGTATTGATGATGTGATTTACTCCTTAATTACCCCGCGCTAAATTCGGTTATCGGCGACTGTGATTTACTCCTTAATTACACTAATGAAGTTTGCTATATCAACCTGTTGCTATAGCTATAGTTCGTTTAAGCTCGGTGAAAGTTATTCCCGCGGGAATTTCGGCATAAAAAGTAGCCTATATGCTATTTCAGGACCTAACCTATATGATTGGCAAGTTTCATCCCGATCCGCACAGTGGTTGAAGCGTGAAGAAGTAACAAACATACACACTCACACACTTTCGCCTTTATAATTATGCGACAAAAATAACACAAAAGACCCTAAAAAAATAAGACAGAAATAATAAATAATGTACTTCTAATATTATTACAGACCTAGAGTCAGGCCAATGAGTAACATCTCTGCAACTTTTCACAGTGTAGAAGGATGACGCTTTAGTGAAGGACGACCAAGGGTGCTGTAGCTACCTTAGGTACCCGAATTATGCTGTCAACCCTAGAAAAGTCTCTTGTGATGCCCACTAGGCCATGCACCAATTGGTAAGTTACCATCGAGGACACAGACAAGGTCACCTACTGCTAGTACCTTACGTACTCGTCAACGTATCTCTTCCAAAATATGTCAGCAAGTCTTAGAGCATTCACCCACATTGGTCCCGGTCTTCAGATAATGTAAAACGATTGGCAATGGACGATAAGCCTATAGTAAAATGAACTGTATGCTCGAGTCATCTCCTTGCTCTACGAACTTGTATTAAACCATTTTACGTAACTGATTTTTGACATTTAAAAAAATTATAATTTAAAAAAACGGGAGGAAAAACCAAATGTTGATGATAGCAAGTAAGTAAGAGAATTGGTGCAAAGCAAAGACTTTATTCTATTTTACATGAAAATATTTAACATTTTACACTTATATTTTAGGTAAAATGACAAAAGTTAAGAAAAAAGGAAAGTGAAAAATTATAATATATAACTTCTATAATAATATTATGACAGACCTTATGACAAGTAACAATGTTTTAAATAGTTACCAATAATTTAAAAATAGTTCATAGGTTGACTAATGAGAGTCGTCACGTCACGTCATCAAAAATTATAAGTAATAAAATACTATTTATATGCGTAACGCTGCTGTGCACTGAACCCAACGAGGTCAAACCTACTAACACCTAACATGAGTCATGTTATCTTGCGGCTAACACACGGCGCGTCACTCATTCTTTAACATCTTGTTGGTGTCTATTTGAATTCTCAATTAATTAAACTCTTCTTCTTCCGTTCGACTTCCGTCACTACCATTGTTCGGCGACACAAGCGAGGGTTATCTTTGGTGGATGTTCTTCCACGTTTAAATTCGGTGCACCAACGTGCAACTGTAGAATACGGTGGAGCATGTGCACCTAAAGTATCCTGTAAATCTTGATCAACTTGTTGTGTCGTACTGAAATTTTTCAATAACAGATACATCAAAACCGCACGCAATTCAATTTTATTACATAAGAATACCATTTCTTAAAAACAAAAAATGATCATTTTTTTAAATCTTTTCAATATTCCAGCTTTACCACCCAGTGTTTACTTTTTTTGGTTTCGAAGAGTTGTCACCTCATTCTCACTATTTATTGAACGCCCCTCGTATCTTGAGTTTTTCTATAGTATATATATGATTCAAGTCTTGATATGCCTTTTCTGTTGAGAATCTTACTCTTTTTGCAAGGAGTACGTTGAATTTATGGTTTTTATGACTGTTATTGATTAATCCTAAGGCACGGAGAACGCCCTGATAAGAATGTCTGTACTCCTTAAAATTAGGTTAAAATTATTTTTTGGCTCTAGATATGCCTCTCCTTTTACTCTCCTACGATGTAGCAGTTCGATGGTAATACTTTGGCCACCATGCTGTTGTTTGCAAATATTTTACTTCAACTTAACCTACTGATTTGAAACTGCAATCAAAGTCACATATTCTAAAAGGTCATAGACTCACACAAGGGTTGTAAGAATGGCCTCTCACTGGAAAGTATTGGCTCATATTTTTAAAACGTCCAGTAAGGCTGCACAATACCTGACCATTGTATATTTGGTTCTTGTTTTGGTGCGAAATACCTATCTTTATTTACAAAATAGTACAATTTCAGCAGAAGTGTAGTTAGGAAAATAAAGTCAAAATTCAACGTCTAGATACATTTCCTGCTTACAGTGTGATTATTGCTGTTTTGTTTCGTAGGAATTTGTAACTGGAAAAAGGGACTGTGTTGCCACTTTAAAAAAAAAAAAATTTGTAGTAGTGCTATTATGAGAATAAGCGATTCACATATAGCTTAAGTCCTGAAATAGGACATAAAATACTCTTTATCTAGGAAAATTTAACAGCTTCCGCGGGAGTTACTTATTGAACGAACTAACGCTGCAGCCATATGTTGCTACGTGTATAACAAACTTCTTTAGTGTTTAAGGGGTTGCTGGAAGACTCCCATACCGATAACCAAATTTAGGGCAGGCGGAGCCGCTGGCAAAACCTAGTATTACGCAAATATATAAGGGGATTTGTATTTATTTTACGCGGAAGCTGAACTAGGTGTCGCAAATCTTGCCTCCTTGATAATATTGCTCTGTAGTAAAATTACCACTATTTTATTGTCAGATCACTTCTGTTTCTGCTAGGTTATTGTGTGTTACCTAAAAAAAAAATCTACTATTTTATCGGACACTTGGGACAGCACTAAATCTTATCAAATAAAATGGGATTCTTTTTATCCAAGCAAATATATGTATTCAAGTTGTTGGCCGTGAACTTGTCTATTATTAATTTTTTTAAGAATTCGAATATACTTAATTCGTTAGACTGCCATGTTGGAGTCCCGAGTTTGATTCTCTATAGGTCAAGGTCAAGATTAATGGTTTGACCGGTGCGATGATAGGCTTGCCCACCACCTGCCACCTTAAGGACGAAATACCATTGGCGAAACGTAAATGTTACTAGCACACCTACGTAATATATCTGACCACCCTCTTTGGGGAAAAGTATTGTTCAATTCTTGTACATATTTATATTGGTGGGTAAGCACATAAAATTGTTCTATCAATTTTGGTATCCGCCATCTTCTTTCGATGGTGTGACACTTCCTCCGCGCCCGCGACGCAGCATGAACGTTGTCTGCTGACCAAGCAATTTCGGTGTGAAGCCTAAATAGCCGTGCTATCTAACAAATTCTAATAAACTGTCTAAAAAGTGGATTCTGCAGTGCCTGTGATATATCAGTGGCTTGGTGTGCTACACAACAACCAGGAGTTGGTCTACATTGGAGCTGATTGTGGACGTTAAGGTTGGTGGAGCATATTTTACCCATCGATTTTAGACAAGGATTGACGTTACTTTCCCATTTCCAAGTTTATGTAATTTACAGTCCACTAAATATCTTTATTATTTACCAGCGTACTTTAATTGTTGTAAATATCGAACAATTTTCTTGGTCCATCGACCCATATTTGTATAAACTTTACATAAATATTTATAAAAAATTACATACAGATTATTTCAAACATCTATTATTCAATATATATATATATATATATATATATATATATATCATTTATTTAAATTAAAGAAAATAATTATATACCTGCATTATACTTATTATCCGATTATCCAAATATTATAATACATTTATAACAATAAATAAAACCTTTTTATTACATATATTATATTTTATTATATTATATAAAATTGTGAATTGATTGCATAAAGTAAGTTGGCCATCTTATTTTGCTACCTACAATGGCAACAAAAAAAGATCACGACAGTCCATTAAACTTAACTGTTTTAATAAACCGTAAGCAAAGAATTTTCGAACAAATGCAAAACACATTTGACATGTCAAAAAATATAACTGACTCTGATTCTATCGAATTATTTTTACTGCACGTATCTGAAATAGATAATTTGCGAAAATCTTTTCATAAAGTAATTTATGAAATTTTTGAAATCGAACTTGAAAGTGACTTAAAAGCATCCCTCAGAAATCAGGAACTAAAATCCTTTGATGACTTGTATTTTCGTACAAAATTGCATGCACGTAAATATGCAAGTAACGATAACGCCAAGGACGATGCGTCATCACAAGTGATGGAATCGCGACCACGCCTTCCTAAGCTAGAACTTATTCAATTTGGAGGTAATATCGAAGATTTTACAACCTTTTACGAAACATTTTGTTCATTAGTTCACAATCAACCTAGTATTCCTAAAATAGACAAATTTCACTATTTGTTGTCTTGTACGAAGGGTTCGGCATTAAGTGTTGTCAAAAGTGTTCCGATTTCCGCCAGTAACTATGAATTAGTTTGGCAAAGTTTATTAAATAAATATCAAGACAATCGCATGCTAGTAGGTAGTTATTTAGATAAAATGTTAAATTTTTCCCCATTAAACAAAGAATGTTCCGCTCAGTTAAATATGTTTATAGAGACCTTTGAACATTCCTATAAAGCGATTGAGGCTTTAAAAATTAATAATTTGAGCAGTTACATATTTTGTCACGTTGCACTGAGAGCGTTAGATCCACAAACTCGAAAATTATTTGAGCAAAATTTGGATCAAAAATGTATACCTACTTTTTCTGAATTGATGTCATTTGTTCAAAATCAAATTAAGGTACTAAATCATTCATCGTCATTTTCAGGCGTTCATCAAATTAAACGTCAGTTTACCGAAAAACAAAACTTGACAAAATATGACAAAACTAATTTAGCGAAAAATTATTCACACGCGGCTTCGTCTCGTTCGAAATTATTTTGCATACATTGTAATAGTGAAAATCATATGATTTTTCGTTGTGATTTATTTCGTAAATTAAATACCCCCCAGAGAATCAGCCGTGCTGATGATCTTAATTTGTGCTATAATTGCCTTAAACCTAATCACTGTACGAGCGATTGCAAAAGTGAATTTAAATGTATAGTATGTCAACTACCGCATCACTTGTTGTTGCACGTTGACTGCAGTGATATAAAACCGGTTCTATTGCCGCGCCCGGCGTCATCGACTGAACTCGAGGCTACAGATTCAAATGCAGTTTTAAATTGTCATACATCGTCTATACAAACTCATAACTATACAGTTGTTTTAGGTACAGCCGTAGTACACGTTTTAGATGCGTTCAACTGCTATCAACGTTGCCGCGTACTTATTGATTCTGCCGCGCAATCTAATTTTATTTCTACTGATTGCTTACAACGCTTAGGCCTAGCTCAACGAAAATGCCCTTACAATATTTTTGGACTTTCAGGCGAAAGTGTAAAGAACCATGGTATGACGTCATGCCTAATTAAGCCTCGGCATACTGAAAATCCAACCTTTCATATTGATGCTGTAGTTCTAACTAATATTACTACTGAATTACCTACCGTACAAATTCCAAATAAAATTATTAATAAATATAATAATTTATTTTTAGCTGACCCATGTTTCTATAAAAGGTCAACTGTTGATATTATATTAGGTGGAGACGTTTTTCCGCAAGTTTATGATGGTAAAAAAATTATCTTTGAATCAGACATACCAGCCGCGCTAAATAGTGTCTTTGGTTACGTAATAACTGGTAAATTATCCGTGCAAGTTTCCAGTAGTAATAACATTGCAGCGTCAGCAAGCTCCTTGGTGTCGTACGCCGTTGAAGAAAATCAACTTAATGATTCTCTCAAACGTTTTTGGGAACTTGAATCACTTCCTTCTGTAATTGCTCTTAGTCCATTAGAAGTTATGGCTGAAAACATTTACATGGAAAATTGTAATCGCGATGACATGGGTCGGTACGTGTCTCCAATTTTATTAAATCCTGATCACGAACCATTAGGTGAATCTTATGATATGGCGTTTCGACGTCTTACACAAATCGAGCGCCGTCTCGCTCGATCACCCAATCTGCAAAAGGCATATACTGATTTTTTAAAAGAGTATGAGTCACTTGGACACATGGAACTTTACGAAGGTTCTGAACCTACTAAATACTTTGTGCCTCATCATTACGTTTTGCGACCTTCAAGCACAACGACTCCGTTACGTGTCGTATTCGACGGTTCAGCTAAAACGACTACTGGCGTTTCTCTTAACGATTCACTTTTAACAGGAAGGAAGTTACACCAAGATATAATTAAAATCGTGACTTATTTTCGTTTATATGATGTATGTTTTACCGCTGACGTATCGAAAATGTATAGGGCAGTACTTATCGAACCGTCAGAGTGAAAATACCAGCACATCTTATGGCGTGAATCACCAACAGAGCCTGTGCGCGTGTATGAGCTCACAAGAAATACCTATGGCTTACGAAGTGCTCCGTACATTGCAGTTAGGTCGCTGCATCAGCTCGCGCAGGATGAACAATCTTGGCCCGAAGCTTCCCATGTGCTAGTTCAGGGATTTTATGTAGACGATTTGCTATGGTCATGTAAAACAGTTTCGGAAGCTTGTGCCTTACAAGACAATTTAATGTCACTATTGAAAAGTGGTGGCTTTGAGTTGAGAAAATGGTCAAGCAATCGACCTGAACTTTTAGCCAGAATGCAGGAAGACCAAGTGTCTGCAATAAATTTCCTAGACGATACGTTATCGTCATCATTAAAGGTCTTGGGTTTGTCGTGGTTGCCTTCATGCGACTGTTTTACATTTAATTACACTATGATTGACGTCAATCAAACTAAACGGTCAGTATTGAAGCTACTTGCGAGTGTTTTCGATCCCATTGGTTTTATTTCACCCTGCACATTTGTAGCAAAATGCATAATACAGGACTTGTGGAAATTAGGGCTTGGATGGGATGACAATTTACCGCAAGAATTGTGTCAAAAGTGGAACAAGTTCATTGCAGATCTTTCTACCTTGTCAAACATTCGAATCGAGCGACACTTATTGATTACAAACGTTGATACCGTTCAGCTGATAGCTTTTTGCGATGCGTCATCGCGCGGCTATGCAGCATGCGTTTATGCTCGCAGTGTTGACAAGGAAGGCAAGGTAAAGGTTAGGTTAGTAACGAGCAAATCTAAAGTTGCACCCATTAAGCCTCTTCTATCAATTCCCCGACTCGAACTGGAAGCTGCTGTGATACTTTCGAAACTTGTTAGTTTTGTCGTACAAAACTTTAAAGAAATTAATTTTCAAATAATCGCACTTAGTGATTCCAGTGTAGTGTTGTCTTGGCTACAAACTCCACCTTATAAGTTAAAAACATTTGTAGCAAGCCGTGTTAGTCTGATAATTGACTTGGTTTCGCCGAATTCCTGGTTTCACATTAGTAGCGAAATGAACATGGCAGACATCTGTTCTCGTGGAGCCTTACCAGCTCAGTTGGTAGATATGGCAGAAACGTGGATTTGCGGACCGTCATGGCTGTATAATGAACAACAAACTTGGCCTATGACAGTATTTTTTGTAAAAAACGAGGAAAAAGTGCCGGAATTAAAATCAAATACTGACACTTTTGCTTTTGCTTCGTGTGAAAAGACCTCTCATAATAATGACCTTGAAGAAACCTTCAATAAATTTTCTTCTTTTAATAAATTACAACGAGTTATGACGTGGTGCCATAGGTTCATTGAAAACTTAAAATGTAAACGTTCAAATCAGTCACCTGTTTCTGGACCGCTAAAGAGTTTCGAGTTAAAAAAGGCACACAATAACATTATTCGTGTTATTCAAATAAATCATTTTAGTACTGAAATAAATGCGCTGCACGAAAACAAATGTATAACAACATTTCGTAAACTTTCACCCTTCATTGATGCGAATAATTTTCTCAGGGTGGGGGGCAGAATTTTACAATCTGACCTGCATTACAATATGAAACATCCCTTATTACTCCCAAAAAAGTGTCACGTTACATATTTAATTATAAATTACTTTCATAATTTACACTTACATGTCGGCCCGCGGACCTTGCAAGGAATATTATGTCAGAATTATTGGATTATCAACGCTCGTAGCGTTATTCGATCTGTACTTTGCAAATGTGCTGTCTGCTTTAAATGTCGACCAGTAGCATCACAGCCTAAAATGGGACCTCTGCCAGCGTCTAGACTTAAACCAGGTAAAGTCTTTAACCACGTAGGATGCGATATAGGCGGTCCTTTTTTTATTAAAGAAAGCCAGCGGCGAAATGCAAAAGTTCTTAAGGCTTATTTGTGTCTTTTTATTTGCTTCTCCACAAAGGCAGTACACTTAGAAGTACTTACAGATTTGTCCTGTGAATGTTTTTTGGCTGCATTTGACAGACTTGTATCTCGCCGTGGACTTTGTAGTTGTCTTTATTCCGACTGCGGAAGTAATTTTATTGCTGCAGCTAAACATTTAAAAGAAGTATGTCAATTCTTTACAAATAAGAAAAACCAAGATTCTCTTCTTGATGGTTTGACGTCTCGCAATATTGAATGGCGAAACAATCCACCGAATGCGGCTTCAATGGGTGGAATTTGGGAGGCTGGCATAAAGTCAGCCAAGTATCACCTTCAACGTGCTGTCGGTGAAAGGGCCATGACTTTCGAAGAACTATCGACGATTTTTTGTAAAGTTGAAGCAATAATGAATTCTCGGCCCCTGTGTTCACTGTCCGATAACCCTAACGAATTCGAGATACTAACAGCTGGTCATTTTTTAATCGGACAAAATTAGTTGCTGTTCCCGAATATGACGTTGAAAGTGTACCTCTGAATAAATTGTCTCGGTGGCAATTCATACAGAAGGTTTCGCAATCATTTTGGAAGCGTTGGTCAAATGATTACCTTCACACTCTTCAGCATAGAGCTAAATGGTTTTCATCGCATCAAAATTTAAAGATAGGTGACCTTGTATTGCTCAAATCTAATTTGACAAGACCATTGCAATGGCCTTTAGGTAGAATTGAACAAATTCACCCCGGTGTCGACAATATAGTACGTGTTGTCACTGTGAAAACACAGAGTGGTCTCTACAAGAGACCTGTAAACAAACTTTGTCCACTGCATTATGCAAATGATTCATCATATTAATCTTATATCCTTTTAACTTATATTTAAGTATTATTTTTATGTATTAAGATTTTCATTATTTTTTTTTATTTTTTTTTTAAATTTTTTTTACTCTATATTATTATATAAATGATAGGAAATCATCACGATGATTTCGGTGGGGGGTATGTTCAATTCTTGTACATATTTATATTGGTGGGTAAGCACATAAAATTGTTCTATCAATTTTGGTATCCGCCATCTTCTTTCGATGGTGTGACACTTCCTCCGCGCCCGCGACGCAGCATGAACGTTGTCTGCTGACCAAGCAATTTCGGTGTGAAGCCTAAATAGCCGTGCTATCTAACAAATTCTAATAAACTGTCTAAAAAGTGGATTCTGCAGTGCCTGTGATATATCAGTGGCTTGGTGTGCTACACAACAACCAGGAGTTGGTCTACATTGGAGCTGATTGTGGACGTTAAGGTTGGTGGAGCATATTTTACCCATCGATTTTAGACAAGGATTGACGTTACTTTCCCATTTCCAAGTTTATGTTATTTACAGTCCACTATCTTTATATCTTTATTATTTACCAGCGTACTTTAATTGTTGTAAATATCGAACAAGTATCTTTATGGTATTATTATTATTATTCTCCTTCTGCGTCATCGTATTGATGCTTACTATGTAGGTAGGTACATAGGTCACTTCTAAGATGGTAAATCATTTAATCCAATGTGTACCTATTCTATTGTCTCACTCAATTGTTTGTGGCATTACTTAACCCAAATAATTTAATATTAGCAAAGTGACATCATCTGTTCAGTTCGTGGCCACTGGTCCCAGGCAGGAGCCGTGGCGGTGGCGGTGCGGTGGCGGTGCGGTGGCAGTGCGGTGGCGGTGCGGTGGCGGTGCTACAATCTACCACAATTAGCACATGACAACATTATTATATTTTATCTTTAGAATATAATAGGTATGTATTCTCGGAATCGCACAAATAACTATACTTGTGATGGTTTATGCTGAAAATACTATCTTGTTGAACAAGCCTGGTAAAGATAAACATAAGTTGGAACCTATACTTAACTCAAATAAGTTTTAAAATTAAAACGAATCAGTGATTAGGTAAATGACAAAAACTGAGAAATATGAAATAATGAAAAAAATTAAAAGTTTTGTACATCGTCGTCGTCACAGCCGAAAGACACCACTGCAGAACGTTGGCCTCACCTTAGTGTCTCTATAACGACTAGTCCTGAGCCGCTTGCGCCAACTGGCTTCCTCAGGCTTAAACCAGGAACCAGGATTTTATTGCGGCAACGTCTCGAAAAGCTAGTTGTACTTCCATACATTTTCCCCCTATAACATGAGGCTTAAGTACTACATTCAGTTGCTCATTCAAGTACTCATTTTTCAATAAGCTCTTAGATCATCTGTCCAGCTGGTAGGACGCCATATTGGTCATCGTTCCATATGGCCTGCCTATTACTCAGAGGCGGCTCGTGACAATTTTTAATGGGTGTTTACCAAAAAAAAACAAAAGACTGCTGAAATGCTAACCTTTTATTATTCTATTTATAACTTAAATACATTCACATACTTATTTAGATTTACAAACGTACGTCGCGCGTGTATGCTTTCGTGTCATATTTTTGTGATCCTTTCTCTTTATTTCAAACTGAGTTTACTAAAATCTTTTAGCACTGTTTAATCACATCACAATAATTACATTTTATTTTGCTATAGTTACTTATTAGACAATAAACAAACTGTTTATGTAGGTATGTACTTATTTAATTTGTTAATAAAAACTCGCATGCACGAATAAAACATTAGTTGTGATAACAGCGGCAACAGCGCGCCGGCGCGGTGCCGTGCGTCAAACCAACCGGGGTCAAGCTGGCAACATAGCCCAGGCGCTCCACTTTTGCTAATTTTTCATACAAAATCGTCTGTTTCATGTGTAAGACTGTGTCTAACTTTCTCTTTCACACTCGTTGATTTTAGCTTTAGTCTTTGTACTGAAATTCGTTCCATATGAGCGCAATTGCTAGCGCTCCACACAGTCTCCTCAGTGCAATTCCATACTAAATCTTGAGTTAACTGTGTGTGTGTTCAGAATGTTTTTAATGATATTCTATTTTAACATAAAGAGTAATCGAAGTATAATAATTATTTCTTAACATATTGTTTCTTAAGTAGATAATTATTTATGGGAGTGCGTTAGTTTTCCTGCAAATTATCTCGTTCCGGATATCGTCGGGCAAAACAACTAAAATTCTTCGATAAAACCTTTCCTGAGATTGCTTAGGTACATACGTTTAAATAAAACAAAAAATTTGGACTTTAAAGTTCACGAGACCATTTCCCTCTTGTATGCCAATTGAAGTCAGTTAGCGACCGGATACCGTTCAGCGAGAGATACAATCACACGGTGAAAGGTGAAAGACCTGCCCGGTGATTGGTACGGGTGTAGTCATGCAGTAGGTAGGTACGTCGTCGTAGCTAAAACGCGAAAGCTTAAAATTAACTTTTGTTATCATTTTATTTATAACATTGCTGTTAAAACTCAATTATAACCGATTTTATCCGATTCTGGATTCCTCAAAGTGACTTCGTAATAAAAAAGAAAGAAAACTCAATGCCACGTTCGTTAGCTGTTCGTATATTATACTTCATATCTCTCCCGAAGACGATTACAGTTTGCATGCAGCAGTAAACAAGACTTTGCTGTCCTGATCACACCTTTAAATGTATAAAAATGTTATTGAAATTAAAATTTACATAGTAGGTAGTTTCCACTACCATATTGCCATGCCATATATGCACCTCTCCATATTGCCCGTTTCTGACTGCCATTACGTTTTTTTGTGCTGTCCAACGCTCTTGTCAATTTGTCCGTCTTCAAACAAAATCTTATATATATAAAAATTACGTGTCACATTGTTTATCCGCGATGGACTCCTAAACTACTGAACCGGTTTTGATCAAACCTCGTAACTATCTGTTATTTGATCCAAATTAAAAGAAAGGATAGTTTTTATCTCGATCTGTTAAGTGAGAGCCGGACTCGGGCACCTTAGGTAAAAACCAACTTTTACCGGGTTACAGAGGCACGGCAGCGGAACAAAGTTCGCCCGGACCGCTAGTATTAAAATAAGTCTTTAATAGTCATAAAAGCAAATGTGTTATAGATTAGGAACAGTGACAATGTGAAAAGTTTAAAAACTCGTTATAAAACGGAAAGAAATGTTGTCATCTACGCACACGTTGTTCTACTGCGCATTCAGATAATAATTTAGACAAGGTGAGTTTTAAAGTGATTTGTTAGAAACAAATAGTAAAGGACCAAATAACTCAAGTTGCGTTTTGTTGACTGCTTCAATGCGTTCAATGTCATAATCCTGCCAAGTTTAAAAGTCATAAATTCTGTATAACACCGTACAAATCTTTGTTCATTCTCTTTGGAAGGATTACCGCATTATATACATTATGTCGGTCAAAAAAAAGCCCCTTCAATCAAATGATAATTTTTTTTTTTTATTAGACATGTAATATTGTTTGAGAAAATGTAACTAAGACATTATTATAATGTAGAAAGAAAACGAAGCCTTAATTCTTGATCAATGTGCGACATATGTGCACATCTAAATTATCCCGACGTATAGCGTGTGTAGATAACTGAATTTTGACATAAAATATATACCATGTTGGATACCTACATTTTGTCATAAAATAAATACCATTATTGAGTATACGTATATACGTTTATCGTGTGTGAAAGGTTATGATGACTCAAAATTAAAATCCCGATGTATGTGTGCGGTAAAATAATTATTTACGACTACTCACTTACCAAAAAATTAGTTCCGTTATATATTACAAATGAGTTACCATTACAACTCATGGAAACAGCTAACAAAAACCTGCACACTACATGTTGCAGCTATATCGGGGTACTACCCAACGCAAACTAAAAGGTTTTTAGACAATTAACACATGCTAAATTTAATGGTACAAAACATTAGTCAGTAGTAATATATTTAAATGTTTCTAGGCAATTTTTCTGTTATAAGCTAACAAAAGTGAGAAATACTAAAATAGATAACAAGATCAATTATTTAGTTCTAACATTTCCGTCTTCCTGCGGTAAACCCAGTTAACCACAGCGTATTCAAGATCAAGAAAAGAATATCCAGTGTCTCTGCCCAGGTATTCACCAGCGACAGACACTCACTTAGGTATACTTCCATGATTCCAACAGCACTTTATAATAAAAAGTTACTTGTAGGTTAATGGGTCGCGGACCTTTAGGCGCAGAAAAGTGTTGAGTCGCATACTCGACAACTTAAAAGTTACCAATCGGATAAATACCTATCTTGGTATCTCGTCAAAAATGTATCTTCAAAGCTTTGAACATGGTGTCTACGATATGCAAATAAAAAGTTTGATTTTCCTCGGCGTCTTTCAATTGCCTTATTTTGACAATAATAATACGGCTAATTGTAAAAGATTCTAGTATCTCATAAGATAACTGTGTCCAGCTCGGGTCAGTGCCAGGTCGCGAGGTAAACGATAACTGTGTCCATGGAGCTCGGGTCAGAGCCAGGTCGCGAGGTAAATGCACCTTTATTGCTGCGGCAATTGCTCATATCCGTGGTCAGGGTCCTCGACCTCTGTTGATATTTACATAGCTCCTATCTGACTGGACGTGCTACGACATACTCCGAATGTATTGCCTGACCTTTTTCACTTTATGTATTTACTTGCAAATTTTAATTACGATCCGACGCGACCGCGGTCGTCGTCGGCTGCGATACAAGTTTGAGAAAAGGGTTTATCACGAACCCAGATTTGCTGTAAGTACATCAAAGTACCTCATCAGTTCTGCAAACTTCTACTGGATTTTGAATCAGGACATGTTTTTTTTAGACACGCTTAGTTATCACTTGAAAATTTAGGACATTATTATCGAATTTTATAAACAAGGAGAGAAGGAAATATTTTCAAAAAAACATGTAGTCTTAGAAAATCTAGGAGAGTTTGCAGCAATGAAGAACCTTCAACCAGTGTGTGCTTTCTTTTGTTTTTGTAAGTAGGGATTGCAATCCCGCAGCTCATTCAATCCCGCGGGATTTATATGCGGGATCACGCGGGATCCCGCATCTTTGAAATTATGTTATAAAATCAAATTGAAAGTACAGATTTTTGTGTAAAAATCAACTTTTATTAATCATTTCTTACAGTAAGCAACAGAAATTATTTCTTTTCTATCAATTAAGTATAATTAATTAGTAATCTGTATTCTTAGGTTCATCTTAAAATGTTTGGCATAGTTAATTAGTTTTTTTTACATTCGTAATTCAGTCTTATTTATATAATGATTATTAATCAAATCATAAATTTCTTTTAGATGTTATTAGTATGATATCAACCTATGGCGATAACTTTTAAAAATACGCTCTTAAGAGAATACGATTCGGAGCGCCTCTCAGCTTGCTTCATACAAACGAATTTTTCACTTATTTTTGACACTTGCTGATAAAACACCACAAAATTTTGAACTCATGTTTGAGTAAAAAATATCTGGTTCTACAGTGTGTCAGTTTTCTGTTAAATTTTATAGTTAAAAAGTTATACAGGATTCTAGCTTTTTACACAAATGGTTTAAGAAAGATTTCTAGTTAGTAAAAACATTTTACAAAATTTTGGAAAGCCACAGACATATGTATTCGGCTTGGGATTATGACTAAAATTTTACAGTGATTGATCCCTAAATGTCAAAAACAAATGACAAATCCGTTTGTATGTGAATCGTATCCTCTTAAGAAGCAAATAGCATTTATTGCATCGCTATATTAAGCGCCGGACGGCGAATACGAAAACAAAACACTCGTCACCACATATATAATGATGTGCGCAGGCGCAGCGCAGTGCCATTTATGAACAACTGAAACGTCGCACTCGTGCTCCTCGCGATTTCCGCGAATGATTAAGAGCCTTATTTTCAATTTGCGGGATCCGCGGATCCGCGTTTTGAAGGTGCGGGATCCAGCAGACTAATAACAGCAGCGGAATCCCGCGGGCGTGCGGGATCCCGTTTTGTGGGATTCCAATCTCTAATCGTAAGGTCTTCTTCTTTTCTTTCAAGTGTCATCTCCGTCCAGGAGGTTGGCGACCATATGTCTATATGTCTCTCTAACTTTAGTTAAGCGAATTAGTCTGTCTATGCTCTTCACTTCCAACCAGTCTCTTAAATATTTTGTCCATGATGTGCGCCTTCTACCACGGCCACGCTTCGTCGGGATTTCCTTCTCCAATTCCCAGTCTTCATTTAACTGAAGAAGTCCAAATTGAGAAAGGCGTAAGGCAGGGCTGTATCTTGTCACCCTGCTTATTTAGCTTGTACTCGGAGATGATTTTTAGAAATGCTTTTGACGAACTTGATCTTGGGATCCGTGAGAATGGTAAACTTATACAGAACATTCGTTACGCTGATGATACCGTTTTATTAGCTACTAACCCTAGACTAAGACCTACAAATAATGCTGCAAAGATCCAATAACACACTTTTAGAATATGGACTACAGATAAACACAAATAAAACAAAACACATGATTGTTAGTAAAATCCCAATTTCAAAAGCAGTAAGACCTCTAGCCTTAGATAACAAAATAATAGACAGAGTAAAAAGCTATAAATACCTGGGTTGTTGGTTAAATGAAGACTGGGAATTGGAGAAGGAAATCCGGACGAGAATTGAAATAGCCAAAAACACCTTTCAGAAAATGAGGAAGCTTCTAACGAACAGAAAAATAAACCTAAAACTGAGGTGGCGAATGGTTAAATGTTACATCATTCCAATTCTTATGTATGGTTGCGAAAGCTGGACCCTATATGTTTGGGAATACGTACCCAAAATACAAAATTTGCATTTGATGTCACCCTGCTGTTTGTCTGTCTGTCGCTACTTAAGACCTTTATGTAGCGACAGACAGAGCTCTTACCTCAGGAACACAAGTAACCAACAACCTGACCTACAATTTAGACACGTGGTTAGCGACTTGCACCTAGGCTATCTCTCTGTGTGGCGTGATTTCTTGACGCTTGCTGAATCTGCCGACTGTGGGTTTTTCCAGTCGTGCTTACCACCAACACTGCGTAAGACTGATAGTAACTTAGCCTGTTGACTGCTTTGTAGCTCTGTTGCTTGTATCAACTACCTGCCGAACTGCGGGAGGAAGGTGCTATGCACAAGACAAACATTTATGTGATGATTATTTGTGTTTTTATTGAATCTCGGTGTTTTCGAGGTATGCATAATATATGTGTATAATTTCGAAGAATATTTATAGTGCTAAAATACCGATCTACGTACTAGGCACACTCAAATTTAACAAATAGAGGCGCCGTACCACCAAATATATTAAAACTCGTTTGACGTTCCCAACAGACTTAAATTTATTTTAATTAGAACAATGGTCATACTTTCCAAATCAAGTACAAAAATTACTCACTGAATGGCGTTATTAGTAGTAAAACAGATAATAGTAACTTTAGTTTAATACAAAATATATTCCTATTTACTAACACCCCCACTTATCAAAATAAGCTAAACATTATATATTATAAACTTACGATACCAAGCATGTTCATGAATTTATAATGCTTTAAATGACACAGACCCTTTGTTAGCAGGTCAGCAGGCATTTCCCCTGTGGGAATATATCAAATCTTAACAATATTATCATTGATATCATCCCTGATGTAATGATAACGCACATCTATATGTTTTGACCTGTTATGACACTGTTGACTAGAAGCTAATTTCATGACACTCTGGTTTTCACAATGTAAACTAACAACATATAACTGACCAGTAATTTGATTTATTCAATTTCTTAAATAAATAGCCTCTCTGGAAGCTTCTGACATAGCCATGTACTCAGATTCAGTACTGGATAGACTGACAGACTTCTGTTTACGGCTCTGCCAGGTGATTTCAGATCCAGACAACATAAAACAAAATCTAGTATAGGATTTTCTATCCACGGCATCAGATGCCCAATCACTATGAACAAACCCTTGCAAATTATTGGTATACTTAAGACAATTATTCTTTGTACAAGTACCTCAAAATCCTTTTCGCATAATTATAGCAATTTACATTGTAACATGTTATTTACATTGTAAGTATTAAATTGGCTGAGGTAGCTCACAGCATAGGCAAAATTAAACTGCCAATGAGTTTTATATAAGGAACATTAGGTAAACATTCTGTAGATTTTTCTATATTCAATTTCGATTCAATAGGAGATTCTGAGGTTTACAATCAGACATCTGAAATTTCTCAACTAATTGTTCAATGTACTGTGTTTAATCAATAGTAATAACACTTTAGTTTTTATTTACATTAATTCTCATTCCCAGATACTGTCGGACAGGACCTAAATCCTTTAATTTGAACTCTGAAGCTAATACATTTTTCAGTTTTTCAGTCTCATGGTCATTATTTGAAAAAATTAGAAAATCATCTACATATAACCCAATAATTATTTTTGTATTATTACCTTTAGTTTTCGCAAACAAACATGGTTCATATTAACTATTGTTAAAGCCTAATTTACAAAGACAATCTTTTACTTTCTCATACCATGCTAGAGATGACTGCTTTAAACCGTAAATCGCCCGCTTAAATTTTAACACATTTCCCCCACTTTTGTTTGCAAAACCTTCAGGTATCGACATATATATATTTTCTATTACAATGTTGTCCATTTAGAAAAACTGTGGTTACATCTAAATGCGTAATATTTATTCCCATTTTAACGCTGACAGCAAATAACAATCTTAAAGTAGAATGACGAATTACAGGTGCAAAAGTACGAGTATAATCTACACCTGGCTTTTGCGTAAAGCCCTTGGCAACAAGCCTAGCCCGGTACCGCACATTATTATCCACGTCAAACTTTTTCACAAACACCCAACGGCACTTCACTATAGACATATCACTAGGGTTTTTAACGAGTTCCCACGCATCATTGTCCTCGAATGACTGCAACTCATCAGCCATTGCTCGCCGCCACTGCTCCTTCTCAGTCCCCTCGAGAGCTTCTGAGACTGAGATCTCCTCTGAAGTTGGGCCGGAACTGGATACGCACAAGTTGCTAAAACCATTCCGCTCAGGCTGTTTCCTCAAGCGCTTTGTTTTAACACATTCTGGCGCTGGAATTGGAACTGATGTGGTCCACACCTCCTGCGCCTGCACCTGGACCTTACTTGGTAAATATTCATGAAGATTGTCTTCACCGTCTGTGTATACTGAAGAATCTGAAGAGCTGTCATCACGTTGTTCATCTTTTTTTGAAACACAGGATTCCCCCACTGAATTGCTGCTCTCCTTCTCCACACTGACCTCTGGTGGGTCCATATTATGGTGTTCTTGGCAGTATTATACAATCTGTATCCTTTGACGTCCTCGCTATATCCGACTAATATGTGCTGAGTAGCTTTCTTATCCCACTTGAGGCGCTTCTCTTTGGTAATATGTACCATCACATTACTTCCGAATATCCTTATGTGACTTAGGTTTGGTTTTGACCCATGCCATAGTTCATAAGGTGTCTTTGGTACTTCTGACACAATGGACCTGTTTTTTAAATAAACAACAGTATTAGCCGCTTCAGCCCAAAATCTCTTCAACAACTTTGCATCGCACAATAGACATTTGACCTTCTCAACTACTGTGCGATTAGCCCTCTCGCAGACACCGTTTTGTTCAGGCGTGTAACTTTTCGTTTTCTGGTGAATAATACCGCATTGTTTTAAATAGCTCTCAAATTCTGTACTGCAGTACTCCGTTCCGTTATCCGTGTGAAAGATCTTTATCTTCTTCCCTTGTTGGTTTTCTACCAAATATTTAAATTCTTTAAATTTACTTAAATCATCCACAAACAGCATGAAATATCTGCTGCCATTAAGAGAGTTCACCTCCATAGGTCCAAGGTCCACACAAATCACTGTGTATCCGATGACATGCCTCCGTACTTCTTTCACCAACATGAGTGAATGGCAACCTCATCTGTTTTCCTTCATAACAAGTAGTACACTTTGCTTTTGTGATGTCAAATGAATCTTCATATGACAAGCCGTCCGCCATTTTTCATATTGTTCATATCTTGACTATTGATGTGAGCTAGCCTTATGTTCCATAAACGACCGGTAACTGCAGGAGCAACCAACACATAACTCGGCGACTGCAACCTCAACTTGTACACACCATCAGTTAAATCAGCTATCGCAACTAAAGCATCACTTCTGTCATAAATATAACAATGTTTTTCTTCAAATACGACATTGTTGCCATTCCTGATAAGCTCACTAACTGATAACAAGTTTGTTGTCAAACTAGGCACGCATAGCAGATTCTTTATAGTAATGTGACATTCCAAATCCGAAATGATGTTTACATCTTCGGAACAATCAACTGACACCTTTGATTCATTAGCAACGATAATTTCTGGTAAATACAACGTTAAGTTTATGTTCTAAATCCAGTTCTTGTTTACAGTCATATGCGTACTCGCACCACTGTCGACGTACCATTCCGTCTTGCTAAACTATCAAAACACATTTTTTGGTAGTTTTCTTCAATAACGGGCACTGATTACGATAATGTCCGCTGCCTTTGCATTTGTAACAAACAACTTCTTTTGTTATTGCATCTGTTTCTGGTTTCTTGTTTGACGTAAATGAACCGCCATTTTTCTTCGGCTTGGTGTTGCCAGAGTAATATTTATTTCTCGCAACGAATGCAGCGCCACTTACTTCAGACTGATTCGAAACTTCCATGTCAAGCAATTTTTATTTAATGACATCGGCTGTTATCGGAATTCCTGAATGTTCGATAGCCATTATCATTGGAGAATAACGGTCGGACAAACCTGCTAATAATAATGATCCCACCCACTCATCGGTTATTGTAAATCCTGTGCCATTTAACCGTTGAGCTGTTTTGACTATTTGTGTGACATAGGTAGCCATCGAGTCACAACTATCCAATCTTATGGATATCAAATGTCGAAGCAAGGTTATTTTTCTAGAGAAACCGGAGTCGTCAAACATGGTCTTCAACTTAGTCCATAATGCCGCTGATGTTTTCGTGTTTCTGATATGCACGTACAAAGCTGGATCAATTGTTAGTATTAACTTTGCCTTCATTTTTGCGTCTTCTGCTGTTTTAACTTCAAATCCGGCCGGAGGTTTGATGTACTTGCCCGTCCCATCCAAGACCAGTAAGCTTTCAGCCGCAAAACACCACTCGTCGTAATTCTCCCTGCCTTTTAACTTCGGCACACTAGCAATGTAGTTCGAGTTCATGTTTCCGCGAATCAACAAGCACAATTTATCTATTTTAAACGTAAAATAACTGATAAATACGGGAGTAGCCCATAATCTATTAAAACTCGTTGGATGTTCGCAACAGACTAAATTTTTTTTAATTACAACAATGGTCATACATTCCGAATCAAGTACAAAAATTACTCACTGAATGGCGTTAGTAGTAGGAAACCAGAGAATAGTAACTTTATTTAGATACAAAATATATTCCTATTTACTAACAAAATAGGTATTTCGTAATGTTGTAAGAGTATGCCAGAAATTTCATTAAACAGTGGAAGCCCGTGGAAAGGTTGCTATTTCTGAACGTCTAGATGTTCAGAAAAAAGTTAGGCCAGACGACATACATACTTGCAATGGTGCTTAATTCGTTTCTTACGCTTCTTCAAGCTTTCGTACCACAGTCGGTTGTTTTCCTCTAGAGTGGTATTCTGTGTATACGCGCCTCTTTAAGCTCTAGAGTGGTATCCTGTTAATACGAGCCTCTTAATGCTTTTGTACCACAGCCAAAAAAGCGGTAGATTATACCTACTGAATTACAAAAAAAGGCGATAGATTAGACCTACTGAATTACAAAAAAAGGCGATAGATTAGACCTACTGAATTACAAAGCAATTGTTATTACTGGTCTGCACTAATCTACAGGCTACACATGTCAGGGGAAGCATTATCACATGCCTAGAGATATATGTAATATATATACCTACCTATACAATAAGCAATGAGGATTGGGTATGGCACTAAGGTACTCTATCGAATTTGCCATCCCACATAGGTACTGCCTGAGAGTTTGTGCAAATAGGTACCTAGCTTTCTTTTCGGCAGAGACATACGAGCTGTAGTTGGTGGTAGTTGCTCCGATAGCATGGACATTAACACTGGTGTCAGTTGTCACAGCAAGGTTCTGAACTATCTCCTAATCTCTTTCTTATGCATATCAATGAAAATGTTGTCCATTGACGACATACATTGCTATGCAGATGACAGTATCGAAGATGGATATTACACGAAAAGTAAGCTGCAGAGAACTTGAGTCAAAAATGAGACCACTTTGTCTAAGACGCTGAACAAGCAATATAAATCGCAGGTACATGGCGGGAACAAAGAGTGGTTGACACGACGACTGATTGTAACGTGCGTGTACCTGAGCGAGCATCGGTACATCTCCGTCCGGTGCCAGCGACATTTGGCACCGCGCCCGAAACACATTACACTGCACTCGCTAAAACTAAGTGCTGCGTACGTCAAAATATAATTATGCAAACTTATTCCTTGTGCTACAAAATGTGACCAATTAAATTCCTACCTCTCTCAGTAACGGACCTAAATAGCCGCGTGAGTCAAACCGGAGCCGGAGGGTCACATGTGAATGCGCATACCTGGTGCAGAAATACTCACAAGGGAGTGCGTACGGTAAAAAGAAATAACAAACCGGCTATTTTCGGGACAAGTATACCAACAACGTTTAGCTCTCATGTCCTGTTTCTATTTAATTATTATTAAATTATAAAAAAGTTATATCTTGATCCTTTTCATAAATCAGTTATGTTTTTTCTTTATGCTTTTTAATAGTTATTATTTAAGGTATATTTGAGGTCAAATGTAAACATAATGTTTAAATTAGCTTATTCAATTTATTTTCAAAACTTAAATACTAATCTTTTTTAACTTTTTTTCTTCAATTCTTCATTCTTACTAGCACTACCACTAATAAAATTTCACCATCATCTAGTTATTTCCTAAGAGGCAAATGATATTTTAAGTATGGCATATCACGTGAGGCTCGAGAGGGGGGGAGGGGGTTCGGCGCAAATCACGAAATATCACAAGGGGGAGGGGGGGTGTAGTAAGACATCACGTGTATTTATTTTTTCGTCAAACGCGCGATCTCTAAACCGAAAGCGGCGTGTAGTGTGACCTTACCTCGTTATTGCCAGGCAACGAACGAAGTCCCCGCGCGCAGCGACGACTGCCGGGATTTTACTAGATAATCTGTATAAAAACCTATTTGCAGAGTATAAGAAAGTAAAAAAAACTTAGTGTGGCTCAGAAAGAATTTAATGAGTTGTAGGCTAATGCGAAACAAAAATATTTTTTTATTTATACGTAATAAAAAGGTGATTTAATTAATTTCTTAGGTTTTTAATAGTTTTAGCTAGCACAGGAATATTATATTCCATTCCATTAAAAAATGCTGATAAAACATCACGTGATTTAATCCGATATTGCAGTCGTCCAAAGGCCTTTGTATTCCAAAGCCTCAAGAGCATGATGGCAAGACGTTTGCTACAATTCTTCTGCGTCGGTCTATTGGAATTACCCCAACGCATGAGGGCTTTAACTTGCTTTATTACCTGTATTGCCCTAGCCTGCAGAGGGATCGTCAGCAACTTCTGGAAAGGACGTTAATTCATGTCACAAGCCACCTAATCTGAGCAATAATAGTCTAGGGAGTCGCTATAGAGTCGAAAGCACTCTCTCTTTCCCTCGTCCAATACAAGCAGAAAACGCGCAAGGGTCCGTGCTCGCCCCTATCTTGTACCTTCTGTACACAAACGATATCCCTAAAACGATAGGTACCCAATTAGCCCTCTTCGCGGACGATACCGCTATTTACACCGCCGGTAGGCAAGTGACTCGAATCACTAAGAGACTCCAACCCGCTATCACCGCCCTAGGCGAATGGTTTCGGAAATGGAGAATCGAGATGAATCTCGACAAAAGCTCTGCCGTTTTCTTTACCACTGGTCTCCCTCCGAGACCATCTTCCCTCTCACTCTTCGACCGTGCCATTCCTTGACAAAACAAGGCCAAACATAATTAGAGACCGAGCCGCTTTTGTTCTCGGTCGTCTATATCCCATGATAGGCAAGTACAGTAAGATGTCGCTTAGGAATAAGCTGACTCTTTACGTGACTTGCATCCGTCCCATACTAGCATATGTTAGCGTCGTCTATGCGTTGTCCAGACGCAACCTCCATAAACTCCAGACCCTCCAAATCCGCTTCCTCAGCGCAACCTTCGAGGCCTCCTGGTACGTCCGGAATGCGTACCTACATAGGGACTTCGAGCTCCACACGATTCTCCAATATCTTAAAAACCTGCCAGTCCGCTTTTTTGAGCGTACACAAAATCACCCGAACCGATTAATTGTGCAATCCACAACCTATCATCCACATACACACACATCATACTACACGGTCGAAAAACGATTGTTTGGCGACCTCGGAACGTACTTACGGCCCTAGACGATGATCTGCTATCCGGATAGTGAGACTAGTTTCAACGACCTCTCCAAATAGGGCCGCCCCTCTTACACGAAGCCGACCTCCCTAGGTTCTTCGGCGACCGCTCGGATACACGAGGTATCAAAGAATACCGGGGCGCTTCTCGCCCCCACTCCCTCGCAATCGCAACCGCGTAACGGCAAACACCCCTACTGGCGCTGATTCACCTTCAGGTTCTAGGCTATATGGGCTGAGACTCCTTCAGAGATAAAAAAAAAAGTCTAGAGATGCACAATGTTCGGACTTCACACATCCTGACGCGACGATCGATCGGTAGATCGAAACAGATTATCTGCGTAGTGTGCGATAATGATGACGCCGAGTGGCTTGATGAAACTGACGTTGATCTTCAACAAAGCACAGTGCCAACAACTGACTTGCAAGTTTCTTATCCAGTTGTTAGTGTTGAAGAAAGTCTTGCTAATCCGTGGACCGAGGACAATGTACATTAAATATGTTCATGTACTAGTAAAATATATCCAATCCTTTAATATTATTTTCATGCCAGTGAAAAACAACCTGCAATCTTTCTGTCCAGACATTTTATCATGGTCCTTAATTTTCTAGAATAAAATTAGATTATACTTCATACTTGTATTTAAAGATAATATTCTAAGAATTTTAGGATTATTTGTAGGTACTAAAAAATACACGTGATTTTGGATGGGGGAGGGGGGGTATTCTTAAACCTCACCACGTATCACCAAGGGGGAGGGGGGGTTAAAAAATGCTAAAAAAAACCTCACGTGATTAATGGACGGCCCCTATTGTACTTAACGCACAAAATACTTTATTATGTTATTAATTATAAGTGTTTGTTAAGTGTAAGTTCTGGTGCGACTGAAGATAGGTATGTATGTCTGAAGACATTATAGTGTCGTTGTCGTAAGCCCTCGCCCTCGCCCGCAGTACCGGTACCACAGCGCAGAGACAACGAGCGCCTGACGATGTTCTGCGTACACACACACCACCACTAATGCAATCTTTCGTTGTTGCGTCAGCCGGACCACCCGCTAACTTCCGTCCAGTAAATCACTGAACTCACTGTATTCAACCATGTGATCAACTCCTACTGGTTTATAAATCAAACAAACTTAAATTTTATTTGAAAGACAAAATAATTTAAGTTTGATCGGACCGCGGCAAACCAGTAGGAGAGGTATGATCTTATATAGCCGCGAACCATTGTGTGTTCATCTGTTTCCCCACAGCATCTAACAAAGTTCATATGGGATATCGATGGATACGCTTGGATCGTGACGTGGATAACCAATTAGCATAAACGGAACCCTTTAACCCATTTTTGGCATGTCAATCTGCCCATCTCTATTTTACAGCATTGTTATTCTGCCATCTTTGTATCAATTCTCATGAAATAGTTATCCTGTATTGTAATGAAATTAAGGAATATGAGATTGTTGCTCACTGAGCGCACTTCGCTGAAGGTAACTCAGTGTTGCAGCGAGTGTTATTTTGGTGCCAGAGTTTTTGACTGTAGACATGCTATCAAAGTCAACATCTATAATACGAAAAGTGGCGGGCAGCACCGAGCTAAAAAAACCGGCAAAATGCGAGTCTGGCTGGCGCATCGAGGGTTCCGTACAAACTTATTATATGTAGATAGCTCTTCTGTCACGACATCAATTCTTCTAGGTCAACGGCAAGTACCCCATAGGTTTTGATTTATTTGTGTCACAATATATATTTGTGTTACGTTATATATTTTAGTCACAATATATATTTGTGTCACAATATATATTTGTGTCACAATATGCGACACAAATAACCGTAATTTGGACATATCTTTTTTCGCATAGCTTGATTTTTTTTTAAACTTGAAGCGCCCGTACACTTCCCTATTTGATATTAATTTCAATTTGGTATCTCCCGCGCGTTCTTGAGTAAAAGGGTTTTGACAGGCAGACGGACAAACTATTTTTTAGTATGTTATAACTACAAATTAACAAAATTTGGATTTTTTCCTATATTTATGATGTAACCTTGCTTTGAGTCAAATTTCATGATTTCAGGACAGCGGGAGGTACCCCATAGGTTTTGATTTATTTGCGAATAACTAAATACCTTAATATGCGTTAAAAATAGCCGTGTTTTTTTATTGCGTTGACATAGAAAATTGATTTTTTTTCAAGTTTAAGGTAACGTAGTTTTGTATTTGGTAATAATTTTAACTTGATACCTTTACGCGTTCCTGAGAAAAACGGTCTTGACAGACAGACAGACGGACAACAAAGTGATCTTATAAGAGTTCCTTTTTTCCGATTAAGGTAAGGAACCCTAAAAATAATTTAAAGTTAAAAACTAGTTTAGAAAAAATATAAAAAACAACCTTTTAAAAAGTTTAAAACAGCCTTATAAATAATTTTAATTTAAGTACGTAGTATCTATACCTGTAATAAATCAGAATTTGGTAAGAAACAAGTATTTTATGAACCTTATCTAATCGAATTGGACCCGATCCACCCTGAGACCTTACTGGATAGTGACTGTTCGATACATTACGCAATTTTATGCAACTAGAGGTTATAATATTAAATCTATAATCTAATCCAATTGTATAAAACAGATAAAAGATAACAAGGGTAGGTGCTCATTAACTAAAGTACTGTGGTCAGTTTGTGCTATTACTATACATACATACAACTAATATGTATTCTCAGCATTCTATATTCTACTCCTTCGAAGATAAAATACCAAAAAATACTCGTAAATTTTAATATCAAAGGAGAAATTGACAATAAAAATAATCAGGTGAGTGTAACTGAAGAGATCAAAGAAGAGCGTTATGACATCGAGTTTATAGTCGGTGGTGCCATCTGGTGGCCAACCAACATTGGATCATAAAATTATTAAGTACCAGACAGCTGCTTAGCGGTGATGAAAATACAATATGTTATCTCATTTCATAAAAGTTACATACATGAAAAACCGTAGTTTAAAATGCGACACGTTTAGAAATGTGAATCTTATCATCAGATCTATTTTTAAATGATTCCAAAAGCGGTTGTCGATTCAATTCGTATGTATGGACTATTGCTAGCATTACACAACACCAAAGATCAGAAGAAACGGGATTTTCAGGGAATTGTCAAGAAAATTACCTACTGGCGGGAAAAAAATCCGGTTCTATTGTTATTTCGGTACTCAGAATGTGACTAAAATAATTCAGATTCTTATTTCATTCATCTAAATAATATAATAAAATATAATATATAATATCCTTAAACTAATGAGTGACTCTTTCAAAACTCCGCCCTGCATGAAACATGGCTTATTCAGTGGGCGATATAGACCAGAAAGCTTATTTCTATAATACTAACGTTGTGTATGTAAATGTACTAAAAGTCATTTCACAATGTCATATACATTACTACTAGATATATTTGTTATATACTTCCTTAGTAAATTATTCCATAATGACGCCTTGAAAATTATTATTTTTTGTATGGGATTTAACGTTTTTACCGTGTTTTAGTCACATTTTTATAGTGTCTGCTACATCTTAGAGTCAATGCACTAAATAACAAGCTATTCTAATTATTTAACCAACTTTCATAACAATAAACTGCAATGCTTTAAAAATTTGCTCAAGTATTGAAACTATGGTTACTTCCAGATTTTTTATTGCATTCAATACAATAAATGACTCATCTCATTTAGGTAATGCACTAGACAAAAGCAAGTTTTATAGCATATATTTTTTTCATTCCTTTAGGTGCTAATTTACAGCCACAAAATTTGCACAAAATCGGCGTATTTAGCCTATACCGCAGTCTTAAGACAAGATTTATATTTGATTTTGTTTATGTATGTGATAAGATTTAAAATCTATTTTCATCAATATGTTTTCTTCGGGTCACAAGTGATCTCGTTTCAATATGATTTAAAGAGTTACGTTATTCACATTATTTTGTTTTTTTTTTCATTACTTTCATAATGTTTTAATGACAATTGAAAAAAAAAAAGATTTATCGGACTTAAATCCACCTAAAAGTAATGTTCTGTCAGTATGTCCGCTTTAGGAGCATTTTTTGGGCATTGGCAATCGACTTCAACTCTTAAAGAATTCAATACTTTGTAATTAACAAGGATGATCCCCTTCTGTTAGCTTTAAGTATTAACTAAACAATTAAAAATTAATAAAGATTAATTAATCAATAAATCAGTATTAATCATCTGAATGTACTTTGTGCGTAAGGTTTATATGCGTAGGGTTTACTTTGTGCGTAAGGTTTATATGCGTAGGGTTTACTTTGTGCGTAAGGTTTATATGCGTAAGGTTTACTTTGTGCGTAAGGTTTATATGCGTAGGGTTTACTTTGTGCGTAAGGTTTATATGCGTAAGGTTTACTTTGTGCGTAAGGTTTATATGCGTAAGGTTTACTTTGTGCATATATTATTTTTTACGTTTTAATGGGTTTTTGAGAGCTTTTTATGTTATCATAACTACTGATTGTGTTTATACAATAAACCCAAAGTATATTTCTATTTATTTATTTAGAAAATACGTACGAATAACTTTGTTTGTATACAAAAATGTGAAACATGAATAGTTTTTTTTCAACATTTCTCACTACAAATATAAAACTTCTGGTAAAATATCTTCGGTCATCTGTAGTAATAAAGATGTCCTCATTCGTTTCAGTAGTTGTTCGATTGCCGATGCTCATCCTTGTGGTGATGCCCCAGTATTATTTAAAAAATAAGATATAGAGACCTATCTAATAGGGTTCGTGAAAAACAATAACCCTTTTAAAAACACTGCATCAGATAATACACCAGACTATAATATTTCATTAGAATCGGTATAAAGACGGTCAAATTTATTTATCGGGTTGTTATTCTGTCAGACTTTTTTGATATCGCCTCTCTCTTACTGTGTATAGGAAGGAGGGAGACAAATTCGTGGCCTGTCTGACTCGATAGTAAACTCAGCCACTATACACTACTTGACACAGTTTGCGATTACCTGAGCACAACCTATAGAAATCTGTGTAAATGCCAAAAAATATTGGCACAAATTACACGAAGCGTTTACGTTTGAAGTTTCCAGCAAAATAATTGTGTAAGTGGAAAAATAGCCGTATATTTGACACAGAGTGACAGTTAGCACGGGTCACCACTATTTATATTACTTCCGTTCGTTTCTCGGCTGAAACGTAGAGTGATGTAGACGTCAAAATGTTTTAATAACTCTCATGTGGATGGACGCTGATTGCGCGCACTTAGCGGAGTTTAGCGAGCAGTTAGCCAAAATAATTGCGACGCAAGTTTAACTACGCACTAAATACTAACAGCATATCTTGTTACGCTTCTTCTAAACTAAATACTAACAGTGTATCTTGTTACGCTTCTTCTAAACTAAATACTAACAGTGTATCTTGTTACGCTTCTTCTAAGCCTAGTTACTTTCCTGTTACATAGGTACTATGTGTACTTATGTCGATTTTTACATCGAATTTCAAAGTTTTGTCTTTTAAATTAAAAGTTCATAAGTCAGTGGGTATATAATGTTCTTCGTACCTATGCGTCTGTAGACACAACTTTTATAATAAATAAGTACTTCTCTTTGTTGATTTGTTACATTTAGTTTGAAACGATAATGAGTTTATCCTGTCGATGTAAAAAAGTTTTAATTAGATTTATTCCGTTTGAAATCGATGTAAACTAAATTTCTTAATTTCCTTGTTGCCTGACAACGCCTGCTGTACTACAACATTCAATACAGAGGTACCTATTCACATTTTTAATATATTTATCGATAAACGGTGTGTTTGTTTGTCTTGGCCGTTGCGTGGGCGCCCGACAGGTGGCGCGGAGGTGTTTTATGTTGGGTTTACGGGCAAGCCGATTGTAAACACTAATTCGGAATTTGTACGAGCGCCGTAATTACTGGTATAGTCGTATACTGACGACTCATTTTACAAAGTTTCTAACTGTTACTAGCTTTGATATTCTATGTTCTGTTTAAATTTTTACTACCACGAATCAGGGGCCAGATTCTCGTGCTCATAGAGATAATCTTTAATTCGAAATATGTTTAATTGATTTACTCAGGGCTTGTTAATCGCAATTTTTGTTTGAGTCGATAGATCGACTATTTTGAACTAGATATGTCGAAAACAAGTCGGTGGTGGCCGAGGAAAAGTCGGTGGTGGCCGAGGGGTTTAAATTTCACTTCATGTCCTAAGTGGTGTAGGTTCGAACCCCGGGTCGGCGTGTACCAATGAGTCTTTTCTTAATTTCTCAAGTACACTGATTAATTTATTCACACCACTGGCTTTTCGGTGAAGAAAAACATCGTGAGGGAACCTGCATACGTCAAGAAAAATTAAAAATGACGTATGTGAAGTCCACAATCCGAACTGGGCCCGCGTGTGGACCTATGGCCCAATCACCCTCGCTTATGAGGGTAGGCCGTGCCCTAGCAGTGGGGACATATGAAGGCTGGCAAGCATGTCGAAAACACATGACGGATATCGTTTGCAAATTGTTTTTCGTATTCTTAGAACCTCCCTTTAGGCATATGTCGTACGCTAGCGGTCGCACGGAAAGTGGAATGAAAAGGAGTCAAAATTAGTGATATTACTTGTTAGCTATATAGTTTTCAATTGCAAGTTATAGGGAAACATCAATTTTAAAACCAAAAAGAGGGGCACAAAAGGATTTTTTTATCCCTCTGTTTAGGAGAGTCATAAAAGTCATTAAAATGAGGAATCATATGGACTCCGTTTTTGAAAAAAAAAACAGGGGTTTTTGTGACCTTAGTCGCTACTATAGGGAATCATTTAGACTCCTTTTTGAAAAATTAAGAGGGGTCGCAAGAAGGGTTATTTTGACCACTCTTATTTTAGGGGTCATAAAAACTAGTAATCATATGGTATCCTTATTTGAAAAAAAAAGGGGTCAAAACAGGGATTTTTGTGACCCAAAAGTCATTAAAAGTTCCCCTATGAAGAACCGTAGTCACAGTAGGGATTTTTTAAGACCCCTCTCTTTTAGGGGAGTCATAAAAGTCATTAAAATGGGGTATCATATGCAGTCCTTTGTGGAAAAAAAAGTGGGGTCGCAATGAAAAACTTTCCATATGAAAACTATTTAGCCTTACTCACTAATTCTGACTCCTATTGCTACCGACCACTCCATGCATGTCGACCGCTAGCGTACGACATATGCCTAAACAGAGGTTCTAAGAATACGAAAAACTATTTGCAAACGATATCCGCCATGTTTTTTCGACATATCTAGTTCAAACTAGTCGATCTTTCGAGTAAAACAGTTATCGCGATCAACAAGCAATGAATAAATCAGTTTAATATATCTCGAATTCGAGATTATTTCTATCAGCACGAGAATCAGGCCCCAGCTCGTCTTATATTTTGACCAAAAAAGTTACGACTTTTCGTATTGCATTTTTCGCCACAAACTAAAGTGAGTAGGAAAAGTAGTGTTATGAATTTTGCGATGACGACGTGTATCATGCACTAACAATGTATTTTTTATTCCTAGTATTTCGTCGTATTCGTTGACGTCACCATTTTTACTAAAACAATTAATATCATATGAATATTTGATAGATTTATAAATTTACTGCTACGTTATTCCTAAAATCTATTTTTAACTGACTTCAAAAAAAGGAGGTTTTCAGAGACAAAAACAAAAAAAGGTTAAGTTTTTTATAATTGAAATACAGATTAAGAAGATACAAAAATACAGGTCAAACAGAGAACCACCTTTTTTGAAGTCGGTTAAAAAGAATACCGCATCAAAATCGGTGCAGCCAAACGCGAGATAATTGCGGACAAACATACATTCATACAAACATACATTCATACATACATATATACATACATACATACATGCATACATACATACATACATACATACATACATACATACATACATACAGGTCAAACTGAGAACCTCCTCTTGTTTTGAAGTCGGTTAAAAAGTAGAAAGAAAGAAAGAAAACACGTGTATTTATCGCATACATGCAACCACTGGTGTACCACGAAGTTAACAAACGAAAAATTTGTAGGGCTCTGTTCAGGTACCTGATTTGAAAAGAGTTTTTGCTCATCACAAAATGTACCACTATCAAACTATCAAACACAAATATTGTATAATATATAATAGGTGGTTTTTTTTTAATTATAATGTTATAAGTCAATTAATAATAACCATAGGATTCATATTATTTTTTGCATAGCAGAAACACAACCACACAGCATTTTGATTCGCTATAAACATGTTGACGCATGCGTCCTATTTAAAAATGAAAATGTAGTATAATGTTATTTTGAAACTCTATCTTGCATCTTTACAGCTTCCTGTACATCACTGGGTACGTGTTATGCATGAGAATAGTTTAAATATTAAGCACAACACACAATTACACACATTGTCGTAAAATATCATTCACACTAAAAATACACATTTTTATATTATTTAGTAATTTCAAACTTTACAATATAGTATAAGAATGAAATCAACGTAAAGTTTAACTGTTGAACAGACGAGTTGATACAATCGTAAAAAATGAGGAGTGGGCTGTGTCGGCGTCACGAACTTGTTCTTTGGAATTTTTCGTTTTGACGTGACAACGTCTTATAAATTGGTTTGCCGGGTGACACTTCAAGAAACTGCGTTACGCTCCGCTCACGTTATGCGCTCACAATGAGAGCGAGTGAGAGGCACGCGGCATGGTTAGCCCGCCTAAGAGCGAGAGAGACAGACATAAAAAGTGAAAGGCACAAGTTGTCACGATTCCGGACGGTTGTCCGACACTAATTTTTTTTATATTCAATTTAGTGAATATGAATTAAGTATCTGTTTTTTACAAGAATAGGCACTTGTGTAGACCTTGTTTAATATCGATCTGACCCATACTTAATATAACAAGCATAACGCTGAGGCAGGTAACTACCGCAGCATAACGCTGAGGCAGGTAACTACCGCAGCATAACGCTGAGGCAGGTAACTACCGCAACATAACGCTGAGGCAGATACCTGCCTATATGATATTCTGTTGTATAATTATAGTCAATTATTTGTACCTAACAATTGTAATGCTTCAAAATAAAAAAAAAATTTTTTCTTCATATTTTGAATTTATATTGTTTTTAGACTAAAATTAATTAATATGTCAATGTGGTCAATCTTGCTTTCTTTAGTTGGGGATAAAACCTTCTTTCTACCTACTTCAATTATCTATTTTATTTTATTTTGATTTCTTTCAAAATAGTTTATGAATTCTATTTAACTACAAATACTAAATTTATCGTAAAAGATACTTTTATTATCTTCATCATTTACTATCGAAGCCTATTGGGGTAAAGGTTTAGGGTTTCAGAACCCCTCGCATCATCAAACCCTTGCGTATTTAGGCAACGGTTCTAACGGTTTGGATGAAATTTTGTATTTAGATAGGCTTTTGCTTTTTAAGTTTACCTATGTAGTAGTATTTTTTGTAAAAAACGCGATTTTTGAAAAAAAATACTGAAAAACTTTCGGTCCCACAGGCACTACAAGTAATACAAAAGATCATTACGAGTATTTGCCGTTTTTAGGGAAAAAAACGCAAATGTTAGAAAAAAAGCAAGTTTCCCAATCCCTTAAAAATTACATCTCACCAGGAAGAAGGGAGTAAAAAAAATTACAATGATATATCAAAGGCTCGGCTGGTAGATGTTGGTCTTGCCGCCCTTTGAGTTTGTGAAGAGGGGGAAACGCCACATATATATAAACTCAAACTCAAATCAAACTTTATTCAAGTAGGTTTCTTAGAATACTTTTGAATCGTCAATACAATGTAAAAAATGTTTATTCCTGCCAAAAAGAGCTGGCAAAAAGTTCAATCTAAAGTAGTAATACAATACTTTGATAATTAGCTAAAGAGTATACAATATGTACCAATACAATAGGTAATAAAAAATAAGTAAGTAAGCTACCAAAAACAAAGTCAAACATGTCAATTTTTTTTTGTTTTTATGCAGCATAGGGGGCGCACCATTTGAATGTCAAATATCGTTAATCGAGTGAAGGAATTTAGATATTTTAGAGAATTCCGATATTTAATAATACTAGTGGCATTAGCGCCGTCATAAGTCCCGGAAAAGGACATAAGCTACTTAAAAACGTCAAGTATTATTCGTTTAGTAATTGAGGAGTTGCCGTTAAAATCCTACACCGATACCCGAATACTAAGAATACAAAGAAGTTTGCAAGAGCAGACCAGCCTCCACAGCGGAACCCGTTCATAAGTATTTTAGGGAACGTAACGACCCGACGCACATGCCACCACCGCAGAGACTTTGAGAGAGCATGACACACTCGAGCCACTCCAATAAAACTTCGACTGCATAAGTTACAATGTGTGTAGTAAAGGAACAATATATAAATCCGATTCATATTGAGATTTACACACACAAGTTTACATTTAACATAACAGGGCGAACACACGTACTCTGAACTTAAAACTGATTTATATTAAAACACGGTGTATCAAAATTGATACTACTAGATAAAATATACATATATGTATCAACTTATATAGGTACAAGTATAATAATATAATAAATATAATATTAATAACCCGCTGCAATCCACCATCGGCCGCCCAGCGCCAGAGAGGCTCCAAATGCGAGAGGGCACATCACACAAACGTGCACACATACCCATATGCATACACATACTCACAGACGTTGTATATCATGAAGTAGCCCAGCTCCCACACGACAGTCCGGCAACAAATGCACACCATTTAACGTACTGTCACTTCGGAAACAAGCCTAAGGGAAGAAGAAGTGACAAGAAACTTCCCGGGTGTACACCTGTTACCATCAATCACGCAGGAACCAGGCCAACCGAATACACAAAATCTATGCAAATATGTGCAAACACACATACATGTACACGTCTATGCGCCACACCCACCCCCATCCAGAACCCCCCCAACACCAAGCAGCCAACGGTGGATGACTATCCATGATGCATCCCCTGATCGTAATGTGTCATTTATCAACTACATAATTCATAGATGGATGTCCAGTATTGGGCCCATACCTTTAATTCCAGACATTATTATCTTTATTGAATTCTTCAACAGTATCCTTTCTTAATAAGAACCTTTTTAATGTAAGTTTCAAAAGTATGTATGTCGCGGTAGGTTAACAAAATTCTCAGGAATTGTATTAAAAAAGTAAATGCTCTGAATTATGAAAGAGCCACGCACATTCTTAAGGCGACATTTTGGAATCGCAAGTTTATTTTTATTTCTAGTATTAACATTGTGTATGTCACTATTTTTAACAAATAAACTTAGGTTTTTACGTAAATACAGTAAGCACGCGTAAATATACTGAGAAGCTACAGGAAGTACATTAATTTTTTTTAAAGATGTCACGAAGAGAATCTGGACTGATAAGTTTTAATTAATTAATTTATTAATTAATTAAAACTTATCAATTAATCTTATTGCTCTTTTTTGAAGTATAAAAATGGTTTCTATATCGGCCGCCCTTCCCCACAATAAAATATATGACAAAAGGGAATGGAAATAACTAAAGTATACTAACCGAGCAGTTTCTATATTAGTAAATTGAGCAACTTTTCTGACTGCATAAGCGGCGGAGCTAAGTTTTCGAGCTAAACAGAAATATGTGAGTGCCATTGCAATTTAGTATCTAAAGTGATGCCCAAGAAGACTGTTGACTCAACTAGTTTGAGTGCTTCACCGTTTATAAATAATGGTGTTGGAGTGTCTTTGACATTTGGTAAAGAAAACTTTAAACATTTTGTTCAGTAAAAGATTATTTGATGTGAACCAACTAAGAACTTGCGAAAGTGTATGATTTATATATAGGTATCTTTGTTTCTATCAACATTAAATATCAAAGACGTATCATCTACAAACAATACAATTTTGCACAGGTTTTCTACATAAAAAGGCAGATCGTTAATATACACTAAAAATAAAAAGGGACCTAGTATAGAACCCTGGGGTACTCCCATCACAACAGGTGATCCAGAAGACTTCACTCTGTTGATTTCAACTTTCTGAGTTCTATCACTTAAATATGAAAAAATAAGTTTAAGAGCCGTATCTACAACACCATAATGAATTAGCTTTCGAATAAGAGTTTTGTGTTCAACACAATCAAATGCCTTAGACAAGTCGCAGAAAATACCAATGGCATTCTGCGACCTTTCCCATGCGCCAAAAATATGTTTTACTAGGTCAACACCCGCGTCGGTAGTGGACCTACTTTTCGTAAATCCGAACTGTTGACTGTGTAGCAGTTTATGGATGTTAAATATGTAAGTAATTTTTTGATTAAATCAATAGTTTATGAGTTATATGTGACAAATCGTCAAAAACCGTGGTTATTTTCGACGAATATCACAAAAAGTATTGATTTTTCGAAAAACTTCTACAGCACATTCTTAGCTTAAAATCCATCTTTCTATCGATTCCTGGAGTTTTTTTTTGTAATAGTTCAGGTGGTTTTCATTCCCCGCGAAAAACCTTGGCATACCTCCACATATGACAGATTTTGCTTCTTGGGGTATTCCCTACTTACTGTCAAAATTTCAGCAAAATCCATCTTTCTTGAAAGAATTGCTAGCCAAAAACCGTCATTTACTGTACTATAGGTATGCATGTGATCCTATGTAAATGTGGACGAACAATTAAAGCAGGGCATAGCGAGCACTTGCTCGACTGAGCGGCCCGAACTGGGGAAGTACCTCCACCTTACAGAAAACCATGGCCATAATAACACTAACATCAGGGCTGTAGCTAGAGTTGAATCTAATGTAGAACAGCGGTGGTTTTACACGGGTAAGGCGCAAGTAATTTTTCTTTCTTTCATTATTTTACCTACTTGTGAGCGTAAGTAATTAAGGTAGAAGGTAATTGGATAGAATCACGGGAAAACAAGAGCACATGGTATTAATTTATAGTGCGGGAAAACAATTTATATATATTATACCTTATTATTACGTTAATGGTACTTTTAAGGTAGGGCATTGCCCCACAATGCCCCCCCTTAGCTACGGCCCTGACTAACATTGAGTAGTGTTGTGTTCCTGGCGGTGAGTAAGGTTGCCAGAGCTCTTTGAGGATTCGCTGCGCGGACAGCGGAGGACCGGCGGTGCTCGTTGCTGTCATTGATCGGCGTAGACACGGCGTGCTGGTTCGGCGGTCAGGGAGACCTGATGAAACGGCTGACGGCTTGGAGGCTGATCTGCCAACCGGTGTAAAATCTCTGAAGTAGTAGTCGTGCCGGAGAAGGAGACCGGCGTGGACCCAGCTACTACAACAGAGGGGCCCTTCCGCCCGCCGTGCCAGCAACCGTATCATCTGTGGCGAGCTTCGACAGTCTTTCCACCTTTTGTCTTCTAAGCTGTCTGCACAGTGAATCCTCATCCTTAGTCTAAGTAACTTTTTTTATATATAATAGCCATGAGAACGAAAAGGAAAAGAGTTTTTACAGCGGCTACCCCATCCACATATAATGTGGATTTTTGCAACATCAGGGGTATTCACGCAAATCTTAATTCAGTCCACCACCTTCTCGAGACTGCGCAGCCGACCATTTTTTTTCTACCGGAGACCAGATATCCTGCCCGGCCGACACATCATACCTTCATTATCCCGACTACAAACTCGAGCACAATTTTATGAGTCGTGCCGGTGTATGTATGTTCGTCCGGGAGGATATCTGCTGTAGCCGCCTGTAGGGACCTGTCGATATTGTGGGTGCGCGTAGATTACGGCGGCCACACTCGTATCTATGCGTGTCTATACAGGTCTCATAGCGGTGACACGGACGTAACTCGACTCTTCACGCACCTGAGTTTGACGACTCCCACAGCAGAACTAGTTATTTTGGGAGACTTTAACGCCCACCATCGTGAGTGGCTCAGTTCTCGAACCAATAACTATGCAGGGATATCTGCTCATGAATTTGCTCTGACCTACGGATTCTCTCAACTGGTACTTTCTTCAACGAGAATACCTGATAAAGAGGACCATACAAGCTCCTTACTGGACCTTTTGCTGACTACACGTCCAGACGGATATTTCGTCTGTGTGTAGATTCGCCTTTAGGCTCCTCGGACACTCTAATAATGGCTTATAACTAGTAACATATATGTGTAGACGCACTTTTTGGAAATTAGCTTTGCGCTAGTTAGCAGGGGTAACGCCTTTAAGTAACTAAACATAAGGTATAAACTGAAAACTTAAAATAAGATACGGACGAAATACTTTAAAATAATGTGTTTCCAATATCGCACTGTTATTACTCGAATAAGCCGTACAGTCATCGGCGCTGACCGATGGAGGGAGGGACGCACAACCCATTATCGAGATTCATCTCCCAACTTTTTGATGTGGCTTCGGCGACTACAAAAACAACCGACCACTTGCGATACAATTAAAGTACTATCACAGCATAATAATATCCTATTATCTAAAGAAATTGTACTTAAATTTTAGTTTTTTATTAGCAATCGTTTATATGCTACATATATATGCAGGTAATTTGTAACCATTTCCGAATTAATTATTGTTGCATCCTGAAGCTACATTACTAAAAGTCAAAGCGGAGACAGTGAGTCACAGTTTTTAGACAGCCAATTATAATTCTAAGTACAATAATTTTTGCTGTTCGTACCTAATTTCTGTTTTATTACTTTTCGATCTTGGACACAATTAATTAACCTGACCGTATGGTACAGGTACTTACACACAGTGACTCGGCCAAGCGGTACATAATACATAAGCTGCATGTAAACAGTGGCCAAACATCAAAATTATATTTATATTTATAAGTCTTAAACTAAACATTTACAAACGTAATCATTTTAAATAGTAATAAAACTAATAAAATTAACAAACGATTGGGATTAAAATATTTCTAAGACAATAATTTCACGCCTTGGTTGATTGTATCTGTTCCTTTTTTTTTCACACACCACATAAGACAGCATCGCATGGGGACGACATGGCATCCTTAAAAAAAATTGTTTAGTCTCATAGACTATCTAGAATGTATGGAAAAGCTACACCAAAAACTTGACAGCTTCAATATGCACAAACATATTAAAAAATGTTAAGACGGAATAGTGATTACTATTAATATTTACTAATCTAATCTTGGTACCCTCGAGGCCCTCTTTGCACTTAATGTCCTAGTTCAGAAATTTTGTGATACGCAGACCGATAACGAACTTGACCTTGAACGATATTGGCAAAGACATTAGAGTAGATTTGAAAAATGTATGAAAACCACATCAACCTGTTTACGGGGAAGCGGGGCACTGAAATCAGTAGCACTGAAAGTAATACCATTTGTGAATTATCAACCAATAGCGAAGTATGTATCGTAGTTGCGACCAATCAGAGCGCTACTGCAGTACTGTGAAGTATAAAAAATCTCTTATGACAATTGACTAATGTACAAAATCAAATATAATAAGTATCGATAAATTTACTTTTTTTAATTATATTACAATATTGAATTGAATTGAATTGATAAATTTACTTGGCTATGTATATATACATATACGCCGCGTCCAACTATGTATATACCGCTGCGACTTACAGGTTTGTGTTCTATATGCTATATATTTGTCCGTATTATGACATTATATAATGCGTGAAAAGAATAACGGTTCTCTCACATCCAGATGAAATAACAATACAGAGTATATAATTCAAACTTTTTTCAATAATTAAGAGAATACACTTCGCGGCTTCTCGCAACGGGCTTCACACAAAGAAATTTCTCATTTGTTTTTGACATTTACTGATCAATCACTGTGAAATTAGTCATAGTCCCAAGCCTATATACCTATATCTGTGGTTTTTCCAAAATCTTGTAAAACGTTCTATTAACTAGAAATCTGTATAAAAACCATTTGTATGAAAAACTAGAATCCTATATAACTTTTGACCTATAAAATTTGATAGAAAACCGGCTCACTGCAGACTTAGGTATTTATTACTAGAACATGTCTTCAAAATTTCGTGGTGTTTGATCAGCAAGTGTCAAAAATAAGTGAGAAATTCGTTCGTATGAAGCCCGCTGCGAGGCGCCGCGAAATGTATCCTCTTAATCTTAATCAGTTTAATATTAAATGTTACCCCTTTTTAGTATTGTTTATTTGGCAATATCTTGGTAGGCAAAAGACTATTAAGTCAATTCAGCTATGTTAAATTCGTATGTCAACTACTTTTGTGTTTTGTGTTGTAAGAGTGGAACACACTGTAGGTATAAATTACCAAAGACTAAGAACCCAAAGGTTCAATACAATGGAATTTATCTTCATGTATTTTTGGTTGCAATTCGAATATATTTTTGAAATTTACAAGTCAACTTCAACTTTTTTTGTGTTTGTTATTTAATGACTTTGGTCTGATTTTAAAACATAACCAAAAACTCAATTTATAAAAAAAAGTTTGCTTTTGTACTTTATACGATAATGAATAAAATACACGATTTTTGCCAAATGCTAAGAGGTAACCATTCTTAATAAGCAAAGTTTATGAGATCTTTTATAATCTTTTACAAATTAGGTATAAGAAATCAAAATCGGGTACACAGAACTCGGGCACCAAATTCGTGTTGACTTGTGTTATATATTTGAATATAAGTTTCATAAGTTTATAAGATTACTAGCTTTTGCCAGCGGCTTCGCCCGCCCTAAATTTGGTTATCGGCGTAGGATTCTTACGGCAACTCCTCAATTATAGAAAAGAACCTAATTACACTCTCTCTCCATCTCTTTCTCTCTCCCTCTCTCTCTTTCTTTAAAATAAAAAATAATTAACTACTAATAACTAATAACCTAATGGATTAACATCGCGAGCATCATACAAACTTTGAACCCCCGTTAAGGGGGTGAGTTTTGGAAAATTCTTTCTTAGCGCACGCCTACATCATAATAGCTATATGTGCGCTAAATTTCAGATCAGTCCGTCAGTAATAGTTACTTTGGGCTAACGCTAACTTTAACCGGCGACTTTGTTTACGTAGAAGGGGAAAATATTTTTAAATAATACGTACCGCCCTTCCCCCTCATTACTGTCCGCGGTGCTTACACATCATAAATGCACATGCAGTACTTGATCATTATTTTGCTGCGATGTTAATTTAAAACTGCGATATGTCCTAAGATACTCATTAAAATCGAATGTAAAGGGCAATTTTGTTTTAAATAAAATACTTGTGATGAATAATGTATTTATTCGGATAAGGATTAATATCATGTTTATAAAAACACCGTCGCAAATAATGCGTTATTTCAGAACAAATTTGGTTAGCATAAAAAAGGTTATAGTTCTAAGGTTGGCTAGCTTACAAGATAGACATATGCTGTCGCGGACCTTTTTTATAGAACTTTTAAAGGGAAACCATTCTGTACATGATTTTTACAAAACTTTAACCGTTTACGCAGCGCACTCAGCAGGAGCTCTCAAAAGGAAAAAAAACCCGATTTTGAAACATTCTTCATTGGTGCTCCGCTCCTGTTGTTCTTCGCGTAATAATTTATAGCCTATAGCCTTCCTCGATAAATAGGATATCTTACACTGAAAGATTCTTTTCCAATCGGACCAGGAGTTCGTGAGATTAGCGCGTTGAAACAAACAAACAAACTCTTCAGCTTTATAATATTAATATACATATATTGTATAGAAGAAGATTTGCTTATGTTTTTGAGTGAGTTTACCCTTTTTAGGGTTCCGTAGCCAAATGGCAAAAAATGGAACCCTTATAGATACGTCATGTCTGTCTGACTGTCTGTCCGTCCGTCATGTCACAGCCACTTTTTTCCGAAACTATAAGAACTATACTGTTGAAACTTGGTAAGTAGATGTATTCTGTAAACCGCATTAAGATGTTCACACAAAAATAAAAAAAAATCATAAATTTTGGGGGTTCCCCATATTGAAACTTAAAAATTTTTTTTCCTCAATCCCATATTGAGGTTTCTAACATCATTTTTTCTAAACCTAATAGTTTGCGCGAGAGACACTTCAAAAGTAGTAAAATGTGTGTCGCCCCCCCCTTAATTTCTAAAATAAAAGGGTGATAAAACTAAAAAAAATATATGATGACATTACCATTGTGCAAACTTCCACCGAAAATTGGTTTTAACGAGATCTAGTAAGTAGTTATTTTTAATACGTCATAAATCGTTATCCGCAGTTTACCTTTCATTCAATCAACTGAAATATAAAAAAAAAAAACATATTTTTGTAAAGTACGTAAATGGTGGTAGGTACGGAACCCTTGTTGCGTGAGTCCAACTCGCACTTGGCCGGTTTTTTTTTTGTTGTCATATCATCCCAAATCTATGTTTCAGTTTTACTAATTCAATAATAATTGGTATATATTTATTTATAAAAAATATTGCATTGCCTGTCAGGTGTACCCAGAGTGCAAGCAAATCTTGGAAAGTTGTAAGTATTATAATCCTGTTATATAAGAGAATTATTATATTAGTATCTACCTAAGTAGAAAGTGAAAGAAATGATACAAAAGAATATGTTGTCCTATTTTTTTAAAACAAACCTATGAATACATTAAATACATGCCTTACAGATATATTCTAATTTGCACAATCCAAAAAAATTAATTTTATATTTTTAAATGCATAACATAGGTATCTAAAGTGAAACGCTATTTCCAAACATAAATTTTAATAGAACAGCAAACTCCGCTGTATAATAATGAGAGGTTTTCGGAGACGAATTAAAGAAAAAATTAATCCTACAATATAGACTAGATGGCGTTGACTCGACAAGGAGCATTTTTTTTTAATATATGGTATGTTTATCCTCTGTGAAACATTGTGATTCTTGTCTTTGCTTGGGTACTCTTTGATATAAAGCTTAGCTCTGTGCTGGGAACTCTTATTCGTTACTTTGTTATTTGATGATAAATAAGAATTACTCATGGTCTGTAGCAGACCTGAAACAAGAGCTCCGGAAGCGCAGCGCGAAAGTTACAGGGAAAAAAGCGGTGCTTGTCTAGAGATATGTAATTTTTTACTTAAAATGCGGGAAAATACCATATAACAAAGCCACGTAATTATTTATACTCTATAGTTTGAATTTGGAACATAGCCAAGTCACTAAGTTTCAGAAAAAAAAAACCTGCTTGTTGGTTCAACGCCATCAAAACTTTTTAAACTATTTTTTTTTTTAAATTTCAGCCTTCGAAAAATCCCTCATTGTTCCATAGCCCTAATTTGATAAGTGAACTAACTGATTAACCCTTTTTGGGTTAAGAGTAGAGTAACGTTATATTTAAACCTTACATTAAACAAAATTTGGAATTCATTTTTTGATTTGAGCTGATTAAGATCTTCAGACACATACTTTACATACTACACAGTTCACAAAACAATAATTTCCTTAAATGTTTTGTAAAATATTTAAAATAAATACAATAAAAATTAAATAAAAATAATACACCAAAATAGTTTTAGTGTGAAAGCTATTAAATGTCAACCGCTGGACCTAATTTTGGTTAAGTAATATTCGAAAGTCAGTGCCTCATAATTTGGCGACGTCGCGCGAAACCTGACTGCTTTATGACGCGACAGTTTGCAACTCTAATGTAAATAACATCTGGCGCGACGCGACCGACGACCGGCGACCGAGTGCCAGAGCGGTGCGGACGCGAGTTCACTTGTAGGAGTATGTTTGATTGGTGATAGAAAATAGAAAGCAAACAAATTTAAATACATTTCTTTACTTTGATACGAGTTTTGAGTATTTATTTTGGAAGTTTTCATTTTTAATTATATTACTTTATTTCCCTGTCTCACGCAAACTTATCAACAACTTTAAATGGCTTTTAAAGTTATAAAAGAAACAGTATCTGAGTAAACCCGACAATTTATAAATTAACCATTTCTGTCAGCTAACGAAACTCTTGTATAAAAGAAAAACCAAGTCTTGGCGATCACAGCTAAAGAAAATCCTTCAAGACTGTGGTTCCACAATCTTACAACTATCTCGTACTATCTCCAAAATTCTAAAATCCTGGGATTAAAAAATAAACACCTAAAACATATCAAATATTGAAGTATAATATTGTTTAGGGTTTTAAAATAGATTATTTTTAAGCCCGCACAATAAAGCGCATAACATCCGCCATTTCCATTTTTTTGACGTCACCTGTCTAAGAACAGCTGAGGTATGAAGACAAATCCAAAGGTACCTTAATTATAGGACTCCATCCAGCCGTATGGAAGATACGAGGTAATAAAGAAATTTACATACATACAAGATACGCGTCAAAAACATAACCATTCCATGGCAGTCGGATAAAAGAGACATGTATCGATCAAAAGTATTCTCAGAAGCCTATTGAAATAAAAATTGTTTGATTTGATTTGGTTTGTTCTGCGAATTATCACTGAAAATCCGTTTTTGTGAGTTCACAATTAATTAGAGGTAGGGCACAGCGAATACTAGCTCGAATAAGCCACCCAAACAATAAAATCAGGGCATATTTTTTTTTTCTGAACTGACTATGCAGTTAGCTGTTGCAGCCATTACTGCTTCAGCGGGCTTTTTTGGGCGAGTCTCTGAAGGAGCCTCAGCCCGTTCTTGTCGCTCTCGGGGGCGACCCTTCGACCGGCGTGAGTCTCGAACTCGAAGGTGAGTCACCGCCGGGAGGGGAGTTCCCCGTTACGCGGGTGCGGTTGCGATTGAGTGGGGACGAGAAGCGCGCCAGCACTCTTTGATACCTCGTGTATCCTTGCGGGCGCCGACGAACCCCGGGTCGTCGGCGTCGTGTTTGGAGGGAGGCTCTATTGGGGGAGGTCGTTGTGACTAATCTATCCTATCCTATCCGGGTAGCGAGATCGTCGTCTGGGGCCATTAGTACGTGCCGAGAACTCTAGTTTTACGACCATGGCCAGGTCAGTCGGGAGAATGATACGTTGCGGATTGCACAATTAGTCGAGTCGAGGTCTTTGAAATATTGGGGAATCGTGGGGAGCTCGAAGTCCCTGTGTAGGTCCGCATTGCGGACGTACCAGGAGGCTCCGGAGGCCGCTCTGAGAAAGCGGTTTTATAGGATCTGAAGTTTACAGAGATTGCGCTTGGATAAGGCAAAGACCACGCTAGCATAAGCTAGTATGGGGCGGATGCAAAATGTGTAAAGATTCAGCTTATATCTAAGCGACTTCTTACTGTACTTGCCTATCGTGGGATAAAGACGACCGAGGACAAAAGCGGCTCGGTCTCTAACTATTTTCGTGTGATCGTGGAAATTCAAACGCCTATCCAGGGTCACACCGAGATATTTGGTCTTATTTTGCCAGGGAATGGCATGACCGAAGAGTGAGAGGGAAGATGGCCGCGGAGGGCGGCCTGAGGTAAAGAGAACGGCAGAGCTTTTGTCGGGATTCACTTCGATTCTCCATTTCCGAAACCATTCGCCTAGGGCTGTGATAGCGGGTTGGAGTCTCTTAGTGATTCGACTCACTTGCCTATCCGTGGTATAGATAGCGGTATCGTCCGCAAAGAGGGCTAATTGGGTACTAATTGGGGCGAGCACGGAGCCTTGCGGGACTCCTGCTTTTATGGGACGGGGGGAAGAGAGAGTGCCTTCAACTTTATAGCGAAAGCTACGATTCGACAAGTAGTCTCGTATGATGAGCACGAGTCGGTCTGGCAACTGAAAGTTGTACAGTTTATAAATTAAACCGTTGTGCCAGACTTTGTCGAAGGCTTTCGCTACATCGAAGAAGACAGCGCCCGTGTGCCGGGGCTTACCTAATACTGGTTGGAAGCCAGCGAGCATATGTTTGTTAGGGGCAGGGGGTCCTGTGGGGGCAAAGAAGTTCTGCGCTCCACTTCGCCGTCTACCACACGCACGTGGTAGGGATCGAACGGCTCTGTGCTTAAGGCACATTGGGCTTGGAGGCTAAATTTTAGGCAATCCGCTTTTTTGTCGTCATCCAACGCGGGAACGTTGTTGGGACGAATAAACAGAGGGAGAGAGTTGGCGGTGTCTGATTGTCGTGTGCGCGAGAAGTGCGGGAACACTAGGCGCAGACGCTGGGCGCGGGGGTCGCGGGAGGGGGGCAGGGTAGGGAATACCCGTGACTGAGACGGGCCCAGGGAGCGCAGAAAGAAGATTGTCTGTCTCTTTAGACTTTTCTGCGTCAGTAAGCGCTGGAGGTCGACTCCAGGCGTTGACAGCAGGGAGGGGAGCAGGTACGAGCGAAGCCTATTTGCGGGGGGGCAAATTACCCTTTTTGGGTTTACGCGGGTTCTTTTTGGGAGCTTCAGGGCACCCGCGGTAGTTTGCAGGGTGGCCCTCGCTCCCATAGAGGACGCAAGCGACCGTGTCAGAATCGTTATCGCGGTTGTGGTCATAGTCCGAGGTGGCGTGATCGCGAAGACATTTCACGCAGCGCGGTCTGCGTGTGCAGTTACGCTGAGCGTGGCCATATAATAGGCATCGGTGGCATTGTCCTGGGGTCGACCGCTTATACGAAGTCTCGACAGGGACGCTCAGGGCATAGTAAGTACCTCTGCCATATGGAAAACCGTGGCCACTATAACGCTAACATTAAGTAGTGTTGTTGTCCCGACGGTAATTGAGGTTGCTAGAGCTCTTGAGGATTCGCTGCGCTGACAGCGGAGGAACAGCGGCGCTTGTTTTTGTAATTGCTCGGCGTAAACGGCTGGTACGGCAGTCAGGGAGACCTGATGAAACGGCTTACCGCTGGCCGCCCGCATGTTGGACCCAGAGATCACTTAATCTCCGCACTGGGAGGCTAAACCAGCAAGTTATGTAAAGTTTCTGTAGTAGTCATGCCGGAGAAGGCGACCGGGGTGGACCCGGCTACTTCAACAGAGGCGGATTATGGGCCCTTCCGCCCGCCGTGCCAGCAAACGTATTATCTGTGCCGAGCTACGTCAGCTCTAGTTCCGCACCTGTATCTTCTCAGCCGTCTGAGCAGTGAATCCTCATATTCAGTATAAGTAACTTTAAAAAAATTATCACAAGAAATAAAAGGAAAAAATTTTTTTACAGTGGCTACTCCATCCACTTATAATGTGGATTTTTACAACATCAGGGGTATTCACGCTAAACTTAACGCAAGTCCACCAACACTGGAGACTGCGCAGCCCACCATTCTTTTTCTTACGGTCATAGGTCTCATAGCGGCGATACGGACGTAGCTCCATTCTTCACGCACCTGAGTTTGACGACTGACAAAATTCTAGAGCAATTATATTACACAGCAGAACTAGTTACTTTGGAAGACTTTGACGTCCACCATCGTGAGTGCCTCAGTTCTGGCACCAACAACTACTCAGGGATATCTGCTCATAAATTTGCTCTGACCTATTCAATTCAATTCAATATAATTTATTCAGTTTAGGCTACAATAATTGAGCACTTATGAATGTCACTACGCCATCGGTTCGTAGGTTCTATAGGGCGGGAGAACTTGTACTGAGAACTATAGTTCTCATAGTACTTTCTCCATACTGTACCTTCTGCTAACTACATGTCCGAATGGATATTCCGTCTCAGTGTATGCGCCTCTTAGCTCCTGGGACCACTATCACGTTCGGATTTAAGTGTTATGCACACAACATGATGAACAGATGGATCATCTGGGTTAACTAAGTGCCGTCGTGTGTGGCATTATAAGTCTAAGATACATTACGTGAATTTTATGCAACATACCCGTGGTGGCAGCTCTGCTTTAGTTGAGAAGATTCTGACGCCTCCGCAGCTGCAGTCACTGAGACAATCCTCGCTAGTATGGAATTCTTTATTTCTAACCCGCGAGTAGCTGCCAGTGTCAAAAAACGAACGTGGTTTAATTAGTCTTGCAGAGAAGCTAAAATTCCCAAGCAAACTGCGTATGTGGCTGGGAACACGGCTTGAAATAATAAGGATCGGAATATTTCTGAGTTAAAACGCAAATTAAATGCTGCCTTGAGGATCAGCAAAACAGCAACTGCCAAACCTAAATTTCAATTCATAGACAAAATAGGTGAGTGACTTGCGAGCTATTCCTTTGGGATTCGTGCTTTTTGGTCGCTTGCTGAAACTGCCGGAGAAACCTTTCTTCCCCATCGTTTATTGGTTCGGATGAGAGCTCATTGTCACTTTAGATTGCTAACTATTTGAGCTATGTCGGTAACTTTGGTTCTACGGCGAAATTTTATCAGGCAAAGAAGCATGGCTCTCGCCATAGCTCACTGAGCAACTCCAGCTTACTTATGAGTTAATTATCACACACAAATATATTTTTCTTCAGGATCTAAGGTATTTTGGACGAAAAGAGATGAGCAGTTTTACCTACTAGACTACTTGCCTTAGGAATGTGTATACGTCAACAGCGTCGATAGTAGCGATCCCAACAACAACTAGTATCGTTTTATCCATATTCATTTTAAGGCCTACGTGTTAGAAAACTCTTCTTAGGTCTCTGAGCATCGTACCTACGTCTTTCAGCGATTCTGCCATGACTGGTATGTCGTTTTTGCCATTAATTTTTTTTTTTTTTTTTTTTTTTTTATACCACTAAGGTGGCAAACAAGCCTACGGTCCGCCTGATGGTAAGCGGTCACCGTAGCCTATGGACGCTTGCAACACCAGGGGCATCACTCGCGCGTTGCCGACCCTTCAGAAATCTAATAACTTCTTTTTTGAAGAACCCCATACTGTAGTCCTTAGAGAAAACCTTGGCAGGGAGCTCATTCCACAACCCAAGGGTTCGCGGGAGGAAGTTTCTCTGAAACCGCACTGTTCGCGACCATTTTGGTTCCAAAGTGTGAGAATGAATTCCCTGTCGATGGCGAGCGGTGCGATGGTAGAAAGTAGCCGTGGGCATCATTTCGAACAATTCCTCAGAACACAATCCATTGTACAAGCGGTAGAACACACACAGGGAGGCAAAGTCTCTCCTCAGACTTAAGGGTTCGATACCGCAAGTGAGTTTGGGATCGTCGACAATTCTCACAGCCCGTCGTTGAACCGAGTCAAAAGGGCCAAGCTGGTATCCGGGTGCACCCGCCCAGAGATGGCAGCAGTACTCCATATGGGGCCGGCTTCCCCTTGTTTTGCAGATGATCTCGGAACTGAACATCGCTGGAGATGTCAACATCAAGGATGATCTTGAACATGGAAAGGGAAGAGATCTAGAAATTTTCCCTCCCCTGATTCTCAATGGCTAGTGCCCATCGGTGTGTGAGATACACTAGAAGGTCACCAGTCGAGCGACCGTGGCGAAAGCCATATTGACTGTCACTGACCAGGTCGTGTTTTTCTAGGTATCTTAGAAGCTGTGTGTTGATCACACGCTCCATCACCTTGGAGAGGAGAGAGGTAATAGCGATAGGCCTGTAATTCGATGGATCTGATATTTCACCCACTCGACTTATTAACGTCTACGGAGAGCAACGCTCGCCGGACCTCCCGTTGTGTTATGGAGATTTCCGGCATGATGTTAGCACACTACATATGCAAACAGATGGATATTTTATATAAAAACATAATTTAAGTTTGAGTTGGACTCGTTCGCCGTGGGTTCCTCACACTTAAAGGTAACGGCTCGAGTCCGTCTCACACTTGGTCGCTTTTTATTATTTTTTGTCATACTTCAGAAATCACACGATCATCGCTGAAAGTTTTAAAACAAATTCAGGCTTCTACCTACTTAGGTCTTAAATATATAGCACAGATAGTTTTGGCTTATTAGTAGGGCTCTGTTAGCAACCTTTGGCTGCGGAACCCTTAAAAATTGCTTTTTGTATTCCGATACTGTTCCGATATCACCCGTAATCTGTATTTGGTGATTATTTTTGCAATTTATGGAATCGCAAGTACTTATTATAGTTTTGTCGTTTAATTAGATTTTGATGAAATGATCCATACTAAAGTTTTACTAAGGTAGAGATAGATAGACATAGAATGAATAGATAGAAGAAGATAGAAGGTAGAAGATGAAAGAAAATAGATCTCAATATAAATGAGTTTCGTGTCTGTCGTATTCTGAGCGAACATTAGTATGACAGTTCCTGCCACAGTGATGCGCCGCCGCGCTGGGAGCCCCGGGAGCCCCGGGAGCCCATCCAGCGACACTCGGTGTTTCATTGTACTTATAAGTTATGATATATTCTATTCAATAAAACACTTTATACAACGGACACTTCATTTTAGTTTGCAAATAAGAAGACTACGAAGTAAGAGATTAAAATCTTCATTCGTTTCTGTAGAAAAGTAAAGCAGCAGTCAAATTTTGTATAGAACTTGGAAAAAATTGTAAGAAATGCAAAGAGCAAGAGTAACGGTAATTTATTATTTTTTAAGTGAAATGATTTGTTTTGTTCAGTTTTAGACTCAATAAATACTATCTGTTTGACTAGACACTTGAATAATGGCGAACGAATTTTAGTGTTTTGTGAGACGATAAATACGTGCGTCTGACAACAGCTCTCTTCCGACTCTGTATGCGCGTGACGTCACATACACTCTGTCTGCGCGTGACGTCACATACACTCTGTCTGCGCGTGACGTCACATACACTCTGTATGCGCGTGGTGGGGTTCCTGCTCCACATTAAATAAGGTAAGCACGATATTATAATAAAGGCTTGTTATAAACTTGGCTTGCTTCTGGCCATCAGCGGAGCCAGATTAACAAAATTTAATAATTATTACATAATTAAATAATTAAAAAACACGACTACCTCTACAAAAACTTTTTAACAAAAAATCAACCAGTTTCAAAAAGATGCACTAAAAAGATAAAAAATAATTACTTATTGCCAAAAATAAGATTTTAATTTTAATTTTATGTACCTAACGGTATATAACACGCCTCAAACACGCCTACTTTCACGTTCGTAAACAAACTATCACCATTTAGGTTTACCTACATTTTAATGTAACACTGCACTTAAGTAGGTATGGCTTAGCACGCAACAATGTACTAAACTAAAGGGTCAATTTACTAAATTAAAAAAGGACACGTGAAAACAGATTAAGGTCAGGGACACCACTAGAGATGGAAATGATTGCTATTTTGAAATCATGATCATATGGTAATATGAATTTTATAATTACAGTGTTAATGTCTGTGATTTTTCACTGGCTATGATTTTTTGTAATTGACACGTTACTGCTAATTTTCGGAGAATCAATGGTTAACCAATTCATGAATTTTCATTTGATACGTTTTTTTTTACCTTCATACTTTCTCATGCTTAATAGTCTTAATTGGATAGGTATGTTATAGGTATGTTATTTTATTAATAAAAAATTACACTTTTAAATTTTACATTTTCATATTAGTACAAGCACTAAATTCGTAATTTATTTACATGAAGGAAAACTGAAAACTACCTATATAACACACACACACATTAAACAAAATATCTTTATACAATTATTGATAGGTTTATTTACAGTTTTTTACAAAATATTAATTAGTTCGTTACAAATCTGAATGCCGCAATACGATGATCACGCTAGGTCAGCGATAACATGATAACCACAAGTCGTGCACTCGCTCATGCAGTACTACTGGGGGGGCAGGTCACAGGTGAAATGAATAATGAAGTTTCAGAGAAATATCCTTCCGGGAACGCTTGGGCTGTGGAATGAGCTCCCTGCTAAGGTTTTCTCTAAGGACTGCAGTATGGAGTTCTTAAAGAAAGAAGTTATTGGATTTTTGAAGGGTCGGCAACGCGCGAGTGATACCCCTTGTGTTACAAGCGTCCATAGGCCACGGTGACCGCTTACCATCAGGCGGGCCGTGTGCTTGTTTGCCACCTTAGTGCTATAAAAAAAAAAAAAAAAAAATCATTCAGTCATATGAATGAATGATAAGGACAATCGATCATAGTAGCAGTCGCTGTGTTCGCGTCGTAAAATGAAAAATGAAAATGAAATCACATGATGTGTCGCAGCCGATTAATGATTTGTTCCATCTCTAGACACCACCTAAGTAAGTAATTAGTGGCATAAGCGAGACCCCCCCCCCGTCGTCAACCTCTCCACGTTCGTTCGAAGAGATGCAATGCGCGCAATGAAGGAGTCACCGATACAAGATAATACGCGTTCATTCTATTTGTGTAACAAATGTAGCCAAAAGATGTATAGCGATTGTCGCAAAACAAGACCATGAATGACGGTTGTCAATTTTTCATAAGTAATATCGTTTATGACTATTTTTTATTTTCTTTATGTTATATGATCACTTAAACCAAAATGTTTTTCTAAAAAGGACTTTTCACAGAAGCTATTTTGAGAAAGAATTAAAAAATTTTGTTTATTTTTAGCGTTTGAGTAATGTTTTTTTATTTAACATTAATAAAAGTTACCTATATTTCGTTAATTTTCCTTTTCTAATTAAAAGTAAATACTATCAATAACACTGTGTATTTAAATTTATTTATTATTTGAATAATAACATAAAAATATTATACCTACAGTACATTCGAGGTTCAGTGAGAAAGCAACTGCCTGAGCTAAATTCCAATTCATCGGCAAAACAGGTGGGCGACTAGCGAGCTATCTCTCTGGGAGTCGTGCTTACTAGGCGCTTGCCAAAGCTGCCAAAGGGAACTTTTGCCAGTGGTCGTTACCACCACTGCGAAAGACCTTTGGTGACTTGGCCCATAGTGCTAAAGAGAAAGCCGATCTTCTGGGTAGTCTATTTGCCTCAAACTCGAATATGAGCGATGAAGGCGCTTTACCGTGTACCTACTTTACCGTGGTGTGGAAAGACCATGCCGGAAATCTCCATAACGCAGCGGGAGGTCTGGCGGGCGTATCTGTTTCTAGACGTTCATAATTCGAGTGGGCCAGACAGTATACCAGTAGCGGTGCTAAAGCAGTGTGCTCCTGAGTTATGTCCTGTACTCACGCGTCTCTTCGCGCTTTCCTACCACACTAGGCAATTTCCGTCTTCATGGAAGACTGCGAATTTACACCCAGTACCCAAAAAGGGTCATAGATCAGATCCATCGAATTATAGGCGTATTGCTATCACCTCCGTCCTCTCCAAGGTGATGGAGCGTGTGATCAACACACAGCTTCTAAAATACCTAGAAGAACACGACCTGATAAGCGACCGTCAATATGGCTTTCGCCACGGTCGTCGACGACAAGTGGTAATCTTGTAGTGTATCTCACACACCGATGGGCACTAGCCATTGAGAGTCACGGGGAGGCATTGGCATGTAGCCTAGACATAGCGAAGGCGTTCGATCGGGTCTGGCATCGGGGTCTACTATCGAAGTTGCCTTCTTACGAATGCCCGAGGTTTTGTGCAAATGGGTGGCGTGGTGGGGTGGTTGTGTCTGGCAGACGCATACGAGCCATAGTTGACGGTAGTTGCTCTGATAGCATGGACATTCATGCTGGTGTCCCGCAAGCTCTGTGCTGTCTTTTACGCTGTTTCTACTGCATATCTATGACATGTTGGACATCAACAACATACATTGCTATGCAGATGACACTACTGCAGACGCTTACTACACGGGTCGTGCAAACATCCATCGTTTTGTTGTGGAGGAAAACCGCGGAGAATGTGTGTCTCAAATCGAGACCACACTGTCCAAGGTCTCCGACTGGGGACGGGAAAACTTGAACCAATTCAACCATACAAAGACACAAGTCTGCGCGTTCACCACTAAGAAAACACCTTTCACTGTGGTCCCGCAATTTAGAACACTCCCCTCTCCATCTCCAAGAGCTTTGGGATCCTTGGTGTTGACATCTCCAACGATGTTCAGTTCCGAGATCATTTGCAAGACAAGGTGAAGCTGGCGTCCAAAAAACTTGGTGTACTCAACAGAGCGAGGCAGTACTTCACGTCGGGGTAGAGGTTGCTGCTCTACAAGTCGCAGGTTTGGCCCCATATGGAGTACTGCTGCCATCTCTGGGCTGGTGCACCCGGATACCACCTTGGCCTTTTTTGACTCGGTTCAATGTTACCTCTGAAGAGGGAATTTATTCTCACACTTGGTCCGAACGTGGAACTAAAATGGTCGCGTACAGTGTGTTTCAGAAAAACTTCCTTTTGCGAACGCTTGGGTTATGGAATGAGCTCCCTGCCAAAGTTTTCTTTTAAGACTACAGTATGGGGTTCTTCAAGAAAAAAATATTGGATTTTTCAGCAACGCGTTAATGATACCCCTGGTGTTACAAGCGTCAATAGGCTAGGGTGGCCGCTTACCATCATGCAGACCGTAAGCTTGTTTGCCACCTTAGTGGTATAAAAAAAAAAGACATACGCATGACAGAGTGACTTTCGCATTTATATTATTAGTAGTAGTATTAGTAAAGAATGAATCCTTCTTTAATGAAAAACACTGACATTCCGATATTTTTTTTACATAGAAAGCTTACGTTTGATGTAAAAAGGAAGAAGTATATATTATTACCCGAAAATAGACTGTTATTTAGAAGATTACGTGAGAAAGTGCTTTGTTTGTAAAAAATAACGTGACAGAACCTTTGTCATCACATGATGTTCCAAACTTGCCTTTTATAAAGTTGGTTATTATATTGATATTATGGATTTAAAATAAAGAGTTATCCAGTAGTTAATGTTTACATGTCCAAATGGCTGGTCATAAGGTTAATAATAGTAAATCAGCGTGCACTATAGTAAATAGTTTTATGGACATGTTTTCACAATTTGGAAAAGGTACCATCTGAAATAATATTGGATCATGTTCCTTTTGATTAAAGAGAATGTATTGAATTTGATACTGATTTGTGTTTTAAATTTACTTTTTCGAGTCCACTGTACCCAGAAACAAATGGTATGGAGGAGAGTTTGTATGGTATGGTAGGTATGTTCAAATACCTTAATTTTTTTATTGAGCATAGTGAAGACTATACCTAAACCCTTCAAAACAGAACGTCACCACTCTTTGAACAGTTAATTGAAAGCGGGAGAAAAGAATATTAAATAGTGCTAGTAATAAACTGCTAGAGAGTAAACGCCAAGAATATTTCATATATACACATTTTGACAGATTATCGAATGTTAACCAGAAATACTACGTTGATTGTAAAACTTATATTTAACATAAATATATAATAAAAGCGTTCCATTAAATATTGTGTTTTAACAAATTACTTTTTTATTTTTCTTAGGTTACATATACCTATTAAACCTTTATTATTAAACCTTAACTGAATAATTGTTCAAAATGATGGCCATGGTTCTCAATACATAGCTGGATTATACGTCTCAAGGATTGTACTGCATTCAGCATCACAATATTATTGATTCCGTTTAGAATATTTTCTAAAGATCGTTTCAAGTCATTAATTAAATTATACGCGTCTTTGTAGATTTCTTTTTTTACATATCCCTAGAGAAATTAATCTAAATGGGTAACATCCGGTGACCTCACTAGTCACGGCACACAACGCCATCTATTATTAAGGAAAACAGTAACACATTTTTTTTTAGAAACGATATTCAAAGTTAAGCAACGTCGGTCTTGGTCAGCAACCGGATGGGTGACCGCTTAGCGGCACACTTTTTGTTTTTGTTTTTAAATTACATAAACGGTGGTAGGTACAGAACTCTCGGTTCGCGAGTACGCCTCGTACTTGGCCGGTTTTTTCTTTTACTGTGGCCTTTAACCGTGAAAAAATAACAAATGTAATAGTGTTGTGAAGATGACTGCGCTGCGAATATGTGTTGAAAAATATTGAGCATCATTTCGAAAGGGTAAAAGGTAATGAAGGTATGATCATTAAAGACATTATTTTAAAAGCAGAAAGCAGTTTATTAAAATCCAACAGTTTCCTTAAGTTACCATTATGTCATTACTTTCCATAATTCGTTTCGTATCAGCTACACTATCGAATAGTGTAATAATACAGAATGTGTTTTTTTTTTTTCAAAAATCCTATGATGTGGTTTAAGTTTTCATCAAAACCGGGCCCGAGACTCCATTGAGTACTTTTCGCTATTCCTAATAGTTTTGGATTTTACCATGCACGACCACTTGAAAAATTCACCTTTACACCCAACTAGCAAAATGCTCTTGATAGTCGTAGCTTATAATGCTTTGGATCTTCAACTTATCATAAAACGGCTTTGTTTAATTCCAGTCTGCTTGTAAAAATCTACTCAGAAACGAAAACAAACCTCTACAGCAGGTTCCAAGAAGAATGAATGAAAAAGCTTTGAATAGTCTTCATCTCCCCATACTTACGCAGAAGTGAACCTATGACGTCACACCATCTTAAAACGTAGGTACATGCTGTCGCCACAAAAGCAAAGTAAATGTTCTATAAAGAAGATCACATCGTAGAAGTAAACACTTTTTTTTTCACGAAACTTGTGGAAATTGTAATAATGCATCACAAGAAAAAAAATTGTTTAAAGCTTTTGAAATATTCATTTTAGAATATTTTCAAATGTCCCTAATGATTTTAAATCGAGTAAGAGGATTTATAAAGTGACAGATATACAATATAAGTTAGTATTTATAAAGTGACAGATATACAATATAAGTTAGTATTTATAAAGTGACAGATATACAATATAAGTTAGTATTTATAAAGTGACAGATATACAATATAAGTTAGTATTTATAAAGTGACAGATATACAATATAAGTTAGTATTTATAAAGTGACAGATATACAATATAAGTTAGTATTTATAAAGTGACAGATATACAATATAAGTTAGTATTTATAAAGTGACAGATATACAATATAAGTTAGTATTTATAAAGTGACAGATATACAATATAAGTTAGTATTTATAAAGTGACAGATATACAATATAAGTTAGTATTTATAAAGTGACAGATATACAATATAAGTTAGTATTTATAAAGTGACAGATATACAATATAAGTTAGTATTTATAAAGTGACAGATATACAATATAAGTTAGTATTTATAAAGTGACAGATATACAATATAAGTTAGTATTTATAAAGTGACAGATATACAATATAAGTTAGTATTTATGTGTTGAGTGCGATTCAGAGCTGTTCTTTATACCATTGTTTCAGACGTTATAAAGCCATTGGCTTGCTTTAAGTATCTTTCTTTATGTACCTGCTATGTCAGCCTGTGTCGGGTTAGCAATTATTCATTTACATAAAATATTATAAATTTTTGTAAGACAAGTGGGCAAAATAAAATATATATATATATTCGTTATTTCAATATTTTATTTTAAAACCTTTGGTTTATGAACATAAAAAAAAACTACATAATTAAGTTAAATTTTCAATATAAATAATGGTTTGTTCATATCAAACAAGAGAAATCAAATAATCACAAAACAAGATCAACCAACTTATTTCACTAATATAACCAAAAAACAAAAAAAAAATCAATATTCGTAACTCTTTTCATTGAAAAAAACTAGTGCGGAGGATAAAATACCCGCCTGTGATTAGTAAACAGTACTAGGCCGTTCTGAAATGTCAATATGAGGGTAATTTAATTAATCTGTAAGCTCGTGCATTAATCTATAAACTACCTTCGATTATTTATTTTTTTATGATTTTTTTTGCGTAAAACAGCGTCAGTCATGTGAACTTCACCTCCATTGCAGGTCAATCAGACAATCAAACTATCGACTGATACATTTTGCGCCAAACAAATCATAGAAAGAATTATTGAAAGTAGTTTACAAATTTAACTAAACGAGCTTATATATAAATCACCTTCACATCGAATTTAATTACATATTCTGTGTATATAATAAAATATTAGATATTCCATCGTAGATTATATTGTAGTAGCTATCTATTACGGCTATAATAATGAAACAGTGCGTTTTAATTTCAAATTTTGCATTCATCGGGTAGGAAATAGTCATAGATTGCGTAAATTGAGCAATTCTGGTACCAAAAAATCTGAGCCTTATCTTGAAATCTTGAATAGTGAAATGTGGCGGTTTGGTACTAGAAGCGACCCAATGTGGCGGTTAGGTACTAGAAGCGACCCAATGTGGCGGTTAGGTACTAGAAGCGACCCAATGTGGCGGTTAGGTACTAGAAGCGACCCAATATGGCGGTTAGGTACTAGAAGCGACCCAATGTGGCGGTTAGGTACTAGAAGCGACCCAATGTGGCGGTTAGGTACTAGAAGCGACCCAATGTGGCGGTTTGGTACCAGAAGCGACCCAATGTGGCGGTTAGGTAATAGAAGCGACCCAATGTGGCGATTAGGTACTAGAAGCGACCCAATGTGGCGGTTTGGTACCAGAAGCGACCCAATGTTTACATCCGAAGCAGTTTTCAGCGATTATAAAATGAGTAGTTTTCCACGGCCGCTTGAAATTTTTTAGTGAAATAAAATCTTCTTTAGTCAAAAATTTATCGACATCTTTATACTCCAACATGTTCAACCGAAGTAGGTATGTATTTTATTTCTAAAAGGAAATAATGAAATAGTACATAAGTCTTGTAATAGTTTCAACCAAGCTTGTGTCTAAATTTTATTAATTCCAAAAATATTAAAACATCAATATATTTACGGGGCATGAAAATATTTCTTAAAACCTACATATATATTATCAGAAAACTTACTCTCGCATGAGTGTTTCAAATAAAAGCATGCAATCACTTTTGTATCCACCTTAACTGTTTACACCATTGGATATTTGGTTAATTAAATATTTTTAAACAACTAACATCCTATTTGATAAACGTTTTGGTTTTAGTTTTATCTTAGTTTGGCAAAGTTTATGGTTTGCAGCATAAAGTAGTGCGGTAAGAAGATAAAATCAAGATTAATTAGCACGTTACATGGCTTTTACAGAATCGAAACAAAACTAGAAGTCATAGACCGGGAGACAGTATGGACAGTATTTGGATTTTTGGAAATTATATGATGCAATGTGACCATCATTATATTTGCTATACTTCTAATAGGGGAAAAAGGGGCAACATACTTGATATTTCGACGGGGAGGTAAAAGACATAAAAAATTGTACACATTTGCCACCTCCTACAGGTATGGCATTATCAGACTTCTATTTATGATCAGAAAGAAACTGTTGAAAAAAAATTTCAAGGTGGTACAAATTGTTTTGCAAAAAAAAAAAACTCCCTTGTTGCGGTATGGCGGCCATTTGGAATCGTCCGAAAGTATGGCATGGTGATGTTCGTGAATGGCTACTCGACGATGATTAGCTGTGCAAAAATTAGCTGGGTACAACTGGTTAAATTGTTTTTTAAAATTAATGTGTTCGCGTCGGTATGGCGGGCTGTAAGTCACACCGGAGAAGTATGGCATCACGCTACCGCCTACTTTTTTTTTAAGGGCTATCGGAAAATACAAGGATTTTAGTGGAACAAATCGTTCGACACTCGTAATTTATCCGACACGTTTGACTAACGCCCACGCGATTGGGCCGCCGGTACCAGCGCTATGACCATCATTTTTCTTTTAGTCATTACGTAGTTAGACCCCTGAAGAACCGCCATACTGGTACAAATGATCCAATATTTTGTGTCACTGTCTCCCGGTCTAGCATGCAATTTGTGCCCAAATCGGGACTTGCTACACACTACAAAACCGTTTCCGAATTTTACTAATGCTATTGTTCTTGGCCAAAGTGCATTCGTGAATTTTTTAAGACTAATTTTTGTTTTACAACTCCTAGTGAGTTATATAATCCTAGTACATAAATCTCACAAATACACAATATCTTCATAGAATTAAGAAATACAATATAAATAAATATACGTACATAGAAATAATCCCTCTCCGTTTATGACTCCCTGAAGAAAATATATTATAAATGCCATAATATCTATGGCATCAATGTATATCATCAATATAAATAAATACGTTCATAGCAAAGATGCAGGCAAAAGATTAACCTCGAGCCAGGACTTGAACCTGCAACCGTTACAATCCGTGTAAGCGCTCTACCATTGAGCTATCGAGGCACAAGTATCTATATCTATACATCTTTGCTCTGGAAATACGCTCGTCACGAACATCACATACAACTCCTAGTACATAAATAAGTAATAAGTAAATACATAAGCTCTACTTTGTTATGAAAGTATTTATATATGTATATTATATTACAGGTACCTACTTATGTAGTCTTGGGTCCAAAATGAACCCTATCTAAAATCAAACTGTGGCAGAACTTCTGTTTTCGACAAAATATACCTGAGAGCGCGCACGACTCTCTCCCGGTACCTTGCTGCAGCAGCTCGGTCTCCTCACATTATCTCGGTACAATAACGAGGCCAACCTCTTCACTCCAGACCATAAAATAGCTCTCCAGTTATACAAACAGTAAATCTTGGGAATTTAGCTCCAGGACCGGCTCTTCCCAGAATCATTAAACTTGTGTCCAAAACGCATTCCTCGCTCAGTTAATGTAATAAAATTATTTCTGCCGTAAAATTAATACTCTGCGTACGAATCTGTGTTTATCTGTTTATTTATGTTTGTTACCTCATCGAGCTCGCGACGAGACGACGAGCCGGAGACCAGACGCGACGCACATACGACTCGAGTACGGCAATGAAGTTAGCAAAAGAGTATTCATTCATTCATTCATTACAGTCACGTTGTCGCATTCAAATACAGATGGTACAAGTTTTCAGAATGTATCCTTTATGTAACATGAAGTGTTCACTGAAGTTCCGAAACTCAAATTTATCACACAATAATAAAATGTATATTGATACATAAGAAGAATCACACATACAAATCACAGTAAATTTTGGTTTTTGTATCATGAGTGTTGTATTTTGACGAAAAACATGGACGCCGCTCAGCATGTGCTATGGCTTCTGCTATAGCGCTGGTTTTTAGCGAAGCCCAATTCGAGGCTTTCCTGTAGTATTTGTATTTAAACTAGAAAATATTATGTTACAAGTGTATTTTAGTTTTTAGAATATTATATTTATATTTTGCCTTCATAGTTAAATTAGCTTTAATAATAAATTAAATATAATTGTGATAGAATTGTATAACCTTATGTAAGATAATAACGTTAAATATATTTTAAGATGCTTATTAATATACACATATTATAGGTCATTTTAACTTATTATAAAAAGTACTTTGAACTAATCAATATTATTCTTTTCCTTAAGAAACAGTTTAAATAACTCTAAATAGTTATGTTGGAACAACTCTGCCACCAGTAGGAAAATCTTTTTGGTCATTTAATGATATTGTTTTGTATTTATACTTAAAAACACCAAAAATTAAAGAAGTATTTCTAAGCGGTGGTGGCAGGTTATTGCAACATTTGGTAGCGGCATATCTAAAGCTACCACGGAAAGCGGGTGTACGATGATGAGGCATACTAAGAGATGCACTAACCTTACAAATCGGTCTCTGTTTGTTTAAGACAGCGCGCCATTTAAGTTTGTCATACAGGTACTCGGGGTGACCCGAGCTGTTATACCCTATCCATATTAGCTATGATGCTTAGACCATCCACCTTTTCCTAACGTCATAGTTTTTGCTTCGTAAACTATCTCCAAGCCCCGTACCCATCCCAAGTCTCCATTTGTCCGTCGTCCTAATTACTCGTTCCAATATTTTTATTTCTATATTAATTTTTTATCTAATTAAAGATTTTTGAGTAAATTAATCTATTTTTTCTAAAACCCAAATTTATATAAATATATATATATATATATATATATATATATTTCCGCTATATATGTATCCGTTATCCCGTATATAACAGAGTGAACAACACCAAACAACAAAGTGGCCAGGTGTAGCAAATTAATAACACATTGTGAAATAATGTGTCAGAAAATTAAATAGCAACCTTCATTTTACTCAAATTTCCTGACATATTGTGTAGAGGAAACTCTACAGCAAGGTTGTTCGGGAGGAGGCCCGCTATATTGTTTACTATTAATTAAAAAACTATAAAATTGTAAGTCCTGAGTCCTAAAATTGTAGTAAATCAATCTCTTATCTATTTCTTACAGCTTTGAACTTTGAGTTTTATGGATAGCATTTAGGAATAGAAACAGCAGAATAATGTAATATTTTATTTATAATATTTTTTTAACTTCCTCAAATCACAAATAATCGTCAAGATTGTTGCTTCAGTAACTCAAAAAATAAATCGAACGTTTATCAGTTTGAGAGCTGTCAAACTAACAACGACCTTACTCTTAAGAGATCTTGTATTATAATAAGCATGTTCCTTTTTCTCCTTTCTTCTATCCTTTGTTCCTCCAGGGAGCTCTCCCTTAAGGTCCCATGCACGTATAATTTTCCTGAGATCGGAGAATTTCCCAAGTTATAGAAAAGTAGTTTAGAAAGTTTCAAAACACCAAATTATTTTTCTAAATTATTAAGAATTCTTATATCTAAGAATAGCAAAACAAACTTAACATATTATCTATTAGAATTTGGAACTAAGAATTTATTAACCCAGTTAAACAAAAATTTACCAGTTTGAACCAAATAATATGGATTTTCCATGAGTCTCAAAGTACAAGAAGTTGTTTACAAAGCGGGTTAGTTGACCACTGCTCATCTAGACAGATATTTAGATACATACATAATGGGTTTTTTTACCTTAAGATTCGTAACCAACGTGAATATAAATAAAACAATATTTTGTAAAAATATATATACCTACTTAAGGTGAGGTCCGTTCAGACACAGTAGGTTTTTGCGGGGGTGAAGCAGGAGAAGTAAAATCACGCTACGCGGGGCACTTTCGCGAACATCGTGCGTCGCAATTTACTTATCAGTTACTACTACTATTTGACGAAATATCAAATCTTGCTCCACAGTAAAGGCAAATCCAAGTAGGTATACACATTGTAATCTATATTATGTAATTGATAATAAACAAAAAAGTTAAATATGTAGTTTTTTAAAAGTTAACATAACATATAATAAAATTAAATTGAATTAGTGTTTTATATTTATAAAGTTTTAATAGGTATAAAATTTTAGTGGTATTATGTAAATCCACATCTTTTCAAAAAGAACTTATTCCTTTGATTTGGCATATTTGGTACATTAAAATATTATTTGAAATGTTATATTTTTTGAAAGATTAAAAAAAACAAGATCTAAAACATTAGGGTGTCAGTCGAAATTGTCATTTATAAAAAAAAAAATAGTTTTGTAATGTGCAAACAAAATCAAAATAATTTTTGTAAATAATATAATACTTCACTTGTCGTACGGTTGAGTAAGTAAGTTCTGCAGCTGTATTAAATTTTATGTTGATATTACTGTGAGCTAACTGAGAAAAACTGCTGTGACATACAGACACCGAAGTCCTACTATTCCGGTTTATCAATAGTTTCTGTTACCGAACACTAAAAAGCAGTGGTGGTGAATTCCCTGCCGATGGCGAGCTGCGCGATGGTAGAAAGAAGCCGTAGGCATCATTTCGAACAATTCCTCAGAACACATTCCATTGTACAAGCGGTAGAACACACGCAGGGAGTCAAAGTCTCTCCTCAGACTTAAGGGTGCGAAACGGCAAGTGAGTTTGGGATCGTCGACAATTCTCAGAGCCCGTCGTTGAACCGAGTCAAAAGTGCCAAGCTGGAATCAGGGTGCACCCGCCCAGAGATGGCAGCTGTACTCCATAAGGGGCCGAACTTGCGACTTGTAAAGTAGCAACTCTGCCCCGACATAAATTACCGCCTCGCTCTGTTGAGTACACCTAGATTTTGGACGCCAGCTTCACCTTATCAAATGATCTCGGAACTGAACATCGCTGGAAATGTCAACACAAAGGATCCCAATGCTCTTGGCAATGGAGATGGAGAGGGGAGTGTTCAGGAATTGTGGGACTACAGTGAATGGGGTTTTATTAGCGGTGAACGCGCAGACTCGTGTCTTTGTAGGGTTGAATCGGACCAAGTTTACCCGTCCCCAGTCAGAGACCTTGGACAATGTGGTCTCGATTTGATACACAAGTTCTCCGCGGTTTTCCTCCACTACGGAACGAGGGATGTTTGCACGACCCGTTTAGTAAACGTCTTCAGTACTGTCATCTACATTGCAATGTATGTTGTTGATATCCAACATGTCATTGATATTTCGGGACACCAGCATTAATGTCCATGCTGATAGCAACTACCGTCAACTACGGCTCTTATGCATCTGCCAGACAAAAAGCTAGCCACCCATTTGCACAAAACCTCGGACATTCCGTAAGATAGCAACTTCGATAAAAGACCCCGGTGCCAGACCCGATCGAATGCCATTGCTATGTCCAGGCTACATGCCAATGCCTCCCCTGACTCTCAATGGCTAGTGCCCATCGGTGTGTGAGATACACTAGAAGGTCACCAGTCGAGCGACCGTGGCGAAAGCCATATTGACGGTCACTGACCAGGTCGTGTTCTTCTAGATATCATAGAAGCTGTGTGTTGATCACACGCTCCATCACCTTGGAGAGGACGGAGGTAATAGCAATACGCCTATAATTCGATGGATCTGATCTATGGCCCTTTTTGGGTACCGGGTGCAAATTCGCAGTCTTCCATGAAGTGCCTAGTGTGCTAGGAAAGTGCGAAGAGGCGCGTGAGTACAGGACATAACTCAGGAGCACCCTGCTTTAGCACCACTACTGGTATACTGTCTGGCCCACTCGAATTATGAACGTCTAGATACAGATACGCCCGCCAGACGTCCCGCTGTGTTATGGAGATTTCCGGCATGGTCTTACCGCACCAGGGTATAGTAGGTGCTACAGCACCTTCATCGTTCATATTCGAGTTTGAGGCAAAGATACTGCCCAGTATATCGACTTTCTCTTTAGCACTATGGGCCAAGTCACCATCGGTCTTTTGCAGTCGTGGTAACGACGACTGGCAAAAGTTCCCTTCGAAAGCTTTGGCAAGCGACCAGAAAACACGACTCCCAGAAGGATAGCTCGCAAGTCGCCAACCTATTTTCCGATGAATTAGAATTTAGCTCTGACAGTTCCTTTCTTACTGAACCTCGAGATAAAACCTCAAGAGTCCCATTATTTTTTCTATGTAGCAAAAGCAATGAAGCTATTTTTAAAATGCAACTTTCGGCGGCGCGATCGCGTTATTCTTATACCATTTCACCCTAAGTTTACCTTAAGATAATAGAGTCTGCGGGAGCTGATTTTAATCGGTGCATTTTGTCGATCGTCATCGTCCGCCGCCGTCGCAAAAGACTAACTACTCGTACTTACCTGGGAGTCGTCACGTCACGTAACGTCAGTGCAGACGTCGCGTCGACACATCAAAGGTTTACTGATTTTCTCGTTCGTTCCCCGATGTTTTTTTTGTCTTTTTTCAGTTGATTGTTTGCTACAAGACAGGCGCAGGCTCAAGCACAGACTAACAAAAATGTTCATATATTTATAAAACTTATTATGGCTTACACATTTCTATTCCTATTAATATCTAAATCTATATTTTAAAGCCCATTTACTGTGGTCCCACAATTCCAGAACACTCCCCTCTCCATCTTCAAGGGCATTGAGAGCCTTGGTATTGATATCTCCAGCGATGTTCAGTTCCGAGATCATGTGCAAGACAAGGTAAAGCTGGCGTCCAAAAAAAGTTGGTGTACTCAACAGAGCGAAGCAGTACTTCACGTCGGGGCGGGGTTGCTGCTTTTCAAGTCGCAAGTTCGGCCCCATATGGAGTACTGCTGCCATCTCTGGGCCAGTGCACCCGGATACTAGCTTGGCCCTTTTGACTCAGACAAACTCACTCCTCGTATCGAGCCCTTAAGTCTGAGGAGAGACTTTGCCTTCCTGTTTATTCTATCACTTGTACAATTGGATGTGTTATTAGGAATCGTTCAAAATCATGCCCACGGCAACTTTCTACCATCGTACCACTCGCTATCGGCAGGGAATTCATTCTCACACTTTAGAGCCGAAATTGTCGCGTACAGTGCCTATTCAGAGCAAAATTCCTCCCGCGAACGCTTAGGTTGTGGCATGAGCTCCCCGCCAAGGTTTTTTCTTAGGACTACAAGGGTTTCTTCAAGAAATAAGTTATTAGATTTTTGAAAGGTCGGCAACGCGCAAGTGATACCTCTTGTTTTGGAAGTGTCCATAGGTCAAGGTGACCGCTTACTATCAGGCGGACCGTAGACTTATTTGCCAGCTTAGTGTTATAAAAAAAAATTACAAATGAAAATCAGAAAAAATCACAAATCATATACATTATCCAAAGTAGATGATATATTATCAACCACAGTCCTTTAAATTTTTGTTGGTTTATCTCTTATCCAAAGTCGATTAAAGTAGCTGCTGCCGTTTTAACTTCGTCAAAATCTTCATATTCTTTTCAAAATTTTTTTTTTTATCCTTTTGCTCCGATATATTTGAATAAAGAATTTTTATAGTGACTTTAAAAGCAGCACTTGAGAGCGTCAGTGAGGTTTTAATCGTTGATGTCATTTTCCGTCTTTCACAAAACATTTACCAGCACAGATACGAGAAAACAAATAGATAAATTTTATTAAATGAAGTAGTAAATGAAAAATAAATATTTTTTATTAATAATTAAAAATAGACCTTTAATTGTAGAAATTAATAGTAAAAGATAACAATTATTAAAGTTAATAAATCATTTTTCCGGATTTTGAAAAACACAGACTTACATAGATATTACTTTAGATATTATATTAAGATCGTGTGTACAAAATATAACTGTGTTTGATAGTAAATATTAAAATCACAATCTATATCTATACCCATAAAGGCAACCTGATACTGCTCATGAAGGTAACCTCTGTCTGACTGCTCACAAAGGTAACTTCTGACTGCTCACAAAGGTAACCTCTGACTGTTCACAAACGTAACCTCTGACTGCTCACAAGGTAACTTCTGCTGCTCACAAAGGTAGCCTCTGACTGCTCAAAAAGGTAACCTCTGACTGTTCACAAAGGTAACCTCTGACTGCTCACAAAGGTAACTTCTGCTGCTCACAAAGGTAGCCTCTGACTGCTTACAAATGTAACCTCTAACTGCTCACAAAGGTATGCAACACTCCTTTTGCCAGGTCCACTGAAAACTTTTTCCCAATAGTGTAAAATCAACCAATGTTAAAATATTTTGTGTTACATAGAACAATTCCCGTAATATCTTATAAGTAAAGAATGTGATGGAGAATCACTAAAACTTTAGCCGCAACTTTGCCGCAACGCGTAAACCTTCCTTGCGATATTCATATTTTAGCAGGTTCATATCTCTGACCGCAGCGACCCGATCGTCGTAAAACCCGTATTGTGTCGCAGATCGGTGCCAGCACTGCCAGCCCTCGCTATTTTATTGATATCTGTTTTGGGTCTGCGTTCGGAAATCGGACAGACGCCGACCGGGGTTATCGTCTCTGGATAGCTTGAGCGACAAAACTAGAGTCCAAGTTTTTATATCACCAATACCAACAGCTTTGCGCTCTTTATGTGTCAAAGTTAATCTCATGTTCCCGCGGGTGTTATTTGTGTTACTCGTGCTATTTTATTTTTGTTATATTTGGAAAAATGTAGAATATTGCTGAATAGAGGTGTTTTTACTTTTGGGGGTAATTTAATAAAAACAAAAAAAAACGATGTACCTAAGCATCATTTTCTTTGGTTATATAGTTTAACTTTTAAAGTATAATATCTAATAAAATGTTGCTCAGTCACATTGAGAGTTTTTTTTATTTTTGATTAAATTGCCTCCAAAAGTAAATATACCGGCATTATTGGTCAAAAACGGCAGCATGCTTGTGCTGGGTCGGTGCGATAAACTCGCTACAAGAAAAACGCTCATACGCGCTTTGTTTATTATGAGTTAGTTCAGTCGACCGTTTCATACGCGAGACGTTTCCAGTAAACTAGGTCATTTTATCCACAAATTAGTGCCTAGTTGTTACACTTGTGAAAAGTGTTGTGAATTATACGACTGTTGGGGTCGGTGGTGTTATAGTAAGGGTCTCGGTGGTGTCTTAAGTATACACTTGTGGGCGCACCCTGCCTAAACATATTTTCTTTGCATAGTTGTGTTCTATCTTCTCGTCTCTTCAACTATCTCTGTGCTAAATATTAGCTCTTTTTTTGAACTGACCATGCAGTTGGCTGAATGCAGCCATTACTGCTCTTTTTTGGCTATTGGGGCGAGACTCTGAAGGATTCTCAGCCCATATAGCGCCCAACGCTCAAGAGCTCCCCACGGGGAGAGCCTTGGCTTGGGTTGTCGCTCTTGGGGTCGTCCCTTCGGCCAGCGTGAGCCTTAACCCGAAGGTGAGTCAGCGCCAGGAGGGGAATTCCCCGTTACATATCAGCTCAATTGGATGCTCCGTTGCGATGACAACAATACCAAAAAAACCAATAAACAAATAAACAAAGTAATAAAGTTAGATTAATTATATCGTATATGAGGGTAGTTTTAAAACTTTTCGCTACCATCGATACATAACGCCTCGTGAACACGGCTAGTGCAACCTGGCCGTAACGTCCAGAACGTAAATGTTAGTTAAGTTAGTATATAAGACCCAAAATATAATAAAAACTATGTGTACAAAGTGCGATAGTTTAAAAAGTATAACAAACAAAGTCACTTTCGTATTTATAATAATAGAACCTACTTATGGATTTTTTGTTTTCATAATTTACATCATGATAAATTCTATCGTTACTGTTTGATATTATTTTAGGAGAAAAAACAAAACCTACTTCACTTATAAATAAATAAGGAAATAATTGGAATATATATATATATATTTCATTTCAGAAATTTAAATTTTGGTAAATAAGGTAAATAAAATTGCTTATGTAAAGTTATTTACTTCTTAAATTGAACATATTTCATTTAAACCCAGCACCTCGAACACGTTACGTTATTAAGCATAGACGTAATCTTCCGGTCCGCCATGTTTACGTTACGAACATATATTCGCGCGTTTTTATTTACCTTTCATATAAATGCACCTTTGAAATTAGCTTTTACGAGTTTTGGCTCGGCACAAACAGACACCTGACTGACTTCCGTTGTTTCAGTGTTATTCCCTCGTTCCTGTACGGAACATCAAAGATGGAGTGACACATTTGTAAACATTTCGCTCAGATTTCTCAGTACATCTTAGAGTAACGCAATTATATTTAAAGGTACTTTTGATTATCTGATGGTCACTGTGGATGCAAAACTTTAGGAAACAAATGAAAAAGATATAAATGTGCGCCTCCGAAAGTGCAAGTGGAAGTAATGTATAGAAGTCTGAAGAACTTAAAAGAATGTATAACATTTTGATTTTTCTTAACATAATTAAAAAAAAAAACTCAAAATTACATACGTAATTTTTAATAGAGACTGACATTATTTCATTATAAACGTAATTTTCATTATTCGGCATGCTACTGTTTGCTTATGACAATTATTTCACAAAGACCTTGAGTCATATCTAAATAACCTTTTTACCTCACCAGCACGAAAAATATAGTTTTGGTGTCCAAATTCAGTGAGCAAAATCGAATTTTGCTCACTAGTGAGGCAAAGTAATTCACTGCACGAACATTGACTTTTGGAATTAACCCGATGATAAAAAAAAACAATACAATGACTGGTCAGAAAAAAATTTCGGGACAAATACTTAACCTTGTTCATTTTAATTAAGAACATAACTACAAAATTATCATACGTTGTTTCGATAGCAATGGCAGAGGTTGTAGTAGGTACAATTCGGAACGCAACCTCAATTTAAAAAAAAAAAGTAAAATGTAGGCAAGCTAGTTCCTTCAACATAAGATTGTTTATTAAATTAATAAAAAATTAGCTTTGTTTAAAAAATTAGCGATACAAGCTACGAAGATATTTCCCTGACACCAGAAGAATTGAGACAACAAGTCTCCAATGCCGAACTTCACTTTTTACCAGAAAAGTCACGTGAAAATATTTTTCTGGCTGGTAGAGGTGAAAAGTTGTATGTTGGACGCGTGAGCAAATTTTTTCGGTCTCGTGTCTTTAAAAAAAAAATTAAAATTTAAAGTCGGCACTTCTACCAAAAAACGCTTTTACTCACTTGTATAACAAATAACTATTTTATTAGTTATGAAGTTGCAAGTAAACAAACATTAAGTAACTTTATTACTTTTATTGTGTAACATTGGAACGGTGAACGACGTAACGTTTGTTCCCTTCGCTTTTAAATTCTACTAATAATAGTGAAAGTTTGTATGTCTGGATGGATGTTTGTTACTCAATAATGCTTCAGCCACTGGACGGATCGGGATGAAACTTGGCACACATATAGTTTAGGTAGAATAGCACATAGGCTAAAAATTCAAAAGTAAACCAATAAACGTTCTAAGTTTACGGACACGAGTAGAACAAGAACGTCTTTTAAGTCTCGATCTTCACACTGATGGATAGATTAGACATAAACAGAAACTTGAAGTACAATGAAAATAAATACTTCATAAGTATGTATTATATCACGACTTGATTCTCCACAACCACAAGTGGGTAACCAGTGGCTGGATACATAATCACAAGTGAGTAACCAGTGGCTGGATACGCAATCATAAGTGGGTAACCAGTGGCTGGATACACAATCACAAGTGGGTAACAATTACACAATCACAGCATATTTTTTTATTTTTATAAAATATTATAAATAAATAAATATTTTTGGATATTACACACATCGCCGTCTGGCCTCAAAGTAAGCAAAGCTTACACAAGCTAACTAATAACACTATGAACACCAGTACGTACATTAATACACCCAAACTCAAGACAAACATAAATGCTTGTCCAGTGCGGGAATCGAACCCACAGCCTCTGCACAGCTGAGCCCATCGCCGCAACACTGCTTGTGATATCTGTAATTTCATACATATACAGTAGTTCGCAAATTTTCAAGCCATAAAGCCTATGTACTTATTGAAACACTGTTTCATTTTCAAAACAAATCAATAACAGGATGCAAGAGGTAACTCACATCTCCGTTGTGTCGCGTGACTCGCGTGCTCGCACCCTCCCTGAGGTATGTCTCAGCTCAGCTCCTTTGTGAGTATTTCTGTACCTTCCACTTCCATTCCAGGTATGTGCCGCGGCCACCTTCGTCGCGGCTTGCTGTTGACTCATTCAGATATTTTAAACCGCTCAACAAATTATAAAAATCAAATAAGGGAATTAATTATGTTATGCTATACTAAAGTAAATTACATGTTTTTGTATATTTTTTATTACAAAAAATTGAAATTTAAACTATATCACAATATTTACTTTTGTCATACCCATTTTCTTATTGGTTTTAGTTAGTAACAAACTAGCTTTTTCTACAACATACCTACCAGTTACGTACCCAATAGTAGCTACGAGTTAATATGGAGAGAATAGTTATTTGTTATACAAGTAAGTAAAAGCGTTTTTTGGAAGAAGTGCCGACTCGCCGAATCACGAGCGTAGCGAGTGATTTAAATATAGACTACTGAGCATAGCGAGGGATTTAAAGGCACGAGACCGAAAAAATTTGCTCACGCGTCCAACATACAACTTTTCACCTCTACCAGCGAAAAAAATATGTTCACGTAACTTTTCTGGTAAAAATTTAAGTTCGGCATTGGAGTCTTGTTGTCTTAATTCTTCTGGTGTCAGAGAAATATCTTCGTAACTTGTATCGCTAATTTTTCAAACAAAAAAGAATTATTAAATAAATAATCTTATGTTAAAAAAACTAGCTTGCTGCCATTTTACTTCTTTTTTTTTAAATTGAGGTTGAGTTCGGAATTGTACCTACTACAACCTCTGCTATTGCTATCAAAATAACGTATGATATTTTTAAGTTAGCTGTATACACTTTAAATAATACTAATAATTTATAAAAACTCACTTAAAAACGAAAAAATGCTATGTAGTTATATTTTTGACGGTAGTTGCTCTGATGCTGGACATTAATGCTGGTGTCCCGCAAGGCTCTGTGCTGTCTCCTACGCTGTTTCTACTGCATATCAATGATATGTTGGAGATCAACAACATACATTGCTATGCAGATGACAGTATTGGAGACGCTTATTACACGGGCCGTGCAAGCATCTCTCGTTCTGTTGTGGAGGAAAAACGTGAAGAACTTGTGTCTAAAATCGAGATCGGTCTGTCCAAGGTCTCTGACTGGGGACGGGAAAACTTGGTCCGATTCAACCCTTCAAAGACACAAGTCTGCGCGTTCACCGCTAAGAAAACCCCATTCACTGTAGTCCCACAATTCCAGAACACTCCCCTCTCCATCTTCAAGAGCATTGGGATCCTTGGTGTCGACATCTCCAGCGATGTTCAGTTCCGAGATCACTTGCTAGACAAGGTAAAGCTGGCGTCCAAAAAACTTGGTGTACTCAACAGAGCGAACCAGTACTTCACGTCGGGGCAAAGGTTGCTGCTTTACAAGTCGCAAGTCCGGCCCCATATGGAGTACTGCTGCCATCTCTGGGCGGGTGCACCCGGATACCAGCTTGGCCCTTTTGACTCGGTTCAACGACGGGCTGTGAGAATTGTCGAAGATCCCATACTCACTTGCGGTATCGAGCCCCTAAGTCTGAGGAGGGACTTTGCCTCCCTGTGTGTGTTCTACCGCTTGTAAAATGGCTTGTGTTCTGAGGAATTGTTCGAAATGATGCCCACGGCTACTTTCTACCATCGCACCGCTCGCCATTGGCAGGGAATTCATTCTCACACTTTAGAACCGAAATGGTCGCGTACAGTGCGATTTCAGAGAAACTTCCTCCCGCGAACGCTTATGTTGTGGAATGAGCTCCCTGCGAAAGTTTTCTCTAAGGACTACAGTATGGGGTTCTTCAAAAAAGAAGTTATTAGATTTTTGAAGGGTCGGCAACGCGCGAGTGATGCCCTTGGTGTTGCAAGCGTCCATAGGCTACGGTGACCGCTTACCATCAGGTGGACCGTAGGCTTGTTTGCCACCTTAGTGGTATAAAAAAAAAAAAAAAATCCTAATTAAAATGAACAAGTTTAGTAATTGTCCCGAAATGTGTTTCTGACCAGTCATTGTATTCTTTTTTTTTTCATCATCGGGTTAATTCCAAAAGTCAATGTTCGAACAGCGAATAACTTTGCTTTACTAGTGAGCAAAATTCGATTTTACTCACTGAATTTGTACAGCTTTTCTACCTTTTGGTGCTGGTGAGGTGAAAAAATAATTCTCTAACAAAATCTACATATAACCCGAATTTGATAATCCTCTAAAAAGTAACATATAAGCCGTAAAAAATGAGCAGACATACTGACAGAACAAAGAACTGCATGTTTTCTCAGCATTGCCGTCGGATATCAACAAACAATTTTTACCTTGCAGAATCAATTTTCATGTAGTAGATCACTGTACGACAATTTTTTGAAATTTTATATGCAGTAAAATACGATTTGGAGTGTTACGCGTTACATTCATATGTAACGCGCGTAAGATTTAACTCACTTCCCTATGCCGTCCCTCAAGCGTCCCATTATTGTTTTTAATGCGTTTAGTGAAGAGTGTGACTCAATATTTAGTGAAGAGTGTGACTCAATATTTAGTGAAGAGTGTGACTCAATATTTACAAAAGTTTATGTTTTAATGATTGAGCTCAAGAAGCTTATATATGGATGTGGCATGTGATATATGTGACATACATATATAAGCTTCTTGGATTGGGCAAATGTGGGCATCCATAGAAGTAGAAAACTATTGTACGAATCATACAGCGAGACAAAATGTAATATGATTGAGAAATTTAATGATTATGATTATTATCAAAATATATTCTAAATTGTTTAAAGTTGTGTGCCACATAGCTAAATCACGTTTCCTACGTGAAAAAATTAAAAACCCTAGTGACAAAATAACAACCACTTGGAATATTATGAATGTTGAAACTTGAAAATCTAAACTCAATAAACCTGAATATTGCCAAGATAATAATAGGGACTATTTTAAGGTCAGAAATAGAGATTGCCTTAGAGATTCCTATGTAATAAATGTATTGAGTGTATTTGTATTTTCTGATCTTATGAAGCTCAGTAAAGTTATACCTATAGGTATGTAAATCAGGTAGTTACAGTTACAGTACTACTGACCTGTCTAACTTTAGACCAATTTCTTGTTTTGAGTAAAAATTTTGAAAAACTGATCTTAAATCAATTGAGTATTCACCTTAGTTCACTGCTAACTTGTAAACAGTCTGAATTTACAAGGGGTCGCTCTACAACCGATGCTGGTGATGAACTGCTCCAGCACATTTTGATGCTTGGGAAAGACGTGATGGATGCCTTGGGTGTTTTCTGTGATCTATTGCATCCAACATGAAACTCTGATCAGGAAATTACAACACTATGGTATAAAGAATACTAGTGGTTTCACCAGATTTTGATAAGTCATTATTTTTTTGGAGTTGCTTTACACAAGAGATTCTGGCACATTTGCAGAAATATTAAAAATTAATGACTCATCAGAATCTCATGAAAACATGTTGAGGGAGGTCAGACGGACTCCAAAACTACACGTAGTAGAAATAAATAAGCAAAATATGTTATATTACATTAAGATCGTAACGTAGGTACACAGGCATAAGTAATATTAGTAAGTAATTAGTAAACTATTAGTAATAATACCTTGGGCGGTTGGGCGTGGTCTGCGGAACAAAATATTATGATAATGCTAATCCTAAAGTATGTAATTAATTTCCTGCATAAAGTTACTCTGTCTGTTAAAATCCTACACTGATAACCGAATTTAGGGCGGGTAGAACAGTAGGCAAATTTGGCATGGAGATAGTTTGAGTACCGGGGAAGGACAGAGGTTACTTGAAAACGTTAAGTGCGAGTCAGTTCTTTTTTTCTATAATATTGTACGAATTCGATTGTAAGAGATAAATATTATAATATGAATTTTAATGAATGTTTGAGGAGGAAAACCTCTGAAGGTAATTTAACATGAAAATTGGAAAGAAGGTTTTTTACGTTACCCGAAAAGAGAGAATACCAATAAGTATCAGGTATTTTTTAATGTAAATAAAAATAAATTATCATTAAGATCACGGATATAAATTAACAATCTGCTTCACATTCTATCTTTTTTGAGAAAACAAGCTAGAAGTTAGGTCTTTCACCTTTCACCGCTCGGGCACTTCTCTGCCGCGCCCCTTGCCGCACCGCGCCCCGTCCCCGGCGGCCAGTTAACTGGTCGGAATTGGTGTTAAATGAAATCGTTAAACAGTTACTCCCCTTTACACCTACGATGTATAATTTAGGTACCGGTATCATTTGTACGTCATTGTATATAAAAAACTCAAAAATTGTACAATTTTTTTATTTGTGTTGTTTGTTTTTCAAACATACCATTCATTTAACAATCGGGATCGGAAAAATATTTCATACATACAAATAAAGAATTATATGTTAGGTAGGTTAGGTAGAGCAACATTCGCCCCAAGGTGAAGTACTGCTTCGATCTGTTGAGTACACCAAATTTTTCACCATTTTTTGTAAAGGATCTCAGAAATTCAGAGACCTTGGACAGAGTGGTATCGATTTGAGACACAAGTTCTCCGCGCTTTTCCTCAACAACGGAACAAACAAACCTTCGACAGAAGACCTCGGTGCCAGACCCGATCGAATGCCTTCGCTATGTCCAGGCTACATGCCAATGCCTCCCCCTGACTCTCAATGGCTGGTGCCCATTGGTGTGTGAGATTCACTAGAATGTCAGGTCGTGTTAGGTATCTTAGAAACTGTGTGTTGATCACACGCTCCATCACCTTGAAGAGGAGAGAGGTAATAGCGATAGGCCTATAATGGATCTGATCTATCGCCCTTAATGGGCACCGGATGCACATTCGCAGACTTCCATTGCAAAAGTCTTGAAATATCCTAGTGCGGTAGGGAAGTGCAAAGAGGCGCGTGAGTATAGGACATAGCTCAGAAGCACACTGTTTAAGCACCACTGCTTTTTTAACTCCCCTACCTAATTACAAACTCGGAAGATTCTTCCAAAACCATTATTTTTTCTCAAATCAATCTTATAAACATTATATTAGCCGTAAAATCCATTTTTTTTCATTTTTACATATTATTATTCACACTATTTCATGTAAAGATTCAGTTGTAAAGCAATTGTCTTGCGCCTGCGGTAGTATGGTGCACTCATACCCGTCTGCGCTGCATGGCCACACCTATATAGAGTATGGTGCACTCAGCCGCTTGCGCTGCATGGCTCAGCCGTTGAACACATTGAAACCTTAAAAACATATGAACATTTAAATGAGTTACAGTGCTTTGAGTGGACACTTGAAACATTTTCAAAATTGTATACGTCATTTGATGAAATACAGTTAATTATTGAAACGAATGTATCAATCCAGATGAACAGTTAATCGAGCGAGAAACATTTGAAAGTGATCACTACAAACATATGGCACTCAATAAGCAGTTACTCAAGCGTGCCGAGAAGTATTCTATAGATGAGGTGGGGCACAGCAGTTTTGGTGGCGGTCTTCACTCGCACGGAAACAATTCGTTTGTTAAGCTGCCTAAGATAAACCTGCCAAACTTCTCCGGTGACTATCATGCCTGGTTAGAGTTTCACAAATCACTCAAACACAACAATAACACTAAAGATGCCATTTAAAAGTTTTACTATCTTCAGCAATCGTAAGGGTCGCGGTGCAAATTTGTCAATGGCTTGCATATGCTTATTCATCTGTTTTGCGGTGAAGGCCGTTCACCTGGAGCTGGTCACCGATTTGACGAAGGAATGCTTCTTGGCTGCACTCAACAGGTTTATAGCCCGTCAAGGCAAGCCTACTCACATTTATTCTCATAATGGAGGAGCGTTCAGAGATATACATACATTTCTTACTTAATATAACAAATATACAATTTGCTCGGAAACCGTGGACCCCCTACCTTTCATTAAATCCCAGCATACACACCCCACTTTGGAGGGTTGTGAGAAAGCAATATGAAATCCATATAGTATCAATTAAAGCGAAATTTAGGTATAGCTCACCTCACATATGAGGAATTATACACAGCGCTAGTTCAAATAGAAAGCATTAAAGCATGTCATCAAATCCTTCAGATCTTTCTGTCCTTACCCCATTTCACTTCCTGATTGGTCAAGTTGTTTTGCCTCATCCACAGGTGATAGACTGCAACACGCTGCGTTTGGCCAGGCACCAGCGTGTTTAACAGTTACGCCAGCATTATTATTGCATTATATAGCATTATTGGATCAAAGTAGCGGCATCAACCGGCAATGCACTGAAAGAAGGTATGAAGGTAATTATAAAGGATGAAAAACTACCACGTGCACAATTGCTGCTCGGGAGTGTCGTCAAGGTGCATCCAGGGCTGGACGGCATTCCGCAGAACACAGAACCATGGAGTCATCAGAAGAACATTCAACCGAATATGCCCATTGCCAATACAAACCTAACTCCACAGGATAGTCACCGCAAGACACCTATCAATTAATTGGTAGAATGTGTACACAACAATAATCTGTGCCGCAGTGGGGACAGAACTGGCTGAATGTCACTTTTTCTTTCTTTCTTTGAACGCAATGTGGATACGACAACATTTTTATTTTCAAGTATTTCTTCTGTATCTACTGAGAAATTATACCTGAGTTATTAAAGTCCTCTTAATTTAATTTACTACCTATCGAGCCGAGTAATGACAGCAACGAGAATCGCCGGTCCTCCGCTGGCCACGCAGCGATTCCTCAAAGAGCTCTGGCAACCTTATTCACCGCCAGGAACACAACACTACTCAATGTTAGTGTTATTATGGCCGCGATTTTCTGTAAGTTGGAGGGGTACTTCCCAGTTACTCGCTATGCCCTGCTTTTATTGTTCGATCGGCCTATTCCAGCGAATACTCGCTGGGCCCTGCTTTCTTAGAAAATAATTAAATAAGTAGCCATACATAATTCCACATTGTCTTTCCTATCTCACAAACTCTTGCCATGAACGTTGCATAACCAGTAGACTACTCCACGTGAACAAAGTCACACGTGAAAGCTACTTGTAGATACTTTCAATTCCCTTGTACATTTCCTTCCCATTCCTAATAGTTAAATCGCTCAATTAAAACATATGTCATCAATCGCGGCCGAGCTCTCACGGCCGGTGTCTCCACATACTACGTGTACTAATCAACAACTTCACATTAAAACTTCCACTTAGCATACACCATTCCACTTGTGCTTTAAGTTTTTTTTTTTTTGATTGAGTTATTGTAACGAAAGCTGTGACTCTATATCTATTTTGAGTTTCACGCCATCTGTTGAATACATCTATCCGAATACAAAGTTTTTATTTATTTTTGACCAAGCAAACTGATACATTTAGCAAAACTAAATTAGTGATAGGAAAATACCTACACGTTTAATTTAAAATCAGGTACTAACAATAATTTTCAACATTTAGGAACATAACATTTTAGTCTCCGCACCACAGAATTTCTAATTATTTTTATATAGTAAACATTAATTTCATAAATTAACTAGTTTTAAATTTTGTTGCACATTGTATTGATTGATGCTCTTCAATTAGCTATGTTTTCTCAGCTGACGCCGCCTGTTATTTCAATTAGTGTTGCGTCTCCTCCGTAGTGACAAATGATTAATAGCTCTGCTCATAAATATGTGTTAATCTCTTTCACATTTAACACTAACGTTTTATTTACAGGATTTTAAATTTTTTTACTAGTGCATACAGTAATTGCGAATTTGAATCGTTCATTTATTTTATTTCTTTTTGTTGATATACAATTTGCAATCAGTATAATAGGTAAGTGAGTTTGCTGTAACTACCTATTGCGATCATTTTAAACCTCTTTATTGTTTTGGAGAAAACAGGATATTTGGTTGAAATGCCAAGCAAAACGCCTCATTATGATCAATATTTTGTTTTTTTCATTATTCCCAATTTCAGATAATGTTCTTGTAGACATTCAAAACATTTTCACCTGAAAATTTGCGGTGCCAACACAAATACCGAACGTAGCACAAATACCTATTATAGTTAACGGAAATATAAATAATGTGAATAACTCAAATTTACTGTTTATTAATCTTTAAAAATAGTTTATGAAAGACCGACAAAGCAGTGAAAAATCTTTCGTCGAATAAAAACGGTAGTAAAAACGACAAGATATATAATGCATCCACCTGTGCGCGTCACCTACTTTGGCGTCTTCGTCTCCGTCACCGTCACGCGTCACGCCGCGCCGCCGCCCACTGCGCGACACGGTTCCCGTTCCGTTACGAGTGGACCGAGCTTCTTGTTAATTCACCGTGTTACAGTTTACGGACCACATCTCTGACATTGATTAACGACTTTCATAGATTTTGGAGACAACACATAAATTTTACGAACAATTTATTTTTATTTAACTAGAATGAATTAATCTCTAAATATAGAAGTGGTGTTATTTTCTCGGACAGTTTCGTTTCGCTGCTTCATACATGCATATGTCTGAAATAGCATTTTGCAGAATTTGTAATTATGAAAAAGATTTTTCTATCAGCAATACTTATTTCAAATTATTATAACGTAGTTTTTGCTTATGGTTCAAATCAAATCAAACTTTTTTGAAATAGGTTTCGAAGAACACTTTTGAATCGTCAAAACAATGTAAACAATGTTAATTTCTGTCAAAAAGAGCTGACAAGAAGTTCCATTTAAAGTTTAATACAATACTTTGATAATAAACTAAAGAGTACAATATGTACCGAAACACTTATTACGTACGTTACGTAGTTCGTCACGCTGAGCTCGTCTTACCTCTAATGATCATAACGATAATTTAAAGTTGTAGCTTTTTGGTTTCTAGCTGACATTTAACCTTTATTCTCATTAAGCGGTTCGAGTCAGTCCGTCGCACAAAGCGGCGTGGAGGGGTGTTCATCACCCAGTTGGTTACATACATTTTCAAAGCTTCGGGCCCTAAATCTCAGATGGGTTGTTACCCAAAGCTTAAGTCGAACGGCCTCGCATATTTCAGTTCGCTGTCACGTGACTGTAACTGGCCTCAATAGTTTATATCTTACTCTTACTATAATTATATTTGAGTTGAGTTGAGCTACCTGTTTAGCACTAGGTTCCTAATGTAAATTTCACACATTTATTTCTAGTTTAGTTGAGGTATATATCGTTTGCGGTAAATGTAAGAACATTCAAAAATATACCATTAGTAGTCGTGTGTCATCCGCAAACAAAACAATCCCAGACCAACATATCCTATCCCATACTCAAATAAGGCCAGTCATTGAGGGTTACTAAGCTAAGTGAGTTACCGATATCTCCGTAATGATTAGATAATCTGTAATGATAACATGAGTGTTTGATGTAAATGCACAGAAATTTCAAGAACATTGTTTATAAAATACTTGGGCATTGATAACAAGCTTGACTTCGAAAAACACATACTCACTGTTACAGCTAGAATTCGTAAACTTTCTTACGTTTTCAAGCAACTGAGACATGTAGCGGACATCAAAACTTTGTTGTTTATAATGCCTTATGCCAATCAGTTCTGAACTATGGCATAGTAGTTTGGGGTGGTGCTGCCAAAACGCACTTAATAACTCTAGAGCGGGCGCAAAGACTTATACTCAAGATTATGATGTCAAAACCACGTCTATTCCCCACAAATCAGCTGCACAATGAAACCAATACCTTGTCAGTACAACATCTGTTCGTACTTAACACCATAATGACGGAAAACTCTCAACTAGCGTACGATAATAATAACCCAAGTTTAAAAAAGAGAATCAACTGTAAAATTTGTAAGATTCCTAAAACGAACACTTCTTCAAAAAAGCTTCTTCTTCTTCTTCTTAGCTAACAAATTAGATAATTTTGTAAATAAAAAAAATAATTTATCCCCAAAAATAGAAAAAGTTGGTCAATAACACCTTGTAAATTGGTAACGAACACTAAACGACACCGATACTGCAAATCTTTTTCTCTAGGTGACTACTTACAAATACTTCTAGTTTAAAATAATAAAAAATAACATTAAACAAAGTTAACATTCGTTAATAGTGTAACACTATTACATTACATCATCATTCTCACATACCATACATTCATTCACACACCTCACACACACACACACACACACACACACACACACACACACACACACACACACACACACACACACACACACACACACACACACACACACACACACACACATACACACACACACACACGTACACCCTCGAAATGCTTGTTTTTAGCTATAAGATTACTTATTAGCCCTACTTTGTTAGCTCTTGTTTCTGGGAGGTGGAGACCTGGTTACCTAAGACACAGGGAAACCTAGTTTGGGTGACCAGTTTCCCACAACATGTATTGTCAATATATGTTATGGGAAATAATTAAAATAAATTATTTATTGAAACACAATCAAAACCTTGTGATACACAGCCGTTTCTGCTGTTGTGCGAAACACAGAATTTTCATCTTACTACAGCGAGAAAAATGATACAAGAAAAACAATTGTATGTTATTTAATTAAGTCATCATTATATCACGTCCACTGCTGGATATAGGCCTCACCTAACTTTTTCCACAGCGTGCGACTCTGTGCCGCCTGTAACCAACGGCTCCCCGCTACCTTTCCAAGTTCATCTCTCCATCGAGCGGTCGCCACTCGAGAACTTTCTTTCCCCATCGGCCATCGGTTCTTCGAGCTATGTGCCCTGACCATTGCCACTTCAGCTTTGCGATTCAGTGAGCTATGTCGGCGTCTTTAGTTCTCCTACGGATTTCCTCATTCCTGATTCGATCACGTAGGGAAACTCCGAGCATAAGCTCTTTCCACCGCCCGCCAAGCGACCTTGTAGCAGAAACACACACCGGTTAAAGACTTTTGTCTTCAAGCACTGGGGTATTAAGGACAAGAAAATAGTCCGCAGTTTTCCGAACGCTGCCCAATCGAGTTGACCTACCTAATCGAACAGTTTGTCCCAGGTATACGTATTCGTCAACAACTTCTAGTGTAGAGTTCCCAACAGTTATTGGAGTGTGTGCTACATGGCCATTGGACATGATTTTCGTCTTGTCCATGTTCATCTTGAGGCCCACTCGTTGGGAAGCTCTACTGAGGCTTTCGAGCATTGTGCTAAGGTCCTCCATCGATTCTGCCATGACCACAATATCGTCCGACCACAATCACTTTTGATTCGTCAAAGTTATGAAATACTATTTTTTGAACCCTCCCTCCGTTTCACAATGTTGTTGATTTCTAGCGAGAAGAATCCGGCAAGAAACTCGATAGTTACTCTTTTAAAAAACATCATAAAAACTATAAATACAATCAATGTCTTAAATAAAAAATTTAAGCTGTACAATTTTTTCTATAGTAGATTCACAATATCTGAAATAGAAGAAATAATTACCAATGTACCATATAAAGACTTAATTGGATGCTTGACATACCTGACTTTTTCGCAGATCGGATATTACTTATGCTACTTCCTACTTGAGTCGACACAGGCATAAGCCTACGTGGGAAGCAGCCAAGCGGATTGTGAGATACCTAAAAGGTTCAAAAGAAAAATAACTTACATATAAGAAGACAGGAACAAATTATATTACTCCCTATTCAGATGCAGACTGGGGAGGTAATAAAGCTGACAGAAAAATCATTAGTGGAATGATTGTGTACCACCTGATACCACGGAGATTGAAGAAACAGCAAACAGTATCCGTAACATCAGCGGAGGCGGAGTATATTTCTGCAGCTATGTCTGTTATAGAATTATGATTTGTCAAAGGATAAGCAAGTTTCATATGAGACTATGTTAAAAGTGAGGAAAATATAGCAGACATTATGAAAATACCAATGAACAAAGAAAAACCTGATTATAAAATAATTACTTGTTTAGAATGTGTTTAATTAAATTCGTATATTTTGATTTTATTGATTAAAGGTTATAATTTTTAGTGTTGCCAAGTAAAATGGGTTGCCAAGATAAAATTGTAGAATCCAACATTGTTTAAGTGTTGCCAATTGCTATTTATAACTTTTAAACATAGTAATTACTCTATAGTAAGACTACTACATAGAAAGTCTAAAATAAAATTTTCGTACAAAAAAAAACAAATATTGTTGATATTTGTTTTTATTGTTTTACCTATTATATTATATCATTTATATAATATTGTTCGCAGTTAATAGTGAAGTAAAATTGTTAGTGAAGTATAACTGCTATGTTCCGATCGTTCAATGGTAAAAAGTAGAATTCTCAAATTGTAATTTTTTAAAAGTTAAAAATTCACAATAGTTTTTTGATTTCTTTTCTGATTTTATACTATAGTGGTCACATGTAACACTTTCAGACAGTATATAAATGAAGATTTAAAAAAATCATAGCCACAAGAGACATGACGAAGACAGGTGGCTGATGTACGTTAGAACTAGATTTCTATTTGCTCTAGAAATATATTAGACACACTAGTTGTAGAAGTTTTTAAACATGACTATACTAATGTCTGTATATTAAAATCCCCACATACTAACATATTTCTTAGTCCATCTTCTATAGGTAGCTCAAAGTTCACCTGAGGACTTATATATTTCTTATATCAAAACAATATCTACACACACTCCCCTTTCCATCTCCAAGAGCATTGGGATCCTTGGTGTTGACATCTCCAGCAATATTCAGTTCCGAGACCATTTGCAAGACAAGGTGAAGCTGACGTCCAAAAAACTTGGTGTACTAAACAGAGCAAAAGCAAAAGAACGTTCTTTGCAAAAAAGAAAGTGCACTTGCATAACCACATATTTACAGGGAATTTAGGACACGACATGAAATTAATTAACTCCAATCAGTAAAGGCTAGCTTTATTGATTAGTAGTTCGTGCAAAATTAGGTATGTCTCGGTTAAGGGTCCGGTGCCCTTTATAGCCCTTGGAACGTGAGTGGACAAATTGAGTCGATGGCCGATAAGGGCGACCGGCGAGGGCCCGGCTCGGTGAACCATCTCAACTAGGAGCCAATTAATAAAGCAGCCGGTAGTAAAGTAACGCCATTAATTATGTGCCTCCGTATGTTTAATAGTTGTGATAAATCAACCCGATGTTGGGATAATTGTTGTTTAATATTCTGTAGCTGTGTAGCCGGCTCCCGTAACTTTCAACTTGCCACTTAACTTACAACGTTAAAACCAATTGTTTTAACGCGACAACAATTGTTTTTATTTTTGTCACACACACACACACACACACACACACACACACACACACACACGCGCGCACAAACACACACACACACTCACAAAAATCATGAACACTCGGAAACCTATATGCTGTATTAGAAAAATATAATTATATATTTTATATAAAAATAAAATTGCATAGCAAAATCAAAAATGTCACCATCGATGCAAAGTGTGATTTTGACTTGTAAAATAAGACCATACTCATGGTAAATCCCAGTGTAAACCGTACTGAGTTGTACGGCTTATTCTGCTAATTTTCAAAAATCGCTTTACTCAGAAAAAAGAAGCAGAACTTTAGTTTGCTCAGAAATTAAGGTTGTAGGAATAAAGTAAATAAGCACACAGATATTTATCGCGTACACCGAGATCCTAGTTAACATTTATTTTGTCTGTCAAACAGGATAAAACCTGCGCCAATACTTAAATTTGTCTTTCAAAACTATAATCAACTGGTACAAAATAATAAGAAACACTGTCACTTATTCACATTTTCATGTAATTATAGCAAGTATCGATTAGAAAACTTGAGATCGGAAACCGCATCAAAATTTTTTTTAAGTAGGCTTTTAACTTACACTTTCGAATCTTTATTTTTATTGTTAATTTTGCAGACTTAACGATTCGGAGAAATTTTACTACCGAGAAGAGCTCGGTAGATAAACTTTTAAATTTTTTGTCAACTTCATATATATAAATAACAATACAATATTCTTACAATAGGTAAAAGGATAATATAAAATGTTTTACTTAGAAAATATTACAAATGCCTCCCAATTATATATTTATGTTCTAACTCTTCAAAGCATTTTGATTATTCATGTATTCATCAACTTTGTAATATCTTTTTTTCATCAAACTGTTTCTAAAATAGATTTTAAATTTATTTGGAGGTAAATTGACCACAAATGTTCAGGATTTTTATAAAAAAAATATATACTTCATATTGCAAAAGAGCTTCTGATATTTTGGAACTACCAATTTATCCTTATTCCTTGTATAAACACTGTGCAGGTCACTACTTTTAGCAAATAAATGACACTTTTGCGCACATACATTATATAAGTGTAAATAAATTGGCAAGGAACAGTGAAAATATCAATTTCTATAAATAGTTCCTTATGAGAATTTCGAGGTCCCAATTCATAGATTGACTGTACAGCTTTCTTACAAATCAAAGACTGTATCAATATCAGCTGCCTTAGGTACTTCAAAGCAGAATTACATAATATGTTGGAATGGAAAAAGCTAAAGTATACCAAGCGAGCAGTGTCATCATCTGGAAGTTGCCTAACTTTTCTAACTGCATAAGCACTGATCGAACGCTTTCGCTATGTCAAGGCAACATTACCTCCCTCTGACTTAAAATGGCTAGGGTACACCTGTGTCTACAGTCGAGCGACCGAGCGAATTCCATATTGACGGTCGCTGTCCAGGTCGTGTTTTTCTAGGTATCTTTAAAGCTGTGTGCTGATCCCACGCTCCATCACTAGAGGATAGAGGTAATGAGTTAATAATATTGACTCAAATTTCATTTTCCTTTAAAATACTGCATTTTTTTTAACTAAATGTTATAGTTGAAAAAATGTATGACTATTTATATAAGGTATTAATACTGAAAAATAAAACTTACGTAACTTGCAGGTTCCTTCGTTTAAAAATGTGTTGTTTTACATAGCTACCTAACAGTGTTGTGTGTTGTTTCACATAGCTACCTAACAGTGTTGTGTGTTGTTTTACATAGCTACCTAACAGTGTTGTGTGTTGTTTCACATAGCTACCTAACAGTGTTGCCAAATACCGAAATAAAAATGTTTAAGCTTAGTTATTTGTTGTCTAGGTAGAATAAGCTACTAAACTATCACTACTAGCTACTAACTCAAGGTAGGATAAGTTTAATATGTTAAATTCTGCAAATACCCGCAAAATACCCACCTGCAAAAAATACCCGAATCCGTGTTAATTCCCTTATGCCGGTATGACACTATGCCGACAATCAGCTGATATAAAATACCTTATAGTCAATGACAGATTAAAAGAGACTTATAGCATTAGGTTTGCAGAAACTTTAAGATGGTAAATCATTATATACTGGATTTTATTTTATTACCTGAACACAAATTTATTTAACATTTATGTATCAATTTATTCACAAAATATTGTAATGAACCCGTCGCGAGCGCCCATTTACCCGCATTAATAAGCAAAAAGAACAGCGAGGAATATAAAGCAAGGCATCAAATCTGTTCAAACCTCTGTACGGGGCACGGGACAGAGGTACTAACATAGAACAAACATAGAAAGCGAATAAAATTAGGCGTTATAGGCAGACACAAGTTAATAGCAGAGGCGAGTTGAAGTGGTTCCTACTTAAATACACAATGTTCAAATGTACTCTTAAGTCAAACCGCAAAAGAACTAAGAAACTTACGTAATGTGATAGCCCCATAAACTTTTGTACCTGTGATAAAGTATATTTTAGAAACTTATCATCACAATAACTCATATTATTTTGGAAATATTCATCAATTCTCTATATATAGAACAATATATACCTGAATTTATATGTAAATTACAATGGCTACTATGAACTGACAGTTTTAAAACACCCGCTGTCGCTTATGCCTTAGCAGTAGCACCAAGCTATATTTCGATCGCGCAGTACGCGCTACCTTGACACGAGAGAAGCGGCAAGCGATGGGCGGGGAGGCCTATATCAATGATGCTTCTTATTATTGTTATGCTAATGCTACCCAGTGATTGCGAGTGCACGCACGTAGACAAATTGGATGAATTCGACAAGCTCACGCCGAAACCTTGAATGAGTGCCATTCGACCCTCGAACATTTCCTTAATTTAATGTGGGATAAACCTTTGATTACAACGGCACATATTGCACATGAGTAATAACTTATCAAGTTAAATAGTAATACAAAGATACTATTTTCTTGTATCATGTTACTTGATATGCTGAAATTTGTTTATTCTATTTCCTGTGTTCGACTAACCTCACTAGCTCTACAAATATTAGCATCTTTATCAAGGATGAAGCCCTCCATTCTCTACAAACTTTCTTGTAGCACGGATATCAAAATTAGGTGGCAATTTCACAATATTTTCTATCGTAAGCACTTGTCATAGATGGCGTCGACCTTAAACTTGTATGGGCAACGGCCCGCATTGTAAATACTTTTTCATAGAGTTACTGACTGGCTGGACGGACTGGCAAGTAATAATTCAATTATTTTTTTTTTCTGATTTTGAGACTGAATTTTTAAACATGCATATTTTCTGTTCTAATAATTATTTTATAAAATAAGTGTAAATTAATGTGCAAAATGTATATAAATCTTACTCTACATAAAGTAAATAGTGTACTACAATAGTTTGTGTATATATTGCATCAAACTGTGAGAATAAATTGTGTAAATAGACTTCTATGTTTTCTTCTGGGCGAGTTAGTATTACTTAATTCCACATTGGTGACCCCTCTATTGAGCAATAGCACCCGCTGAAATGGCTTCGGACGGTCAAAGCTCTAATGAAAATGCACCCCAAGGCTGCGATGAAAAGCCTGAGGTGTACCGCGTCGGCGTGCGCCTCTTACCATTCTGGCCTGAAAAACCCAGTATCTGGTACGCTCAGGTCGAAGGACAGTTTTCTGTATCGGACATAACGCAAGACGAGCCAAAGTACAATTATGTAATAGCCCAACTAGACCCCACCTGCAAGATATAAATACTTCAAACTAAAGGAGGAACTAATCAAGCGCCTGTCCGTTTCCACTGAGAAAACGGTACAACAGTTGTTATCGCATCAGGAGATGGGTGAGCGCAGACCTTCTCAGTTTCTAAGATATCTTCAGCACTTGGCGGGGGCCAACGGATAGTTTTCTTCGCACACTATGGATCAGCCGCCTCCCTAGCAACCTTCAACCTGCTGTTGCTGCTCAGCCGCCATTTGTTCGTTTAGCAGCTTTGGCGGAAATAGCTGATAGGGTGCATGATATTGTGCCCTCCACTCCACTTTTCGCCGCCGCTTCGCCTGTCGGTGTGCACAAAGACATCATGGAGAAGCTAGAAGTGCTTACCCAACAGGTGAACGCGTTATCTTCACGTAATGCGAGACAGTCTGATCGTTCACGCGAGACTCCTGTATCGAGATCGAACGCTAACTACAAGATGTACCCATTATGATGGTTTCATTCTCGATTTGGGTCAAAGGCTACTAGATGTGTCCGGCCTTTAAGAAGGAAAACTAGTCGGGCAATCAGTTATGGCGGCCGACGATTGCCCCAGCTCCAGTGGCCGCTTGTTTATTACGGACATAAGGTCAAAGTAACAGTTCCTCGTAGCTACCGGCAGTTATCTGTGTGTCTTTCCACGTTTAGCCCTGCGTTACCGGCGTGTAAAGACCACATACCAGCTTCACGCGGCCAATGGCTCCACCATCGGGTACATTCATTTTAATTTAGATCTAGGTTTAGGTCGTGACTTTCCGTGGAAGTTTATTGTAGCTAATGTTACTAAAGCCATTATTGGTAGATTTTTTGTCGCACTATAACTTAATTGTAGATGGTTGTAATCAAGGCATTATTGATAATACTACTGCTAAGTATACGGTAGCTACTCTGGACGGCTCTGCTGATATTTCTTCGGTGAAAGTTATTAATTACTGGTACTGGCCGGTATTGTAACATTTTATATCCGAATTTCCAGATATTACCCGTTCAGCCGGCACACCTCACACACCAAAACACAACACGGTACCCCACATCCGCACCACACCCGGTCCGCCGGTTTCATGCTCGCTGCGGCACCTAGCGCCTGACAAGTTGAAAATAGCGAGGCAGTAGTTCAACGCCATGATCCTTAAAGGTACTGCTAGGCCTTCTGATAGTTCCTGGGCTTCACCTCTTCATCTAGCCCCTAAAAAAGATAGCGGCTGGCGTCCTTGTGGGGATTATAGACAGTTATACGTGTGGACCATTCCGGACATGTACCTCATTAAGCACATTCATGACTTTGCTCATTCCATATCAGGTTGTAGAATCTTCACGACGTTAGATTTAGTTAAGGCCTATAACCAAGTGCATGTTAATAAGGACGATATTTGCGAAACAGCTATAGCAACACCCTTTGGTCTGTTTGAGTTCTCTTTCATGACGTTTGACTTACGAAATGTTGGACAAACTTTCCAGCGTTTCGTGGATGAAATGACGCGAGGACTAGACTTTGTGTACTGTTATCTCAACGATTTTTTGGTTTTTTCTAAAGATGAGCTGGAACATGAGGGGCATTTGCGTATTTTCTTTGACCGTATGGCTAAATACGGCATGCTGCTGAACACAACCAAGTATGTTTTCGGAGTTCCGGAAGTAACTTTCTTGGGTTATCGCATTTCCGCGAAGGGAACAAAGCCTCTTGTCACGAAGGTTCAATCCATCAGAATTTTCCTCTCCCCTCCATTGTCATAGAACTCCGGCGTTTTTTAGGCATGATAGATTACTATCGTAGGTTTTTACCTCGAGACGCCTCTATCCAGGCTCCTTTAAATACTCTTCTTGTTGGTTGTGTAAAAGGGTCGCACCCCGTGAAGTTGGTCGGTAAAGCTCTTCATGCGTTCAACAACTGCAAGGAGAGTCTCTGCAATGCTGCCCTACTGGCGCATCCTGACTGCACTGCCAAACTTGCTCTAGTCACAGACGCGTCCGGCACCGCCATAGGAGCGGTGCTACAGCAGTTTAAAGACAATGAGGGGCCTCTCGTATTTTTCTCGAGGAAATTTAGCCCCTCACAGCTTAAGTATTCGCCGTATGATCGTGAGCTCCTCGCTATTTATGAGGCTATTAAACACTTTCGGCACATGCTAGAGGCAAGGCATTTCACAATTTATACAGACCATCGGCCCCTCAGTTTCGCTTTCGACGAACGTAAAAGTAAATGTTTGCCTAGACAATACCGACATTTAGATTTTATATCCCAATTCACAACAGACATACAGTACATTGCGGGTAAGGATAATGTGGTAGCCGACACTCTCTCGCGTATTGAGGCTCTCTAGGCCCCAGTGGACCTCGAACGTCTAGCTGGATCGCAGGCAGTGGATCCCGAGTTAAAGACTTTACTTTCTGCTGAATCTGCACTGCGGATGAAGAAGTTGACAATTTTGGTCTGTCAAAGTTATACTGTGATGTTAGTACACCGACCCCTAGATCTTTTGTTCCCAAAGTATTCAGAAAACAGGTTTTCGACAGTCTTCATTCTCTTAGCCACCCTGGTGCTAACGCGACCGCCAAACTAGTTGCGCAGCGCTCTGTCTAGCCTGGTGTTAGGAAAGATTGCCATGTATGGTCTCGCTTGTGCTTAGCCTGCCAACGCGCAAAGGTTCATCGACATGTGTCTTCACCATTGGGCACATTCGATCTGCCAAGCGCCAGATTTGACTGCGTCCATATTGATTTGATTGGGCCGCTTCCCAGTTCAGAAGGTTTTCGTTATTGTCTCACAGCCGTAGATCGTTTTACGCGTTGGCCAGAGGTAATACTGATAGCAGACATCACTGCAGAGACGGTAGGAAAACGTTATTGTCGGGGTGGATTGCCAAATTCGGCTGTCCTACTGATATCGTTACGGATCGTGGTAGTCAATTTAAATAGGCTCTGTTCAATATCTCGCTAAGGTAGCAGGATACCGGCATCGCCGCACCGCAGCTTACTACCCGCAATGTAATGGTTTGGAACAGTAGTTGGACTGAGTCCCTTCCATTAGTTTTGTTGGATATCAGAAGCGCCTTTAAGGAGGATCTGCAGGCCTCCTCTGCTGAGTTGTTATACGGGGAGCCTCTCCGCCTGTCCAGAGAATTTTTTGAGCGCAGCGCTTTGTCAGACTCTACATTTGTCAGTGTTTCGGATTACGCTGATCGCTTGCGCTCTTTTGCCGCCAATCTGCGGCCATCTCCAGCATCACGCCACTCCATTTTGTGCCTCATACATTACATCATACTCCCGCACACTCCCCCTCCGGCCCAGACCCCGCTGGTCTTCCACGGACTGCAGTGGTCGTCATGTGCGCCCTCCTGATTATCATCGCCCTTAGCCGGTCTCTGAGGGGGAGTGATGTGGGCAACGGCCCGTATTGTAAAAATTCAAAGTTGCCGCGGAAATAACTATAACCCAGACTAAACAAACTATAGCAACAGCTATAGCTTGCTATGGCAAACTTCAGTTGTATAATTTAGGAGTTGATGTAAGAATCCGACGCCGGTAACCCAATTTAGGACGGGTGGAGCCACTGGCAAAGGCAATTGACCAATGTATTAAAAGAAAATGACGTAAGGTCTACTTCTTCTTGCGGTGCCTCTCCACTACTGGAGGTTGGCCGTCAACTCCGCATATCTCTCCTTGTCCCTCGCCAGACGAAAAAGTTCTTCTACGTTGGCGATACCGGTCCATTGTCTAATATTTCGGAGCCAAGACATTTTTCTTCTTCCGACGCGTCTTTTCCCCTCAATCTTTCCCATCATTATTGTCTGGAGAAGATGATAACGCTCATGTCTTAATACATGTCCCAGATAGGCTACTTTTCTTGACTTGACTTAAGGTAACATAAATAATTTTAGTGGCAAGTCCGTACGGGTGGAGTTAGTTATAAAGTTCATTAATTCACTTAAACACAGTATTCACGTAAAATGTAGTAACTGTTTTTTTTTTACTGATTTCAGTAGAAGAAGGCGTTTCCGGCATTTATCAAAACTTTTATAACGGGTTTCACGATTTGATTTTATACATTGTACATTTTTTTTTCGTACACAAATTTATAAAAGTAAAAAAAAATGAAAACTAGCGATTTTAAGGAACCAAATAGATACCTGATTTTGGCTCAGGATAGTTACGGACGGGCATGGCAATGCCATCAGCCTTTTCCTATGCTAGGGAAAGATGTAACAGTACCGTTACTAGCGTATAAAAAATAATACGCTAGTAAACAGACCTAAAAGGTATGTACTCTGATAAGATTTAGTAAGTTCATAAATTTTTACCAAATTTAATTTACTATTTGCGAACTATTTGTGTCGTCATTTCCAACGCACAAATTTATACAACCATCTGAAACGCGATCAAACGTCACAAAACTAATATCTCGAAATTCTACCTCAGAATCATTTGAAGCGCATCTTGCATCTTGAGCTTTGGTTTCCTAAATCGCTCCGATGGTTTATGCTCTAATTTATGACGTCTATATTTGTTTCTAACTTCCATTTCTTAATCAACAGGCTTTGTGCTCTTAAACAATTTTCTTACAAAATGTTGACCTTCAAAGTTTCGTGTTTTTTTATTTTATTTTGATATCGCTAAGTTGGCTAACAAGCTAACGTTGACAACAATCTATAGACGCTTGTAACACCAGGAGCATCACTTGTGCGTTCTCAAAATCTAATAACTGCTTTCTTGAAGAATACATACTGTAATCCTTAGAGAAAACTTAGGCAGGGAGCTACTACAAAACCTAAGCGTTCGCGGAAGGAATGTTCGGTAACTGCACTTCTATAATTCTCGTAACTAGGTGGCACATTGTATTTAGCATCGAAAGTCGCCATGAATCTTAACATCACTAAATCTATCTTTCGCCTTAAAAACGTCGTAATATGTTCACAATATTGTCACCCCTAACTATTCTATGTAAAATCGTTGCTTTAAAAACATTACCTACCTTTTCAGCAGGTATTGACGCATATGTCGACCTAAGTTTTAAGTATACCTCTCGCGAAGTCATATTATGCATATGTGAGCTAATTACAGCTTGGACTGGTAGCCAAAATCGGATCAGCTTGCTCTACATCATCCGCATCCACCAGCTTCCGCATACTCCATCGGCATTTTTTCTAGAAATGGCACGGGATGTAGCCATGGGCAGGGAATTCAAAAAACACGCTTGGGTTGTGAAATGAGCTCCCTGCCAAGGTTTTCTCTAAGGACAACAGTATGGAGTTCTTCAAAAAAGCAGTTATTGGATTTTTGAACCGTAGGCAACGCGCGAGTGATACCCCTGGTGTTGCAAGCGTTCACGGTGACCGCTTACCTTCAGGCGGACCGTGTGCTTGTTTGCCACCATAGTGTTATAAAAAAAAAACACAGCGCGTTACAGATGCCGCACCTCGACACATATTTATTAAAGATAAACTAACCTGGGTTCGATACAATTTTTACTAACTAAAATAGATTTATGAAGGCTTATTCATAATCCACGAAGGAAAGATAAAAGGGCTTTTGAGGTACGGAACTCTAAAAAACATACTGTTTATTTTCTCTAGAAGAATATTAGGAATGTTCTAGAAGAATATTTTTCCTATTGTACCTACATGTTTCGCCGTCAGGTAAAGCGAAACCTAACTAGGGTTAAAACCTTAAAAGGAATTACTATTACTCACCTCAAATATGTTTGTTGCACCTGTCTATACCGGTCTATACCCCGTCTGTCTGTCCTGATGTCGTCTAAAGGGACCTAAGGGATAAATACAGCTAATGAGTATGAGAAGAACATAAAAATAATGAACAAAAAAAAAAGGATCTGGGACTTTAAATTAAACTAGGTAAGTACCTACTTCCTTGTTGTAAGTTGACCAAAATCAATTAAATTACTTTAATTGCACTTGACTGCACACAGCGGGTTTTTAATGTTCGCTAACGCAATACTTCTATATAAGCATAATGCGCTGGAAAGTACATGGTAATTTTTCGCATAGACAACGACAAAGACTTGACAACTAGTGTTGCCAGCAAACGCTACGTTTGTCTTTTAGCGCATTGCAAATAGCAACTGCCGGGAGGAAACATAAATATAGTAATTCTAAAATAAAAAAAAGAATTTCATCACGATTTTGGATCAAGAAATAATAACAAACAATAAATGATTAAACTGAAAGTAAAGCTTCATTTTAATCATTTGTGAATTAGACTATATTAGTAGTTTAATTTTTTTTTAAATAAATAACCTTTTCACCACATTTGCTCAAAAAATGCATTTATGAAGCTTATATACATTGTTCGAAAGTTCAAAATTACGCATCATACAACGGAACGTGCGGTAAAATAGGTATTCTCACATAACTACCTGTCTTACCGCACGCTCTGTTTCGATGTTTTTTTTTAATTTCGTTTGAACCTCCTTGAAAGCGCTTTTGACTCACTTTAATACTAAAAGAAAAAGAGACGAAAGATGTAGTTCTTTACGCCCCATTCTCCTGTTGAACATATTACAGGTAAAATAAAAATGTCAGTCAGTTAGTTCTGCTTCCACAGCAGCAAGTTTCACTAAATTTCAATAATTGTTCAAATTTTACTTTTAATTTCCAAAAGTAATGACCCATCTGTATAATTTTTTATTTGCTATTAAAAACAGTCGAATGAAAAAGTTTATTTAATTACCTATAAATTATACTGTTTTCTCGGTAATGTGTTGAAAAACGTTGTATGACATTTTTGCGGAATTGGTATTTACCAACGAGTAGACGAATGTAAGCTCGAGACGAAGTCGATAACCAATATACCGCACTAATGTCATAAATAACTATTATTTTATTTAAGATTTAACGTATTTTGTTTTTCTTAGTATTTAATTAATATAATTTTGTCTGAACCAGTTACTAACAACTATCACATGTATTATTGTTTTATCGTTATAAGTAAAAAAAAGTAGCCAATAGATCTAACACGCGCGAGCCCCGCTCGCCCCGCCCGCCCCCGCGGATGTGGATACCTGCCCACGACTATTAATATTCTGAATATTATTTTCTTAACTTGTCCATTGTGTGTAACAAATATAATGTCAGTTAGCAGTGAGGTTAGCATACGAGTAAGTAAGAACAACCCATAGGTAGGTACCCACTGCGAATTAAGTTAAACACTTCAATTAATTTGTTACAGAGTACTCGTACATAGTAACGATAAGATATATAATATTACAATTAAAACGTAAAACATTTGGTATTTGTGTAATTCTGAGCAAAAACATGATCCACCTGTGTTGTGTTGTGATGTGTTGTGTTGTGTTGTGTTGTGTTGTGTTGTGATGTGTTGTGTTGTGATGGCGCGATGGTCGTCGTCATCGTCGCAGTCGTCGCAAATCTTACACAGATTATATTTTTGTCGACGTTTACGAGCTAGGTGCGAACAGACAGACTGACAGGATACATCGCGCCGTCTCTCTCTGTGGGAATGTACTTGGCTCGGTATTTACTGCTTTGTTGAAAGTTTTGTTTTATTCAAAAATCAAAATTAAAATAAAGATTTCTTCTAATGATCCTACGTGAAATTATAATGTTCTGCTGACGCGCCTGACTATAAAACATAATAAACACTGAACGAGGCAGGAACATCAGACACAATGGTGTCTATAAAATACTAAAATATTCTAAGAGCGGTGCTTATAAATAAAAATGTACGTGACTTCACACACAACATATATGTATACACCAATACACCTATAGTACTTATTTAGTTACAATATTTCTTGTTTAAAGAATAAATACCATTATTTTTACTTGCTTTTATTTAACTCACAATGTTTCCTTTTTCGTTCCCCCCCCCCCCATCTTGTGGTGGAAACTTGCGAGCTTAATTAATTAACACCTCGCGCGCGCAATTTCCCATTGCGGGGTTTAGGCGTATGAAGCACCTCATTAACTAAGTAACCTGACGCTCGAGGAGTTAAACATACTTCCTCTTATCACCCTTCGATAATACAATATTCCACAGCTACTTTGACCAACAACCCCCTCCCAAAGTTGTACCAGGGGTACAACCTAGAGGTGGAGGTGAAAAATTGGAAAATTTTCAAAATAGGTATCCGAAATCGCAGATCACGAATTTGATGGTTTTGATGTTATCACCTCTTGGCAAAATCGCAGGAAGTGCACCTGAAGGTGGACATTAGGGTGGAACGTGAAAAAGTGAGTACTTTGTTATGTTACAAATACATACATTGTTATCAGTTTACCTTTACTTAATTAGCTGGAATTTTTCACGTTCCATCCTAATGTCGGTGCACTTCCTGCATCTGCCAAGAGGTGATAACATCAATATGAACATCAAATTGAATATGTATTAAGTATAAAATAATTTTAATTAACTTTAATTTTTAAACAAAGTTAAGAGAATTATACAGTAAAAGTTCAAATATTTTTTTTTATATTTATTTTATAAATGAGGTATTCCACGTTATATGAATAAATATTATAAGCGAAACCCATATAAAACATAAAACAGATATAAATTTAAAGACGTTCTGACTCTAGTTTTTTAACTTTTGTGGATCAAAAAATTGATTTAAACATCTTAATCAAATTGAAATAAAATTAAATTTAGAATTGAACTTATAATAAAAAAAATATAAGTATTACATAAAATACAACACAATCTTAAATTAATAATAAACTAAACTTCAATTTTCTAGGAATCGATCACCATAGAAATGTGTATGGGTAGTATTGTAATTTGTTTATTTATGTTTTAATTCATCATTAAATGCAAACAGTGAATCGTTTGTATATATGTCGCTGGCAAATCGTTTAATTCGCCGTTTTACAATATGCCTAAGCAGATCGTAAAGTATGGAAACGAAAGGAACAAAAATCACACTGTATAAGTCATGTTTGTTAGGTTAGGTTCAGTTTCCCTTTTGTAAACGTAGATGCGGAGCAAGCGAAGCGAGCGGAGCGTTCCAGCCATGCTTCATATAATAATCTGTTCAGTTATATGATAATTTCTATTCCATACTTTACGATCTGCCTGGGCATCTTGTAAAATTTAATTACTAATTTATATTAAACATAATATAGTTCTCCAAGTTCATGAGAAGTGCGTACTAACATATAATCACTTGATAAACTCTCAATTAATATCCACTAAAACTCTAGCACGTCAAATATTCGTGTGTGCACGCCTTGCTTTGCAGTACGTGGATATAAAAAAAATTATATTCATTTTGAAAAATTATTTTTTACTTTTTAGTTCAATTTTCGTTTAGATTGAATTTTTATATGATTCCAATGTTTTAAGAAAAGTAAATTTTTTTAAAAAAAAAATTTACTTTATTTTTTTAACTTATCTTATTTTTTTCCTTTCTAACTATATACCTGCTAAGGTTAATAAATAAATCAGCGACAATTTATGAATTAATACGTTTCTTGCGTAAATAATAAATAACGGTATACATATAACAATAAAGCGTTTTGAGTAACGAAGTGTTTATAGCGAATATTGATGTTTGTAATAAAAATCTGTGTCGGATACAACTTAGGTAAATACATTACTTGATTTACAATCGAGATGTATTTAGAAACTACTACATATTCATAATATTCTATTAAAGACCTAATTTTCCAATATATTCTCATTTATGTTTGCGGCATATCAATGTTAAGCCGACGAGAGATGAGCGCGAGCTCACGCACTGGATCATTTCGTATAACCATTATCTAGGTGAATGTGTATCAAAGCCCGAGAGCGGAACAACTTTGTATGTTCCCGTACATTAATCTATCTTCGGCTTAATCCAATATCTAAACTAAAAATGTGGGCCACGAGCGATACGATACGAGGCGGACGCAAATTACATCTTTAGCGGAGAGTTACGACTCGGGAAGCGAACCTGGGCCATCAGGCACGCGCCTACTTACTGCTCATGTGAAAATACGGAACTTGGGCTTTTCCCATTTGTTTTAATTGTGTGTTTAAAGGATTTACTTCATCTATTTGTAGAATAAGTTTTTCTAACATCGTTTGTAAACAAAACGCAGACTGTGTTAAATAATACGTTATTACACTGTGTGAACTGAATACACACCAGCGACACTGTCCAGCTGAACGTGCTGAAGGTCACACTAATAGCCTACAATTAGTCAGGCCCAGGCCGCATTGAAGTATTGTTTTGGTTAGTCAGTCAGTTATACTCTTAAGACACATTCTGCAGTGTCGATGGTTGCTTTGGTTTTCATAAATTTATTTATCAACTATATGACAGGATTTCTATATATTCTACAGTTTCCTACAATTTTAAAATAATTATACCTACAAACCGTGCTACAAACAAGATATTTTCGCCATGAAGAACTTTATAAATTACATACAATTTGAAAAAATGACATTCACAAAAGAGAATTTTTTTTTTGTTTTGAATACAGTAAAAATGATAACACGGAATGAAAGTAAAAAAGCGGAACAACACGTACGCCCACCACAGCGAAAAAATCCTAGGTCTGTGCCCACCACCACCGCCCACGTCGTCATCGTCATCATCTCTGTGTTCATCGTCGGGGGCTGAGTTCGTCACTCCTCCCAACATGAATGCATCAAGCGACGAGGGCGGGCCAACGACGCCGCCGCCGCCACCGCCACCTGTACGTCGGGGACGTCCACCGCTGCCGGCAAGCTTGAGACCTATGGGGTATTTTACCCCACCTACGGCTCCCGCTGTCAGTGGTATTGTGTGTCGCATGCGATGGCCTCAAAATATAAACGAGAACTGCATGCGTGCGTACTTTGGGGCGACAGAGGGAGGAATCAATTTATCCGCGTACCGTGTGCGGATGCTTGCTTTGTTTCGGGCGCTTGAACCAAATATTGAAGTGACTGCACAGCGATTATCAGATCAGGTGCGGGTTATTCAACGGAACAAGAGGTTGAATGACACGACACTTGATAGGCTACGCCTGGAGGCAGTCTCTGCTCATTCCGGATCCGCCCACCACGTCACCGGCTTCGGTGCCACATCCGACTTGGCACCGGGGGCACTGTGGGTCGATCTCAGTGCTGACGAGGCGGACTGTGTGAGTCAGAACGTGAGTACACATGCCAATGAGCAACTGAGGAGGGCTTTGGTGGAGGCGATTACACAGTATCGCTCAACAACCGATTCTAGGCCACGATTACCTTGCTTGCCTGTGAATGGACGTAATCTAGCGCTAATGGGAGCCTTGAACAGTCTGCTAGACCCGTATTTACGGGCTAGCGGAGACTTAATATATACACAATCAATCATGTACTGCGGGGCCATAGCTGCGTGCCGTGTTGCTCGTGTCAATTTTCCGGACACTGACCGTGCACCTAGGTCCGCCGGGGCTGTCCCTGCATGGCAAGTGCGGATTGAGCGGCGTATTAATACGTTTAGAACTCTCATTGCAAAGCTGATCTGCTTCAGGGGGGCAATAGCCTTTTCCAGAGTGACTAAAGGAAGGTAAACCGAAAGTGGGAGAGAGCTAACCTTTGCGTGTCCCAAGGGCAGTAGCCGGATGCTAATGCCATGATTAACTTCTGGCGTAGAGAACTTGTCAGTGCCTGCAGAACACGCCGAGGGTGAGTGGATAGGTGTTGCCGAGCGTGAGTGTGTGTTTATCGAACCCATGGGGGCTGTCACTATCAGCTCCGATGATGTAAGTTTTGCCATCAGTGCGGCTCCGAACTGGAAAAGTCCTGGGCTGGACGGATTGCACCACTTCTGGCTGAAGTGGTTTCGATGCTCACACGAGCTTTTGGATACGCAGTTCCAGCAAGCCCTCGAGCTTGGTTCTCTGCCATCTTTCCTAACAACTGGTGTTACCTTCCTGCTCTTCAAGTCCGATAGTACCACGGAAACAAAGAACTACAGACCTATCACGTGCTTGCCTACAATGTACAAGCTCCTTACATCCATTTTGAGAGTAAAAATTAACACCCACATTGTTGCGAACAAAGTTTTAACCCCCGCTCAAAATAGATGTAGGGTTGGGTCCCGTGGTACTCAAGGACTCCTCCTCATAGACATGACCATTTGCCAACGAGTCCAGCGGAACCAGGGGGCCCTTTCGGCTGCCTGGATTGACTACAAGGAGGCCTATGATTCGGTACCCCATTCATGGCTGGGGAGGATCTTAGAGCTGTATATGGTTGATATAGCTTTCAGATCATTCTTAAGCGCTTGCATGGGGCAGTGGACCACAGTCCTTCGTCAACCGGTGGGACGAGATGACCAGTTTGGACCGCAGGACTTGACTTATCAGGATTGAACGAGGCATTTTTCAGGGTGACAGTTTGAGTCCTTTGTGGTTCTTTCTGCATCGTACCCGTGAAGGCAGCTCTGCTTTAGCTCAGAAGATCTTGACGTTTGCTATTGATTGCTGAAAATAGGGCAGTCTCTTTGCCTCCAACTCGAATATGAACGACGAAGGCGCTGTACCACCTACTATACCGTGGTGCAGTAAGACCATGCCGGTAACTCCTCCATAACACAGGTTATGGCGGGCGTATCTGTATCTAGACGTTCATAATTCGAGTGGGCCAGACAGTATACCAGTAGTGGTGCTAAAGCAGTGTGCTCCTGAGTTATGTCCTGTACTCACGCGCCTCTTCGCGCTTTTTTACCATACTACACAATTTTCGTCTTCATGGAAGACTGCGAAGGTGCACCCGGTGCCCAAAACGGGCGATAGATCAGATCCATCGAATGATATCGCTATTACCTCCGTCCTCTCCACGGTGATGGAACGTGTGATCAACACACAGCTTCCAAGATACCTAGAAAAACACAACCTTTTCAGCGACCGTCAATATGGCTTTCGCCATGGTCGCCCGACTAGCGACTTTCTAGTGTATCTCAAACACCGATGGGCACTAGCCATTGAGATTCAGAGGGAGGCATTGGCATGTAGCCTAGACATAGCGTAGGCGTTTCATCGGGTCTGGCACAGGGGTCTTCTATCGAAGTTGCCATCTTTTTTGCGAAGGTTTTGTGCAAATGGGTGGCTAGCTTTTTTCCCGGCAGACGCATACGAGCCGTAGTTGACGGTAGTTCCTCTGATAGTAGGACATTAATGCTGGTGTCTCGCAAGTATCTGTGCTGTCTCCTACGCTGTTTCTACATATCAATGACATGTTGGACATCAACAACATACATTGCTTTGCAGATAACAGTACTGGAGACGCTTATCACATAAGCATACCTCGTTCCGTTGTGCAGGAAAAACGTGGAGAACGTGTGTTTCAAATCGAGATCAATCAGTCTAAGGTCTCTGACTGGGGACAGGAAAACTTGGACCAATTCAACCTTAAAAAGACACAAGACTGCGTGTTTACCGCTAAAAATTTACTGTGGTCCTACAATTCCAAACACTCCCCTCTCCATCTCCGAGAGAATCTGGATCCTTTGTGTTTACGTCTCCAGCGATATTCAGTTACGACATCATCTGCAAGACAAGGTGAAGCTGGCGTCCAAAAAACTTGGTGTACTCAACAGAGCAAAGCAGTACTTCACGTCGGGGCAAAGGTTGCTGCTTTACAAGTCGCAAGTACGGCCCCATATTGAGTACTGCTGCCATCTCTGCGCGGGTGCAACCGGATACCAGTTTGGCCCTTTTGACTCTGTTCAACGACGGGCTGTAGGAATTGTCGACGATCCCAAACTCAGTTGCGGTATCGAGCCCATAAGTCTGAAGAGAGACTTTGCCTCGCTGTGTGTGTTCTACCGCTTGTACAATGGGTTGTGTTCTGAGAAATTTTTCGAAATGATGCCCACGGCTACTTTCTACCATCGCACTGCTCGCCATCGGCAGGGAATTCATTCTCACACTTTAGAACCGAAATGGTCGCGTACAGTGCGGTTACAGAAACCTTCCCGCGAACACTAGGGTTGTGAATTGATCTGCCTGCCGAGGTTTTATGAAAGGACTACTGTATGGGGTACTTAAAGAACGAAGTTATTAGATTTCTACAAGGTTAGCAATGCGCGAGTGATACCCCTGGTGTTGCAAGCGTCCGTAGGCTACGGTGACCGCTTACCATCAGGCAGACCGTAGACTTGTTTGCCACCTTAGTGGCATAAAAAAACCAACAAAAAGTTTCAATAAACTAAAAATAAAATCATCTTTTTCTCGAAATTTATAATTTCTTTCCTTAAGCATTGGAGCTGGGCAATGATAGGGTCAATACGAAGTTGGCCAACACCATTCACGCTTTTCAAGCTGAATTTAAAAAAAATCCCTTACCTTTTCAGTAAATCACTCGTTATAAAATCTTTCGTGCTTACTTGCTTTAATAGCCTACTCCTTTCCTGTAACCAAAGTGTTACTTAGCATTGTTGCGTAAAGTTATTTCAAACTTCGATTTGTAGCAGTTTGGGCTTAGTGATTTGCTCATAGAAACTTTGCGACGCCCTTTCCTTTCCTTTCCTTTCCTTTCCTTTCCTTTCCTATCCTTTCCTTTCCTTTCCTTGCCTTTCTTTTCCTTTCCTTTCCTTTCCTTTCCTTTCCTTTCCTTTTTACTCCCGTACGGGTTAAATTTGAAACAACGCCAAACCACAACAACATTTATTAATAATGTTAGAATGCATTAATACCAAGTTTTTTATAAATTTGACTGTAAAAATATTTCCCAATCCCGTAAAAACTTACCCATACTGTTGCTCTTATTAGGGATCGAATTGTGAAAAAGATTTGAAACACAATATTCAATAATTTCTGTTGATAAGCATATATACCAAGTTTCAAGTAAATTGACTATAAAAATATTTTTCTCATGCCATCTTTGTAACCCCTTAGGGCCTGAATTTTGAAAAATGCCAGAATATGCATGGTAGCAGCATAATTTATAAGTCTTAAGTTAATGTACAAACTTTGCAACTCCTTTTTACCCCTTATGAGTTAATTTTTTTAAAACGGCAAAAAATGTGTTTTTTTTTTTCTGTTGAAGAGCATCAATACCAAGTTATTCGTAAATTTGAGTTTAAAAATATTTATTTCTATACAAACTTTGAAACCCCTTTTTACACCCTTAGGGGCCGAATTTTTTAAACGACTAAATAGGTGTTTTCAATTTATTTAAAGATCCATGGCAAAATTCTTGTTTTCACTATAAAATAAAACTTTCCAATTACAAAAAAACTATGCCATCCCCTTTGGGTTCATTTCTAAAAACACCGAATATCTTCGATCATAAATTGTTTTGAAAAGCATATATACCAAGTTTCAAGTACATTGGGCACAGAAATATTTTATCCCTTATAAACTTTGCCACCTCTAATGTCCCCAATTCTCCGGCTGAGGTTGAATTTAGAGAAATTTTGAAATATTTGTTCCATTGATTGCGTTGAAGAGCATTTCTACCCAGTTTTAAGTAAATTTGCTAATAAATATATTATTTCACAAACAAACTTTGCCTCAATTTTCAAACAACACGTCATTTTTTATTTGCTATTTAATATGTATATGTAAATAACCAAATTCCCATACAAAGTTTCATCCCATGTGGGATAATTTTTCAAACACAGTGTAATGTTTTTTATTCTTGAATCTTAGTCAAGTAGTTGAATACTAGTTTTTATAGATTTAACTCAAAAACTGACAGATTTTCATACAGCCCAACACCCATTTCAGCCCTTAGGAGTCGAAGTTTGCAGAAACAGTTCTTAAGCGACTTATTCAATATATGACTTAAATTTCGAATTTTTATCCTTTTCGGTTTAGGCTGGGCGGTGATGAGTCAGTCAGGACATATATATATATATATATGTCCTGACTGACTCATAGGGATTAAAATACAAAAACTTCTGAATTACGTCATTCGTTATTTGCTATTTAGTATGTTTATATTATTTTTTATGGCATAATTTGGAAAAACAACCGAATTTCCGTACAAAGTTTCATCCCCTATCTTACCACCTGTGGGATAATTTTCAAAAACAGTGTAATGTATCATTCTTGAATCTTAGTCAAAAGGTTGAATACCAATTTCATAGATTTAATTTAAAAACTAACAGATTTTCATACAAACTACCATTAGGAGTCGAATTTTGCAGAATCCCTTCTTAAACGACCTATTCAATACATAAAAAACTTTTTCCTCAAATTTCGAATTTTTATCCTTCGCGGTTTGGGCTGGGCGGTGAAGGGTAAGTCAGGACATTGCCTAATAATAAGATTCCGACTAGATAGGGCACTGCAAGTACTCGAATAAGCTGCCCGTACAAATAAAGCGGGGCATAGCGAGTACTTGCTCGAATGAGTGGCCCGAACTGGGAAAGTACCTCCACCTTACAGAAAACCCCGGCCACAATAACACTAACATTGAGTAATGTTGTGTTCCTGGCGGTGAGTAAGGTTGCCAGAGCTCTCTTTGAGCATTCGCTGCGCGGACAGCGGAGGTAGGCGGTGCTTGTTGCTGTTATTGCTCGGCGTAGACGCGGCGTGTTGTAACGGCGGTCAGGGAGACCTGATGAACTTGAACGGGTTTCCGAACCCAGGGATCACTTAATCTCCGCCCTGGGAGGCTGATCCGCCAGCCTGTGTAAAGTCTCTAAAGTGATAGTCGTGCCGGAGAAGGAGACCGGAGTGGACCCGGCTACTACAACAGAGGGGGATCAGGGGCCCTTTCACCCGCCGTGCCAGCAACAGTATCATCTGTGTTGAGCTCCTGTAGTCTTAGTACCGCACCTTTTTAGATTCTAAGCTGTCTGTGCAGTAAATCCTCATCCTTAGTCTAAGTTACCTTTTTATGTATAATGGCCGGAAGAAATAAAAGGAAAAGAGTTTTTACAGCGGCTACTCCATCCACATATAATGTGGATTTTTGCAACATAAGGGGTATTCACGCAAATCTTAACGCAGTCCACTACCATCTCGAGACTGCGCAGCCGACCATTCTTTTTCTAACGGAAACGCAGATATCCTGCCCGGCTGTTATCATACCTTCACTATCCCGCCTACAAACTCGAACACAATTTAATGAGTCTTGCCGGTGTATATATGTTCGTCCAGGAGGATATCTGCTGTCGCCGCCTTCACAGCCTTCTCTACTCCGTCTCAGTGGATGCGCCGCTTGGCTCCTGGGACCACTGCCTCGTTCGGACTCAAATGTCATGCACACAACCCAATCCTTCTGGGCCAACTAATTGGCGTCGTGTGTGGCACTATAAGTCGGCAGACTGGGATGGATTGTGAGAATTTTATGCATCGTACCCGTGGAGGCAGCTCTGCTTTAGCTCAGATGATCCTGACGTCTGCGCAGCCACAGTCACTGACACAATTCTTGCTGGTATGGAATGTTTCATTCCTAAACTGCGAGTAGCTGCCGGCGTCAAAAAACGACCGTGGTTTAATAGGTCTTGCAGAGAAGCTTAAATTCTTAAGCAAACTGCATATTAGGCTTGGACCACGGCTCGTAATAATAATGATCCAAATATTTCTGAGTTAAAATGCAGATTAAATACTAACTTGAGGTTCAGTAAAAAAGCAACTGCCAGAGCAAAATTCCAATTCATCAGCAAAATAGGTGGGCAACTTGCGAGCTATCCTTCTCGGAGTCGTGCTTTCTAGTCGCTTGCCAAAGCTGCTGAAGGGAACTTTTGCCAGTCGTCGTTACCACCACTGCGAAAGACCGATGGTGACTTGGCCCATAATGCTAAAGAGAAAGCCGATCTACTGGGCAGTGTCTTTTCCTCGAACTCGAACATGAACGATGAAGGCGCTGTACCACCTACTATACGGTGGTGCGGTAAGACCATGCCGGAAATCTCCATAACACAGCGGGAGGTCCGGCGGGCGTTGCTTTCTCTAGACGTTCATAAGTCGAGTGGGCCAGACGGTATGCCAGCAGTGGCGCTTTAGCAGTGTGCTCCTGAGTTATGTCCTGTATTCACGCGCCTCTTCGCGCTTTCCTACCATACTAGGAAGATTGCGAATGTGCACCCGGAGCCGAAAAAGGGCCATAGATCAGATCCATCGAATTACAGGCCTACCGCTATTACCTCTCTCCTCTTTAGGGTGATGGAGCGTGTGATCAACACACAGCGTTTGAGATACCTAGAAAAACAGGACCTGATCAGCGTCAATATGGCTTTCGCCACTGTCGCTCAACTGTTGACCTTCTAGTGTATCTCACACACCGATGGGCACTAGCTATTGAGAGTTAGGGGGAGGTATTGGCATGTAGCCTAGACATAGCGAAGGCGTTCGATCGGGTCTGGCACCGGGGTCTTCAATCGAAGTTGCCATCTTACGAAGTAGGAGCTTTTTGTCCGGCAGACGCATACGAGCCGTAGTCGACGGTAGTTGCTCTGATAGCATGGACATTAATGCTGGTGTCCCGCAAGGCTCTGTGCTGTCTCCTACGCTATTTCTACTGCACATCAATGATATGTTGGACATCAACAATCGACAGTACTGGAGACGCTTATTTTATGGACCGTGCAAGCATCGCTCGTTCCGTTGTGGAGGAAAAACGTGAGAACTCGTGTCTCAAATCGAGATCAGTCTGTCCAAGGTCTCTGACTGGGGACGGGAAAACTTGATCCGATTCAACCCTTCAAAGACACAAGTCTGCGCGTTCACCGCTAAGAAAACCCCATTCACTGTGGTCCTTTAATTCCAGAACACTCCCCTCTCCATTTCCAAGCGTATTGGGATCCTTGGTGTTGGCATCTCCAGCGATGTTCTGTTTCGAGATCATTTGCTAGACAAGGTAAAGATGGCGTCCAAAACACTTGGTGTACCCAACAGAGCGAAGCAGTACTTCACGTCGGGGCAAAGGTTGCTGCTTTACAAGTCGCAAGTCCGGCCCCATATGGAGTACTGCTGCCATCTCTGGGCGGGTGCAACCGGATACCAGCTTGGCCCTTTTGACTCTGTTCAACGACGGGCTGTAGAATTGTCGACGATCCCAAACTCAGTATCGGTATCGAGCCCATAAGTCTTAAGAGAGACTTTGCCTCCCTGTGTGTGTTTTACCGCTTATACAATGGATTGTGTTCTGAGGAATTGTTCGAAATGATGCCCAGGGCTACTTTCTACCATCGCACTGCTCGCCATCGGCAGGGAATTCATTCTCACCCTTTAGAACCGAAATGGTCGCGTACAATGCGGTTACAGAAACATTCCCGCGAACACTGGGGTTGTGAATTGATCTGCCTGCCGAGGTTTTCTGAAAGGACTATTGTATGGGGTTCTTCAAGAACGAAGTCATTAGATTTCTAAAAGGTTGGCAATGCGCGAGTGATACCCCTGGTGTTGCAAGCGTCCGTAGGCTACGGTGACCGCTTACCATCAGGTGGACCGTAGGCTTGTTTGCCACCTTAATGGTATAAAAAAAAATTCACGTTTATGTTTTGTTTACGTTTAAAAAAATAAATGTTCTGAGTGTCGCCAGCTCAACTAAACGAAAAAAACCTCCCAGTCGTGTTTGAAACATCTTTACCGAATATTTCCCCACCCCAGACAGAGGGTTTTGATGTCTTAAGAACTAATCAGTTGGGTGATGAAACAGAGAGGTGACTGCTCTTTTCAGAACCGAGTCTTCGACTAAGACGCGCGGTATAAAGTCGATTCCTAAAAGGAGATTAACAAAGAGAAACCGACGTTAACAAAGAGAAACCGAGGTGATAGACATCCTAAACCAGTACCAGAAATGGAAGCGCGTTTGACGAGAATCTGAGGGATCCCGGAAGTGTCGTTCCGACAGGGCTTTAAGTAGTTGACCGATTAAAAAGTGGGTATCAATTCATTTCAATCTAAAGGGAGAGCATACAATGGCATTGAATTTAAAACCGCCTCTACGTAAGTAATACTAGTGGTGAGTTCCTCAAACGTGAGGAGACTTCGCAGATTTAACAGCTAGGTCAAGGTCATTTGCTAAAAGACTACGTACGTCGCAAAGATGTTTAAATGCAGCTACATAATTAGTCCCATTATCTGATTTCACAAAGTCAAAGTTATTTTTTTTATTCAAATTAAGTTTTTACAAACAGCTTTGAATCATCAAAGTTATGAAATAATATTTTTTAAACTAAACTTGGACATATACGCCTTGAGACAAAACGTTGGATCGCGGCTAGAAACGCTTTAGTAGATAAGGCAGTCATGACTTCAAGGTGGACTGTCCTAGTCGAATGACCAAAAAAGACGAAAAGATAGACTTTCCAGTTTTCGCACTACGATAATTAACGCATTAATAGGAAATGGGCCAGCAAAGTTAGTACTGACTTCAGAAAATATCAGTCCGTTGGTAGATCCCCCATGAGGAGTTACATTAGCATTAGAGAAAGACAGAGACAATAAGCATTGGTTGCATTTGAAAAGTACGTTGCTGATAGCCCTGTGCGCGTAGAATATCCTAAACTCTCGTTGAAGTGTGAAAAGCGCTGACAAACTCACAAGGTTAATCAAAATAGTACTTTAATGGTATTTATTACATGGGAGCAAAATAATATTTATACGGCGATGGTGCGATTTAGAATGTGTGTGTGTCAGCTTTTACTTTTAGTACATGCACATTTTTATCTTAAACGCAATGCACTAACTAACCCCTTACCATATTTATAGGTAACTCTTTAGTTATTATCTTTAACCGAATGCTGGCTACTGACAAGACAAGCTACACATCTGTACAGCACCAAGTTACATGTGGGCCAGTAAAAAGGGGGCTTTTGTCGATTTGACTCAATTGCAGTCAAGGTGATTTTAATAGACCAAATTAATTACCTCGGGGAGCCCGCATGCGTCTGCCGATCGAAGCCGAGATACTATCCGCATCACTCTTGCTCGGCTCGATCATAATACAATAAGGTGAACTCGGAGTGTAGGTTATAACAATGAATACAAAATTGTATTGCATACACAATATTTCATGGAAAACTTTTATTATTTATTTATGTTTATTATGAGTTTAACATTCAACGTTAATATTTCTGGTTCGAAAATATATCAATCAGAGTCACAGACAATAATATAATACTACACCTTGGTGTTGCCACTCTATTGGTGTGGCCAAGCTTATCACTATTAACACATAAACAACAATGAAACAATTGGTTTTTATTTTTTTCGCTCCCCTTTAATTAAGTGAATTATTCCCTACATATATTTTCACACACTAATAATCTTATTCTAATTATGCTACATACTATATAAAATACTACTACTACTACTACTACCACTACCACTACCACTACCACTACCACTACCACTACCACTACCACTACCACTACCACTACCACTACCACTACTACGGTGTCACAACAAACCAGAAATATGTACTACCTACTTAAAAAGCTTTTTAGGGTTACGTACCCAAAGGGTAAAAACGGCATCCTATTACTAAGACTCCACTGCCCGTCTATCTGTCTGTCTGTCCGTCTGTCACCAGGCTGTATCTCATGAACCGTGATAGTTAGACAGTTAAAAGATGTATTTCTGTTGCCGCTATACATAGAAATACTAAAAAATAGAATAAAATAAAAATTAAGGGGGCTCTCATACAACAAACGTGATTTTTTGCTTGTTTTTGCTTGGCTTGATATTAATAACGGCAACAGGTATAGACGCTTGAAATATTCACAGAATATCTAAACATATAATAAAATGGTAGAAAAGTCAAAACTGTACATTGAATATTTTTTTAAAAGAATACTTGGGGTGTGATCTACAATCGATACCGAAGCCAAAAATATAGTTTTTAGAATTTTTGTCTGTTTGTCTGTTTACTGCATGGATTTACTTCAAATTTGGCACGAATATTATTAAGAAGTCGGGTCAACATATAAACTACATATTATCACGCTGTCACCTACGGGGAACGAGCAGTAAACTTTTATTTCTTCAACGCATTCTGTAACAACGTGTGATCTTACGACGCATATTTGACTTACTTCTTAATTATTAATTATTCTACTCACACAAAGCCATTTATTTTATGTAAAAAATCTGTGTAAAGTCATAACTTAGATGTGTTATAATTCTTCACCATATAGAAATGTTTACTATTTGCTAACTAGATGGCGTTGGCGTCGAATTCGATCGCGCTATGTTACGTTCTCAAAAAGTGATGTTATAGTATAGCGTTCACGCAGACGACGTCGCGGGCAGCAGCTAGTTTAGTTATATATTCACTTTAAAAATAAATATTTTTATTAAAATAAAACAAATGTTTAAGGGCGGCTCCAAAACAACAAAACGTGTTTTTTTTGCCGTTTTTATAGATAAGACTTAATTTTATTCTAGTTGAATTTCTATTTTGTATTTATTCTCAAATTTAACTTTAAATTCTCAATAAAATTGAATATAAGCCCCAAAGTAAGCAAAGCTCGTGTTATGGATACCAGACAACGGATACAGATACATATATATTACTTTTTTTTAGTAAATATGTTTTAAATTTTTGTTCATCATTAATTGGGCAGGTAAAAACTTTGTCTCAGATAGTGGTTACGTTCTGTGTTGAAGGAGGCTATTCTGTAATGGGTTTTATCTTTACTACACTTTAAAAAAATATTCATCTGAACAATACTCTCAGCTATACCATTAATTTGTGGTTGATGCTCCAGGATTTGTAGTTTTGACTCTAGTCGATCCATTAATACATGATGTATCCGTCGAGGTGGTTTTACGATGGGCTTTGCATTAGGCTGAATGTGCAGTTTCAATGGCATTTCAAATTGTCCTAAGCCCTAAAAAAGTTTAAAATATATATCCCAAATTTTTTATTTATTTCAAATTTATATAAAGTGTGTATCTCTTAAAACATTTAATTTTATAGAGTGTCAAACCCGAATATAGGACTTACAATTTGCTTTAGTACTTTTACTTTCTTTTAGACTTTCAGTTGCCGACAGGTGTGTCTCGGTTTTCTACGTCACGTCAGACATAATTCTCAATACTAATGATAAACCTAGAAATATTACAAGGTGTACTCACGGAGTGTAGGAATCATCAGTGAATAAACCGAGATGTATAATCAGTAATGATAGGTTTGTGACGCAATATTCGTAGGATTTAGCTGTGGGATGACTCCAACTACCACGACGTGAGCGAACGTAGAATAAAATCCCCTTTTGTAAAATATAGCGCATAAAATATAGGGAACCACACAATACAACACGTCGTTCTGTGTCACTGACACTGCAGATATAGATATTCTAACTATTTTGTTTTCCTTTTTCATCTAAGACTCAAATAACTAAAAAGTACAACGGATTAAAAGAAGGAGGTAAGGCGCTGATGAGGTTAGCTTTGTAAAACTTCTTCGTAAAGCTTCTCGGTAGAAATCAACAACATTGTAAACCGGAGGTTGGGTGGTATTGTTAAAAAAATAGTATTTCATAACTTTGACGATTCAAAAGTTTTGTAAAAACCTAATTTGTCTTGACTTTGACTTTGAAAACAAAACAGTTAGATGTTAGATATATTAAACTATAGATAGATTCACAAAGTAAGAAAGCAACTGCCAGATCTAAATTCCAATTCATCGGCAAAATAGGTAGGCGACTTGCGAGCTATCTATCCCTTTGGGAGTTATGCTTTCTGGTCGCTTGCTAAAGACCGATGGTGACTTGGCCCATAGTGCTAAAGAGAAAGCCAATCTATTGAGTAGTCTCTTTGCCTCTAACTCAAATTTGAACGACGAATGCGCTGTACCACCTACTATACCGTGGTGCGGTAAGGCGATGCTGGAAATCTCTATAACACACCGGAAGATCCGGCGGACGTTGCTTTCTCTAGACGTTCATGAGTCGAGTAGTACAGACAGCATACTAGCAGTGGTACTTCTGAGTTATATCCTGTACTAATGCGCGTTTCCGCGCTTTTCTGTCACACTAGGTAATTTCCGTTTACGTGAAATATGCACTCGTGGCCCAAAAAGGGTGATCATAAGTCTGAGGAAAAACTTTGCCTCCCTGTGTGTGTTCTACCGCTTGTATAATGGGATGTGTTCTGAGGAATTGTTTGAAATGATGCACGGCTATATTCTACCGTCGCACCGCTCACCATCGGCAAAGAATTCATCCTCATACCTTTAGAACCTACATGGTCACGTAAAGTGCGGTTTCAGGGAAACTTCCTACCGCAAACTTCTGCAATGAGCTCTTTTTTGGAAGGTTTTTATGGAAAGAAGTTATTAGATTTTTGAAAAGTCGGCAACACGCTAGTGATGCCCCAGATGTTGCAAGCGTCCATAAGCAACCGCTTACCATCAGGCAAACCGCAAGCTTGTAAAAATTATAAGGAGAAATTCGTGTAATTTATGTGAAAGGTATTTGGCATAATGAAAGCATCTATATTTATAAAATAACCTAAGCCAAAAAATTTTTGTTTCGACAGGCGATGCTTAGGGCGAATATACTAAATAATTCGGATATCTTAAGAAATACTAGACCGATTGGCTTTATTCAGAATTGATCTAATATGGCACTCATTTTATTTTAAACCCTACGAATACATTGTGATATTCTAATTTATTTTTGTCCATCCTTAGGCCTTTATCAACTACCAGCTTATCGCTTGCAGCTTCGCTCGCATGTCCTTTAAAATTTGTACAGTTTTTTTAATCAACAAAAAACGTTCCCCTTATTCTCACATCCTCAGGGTTTGAAATTTAAAAGTTTCACCCTAAAACGATTGTTTATTCCAAGATCTGTGAATCTTAAAACTGCTTCCTTATATTTAATTAGTTTGACCAACCTTGTGGCCGCCTTTCTCGACGGTGATGGGTGCCTGTCCGGATGTGCTATTGTAAGTAGGGGCCTAGCTTGTACAGAAGAAATTTACTTTAAGGGTATCAAACAGATGGGAAATAAGAGAAATTAATAACAAACTGTTATCAGTCGTAGTCACCGTGACGTCGCCGCCAGCCGCCATTGGTGGAATTCGAATCAAACCGGTCAATACCGGCGCGGTTTAGAAGCTGAGAAGTAGAAGCTGTTCGAAAAGTATGCACCTGATGCACTTGCTTATCACTTCACCGAAACCGTTGTCCCTGTGGACGAGATGTTCAATATAATATAAAACTTCGATCATAGCAGTACATAGATAGGTATTCTGCGTTCCAAATCGCAAGCTGCGCCACCGTGAGTATGCGTCTGACGTCGATCGCGCTTTCGTATAAACTAGATTTGCACACCAGCGGCTCGATTCCGTAAAATGACAGCTAACAATTCTCGTTTGAAATCCATAGAAATAAAATATACATTGCGCATTTGAAATGACGTATGAAATTCATCGATTGTCGCGAAACGCAATGTATATCTTATTTCTTTCAAAAAAGGTTAGCAATCTTTTACGGAATCGACCTGCCGGCAGCAAGCCGTCGCCCGATTAGTCCTTTGACGTGAAAGGGCGAAACGTCATCGCTAGCCCGCCAGGTATGTTAGCCGAATAACAATGCTTACAACATAAAATGAAACCGTACTCTAAATTTTTAATTTTCATCCTTGATCTGGGTGATGGCAGATGGTCATGAGCATGATGACAGTTAATTAAAAAAATACTATGCCCTTTCATGCTATTAGGTGTCTAATTTTGGAAAAACCCTTAGATAAATAAATGTATCACATTATTCCCTTTAAAATTTTTGCGAACTTCGCAGCCGCAAGCGGCTTTCGCTCTTTTGGGTTGATTTTCAAAACATCTTTTTTTTCACGATGCCTACAATACACAATCTATCCTTAGCAATTTAGTGATGATGATTCAGTCAGTACTTTGTTTTTTTTGCACAAAAACTTTACCACCCCTTTTCCGGTCTCGACCTGACTCTTCAATGTCATTCAATTTATAAACTCCGAGAGACATGTTTGATTACTTGTATAGGATTGCATTAAAACCGAATTTAAGTTAATTTTAACATAAACATAAACTACTACTACTATGTGTTTGCCATCGTATTGAAGTTTGTTAAACTTAAATTTCCTAAACAAATTTTCATGGTTTTATTTGCAAAACCAACCGAATTCCCATGCAAAGTTTTGTTCCTTATTTTGATTTTTCAACAACATGCCACTTCATGTTATAAACAATTCATTCTTAGTTTTAAAAATGACAAATTTTCATGAAAACTTCCTAGCACTATTTCACATCCTCAGGGGTTGAATTTCGAAAACAACGCGTATAGTATAAAACCAGCCCTGTATAATGCAGACTTTTCTTTTTAGCAAACACTGAAATACTTGTGTCATTTATTGTGTTGAAGAATATTAATACCAGGTTATAAGTAAATTTGGCATCAAAACTATAATTTTTCATTAAAACTTTGCCAGATTTGCAAAACACTGAAATACTTATTTCATTTATATTGTTGAAGAAAATGAATAAATTATAATAATAAAAATAAATATTTTTGGACATTACACATAATGGATAATACACAAATAGGTATAAGTTATTTTGACATTAAAAATAAATATTTCTCATACACACTTTGCCACCCAATTTTTTTCCCCTTAGGGAATCCCCCTAAATTCAAAAAAAAACCGCTGGAATGTGAGTTCTGTTAACTGCACTAAAGAGTTTTCATACGTACTTTCAAGTTAATTTGCTAATAACTTCATTATTTCCCATACAAATTTTGCCAAGCTTTTTCACCCATTTAGGGGTTAAAATACGTAAAATGCTGACACGTCATTCTTTATTTGCTACCTAATATGTATATGCTAATTTTTATTGCAATATTTAAAAAAATAACCGAATTCCCATACAAAGTTTCATCCCCTAATTTACCCCTGTAGGATGATTTTTCAAAATTAATGTAATGTATCATTTATGATTCTTAGTCAAAAAGCTGAATACCGATTCCCATACATTTAGCTCAAAAAATGACAGACTTTCATACAAAATGTCAACCCCTATTTCACCCCCTTAGGAGTCGAATTATTCAAAATCCGTACTTAAATCACCTATTCAATTTATAAATTTCAACTTCTATCCTTAGGGGTTTAAGCTGGGCGGTGATGAGTTAGTCAGGACTTTGCCTTTTATATATATAGATTAATTTACTTATCTATTAGTTTCTAGTGAACGCAGTCCTGACCCTCAGTTTCCCAACAAGTGACGTGTCCAGTAATCCTTGGCAGGGGTGCATCAGTTATGCGCGCAGGTCGCGTGCGCTTTGTGGGCGACCCCTAACAAAGCACCTACGAGTATGTATGTGCCGTGGCGCAGCGCGGCTTATCGCACCCAGCTTTATCCGTGCGACAAAAAAACAAACGCGCTTAATTATAATACCTTGGTGAAGGGAAAGCGTAGAGAGCGTACGATTAAATAAGCAAATTGACAGAAGGTTCATACATGCTTTTGTTTTTACTCGGTACAAAGTACGTGTTTACTCGGTACAAAGTACGTGTTTATTCGGTACAAAGTACGTGTTTGAATATGTGAATAAGTCGTTTGATTTAGAATACAATAAAATGTAAACGTATAAAATTCCTTTTTTGATTCTAAACGTATATTGTATACATTGACTATTTGATATAAGGATTGTTATTAAGTTAAATATATACTTACATATAGTAACCACAACTCGAATGTCGTTGACTTTGCATTTATTTTATTGACTACTTTTTTTTGTGAGTACTATACGTGACAACTATTCATATTTTTCTCCTTGAAGAAGTTTATTTAGTCTCTATGGTATTTACAACAAGATAAGCACCTGGTAAACGAACAAGGAGACAGCTATAACACAGTAGTAGGGTTCCATTTGCATTTTTGGACCCTAAGCACATATACTATCAGGTTTCGCGTACAATAATTTGGCACACTTAGCACACATACTTTTTTTACTTGACTAATACATACTTTTTTACTAAACTGATACATACTTTTTACTTGACTGATACATACTTTTTTTACTTGACTGATACATACTTTTTTACTTGACTGATACATACTTTTTTACTTGACTGATACAGGGGGGATCATTTGAATAGTGAACATCAGGCAAAATAATTCTTTGTGGTCAAACCAGTTGGGCTAAATAGTTTTACTACAAGGAAGAACCCAATTGTTTGTCTGTTGTAGAAATCAATATCAATTAATGTTTATTTACGTATAGATTTAAATATAATTAAATCAAAAGCCTCCCCCATCTTTTTCCATTTTTCTCTGTCTGCACCAAGAGTCCACCAGCTCTTTTGTTTTTCTCATGGTCCAGGCCACTTTGGTGACTACGAAGTCCATCTTTTGTGTGTGTACCTTGTAATGTCGGCAGGGGAGGGCATGTTTGAGAACATCAACAAGTTTGTCTTTTTTTTATCACTTCACTTCTTTCTGTATTTTTCTTAGGTTCAGGGTGCTTTCCATAGTGCGTTGGGTTATAATTATTTTATGTTTTATATTATTTGTGAATACCTGTTTCTTCAATGATAACAGGTACAAACTAAACCGAAATGAAACTATAAGGCGACTTACCTCAATTGTACCCTGTACGGACCTATATGGACTATGTCTGTCTGTCAAGACTGTACAAAACAGTTTTGCCGACAACGCGGCGAAGATGTGTCTTTGCTACCTTCACCACCGCTAATGCGGTTTATTAATTCAAATCTGGGCTATGGTCGACAACACAGTTCGCTTAGTCCAGGTCTTAGGAGCTGAAAGAGCTTCCACCTAAAAGGAGTAACAATCCGCAATCGGTTGGTACTGTACTGTAAGAATTGCTTTTGAAGAAGAGTTTTGCAGTTCTAAGGCTGACTTAGCAAGCACAAAGATATCATCTGCAAATCTTACGTGATTTAAATATTAATTAAATTTTCTTTACTTTTATTTATTTAAATATACCTATTCTGTTCCAGTTATTTCTGTGAAATATTCCATCCTGTACAGCAATGAACAATTAAGGAAACGAGGAGCCGCCTTTTTTATTTAAATTTCTTCTTCTTTTGGTTTCTAGCTTTATTTTGCTTGAGCAATACACAATATGTTTTTAACAATGTTTGTGTAGTTTTCTTCTATGTTGCAATAATCTTGTGTTTTCCATATGCAAGTATGAGATAATGCTATTAATAGAAAGTAGAAATGGCTATGTTGTTAGCTTTTGATATACATGATTTAGATATAAATAGTATTAAGGAGTCTATTGACCTCCCTAGCGTTAGTGCTCTGATGTTATTAGCTTCACCCAGTCAGTTCCTATTTCAGATCATAATTTAAACTGAGTCTTTTGACAACAGACAATGCCTGTTTTTTTAATATTCTTCATTAAAATATACAAGGCATGTCTGGCAAGGAATTGGAAATAGAATTATTTTTGAAAAGTCATTATATACATATGTTTAGTCTCCCTAATCATTATTTGTCCAGTGTTTTTATTCGAAAAAATGCAAGTCGAGGAGGTTTATTAATAATTGTTAATAATAATATACAGTGTAAAGACCGAAAGGATAAAGAATTAATTGGCCCCTCACTTGAACGCATAATACAATTTTCTTATAAAGAACTTAATTATTATATTATACTTTGTGTGTATCCCCTCTGCTAATTATAATCCGTTTGACCCTATAATGGAACAAGTTCTAAAAAATATGTGTTGTTCTAAAAATTCAGTTGTTGTTTGTGGTGACTTTAATGTTGATCTTTTAGAGAGTTCCCAACAAGAGATAGATTTACTAACTTATTTACAAGTTTTCACCTAAATTATTTGTTTCTGGAGCCAACTAGAATTAAATCGACTTGAGCTTCATGTTTAGATAATATTTTTTGTAACATCGAAGAAAAGGATAAATCTATTATTAACAATTTGCCATCCGATCACTGAGGTCAAATTATATAAATTATTGTTATTAAAAAAATTTCAACTAGTAACTAGTAGACCACTGACCACTGCTCGGTTAGACAATTTTAAAACAAATATTATTTATTATTTTTTTTTTTTAATTTCTTAAGTAATGAGTTCTTGTTAAACGGACAAGTGTTTAAAGTAAAAACTTTTAGGCCAAATGATAAAATGAAATTCAAAGACTGGGCTACTGTAGTTATACACCGAAGTCAAACTAGGTTGTAAGAATTGTATGAAATAAAACAATATAACCACAGTCTCACTTTCACCAACTATGTCAAAATGTATTCAAAAATATTTAAAAAAGTGGGCAGGGTTGCAAAATCAATACATTTAGGTAATAAAATAAAAAAATCTGATAACAAAATAAAAGCCACATGGAATAAAATAAATTGTGAAACAAGAAAATGACAATCATAATTTACTTACTGTAGATTCAAAACTAATTGATTCAGATCTTGATGTCGCTAACTCTTTTGAGAAACATTTTACTGAAATACCTACAATTACAACTAATGCATTAAATTCCACTATTAGAATCAGAGTTAGTTTTAAACTGTAATGTAAATAAATGCAAGGCTATATTTAAATTTGAGTATGTTACCTCTAAAAACATTATAAAGAAATCTAAATTACTAACTCAGAAAAAAACTGGTGACCAATGGAGAATATCAGTTAAAGTACTTAGCAGAATTATTGATGTTATAGCACTAATCTTACCCATAATATTTAATAAGTGTGATGACGACGGAATATTCCCAGACTTAGTGAAATATAGCAAAATAATACCACTTTTTAAAAGTGTAAGTAAAGATAATCCTAATAATTTTAGACCTATCTTAATACTGCCTGCCTTAAGCAAAATTGTTGAAAAACTTATGTTGAATCAGATGCTTAAACATTTTAACTTAAATGGATTACTTCATCCGCAACAGTTCGGTGTTACAAAAGGTCGTTCATCAACTGACGCAGTCCCTTTTACAACATATATTTGAGTCACAAAATGCCATTGGTATCTTCTGTGACCTATCAAAAGCATTCGACTGCGTGCAACATGAAACTCTGATAAGAAAACTGAGTCATTATGGTATTGCAGATAGAGTCTTGAGTTTATCTTTAAGTAGTAAAATGCAGAAGGTTCAAATTAATGAAGTAAAATCTAATGTCTCAGAAGAAAAATTAGGAGTTCCTCAAGGTTCTATTTTAGGTCCTTTTCTATTTTAAATTTACAAAAATGACATGCCTTTCTTTGTGGAGTAGCCCTGCAAGATTTTACTATTTGCAGATAACACTCCAGTTGTATTTAAAGTTGACAGAAATAAAACTAATTTTGACGTCGTAAGTAGTGCACTTTCTCAGGTTCTTCAGTGGTTTACGGCAAATAAATTACTTTTGAATGCGAAAAAGACTAGGTGTTTATAATTTATGATGCCAAATGTTAGAAACATTACTACAAAATTATCCTTCAACGGAGAAGAAATAGAACTATTAGACTCAACAGTGTTTCTAGGTTATTAGGTATTACATTAGACAATATGCTGCAGTTTAACCCTCACATCTCTGTACTTGCAGGAAAATTTAGTTCAGCTGCTTATGCAGTTAGAAAAGTTAAGCAGCTTACAGGTGTTGACACTGCTTGCTTGGTCAACTTTAGCTATTTCCATTTCGCAATACATCTTATGGCATTTTGCTTTGGGGTAAGGCAGCTGATATTGATACAGTCTTTATTTTGCAAAATTTCACGGTACGGTCAATCTATAAATTAGGACCTCGAATGTCTTTTAGGGCACTTTTTAGGGAAATTGATATTTTAACTGTTTCTTGACAATATATCTTGGCTTGCATAATGTATGTACGCAAAAATTTACACTTATTTGCTAAAAATAGTGACATACAAAGTGTTAATACAAGGAATAAGGATAAATTGGTAGTTCGAAAATGTCGTCTTTAGAAGGTACATAGATAGCTCTTTCGCAACATAAAGTATATTTTTCTACAAAAAAAATTCCAGAACATGTGGTTAATTTACCCTCAAATAAATTTAAAATATTTGTCAAAGATAGTTTAATAAAAAAAAAAATAGTACAAAGTTGATGAATACATAAATGATAAAATGCTTGGAAAAATTAGAACTTAATTGTAATACTTTTAAAATTAAACTATTGAATGTTATGTTATTATCTAATGTAAGACTATATTGTATTTAAATATGAAGTTTAAAAAAAAATATAAGATTAACTGCTGAGTTTCTTGGTGGTTCTTCTCGGTAGTAAATCATCACTAACCGGTGGTAATTTTTTTAAAATAATAATTAAACTGACGATTCAAAAGTGCTGTTTAAAAGTCTATTTGAATAAAAAAGTTTGAGTTTGAGAATTACAAATAAACTTTTTCTTTTGTAAACTATAAAATCCGCTTAAATGCCAATCAAACATTTTACTACAAACAAAATCAGTTCTTTTTTGGCTAATATTTAACTTATATTGTTGTAGAAGCAAAGTGACTCAGTGTTTGTAAAAAAGTTAGATAACTATCTATTTCGTTTCCATGACACATATACTTTCATGTTAGTAGCTAACCAATATCTCAGCTTTTCTACTAGGCAAATCTAAAACTCGATTCAAATACTTTAACTCGTTCTTTTTAATTAAGAACAAAATACTGTGGGAGAACTAAATATATAAATTTATTAAATTTATTATATACTCCGATATTTCTCTAGTTAGCTGTTTATTGTCTTCTCTGTCAGTGCTTAAAATGTCAGATTCTTCATGTGTAGTGTCTGGTGCTAATGGAAGTGGATATTTATCACTGTGAGGAATTGGTTTAGATACTGATGCTACATTTGTATACATTATATTACTCTTGATTTTTTGAAGTGAAAACTTCTTTAGCGGCGCTGTGCACTTTTTTTGTGATGGGTAAAAACTGTTAAACTCGCGTCAGGTCACGTGTCCTGATCGAAAATTACACGACTTAATTACGACACGTGACCTTTATTTACATTAGGTTAGTTTTTATTTTTAGTATATGGCGATTATGAGTAGTACAGGGAGGTTGGATATGGGATTTTAATTCTATGACAGATTGAGCTGTCAGATATACAACGTCAAAAAAGTAAATAAACAAAAATTATTATTTTTAATAAATAAATATGGATAAGAAGTGATGGGAAGTAAATAGCGAGTATGTTTTCACTTCTGCCGGCACTCCCGGAGTGCAACCCGTTTTTTTTTTTGATATTCCACTTGTACTTGTTAAGCAAAAATAGCAGTAATTGTAAAAAATCACTTGTTCCCGCCGAATTATTGGTACAGCAAAGACGATACGGGTTTTTTTATGAAACCATTAGATTAGCAACGCAAAATAGTTTTGGGGTCCATTATTTATCTTGCACAACTGAATAACCAATATCACCGCGTCATCTGTCAGTTGTCACTCTTCTTTTAATTTAATAATGTATTTCCCACAAACATAACAATATTTATCTGAGTGATTTATATATTTACAACACTCTCTTTGCTCTATGACTATTTAAAAAACTAAGTTATTTTTTTAGACAAAATTATATTAAATACACCAAACACTTAGAATATAATATATAATATAAACACCAAAACTTAAGGCCCCTCTTACAGCCCACTAGCGCCACCATTAGATATCCTCAATTTTCTCTTCGTAGAAAACGAATTTCTAAAATCCTAATGTTGCAAATATAAAGCTAGTCATAAGCTATTTTTAGAAGGTTTTATATTTTTTCTAAGAACGGCCACTTTTAGCAGAAATGCCAACTACAACTCATATATATTATGTAGAAACTACATTAAACTTTCTAAAAATAGCTTATGACCAGCTTTATATTTGCGACATTTGGATTTTAGAAATTCGTTTTCTACGAAGACAAAATTGAGAATATCTAATGGGGGCACTAGTTAGCTGCTATATGCGCCTTAAGCTTCACAGTTTAATAAACTTATGTGTTAACTTTTTTCTATCGTATCAATAATGAGGGTACATGAAAATAGGATGAAAATAGTAAAAAATGTGACGTCTTAAATACTCAAATCATAAGACAATTTTGTTTATTACTTTTCAATTATATTATGCGATTTTGAAAATCGGGAGGTTTTTTTCCTTTTGAGAGCTTCCGCTGCGTGCGCTGCGTAAACGGTTAAAGTTTCGCAAAAATCATATATGACAAAATCGTTCCCATTTAAAAGTTCTGAAATAAAATCCGTGACAGCATATGTCTTTCTTTTAAAGTTGACTTACTATACGTTTTTTATGCTAACCAAATTTGTTCTAAAATAATGCATTATTTGCGAAGGTGTTTTTATAAACATGATATTAATCCTTATCCAAATAAATACGTTATTGATTAAAAGTATTTAATTTAAAACAAAATTGCCCTTACATCATTCAATTTCGAGTTTAAGGAGATATCGCAGTTTTAAAATAACATCGCAGCAAAATAATGATCAAGTACTGCGCGCGTATTTATTATGAGCAAGGCAGGCGGTCATGAGAGGGAAGGAAGTTGGCTCCAGTTAGCTCTGCGGGATACCATGCTGCGCGGCTCACACGCGCGGTCGGCGCCCTCTCTCCCTACGCAGCGGACGCAACCGACATTGAATATTTTGACTTTTTTTAAGAAAAAAAAACTTTGAGGGTAAAAATAGGTTTATAGATAAAAAAAAGGCCACCTGCGCGAAGCAGGGACAGGCTGCTAGTTTCAATATAAATATAAACTACAGTGGTTTTATTTACATTTGCCTTCAGATTATTTTCTTGCATCCAGCTTAAGTCATTTCTTACTGTTGAATGAATCTCATTATTTAATAAGGTTTGTCTTTTGCACTGACAATCACTAAGATATCATTGACAAATATCACAAAGTAAGTAAGTAACTATTGCTTCAGGTATATTGTTTATACATAATATAAAGTGGAACTGTCCTAAAACACTACCTTGTGGGACTCCTTACGGGTTTTTTTTCTGAAAAAAGGTCTATGAATAATATCTGTGAATTTTTGTCTAGTCCTAGTAAGTCTACACAATGTTTTCGTTTAAATAAATATGATTTTTTTTAAGTATTGACATTCAAAAACAAAAGCCTTACTTATTATAATTTTCAATATGATTTAAGATCTTATTTAAAAGTAGCTAAGTGGCTACGGCAGTTGAGTTATGTTTTTTAAAAATATTATGTTTTATTATGAAACTGTAGACTTGAGTGTTCAGTTTTTATCGGTGAATAGTTACTTAAATCTTTACTATCTCCTTTGGTTTGCTTATGGTTTTATTAGTGAGTTCTTTAAAGCTTCTAGAAAATTTCCTTGTTTAAACGACTAATTTACCAGGTATACCATCACAGATGATAATTTATTGACGCATTCTCTTAAAATTTTAGTACCTATTTTGTCACGCCTCACAAAATTTGTGTTATTTAATGAACTAATTGTTCTTTACACGTTATTTATTTTGCATACGTTAAGAAATATGTTTGACACATTACTGAATTGGAGTTACTTAGTTTTATGATTCACATCGTTTGAAGTACTTGTTATGTTTCCATAATAGTTATTTTTGCATTGTCCGTTTTTATGTATATTAGTTATTGCAATAGTTGAATAATAAAATCAACGATGATTAACTAACACAAACACAAAAAGTGATCGAATTCCGATGAAACCCTTTTAAGTCTATATATTATTGAGCGTGTGACATGTCCTGCTTTACCTTAACACCTCTCAAAGACTACAGTAATGTTAGTCAAAATTATAGTCGAAATTTAATATTTATCTGCTAAGTATTACTAACTAAGTACATTTTATCTTCTAAGAATTACATATGCAACAAGTTTCTACGCAATATACATTTCTTATTTTTCCCTTTATACTAAAAAAGAATCAAAGAAAGAAATAAAATCCAATATACAAGAGTAAAGCGATCGAACTGATTTACAGGAATTTTTATTAGTAGGTGTTCCAACCGTCGCGTCGCGTTGTGTTACGACCGGGATGCGATTTGCGTGCGCTTTATTGTTTCCTATTGTCACGTTCTCGGCTGGAGCAAAGAAAATGCTGGAGACTGCGGGGGCTGTATCTCTGTGTATGTGTGTGTGTGTGTGTACGATACTACATCAAAAAACCAGTCAAGTGGGAGTCGGTGTCGCGCACCGAGGGTTACGTAAACTGTATTGAGCGACAAACTTAAATTTTTCATTAGACAACTGTTCGATATAGGTCGCGGTAAGTTTTTTCAAATCAAATCAAATCAAACAATAATTATTCAAATAGGTCTCTAAGAAGACTTCTAAATATTCGATACAATATAAATGTTAATTTCTGCCAAAAAGAGCTGGCAAGAAGTGTTATTTCAAGTAATAATACAATACTTTGATTATCAGATAACAAGTATACAATATGTATTGAACTAAGTTAAACACATGTCAATTAATATTATTTGTTTTCATGTAGCATAGGGAGGCACCATGTGAAGCGTCAAATATCGTCAATTGTGTGAAGGAATTCAGATATTTAAGAGTATTCCGATATTTAATAGTACTAGTGGCATAATCTCCAAATTAATAATATTCTTGCACAATCATATGTACATATACATACAAGTATATGTATATATACTTAAAAATAATTCATACTATGCATGAAAATAAAATAATAATAAATATTATAAATGCGAAAGTAACTCTGTCTGTCGATTAGTCAGTTTTTTTTTATAATTGAGGAGTTGCCGTTGAAATCCTACAACGATGACCGAATTTAGGGCGGACAAAAGTTACTTTTAAAGTCATCACAAACAATAACTGACTTTTTTTGAAGTTGTTCCATTACAGGCTCAAAAGAATTATAATATAATTTGCAGAGGGATAAGTTTTTAAATTTACGCGTTCCATTACTTATTTAAAAATAATAAAACGAGATTAAAACGCGTCGTTTCAACCCAAGTAACCAAGTAACCCAGCCGAAACGTCGGGAGAAAGTTATTTTACCAAATGACGCGTTTAAACCCGTTTTATTATTTTTAAATTAATCTATACATATAATAAAAAGGTAGGAAAGTCAAAACTGTACAATGAATATTTTTTAAAAGAATACTTGGGTTGTGATCTACAATCGATACCGAAGCCAAAAATATAGTTTTTAGAATTTTTGTCTGTTTGTCTGTATGTATGTTCGGAATAAACTCAAAAAGTACTGCATGGATTTACTTCAAATTTGGCACGAATATTTTTAAGAAGTCGGGTCAACAAATAGGCTACATATTATCACGCCATCACCTACGGAGAACGAGCAGTGAACCTTTATTTCTTCAACGCATTCTGTAGCAACGTGTAATCTAACGACGCACATTTGACTTGCTTCTTAATTATTAATTATTCTACTGTGGTATTGGCGAAAATTGGCAGTTTTTATGGACAACAATGGCCAGGTGGAGTAGCTTTTCGTCGTTTTTTTTATATCAAGACTAAGAATAACGTAGAGGACAAGCCTTTGAACAGTAGTAACAAATCTTAAAATAAAAAAAAAGGAAAATGGATACGTCTACTCATAAACAGTTTAATTTGGTAAGATTTAATTGCAAATCCATAATGAGATCTGTAGACTGTGTCAGAGCACATGACATTCCTTTCTTAGGCAGTATTGATCCAGATTTCGGGTTTACTGGCACATCTGCTGTAGACACTGCGGAGGGAATACTACGCGGAAGACCATATGGAGGTGTAGCAATTATGTGGAGGAAAAGTATTCTGAACAGTGTTTCAGTGTAAAAATGAGCGTTTATATGCAATAAAAGCTCTAATATCTGATAGGCAAATATTGTGTGTGTACATGCCTACAGAGTCTGTAGATAACTTTAATTCTTATATGGAATGCTTCAGCGAAATAACGGCATTAATAGAGAGTACAAACGTAGAATCTGTAATAATACTAGGTGATTTTAATGCACAGCCAGGAGGATTGTTCGGTTCGGAACTGTTAAATTTTTGTACAGACCAAAAATGGGTGTGTGCGGACATCGAAACATTAGGTGAGAACTCGGGTACTTATACGTATGTGAGTGATGCACACGGGACTACGAGTTGGTTAGACCACTGAGTCGTCACGTCTGCGGCCTGAAAGTCTGTTGTTAGCATTAAAGTAAACTATAATTTGTACTGGTCGGACCATTTCCCATTAGAAATATGTCTGGATATTAATTTGATACGTACGAAAGTTATGTCTGATGTCATCACTTGCAACAAAATACTATGGGGCACAAGAGAAACATCACAAATTGATAAGTATAGGGATATTTGTAATAACAAACTGGAATCAATCGAATTTTCCATAGAACTGACCAATTGTTGTGACAAGCCATGTAGTAATACTGAACACCATAAACATATCGATAATATTTATCAAAAAATTGTAGATGCCCTTAGTCAGGCTGCTATAATGTCATATGACTTAAAACAAGTCAAACGAGGTAAAAACATTGTAGGTTGGAATAGACACGTTCAAAGTGCTCATAGGGAGTTTCGGCGTGGTTTTCAGGAGTGGGTGTCTCACGGTAAATCATCGTCGGGCACTGTATAGACTGACAAGAAAACAACTGACAACACACTGACAAGATGTGTGAGAGTAGAAAATTCTTAAAAATTCATATTCAAATTCAAATTCAATTTAATTCATTCAGTTTAGGCTACAATAATTGAGCACTTATGAATGTCACTACGCCATCGGTTCGTAAGTCTACAGGGCGGGAGACCTTGTACTGAGAAGAACCGGCAAGAAACTCAGCAAGGGCATTTCTTTTCTCCCTTTCTCTTTCAGCGTCCAATTAAAATATTGGAAAATGTCCTCCCTATCATAAAAGGACACTTTCCATTACAAACATAAAAAAACATGAAATATAAAGCACAAGCACAACATAAAAAAGTATCTAATATAAACAAAAGACAGTTTATGTATTCATCACTAAGGAATAATCAATGTCTTACAGTATTAATAAACAAAACAAAAAAGTAAGACTAAATACTAAGAATACAAAGAACTTTGCAAGAGCAGACCAGCCTCCACAGGCGGCACCCGTTCACGAGTATGACACATGAATCAGCCATCGCTTCGCTCTACCATGTTTTAGGGAACGTAACGACCCAACACACACGCCACCACCGCAGAGACACTTTGAGAGAGCATGACACACTCAAGCAACTCCAATAAAACTTCGATTGTACTAAAACGAAATTGAAATTTAAATTGAATACTAAAAAGAAATTGAAGTGGTGCCAAGATAATCAACAACAAATTAAAATGGATTTATTGGCCACACATCACAAAAACAAAATTTTTAAAGAATTTTGGAAACAGACAAACCGAATTAATCCTCGTCAGAGTCTTCCTGTGAGCATAGAGAGCGTGAGCGATCCCCGCCAAATTGCTTGCTTGTTCCACAAGCACTTTCAAGTACATCCTTTATCAAAAAGTGAGGTGTCCACCGCTGAAGAAAGAGTCGGTGACGTTCAAATTTGTGTTACTGCAAATGAAATAACAACAGTAATTTCGAAAATGTGCCGGGGTAAATCACCAGGACACGACAGCCTCAGCGTTGAACATCTTAAATATGCGGGTGCTCACTTACCTCGTGTACTGGCAATGTTATTTTCTTTGTGCTTAGGTCATGCTTTTCTGCCCAACGACCTCATTAAGACTGTTGTCGTACCAATTGTTAAAAACAAGACTGGAGACATTTGCGACATAAATAATTATAGGCCGATCTCTCTTGCCACTGTTATTGCCAAGGTGCTGGACAGTGTGCTTGATCGACAGTTAGGGCTTCATTTCATTTTCGGCCTGGCCTTTCAACCGAAACAGCCATTTACTGCCTTAAGCACACTGTCAGGTACTATACAGATAGAAAAACACCAGTATATGCATGTTTCTTGGATCTTTCTAAAGCTTTTGATCTGGTAAATTATGATATACTGTGGAGAAAGCTATCCAATGAAACTAGTGTACCAAAGGAGTTGATATCTATATTTAAATATTGGTATCAGCACCAGACCAATTGTGTGAGATGGGCAGGTGCAACATCGGAAGTGTACAGAATGGAGTGTTGAGTGAGACAAGGGGGGTTGACGTCTCCTAGACTTTTCAACCTTTATATGTACAGACTGATTGATGGACTCAATAGCGCATCTGTCGGATGCTTTATCGATGGCAAAAGTGTAAATAACATAAGCTATGCTGATGACATGGTGCTGCTGAGTCCATCAATTAGTGCCTTGAGAAGACTGGTTAGAATAGACCCATGGCCTCCGATACAATTCACTAAAAAGTGAAATAATGGTGTTTAAGGCGGGAAATAAAACCTATGACCAGGTCCCTTCGGTAATACTTTCTGGCGCGCCTCTTAAGAGAGTTTCCCAATTTAAGTACCTGGGGCACTGGGTCACAGACACTCTAAAAGATGATCTAGACATTGAAAGGGAGCGCAGAGCACTGTCTGTTAGGTGTAATATGTTGACACGTAGATTTGCTCGATGTACGCAGAGTGTTAAAATTACTTTGTTTAAAGCATTCTGCCAATCGTTTTACACTTGCAGTCTATGGGTAAACTATACGCAAAAGGCCTATAGTGCTCTGCGAGTTCAATATAATAATGTATTCCGGATACTGATAGTGCTGCCGCGCGACTGTAGCGCATCAGCAATGTTTGCTGAAGCTCGCACGAGCGATTTTTATGCCATCATGCGCAACAGAACGGCCTCACTGCTAAGCTGTGTGCGTGGCAGCCCGAACAGGGTCTTGGAAACAGCTTCAAATAAATATTAAAACGAGCGGAGAAAACGTGTTACATATAAAACTATTTTACCCGCGTGGGACATAATTAATGACATTATAAGTGAATTCAAACAGTGTCCAGCCAAATCAAACTGACCTCAACCCATGAAAGGAAGCGACTTACATTTTTACTCATCACTTAGGAAGTCTTTGCCTTACCGACTTGTGTTTCTAGTGATTGATATACACCTAACAGTCCATATCTTGAAACTACTGCACCGATTTAGGTGAAACTGGAACTGGGTCTAATTTGAAAGGTATCTGATTCAATAAAAAAAAATCATTAAAATCCGATAACTAGTTTCTGATAAAGACGAGGACATAGATAAATACGTACATAGTTACATACACGTACACTTATGAAATTTAACATACCTGTTTAGAAGTGCACATATACTTACCTGAAAATATTGTGCAATTCTAACGTCAGAAGGTCGAATTGATAACCACCTTTCTTTTGAAGTCATTTAAAATAACTATGAACAAAAACCTTTAAAATCTATTTTTCCTTCCCCTTTATATTTTTTGGAAGATGATTTCTTGTGGAAACTTTTATAAACAGTTAAATAAATTTTAAATTTTAAAATAAACGAGGTAACAAGCCGGTGGATATTAACGTATCCGGCGTAACGTAACGTAAGACTAATTCCGCGTAAACGTTATGTTTCCGTCGCGTCGTGTCTTATTTTACCTAATTATGATAAATATCTCTCCTGATGTCCGCGGTTATGATAATGAGCTCAAATAAAACTTGACAAAACATATTTTCCACACAAAATACTATTTTACGCGATTCTTCATCCTAAATTATTGTTTTTCAACCTGTTACACTTAGGTATGTGACAACTGATTTTTTAAGGAAAAATTTAATAAGTTGAAATAAGACAAGTGAATTCCAAAAGAACTTCATAATCGCATTAGCACTTCGCTCGTCCACAGCCCTCGTGTGTAAATGTACTCCACCCTGTATATTTATCATTGCAGTTTTCATCCCTAACAAATAAATTTGAAAGTAATTATAATATAATTTCAAATCCTCAGACCTAGGATTTTTACGCTAATATCTATGTTTAAATCTGATATCGATAAAGTAAATGTTTGTTTTCTGATTACTTTTGATAAGAGGCAGTACTACGTGACAGTATCAACAAAGATGGAGCTACATCGCAATTCACTGGTTTTTTCATTGAAATACATGAAATAAATTATTAGTTTATTACATATCATTGTTAACAAAAAAAGCGTTTTTTCAGGGTCTAGAACACTATGACGGCTATGCTTTAGCAAAACTGTAAACTAATAGCACTTAGGACTTTGGAGATTTCTTTGCCAAAACTTCAAGCAGTGAAAAGGGGTTTAGGTTTTTTTTTATCGAACAAAAGTTAATTAATCGTGTTTTCACGTTTTTCAGGGTCTGTACCATATCTCGAAGGACACGGACATTTAATTTAAGTCGGATCTGTTCAGCGGATCCAAAAAACATTTGCCAAAAAAAAATGAAATTTAGGTAGTACCTACTGTCTTTTAGATCTGAAACACACGGTTTGACGTCACTGAAGAGGCCATGATAACCAACATCTCTATGGGCAAAACCATTGCAATCTGATTATTTTAAATTATATGAAAGTTACGCAATTAAATTTGAATTAATTGAAATAGTCATCGTCAACCTTTTTTTCAATTAACAAACTGCTTTCAATAGTAAAACGTCGTTACGACTACTTGCTAGCTCATTGCTTCGGATTCCTATGCAAAACTTGCTATGTTATCCGTCAGTTATACAATTATATGTTATAAACTATATTCAAAATGAGTATATCGTATCGCATATACAACTCAGATAGACACAGAAGTGAGAGTAACAGAAGTGGTTGTGACAAGCGTCACCGCGCGCCGACATCAAACGCGACCACACGCCGACTCTGCGGAGTTCCCGGAAAGGCGCGCGGCGTGTCGCTGCGTGTTGCGACGCTTTTTTTTTTTTTAATCCACTAAGGAGGCAAACAAGCTTACGGTCCACCTGATGGTAAGCGGTCACCGTAGTCTATGGACGCTTGCAACACCAGGGGTATCACTCGCGCTTTGCCGACCCTTCAGAAATCTAAATACTTCTTTCTTGAAGTACCCCATACTGTAGTCCTTGAAGAAAACCTTGGCAGGGAATTCATTCCACAACCCAAGCGTTCGCGAGAGGAAATTTCTCTGAAACCTCACTGTACACAACCGCAACATTTACACTTATTAGAAAAAGTGCCTATCCGGGTCCCTTGTAGCTCAAACGTTCAAAGGTCCCATTTCACGTCGAACTTTCCAAAACTAATTATAGTAATTATGCCTATTTTGTGCGCACATTGCAGAACTATAGTAAAAATCTCTCAGACATCGACATATTTAATTGCTCATTACCTGCTTTTAAAAGACAGATCAGTAATATATTATTTCATCACAACATTCACGACTAATAACGAATACCAAATTTCAATTTGTAACGAATACCAAATTTCATTTTATTTAAAAGATAATTAAGTACTCACAGTTGTTTTATCGTGCAGCTATAGTGAGTGTGAGCTTAGCTATATGGTCGTAGGTACGGAGCCCTCGGTGCGCGAGTCCAACTCGCACTTGGCCGGTTTTAAAGTTTTTAGTTAATTAATAGTTCCTAAAAAAACTATTTCTGCAAATATTACGTTTATTTAGAATTACTCACTTTCACGGAAATAAACACCAAATTTTAAAACAATACAAAATGATAAGTTATGAAAATCGAATGTTTGCTCCTCTTGCCTAGATGCGATGTTGATCAGGCCTGGCATGCTCTGGATGATGTTTCTGACGTCGACTTGCGATAGGCTCACCCAAGTGGCAGCTGCATTTCGAAGCTGGTTCATAGTTTGTGGCGGTTTAAGAGAGGACTTTCTATTAAGCTTGTCCCAGATGTGCTCTTTGGGGTTTAAGTCCAGGCTACCTGCTGGTCATTGCAGATCTGTGTAATGATGGACAGACGTCTTGCAATAAATTTGAGAGTTGACTGACTAAAAGTTTCGTTGCCAACCTAACGGCCAGTCGAGCGCGATTTTTTGCATATATATCTTTATTATACACAAGACAACCTGGATGCTGCGTCTTACAAGCGTGGCACTGTAGGTATGACCGTGGTAAAGAAATAAACTGTCACGATAATACCTCTGATCGAAGAGTTTAAGTTTTCAGGAATGCGAATACTGAAAACCGTTCGTCACGCCCTCTTCTTGATATACACTATAACTAAGGAAACAGCGGGAAAATAGATCAGGCTCAAGCATCCTTGCGATACTGAGGATATGGAACGCGATACATACAAGAAAAAACATACAACTAAACGACTGATTTACAACAGCGTCCCTCACGCAGTCGTAGCTATCACAAGATATACAGGCACCTGTTCATACTTCATGGACAAAATATGGAAAAAGAACCTACAAGAAGTAACCATCAGCAGGCCTACAGCGATCGAGAGATCTACTAAATTGGTACTCTTGAACTTTGTTGTAGCGCTCCATCGAGAACGGAATTTTGTAGCTAATATCGGAACTAAAATCCTGTACAAATATTAAGAATCGGTACTCTTTGAGCCATCGGATCGAGAGAAAATAAGATACGATGCTCTGTGAAAAGAAATTTTAAAATTCTACAACAAAACAAAACTATCGCTACAAAGATTTAACTTTCACTTTAATTTTTATTAGTTTCAGTATTATTTTTATATTTTATGATTCCGAAATGTGTGCAAACCCAATTTCAATCCAATCGTAATTTGGTTCAGGAGTTCCGTTAGAGATCGATTTTAAGCTTGCCTTGAAATTAGATTGAAACTGGATTGGCATAATAGGTGTTTGTATTGAAAATATATGTATAGTACTTATATGTAATGTAATTATATGGCGGCATTAAATGGATACAAAATTTTGAGACTTTGAACAGCACATGCATCGTTATATCCAGGTATGCAATTTAAGAATAAGTAGTTACATGAAATTGTAACCAATATCGAGCGATTAGGATTGAACGGTGACGCAGGAGTTGAGCTGGCAGCTAATGTTTCACTAGAGATATTTGACATCTTTTGTACATTTCTATGACCGGGCCTGCAGGATTCAGTATAGTTTCCGTATAATGCTTACATTTTTTAGGTACCTTTATGTTTTTACATAAAATATATTTTAAGTAGTATACATAAGATTGCATTCATATAAGTACACCTCTTCAATGCATATAATTAATACCTTTGAGATTATTCAATATTTTATTTTATGCAAACAAACGTAAAAATTTAACTTTAAATTCCCCAAAAATTAAAAGCAACAAAAACCTCAAATACGGAGTTAATATTTTCCTCTGAAGCCACATATACATTACACATACACCCTTTAATTTAAGGCAGCAGTGTGTGCGGAGTGCGGGCTGCGGGGGGCGGGGTGCAGGACGCATTCATTTGTGTACAAAAAGTGAGCGGACGTATTTGAATAAGCGCATGATTGCGGCTACGACTCGCACTCACACCAAAAATAAGTAAAAAATTTTTTCCTTTGAAATAGCATACAAAGTTGGCCGCTGATGAAACCTTGTAAACTGTACTCTTTATTGAAACTGAGTAGATGTAGTATATAACAGATTGAATAATATAAAGGAGGTTTTAACCTTTTTTCGTGCAGAATTGGAATATTTAATTAACTAAAATGTACGTTTAGTATAATATTGTTCTCAAGTTTAACTTATTGTATTGATTTGAGGTTGAAATCATACTTGCACCAAATGGATTAATAGAAAATTCAAAATACTTGAGAGCACGGTAGCGCACCTTTAAGTTTCGCAATGCTCTACCGCACACACTTTGTACCGAAAGCGTTTACCAGCTATTTTGGAACCCAATAACTTAGGTTCAGCTAAAGTCATAATATCCAACTCTTACAAATCGTGAAACACAGTTTTTGGGATTTCGTACATCAAAAGGAAAAAAGAACCCTTATAGCATCACTTTGTTGTCCGTCTCTCTGTCTGTCTGTCTGTCTATCTATCTGTCTGTATGTCTGTCTATCTGTCTATCTGTCTGTTTGTCTGTCAAGACCCTTTTTCTCAGGAACGCGTGAAAGTATCAAGTTGAAATTAATATCGCTTAAGGTCTACGGTTTCATGAAGCTTTTAATAAATTAAGCTTCTACGTCAACGCAATAAAAAATACGGCTGAAATACCATTTTTGCCATTTTGTTGTATATTTTGGCAGTCACAAATAAATCAGAACCTATGGGGTATAATTCGATGTTTTTAGTTATAACAAATTAAAAAAAATCTGTATTACTATTTGTCCTGCGTACTTATAGTTAAATTAATGAGGTGTTGGTAAGACGGTGATCCATAAGGAAGATCTCAGGTATCAACTGAGGCTCTCTCGAGAAGATCCTGCGTCACCCATGACCGTCTTTGAGTTGAACACCAATACTTACGGTTTTCGCTCCAGTCCGTACGTAGCTATTCGGACCCTGTTAGAGATTGCTGATAGGAAACGTGTTCACTTCCCTCCCGCTGCTTCTGTTTTTCCAGTGACGTCTACGTTGATGATATCTGCACGGGCGCCTCTACGATTGAGAAAGCATTGATTATCCGTAATGAGCTAATTGGAATCCTCCATGCCAACGGATATGAGCTTCGGAAATGAATATCCAACTCTCTTGATCTTCTCGATGGTCTCGCCGAGAAGTTCCAACAGGATCCTCAGATCTTTCAGAATGTCGACAATCCAGATTCAGTAGCAATTCTTGGAGTACAATACCAACAGATTGCGGATTATTCTCCCTCCAGGTGGAAGTTCTTTAAGCTCCTAAGACCTGGACTAAGCGTTCCGTGTTGTCTACCATTACCAGGATCTTCGAAACTTGCGTTTTGCAAGCTTTGCTTGCTTCTGTTGTTTTTTGTGCCAAGTGTCATTTACAAAAGCTGTGGCTGGAGGGAATCTTCAGGGACACCCCGCTTACTGATGATCTATTGGCATCTTGCATGCGTTATGTCTCTTCCATTAAGGATCTCTGTCATGTGCATATTCCTAGGTGCTTTTTACTCCCGGGTTAATCCAGTGTCACTCTTCTCGGCTTCTGAGGCTGGCTATGCGGCTGCAATTTATCTTTATGCCGTCCAGCCCGATGGTTCGGTCTTTCTCAGTTTGGTCACTACCAAGACAAAGGTCGCCCCCATTCGCACCCGTCTTTGAAATCCGAAGAATAAATAATCTAGTGTTACTTTTTTGAGCCAATTGCTCAATTACGTGGTCATGACCTTGGGCCAATATGTACCCATTTCTCACGTCTCACGTCTACGCTTGGACTGACAGCCAAATTGTGCTAGCCTGCCTTGAAGCTTCTGTCCATTAATTAGAGACCTTTGTGGCGAATAGGGTTTCCAAGATTTTGGAGTCTTCCACTGCCATTAGGTGAAATCACGTACCAGGGAAATTGAATGCAGCCGAAATTGCTTCCGGTGGATGTATGGCTTCTGTTTTGGTCGAGCATTTACTTTGGTGGGAAACCGAATGGCTTTTTGGACCAGAGTCAGGGTGGTATTCTTCTCGTCTGGAGTTAGTGGACCCCCTTCCAGGCTTACGCGTCTTGGCGGCAAAGATTGACCCTCCACTTTTTTCAGATTCGTTGTTAACTAGGTTCAGGTCTCTTTTACAATTGGTCGGAGTGATTGGCTGGATTTACCGATTTGTCAACAACGCCCGTCGACCTCAGATTCTGGACTCTGAACTCTTCTTATTAAAGCTAACGCATTCCAATGATGCTTGTAGGTACAATCATTTGGTTTGCAACGTGTAACGATCTAGCTCTAGCAGGTCGCCAGCGTAGTGTGGCGAACTAGGGAATCGTACGACATCGATGATTGAACTACATTCACTATATACAAATTTTAGCTGGACTTTTTATTAGAATGTTTGTTCGTTGTTGTGTAATTTATAGATTTTAAAAGATTATTTTAAAGTTAGAATAATATTTATTTTTAGTAAACTTATATGTTATTTGATATTAAGTATTTTGTATCTATGTACTCAGAAGAGCTATCTACAGACTTCTGTAAAATTGAGGCGGTGCTCAACTCGAAGCCCCTCTGTCTGATTTGACTCTTGGTCATTTTTTTGTGGGTGGGCTTTGACGGCTTTACCCGTGCATCCCAAAGTCAAAGTCATTTTACATACACTTTTGAATCGTCAAAGTTATGAAATACTATTGTTTTGATACTCCCTTATTAGATACTCCACTCAACAACTTGGCACGGTTTGACCTGCTATAGCAGATGTCTGAAAGCTTTTGGAAAAGGTTTTCTCTTGAGTATCTTCATCTTTTGCAGCAGCGAATGCGTTAGTCGGATAAGACTGAACCCCCAAAAGTGATCTTGTCCTAGTCAAGGAGATGAATAGACCACTTCTTTTCTGGAAGCGTGGTTGCTTTTTTCGACTCTTACTCGGCTCGCATGGTGTTTTAGTACGCAACTCGATTTTAACGAGAGCTGTTGCTACTCTGTCGCGATTGCCGATTTCTAAGGACGTAAACAGTGTCTCAGTTAGACCCGATCTGCCTGGATAGGGGGATTGTTTCGTACCGTTGCTATCAGGACCACGCCTTATGCATGGACAATCGGACCGCACGCCAGAGGCATTACTCTGTGGTCAGGTCATTACTTGCAAGAATTAATCTATTGGAAATGTTATGATTTTGTACATTTAATTAAAAATGATGTAATACGCATATTATTAAATGCGTTAGCTTTTATGAAATTAAATATTAAGCAAAGTGAAGTGCCGTGAGATAATCATTTTGGACGAACTACGTTACATTAGGGAAGTTATTAGTTAATTGTATATACTTATTTAGAACCTGTCCATAATTTTTTGTCCTTTCAGATTCAGATAAAGGACAGAATTAAATCATTGTAATTTAAGGCTACATTTGGTCCCATTAGAAAACATTAAGGCAGACAGACGTGGTCCATGTAGGCAGAACTATAATAGACTAAGCTTTCAGCCACACGTAGATTTACTTTCGGCTAGAGTTCGTAAATATATATACATATTTAGCGCTCTTCGACGTGCGGCTCAACCCAAAATCATTAGTTCTGTCTATTTGCGCTATGTCAATCTATATACTTATCTATTGTATTACATCCTGGGGCGGTGCATCCAAAACTGCTATGATAAGGTTGGAGCGTGCTCAAAGAGCTATACTGAAAGTTAGCGCCTTCCTACCATTTTATTATCCTACACACGACCTTTATAAGTCTTACAACTTATTAGCAGTAAGCTAGTTATTTATACTTTACATCATACTCAAACAACACTCTAATTTATCATTCAACCCTAAGCTACTTATAAACTTACGGCGACGTAAACGCAAAATATGCACTCTTTCCGCACAAAATTATCACACAAATTCTTCTGCTTTCTTGGTCCATATCTTTATAATAAGCTAAATTATAGTCTAAATATCTACTCACTATAAAAATATGAATGAAAGAATGCTGTTTCTAAATGATTGCAAAACCTAAACTATGATGAAACTGAAAAGCTATTACTAATGACATAATAGTGAAATAAATGATATATTCTTTATATCATTCCCTATCCCTATTACCTTACAATAACCTATACCTCATCTTAATTATACACCCTCACACCCTCACACACACACACACACACACACACACACACACACACACACACACAATGTAATTTACGTCCATTTGGTCCAACATACTCTCAACTCATACATACCTTTCGAAAATGAAATTTTAATAATTAAATATGTACGATTTATTAAGCTACATCGGTGTATTATTATTACTGTAAATATGTTATTTGAGTTCTATTACCTTTTTGTGTTCTATTGGTGGTAGAAGCCTGGTGATCTTAAATTACAGGTGCAAACCTAGTTCGGACTCCAGTCTCACAAAGTAAAATTTTAACTCAGTATACATTCTATATTGTATTTATCATTTGAAACTTTTTGAGACTAAATAAACGAAATTACTTATTATTATTAACAAAGTACCAATTGAGGTAAGTCCCCTTGTAGTTCTTAATTTGGTTTTAATAACTAGTTGCAGTTTACCCTGTCATCTAAAGCAGGAACACATAATAAGAAAGGTAGGGCCACAGATCATTATAAGACTACCCAGTAGAAATGCGATGTAGCAAGCAATATACATTACTGTCAATGTTCCTCGGAGTCGCAATAACGACCGTGTCTAGAAAGAAATGTATGAATGCCGTGAGCAACAGAGTCGTATGATCGATGCGTGTCTTTCTTGTAGTGATGTTCTACGATATTTTATTTCTTTTATCGACATTTTTAGACTGTAGTTCGAATCAGAATTATAACACTGATTTACGTACCTACTGCCAATTTCATACTATTCTGCAATTGCGAGTTTTATTAACCACTCTACTGAATATGTGTACACTTTTATTTTTACACTTTACTGTATAAATAATGTCAAAATTCTAAGGTTTAATACTTTTTAACGTCCGTTGCTAATTGGATAAAAGTGCTGATACAGAACCCTTTTAATTTTGTCATGTCTGTCCGTTCGTATGTTACAGTCTTTGCACCGATCCGGGAAAAAATGTAGTTAGGTGTCTTATGTAAACGGTCTACAGTTTTGTAGTCAACTTGAGAAAAAATATTATACAGTTGTGTGAGGGTGTCGTTGGATAGGGATGCAAAAAATTTGGATTCTGAGTAACTTATAGCGAATTATTTGCTTTCAAAACAAAGTCGATTTATAAGTTTTTTTGGATATACGCATTCTCATTCTACAGAACCCTAACTCAATACGTGTTAACCGTCTACCAAAAACCATATATAATATGTAATGTAATATTGTGAGAATTGCGCTATATTCATATTTTAACCTACGGAAGCCCACAAAGGCAAACAGGTGTGCCAAATTTCATAAGTGTATTTATGTATGTTTGTCTACATATATCTCAGAAACATGTTTCTTGTGCGGGAACCAATCCCACGCCCCTCGATTCAACAGTCGAGTCATTAACCACTAGGCCACGGAGCCGAAATTTATTCAGGAAAAGTCAAAAATTCCCATAGAAATAACAGTAACCGAATTTTTGAAGCAAACTTCCTTTCTAACAAGGAGTTGCCGTAAGAATCCCACGCCGATAACCGAATTTAGTGAGAGCGGAGAAGCGGACTAAAGCTAGTTATAGTTTAATAATTTATGAATAACTGACATATAGATTTTAATAATAATATAATAAAATTTAAATAATTTAGTTATTGTTTGTCTGTTATCTCAATAAAGTTTATTTTTAGCTATGTATTAGTATATAGTAAAATTATATGACAGTAGAAAAATTTTAGTTCTTATTTATAATTGTTAAATTAATACAATAATAATTTAAAGATTTCCTTTCATAAAAAACCTCCACCACTCACGTGAGTCCAACTCGCATTTAACCGGTTTTTATTGTGTTATAATGTGATTGTTAATATTTTGAACCGACTTCAAAAAAGGAGGAGGTTCTATGTTTGACTACATTTTTTTATGTAGGTATATCCACCGATTTCTCCGTCACTTGCAGACCGATTTTGAAAATTATTTGTTTATTTGAAAGAGTATATCCTGAGTTTTTCCATTACCATTGTCACCAAGTCAGGTTGTCATGATAGAATTTTTTTTTTTTCCTTTGGCAACCCATGAAGTAACAGCTAACCAAAAGTTGTCGTAATTTTATTTAATTGTTTTTCAGTAAATTGTACCTTTTTAATATAAATTCACGCAAAACATTACAAATAACTAGTTATATATTTAGAATAGTGGTTTAAATGTACATAAATAAGTGCGAGATAACATTTTTTTTTCAAGTGTTACTGCGATCCATCCGTTATAAAGTTCAAATTTTTCAATCATATTTTGTATATTATTTAGTTGTGATTGTGAGTTTTACTATTATTTATCAGTATTGTATTCATAAAAGAACACAGTTATAAGGCAAAGTAACCAATTAATAAGCAAAGTGTCAACAAACCATCCCTTTCGTTACGTTGTCAAGCTATTCCTTGGTAAGTTTTAACCTCACTCTTTTGTATTTATTACGTTCAAACAGCCTTAAAATGATGACCCGCAAGGCATCTGCTCGCCAGGAAGAGTCCAAACTTCAACTGGCTTTGCAGGAACTTAAGATTTCCAAGGAAAAGTGTGATCAGCTATACAGTGAAAGGGATGATAACGAAAGAGAACTCTTAGAAATATTAAACAAAAATAGTAGCCTCCGCAATGAGTTGTCAGTGTTGCACACTCAATATGGTACTGTCCTAGAAGAGCGGGACCAATTTTAGAAAATTATAGAAACGTTTGACAGCTGTAGTGAGGAGTATGTGGTGGCCCTTAATAAGATCTCATATCTTGAAGAGGAACTACGCGAGGCCCATCAACACATCTCACAACTTGAAGAGGCCACCCATACTTACACACAGCATCAAACTCAAAATCTTTTTGACGAATTATGTAGTAAGGCCCCTAATCTTGTTTCTGCTGCAACTAGCAATACCACCACTATAGATCTTACAGGTGATGACACCATTAATTCTTCTAAACCAGTGAGGTTTGCTCAGTGCAGTGGAAACCAGATAAAAAAATACATCAATCAACAGATTTATAAAAAAAATGAAAAAATGATCAAAAAGCAAAAAATATTTAGTAGAAATGTAAATTACTGCAAAGAAAAATTACAGTTAGTGGAACATCTGTAATTATGTAAGTTGCAATAAGAAAACAGTAGGCTACAACATAAAACTGATACACATTTACTCGACTTGCAAATAAAAGATTTACATACATCCTTGCAGATGATGACCTGCAAGTATGAAGAGTCTCTGAGAGAGATGGAGGAGCACACACTGGCTATGAATGAGCTAATTGAATTGAGTAAATATAATGCAGAGCGTTTTGAGTCATTACAACTCAATCACAGTATGTGTAATTGTAAACGCCTCACCGATTCACAGCCGGATTGTGCAGCCTTGTTACTACCTTCACCAACACCTCAGTCATCAATGTGTGTCAGTTTGGAATCCGAGCAACAATCATATGCTCACAACAGTTCTCACTCAACTAGTGTTTCACAAAATGTAATTTTGATGACAATATAGTAATGTTTTGCAATGAAATGGGAAAAGGTTTTGGACACTTTCTCAGCTCAAGTGTAGGACAACCAGTTTTAAATAATTGTATGCCAAATGCCAATTATGTTAATATAATGAGAAGTTTAATTAAGTCTGACAAAATCACTCCATCCTCTACATTAGTAATATTTATCGGTAACAGGGGTAATGTAAATAAAAGTGAATTAAGACAATATTATAATAGTATAAGCGCACTTAAAGTAAAAAAAATTATAATGTTTACATTATATAAGGGTTTTCCACAGGAGGAAAACAACCTTAGATGTGAGTTAAATTTAGCTTTGCATACTATGTCTAGCAATAACAATAACTTACATGTAATAGATACTAACAGTATTTTTAGAAATAATTATATAAGGACAAGACATAAATCTTATCTCACACACCATTGTACCAGAGTGTTAGCCTTGTCGCTATCATTTTATATTAATACCACAGCCAATAATTGTAATTATAGTAGTGTAATTGACATTTCAGCCAAGTATTTGGCTAAACAACCTGCTTCTATTGAGCAGTGCAATTATAATGGTGTAATTGACATTTCAGCTAATCATTTAGCTAAACAACCTGCTTCTATTGAGCAGTATAATAATTTGACATGTAATAATTTAAATTAAATTTTCAGACAACAAAGGACCACTTTGGCATATTATATAATTCCAACATTGATAATGATTATATTAAACAATCTATGTCTACTCAAGTTTTATGCAAACAGAAACAAAAAAATAAACTTTGTCATACCAAAAATAATATTCCATTGAACCTGGTGCATCAGAATATACAAGGAATGTCTCAGAAAGAACTAGAAATTGAATTGTTCATAAACTGCCAAAAGATTGACATTTTATGTATCACTGAACACTGGCTACGCAGCCATCAGTTGATGTTCAATTTCACTAATCACCAGGTGGGAAGTTCGTTCAGCTGAGTAAATGCTATCCATGGTGGCTCTTTAATTTTAGTTAATAAACAGCTAAAGTTTAAGGAACGTAAAGACATTGTGAGCCTCTCAGTTGAGCGAACTGCCGAGCTGTCCTGTATAGAAGTTGAGCATCTCATTTTTGTGAGTGTATACAAGCCGCCTTGTGCAATTTATGATAATTTTGAATTAGTTATGGAAGAAGTGCTGAATAAAATCAGCAATTCCAATAAACAAATCATTGTTTGTGGAGACTTCAATATAAACATTTTGGAAAATAGCTCATTAAGCACCAGATTGCTTGCCTTATTTAAGTCTTTTAATTTAAATAATTTGTTTTGTGAACCAACTAGAATTGCTGTATCCAGTGCCACTTGCATCGACAATATTTTTACTGACATAAAACCAATTAAAAAATCAATTATAAGCAATCTAGAGTCAGATCATTGTGGACAGTTAGTGGTTTTAGAAAGAAAGAATAGTATTACTAAAAAGGAAATTAAATTTATACCAATAACAACTAAACGGGTTGAATCATTTAAATCTAACTTAATGCATAAACTTCCAGATTTGCTTTATAATGGCGACCCAAATAATATATACAATACTGTTCTTGACACTATTACTACAGAGTATAATAAAATATTTACTGCAAAAAAGAAACTTATTTCCAGTCGCTTTAGTTTTAGTGAATAAGCTACCCCAGGTATTCATAAAAGTAGGCGTAAACTGTATGAATTATATAAAGAAAAAACATATAATAATAGCCAAATATTTAGGGAATATTTAAAAAAATACTCAAAAACCTTTAAAAAGGTCTGTCTTGTTGCAAAAGCAATTCACCTCAGACATAAAGTAAAAAATTCAACAAATAAAATAAAAACTACATGGAACATAATAAATAATAAAACTGGTAAAGCTAGGAATTCTCGTCAGGACTTTGAGTTGATTGTAGATTATGCTAGTTTTAAAACAAATTCTGAGGTAGCAGTTGCCTTTGAACAGTTTTTTAGGAATACCCCATTCAAAACAACTGAACATCTAAACTCAAGTCCAATCTTAGCAGAAAAATTATTAAAAACTAGTGTTCCTGAATGTAACGTTCCCTTTGTATTTAAAAACATTAGTCCTACGGATATCATTAATACATTTAAAACATTAGAAATTAAAAACACCACAGACCTTTGGGGACTTTCTGTAAAAACTATAAATTCAATTATTCATGTTATAGCACAACCCTTAGCCATTATATTTAATAGTTGTGTTGATAGTGGTGTGTTTCCTGATGAGATGAAACTTAGCGAAGTTATACCTCTTTTTAAATCAGGTAGTTCAACAGATCCTAATAATTTTCGGCCTATTTCAATACTACCTATACTCAGTAAAGTTTTTGAAAAAATCATACTTTGTCAAATGTTAAGCCATTTCTGTATTAATGAGCTACTTAGTATTAAACAGTTTGGCTTTATGAAAGGCCGTTCTACAACCGATGCAGGAGTGGCACTATTAAAAAATATATATAACGCCTGGGAGGATTCGCATGATGCCCTTGGAGTTTTTTGTGATTTATCTAAGGCATTTGACTGTGTTCAACATGAAAATCTCATCAGGAAGCTACATCACTATGGTATTAGAGGCAAAGCTCTCGACCTTTTGACATCCTATATGAGTAGGAGAGTACAGAAAATAGATGTCAACGGTGAAAGATCTCCGGGATCAGCAGTCACTATAGGAGTCCCTCAGGGCTCAATTTTAGGTCCTTTTCTATTTCTTATTTACATTAATGATCTCCCATATAATGTAAAAAACCATGACATTGTCTTATTTGCTGATGACACCTCTTTGCTTTTTAAAGTTAAGAGACGACAGACATGTTATAATGAATTAAATAATGCCCTTTCTAAAATTGTAGATTGGTTTAACGCTAATCATTTGTTACTTAATGAAAAAAAAACCAAATGTGTTAAAATTACATTACCAAATGTTAGTCAGAGACAGACATGTATTAATATTAATGGCGAGCAATTAGAACTTGTTAATTCAACAGTCTTTCTTGGCATAACGCTGGACTCCAAACTTCAATGGGGTCCTCATATTCATAACCTAGCCAAAAAACTTAGCTCTGCTGTGTATGCTATTAAGATAATAAGACAATAGACCGATGTCGACACTGCAAAAATAGTATATTTTAGCTATTTCCATAGTTTAATGACATATGGTATCCTATTGTAGGGTAGCGCTGCTGATGTAAATACAATATTTTTGTTACAAAAAAGGGCAATTCGTGCTATTTATAAATTAGGATCTAGGATATCTCTGAGGGATAGGTTTAGGGAAGTAAAAATTTTAACTTTAGTGTCGCAGTACATATATGAAAATCTTTTATATGTACATAAAAATATCAATAGTTTCATCAAGAAAAGTGACGTTCACAAAGTAAATACTAGAAGTAAAAATAAGCTGTTGGTGCATGATACACGTCTACACAAAATAAGTAACTCTTTTATGGGGCAATGTATACACTTTTACAACAAAGTTCCCAATAAAATTCAAAATCTATCAATAAGTAAATTTAAATCTTTTATCGAGCAGGTACTTTGTAAAAAGGCATACTAAAATATTTCAGACTATGTAAATGATAAAAATCCTTGGGACTGATGATGCTCAATTACAGGATGCATAGGTAAACCAAATTAAGATGGAAATAACATAAAATTGTACGACTAAAAATTTTTTATTTAAAACATTAATTGTATTTTAGTTTATTTGTATTATTGATAGTGTTTTTAAAAGAGTAACTATCGAGTTTCTTGCCGGATTCTTCTCGGTAGAAATCAACAACATTGTGAACCGGCGGGAAGGTGGGAGGGTTCAAAAAATAATATTTTATAACTTTGACGATTCAAAAGTGATTGTAAAATCCTTATTTGAATTAACCATTTTGACTTTGACTTTGACTTATCCCTGGAGAAATCGAGGGCAAAAGACCATTTCTTGTCTCTTCCAAGTTATTTTTTGGGTGATTGCATCTGGCAGTCATAACGTTATGATTTTCAGGGTTCTGTGACCAAAACCTAAATGTAGTTTATCTTAATCTTCGTCGTATCTTTGCGTTAATCTCTTTGTCAAATATAAGAGTGCCGTAGTCAAACAACAAAACGGATTCCACCAATAGCCAAACGCTAAAAAGTAATTGGAAGGTTTATTATTTCGTCATGTATTTTCAATCATCCGTTTTTAAAGTTTGTGGTAAAAACCGAAAACTTATATTTCTTTATATTATTTGTTCCTTTAATTATTATTATTACTTTACCTATATATAAGTTTCCCATCCTTTGCATATTCCGAATACTTTATTCCTTATTCCCATGATGGGGCATCTACATGCCTAAATTTTGAAAGATTGTAAAGGTCAATTTATAAAAAACAATAAAATTATGTAATAAGCAATTGACATAAATACATATCAGCAAACATTTATCTGCACATACACATATATACAAGAAAAATACTTAAATCATTAAAATTATAACAAACATCAATTTTAATTTACTTATATTATAAAAAAAAAGTCCTGTAGAGAAATACCGAGTGATATAGCTTGATTTGCGACACAGAGATACAGAGGTAGCCGGCGGAACGATGAAGAATACTTTTAACTTCCTCGCAGCCTAATTGGTAGTTAGGTCGATTGCTGTGCATAGGGTGTGGGTTCGATTCCCGTACTTGACAAAAATGTATGTGATAAACATTTGTTTATTTGTCATGAGTGGTTATTTATGTATGATATGTGTGTATTTACAAAAAAAATGTATATAAGTTGTCTGGTTTTCATAATACAAGCTTTGCTTAGTTTGAAACCAGATGGCGCTATGTGATATGTAAAAAAAAATTCCAACTTGTGGTCCCACAGCCAATTATCCGCGGTTGAAACCGCAGGGCAATATTTCTTTACTTTACAACGGTACAACGTGGCGACATGAGTTTTTGGCACAGGTGTAACTGTTAGAAAAAAAATAACTTTATCCCGATTCATCAAGGTGTTCCTCCATGAATTTCACAGTAATGGCCAAATTCCACGTGAATCAAGCCGCGTGTAAAATCCTAAATATAATAAATAAATAAGTTTTTGGACAAAGGGCCCGAGAGTGTTAAAGTGGTGGCTGACCAATTTTAGCGAACGTAATAAATGCGAAACTTTGTGAGTGTGTTAGTAAGGTGGTATGTTTGTTACTGCTTTGTAACTGTCGGCAGTGGCCGAGGGGTTTAATTTTCACTTCACGTCCCAAGTGGCGAAGGTTCGAACCCCGGGGTTGGCGTGTACCAACGAGTCTTTTCTTAATTTCTCAAGTACACTGATTTATTTATTCACACTACTGGCTTATCGGTAAAGGAAGTGAGGAAACCCGCATACGTCAAGAAAAAAAAAGACGTATATGAAGTCCACAATCCGCACTGGGCCCGCGTGTGTATAGTATGGCCCAAATCATCGTCGCTTATAAGGGTAGGCCGTGCCCCAACAGGAGGGACGTATGAAGGCTGGCAAGAACTCTAACTGAACCGATTTGGCTAAAATTTAGGACGGAAAAAATATATAAATAAATAAATATTTGTGGAATCACTCACAGCGCCGTCGTCTGGTCCTTAACTAAGCAAATCTTGTGCTATGGATACCAGACAACGGATACGAAATAATAAATAATCGGATTTTAATAATTATTTTTTTGTCAAATAAGATATGGTCCACAAATCACTAGACTACTTTTAATTCCGGACGATTATAACTTCCCTAAGGAATATCTATACCAAGTCCACCTGGACGACCTATAGCTGCTGCTGTGGCAAACTTCCTTAAGTACTATGTTCTGAAGTTATGAGTGTCAAATAACTTATTTAAGTACGAGACAGAAAGACAAAGCTTTAATGGAATTTCATATCTTAATAAATATTTTTTTACAATGCTCACGGGATGACCAAAATCGGTGTAAGTTGGTTGAAACGTTGGGAAGCGAAAAAAAATACTTTTTTATATATTATACGTAGAAAACGCCCAGTCTTAAGACAATCATAAATGTTCATCACTAAAATTTTTGTTTTGTGCAGAAATCAAGATGTTTTAGTTCGTTGGTTCTCGTTCTTTGAATATAGATCAGTTAGAGCTAACAAAGAAGAATTCTTGTCAATAAAACTCCTAACTTCATCTTTGAACGTCATAGACACACAAATACTAGAGAACTTATGTTTTGCTCCTAGCAAATAACTCTTACAAATTACCAGTTTTTCATAATCCTAAAACCAATATAAATGCATATGCACAGGGATAGTCTATCTTTGTTTGACACAATCTATATCATTTATTCAATTTAGGCTACAATAATTGAGCACTTATGAATGTCACAGTTTGTAAGTACATAGGGCGGGAGACCTTGTACTGAAAAGGACCGGTAAGAAACTCAGCAAGGGCATTCCTTTTCTCTCTTTCTCTTCAAGCGTCAAATTAAAATATTGAAATATGCCCTCGGTATCATAGAAGGACACTTTCTATTACAAACATAAAAAACATGAAATAAAAGCACAAGCGCAACATAAAAAAGTATTTCATTATAAAATATAAAAAAGAAAGCTTATGTATTTATTACTTATAAATAATCAATGTCTTACAGTATTGATAAACAAAACAAAAAAGTAAGACAATACTAAGAATACAAAGAAGTTTGCAAGAGCAGACCATCCTTCACAGGCGGCACCCGTTCACGAGTATGACACATGCATCAGCCATCGCTTCGCTCAACCATCTTTTAGGGAATGAGTCGCCTAGTCTCGTCATTGTTGTTTCAACAACTTTGATTAATGCTTAAAAATGTAAAATTTACTCGTTTAAAGCCTCTTATATAAGACTAGCTGACCCAGCAAACGTTGTTCCTTTTTTTAAAACATCTTCCTTTCCCGTGTGAATAACAACTTCCCAGAATTTGATTACCATACCAAATTTATTACAATCGATTTAACCTTATTGTGCGAGTCCAACTCGCACTTGACCCTTTCGGAAAATCCTTTATTATCAGATGCATACGTTATACAAAAAACAAACCCTCGAAGTTTCAGGTCCCTACGATCAGCGGTTTAGGCTATGCTATGATCCGTTAGTCAGTCATTCAGGATAAAGCATTTGATATGTGTATGCTAAGACGCTCGGCTCTTTCAAAATTGCGAATGTATTGCGGCGACAGCGGTTCCAGTACTATTTGAGTAACAGGCCACTTCTAATTACTGTAACGAATTACACTAATGAATGTTCTGTGGGTAGGGCACAGCAAGTACTCGCTAGAACAAGCCGCCCGCACAATTACAGCGGGGCATAGCGAGTACTTGCTCGAATGAGCAGTTCGAACTGGGGAAGTACCTCCACCTAACAGAAAACCGCGGCCATAACAACATTAACATTGAGTAGTGTTGTGTTCCTGGCGGTAAGTAAGGTTGGCAGAGCTCTTTGAGGATTAGCTGCGCGGACAGGGGAGGACCGGCGGTGCTTGTTGCTGTCATTGCTCAACGTAGACACGGCGTGATGGTGCGGCGCTCAGGGAGACCTAATGAAACTGCTGACCGCTGGCCGCATGCAGGTTGAACGGGTTCCCGAACCCAGGCTGATCCGCCAATCTGTGTAAAGTCTCTGAAGAAGTAGTCGTGCCGAAGAAGGAGACCGCAGTGGACCCGGCTACTAAAGCAGAGGAGGCTCAGAGGCCCTTCCGCCCGCCGTGCCAGCAACCGTATTATCTGTGCCAAGCTTCGGCAGTTCTAGTACCTACTTTTTGTCCTCTAAGCTGTCTGTGCAGTGAATCCTCATATTAAGTCTTAGTATTTTTTTTTGGACAAATGGCAAGGAGAATAAAAAAAGAATTTTCTTGGCGGCCGCTCCATTCACATTTAATGTGGACTTCTTTGACATTAGGGCTATTCACGCAAATCTTAACGGAGACGCAGATATCCTGCCCGGCCGATACATCATACTTTCACTATCCCGGGTACAAACTCGAGCACAATTTTGTGAGTCGTGCCGGTGTATGTATGTTGGTCCGGAAGGATATCTGCTGTCGCCGCCTTCATAGCCAGGCAGGGACCTGTCGATATTGTGGGTGCGCGTTGATCGCAGCGGCTACACTCGTATCTATGCGTGCCTATACAGGTATCATAGCGGTGACTTGGACGTAGCTCGACTCTTCACGCACCTGAGGTCTAGAGCAATATCCCACAGCACAGCACTAGTTATTTTGGGAGAATTCACTGCCTACTATCGTGAGTGGCTTAGTTTTTGAACCAATAACTACGCAGTGATATTTGCTCATAAATTTGCTCTGACCTATGGATTCTCTCAACTGGTACTTTCTCTAACGAGAATACCAGATATAGTGGACCATACGAGCTCCTTACTGGACCTTCTGCTTACTACACGTCCGGACAGATATTCTGTCTCAGTGGATGCGCCTCTAGGCTCCTCGGACCACTGTCTTTGTAGGACTCAAGTGTCATGCACACAACCCGATCCCTCTAGGCCAACTAATTGGCGTCGTGTGTGGCATTATAAGTCAGACTGGGATGGATTGGGAGAATTTTATGCATCGTACCCATGGAGGCAGATCTGCTTTAGCTCAGAAGATTCTGACGTCTGCGCAGCCGCAGTCACTGAGATAATCCTCACTGGTATGGAATGTTATGTTCCTAACCGTCGAGTAGCTGCCGGTGTCAAAAAACGATGGTGGTTTAATAGGTCTTGCAGAGAAGCTAAAATTCTTAAGCAAACTGGGCCCATAGTGCTTAAGAGAAAGCCGATCCTTTGGGCAGTCTCTTTGCCTCAAACTCGAATATGAGCTTGGTATAAACGGTTGAATTGTTTTTTTTAAATGTATGTGTTTGCGTCGGTATGGCGGGCTGTGAGTCACACCGGAGAAGTATGGCATTACGCTACCGCCTACTTTTTTTTAAGGACTATTGGAAAATACAAGGATTTTTGTGGAACAAATCGTTCGACACTCGTTATTTATCCGACACGTTTGACTAACGCCCACGCGATTGGGCCGCCGGTACCAGCGCTATGACCATCATTTTTCTTTTCGTCATTACGTAGATAGACCCCTGAAGAACCGCCATACAGGTAAAAATGACCTAGTATTTTCTGTCACTATCTCCCGGTCTATAAGTACTTATCTTTTTATTGTCTTTTGATAATAGACTGCAGTTGCTTTCTCCTTCTAAGCAATGAATCGACATTGTCACCAAGTTCGCCCATTTTCACTTTACAATAAACGAAATAACACTTACTTATTAGTAAGTTACAATTACCCAAAATATTTTATTAAAATATCGCAACGAACTTTACGGTCAATTATGTCTGCAATGTAAACAATCAAGTAGTGACACGTGCGATGCGTGTAGTGTTTCCTTATGAGTTTAAGAGTATCGGATTCGCAGCGCGCTCCATACAACAGGATTTTTCTCCTCTGTCCCTCAAACTCAATGTTTTTTGTTTTAACAAGACCAGACAACTAATATCTATTTCTGTGGTGTTTCAGTTTTACGTTAAATTGTGTAGTTCTAAAATTATTAGAGTGCAAAAACTTGTAATTTATGGTCAAAACAGCTGCAACTTCGTGCCTATTATACACTATAACAAAAACGTTTCCGAAAATTTTAAAGCACCACAGACCTAGCTAATATTATTTATTTTTATATATTTCTTAATAAAAAAACTTTACTGTCATTCTTACTAAATTGAATGAATAAACACAATAATTCGAAACACAAAAATCTTAAGTCAATTTTGCAAAAATCGAATTCTATCATGATGCTGGCTCGCTTGACAAACACGGGGGGCTTGAGACGGGGGAGGCGAGGCGAGGCAACAGCCGAAATCAGTCGCGGGCCATCCGTGAGCGAATCTTCACTTGTATTGCGTTTGACGTAAGTAGGTAGGTACCTAAGGAAACAATTACGAAAATATCACTGTTGCATGTTTCGTTGCGCAGCAAGTTGATTAGATTGTTTGACCTTTAACTAGGTGGGTATTTAGCGTAATCTATATAAATAAAAATGAATCGCAAAATATGTTGCTAAGCGCGAAACTCGAAGACGGCTGGACCAATTCGGGTATTTTTTTTTTGTTGTGTTTATTAGTGTTATAGCAAGGTTTTTATGAAAGAAAAAAACGGTCAAGTGCGGTACGGACTCGCGCACTACGGAAAACTCGAAGACGGCTGGACAAATTCGGGTAATTTTTTTTTTGTGTTTAATAATATAAGCCCCCATAAATTTTGAATAGGGTTTAAATCAGCAGACCGAGCGGGCCATTGAATGGGACGAATGTCACGGTGCAGGTTGAACCACGCCATAGTAGCACGGGCTGTGTGTATCCGTGCATTATCTTGAACGTAAGTAATGTGTGGGAATTCCGTTGCAGGATACACTACGCGCACAGTAGGCAGCATCACTTCTTCCAAAAGCGACACATAATTAATGGCCGTAGCCCTATTCTCTAACGACGCCAGTTCTCCGACGCCGTCAAGGCTCATCCACCCCCATAAGTTTACGTAATGCTACCTGACTCCTTTTTTAGGCACAATATGACCTTCATCATACCGAGTTCGATTGTAGCGCCATAAAGTTAATTTTCCAATTTGGCTTGATTTAAAAGTTTTTTCATTGGTAAATATAGTATTCGACCAATCAAAATCGAGATGTCGTGGTGAGGTTTCAGCTCCAATTTAATAGCATGGTGTCTGTAGTGTAGTCCAACATTGTGCAAAGCTCGTCGGATCGTCCGAGCACTCACACCATATAAAGCAGCAAAATAACTAGTTGCTGTGAAACCATTCTCTTCGTAACGACGAATGATTTCTGTTATTTGCGCGGCGGTTAGTATCGGTCGTCGTCCTAAATTATTTCTATGATCTGTTATTAGCCCTTCTTCGCCGTGACGCCTTATCCAAAACCTCACAGTGAATCGCGATATATTGAGTTCTCGTGATATAGCACTAATACTATGTCCATCTTCGAAGAGAAATATTATTTCAGCCCTTTGCTCCAGGGTTAAACTTGCCATTTTATTTCGTTATGAAATTTTTTTTTGTAAAATTTTACTTTTTTTTTTTTTTTATACTACTAAGGTGGCAAACAAGCCTGCGGTGCGCCTGATGGTAAGCGGTCATCGTAGCCTATGGACGCTTGCAACACCAAGAGCATCACTCGCGCGTTGTCGACCCTTCAGAAATCTTATAACTTCTTTTTTGAAGAACCCCATACTGTAGTCCTTAGAGAAAACCTTGGCAGGGAGCTCATTCCACAACCTAAGCGCTCGCGGGAGGAAGTTTCTCTGAAACCGCACTGTACGCGACCATTTCGGTTCTAAAGTGTGAGAATGAATTCCCTGCCGATGGCGAGCGGTGCGATGGTAGAAAGTAGCCGTGGGTATCATTTCGAACAATTCCTCAGAACACAACCCATTGTATAAGCGGTAGAACACACACAGGGAGGCAAAGTCTCTCCTCAGACTTAGGGGCTCGATACCGCAAGTGAGTTTGGGATCGTCGACAATTCTCACAGCCCGTCGTTGAACCGAGTCAAAAAGGCCAAGCTGGTATCCGGGTGCTCCCGCCCAGAGATGGCAGCAGTACTCCATATGGGGCCGGACTTGCGACTTGTAAAGCAGCAACCTTTGCCCCGACGTGAAGTACTGCTTCGCTCTGTTTAATACACCAAGTTTTTTGGACGCCACATTTACCTTGTCTAGCAAGTGATCTCGGAACTGAACATCGCTGGAGATGTGAAAACCAAGGATCCCAATCCTCTTGGAGATGGAGAGGGGAGTGTTCTGGAATTGTGGGACTACAGTGAATGGGGTTTTCTTAGCGGTAAACGCGCAGACTTGTGTCTTTGAAGGGTTGAATCGGACCAAGTTTTCCCGTCCCCAGTCAGAGACCTTGGACAAACCGATCTCGATTTGAGACACAAGTTCTTCACGTTTTTCCTCCACAACAAAACGAGGGATGCTTGCACGGCCCGTGTAATAAGCGTCTCCAGTACTGTCATCTGCATAGAAATGTATGTTGTTGATCTCCAACATATCATTGATGTGCAGAAGAAACAGCTTAGGAGACAGCACAGAGCCTTGCGAGACACCAGCATTAATGTCCATGCTATCAGAGCAACTACCGTCAACTACGGCTCGTATGCGTCTGCCGGACAAAAAGCTAGCCACCCATTTGCACAAACCCTCGGGCACTCCGTAAGATGGCAACTTCGATAGAAGACCCCGGTGCCAGACTCGATCGAACGCCTTCGCTATGTCTAGGCCACATGCCAATGCCTCCCCCTGACTCTCAATGGCTAGTGCCCATCGGTGTGTGAGATACACTAGAAGGTCACCAGTGGAGCGACCGTGGCGAAAGCCATATTGACGGTCTCTGATCAGGTCATGTTTTTCTAGGTATCTCGAAAGCTGTGTGTTGATCACACGCTCTATCACCTTGGAGAAGAGAGAGGTAATAGCGATAGGCCTGTAATTCGATGGATCTGATCTATCGCCTTTTTTGGGCACCGGGTGCACATTCGCAGTCTTCCATGAAGACGGAAATTGCCTAGTATGGTAGGAAAGCGCGAAGAGGCGCGTGAGTACAGGACATAACTCAGGAGCACACTGCTTAAGCACCACTGCTGGTATACCGTCTGGCCCACTCGACTTATGAACGTCTAGGGAAAACAACGCCAGCTGGACCTCTCGCTGTGTTATAGAGATTTCCGGCATGGTCTTACCGCACCACGGTAAAGTAGGTGGTACAGCGCCTTCATCGTTCATATTCGAGTTGGAGACAAAGAGACTGCCCAATAGATTGGCTTTCTCTTTTGCACTATGGGCCAAGTCACCATCAGTCTTTCGCAGTGGTGGTAACGATGACTGGCAGAAGTTCCCCTCGGGAGCTTTAGCAAGCGACCAGAAAGCACGACTCCCAGAAGGATAGCTTGCAAGTCGCCCACCTATTTTGCCGATGAATTGGAATTTTGCTCTAGCAGTTGCTTTCTTACTGAACCTCGAGGCAGCATTTAATTTGTGTTTTAACTCAGATATATTCGGATCCTTATTATTATTGCTCTTGTCAAAACGACGTTCAAACAATATTTTTTGATAAATGTAATTTCAACAAATAAAGATATTAGTTCCATTATCAAAGAGTGATCAATATTTCTTGTTGTTTTTCTCGATGCGTCATTTTGCATAATAGCTTTTGAAAGGTAAAAAGTAACTTGATATGGCATTTTAGACTTAGTGAAAAAAGTGTGATATAGAATCTAATTTCAAAACTGGTAAACATTTTCTGACCGCGACTGTACATAGATATAGACATAATAAGTATAATAATAAATATTTGACCAAACGTAAATTAATATTGTACGATTATATACTCGTATATATATATATATAAAGTGTGTATGAATTTGTATGAAATTTTCATGTCTGGTGAGTTTCATTCACCAGAAATTTTCTTTGAAAATTCATTATTGTCGCGTTTTGTTTTAAAGATAGTCAGGTACAAAACGATTTTATTTAAATAATATTGCTGTAGCATTTCATACTTAGTCAAGATTCCGTGCACGGGAGTATATTTGCTGAAGGTAAACCATATTAATAAAAGTGATTCCTTGGCTATTTATACAAATGTCCGAATATCAACTAGAAATAAGAAAAAAATAATAAGTAATTATATTGATTTCAAAACCCTACGAAAAAGTGAAAAATAAACCTAACCAATACTGAAACGTTGACCTAAGTGTTTTCTTCTACTTGAAGTTGTATGCCAACAAAATAATGTCTTCTAGTGAAATTTTTTGTCATTTCACTCCAAAAAAAAGAAAATTCTAGTTCAATTTTTCATCTGTGTAAAGTTTATTTTCACTTTTTAGTAGGGTTTTTAAGTTAGTGTAGTTTTTTTATTGTAAACTGCCCGTTTGTCTCTTTATCTACGACGTATTTCGCCTTTAATCATCTCTTAGTGATAAGTAGGTATTTAATCTCTGAAATTGCTCCCAATTTCAAGTAATATAAAGACAGGTACGAGTGCTTTAGTTTAATTTAGGATCGCAATAAATGATTCAAAGATTTGTGTAGGGCTGTGATGTTATTTTACATAAATTAACATTTTTCATTTCTAAATTAAAAGTTCAGTTTTTAATTCCAGACAACAGACAAATCACTGCTACGCTCTAATAAATTAATGTTTTTTTTATTTATAACTATGACGTCACATGCAAAAAGTTTTGTGTTTGCGTTTCTAATGTTTCTAATGCAAAACGCGTGTTTTTGTGACAGATCATAAAGTAAGTTGTGTCTCATCATAATTTAAAACGACGTCACTCTCACAACACATCACATCACAAATTATTCACACATATCTGATTTGTGTAAATATAAAGTCTAAGGTTCTTTGAGATTCACTCGTCACTCGGATGTGTTCGTTGCTGTCCAGCTGATCGTTGATGCTGCAGAGCGTTTTTACGACAAAAAACAAAGACAACATGATATTTAGTTAGCTTAGACACTGTTATACATTTTCTTCCAACAACTAAGTATTTTTAAATTGTTGACCCAAAATTAAAGCAGGCACCACTTCTGTGATGTTATAAAAACTGTGAAGTAACACAATGTAATACGAAACTGAGATTTCAGTGGTGTAATGGTGTATGAAAATTTATTACAGTATTTTTTTTTTGCGCATGTGCAAAATGCTCGATCGTGATTCGCAAACAAAAGTAATTGGCATTTTTTGGCAAAACAAAACAAAATGGCCAGTGTTGCTAATTTAAGAACACGTAGTGATATTTTTATTAGTTTAGACGACGATCTACGCCTATTTCTTAAAAAAAAATCTTACTTATTCTAGATTAAAGAAGGGGAAAGACATAATCTAAAGGAAATATCGAACAGAATTTGAAAAAAACATTAAAATTTAGAAAAAAGATCGTGAAATAGGCTTAAAAATAAGTTTTAATCTCGCGATTTTTTATACCACTAAGGGGCGTACAAGCCTACGGTCCGCCTGATGGTAAGCGGTCACCGTAGCCTATGGACGCTTGCAACACCAGTGGCATCACTCGCGCGTTGCCGACCCTTCAGAAATCAAATAACTTTTTTTTTGAAGAACCCCATACTGTAGTCCTTAGAGAAAACCTTGGCAGGGAGCTCATTCCACAACCCAAGCGTTCGCGGGAGGAAGTTTCTCTGAAACCGCACTGTACGCGAGCATTTAGGTTCTAAAGTGTGAGAATAAATTCCCTGCCGATGGCGAGCGGTGCGATGGTAGAAAGTAGCCGTGGGCATCTTTTCGAACAATTCCTCGGAACACAACCATTGTACAAGCGGTAGAACACACACAGGGAGGCAAAGTCTCTCCTCAGACTTAAGAGTTCGATACCGCAAGTGAGTTTGGGATCGTCGACAATTCTCACAGCCCGTCGTTGAACCGAGTCAAAAGGGCCAAGCTGGCATCCGGGTGCACCCGCCCAGAGATGGCAGCAGTACTCCATATGGGGCCGGACGTGCGACTTGTAAAGCAGCAACCTTTGCCCCGACGTGAAGTACTGCTTCGCTCTGTTGAGTACACCAAGTTTTTTGGACGCCAGCTTTACCTTGTCTAGCAAGTGATCTCGGAATTGAACATCGCTGGAGATGTGAACACCAAGGATCCCAATCCTCTTGGAGATGGAGAGGGGAGTGTTCTGGAATTGTGGGACTACAGTGAATGGGGTTTTCTTAGCGGTAAACGCGCAGACTTGTGTCTTTGAAGGGTTGAATCGGACCAAGTTTTCCCGTCCCCAGTCAGAGACCTTGGACAGACCAATCTCGATTTGAGACACAAGTTCTTCACGTTTTTCCTCCACAACAGAACGAGGGATGCTTGCACGGCCCGTGTAATAAGCGTCTCCAGTACTGTCATCTGCATAGAAATTTATGTTGTTGATCTCCAACATATCATAGATGTGCAGTAGAAACAGCGTAAGAGACAGCACAGAGCCTTGCGGGACACCAGCATTAATGTCCATGCTATCAGAGCAACTACCGTCAACTACGGCTCGTATGCGTCTGCCGGACAAAAAGCTAGCCACCCATTTGCACAAACCCTCGGGCACTCCGTAAGATGGCAACTTCGATAGAAGACCCCGGTGCCAGACTCGATCGAACGCCTTCGCTATGTCTAGGCTACATGCCAATGCCTCCCCCTGACTCTCAATGGCTAGTGCCCATCGGTGTGTGAGATACACTAGAAGTTCACCAGTGGAGCGACCGTGGCGAAAGCCATATTGACGGTCGCTGATCAGGTCATGTTTTTCTAGGTATCTCAAAAGCTGTGTGTTGATCACACGCTCCATCTCCTTGGAGAGGAGAGAGGTAATAGCGATAGGCCTGTAATTGGATGGATCTGATCTATCGCCCTTTTTGGGCACCGGGTGCACATTCGCAGTCTTCCATGAAGACGGAAATTGCCTAGTATGGTAGGAAAGCGCGAAGAGGCGCGTGAGTACAGGACATAACTCAGGAGCACACTGCTTAAGCACCACTGCTGGTATACCGTCTGGCCCACTCGACTTATGAACGTCTAGGGAAAACAACGCCCGCTGGACCTCTCGCTGTGTTATAGAGATTTCCGGCATGGTCTTATCGCACCACGGTAAAGTAGGCGGTACAGCGCCTTCGTCGTTCACATTCGAGTTAGAGGCAAAGAGACTGCCCAATAGATCGGCTTTCTCTTTTGCTCTGTGGGCCAATATTTTGTATTTTGTAAGGGTATCATATAATTTTTTTAAAGCACTGGTAAGATATTTTACATATGAAAGGAAACAAATGTCAGAATTAAAACAAACATAAATAAAAATGTCAAAACAAAAACAAACAAATACAATAAAATGTCAAACGTGTTCACCGTATTCTTTAACAGACTACAATGGTTGAATCAGTAAAAGCTCTTTTAGACGGCGACCAAATTTCTGATCCGAGAGTTCGTTTTTAGGTCGACCTGCGCTCATAATAAACTGGGCCTATGACTCGCGGATTTTTATCCAGCAGCGCTAGTCGTCGTGGCACACGTTGTAGACGCCTTGATTGACGAGTCACTCTGCCTGGAACACTGATGCGTTTATAGGTGTTTAAGTTGCGTCGAGTGTACATTATAATGTCAAACACATATTGAGAGTAATGTGTCTGCATAAATGGCGAATTTTACACCCGACAGTGTGCGAAGAGCTCTCTTTTGTATAATAAACACTCAATTGGAGTCTGTCGAGTTGCGCCATTGAATAATGCCATATGTCAAATATAGTAGTGGAACGTGAGACACGAGTGCAAATACTGCACTACTCAGCTTTTCACACAACATAGGCACATGGTGTTTCTAGTTTAGTCTAGTGTCTATGGTAAACTCGAGAAATCAACAGGACTCGCATTGTGGTACTGGACTCTGTACTTCACTGGTTTCCTGTCGAGAATATCATCACATTGGACTTTGCGACGTTGAAGACGAGACCGTTCGCCGAGAACCACTGGCTGGCTGAGCGCCTGCGTTTGCCATCTTGTTTTGGAGCTGTTCATGCGTGCGTGCGCTCACCACCACTGTTATGTCATCGGCAATTACATAACAGTGGTGGTGAGCGCACGCACGCATGAACAGCTCCAAAACAAGATGGCAAACGCAGGCGCTCAGCCAGCCAGTGGTTCTCGGCGAACGGTCTCGTCTTCAACGTCGCAAAGTCCAATGTGATGATATTCTCGACAGGAAACCAGTGAAGTACAGAGTCCAGTACCACAATGCGAGTCCTGTTGATTTCTCGAGTTTACCATAGACACTAGACTAAACTAGAAACACCATGTGCCTATGTTCTGTGAAAAGCTGAGTAGTGCAGTATTTGCACTCGTGTCTCACGTTCCACTACTATATTTGACATATGGCATTATTCAATGGCGCAACTCGACAGACTCCAATTGAGTGTTTATTATACAAAAGAGAGCTCTTCGCACACTGTCGGGTGTAAAATTCGCCATTTATGCAGACACATTACTCTCAATATGTGTTTGACATTATAATGTACACTCGACGCAACTTAAACACCTATAAACGCATCAGTGTTCCAGGCAGAGTGACTCGTCAATCAAGGCGTCTACAACGTGTGCCACGACGACTAGCGCTGCTGGATAAAAATCCGCGAGTCATAGGCCCAGTTTATTATGAGCGCAGGTCGACCTAAAAACGAACTCTCGGATCAGAAATTTGGTCGCCGTCTAAAAGAGCTTTTACTGATTCAACCATTGTAGTCTGTTAAAGAATACGGTGAACACGTTTGACATTTTATTGTATTTGTTTGTTTTTGTTTTGACATTTTTATTTATGTTTGTTTTAATTCTGACATTTGTTTCCTTTCATATGTAAAATATCTTACCAGTGCTTTAAAAAAATTATATGATACCCTTACAAAATACAAAATATTGGCCCACAGAGCAAAAGAGAAAGCCGATCTATTGGGCAGTCTCTTTGCCTCTAACTCGAATGTGAACGACGAAGGCGCTGTACCGCCTACTTTACCGTGGTGCGATAAGACCATGCCGGAAATCTCTATAACACAGCGAGAGGTCCAGCGGGCGTTGTTTTCCCTAGACGTTCATAAGTCGAGTGGGCCAGACGGTATACCAGCAGTGGTGCTTAAGCAGTGTGCTCCTGAGTTATGTCCTGTACTCACGCGCCTCTTCGCGCTTTCCTACCATACTAGGCAATTTCCGTCTTCATGGAAGACTGCGAATGTGCACCCGGTGCCCAAAAAGGGCGATAGATCAGATCCATCCAATTACAGGCCTATCGCTATTACCTCTCTCCTCTCCAAGGAGATGGAGCGTGTGATCAACACACAGCTTTTGAGATACCTAGAAAAACATGACCTGATCAGCGACCGTCAATATGGCTTTCGCCACGGTCGCTCCACTGGTGACCTTCTAGTGTATCTCACACACCGATGGGCACTAGCCATTGAGAGTCAGGGGGAGGCATTGGCATGTAGCCTAGACATAGCGAAGGCGTTCGATCGAGTCTGGCACCGGGGTCTTCTATCGAAGTTGCCATCTTACGGAGTGCCCGAGGGTTTGTGCAAATGGGTGGCTAGCTTTTTGTCCGGCAGACGCATACGAGCCGTAGTTGACGGTAGTTGCTCTGATAGCATGGACATTAATGCTGGTGTCCCGCAAGGCTCTGTGCTGTCTCTTACGCTGTTTCTACTGCACATCTATGATATGTTGGAGATCAACAACATAAATTTCTATGCAGATGACAGTACTGGAGACGCTTATTACACGGGCCGTGCAAGCATCCCTCGTTCTGTTGTGGAGGAAAAACGTGAAGAACTTGTGTCTCAAATCGAGATTGGTCTGTCCAAGGTCTCTGACTGGGGACGGGAAAACTTGGTCCGATTCAACCCTTCAAAGACACAAGTCTGCGCGTTTACCGCTAAGAAAACCCCATTCACTGTAGTCCCACAATTCCAGAACACTCCCCTCTCCATCTCCAAGAGGATTGGGATCCTTGGTGTTCACATCTCCAGCGATGTTCAATTCCGAGATCACTTGCTAGACAAGGTAAAGCTGGCGTCCAAAAAACTTGGTGTACTCAACAGAGCGAAGCAGTACTTCACGTCGGGGCAAAGGTTGCTGCTTTACAAGTCGCACGTCCGGCCCCATATGGAGTACTGCTGCCATCTCTGGGCGGGTGCACCCGGATGCCAGCTTGGCCCTTTTGACTCGGTTCAACGACGGGTTGTTAAAAATATTTAATTGACCAAATATCCAATGGTGTAAAAGTGATTTTTTATTTGTGCTGACGCTGAAATACTCATGCGAAAGTAATTTAATTATATCTATGTCATTTCATTATATTTCTCTTAAGATAGTGATGACAATGTTCAAAAGGCTAAATTATCCATTTTCAATTATTTAGATGAATGTTTTGTTTGTCACTAGTGCTGTCTGTACTGCAAATTAAAATGTATATATGTTTATACCGTGATATACATACACAATACTTTTCAGAGTTATGACTAGATACTAGTAGTATGTATATAGTACTTAACTGTTTAATAGAAAAGTTGAACTAAGAAAACCTATCTATAATATAACCAGTGACAATTATCTTAGTATATTGTGGTTTTCTGCTTCAGGTGTCGCGCATGGGTTAAAGTTCTCAATGAAGATTTGATGTACTACGGCCCTCGGAAACTCTCTTTTTTCGCTCTTCATGAATGACCCCCATCGTTAGATACTTAAACAGCACCGTCAGGCCTTCAGTATCTAACGATGGGGGTCATTCATGAAGAGCGAAAAAAGAGAGTTTCCGAGGGCCGTAGTACATCAAATCTTCATTGAGAACTTTAACCCATGCGCGACACCTGAAGCAGAAAACCACAATATACTAAGATAATTGTCACTGGTTATATTATAGATAGGTTTTCTTAGTTCAACTTTTCTATTAAACAGTTAAGTACTATATACATACTACTAGTATCTAGTCATAACTCTGAAAAGTATTGTGTATGTATATCACGGTATAAACATATATACATTTTAATTTGCAGTACAGACAGCACTAGTGACAAACAAAACATTCATCTAAATAATTGAAAATGGATAATTTAGCCTTTTGAACATTGTCATCACTATCTTAAGAGAAATATAATGAAATGACATAGATATAATTAAATTACTTTCGCATGAGTATTTCAGCGTCAGCACAAATAAAAAATCACTTTTACACCATTGGATATTTGGTCAATTAAATATTTTTAACAACTAAAATCCTATTTGATAAATATTTTGGTTTTATTTTTATTTTAGTTTGTGCAAAGTTTATGGTTTGCAGCATAAAGTAGTGCGGTAAAAAGATAAAACAAAAGATACAAGTCATGCAATTTTGTGCCCAAATCGGGACTTGCTACACACTACAAAACCGTTTCCGGATTTTACTAATGCCATTGTTCTTGGCCAAAGTGCATTCGTGACTTCTTAAGACTATAATTTTTGTTTTACAACTCCTAGTGAGTTATAAAATCCTAGTACATAAATTTCACAAACACAAAATCTTCATAGAATTAAGAAATACAATATAAATAAATATACATACATAGAAATAATCTCTCTCCGTTTATGACTCCCTGAAGAAAATATATTACACATGCCATATCTATGGCATCAATGTATATCATCAATATAAATAAATACTTTCATATAGCAAAGATGCAAGCAAAAGATTAACCTCGAGCCATGACTTGAACCTGCAACCTTTACAATCCGGGTAAGCGCTGTATCATTGAGCTATCGAGGCACAAGTATCTATATCTATACATCTTTGCTCTGGAAATACGCTCGTCACGAACATCACATACAATTTCTAGTACATAAATAAGTAATAAGTAAATACATAAGCTCTACTTTGTTATGAAAGTATTTATATATGTATATTATATTACAGGTACCTACTTATGTAGTCTTGGGTCCAAAATGAACCCTATCTAAAATCAAACTGTGGCAGAACTTCTGTTTTCGACAACATATACCTGAGAGCGCGCACGACTCTCTCCCGGTACCTTGCTGCAGCAGCTCGGTCTCCACACATTATCTCGGTACAATAACGAGGCCAACCTCTTCACTCCAGACCATAAAATAGCTCTCCAGTTATACAAACAGTAAATCTTGGGAATTTAGCTCCAGGACCGGCTCTTCCCAGAATCATTAAACTTGTGTCCAAAACGCATTCCTCGCTCAGTTAATGTAATAAAATTATTTCTGCCGTAAAATTAATACTCTGCGTACGAATCTGTGTTTATCTGTTTATTTATGTTTGTTACCTCATCGAGCTCGCGACGAGACGACGAGCCGGAGACGAGACGCGACGCACATACGACTCGAGTACGGCAATGAAGTTAGCAAAAGAGTATTTATTCATTACAGTCACGTTGTCGCATTCAAATACAGATTGTACAAGTTTTCAGAATGTATCCTTATGTAACATGAAGTGTTCACTGAAGTTCTGAAACTCAAATTTATCACACAATAATAAAATGTATATTGATACATAAGAAGAATCACACATACAAATCACAGTAAATTTTGATTTTTGTATCATGAGTGTTGTAGTTTGACGTAAAACATGGACGCCGCTCAGCATGTGCTATGGCTTCTGCTATAGCGCTGGTTTTTAGCGAAGCCTAATTCGAGGCTTTCCTGTAGTATTTGTATTATAACTCGAAAATATTATGTTACAAGTGTATTTTAGTTTTTAGAATATTATATTTATATTTTGCTTTCATAGTTAAATTAGCCTTAACAATAAATTAAATATAAGATAATAACGTTAAATATATTTTAAGATGCTTATTAATATACACATATTATAGGTCATTTAAACTCTAAATAGGGCTTATAGTTATGTTGGAACAACTCTGCCGCCGGTAGGAAAATCTTTTTGGTCATTTAATGACATTGTTTTGTATTTATACTTAAAAACACCAAAAATTAAAGAAGTATTTCTAAGCGGTGGTGGCAGGTTATTGCAACATTTTGTAGCGGCATATCTAAAGCTACCACGGAAAGCGGGTGTACGATGATGAGGCATACTAAGAGATGCACTAACCTAACAAATCGGTCTCTGTTTGTTTATGACAGCGCGCCATTTAAGTTTGTCATACAGGTACTCGGGGTGACCCGAGCTGTTATACCCTATCCATATTAGCTATGATGCTTAGACCATCCACCTTTTCCTAACGTCATAGTTTTTGCTTCGTAAACTATCTCCAAGCCCCGTACCCATCCCAAGTCTCCATTTGTCCGTCGTCCTAATTACTCGTTCCAATATTTTTATTTCTATATTAATTTTTTATCTAATCAAAGATTTTTGAGTAAATTAATATATTTTTTTTAAAACCCAAATTTATATAAATATATATATGTATCAGTTATCCCGTATATAACAGAGTGAACAACACCAAACAACAAAGTGGCCAGGTGTAGCAAATTAATAACACATTGTGAAATAATGTGTCAGGAAATTAAATAGCAACCTTCATTTTACTCAAATTCCCTGACATATTGTGTAGAGGAAACTCTACAGCAAAGTTGTTCGGGAGAAGGCCCGCTATATTGTTTACTATTAAATGAAAAAACTATAAAATCCTGAGTCCTAAAATTGTAGTAAATCAATCTCTTATCTATTTCTTACGGCTTTGAACTTTGAGTTTTATGGATAGCATTTAGGAATAGAAACAGCAGAATAATATAAGATTTTATTTATAATATTTTTTAACTTCCTCAAATCACAAATAATCGTCAAAATTGTTGCTTCAGTAACTCAAAAAATAAATCGAACGTTTATCAGTTTGAGAGCTGTCAAACTAACAACGACCTTACTCTTAAGAGATCTTGTATTATAATAAACATGTTCCTTTTTATCCTTTCTTCTATCCTTTGTTCCTCCAGGGAGCTCTCCCTTAAGGTCCCATGCACGTGTCATTTTCCTGAAATCGGAGAATTTCCCAAGTTATAGAAAAGTAGTTTAGAAAGTTTCAAAACACCAAATTATTTTTTTCTAAATTATTAAGAATTCTTATATCTAAGAATAGCAAAACAAACTTAACATATCTATTAGAATTTGGAACTAAGAATTTATTAACCCAGTTAAACAAAAATTTACCAGTTTGAACCAAATAATATGGATGTTCCAAGAGTCTCAAAGTACAACAAGTTATTTACAAAGCGGGTTAGTTGACCACTGCTCATCTAGACAGATATTTAGATACATACATAATGGGTTTTTTTACCTTCAGATTCGTAACTAACGAGAATATAAATAAAACAATATTTTGTAAAAATGTATATACCTACTTAAGGTGAGGTCCGTTCAGACACAGTAGGTTTTTGCGGGGGTGAAGCAGGAGAAGTAAAATCACGCTACGCGGGGCACTTTTGCGAACATCGTGCCTCGCAATTTACTTATCAGTTACTACTACTTCTTGACGAAATATCGAATCTTGCTCCACAGTAAAGGCAAATCCAAGTAGGTATACACATTGTAATCTATATTATGTAATTGATAATAAACAAAAAAGTTAAATATGTAGTTTTTTTAAACGTTAACATAACATCTAATAACATTAAATTGAATTAGTGTTTTATATTTATAAAAGTTTTAAAAGGTATAAAATTTTAGTGGTATTATGTAAATCCACATCTTTTCAAAAAGAACCTATTCCTTTGATTTGGCATATTTGGTACATTCAAATATTATTTGAAATGTAATATTTTTTGTAAGATTAAAAAAACAAGATCTAAAACATTAGGGTGTTAGTCGAAACTGTGTCATTTATAAAAAAAAAATAGTTTTGTAATGTGCCAACAAAATCTTTTGATATATATAATACTTCACTTGTCCTTAGTTATTTTTTAAATTTCTAGATTCTTATTATAAAACGATAAAAAAATATTTTCTTAAATCCGAAAATATGACATTTATAAAAGTTTGCTATTTTTTTCTTAGCGTACAAAGTTTCTTTAATCGTGTATCAATTTCCTGAAAAAGCTTATATAAAACCTCAAGAGTCCCATTAATTTTTTTCTGTGTAGCAAAAGCAATGAAGCTATTTTTTAAATGCAACTTTCGGCGGAGCGGTAACGCTATTCAAATCAGTTGATTGTTTGCTACAAGACGGGCGCAGGCGGAGTTCAAGCACAGATTAACAAACTTGTTCGTATATTAATAAGACTAATTATGGCTTATACATTTCTATTCCTATTAATATCTAAATCTATATTTTAAAACCCATGAACTGTGGTCCCACAATTTCAGCACACTCCCCTCTCCATCATCAAGCATTGGGATCCTTAGTATTAACATCTCCAGCGATGTTCAGTTCCGAGATCATTTGCATGACAAGGTGAAACTGGCGTCCAAAAAACTTGGTGTACTCAACAGAGCGAAGCAGTAGGTACTTCACGTCGGGGCAGGGGTTGCTCCTTTCGGCCCCATATGGAGTACTGCTGCCATATCCGGGCGGGTGCACAAGGATACCAGACATAACCTTTTGACTCAGACAACCTCATTTCCCGTATCAAGCCCTTAAGTCTGAGGAGAGACTTTGCCTCCCTGTGTGTTCTATCACTTGTATTATGGGATGTGTTATGAGGAATCGTTTAAAATGATGCCCACGGCTACTTTCTGCCATCAAACCGCTAGCCATCAGCAGCGAATTCTTTCCAAAATTTAGAGCCGAAATGGTCGCGTACAATGCGGTTTCAGAGAAAATTCCTCTTGCGGACGCTTGGGTTGGTTGGGGGGTATGAACTCCCTGCCAAGGTTTTCTCTAAGGAGTACAAGGGGTTCTTCAAGAAAGATGTTATTACATTTTTGAAGGTTCGGAAACGCGCGATCGATACCCATGATTTTGCAAGCGTCCATAGGCCACAATGACCGCTTACCATCAGGCGAGCCGTAGGCTTATTTGCCAGCTTAGTGCTATAAATCGTTCGTCAAAATCTTTATATTCTTTTCAAATTTCTTTTTTATCCTTTTGCTCCGATATATTTGAATAAAATTTTGGTCCCGTTGACCGCTTCAGTCATCGCTTGCGTATATTGAGACCACTAGGTCTTTCATTAAGTAGGTACACTTCGCAATTTGCACTTATATTTAAAGTTCTTCACAGTATAGGTACAGGTACAGGTGTGCTGTCCAACTGACAAAACAGTCATTAGCGACTTTAAAAGCAGCACTTGAGAGCGTTAGTGAGGTTTTAATCGTTAATGACATTTTCCGTCTTTCACAAAACATTAACCAACACAGATACGAGAAAACAAATAAATAAATTAAAATAAGTAGTAAATGAAAAATAAATACGTTTTATTTATAATAAAAAATTGTACGTAGGTACTGCCGTCCTTAAGATCCGTTTTTACTTTTGGGGTTAATTTAATAAAAACAAAAAAAAACGATGTGCCTAAGCTACCTTTTCTTTAGTTATATAATTTTAATTTAAAGTATAGAATTTAAGAAAATGTTGCTTAGTTACATTGAGAGTTTTTTTAGTTACATTTGATTAAATTGCCTCCAAAAGTAAACATCGACCAGTTTTCGGATACCGGCATTATTGGTCAAAACGGCACCATGCTTGTGCTGGGTCGGTGCGATAAACTCAGTACATCAAAAACGCTAATCCACTCGCTCATACAGCTTTTTGTTTACTATGGAGTTTGTTCAGTCGACCGTTTGCTACGCGAGACGTTTCGAAAAATACGTAGTACCTACTGTTGAATAAATTGTCCAGTAAACAAGGTAGGTCATTTCATCCACAAATTAGTGCCTAGTAGTTACACTTGCGGAAAGTGTTGTTAATTATACGGCTGTCGGGGTCGGTGGTGTTATAGTAGTGGTCTCGGTGGTGTCTTGCGTTCTGTGGGGCGGGTGTTTAAGCTTGGAGTGTACCAATGAGTCTTCTTAAATTTTATTTGATTTGAACGCACCTAGCCTGAATTACACACGTATGGACGCACACTGCCTAAAGTACACACGTGTGGACGCACCTTGCCTAAAGTACACACGTGTGGACGCACCCATCGTAAAGTATACACTTGTGGGCGCACCTTGCCTAAAGTACACACGTGTGGACGAACCTTGCCTAAAGTACACACGTGTGGACGCACCTTTCCTAAATTACACGCACCCATCCTAAAGTATACACTTGTGGGCGCACCCTGCGCAAACATATTTTCTTTGCATAGTTGTGATATACAATTCTTCTTCTCGTCTCTTCAACTATTCTGTGCTAAATATCACCTCTTTTTTTTTGAACTGACTATACAGTTGGCTGATGCAGCCATTACTGCTCCACCGGGCTTTTGGGGCTAGACTCTGAAGGAGTTTTTATTTTATTTGATATTAATTCTAGTTTTCTTTGATATTAATTCAAGTTACACTTTTTGAGCGTGGTGATCGATAAGAAAAATTTTTTTTTCTTTTATTGAATAAATGAGAAGTTAATATCGTTTAAAAATTTTCGTTGGCGGCAGCAGGGTGGGCGCAACAAAGTTGTACGCAGGTACTCTCGACGAGGCATATCTAGCAAATGAAACTGTTTTCCCCGTAGAAGTATTTCTTTGTGATTTTATTGTATCGAGTCAAGTTTATTCAATCGTGTTTCGACTCTCATAATCTACTAATAAAACTCCTAAACTTATGATAGTTATCAAATAAATATATAAAATTAAATTTTTTTTCGACATAAAATTGATCTAGTCTAGTCGCACGCACACAAACACCGTGTCGTTGTTAGGTTTTTTTCGTTACGGAATTTCTTGATTCGGTCGCCGCGCTCAGAGCCCGCAATAAAAGCTATGCAATAGCTTAAAATATTTATTAAATAACGTAAAACTAGTCTTTTACACTAAGTACCTACTTACCGATTTACATGTACCTAGAGGAAATCTTCTTAAATTTATGTCACCGGCCTTCTTTGACACACCTTATACTTTGTTCTTACATCTTGGCTTTAGATTGATTTTAAAACTTATTAAAAACTGAATATATCCCAGTAAAATTAATAATCTTAAAAATGTAACAATCCGCCATGACAGTTCATAAACGAAATTCGACTGAGATGCAGTGGTGGCAACATAACAAACACAAATTATACGTCTAAATAAAAAAACACTGCTATCTCAGATAAGTTGTTTTCGAACGAAGTACATTTTGTACTTAGTAGGGTAGTAGTATTGATCGAACGAAGGTTACAAATCCATACAAATGTTTGTATCTATGAAGTTACAAGGCACAGCTCGTAGCTAGAAGTCGTCTCCCGAACATTTAATGCTCTCTCTAATTGCAGTGACGCCTGTGTTTTGCGCTACGAACAAAGTGGTTTTTTTTTATCTGTATTTGGTGCAACTGTGACAGGACACTTTCAGTATTATTAGGACGTATAGAATTTATACTTTTAATTAAATACGTTGTGATTTTGAGAGGACATATTTTTAGAGATTGCAAGTAATACAAGTAACTTTCAATAAAATTAAATAAAAAAACTTCAACTAAATTCTTGTCCTATCTATATTTTGATAAAATCTATACACAAATACTATATTTACGTACTCGTATCTACTAGTTATTTGGACTCTTTATCAATATATCAGTATTTGCGTATAGTGTTTATTAAAATAGGACAAGAATTTAGTCGAAGTTTTTTTATTTATTTTTATTGAAAGTTACTTGTTATCAAATATATAACTTCGAGATTGGCCTCGTTTTTTCGATTCGTCAATAAATATATATTAAGTAATATAAATAAAATACAGTTTTTGAAATATTTCGCCAATTTATTTAGGTGTTATCGGTCAGTCATACGTAACACAAAATATAGATTGAATACATCGGTATTTAGGTTTTTTAAAATTTGCCATAATTTAAAATTCTATCTACCACCGCTAGGTACTTACAACTAAGGTACTAAAATAAATCGTTATCTCTACATTTATGTAGGTAAGTGTGTTTTGTGAGCGTGTGAGCGTGCGAGCGTGTGAGCCTGCAAATGTTTGTTATAAATTGGATGGTGGTAAAGAGAATAATTTGGTTAATGAATGTGAGAATAGTGTTTAACAATGAGTAACAAACGTAATGAAATTATACAAAAAACATGCAAACAGGAGATGGTTTTCAGGGTTTTATCGATATCTCAGATAAATAAAACAAGATAGAAACTAAAATCCTGGTATTGGAGGAATAACCAGGTTTTACCTGCGGCTTCGTCGGTGCTAAATTCGATTATCGGCGTGGGATCCCTACGGCAACTCCTTTACTGGCGAGGAATTTCGTTATAGCTGTGGGAACTGCGACACCCTCTTATAAAAAAACCAAAAACTTTTTTTCAATAATGTTAGTTAGCACTGCGCTATTGTCGTTTTGGAAATGTGTTAGGTCTTTTATAAATTTTACTTAGGATCCTGAATCTTTCGGATCTTACCCACCAGGATATCCTCAGCTCTGGGTTTCGCCCTGCATACTGTCTCAATTCTATACCTCCAATGCTTATAGTTTGTCTACTGTGCCTCCGTGGCCTGCGCTATCGCATTATCCATGATAGTTGTATGACCCAGGCAACAAGTGTTGCTAAGAAATTATTCAATCTCACTCGGACTAAACTTTTAGCAAACTCTTACTTGTAACGTACTTGAATTTAGACTTGAGCATAGATATAGTACATTACTGCTGTGCTCCGCAAATGCAGCATAACCGAGGCACACATCACAGAGTCCGATTATGCTCAGTTGTGGCCAAGGCTTGTACCTATAGTGTTTTCTCAAACATGCATGTAAATTACAACAATAACACAACAATAACGTGCGTGTTTATTTAAAAAACTAATTAACTTGACAACTTTATTGACAATAATAAAATTTGTTAAAGTAACTTTGCCGCCTATTCGCCGCGTTCAAATGTCGATTTTGTTTTTTTTTTTAAATTAATTTAATGGCGCATTCATTTTGTTGTGCCAGTCGGAAATTCAAATAACTTAACTTGATGAGTTACTTTTTAGTTATCAATGTTCGGGTTTAAAAAGTTCGTGCCATTTTAAAATTACATATTCGACCGCTCGACCGGCCGGCTAAAACGTTGCGAGCCGCTCTCTAATACTGTACTGCAAGTACGATTTATCCCAAAGAAAGTTGTGCAAGATATGATCGCATATTGTAGCATGTTTGAGAAAAACAGATTTAGCAAGATGTCGTATGAAATGTAAAAGACTATTTCAGTAATATACAATCTTCTTATTAAATAGTATTATAGTTGGTAATGATATTGATAATGGTAACGAAATACTCACACAAAGAGGCGAACAAAATACTTTTTTGTACGAAATCATATTGTTGATACGATAATAATCACATTTTGAAAAACATAATTGTGCCAATCCTAAACATTTTATGTTGGGTGTCTTTGAATTTCTACAGGTAATTATTTTCAAAATGTTCGGCTGTTCCGACTTAAAATATCAAAACACAGTATTTTGAAATAAGAGTAAATCTGTTAAGCGTGTCACATAATTTTTTCATGTCCGACATATATTTAGATTCTGTGTTCGTCACTCTCACTCTCACTCTCACGTGGCCGCCGTCAAATATCACAGTGATATAGTTTACGAGGAGTTATCGTGCCAAATAGTTAATAATCGTTAAACATCTAAATGGATTTTTCAATCGTTAACAGACCGCTAACACACAAAAGGGTGACAAAGAATTTGATTACAAAATTGTCTTAAGAAAAATCATTATATTAGCATTGTCAATAGTGACGCAGGACTTAACTTGCTAGCTGGACACGACTGTCGCGTTGTCTTTGTTTATCGTAACACTGCGTGTCTGGAGCCCTGGAGCTCCTTATATGGCTCTCAGCAAATCCCAGAAATGATGAAATTATGTGCAAGTTTTTTTTTCTCTAAATAGCCTCCTAAACTATTTTAAGAACTAATAAAATAAAAAAACTTGAATTATCAGTACTTGCTCGTATACCTACTATATAGAGACTGTGCTGGTTCGGGCCTGTCTCACTGGTTCGGGCCTGTCTCACTGAATTCGGCTCAGGCACGATGTTTTTTCATTGCTTTGTTGACCGTTATTATGTTGCAATAAGAAAACACGTATATAGCACGTACGCAACATCTGATAGATTACAGAGTAAGTGCTCTATTTTTGCTGTTAAAAAGTTTGTTTTGTCTGTGGGACGCTCTCGGCGCCCGGTTAATGCAAAAGTGTGGAAATCTATCTTATGCTGTCTTGCTTACCTACTTGTTGCCGGTTATAGCTTCGTGATGAGCTTTCGGCGTCAAAACTATATAACAAAGTAGTTCTTTTTGTTTATAATATAAGCAGTTTTATGTAGTTTTAAGAGCGGCTCTTGTTTGATTATTTTTCTAATCTGTTGTTTTATCAAATTAGGTACCTACGTTATTTTAATATTTCTTCGATGTATTATTCTTATAAGTCAGAATAATTCTGTCACTGACACGCCGAAAGCCTAGTAGATATTCAATGATCTGTCCCAGGACGCACAGGTCTGGACTATTCTAGAAGATATTTGGTGGCCAGTTTGCAGGTGCACTGTTTATGCTAACGAATTTTGTTATTATCTTGTTGAAGTAAAAACCAATCACTTTCAATTTTATGACCACTGCAGGCAGCGTTGCCATACGTTCGGATTATTCAGGACACGTCCACAATTTTAGAACTATGTCTAGAATGGGGGAAAATTTTGAATTTGGAAAAAGATGAGACGCATTAACTTACGCTTACGGACGTTTAACGTTAACTGTATTTATCCATTATAATAGATAGATATTAATACATACATACATATATTTCAGACACCCGGCAATATTTTACAAAAAATCTTTTCAATTATTTTTGTTAGGATTAACAGAAAGTCTGGTGTCGTTTAAGTTATGTTGCAAATATAAAGAAAACGATTAGCCACAAAAGTCAAATTTAGAAATTATCTACAAATGTCAGAAATTGCCTTCAGAAAACTGTTAGGTACCTACATTGATCAGGTCATCAGGTATCCCTAAGGTTATATGTGACTATTATCAATCGACACTAGCGGTATGTTGAACAGGCTACAATTTTATTATTCTTATTAGAAAACATTCAGTTTCTATCCGTTGCAGGTCGAGAACTTTTGGATATTCTTTCATGCTGTCTACTATTTACGAAATATCATACATAGTCGTTGTCCCATGTTGGTTTTTATTAGAAAGTATTTTCATGCTCATTAAACAAATAGCTATTATATATAGGGAGAACTGGCAGGTTCTAGACTGAACGTGTAATAAATAGTTGAATCATATCAAAATTTAGAGAGAAGTTTTTAATCTAAAATTAAAATTGGCTTTAAATGAATTATTTTTGAAAGCAAACTCATCAGACAAAATATGAGGCATGAGTGGTCGGTGGTCGAACCGCGAGTTGAAAAGACGCACGGCAGCGAGCGGCAGCGCGGCGGCCGCGCGGGTGGCACGCACAGACGTCTTTGTTTCCAGTCGTGTTTATCCACGAGTAGGGCTGCTATCCATCCGGGTTTCTCCGGATTTGTCCTAGTTTGGAGGGCGTCCGGGGAGCGTCCGGGAGGGGATTTAATTGCAGTTCGTGTGAAAACAAACTCCACAAAAGAGCCAAAAAAACATGTTTGCGAAGTTGATATATTTAAACAGTTCTGAAATGGTTTGATGTGGTCTCTACTTCAAGAAGTTTCGTCGTGATTCCGTCATTCTTTACATCAAAATATTGAATTACCGAAGAAAATAATTTTGTGTTTGTGTGTAGCCGCGCTCATAAATAGCATGTTTTGTAAATCGTTTTTATGTCCGGCAATTGACAAAGGGCTTAAAACTCCTGTAGCTTTTGTACGACTACATGACAGTTTTTTGCGGTATCTGACCCCTAGAATGTTTCGCGATTGAGAGCGCAATACAGTCCGCAGAATTAAAGGAAATGTGATGGTTGATTGTGTGATAAACAAGCGCGCCTTCAGCTGATCGATTTTGGAAGTCACAAAGAAAGTAGATATTTTTAATATGCTTGGTTTCTCATGTTAGTTTTGTGTTTCTCTGTATTGAAATAGACTTTTATGTCATAATTTTTTTAAAATACTGTAACAGCTTCTAGGTTCTTTAGTTAAGACGTCGTTTTGTTGCTGCCTGCTAAATTTTATTGAGATAGTTTTGTTGTACAACTTTAAGTATTACTAAAATATTGCAAAATATAATTCTATTCTATATAAATAAATAAAAACGAAAGACTGATTTTATTTATTTGAATGGTCCTATGAATAAAAACAGCAAATTGTATTTTGTTTAATTGAGATATAAAGAAATAAACATATACGACTGATAATAAATAATTAAAGAAATAAAAGTTATTATTAATATTTTAGTATAATGTATTTTTTAAACCAAGCTAAAAGTGAATAAAAAAATATTCAAATTTCCGGTGTTAAGGCTCCAAAATCCGGGGTTTTTACGCTTCCGGTCCTGGGCGGCAAGTTTTAAAGATGACAGCCCTATCCACAAGTGACAGCGACACTGAGCTTGATTCATGCATTTGATTAATTTGTTCTCAATTAGATAGTTTGATTGCTTCTACATATTAACTGATATACTTGTAATACCTCCTCTACAATATCGGCCATGTGCGTCTTTAGTCACCCACGATGGTGTAGAGGAAGTAACAGTCTTTGATAAGCCATGGTGATCTATAGTTTTTTTACTATTCCGGTTGAACCAAAAACAATCGTTAAGATTTTACCATTTGTCATTTGGAGTCGGCTCTCCTAATAACTCGTCTCCAGAGGGCTCCTACTTGGCGTTCTGACGAGAAGAAATTTCTATATAAATATTTCAGCAGACAATCTTTTAAATTTAAATAATAGGGAATATCTGCCTTTCTGGCCTCGTTACATGGAGTTGCTAGTCTTGTCACTCGCAGTTTAAGTACCTTACAATGGTGACAGACTAAGTTTGCCCTTTAAAGACAATGTTTTAACAGCCTGGTCAGCACTGGGACCAAACTATAGCCTACTTGATAAATTACATATTCAGAGAAATTGGGATGATATCTAAGCTCGTTAATATTCTAAACGAACTAATAACAGATTCTAGTAACATCTATTTAGCATGACTACACGCGGCTGCTAAACCTGAATCAGGAGCATGGCTCAACGCTCTTCTCTCGCCTACCTTAGGTACACTTTTAGACCCTGATACTATCTTATACTGATGATATAAGAATAGCCACGGCTCTCAGACTAGGTTGTGAGATCTGTATTCCACATCGTTGTTCTTGCAGATCTTAAGTCGAAAGCAATGGTTATCACGGTCTAAGCTGCATACAGTCTGCTGGAAGATTACCAAGATACCACACCCTTAATGAAATAATTCGAAGAGCTGTTGTTTCTGCTAATATTCCCTCTATACTTTGTTTTAGTAGCTTAATAACTCATTTAAGTATATTACTAAGTGTTTCAATACATATTGTATACTTGCTAGTCGATTAACAAAGTATTATTTTAAATAGTTATATTTCTCGCCTGCTCTGTTCGGCAGAAATTAACCTTGTAAATAGATTGATTGTATTGTCGATTCAAAAGTGTTCTTTGAAATCTATTTGAATAAATGTTATTTGATTGATTGTCAATCTCCTACATTATTTTTGTTTCAGCGTTTTCTCATATCATAGCCGTAAAGTTTTATGTTTCCACCGGGTGCCGAGCCTTTAAAATCCAATCACTTTCCTAAAGAATCTCATAGTCATGTTGTGTAAAGCAAAGTCCAAGAAAATTATTTCTTTATTACAATTAGGTTTTTACAAACACTTTTAAAACGTCAAAGTTATGAATATATATTTTGAGAATTTTGATTTCTACCGAGAAGAATCCGGCAACAAACTCGATAGGTAGAGCTCATTCCACAACCTAAGCGTTCGCGGGAGACAGCACCTCTAAATCCGTACTTGACCTTGTCTTCCAGATTATCTAGATGTTTTTATCGAAGCTCAAGGTTCCAATGGTCTTGTAGATGGTAAAGGGTGTGTTTTGAAATTGCGGAACCAAAGATAATTTTTTTAAACAGTTTGTTTCCAAGTATCAAAAGTGTAAACGAATATAATTACGTAGGTAGCAACACTAGCAACCGGGAATAATGAATGACGTACAATGTTTTTAGCTCAACGCAATAAAGTTACTTTTTTATTTCTGATCTAAATTTTAAAATACGAATTTTAACCCTTAAGCACTGATATAGGTGTGACAGACTCCCAACATAAAAGAAAATATTTGCTGTCTTGTTCTGGTGTGCTCTCTAGCATTGTGCGTTTGAGTACCTTCTAGTTATTCATTGTGCCACGGACTGCTAACGGAAGAAGCCGTTTCTTTTAAAGGTAAATATCGATGTTTAAAATTTTTGTAGGTCTGACGGACCTATATCAGTAACTACATAACTTTTTTAATCATTTCATATTTCTTTTTCAGCATGGATTCTGAAGACCCTGGTCCTTCTCGCTTACTGCGACTAAGTGCAATGGCATTGTCAGTAGCTTTTAGGCGAAGAAAATAATGATTTTAACGGCGTCTAAGTCGCCTTCTTGATGAAAATTTTGTCATGGAAACTTTTCTGATTCTGAGCTGGAAACTGTGCCTGAACATTTTGATGAGCGTGATGGTCGTCCACCAAATTCGGATTTGAGTGACTCGAGACCATGCTACTATTATGGTAAAAACTAGTTCAAGTGGAGTGTTATATTTAGTGCATTTTATTAATATGATCTCAAGACAAAGATTGTTATGATTACGTTTTGGTTGATTTAAGAGTTTTTTTTTTTTTTATTATCTTATAGGCTTAGGATATAAATAAGTGCCTTAGAGAGACTGTATCTGAAAAGTTCCTAACGTACTATATATCTTGTTTAATTTGCTTTCTAATTATATTCTTAATTGTTTCTTTGTAATTCTTAAGATAAAAGAATAAACGTTTACTTTGAAAAAGAAACTGATTTTGTTTATTTTAACCCAATTCATTCTATAGGACTCCGTAAGACCTTTTCGGTCACCGTAGCCTATGGACGCTTGCAACACCAGGGGTATTACTTGCGCGTTGCCGACCCTTCAGAAATCTAATAACTTATTTCTTGAAGAACTCCATACTGTTGTCCTTGCAAAAAACCTGGGCAGGGAGCTCATTCCACAACTTAAGCGTTCGTGGGAGGAAGATTCTCTGAAACCGCACTGTACGCGAGCATTTCGGTTCTAAAGTGTGAGAATGAATTCCCTGCCGATGGCGAGCGATGCGATGGTAGAAAGTGGCCGTGGGCATCATTTCGAACAATTCCTCAGAACACAACCCATTGTACAAGCGGTAGAACACAGACAGGAAGGCAAAGTCTCTCCTCAGACTTTAGGGCTCGATACCGCAAGTGAGTTTGGAATCGTCGACAATTCTCACAGCCCGTCGTTGAACCGAGTCAAAAGGGCCAAGCTGGTATCCGGGTGGAACTGCCCTGAGATGGCAGCAGTACTCCATATGGGGCCGAACTTGCGATTTCTAAAGTAAAAACCTTTGCCCCGACGTGAAGTACCGCTTCGCTCTGTTGAGTACACAAAGTTTTTTGGACGCCAGCGTCACCTTATCTTGTAAATGATCTCGGAACTGAACATCGCTGGAGATGTCGACACCAAGGATCCCAATGCTCTTGGAGATGGAGAGGGGAGTGTTCTTGAATTGTGTCCGCACCACGGTATAGTAGGTGGTACAGCGCCTTCATCGTTCATGTTCGAGTTCGAGGCAAAGCGACTGCCCAGTAGATCGGCTTTCTCTTCAGCACTATGGGCCAAATCACCATCGGTCTTTCGCAGTGTAATAACGACGACGAAAGTAGTAACGACGACTGGTAAAAGTTCCCTTCGGCAGCTTTGGCAAGCGACCAGAAAGCACATCTCCCAGAAGGATAGCTCGCAAGTCGCCCACCTATTTTGCCGATACATTGGAATTTTGCTCTGGCAGTTGCTTTCTTACTGAACCTCAAGGCAGCATTTAATTTACGTTTTAACTCAGAAATATTCGGATCCTTATTATTACGAGCCGTGGTCCAAGCCTCATATGCAGTTTGCTTAAGAATAAAAGAATAAAGACCTATATCAGAGGTAATGTTAGAAAATCATATGTCAGTGCTTAAGGGTTAACATTATTTTGTTGAATAATTTCGCTGTCGCTCGATCAAACACAAGCACTTCATCACGCTACTCGGTAACAGATGGCGCTATTCACGCACTAATGGCCACTACGAGACCGTTACGATGTCTCTGCGCCACCACTTATACCAATTAAAAAGAAAAATAGATTGACTGCGCGTCTAGACGCGACAGTTATTATTGCCGATATGTCAGGTCCGTCCATAAAATTAGATTTAAAATACACTTTGCAAAAGAAGCCCAAATGTTTTTCTTGTGCGCTTGTAATGCGTTATTTTAATATACTACTGAGTGCAGCAGACTGCCCCTGTGATAGGATATGAGCCCAACTCGTCACAACACCAACACAACTAACTGTTCCATAAATAGCTAGATATATAATAAATATAATATAAGTATTGTATTCGTTTGCAGACAGGTACTGGGGTGGTACCACTACTCTTACCGTAGTAAGATTCGAGGATATTTCTCGGGATGCGATAATTAAACTGAATTCGGGGTGTAACATATTGTTTATTCACCCCGATACTAACTCCATCGCCGACAATAATAGAATCTTATAATTATTTCTAATACTAATACATAACTTTTTTCTTTGCTCCTAGACATCAGACATCTTTATACATAAATTCTCGTATATTATATTTCATCGCTGTTATGAAGAGCAAGGAGTTGCTATCTGCTAATGTTTGATAGTGTATTACTCTCCCATATTTGAGAGAGGTAGGGCACTGCAAGTACTCGCTCGAATAAGCCACCCGAACAACTAAAGCAGGGCATAGCGAGTACTTGCTCAAATGAGCGGCCCGAACTGGGGAAGTACCTCCACCTTACAGAAAACCGCGGCCATAATAACACTAACATTGAGTAGTGTTGTGTTCCTGGCGGTGAGTAAGGTTGCCAGAGCTCTTTGAGGATTCGCTGCGCGGACAGCGGAGGACCGGCGCTGCTTGTTGTTGTCATGCTCGGCGTAGACGCGGTGTGCTGGTTCGGCGGTCAGGGAGACCTGATGAAACGGCTGACCGCTAGCCGCCCGCAGGTTGAACGGGATCCCGAACCCAGGGATCACTTAATTTCTGCCCTGGGAGGCTGATCCGCCAGCCTGTGTAAAGCATCTGAAGTGGTAGACGTGCCGGAGAAGGAGACCGGAGTGGACCCGGCTACTACAACAGAGGGGGATCAGGGGCCCTTCCACCCGCCGTGCCAGCAACCGTATCATCTGTGGCGAGCTTCGGCAGTCTTAGAACCGCACCTTTTGTCCTTTAAGCTGTCTGTGCAGTGAATTCTCATCCTTACTCTTAGTAACTTTTTTTTATATATTATGGCCATGAGAACGAAAAAGAACAGAGTTTGTACAGCGGCTACTCCATCCACATATAATGTGGATTTTAGCAACATCAGGGGTATTCACGCAAATCTTAACGCAGTGCACCACCATCTCGAGACTGCGCAGCAGACCATTCTTTTTCTAACGGAGGCGCAGATATCCTGCCCGGCGGACACACCATACCTTCACTATTCCGGCTACAAACTCGAACACAATTTAATGAGTCGTGCCAGTGTATGTATGTTCGTCCGGGAGGATATCTGCATTCGCCGCCTTCATAGCCTTGAAGACAGGGACCTGTAGATATTGTGGGTGCGCGTAGATTACGGCGGCCACACTCGTATCTATGCGTGCCTATACAGGTCTCATAGCGGTGACACGGACGTAACTTGACTCTTCACGCACCTGAGTTTGACGACTGACAAAGTTCTAGAGCAATATCCCACAGCAGAACTAGTTATTTTGGGAGACTTTAACGCCCACCATCGCGAGTGGCTCAGTTCTCGAACCAATAACTATGCTGGGATATCGGCTCATGAATTTGCTCTGACCTATGAATTCTCTCAGCTGGTACTTTCTCCAATGAGAATACCAGATAAAGAGGAACATACGAGCTCCTTACTGGACCTTCTGCTAACTACTCGTCCGGACGGATAGTCCGTCTCAGTGGATGCGCCTCTTGGCTCCTCGGACCACTGTCTCATTCGGACTCAAATGTCATGCTCACAACCCGATCCATCTGGGCCAACTAATTGGCGTCGAGTGTGACACTATAAGTCGGCAGACTGGGATGGATTGCGACAATTTTACGTATCGTACCCGTGGAGGCAGATCTGCTTTAACTCAGAAGATCCTGACGTCTGCGCAGCCGCAGTCACTAAAACAATCCTTGCTGGTAAGGAATGCTATATTCCTAACCCGCGAGTACCTGCCGGAGTCAAAAAACGACCGGGGTTAAACAGGACTTGCAGAAAAGCTAAAATTCTTAAGCAAACTGCATATGAGGCTTGGACCACGACTCGTAATAATAAGGATCCGAATATTTCTGAGTTAAAACGCAAATTAAATTCCAATTTATCGGCAAAATAGGTGGGCGACTTGCGAGCTATCCTTCTGGGAGATGTGCTTTCTGGTCGCTTACCAAAGCTGCCGAAGGGAACTTTTACCAGTCGTCGTTACCACCACTGCGAAAGACCGTTGGTGACTTGGCCCATAGTGCTAAAGAGAATCCCGATCTACTGGGCAGTCTCTTTGCCTCGAACTCGAACATGAACAATGAAGGCGCTGTACCACCTACTATACCGTGGTGCTGTAAGATCATGCCGGAAATCTCCATAACTCAGCAGGAGGTCCAGCGGGCGTTGCTTTCTATAGACGTTCATAAGTCGAGTGGGCCAGACGGTATATACCAGCAGTGGTGCTTTAGCAGTGTGCTCCTGAGTTATGTCCTGTACTCACGCGCCTCTTCGCGCTTTCCTACCACACTAGGCAATTTCCGTCTTCATGGAAGACTGCGAAAGTGCACCTGGTGCCCAAAAAAGGCGATAGATTAGATCCATCGAATAACAGGCCTATCGCTATTACCTCTCAAAGGTGATGGAGCGTGTGATCAACACACAGCTTCTAAGATACCTAGAAAAACACGACCTGGTCAGTGACCGCAGTGGCTTTTGCCACGGTCGCTTGACAGGTGACCCTCTAGTGTATCTCACACACCAATGGGCACTAGCCATTGAGAGTTAGGGGAAGGCATTGGCATGTAGCCTGGAAATAGCGAAGGCGTTCGATCGGGTCTGGCACCGGGGTCTTCTATCGAAGTTGCCATCTTACGGAGTGCCCGAGGTTTGTGCAAATGGGTGGCTAGCTTAATGTCCGGCAGACGCACACGAAACGTAGTTGACGGTAGTTGCTCTGATAGCATGGACATTAATACTGGTGTCCCGCAAGGCTCTGTGCTGTCTCCTATGCTTTTTCTACTGCATATCAATGACATGTTGGACATCAACAACATACATTGCTATGCAGTTGACAGCACTGGAAACGCTTTTTAACGGGTCGTTCAAACATCCCTCGTTCCGTTGTGGACGAAAACCGCGGAGAACTTGTGTCTCAAATCGAGACCGTACTGTTTAAGGTCTCTGACTGGGGACGGGAAAACTTGGTCCGATTCAACCCTACAAAGACATAAGTGTGCGCGTTCACCGCTAAGAAAACTCCATTCACTGTAGTCCCACAATTCCAGAACACTCCCTTCTCCATCTCCAAGAGCATTTGGATTCTTTTTGTCGACATCTCCAGCGATGTTCAATTCCGAGATCATTTACAAGATAAGGTGAAGCTGGCGTCCAAAAAACTTGGTGTACTCAACAGAGCGAAGCAGTACTTCACGTCGGGGCAAAGTTTGTTAATTTAAAAGTCGCAAGTTCGGCCCCATATGGAGTACTGCTGCCATCTCTGGGCAGGTGCACCCGGATACCAGCTTGGCCCTTTTGACTCTGTTGAACGACGGGCTGTGAAAATTGTCGACGATTCCAAACTCACTTGCGGTATCGAGCCCTTAAGTCTGAGTAGAGACTTTGCCTCCCTGTGTGTGTTCTACCGCTTGTACAATGGGTTGTGTTCTGAGGAATTGTTCGAAATGATGCCCACAGCTACCTTCTACCACCGCACCGCTCGCCGTCGGCAGGGAATTCATTCTCACACTTAGGACCTAAATGGTCGCGTACAGCACGGTTTCAGAGAAACTTCCTCCCGCGAACGCTTAAGTTGTGGTTGCCAAGGTTTTTTGCAAGGATTACAGTATGGAATTCTTCAAGAAAGAAGTTATTAGATTTCTGAAGGGTCGGCAACGTGCAAGTGATACCCCTGGTGTTGCAAGCGTCCATAGGCTACGGTGACCGCTTACCATCAGGCGTAAGCTTGTTTGCGATCTTAGTGGTATAAAAAAAAAAAAAATGTTACTTCAAAAATATAAATACATTTATTAATAAGATAAAAAAATGGTCTAGGAAACTTCGCAGCCTCATCCACAATCACTCAAACGAGAGATAAAGGTAGATAAATCTACTGTTTAATATTGATGTAGATAATTATTTTATTTGGCCAAGCGTGGTCGTCAAAAGTGGTAGGACCCGAAAACCATGTTAAAAGTCATGTTAAATAAGTAGTAAACCCAGTTGTTTTGAAGATAGGAACGTCATTGTAATATAGCAAACAATAGTATACAAAATAAGCATAAAGAAAATAATCAAGAAAGCTCAATCTACGATCATAAATAATGCCCACTTTGAGTTTTCACCATTTCTAAAGTCAGTACAAAAACACTGAAACAAAGCAAATACTTGAGTATCAGAACTAAGTGACACAGATACTAAAGAGTTATATGATTTTTCTGTCAGCCCTATGCAAAGGAACCCTAATTTTTGCTTTTCCACATTTAAAAGGAAAATCCATACGAATGCTTAATCCATTCGTTTTTTAGTGTGGAAACTAGGAAGCTATGTTTTCAGGACTTGCGACCTAAAGGTAGATTTATAGGGCGCCCCCTTTTACGATGTACATCTTGGCTCACCTACACTAGCTAACCAGTCAAAATAGTAAAACCCTACTAACGCCGCTAAAGATGGACTTGGATTACACATAGTAATTACTGTATCTCTTGGCAGACCTAGTTCTTTAGTGGGCAATATAATTTTTACGGCTAGTATACTTTTAGTTCCCACTTCTACTTTTATTGAAGGTTTTTCTGTACCTAGCTGAAAATGTCCCAGAACAAGGTTCGTTAATATATTCCTTTCTATTGCGGTAATTTATATTTCGTTCTACCATAAATTTCTATCCGACAGAAAAGGCGAACTCGTCATTACGATATTTCAACGTTAGCTAAGACATCTTCAATTGAAACAATCCCTCTCAGGACCTGGAAATAAATTATCTGAAGCCACGTGGTGGTTGACCCGCCTGCAACTTTCAAAGGATCCCACGTAGGAAAACACAACATAAAGGATTTCACAACGAACATTAATATTTTCACTGAAATTTTTCCTCTAATAACTTCTAATATAAAAGTATTTACTAATCAGTAATGGTGGCACAATCTAGCCGTAGTTGTTAAAACCCACGTGGTTCTTAGATAGCTCCTCGTGACCCACAAGCGTAGACTACGATTTTCTCTTTCTCGGACTCGTTTCAACAATTTAAACGACGGCAATAGAATGTTCTGTAAGTATGGGACCGCGCACTTTTATCACCATTTTCCCACGTTTCAACCCCCAGTCCTGTGTTTTTTATTCCGGATGGACGTCCGGCCTTAATTAGTTTTAACAAAGAAAAGTAGTCTTTTAAGCATAATACTAGTTATGTTGGTTGGGGTACTATTATAGAGTCCTGGATTAATATAAACGGTCTAGATAAAACGGCCTAATTATCCTAAATTAATAGAATATTAATATTGTGTTTTAAAATTAAAATAATTTTTTTTCGGGTAAAAGTTATGAAAATACCTTCGAAGGGCATATGATGTAATGCTATTTCTATATCGCTAAAATAACCTCCAATCAGCGTTCTTCTGCATTCTTCTTAAAATATCCTCCAATCAATGATAGTTTTAAACATTTATTCTCGCGCCGCTGGTTCAAAACTTCACGCAACTTCATTTTGTCTAGAGTCCGAATCAACAAAGCGGGAGCCAGATCAGACCTACATTTAACAATTAATTTGTGTTGATGTTTAAAATTTGTAAGTTAACTTGTTTTAGTAATATAATTTTAAAGATTTTTCTGAGATTTAATATTTTACATTTGAGTCATTGGTACTTATATTTTATTAGCTTCAAACCTTTCATAAAATAAATCAAAACTTCTTCTCAGCTAATGTCTAAATTACTGAACTTGTACATTTGAACTTTTGTTTACTAATGCACATCTTCGCGCTAAATTTGAATAAAAATATTGCATTACAAAAATATTAAGGTATAAATATTGTATCGTCACAATAAATAATCTAATTATGTAAAATATGTGTAATTTTCACATTATGTAATTTAATTTTATACAACTAGATTCAACTGACATTATATTTTTTTACTTTTTCCTTCCATTTTTTTTTTGGTTTGAAAACAACTGCTTTTTCCTTTAAAGTTGACCTTATTCTGACACTCGTATGTGGAAGTTTAGTAGTAAAAAGACTGCATTTCTTCCACTTCCCCTAAATTCCTATCAGGTATCTTTGACCTGTTAGAGTACCTACGCTGTTGTAACATCGAATCAATGGATTAAAAAGTTTGATTTTATTATGATGTATATATATATATATATATCTATATATATACAAATGTCAGTTCATTTAATTTCCAATTAATATACAAGCTCAAAATAATATGGATTCAACCAAGAAAAATGTTGTTACAATATCATGCAAAATGTGACAAAAAGTCTTTTGAATAACAAATTTATTAGAACCAAAAAAAAATTAATATCATTCTGTCTTTTCGTACCTACAAGATGAATATATTAAAATATATATATCCATCGTTTGTTTGTCAACATCCTTGTCTTCAAATAGCTTCACAAACGGCTAATAATTTAAAATACTAAAACAGTTCAAGTGCTATTTACACAATAGAAATTTTTAAAAAATGTTTGGATCGGAGCTTACAAACTACATTATGAATTAGCGTTTTAAGTATTTGTTTTTTAAATATTTGTATATGATATGTGGTACAGTTTTGAGATAAAAAAAAATACTAAAATTGACAAAAAATTTAACTACTCCCCATTTGTTTATTTTTGAAGATAATAAAGAACAAGTATAGACAAAAAGTTTAAAAAACAACAGTAGGTTATTCACCAAGGGGATAGAGCAGTGTCTGACGTCTAAATTGTATCCCGAACCTAATGAAGGATTCTAGGGTTAACAAACAGAATCCTCGGTGCAATGAGGGATTAAAGAGGCAGTTCTATTTACTTGACATTAAAAACAAGGATAACGCGATATGTAGCTGAGCGTGCGTGGGTATTGCAGCCACATCTTATACTACTATATTAGCTACATGAAATAAATTAATAGTTTCTTATACATCATTGTTATCAAAAAATGCTTTTTCTCAGGGTTTAAATCAGTTTCACGGGTATGCTATCCAAAGTTATAAACTAATAGCACTTATAACCTAGCAGAAAAGAACCGTGAGAAGGGGTCAGGTCAGGATTTTCTTTTATCAAAAGTTCATTAATCCTGTTTACACGTTTTTCAGGGTTTGAACCATGTCCCGAAGAACACAGTCAATAAGTGTGAGTCGGATCTGCTGCCAATAAAAAAATTAGGTAGTACAGCTTGTTAGACGAAAACACCTTTATCGCCGAGGAGAATACTCTACCTGGACATTAAAAAAGAATACTACCATAAAAAAGTACTTTTTCTGATAAAGACTTGACACCTTTTGTAATTTTTTATTTGTGGAAATCGTCGTAGGCTTTCATGTACTCGTACGTTTTCTTGGACTTTTCTGTACCGGTTATCAACAATGACTTAAAATTTAATGAGCTCCGGACCTTTTTTTGTTTTTTAATTTCCTAAAATTTTCTTGCGATCTGTATAGTTAACATTGAGCTGGATTTTATGTATTTGAGTGTACGGGCGTGCATGGTACAATATCTAGCGATGTGTCCTTATGGTGGTTCTTCGCTTATATTAGAGAAGGTCTTAAGGAGTTCGTCTTTTTAGTCTTGTGAATGTTTTTTTGGTTGGTTTCTCATTAGGTTTCTAGTCAGCTGGTTAGGATGAATTAGTAGTAAGAGTCTTTTGTTTCTTCTATGATAGTTTTAATTTCTAAGTCGCGAAGATGTTTATTGTTTATATACCATGGTGCTCCAGCTATCATTCGCAAGCATTTTGACTGAAACCGTTGTACTATTTCTATATTATATCTAAATGATGTTTTCCATAGTTGCAAGCCATAAGTCCAGACTGGATTGAGGATGCACTTGTACAAGAGGACTTTGTTTTCCAATGTAAGTTGTGAATTTCGTCCCATGAGCCAGTACAGCTTTCTTAGCTGCTGATCAAGCGCCTTTCTTTTTGAGTTCATGTGTTTTTTCCAGGTGAGTCGCCTCGTTCTACCTCAGGTGTATCACGTCTTAGTGTTATAGTTACTTAAACTTATTTAAATTCATTTGCTTTTATTCTCCAGTCTTTCAACCATTTCGATACATCATCCAGATTTCTTTGCAGTTTTGCAGATGCTCCATCAGCAGTTTTGTCGACTGTCGCGGTATCGTCGGCGAACGTTCCCATGAGGACGTCTCCTGTGTTTGGTAGGTCTGAGGTGTATAAAAAAAAAGTATTGGTCCCAAAACACTGCCCCGTGGGACGCCAGCTTTTATTTTGAAGAGGCTTGTGGTATTATCTCCATATTTGACGTAAAAACACCAAGGTATGAATTAATAGACAGAGGAGTCTTTGCCTAGTTTAGGGATGATAATAATTTCTGCAACTTTCCACTGGGGTGGTATGTAGTTCCTCAAAAGATATGCGTTAAAGACGTATGTTAGGAATGTAATGCCGACTTCTTCTTCTTCTTTCAAAACCTTGGCAGTGATTAAATCGTACCCAGCAGCCTTGTACATGTTCAGTTTTCTGATGACATTTAGTACTTCCTTTTTGGTTTGTTAAGTTCAGATTTAATATTTTCGCTTTTACCAGAGCCAGTAGGTTCATAGGTGATGAGCAAATAATTTGATATTGTCGTCGCAGCTCTTTGTCCAGATACCATATAGTTTTTTAATAGAGCCTGGCGCTTAAGTTTTTTTTGTCAGGGCCGGAGTAGTCAGGGTATTGTGCATCAAGGCTCCTAAGATAGTCTTCCATACTGTTGTTTCTATGTACTGCAAGAACTTCTTAAGTTTTTTAGCCAATATGTATACTATGGCTTGGGTAATGTCTTCGTCTGTTTTGAGTGATGTCTGACAATTTAATGACTTTTCAACGAAATATCGATAGTATGGCCAGTTTGTTTTTTTAGTGTGTAGTTTTCATGTTTGACTGTTATTCTCAAGTTTATTTCTTACATTTGCTAAAACAGAAGAGTGATCTCAAGTCACTTCAAAGCAAGCTAAATTTTATAGAGGAGCAGCGCAATCCCTTACTAATAAAGAAGTTCAGAAGATCTGGTTTTTTATTTAGATTAGAAGGCAAGTAAGTTGGTTCCCCAGTTAAGTGACAGTAAATGGAAGATTACAGTAGGCTAACAGATTCTAACAGTTTGTGCCCTTTTGGAGTAGTAAGTCTTGACCCCCATTCTATGTATTTCGCGTTGTAGTATCTTCCAGCTATTAAGCAATGGCCTAGTGTTTTGAAGAAGGCAGTGTATTACTCGCTTTTTATGTTGTGTTTTGGAGGAATATATAGTGCAGATATCAATAGATAACCTTTAGAGTCTTTAACTATTATGTTAGTGGCTTGTATTTGGTCTGTGCAATAAGACTCAGCGGGGTAGTGTCTTATTTTTTATTTGACTAATATAGCTAGCTGAGCCAACATGTGCCGTACGATCTGGATACATCGTGTGATACATTTTGTATTTTGGGATGTTGAAGTATATTTTACTTGTAAACCGTGTCTCTACAACTAGTAGTATGTCTACGTCATTTGTCTCCAGAAAAAAATTAACTTCTAAAGAGTGTTGTAACAAGCCGTTGCTATTCCAAAGTACTAATTTCGGTCGGTAAATTTTGCGACATTTGGTTTGAATTTTGACAGTCAAGTAGTTAAGCTATGAGCTTTTTATCCAATGCCTGTAACAACAACATGGACATTGAACATTACCTTTGTTTTATCCACATTCATTTTAAGGCCAACCTGTTGTGAAACTCTGCTGAGGTCTCAGCATCGTGCCTAGGTCTTCCAACGATTCTGCCATGACCTGTCGTCGGCAAATTGAAGGTAAGTGCTATACTCGCCATTTATGTTGACACCATATCCTTTCCACTCCAAACTCAATTTTTTTTATTACAATAAGGTTTTTACAAACAGTTTTGAATCGTCAAAACCCTCTCCCTGGGTTAAAAATGAGGATTTCTACCGAGAAAAATCGGGCAAGAAACTCAATAGTTACTCTTTTAAAAAAACATTGGGTTAACAACATAACTAGTACATTTCGTCATTAAAAAAAGCAATTAATAGATTTTGGATATTATTAGGAATAATATATGTCGTAGTAAGATGGTAAAAGCCGTGATATAGTTTTATCCCTAAGGATACATATTTTTAAACGGGTCTTAACTGTCTTACAAGGAATATAACCATGATACGAGCACGATCTAGTAATATACTTATCTTGCTTGACTAATCTAGTGAGATAATTGTAAAATGAGGTGCAAAGTGCGGGGCGCTCTGGGCGGCATTTACCTTGCGCGCCCGCACGTCGCGGGCGTCAGTTAATGTTTAGCGGCGTGGCCGTCGCTCTGTTGAGTAAACTAAGTTTTTTGGACGCCTGCTTCACCTTGTCTTGCAAATGATCTAGGAACTGAACATCACTGAAGATGTCAGCACTGCAACAAGTATTACATTACTCTTAGCAATGGTGAGGAGTGTGTCTCAGTGAATAAGGCCTTCTTTTAGCGTTAAACGTGCAGAGTTTTGTCTTGATAGAGTTGAATCGGACCAAGTTTATTAATCCCCTGTAAGAGATCATGGACATAGTGGTCGCGATTTGAGACGCAAGTTCTCTGCGCTTTTCCTCCACAACGGAACGAGGTATGTTTGCACGGCCCATATAATAAGCGTCTCCAGTACTGTCATCTGCATAGCAATGTATGTTGTTTATGGACAACATGTTATTGATATGTAGTAGAAGCAGCATAGAAGAGAGCACAGAGCCTTGCGGGACACCAGCATTAATGTCCATGCTGTCAGAGCAACTACAGTCAACTACGGCTCGTATGCACCTGCCGGATAAAAAGCTAGCCCATATTGCACAAACCCTCGGGAATTCTATAAAATAGCAACTTTGATAGAAGAACCGGGTTCAACGGTTCGGCCAGACCAAATCGAACGCCTTCGCTATGTCCAGGCTACATGCCAATGCCATGCCAGCCTTCCCCTGACTCTCAATGGCTACTGCCCTTGGATTTTTAAGATACACTAAAAGTTCAGCAGTCGAGCGACCGTAGCTTAAGCTATATTGACGGTCGCTGATCAGGTCGAGTTTTTCTAGGTATCTTAGAACTGTGTGTTGATCACACGTTTTATCATCTTGGAGAGTAAGGGGGTAATAACGATAGATCTGCCTAGTAGATTGGCTTTCTCTTTAGTATGTATGAGTGTACGATGCATAAAATTTACGTTATTCAACCCAATCTGCCGACTTTTAACGCCACACACGACGCCAATTACTTGGCCCATATGTATTGTGTTGTTTATTCGGTATTCAAGTTGGAGAAACTTGTTTTATCAAATTTCTTCTAGAAATCCACAATTTCAAACAAATTCTGTGCTGGAAGTACAATCCTGATTAGAAATCGTCGCTCCTGATTAGAAATCGTCGCTCGTAATATGTGTCAACATCGCACAATTTTTGAATGTTTGAAATTTCTTCCGCTACCATTTTTCTGTAACAAATCCAATTTTGTTGCTCTGCACTTATCTTATAGTAAAATCAGAACAGAGGGGACTGGGCCCATGACCTTTTCAAATTTTAAAGTGAAAATGAAAAATTTATCAGAATCAGTTTATTTTAAATATTTCACCATGTTTGTATGTTGTTGTAAGAAGACTTACAGTTAAAGATATAGAATCTAACGCGTCTATTGTCATTGGCATGATATAGTAAATTAACAGTATTTGCAAGATGCACAAGGTATCATTTTCAATCTCTGTAGATGTATGTAAATGTGTTAATCTTGCAATGTTCGAAATGGAGGTGGATTATATTATAAAAAGTCCTACTAGTGTATTGATCTTTGTCAAACCAAGATATGCAGATTTTTTCTTGTAATCATTTGTTTATAAGTAAATAAATATTACTTAGGTAACGTTGGCGCCGTCCTTACTGCTTTCTTTACTTCATTACGCACATGCAAGTTATCTTGACATTACTTAGGAGTTACTTGATAAACTAGAACTTCTCCAAAATCACTGCATTTGATTTATTTTCGAATTGCGGAAATACGATTATGTTTCTGAGTATCGTGCTCAACTTAAGCGGCTTCCAATTCTACTTCATTGGAATACTCATATGTAATCTCTTTTGTACAATGTCCCAAACAGCCTCAGTGCCCCCAAATATCTACAAGAGCTTTACAAATTTACCATCTTTTCTGCCAGAATATGTCTTTACGGTTAAAGGAAGAACGCACACTATCAATTTCATCGCATACCACAACTTTCTTTGGTAAGCCCTTTGCCGTCAAGACTGCATTGCAGTTTGCCAAAAGACATAAGACCTCACATCTTCAATTTTTGTATTTAAAAAAAAGCATTATTTTGATTTACTAAACTATAAATAATATCATTGTTTATCACAATGCATAATGCTAGACACTATGCATTGTGATAAACAATGATATTATTTATAGTTCTGTCTATTGCTGTTGACAATAATCATCTATAGGTATGTATTTTATTATTATTTATTTACAAAATAAGTATTTTATGTAGGTTTATAAAATGATGTTAATTTAATGTTCATTCAATAAAACTATTATATAAATGACACTACCGGTTAATGTTTACACACTAAATAATTTACCTAACACACCCCAAGGTTCAATGGAAGAAATTTCATAATGCTATAAGTGTGCCTTTGTACGTGTAATTTAATTCTGATTTGATTTCTTGTTATGTAACTGGGTACATAATGTGTTTAATAAATAAATAAAAATAATTAATATTATTTTTGTATAAATACATTGTTGCACAACGGCGGGCTTAATGTCATATTCTATTTTCTACCAGCCAACTACATAGCTAAACACAAGGAGTGTAGACAGTACAATGGTTTTTTTTCGGATGTATAAGATACGAACGATATAATATATAAATAAACGTACATATACGAAATACTACACATTTATAAACAAACTAGATAAACTCAAACTCAATTTTTCTTTTCTCAAATAGACTTGCAAACAGCACTTTTGAATTTGATTTTGAAAAAAATCAGCACGCAAGCAGCAAAAGAACCGGCACGAAAATCAGCAGTTAATCTTTTATATTTTTTCAACTTCATATTAGAATACAATATAGCCTTACACTTGGTAATAACATTACATAAAATATTTTAATTTAAAAAATATTACAAATGTCCTAATACAAATACAAATCAATTAAGTTCTAATTTTTTTAAGGATTTTTATCATCAACTTTGTAATAGCTTTGATAATAGCTATGATGATATTTGTAATTTAATGGAAAAATTAAACTATTTTTGACATATATTTTAAATTTATTTGAGGGTGAATTAACCACTTGTTATGGAATTTTATTGTAGAAAAATAAACGTTGTATTGCGAAAGAGCTATGTACCTTCTTGAGACGACATTTTGGAACTACCAATGTATCCTTAATCCTTGTATGACACTGTGTAGGTCACTATTTTTATCAAATATGTGTCATTTTTTGCGTACATACATTATACAAGCGAAGATATATTGGCATGGAACAGTTAAAATATCAATTTCCTTAAATAGTTCCCTAAAAGAAATTCGAGGTCCTCATGTATAGATTGACCGTACTGCTCTCTTTTGCCAAATAAAGACTGTTTCAATATCAGCTGTAGATTTGGTGTAAGCCAAATCAAAATGCAACGTGTCGACATCTGTAAGCTGTCTTACTTTTCTAACTGCATAAGCTGCTGACTTAAGTTTCCCTGCAAGAACTAAGTTGTCAGGGGTTCCACTGCAGCCTATTGTCTAATATAATACCTAGAAACAATGTTGAGTCTAATAGTTCTATTTCTTCTCTGTTTAAGGATAATTGTGTACTTATGTTTCTGACATTCGGCATCATACATTTTAAACAGTTGATCTTTTTCGTTTTAAGAAGTTAGTTATTTGCCGTAAACCACTGAAGAACCTGAAAAAGTGCACTAATTACGTCGTCAAAATTAGTTCTATTTCTGTCAACTTTAAATAAAAAAGAAGTGTCATCTGCAAATAGTACAATCTTGCACAGCTTCTTCAAAAAGGAAGACAAGTCATTAATGTAAATTAAACATAGAAAAAGACATAAAATAGAACCTTGAGGAACTCCTAATTTTACTTTTGAGCCATTGGATTTTACTTCATTGATTTGAATCTTTTGCATTCTACTACTTAAATATGAGCTTATACGGATAAGCTCAAGAGCCAAATCTGCAACACGATAATGACTCAGTTTTCGTATAAAAGTTTCATATTGCTCGCAGTCGAATACCTTTGATAGATCACAGAAGATACCTATGGCATTTTGAGACTGTTCCCAAGAATCAAATATGTATATGTTGTATAAGGGCAACACCTGCGTCAGTTGTAGAACGCCCTTTTGTAACACCAAACTGTTAAGGATGAAGTAATCCATTTAAGTTAAAATGTTTAAGCATCTGATTGAACATAAGTTTTTCAAAAAAATTGCTTAAGGCAGGCAGTATAGAGATAGGTCTAAAATTGTTAGGATCATATTTACTTTATAATGTCTTCAGAGGTAACATGCTTAAATTAAAATAAAGCCTTGTATTTATTTACATTACATTTTAAAAGTTACTCTGATTCTTATGGCGAGGAATTTAATGCATTAGTTTGTAACTGTAGGCATTTCATTAAAATGTTTCTCAAAAGAGTTAGCGACATCGAAATGACGAATGATCAGATACTGAATTAACTATTTTTGAATCTACAGTAAGTGAATAATGATTGTCACGCGGTTTAATGATTCACGTTTCACTATTTATTACATTCCATCATCCTTTATCTGATTTTTTATTTTATAATTAAGATGTATTGATTTTGCAACCCTGCACACTTTTTTAAATATTTTTGACATAGTCGGTAAGTGTGGGACTATGGATATATTGTTTTATTTCATACAATTTATGCAACCAAGTTCGACTTCGGTGTAATAATTTGGCCTAAAACTTTTTGCTCTAAACACTTGCTCGAACTCATTACTTAAGAAATCAAAAAAATAATTATAGAGATAATTAGCATTATCACGTACGAAATGTAGAATTGGAATTTTATTTTCAATATTTGCTTTTAAATTGTTTTATCGAGCAGTGGTCACAGGTCTAGAAGTTACTAGTTAAGTTTTTTTTTATAGTTGTTTAGAATTTTTATTATTTGACCAGAGTAATCGGATGGCACATTGTTAACCCTTTATTTCAACTTTACAAAAAATATTATCTAAACATGTAGCTGAAGTCGATATTATTTTAGTTGGTTCCAAAAACAAATAATTGCAGTCAAAACTTGTAAATAAGTTAATAAATTTATCTCCTGTTGGAGAACTCTCTAAAAGATTAACATTAAGGTCACCACAAACAATAACTGACTTGCTAGAAGACAAATATTTTAAAGAACTTGTTCCATTACAGGCTCAAAAGAATTATCATTTGCAGAGGGGAGCGATACACAAAAAGTATAATATAATAATTAGGTTCTATGCAAGACAATACTATTATATGTTCATGTGAGAGGCTAACTATATCCTCTTGGTCTTTACACTGTATATTATTATTAACAATTCTTAATGAACCACCTCGATTCGCATTTTTTCTAATAAAGTCACTGGACAAAAAATAATTGGTGAAACTAAACATTAATGTTCAGTTAGCCAATGCTCAGTTACACACAACATACTAATATGTATGTTATGACTTTTTAATAATAATTCTATTGCTAATTCCTTGCCAGACATGCCTTGTATATTTTGATAAAAAGTATTAAAAACCAGGCATTGTCTGTTGTTAAGGGACTCTTTAAATTATGATTTAAAATAGGAACTGACTGGGTGCAGCTAAGAACATCAGCACTATACGACATATCACTAACGCTAGAGAGGTCAATAGACTCCATAATACTACTTATTTAAATCGTGTATATTAGAAGCTAACAACGTAGCAATTTCTTGTCTACATTTCATAGGCATGGCAAGACATACCAGCCGGTGTCAATCTAAAATTATAAATAAATTTATTTCTGTCAAAATATAAAATTGCAATGCTATGACGATGAGTCAAGTTGTACAGATGTACATTCATGCCAAATATATGCTTATTAAGTTTAGCAGTGGAGCTTGAAGAATATAGGAAACCGCTTATTATGAACTTACATCTTGTTTTATTGTGTAACTCCAACAAGGTACCCACTACCTGTATGATGTCGTTATTCTTTAATAATGAACCATATCCAAACAATATAACAATTGTTGTAGTACTATTTAGTTCACTGACAGGTATGTATTTAAAAATTTGACCAAAGGAAGCACCTGGTGTACAAATGTTTGTTACCGAATGATTTAATCAGTTGCTAAGAAGGTTTTGGTTTAAAAACCTGTGCCGAGTTTATCTGAGATTAAAATTGTTCTGTTGGGCAGCTGCTGATTGGGGACCAACTGATTGTTATGCAGGTTTTGCTCTAGGATGTTACTAGATGAAATACTAATATATAATTAGAATCGTTTTGTGACTTTGGTTGTAAAGAGGATTGAGATGAAGAGCAAAAGAACAAGAGTAATTATTTATTAATGAATCGAATCTATCCCTATTATATTTTGTGCTAGCAACCAGCTCATTTAAAGCCAAAATATGCTCATTAATTTCATTATTTGCACTTTTATACTTTTTACTTATTTAATTTCAAGAAATCTGCAAACCTTGTATATCAGTTTATAAATGCTTTGTCTTACTATCATGTGTAAGCCTACTAATTCCATTCTCTCCTTTCTTAAAAGTGTCTACTTATGGAAATTTCCATGGTGTTTGATTATTTTATAAATCTGTTCAATTCAAGCATTTTTTTAATTGTTTGTGACTAAAAACAGTTGCTGGGGAGTGACATTGTATGGAAGAATTTGATTCGGTAATATCAATTGTTTATTTAGGGTTGCAGTTTATGCTGGTGAGTGAATCGCTTTAAATCAACTCATCAAACAGATTTTCAGCATCAGCTGCCATGAAGCAACTCATGCTGAGCATAAGTTCAACTTTTCTTCAACACTCTGAAATACAGCCTTGCGAGTCATCATCTTGACTTTGATGTGTGATCTATGAGAAATATATGAAGTGGATTACTGTCAGTATATCACTGGTTGATTGGTTAATAGTTTCGTAATAGCTGATATGTTTTACCAATTACGTTTATTATAAGGGATTATATTTGTAACAACTTTGATTCAATAGCCAAAAGAGTACTTAAAAGTTAGATTTTAATGCAAAAAGAAAGAAAGTACCTACACACTGAGCTATGCATTAAAATACAAATATATATTTGTATTTATATTTATATGTATATTTTTATTTATATTATATATTTGGTATAGTGTTAACGAGTAAATTTGTCTGAGGCAATAATGTAGTCGTCATCAACTTTGTTTCCACATCACGTCAAACAAAGGGAGACTGTTACCAAGCCAATGTGTGTGACTGACGAAGCTCACTAGTTGAGAGCCGTAAAGTAAATGGTAAATGTGTATGAAGCTATAAAATTATTTTGAAACGATTTACTCCCCAGGAAACAGTTATTACGGCTAACGGGTTGACGCTGGACAGGCCTTTATTTATAATAAGGCATAATTTAGAATTCTTTTAGTTTTGCTTTGAAGATATTCTTACTCTGTGCTTTGCGGATTCCAGAAAACACGTTACAGAGTTCTACAGCCTGAACAGTGTGTGACTTCGGGACAAAACTGCCGTGAGAAAGTGTGGAAAAAAGAAGACTTTGAGAAGAACAAAGCCAATGCTCGTGAAATAAAACTAATGAACTGGAATTGAGACTTCAAATTGTTTGGAGAATTACGATCGTTTCAAATTCAAATGCTTTATTTCTCAAAAATAGGTATTTGATACAGATAAGCGGTGACATCATCGGGCTTATCTGGGTTCGACTCGCCGAGCGCGGCTTGTGTCCGGCGTGTCATTCAGTTCCAAAAACGTGGTGAAGGTAAGAACACGCGTTGGTGTCCCCTGGATTATAGTTTTAGTTTTGGTCAAATCTATATGGACAATTTGGTATTTGACAATTCGTTTGGTGTTTGTGAGTGGTGTCGAATAAGTCTGGACTGGTGCACTTGGACTTGGAGCGGCGGACAACGGAGACGTCGCCTGTAAGGGAAGTGACTAAACGTACAAATTATAATGAATTTCTTGTCCCTCTGTTCTTTGATACCTTTAAGTAAATTCCCTCTTACAAGCTAGGCCCCTACTGACGATAGGACAGACAAACGGTCAACCCTTAGGCTTTGGGCTCAAAGTATAAGGTCAGTATCATTTTAAAACCATCAATATTTTTACTAACATCAATTAAATTATCTAATATACGTATAGTATGTCAGTAAGGTTAAAACCAAAAATAGCTTACACGTCTAGATACCGTGTTGAGGCACACAAAACAAGCCGATCTGAGTACCTGAATTTCCACGTACTTGCCGTCAACACTACATCTTACGCAATCTGTGCGTCGACGCGAACTATGCTCCTGCGTAAAGTAATAAATATGACGATTTGAGCAATAAAATCATGTAGAAACTATTTAAAAAAAAGGGTTAATAAAAGAAATTCACTTTTCACAAGCTATTGCACTAATCTGCTTGCTATATTTGAGGTACAAACTAAGTTTTTAAAATAATTATGCCAAGTCTGTAAGTACCTTCATTTCCCAAGTTTAATAAGGCGAGCGAACACTGAAACGACAGTACATATTTGTCACCTAACATCACTTACATACATTACATTATTCCCTGGTTGATAAAGTATTTATGTATTCATCGCATCAATTTCATCGCATACCACAACTTTCTTTGGTAAGCCCTTTGCCGTCAAGACTGCATTGCAGTTTGCCAAAAGACATAAGACCTCACATCTTCAATTTTTGTATTTAAAAAAAAGCATTATTTTGATTTACTAAACTATAAATAATATCATTGTTTATCACAATGCATAATGCTAGACACTATGCATTGTGATAAACAATGATATTATTTATAGTTCTGTCTATTGCTGTTGACAATAATCATCTATAGGTATGTATTTTATTATTATTTATTTACAAAATAAGTATTTTATGTAGGTTTATAAAATGATGTTAATTTAATGTTCATTCAATAAAACTATTATATAAATGACACTACCGGTTAATGTTTACACACTAAATAATTTACCTAACACACCCCAAGGTTCAATGGAAGAAATTTCATAATGCTATAAGTGTGCCTTTGTACGTGTAATTTAATTCTGATTTGATTTCTTGTTATGTAACTGGGTACATAATGTGTTTAATAAATAAATAAAAATAATTAATATTATTTTTGTATAAATACATTGTTGCACAACGGCGGGCTTAATGTCATATTCTATTTTCTACCAGCCAACTACATAGCTAAACACAAGGAGTGTAGACAGTACAATGGTTTTTTTTCGGATGTATAAGATACGAACGATATAATATATAAATAAACGTACATATACGAAATACTACACATTTATAAACAAACTAGATAAACTCAAACTCAATTTTTCTTTTCTCAAATAGACTTGCAAACAGCACTTTTGAATTTGATTTTGAAAAAAATCAGCACGCAAGCAGCAAAAGAACCGGCACGAAAATCAGCAGTTAATCTTTTATATTTTTTCAACTTCATATTAGAATACAATATAGCCTTACACTTGGTAATAACATTACATAAAATATTTTAATTTAAAAAATATTACAAATGTCCTAATACAAATACAAATCAATTAAGTTCTAATTTTTTTAAGGATTTTTATCATCAACTTTGTAATAGCTTTGATAATAGCTATGATGATATTTGTAATTTAATGGAAAAATTAAACTATTTTTGACATATATTTTAAATTTATTTGAGGGTGAATTAACCACTTGTTATGGAATTTTATTGTAGAAAAATAAACGTTGTATTGCGAAAGAGCTATGTACCTTCTTGAGACGACATTTTGGAACTACCAATGTATCCTTAATCCTTGTATGACACTGTGTAGGTCACTATTTTTATCAAATATGTGTCATTTTTTGCGTACATACATTATACAAGCGAAGATATATTGGCATGGAACAGTTAAAATATCAATTTCCTTAAATAGTTCCCTAAAAGAAATTCGAGGTCCTCATGTATAGATTGACCGTACTGCTCTCTTTTGCCAAATAAAGACTGTTTCAATATCAGCTGTAGATTTGGTGTAAGCCAAATCAAAATGCAACGTGTCGACATCTGTAAGCTGTCTTACTTTTCTAACTGCATAAGCTGCTGACTTAAGTTTCCCTGCAAGAACTAAGTTGTCAGGGGTTCCACTGCAGCCTATTGTCTAATATAATACCTAGAAACAATGTTGAGTCTAATAGTTCTATTTCTTCTCTGTTTAAGGATAATTGTGTACTTATGTTTCTGACATTCGGCATCATACATTTTAAACAGTTGATCTTTTTCGTTTTAAGAAGTTAGTTATTTGCCGTAAACCACTGAAGAACCTGAAAAAGTGCACTAATTACGTCGTCAAAATTAGTTCTATTTCTGTCAACTTTAAATAAAAAAGAAGTGTCATCTGCAAATAGTACAATCTTGCACAGCTTCTTCAAAAAGGAAGACAAGTCATTAATGTAAATTAAACATAGAAAAAGACATAAAATAGAACCTTGAGGAACTCCTAATTTTACTTTTGAGCCATTGGATTTTACTTCATTGATTTGAATCTTTTGCATTCTACTACTTAAATATGAGCTTATACGGATAAGCTCAAGAGCCAAATCTGCAACACGATAATGACTCAGTTTTCGTATAAAAGTTTCATATTGCTCGCAGTCGAATACCTTTGATAGATCACAGAAGATACCTATGGCATTTTGAGACTGTTCCCAAGAATCAAATATGTATATGTTGTATAAGGGCAACACCTGCGTCAGTTGTAGAACGCCCTTTTGTAACACCAAACTGTTAAGGATGAAGTAATCCATTTAAGTTAAAATGTTTAAGCATCTGATTGAACATAAGTTTTTCAAAAAAATTGCTTAAGGCAGGCAGTATAGAGATAGGTCTAAAATTGTTAGGATCATATTTACTTTATAATGTCTTCAGAGGTAACATGCTTAAATTAAAATAAAGCCTTGTATTTATTTACATTACATTTTAAAAGTTACTCTGATTCTTATGGCGAGGAATTTAATGCATTAGTTTGTAACTGTAGGCATTTCATTAAAATGTTTCTCAAAAGAGTTAGCGACATCGAAATGACGAATGATCAGATACTGAATTAACTATTTTTGAATCTACAGTAAGTGAATAATGATTGTCACGCGGTTTAATGATTCACGTTTCACTATTTATTACATTCCATCATCCTTTATCTGATTTTTTATTTTATAATTAAGATGTATTGATTTTGCAACCCTGCACACTTTTTTAAATATTTTTGACATAGTCGGTAAGTGTGGGACTATGGATATATTGTTTTATTTCATACAATTTATGCAACCAAGTTCGACTTCGGTGTAATAATTTGGCCTAAAACTTTTTGCTCTAAACACTTGCTCGAACTCATTACTTAAGAAATCAAAAAAATAATTATAGAGATAATTAGCATTATCACGTACGAAATGTAGAATTGGAATTTTATTTTCAATATTTGCTTTTAAATTGTTTTATCGAGCAGTGGTCACAGGTCTAGAAGTTACTAGTTAAGTTTTTTTTTATAGTTGTTTAGAATTTTTATTATTTGACCAGAGTAATCGGATGGCACATTGTTAACCCTTTATTTCAACTTTACAAAAAATATTATCTAAACATGTAGCTGAAGTCGATATTATTTTAGTTGGTTCCAAAAACAAATAATTGCAGTCAAAACTTGTAAATAAGTTAATAAATTTATCTCCTGTTGGAGAACTCTCTAAAAGATCAACATTAAGGTCACCACAAACAATAACTGACTTGCTAGAAGACAAATATTTTAAAGAACTTGTTCCATTACAGGCTCAAAAGAATTATCATTTGCAGAGGGGAGCGATACACAAAAAGTATAATATAATAATTAGGTTCTATGCAAGACAATACTATTATATGTTCATGTGAGAGGCTAACTATATCCTCTTGGTCTTTACACTGTATATTATTATTAACAATTCTTAATGAACCACCTCGATTCGCATTTTTTCTAATAAAGTCACTGGACAAAAAATAATTGGTGAAACTAAACATTAATGTTCAGTTAGCCAATGCTCAGTTACACACAACATACTAATATGTATGTTATGACTTTTTAATAATAATTCTATTGCTAATTCCTTGCCAGACATGCCTTGTATATTTTGATAAAAAGTATTAAAAACCAGGCATTGTCTGTTGTTAAGGGACTCTTTAAATTATGATTTAAAATAGGAACTGACTGGGTGCAGCTAAGAACATCAGCACTATACGACATATCACTAACGCTAGAGAGGTCAATAGACTCCATAATACTACTTATTTAAATCGTGTATATTAGAAGCTAACAACGTAGCAATTTCTTGTCTACATTTCATAGGCATGGCAAGACATACCAGCCGGTGTCAATCTAAAATTATAAATAAATTTATTTCTGTCAAAATATAAAATTGCAATGCTATGACGATGAGTCAAGTTGTACAGATGTACATTCATGCCAAATATATGCTTATTAAGTTTAGCAGTGGAGCTTGAAGAATATAGGAAACCGCTTATTATGAACTTACATCTTGTTTTATTGTGTAACTCCAACAAGGTACCCACTACCTGTATGATGTCGTTATTCTTTAATAATGAACCATATCCAAACAATATAACAATTGTTGTAGTACTATTTAGTTCACTGACAGGTATGTATTTAAAAATTTGACCAAAGGAAGCACCTGGTGTACAAATGTTTGTTACCGAATGATTTAATCAGTTGCTAAGAAGGTTTTGGTTTAAAAACCTGTGCCGAGTTTATCTGAGATTAAAATTGTTCTGTTGGGCAGCTGCTGATTGGGGACCAACTGATTGTTAAGCAGGTTTTGCTCTAGGATGTTACTAGATGAAATACTAATATATAATTAGAATCGTTTTGTGACTTTGGTTGTAAAGAGGATTGAGATGAAGAGCAAAAGAACAAGAGTAATTATTTATTAATGAATCGAATCTATCCCTATTATATTTTGTGCTAGCAACCAGCTCATTTAAAGCCAAAATATGCTCATTAATTTCATTATTTGCACTTTTATACTTTTTACTTATTTAATTTCAAGAAATCTGCAAACCTTGTATATCAGTTTATAAATGCTTTGTCTTACTATCATGTGTAAGCCTACTAATTCCATTCTCTCCTTTCTTAAAAGTGTCTACTTATGGAAATTTCCATGGTGTTTGATTATTTTATAAATCTGTTCAATTCAAGCATTTTTTTAATTGTTTGTGACTAAAAACAGTTGCTGGGGAGTGACATTGTATGGAAGAATTTGATTCGGTAATATCAATTGTTTATTTAGGGTTGCAGTTTATGCTGGTGAGTGAATCGCTTTAAATCAACTCATCAAACAGATTTTCAGCATCAGCTGCCATGAAGCAACTCATGCTGAGCATAAGTTCAACTTTTCTTCAACACTCTGAAATACAGCCTTGCGAGTCATCATCTTGACTTTGATGTGTGATCTATGAGAAATATATGAAGTGGATTACTGTCAGTATATCACTGGTTGATTGGTTAATAGTTTCGTAATAGCTGATATGTTTTACCAATTACGTTTATTATAAGGGATTATATTTGTAACAACTTTGATTCAATAGCCAAAAGAGTACTTAAAAGTTAGATTTTAATGCAAAAAGAAAGAAAGTACCTACACACTGAGCTATGCATTAAAATACAAATATATATTTGTATTTATATTTATATGTATATTTTTATTTATATTATATATTTGGTATAGTGTTAACGAGTAAATTTGTCTGAGGCAATAATGTAGTCGTCATCAACTTTGTTTCCACATCACGTCAAACAAAGGGAGACTGTTACCAAGCCAATGTGTGTGACTGACGAAGCTCACTAGTTGAGAGCCGTAAAGTAAATGGTAAATGTGTATGAAGCTATAAAATTATTTTGAAACGATTTACTCCCCAGGAAACAGTTATTACGGCTAACGGGTTGACGCTGGACAGGCCTTTATTTATAATAAGGCATAATTTAGAATTCTTTTAGTTTTGCTTTGAAGATATTCTTACTCTGTGCTTTGCGGATTCCAGAAAACACGTTACAGAGTTCTACAGCCTGAACAGTGTGTGACTTCGGGACAAAACTGCCGTGAGAAAGTGTGGAAAAAAGAAGACTTTGAGAAGAACAAAGCCAATGCTCGTGAAATAAAACTAATGAACTGGAATTGAGACTTCAAATTGTTTGGAGAATTACGATCGTTTCAAATTCAAATGCTTTATTTCTCAAAAATAGGTATTTGATACAGATAAGCGGTGACATCATCGGGCTTATCTGGGTTCGACTCGCCGAGCGCGGCTTGTGTCCGGCGTGTCATTCAGTTCCAAAAACGTGGTGAAGGTAAGAACACGCGTTGGTGTCCCCTGGATTATAGTTTTAGTTTTGGTCAAATCTATATGGACAATTTGGTATTTGACAATTCGTTTGGTGTTTGTGAGTGGTGTCGAATAAGTCTGGACTGGTGCACTTGGACTTGGAGCGGCGGACAACGGAGACGTCGCCTGTAAGGGAAGTGACTAAACGTACAAATTATAATGAATTTCTTGTCCCTCTGTTCTTTGATACCTTTAAGTAAATTCCCTCTTACAAGCTAGGCCCCTACTGACGATAGGACAGACAAACGGTCAACCCTTAGGCTTTGGGCTCAAAGTATAAGGTCAGTATCATTTTAAAACCATCAATATTTTTACTAACATCAATTAAATTATCTAATATACGTATAGTATGTCAGTAAGGTTAAAACCAAAAATAGCTTACACGTCTAGATACCGTGTTGAGGCACACAAAACAAGCCGATCTGAGTACCTGAATTTCCACGTACTTGCCGTCAACACTACATCTTACGCAATCTGTGCGTCGACGCGAACTATGCTCCTGCGTAAAGTAATAAATATGACGATTTGAGCAATAAAATCATGTAGAAACTATTTAAAAAAAAGGGTTAATAAAAGAAATTCACTTTTCACAAGCTATTGCACTAATCTGCTTGCTATATTTGAGGTACAAACTAAGTTTTTAAAATAATTATGCCAAGTCTGTAAGTACCTTCATTTCCCAAGTTTAATAAGGCGAGCGAACACTGAAACGACAGTACATATTTGTCACCTAACATCACTTACATACATTACATTATTCCCTGGTTGATAAAGTATTTATGTATTGATGACCCCTGTGACACATTGTATCTATAGAACGTAAACCTTTACCCCGGACTTCTGCAATGTTTAAATAAAAAAAAACATAACAGTTAGATTTAAATATCAATAGAATAAGTAGTATCATGTATTTTATGATCTACGAAATTAATTAATTACCGTATCTTAAAATACGTAAATAGTTTCAAAGAATAGTTTTTTACATCTTAGTACATTTTTAAACGAGTAGATGGATAAAAAAAATAGATTTTTGGATATAAAAAATCGACCAAGTGCGAGTTGGACTCGCGCACGAAGGGTTCCGTACCATTATCTATAAAAACGGCAAAAAAATCACGTTTGTTGTATGGGAGCCCCCTTTAATATTTATTTTATTCTGTTTTTTGTATTTGTTATTATAGCGGCAACAGAAGTACATCTTCTGTGAATATGTCAACTGTCTAACTATCACGGTTCATATGATACAGCCGGGTGACAAACGGATGGACGGACAGCGGAGTCTTGGTAATAAGGTTCCGCTAATTACCCTTTGGGTACGGAACCCTAAATAACAGGTTGCACTCCGGGAGTGCCGGCAGAAGTGAAAACAAACAACCTATATATATAATTTTAACATGTTTAATCCGCACTTTCATCTTTTCATCAACCCAATTTCCTCTTACTTTTTATTCGTCCTAAAGAGTTTAACATTTTTTCAATTTTTCACTTCAAAATTATAATAGGCGTGGCATTATGGTTTCCGTCCCACGATTTTTAATGGCGTGGCATTATGGTTTCCGTCTTACGAATTTTCTAACAGCCTGCGCGAGTTATCATTTTTTACCTATCATAAAAAAAGGGCACAGCTCTGCTAAAGAAGTTTTCACTTCAAAAATATCTTCTCTTTGCAACGAACTGTTACTTTACACTTTGGACTATTTATATAAAATTTCAACTTTGATTGACAAGAAGGTGTACGCACACGCGCAATTGGGTGTGTAAAATTATTGGACTGTCTTATTGTCATGTGCCAGCGCCCCCTACCTGGTCGGTCTGAGGCGCATGCACAGTTACACGAGTGCATTTAATCTTGATTTTATAAATTAAATTACTTTGTCGTCTTAGCACTACGAGTTAGACCGAGAGTAATTTGCATTGTTTATGTAACATCCTGAGACGTCAATCAGTATTATGTTATTCAATTACAACGATAGACTTATTAGTTTTTAAATATCAAAATAAATTTAATATTTAGATTTCCTATGTAAATTGAGATTAAAATACTCTATAGTTTATTGATTAAAATCCCTAATCTAACCCCTAGTCAAACTAGTGGGTTTTAAATAGAGTAATCACTTCTATGAGTATTAATTAAGTTTTGATTGTTGATATCCTTATCTTGTTTAAATTTATCAAGAAAATCAAATATAATAGTTTTGGAGCAAATTATGGTGAATAAATCCTACTAATATTATGGCCAAGTGGTGACCAGTAGAGAAGAATAGTCCCAACCTCTCACTTACCGAGGTGTCGTAAGAGGCGACTAAGGTTAAAAATTTTTAACGTGCGGTATCCATCAAATTCAGTCACGTCTACCGACTAATATAACCATTATAACCAGCGTTGCTAATAAATAGGCAAGGCTGATGATGGGCAGCTGCGTCATCAGTTCAAATAGCAACGCCCTGCGATCGCCAACCCGCATGCCCAGCGTGGCGATTTCGGGCAAACCCCCCCCTTATGATAAGTACAACCACACCAAGGCCCCCAGTCCCAGGCGGCCCCGCTATTCCTGGCCATGGTAGCAGCCATGGTAACGGCGGAGCAGGGGGTGCTAAGAGTCTCCGGCAGAAGCACGGCTACCTTCCTTCTGTACAAAGACAACTGGCCCTGGTAACACACAACGTGCGCACAATGAGAACTGACGAAAAGATCGGTGAACTGGAAGAAGAAATGAGTAGCTTACGCTGGGATATTGTAGGATTATGCGAAATCCGTAGAGAGGGTAAGGACACGATAACTCTGAAATCCGGTAACCTACTACCGGGAGGGCGACCAATAGCCCCAAGGTGGTGTCGGGTTTCTCGTCCGCAAGTCCCTTATTAACAACATTCTGACCATTAATAGTGTTTCGAGAAGGTGGTGTGCCTAATACTCAGAGTATCTAAAAGATACTTACTACAGGTCATTCAGGTATACGCACCGACCTCGGCACACCCAGATGAGGAGGTGGAGGCTATGTATGAGGACATGAGTAGGGCCATATATACCAATGAAACCTATTTCAATGTTTTTATGGGGGTCTTCAACGCGAAGCTCGGCAAGAGGAGCGATGAAAAAATGAGAATGGGACAATTTGGATATGGGCAACGGTTCCCCAGGGGACAGTGGTTGGCCGAATTTCAGGAGAAAGAGGAACTCTTTATGATGAACTCTTTCTTCCAGAAGCCACCTCACAGGAAATGGACCTGGTTGAGTACCGATGGTGCCACGAGAAATGAGATAGACTTCATTTTGACCTCCAAGAGACGAATATTCAATGATGTCTCTGTGATTCACAGGGTGAAAACCGGTAGTGATCACCGAACGGTAAGAGGCACATTGGATATCAATGTTAAACTTGAGAGGTCCCGTCTGATGAAGTCTACGCTCCGACCTACTCGCGCACATATCCAAAACCCCAAAAATTTTCAACTCGAGATTAGTAATCGCTTCGCTTGCCTAGAGAATTGCCACCTTTGGTGGATGAGATTTGTAACGATTTAGTAGAAACTGTCCACTCGGTGGGTTGTAAATTCTTTAGACCCCGCCGCACAGATGGACCTCAGAAATTCTCGAGCCAAACTCAAGTCCTCATGGAGAAACGACTCTCTCTGCCACTGCAGTCTTCCAATGACGCTAAGTCATACGGGTAACCCAACAAACAAATATCGAAATCCTTAAATACCAAAAATATTAAGTAGACGATAGAGGAGAACCAAGGCTCCAAAGTGTTCGCAAGAGACATGTCTATTGGGCAAAGCCGGCTGACAAGGCTGAAGAGAGAAGACGGCAGTGTAGCGTCGACTAAACCAGAGGTGTTGAGGGAGGTGGAGAGATTCTATGGACAGCTCTATGAGTCGGTCACTAAACCCGTTGCAAACTTGGCCAAAGACCCAAGAGCCAAGCTCAAGGTACTCAAAGTGCTCCAGAAGCTCTTTAATTCCGGCCTGCTTGAAGGTACAACGCCAGAAGCATGGAGCAGAGGCGTGGTGATGCTGTTTTTCAAGAAAGGCGATAACACTTTGCTGAAGAACTACAGACCCATCACGTTTTTGAGCCATGTTTATAAGCTGTTCTCCAGGGTCATCACGAACCGTCTCAGTCGCAGGTTTGATGACTTCCAGCCTCCCGAACAAGCCAATTTCCGAAAAGGCTATAGTACCATAGACCACATTCATACGCTGCGGCAAGATATACAAGACAGGGGAGTACAACTTGCCACTATGCTTAGTGTTTGTGGACTATGAAAAAGCCTTTAATGCGGTCGAAACATGGGCGGTGCTTGAGTCTCTCCAGCGATGCCGGCTTTACTATCGGTATATCGAAGTACTGAAGAGTTTGTACAATAAAGCCATGTTGGTCCGAGTACAGGAGCAGAGTTCGAGGGCTATTCCATTATAACGAGGTGTGAGACAGGGAGACGTCATTTCTCCGAAACTGTTTACTGCTATATTGGAAGATGCCTACAAAACTCTAGAGTGGAAAGGACACGGCATCAATATCAACGGCGAGTACATTACTCACCTTCGATTTTCCGACGATATTGTGGTCATGGCAGAATCGATGGAAGACCTCAGCACAATGCTCGAAGACCTCAATCGGGTTTCCCATCAGGTGGGCCTTAAAATGAATATGGACAAGACAAAGGTCATGTCAAATGTCCATGCTGTGCCCACCCAAATATCAGTTGGGAACTCTTGACTCAAAGTTGATGACGAATTCGTCTACTTAGGACAAACGGTCCAACTAGGTAGGTCCAACTTCGGGAAAGAGGTCAATCGTCGAATGGCAGCGTTCGGAAAACTCCGCAACGTCTTTTCGTCCAAAATACCTCAGTGCCTCAAGACGAGGTTCTATGACCAGTGTGTGTTATTAGTGATGACATATGGCACTGAAACGTGGCCTCTAACTATGGGCCTTATAAGTAAGCTCAAAGTCACACAACGAGCTATGGAGAGGGCTATGCTCGGGGTTTCTCTACGAGATCGAATTAGAAATGAGGAGATCCGTAGACGGACGAAAGTCACCGACATAGCCCAGCGCATTAGCAAGTTGAAGTGGCAGTGGGCAGGGCACATAATACGTAGAACTGATGGTCGATGGGGCCGAAAGGTTCTCGAATGGAGGCCACGGACTAGCAAAGGCAGCGTCGGCATACCGCCCACAAGATGGTCAGACGACAAAGCGAAGGACGCAGGAAGACGCTGGATGCAGGCCGCTTCCAACCGTTTCCTTTGGAAATCTATGGGGGAGGCCTATGTTCAGCAGTGGACTTCTTGCGGCTGAGATGATGAATATTATTAATGTGAAAGTTTGTTTGTATGGATGTTTGTTACTCAATAACACTTCAGCCACAGGACGGGTCGGGATGAACCTTGGTACACCTATAGATTAGGTCCTGGAATAGCACATAGGCTACTTTTTATGCCGAAAAATTCAAAAGTTCCCGCGGGAATAACTATAACCGAGCTTTAACGAACTATAACTATAGCTACAGCTTGCTATAGCAAACGTCATTAGTATAATAATTAATAAGTTAATTAAGGAGTTTCACGCCGATAACCTAATTTAGGGCGGGCGGGGCCGCTGGCAAAATCTAGTAAAGAATAAAAACTTATCAAAATCAAAGTCGTTTACTTCTACTGCCTACGGTTTTTTTTGTTTATCGTCCGTAGTATCGCGCCTTCTGACACCACACTTGGCAAAAATTGATCATCCTAGTCTATCTCCTTTTTTCTATTAAGTCCTACGCATATTTGATCTTAAAATGTTTTTAAATGCCCCTAAGTATAAATAAGTGCTCATTCAAATATTTTTTTTGCATTTGCAGTATTTATTTTGAAATAAAATTACATTAAACTTAGTACTATACATATACTAAAGGATTTAATGACTTACTTTACATTGACGTATATAATTTTACATTGTCAAGCAGGTGGTGTAAAAATGTATTTTATATCTTCTTGTCCATACACGGACCCTAAACCTCAAACTCTAACTCCTTAAGTGATGTCATTGTCATCGTTATCCTCACTCCTTCACCACAAAAACAACATTAAGAATTTTCAACAGAAATAGATTACCTGTGACTGTGACTGTGACCCGGCCGCGCCGCAAGGGTTATATTTTTTACGAAAATATCTTTACGTTCAATGTAATGAATTAATGAACCGATGTGTGACATCGAACGCGCACACGGGGACGACTCGCCGACGACGCTGCGACGTGCGACGTGCCGTTTGGAACCGTGTTTATGACGACGCTGAAAGTTTTATAACCAAGTAATAAGGCGTTTTATTGATTGAGTCGATGGCACAGTAAGCATCAAAAATATAGACGTGTGTTAGCGAGTGGGATATCACGTAGGACATAAAATATTAGCGGCGAGGCACATGTGGTGTGCGTCGAGAAATTAAAAGTGTACCTAATGCTGAATTTTTAAATGCGCTGTATTTAACAGTGTATGTACATACATTTACTAATAAAATAACGAAGCAATACGATTGTGAAAACGATAATAACTTGTCTTATAAAAATTATACCTTTGTTCTTAAAATCTGAAAAAAAATCATAATAATAAAGAATTGTAAACGCTTTTAACGAAAATTTTACAAACAACAGTTCAAAAGTTTTCATTCCGGTAATTACTAACGCGTGACAGTTCTCAACCGACGATAATCAAAACAAGGAGGTTCTCAAGTTAACGCGTACATAATTATTGTTTTTAGGGTTCCGTACCTCAAAAGGAAAAAATAGATCCTTATAGGATCACTTTGTTTTCCGTTTGTCCGTCCGTCTGTCAAGACCCTTTTTCTGACGAATGCGTGGAGGTATCAAGCTAAAATTACTATCAAATACTCAGGTTTGCTGTCCCTTGGAGTTGTACAGCCGTTTATGCCGCAAATTTAATGTAACATTCCATGCCAGCGAGGATTGTCTCAGTGACTGCGGCTGCGCAGATGTCAGGATCTTCTGAGCTGAAGCAGAGCTGCCTCCACGGGTATGATACATAAAAATCCCGCAATCCATCACAATCTGCTGACTTACAATGCCACACACAACGCCAATTAATTAGCACAGAGGAAACGGTTAGTGTGCATAACACTTGATTCCGGACGAGAGAGTGGTCAGAGGAGCAAAGAGGCGCATCCACTCAGATGGAATATCTGTTCGGACGTGTAGTTAGCAGAAAGTCCAGTATGGAGCTCGTATGAGCCTCTACATCAGGCATACTCGTTGGAGAAAGTAATTTATTAATTCTGATTATTCCGTCTTCTAAATAAACATTGGCTCACACTAGAAGACAGCTTTTTTATGTAAAAAATATTTTAAATATTAATGACGGATTACAGAAAGAAAAAGAAAATTCCAGTCGCAGTAAACAAATGACGAACTTACCAGTCTTATCGCGGGAGACATTGCCATAGGCACCTATTTTCTTCTGTCTTTTTTTGTCTCGGCCTCTATGCACTTAATTTGGATTTCTCGCTTCCACGCTTTATCTTTTCTTTTCTTTTTCTTGTGCGGAGATCGAACCTGCACCCCTCGTTTCCGTAGATAGTCTTCACTACCAATAGAGCCACGGAGCCGTCAAACGTATATATCTTTGCCGCAAAAAGAACTCCTGATAGACTTTATTATCGATATCGATACGCATGACGTCAGTGCTAAGTCAATCTATATCGTAACTAAATGATTACATATTTTACACACAATATCCCCCAAATCTTGATTTAGCAATGAAATATGGTATTAAATCTAGAGAATAATATGTGAACCTTAATTCAAATCGATTTTTACGTTAATTTTTCAGATAAATTCAATAAAATATAATTAACAACAAAACAGTAAAAAATCATAAATTACCGGTAAAACGTGTATTAATTCGGATAATTGCGACTTGTAACGTCACATTGGCTCACAAAAAAGATACCAAATTTATAATTTAAATATCCTAAAATATAAATCAAGGATTCATGAAGGAAAACAGAAAATTCCAATTGCTATAAAATAGACCCGCTCATATCGCCGCTTATCGATGTAATTATTGACATTTTCCGCCATTTTCTTCTATCTCATTTTCTCATGGGCACTAAGCACTTAATTTGGATTTCTCACTTCCACGCTTTATTGTTCTTTTGAACGTAGTGAAAAAATCCTAGGTCTATCTGTATCAAACGTTTACCTTCCGCGTGAAAGACTAGACCTCAAGACCTCAAGATTTGGACCAATCGCTTATCTCCGACTAACCGACAAGTTTCTGTCCTAATAAGTGCGTTATATATTTTTCATTTCTGACGTTTAATAGAAGTGAGTTTCAAATTTTTTTGCCCCATGGTCAATATCATGTTACCATCCACTGTTTTTGCGATTCTTTAAATAGAGTAACAGCTCACATCCGAGTCATTAAAACTAATAGATCAATTCTCAGACAATTATTTTTTGTTTTTTTCGTTTGGTAGATAGTAGAATGGGTGAAAATCCGTTGGCATAGTTTTAAGTAAATCCTTAGGCCACAATTCATTGTAGAAGCGGTAGAGCACACACAGGAAAACAAAGTCTCCTATCAAACTTAAGCACTGAATACCCTTTCCAAGTTAAAGATCACCACCTAATCACACAGCTCGTGTGTAAATCGAAATAAAAGAGGACCAAGCTGGTGCGCAGGTGCACCCGCTAAGAAGTGGCTGCAGGGCATGTGAAGCTGGAGCTGCGACTTATAAAGTAGCAACTTTTTATCTCAGCCTTTTTTTTAGCTAAGAACGCAAAGACTTGGCGTTTAAGTTGGATAGAATCGGACCAAATACTTGGGCTTGATTTCTTTAACAAAGAGTTTCCGGTAGCTGTTGTCCTGTACCTCCGACAGCTGTTGTCCTGTACCTCCGACAGCTGTTGTCCTGTACCTCCGACAGCTGTTGTGCTGTACCTCCGACAGCTGTTGTCCTGTACCTCCGACAGCTGTTGTCCTGTACCTCCGACAGCTGCTGTCCTGTACCTCCGACACGCCTGTAAAGTGTATGTTATTCAGACTAGCCTCATCATTCCCAAAATGGGAAAGAGTTATAAGTGGCGACGCTACTGAACGTTCTGATGCATTAAGCATGCTATTGCGACCCCTTGGCCAATTTGTAGACATATTTAAGATTTTTCCAATACTAACAACGAAATTGTTCTACCTTGTATAACAGTATTTTAGCCGGACCAGTGATACGAGAAACCCTAGAGGTACTGCCATGGTCATTTTTGTACTTTTAAATTCATAATTCATTCTTTGATTCCTACTCGACCCAAGAGGTATATATTCTTATTATTTATGTAGTTAAAGTGTTTTACGGTCAACCTGTAAGTATCTGATTTTGATTTCATATGTTATAGTCAGAAGAGACGTTGGATCTCCAGTTAGGGTTTGCCCTTCTGGGAGAGCCTACTGCTGGTACCACTCTGACGACCTCTGGGTGGCTGGAGGGCGTCTGATGCGTTTGCAGACGAAGGAAACCTTGTCGTTCCTGCACTGCTCGCCGGTATCTCGGGGCGAGCTTCAGCTGCGACACCGAGCATAGCAGCAACCGCGCTTGAGCATCTTGACTCGGCGGGTTTTTTTTTTCTTATACCACTAAGGTAGCAAGCAAGCCTACGGTCCACTTGTTCTTCTTGATCTTGTTGTGAAAATTGATAAAGGTGACCAAAATGATGCCCTAATTTTTTTTAAATGTTTGGAAATTATTTTTTTAATGTTTAGTAACTTAGAAAAAAAAAACAATAAATCCATTCTATTTTGACTAGAATGGATTTATTTACTAAAGTATTTAGGCCAAACTATTTTCACAAAATTTTAGCAGAAATATTATATGGAAACTAAAACACTGGAGATCAATTAAAAGACATCTAAGGATTCTGCAATATTGTAAAAGTTGAGCAAAATTATTTATACTGCGCTCTCCAGTGATATCCATATATAAGCTCCTTGAATTAAACACAAATGTATGTATGTCATTTATTTCTTTTTAAAAAATTAAATTATGTCTTAAAAAAATATACATAATAAATTCAAAAAAAGGTCGTCAAATACAAAAATAAAATTATAAGGAATAATAATATTCAAAACAAATATGTCAAAAATGTAAAACAAAAAATAAATAAATTGAATCAATATTCAATACGGAATGTCAAAATATCAAAATAAAAATAAAGAAATGTCAAAATTAAAAACGAATACATAAATGTAATCAAAATTAATTGAAAAAAAAAGATAAAATAAAAATCACAGCTTTTCACTATTCTTTGACAGAATACAATGATTTCGTCAATAAAAGTTCTTTCAGTCGGCGACCAAATATCGGATCCGAGGGTTCTTCCTTTAGTTCGACGGGCAGATGCTCATAGTAAGCGGGACCTACGACTCGCGGGTTTTTATCAAGCAGCGCCAACCGTCGTGGCACACGTTGCAGGCGCCCAGTTTGGCGAGTCACTCTGCCAGGGACGCTAATGCGTTTGCAGGTGTTTATGTTGCGTCGAGTGTACATTATGAGGTGAAACACATATTGAGAATAGAGTGTCATTATCCCAAGTTTTTTAAACAGTCCTCTACATGATTGACGAGGTTTTACACCCGCCAGTGTGCGAAGAGCTCTCTTTTGAATTATAAATACTCGATTGGAGTCTGTCGAGTTGCCCCATAGCATTATGCCGTACGACAAAAGAGAGTGAAAATATACAAAATAGATCTGTAGTAATGCGACGTCGGAAACAAGTGGTTTAAGCTTTAGTAGTGCGAATACTGCACTACTTAGCTTTTCACAAAGCGTAGACACGTGGCGTTTCCAGTTAAGTCTGGCGGCTAGGGTAAACCCGAGTAACGTACATGACTCGCATATTGGCATCGGACTCTGTACTGGTGGCGTCAAATTAGGGTTTCCGGCGGAAAATAATATAACGTTGGACTTGCTTATGTTGAGGACGAGGCCGTTCACCAAGAACCACGCGTTGAGCTGAGCGCACGCGTTTGCTATCTTGCGTTTGGGCTGTTCGTGCGTGCGTGCGCTGTTGTGTCATCGGCGAACAACACCGTCAAGCCCTCTGTAACTGACGATGGGAGGTCGTTTATAAAGAGCGAAAACAAATAATTACCGAGGGCTGATCCCTGTGGAATACCAACACTCACTTGGCCTGGATTCGACTTTACACTTTTGCCCTCGATTTCTAATTGAACTGTTTGTTGCCTTGCCGTTAAAAAAGATCGAAACAGGTTATGTGTATGTTTGTTGATGCCATAATGCTTAATTTTTTCTATAAGTAACTCAAAATTGACTACATCGAACGCTTTTGACAGGTCGCAGAATATTCCTGCCACTTTGTACCTATCGTCTAAAGCTGTTGCGATGCAGTCATAAATTTTATGTGCCGCTTCGGTGGTTGATCTTTTTTGTCTATAAGCGTATTGTCTGTCAGTGAGTAGGTCGTTCGTTTCGAGATGTTGGGCACTATAGTTATCGGTCTATAGTAATCTACAGAGCACCTTTCGCCTTTTCCTTTATAAACTGGACATACTCGTGTGCTTTTAAGTACGTCGGGGTATATACCGGACGAAAACATACTGTTAATAAGTTCTACCATTATAAGAGATAGAACCAGCCATAAGCACAGGAGTAGGTCTACCGAAATGTCATAAATATCGCGGGTGGTGCGGGTCTTTACCATGGAACGCAGCGTGCGGCTGAGGTCTGCGAGTGTAATTTTGGGCAACACCAATTCAGGTGCGTCTGCATTGCCTATGCAATTATTAACAAATAAGATAGACTTATGTTTGTCTACTTCTACCTTATATTTTGACGCTACTGTAAGGAAGTGCCTATTTAGGTATTCAGGCACGGAGTTCAGTTCGATCTCCGTTCCATCGTGATTTTTTAGCGAAATAGAGTGTCTAGGTGGTGGACACTTCCTCGTCAACTATGCGCCACATTTCTTTCGACGGGTTTTTACTATCTTGCAGACGGGTCTCCGTGTAATTGGTGCGAGCAGTAAATGTCTCATTTTTAATATAATTACAGTAATGAGTGATTGATTCCGTTAAGGCTAAATTTTCTGGGTATTGTCGTTTCATTTCAGTCAAGTCGTTATTATTTGAGATAAGTTTCGTAACTGTTTCCGTCAACCATGGTACATGATTTATTTTATTTTTTGATATATTTTTTATAGGAAAGTGAATGTCAATGTATTATGTCAAAATATTAAATAATTTAGTGAATTTATCATTAATTATAATTTTCTACGTCAACATAAAACGCAGCTAACGATTGATTATTATATAACTTCTTTTGTATAAAAGAGTTGTGTTTGGCGCGGGTGTGGGCGCGGGTCGGTCGATCCACATCTAACACAAACACCTGTGCATTGTGGTCGCTCACAACGGTGTCCAGAGGTGTGACTGTGACGTCACCGCGGTCACAAGGTATAACTCCGCAGTCAATGGATGTCGAACTGTGCGCTGACACACGGGTCGGAAAGTTAACACAGTTTGTACACGAGTAACACAGTTTGTACACGAGTAACACTGTAAGACATCATCTACTCGTCGCCTCAAACTTTTTTCAGACAAAAAGTCCACATTTTGGTCGCCGACTAATATGAATCTATTATTTTCGTCCATTAACTTACCTAATAAAAATTCTAAGTTATTTAAAAAAGTGTCAAAATTTCCATGGCCCATGCGATAGGTATAAAACAATTATATAAGAATCAATAATTTCGATGGCAGCAATGAATGAATTATAAATACTTCATTTGTACCAAACCTATCCACCAACTTAAAATTACAAAAAAAAGAAGGATACATCGCGTCATTTATTCGAGGTAGTAAAATACAGACAAGGTGATGTCATCAAAAGAGGGCGAAAAAGGAAAAATATAAAACCTCACCATGTCATATAATGCCATTGAGAAGTCATACAATGCCAGTAAACTATACAAATGTTTGTAAAATTAGGATATGTTAATAAAAATAACTTTAAAATTATTTTGGAAAACAAATTATTAAAAGGAATAATATTTGAAAATACTAAAAAACTCGAAGAATATGAGTCATGTATTAAAGGAAAACTATGTAGACTATTTCCAAAAAATGACTATATGAGAGTATCTTCAAGACTAGAAATAGTTCATTCAGCCGTTTGTGGGCCGGTGCCAGTAGAAAACATGGGAGGAAGTCGATAACTTTTACTGACAAATACATTCGCTTTTACATACATTTCCTAAAAAATAAGTAATTTATAATACAATTTAAGTTATAAATTTTACACAGGCGCCGTGCAATTTACAAGATATATTCATATTATACACAAGACTTCAAATAGGTACAGTCAAACAAAAAATAGGGAGTGGAAGGAAAGAAATACTCAATATCAGGATAGGTGAAATGTCAAGAGATTATTAATTATTATTACATATGTAATAACTTTAATGTAGAATTATGTCAGAATTTTCTTGTCTTTAAATAAAGGCTTACAGCTATCGAGAGGACCTGCCCCACACAATATCGAGAGGACCTGCCCCACACAATATCGAGAGGACCTGCCCCACACAATATCGAGAGGACCTGCCCCACACAATATTCTTATACATTTCTTTGGTACTTTAAAGGCTCTTTGTGCATCCACAGAGTTTCCCCACAGTATAAGGCCATATCGCAAGACGGATGATACGTATCCATTATAAGCTGTAAGAGTAGTTTGGTTAATTGCAATTTTATATAACAGGTTGAAGGCAAATACAAATATCTCTGTATTTTTAAATACCACATCAACATGAGCCTTTCAGTTACAATACTTGTCAATTTGCACCCCTAAGAATTTTATACAATCAACTTGTTTAATTATATTATTATTATAATGTATATTGAGATTTAACGGTATACTATTAATAGTTTAAAACTATATTATTTTACTTTTATCAATATTTATACGCATATTTTTATGTTGTAACCATTCTATTATTATTTTTCACTGTCTCGTTGACTTCGGTTTCTAAGTCTTTCACGTCTTTGACTTTGACAACAATAGTAGTGTAATCTGCAAATAAAATGCATTTGTGTTTAGTTTCTTTTGGTAAATCATTAATATATAGGAGGAATAATAAAGGCTCAAGGAAAAATACTGCCCTGTGGACCTCCATATTTATTCAATTTGTATTCAGACCTATATGAAGTTACTTTATTTCGTATTAGCCGAAAGATTTCGACGAATTGCTACCTTGAGTTTATGTAAAATTATTATGAGTGTTTAGAAATGGAATTGGGTATAACTAAACAAACTACTCGATTTGTTTTTATATAATTTTATAAAACCCTACATTATGTGACTATTCTGAATTTTGAATTTAAGCATTCAGTTATTATTTTTATCAAAGAAAAGCACGCAAGACTGTTGTTTCTTAAATCATACTGTTCACTTTTAAGAATATTAAATTTAGTTACAACTATAGAGTTTACAATACATAATCTTTTCAAACACTTTGGCTAATATTGGGATTTATGTAATTGGTCTATAACTCTGCATTAGAGATTAAACAAAGACTTAACAATGGATATTAAAGTCTGACTGAAAATCAGACTTGTTCCAAAGATAGGTTAAAAATATGCGTGTGTGAGTAATGTATTTTCTATAATGGTATTTATACAATAATTTATCAAATGGATTTACAATTTCCTTGAGTTTTGTAAAGTTTTTGTTTTCGATTGTTATCTTAGTTATTTCGTTACTTTAGAGTGTCCCATACAGCATCTATTTTTGGATAAGTTTTGTTGGATGGTGATATTATGTAATTAAGGTATAGTAATAAAACTTTTTCAGTCCTTTACTTATCCATCTATTATTTATAAATCTCTTAGTGATTTTTAATGTAATTTTGGGAAAACGAAGTTTATAAAATAGTATTATGTAACTAAAGGTTATCGTATCTGGATACCAGAAAAAATAAATTATAAATAATTGTTAATTTTAATGAAAAGTGTTTAAATTTGAGAGATGAAGATGATAAAAGACATGATTGTGAATTAACTAAACATGAAAAATTAGATGATAATAAAAGGAAGCGTAGTGCATTGTGATCTTTTAAGATCTAGTAAAGACTAGGGTTCTGTATTAATTTTATTTACGTACATTTTCATCATAGACCACTACTCTATACCATAGACACACAAAGGTTGCTATACCCTGCATATAACTTTCAGGAATTTCCCATCTAGCAAACACTGAACCTAATGCCTTTTACATGACTATTAGCTGACTGATCATACATTTTAACTAACTCTACATAGTTAGTAAGGTAATCCACTACTTACAAATAAATCTTATTGTTTAGAAAAAAACATGTCGTGACAATTTTTAATGGTGTTTACTAAAAACATAGGAATTGCTTATATGCTCGCCTTTTATTATTCTTTTTACTCACTAACTAAACTAACTTAATTCATATAAACTTAATTCATTCTCCTATTTAGATTTACAACAGGGCGCGTGTTTGTTTTTTTTATGACCATTTGCCTTTATTTCAAGGTGAATTACTAAAATCTTTTCGCACTATTTAATCACATTTTATTTTGCTTACTTATCAGACAATTACACACTGTTTATATAGGTATGTACTTATTTAATGTGTTGATTAAAAACTCGCGCGCACGATCTAAAACATTTGTTGTAATAAGAGCGGCAACAGCGCGCTGGCCGGACCGAAGGCGGGGTCAAGCCGGCAACAGTATTTTACTTTATGTAGCCCATGAGCGGCGCTTCATTCAAAATCTTCTGTTTCACATGTGAGTCTGTATCGAACTTTCTCTTACACACTCGTTGATTTTAGCTCTATACTCTCTACTGAAATTTGTTTCATAAGAGCGCAATCGCTGGCGCTCCACTTAGTAACTCCGTCTCAGTGCAATTTTATACCAAATCTTGAGTTAACTGTATGTGTACGAAATGTTTTCAGTGAAATGCTGTTAATATAAAGAGAAATCGAAGCAGAATAATCAATTATTTAAAGTTAAATCTAAAAACATTTTATTTATTAAGAAAATAATTATGTATGGGAGTGCACTGCACCGGCGCTCCTCAGGGCGAGCCGCCTCTGGTCTGCACCTACCCAGCCTCCCAGGCCCAAGGTTTATTTACAATATCTCTTAAAATTAATGGTTCATATAAATGATTTTTACTAAATTCAAGACATATTTCAAAATTTTAAATTAAATCTTTTAGTTCTTTATTCATAAAAGGCCAGAACAATAAACCTCTAATTCTACTTTTACATTTATCTACCCCAAGTAATTGAAATGAATTTTACTAAGCATTTCTCTCTGTAATGTAATAACTGTAAAATAGCTGTATTTTTGAAAATTACACAATTAGAAATATACAATTCATTTTTTATAGAATGATTATAGTTAAGATTATATGGAATATCTTTTGCTGAAGGCCATGAATGTTGAAAGTATTTTATTAACACTAAAATCTTCATCTTTTGCTGTTTCTTCTCTAATTAAATTTAGTTTTTCTTTACTAATTTTTAAGCTTTCTTTTATAACATGCAACTCTATTGCCTCATCTACTTCTTTATTACACATGGTATTATTCACATAAGACCTAGGCAATGCGTCTGACATTAATCATTCCTTACTTACTGGACTATATATTATTTCTAAATTATAACCTTGCAATCTAAGTCTCTGTAACTTTAATGGTGTTTCATTCATGGACTTTTTTACAATGAATTCAAGTGGTTTTTGATCACTCTCTACTACAATATGTTTGCCATAAATGTATTAGTAAAAATTTTCACATGCATAAACTATAGCTTTCTCTTACTATTAGAGCCCATGACCTTTATCAATCCGTAAGCACTTTAGTAGCATAAGCTACTGGTGTATTCTTCTGCAATAACACTGCTCCTAACCCTGTACTACTACTATCAACTGACAATGTTATTGGACTATTTATATCATAATATTTAAAAAATGGTTTAGATATCAACAGCTGCTTTAATTAAAAGAAATCCTTTTTTGTCACCTTGAATAAACTCTGAATCATTCCCTTAATAAAAATGTCACATCTGATAAATTAGGAACAAATTTGGATACATAAGTAACAGTACCTACAATTGTTTGCAATTGTTTTTAGTTTTTGGGTCATCAATCTGTACAATTCCTCTTATCTTCTCTGGGTCTGGTTTTATACCGTCCCTGCTTAATATATGACCGACATACTTTACTTCAGTGACCCTAAACTGACACTTTAGTTTATTAAATTTTACTCCTGATTCCTTTGCCATTTGTAACACTTTTTCTGACCTTTCATTTTGTAGTTCTAAAGTCTGTCCCCATATAATTAATTCATCTATATGCTGATGTACCTCTTCTATATATTTAAACAAATCTGAAAAATATTTACTTAAGACCTCCGAAGCCGAATTCAACCCGAACGGTAGTCTTCGATTACAATATCTCCCACAATTACCTGCATAGAAAGTAGTATACAATTGACTGTCCTCTGATAACTTATCATATAAAATCCTTTGGATGCATCTAATACACTAAAATATTAAGCACTGGGCATCCTAGCTACCAGTTCCTTAAAAGAACTCCTTATCGCTCCCTAATAATGCATTTGTTTAAATTTTATCGATCTTGACATATTCCAATATTATCATCTAAATTTTTAGTTACTATTTTAGAATTTACCCATTTTGTCGGCTCCACTAATTTCCTAATCACTCCTGATTTCTCCACTCTATCTAAATCCTTATTAATTTAATCTTGTAATTTAAATGGTATTTTTCTAGGTCTCTGCGTTACTGAAAAATCTTTTAATTTTATTTTATATTCATTTTGAAGTAGTCCTAACAGAGAGAATAAACAGTTATATTTTTCAATTAAACACTGAGTAGATTCTACAATAATTTTATCAACATTTTTTATTATTTTTAATTTTAATGCTGTACTAATACATATATAGCTAATAACTTCCAATTCCCAACATTTTTGTCATCACAAGCTCTAAAAGCTTTTATTACTGATCCATCAAAATGAGTCAATTTCACATTTTCTGCATCGTAAATCCTAAGTTTTAATTTTTTACAAGTATTTAAGTTTAATATATCTACCTGTGACCCTGTATCTATTTTAAAATTTACTGCATTACCCTCAATAGTAAGTTCCATTTACCAGCCTCTAATTATTTCCCCAACTTTCTTCGCCATTTTTATTTCAAATGATTTCTCGCTGTCTTTTTCTATAGCCGCATACTTGTTCCAGCACATTGCTCTAAAATAACCCCATTTACTACATTTGACACATTTTTTATTGAATACCACATACCTTAGATGCTCCGTTTCCCTGTCCTGACCTAGACTTGAGTGGCTGTCTTGTCCTTGATGTTGATTTTTGATGTCCCCTTCTATCCACATAACTCCTTTCCTTTGAGTGACTCCTCCTTGAATTATATTTATTGACTTCTCAAATTTCCTTTTCTTTAATATTTTCATTTATTTTCTATATTTTCTTTAATTTACCATAAATTTCTCCCACTCTTCGCTTTCTTGAAAGAAATAAATGTCGGGTGTAGGTTTCATTGCTCGGAGGGCTGCAGTGCTCTTCTAGTTTAGTGAGAACTTCTTCATAGGTAAGCTTTTCTTTATTTTCGAACGTGTTGAATATCGTCAGCCCGTCATTTCTAACGCAATGTAAGAGAAGCGCTTTTTTTGCTTCCCAGTCAACCTTTCGTCAGCTCCTGAGGCTCTATAGTACAAACAATTTTTTTTTCCAATCTTGAAATGCCTTTTTATGTTTTCCTTACTTAAATTCCGTGGCGGGAGCGGATGTTGCTCATCCATTTTGATTTTACTTTTTAAAACTTTCAAAGGATGATATACTGTACTCACATAAATATCACGATGTCCTCAGCGCCATAAAGACTTGGAGTCAATTTTTTTTATACCACTTATGTGGCAAACAAGATTACAGTCTTGCAACATTAGGGGTATTACTAGCGTGTTGCTGACCCTTTAAAAATCTAATAAATTCTTTCATGAAGAACCCCATACTGTAGTCCTTAGAAAAAAACCTTGGCATCATTCCACAACCCAAGCGTTCGCGGAAGGAAGTTTCTCTTAAACCGCACTGTGCGCGACCATTTCGGTTCTAAAGTGTGAGAATGAATTCCCTGCCGATTCACCAAAGCGAAGCGGAGCGGAGATCTGCGAGGTGTTCATACAAACTGACAATGCTTTGCACGGCTCAGACGTAGTAATATTTAATTTTCTTTGACTTAGTGGTCACTTTATGTGAAAACTCCGCACATTTCTCCGGTCCGCTTTGGCGGAGTCCGGGCCTAAAACAGGCTTTTTGCTTTTATTTTCATTTACCTTCCACCACGCAGTTTTATGTATGAGTAATTTAATATCAGTTTGTTAAAAATATCTGTTATTTTATATACGCAAAAGTTTGGAGGTTATTTACTCAATCACGTTTTGTTATGCATTTGTTTCACGTATTGTTACTCAATTACTGGACTAATCACGATAAAACTTGGCACACATATAGCTTAGGTCTTGGGATAGGACATAGGATCCTTTGTATCCAGACCAAGATTTCCTACGGTTTTTTTTTCTAAGAGATTAACTCTTTTATGTCGCAAAGTGCATCAAATTGAGCTGTAATTTGGCACATGGTTAGTGAGTTAGATTGTGATAAACCATTTTTAGTTCGGATTTGATTACATAGATGTCGCTAGTAGTAATTCATTTTTAATAATTTCATACTATTATATCATCTTATTTTTAGGTATGGAATTAGGATTTTTAGGTAGGGCATTGCCCCATAATGCCCCCTTTGGCCACGGCCGTGGCTGCAGCACATTAATCTTAGTCAATAATAATGGTTAATGCCTGTTAAAATTTTGCGGGACACTTTATTGTATAATACTGTAACTACGATTTATCCCAAAGAAGGTTGTGCAAGATATGGTCGTATATCGTAGTATGTTTGAGAAAATAATATTCTAATATACTAAGGTGATTATTTTTTCAGGTGGGTCTAGAAGGGTTCAGTGTGCATGGCAGTGTGCACCAAACTTCTAACGTGGCAGAGAGCTTCCATGCTGCACTGAAGCGGTCTCTTGGTGCCTCACCAAACGTTTGGACCTTTACTGGTAACTTTAAAAATATAATTTCTGTTTTTGGTTGTATAACTAAAAGTATATTTAAAAAAAAATTGTAATTTTTCCAGTCGGCCTGTTACGAACAGAGGGAGCTAGTGGACGTATTATATAGAGAAGTGAAATCGGTTCGGTAGTTATTACATTACATACACGCCTTGGAACCGACTCCACAAAAGATTACACAGAACCTGCAAACAAACTTTAACTTTAAAACTTAGAAAAGGCCTATGTCCAACAGTTTTTTGGAAAAGGGGAGAGAGGATGACAATGTTTGTGTAATATTTTATAGTTTTTACTTAAAATTTGTTGTTAATGCTCTTTAAGTTATTTAATTTAACGTAGCTAAAAGTTTTTTAAATCACCACGCGTTAGAAAAGAGATGCCTAAAAGTTTGTGTTTGAGTTATAACCAGGGCTGGGCAAAATACATGCTTTGCTTTAATTTAAATATAAATTACAAAATACTTTTTCGCATGTATTTAAAATACGAAATACAAAATACATTCATCGCATGTATTGAAAATATAAAATACAAAATACTGTATTTTAACCATTTTTAATTGAAATACAAAGTACAAATAACAAGATACAGTTGGTATGATGGCTGTGTTACTATAAATTTTCCGTAAGCAAAGGGTGCAAACGGATCCGGACTTTATGAGTTGGTTATTTAAATGATTTGCTAAATACCGTAAAACTGCGCTGGATAAGTGCACTGGTTTTGATAAGTTTTTTCATTTTAAAAATATTATATTATCTTGTTTTTCATACCGCTAAATGTTTTTTTTTAATGTATTTTTAAACGATAAGTATTTTAAATACGTATTTCAATTAAAGTAATTTAAATACTGCCCAGCCCTAGTTATATGCAGAAAACTACTTTCTAGAGCATTGTTTCTCATCCTATTTATAGCGCGACCCACTTAAAACCAAAAAGTTTAATAAACTTGCGACCTCTTCCCTAGAATATAAAATTTTTCAACAACCGAATGTTTTGTGTACAAGTCATATTTTTGAGACTTATTGCGACCTTCTTTAATACCAAACACGACTCCTCTAGGTGTTGCGACCCTCAGGTCTTTCTAGAGTTTTTTTAGAGGTTGTTCTAGAGTATTTGTTTTGAAACATAAAAAATAATGTTGTTTACAGAGGTCATAATATCAAGGAAGTTCACCGTGAGATCTGCACGACTGGAAGCCCAGCGCAGAGGAGCCCTGCCTTGTTGCAACAGGTAGAACCAGTACATTAGGGCTACATTGCTGCCAACTAATTCGAGGGCACTCGCAGAAATCACAGAAATATCTTTGTCTAGATATTAGATTAAGGTTATGTTTTGTTATATGTTATGTCTGTTACTCAGTCACCCTCAATCATAATTTTTGAAATTTTGTGAAAAATTCCAGACAGGTTCAGTCAACTATCAGTATTATACATAGAAAGATTGCAAAAAAAGGTTCGTTTGAAGAAATTGTTGATATAAAAAAAAACTATGTAATAACTAATAGTATTTTTATTTTTGTTTTATTTGATGGTTTAGATTTTTAATCCTGTAATTTTTATGTATCTTTAAATAAAATAGGTAAAATTTTTAGTGGCATTCAGTATTTTGTTTACCCAGATCAGAGTTTCATATTAGCTCTTACAAGTGTGCTTTTGGATTGGAGATCTTCATCACCAGCTGTTGAGCTTTCAATTGTTTTTAAAGTTCAAGCCCCCCCTCAGTTCTTGGAGGGGATGTTTAGTTTAGTGGGGGAAATTAGAATGCATGGGGGTGTGGCGCGCAAATATGTATGTGTGTGTATACATGTTTAAATAGATGTGTGTTTGGGTACTTTGTTCCTGGATTATTGATTGGCAACATGTGTTACTTGACTCATCTTCCCTTAGGCTTGTTTCTGAAATGGATAAGTTAAATGGTGTGCATTTGTTGGCAAGAGCTTGTGTATGAGCTGGGCTATTTCAAAAGGTACAATACAGTACTTTCCCTCCGACTACGGCCTTTCTCCACCCTGTTTATATATTTGTGTATTTATATATGTGTAACAATATTAATATCTTTAATTTTATTTATGAGTGTAAGTATTAAAAAAGTTAAAAACATTTTGGCAATTGTCTGGTATCCGATTTTTACAACCAGGTGGCGCTGTGTGGTGTGTCTAGAATTATACATTTATTTAATGATGCATGTTATAATATATTTAAATTCTCTTACAGAATTGATGATTTTAAGGCTTTACGTGGTGTGAGTCCTATTGTATGTCATATGTATTCTATAAATTATAGAAAACGTTCTTAAAATTGCTTATTAATATTATTTAATCTCTAAGCACATTTTTGGAATACGCTTTGTATAAAGAGAAAATAAATAATATCTAGTGGCGACGTTAGTTTGCTGCTATTAACCCCTAAATAAACATGTGATTGAAATTTTTAAAACGTTTATTAAATGTCTATTAATGGATTTACCACTTGTATAATCTGTTTTGTAATTACATTTATTTTAACAAATTAAAAGTGCTTTTAGTTACCTACTTCAATAAATGTTTTTTTATTTGAACAATAGACCTGTTACATAATAACCAAAGGTGACTGCTTAACATCAGGTATTCCGTAAGCTTGTTTACCACATTGGTGGTATAAAAAAAACAACTAAAACGTTTTAAATATATTTTTACAAATTTAGTTAATTTGTTTGTAGTGGTTTGAAACATGTTTGTGTAGCAGTCCAATGTTACTATGGATTACTTAATATTCTTCAAAAAGTGATTATTACTGTACCTCATGCCAGAAATAAATATATCCAATCTAAGTGCAAATAAAAAACTTTTTATCTGCTTGTCATGTTGTATCGTTAGAGATTTGACAGTGGCCAATCACACAAAATGTTATAGGTTCACAGTTTGAGGTTGGTCAGCAAAAGTTCTTTTTGTACTTGTTGCATTTAAATAATGTTAGCAGTTTTCAATAATCATTTTAAATTTTTAACTATTTAACAAAGCAATTCACTATTTAATTTACTACTCATTTCAGATTATTATTTAATTAATTTGTTTTACTTGTGTTCTTAGAATTTCTTATTAAATTGTTATAACTATCAAGTAGAATTATCATTAACTACAAGTGTTTGGTAACAAACCCAACAGATCCAGAGTGCATATTCAGAAAATCTAGCATAAACCAAATAATAGGTAACTGAAATTAAGTTTTTTGTTGCACTCAGTTATAGTAGATACGGAACCCTACATTGAGTTCACCCTGACATACTCTTGGTCAGGTATTTTTCTGATACTAAAATAATAGTTAAGAATCTGGGATGGAATTTGGCTAAAAACTTTATAATTGTAAAATTTTAGCAATATTGATAATGCATCCATAGGCTTCGGTAACCACTTAAAATCAGGTAAGTAAGCTTGTTTGCCACCTTTATGGTATAAACGAATAGTCTTTGATTAACCCATTTGGCAATAAGTGTTAAAGGTGTATATTATTATGATATGTATGTTGTGCAAAAATATTTTTTCAAATTAACTAGAATTTCTGTAAACAATTGCAAGTTCTGACAGCACTTAAATAATTGTTCCATATATTATTTTAAAGTAGGTACTTTTTCAAATGTAGTAAAAATGCGTGTTTAGAAAAACACAAATACAGATTCTTTATCACTTACTTGACACAGAGCCACACGCTGGAGAGAAAGTTAGGTGAGCCCTATGTCCAGCAGTAGAGGTCTATAGGCTGTAATAATGATTATAACGCCTTTAACGTTTGTGTTCTGATTTTTTATCTTTAAAACAGAAGCATATGCAATATGTGATGGACAAAAGAAAACTACCTAAAAATAAACAATAAAATTTTATTTAATTAACTTATTATTATACAACACTTACCAAAAAGGCTACAATGAACTATTTCTGCTTTATTATTGCTTAAAAATTGACTTTTTTGATTAGCCACTAGTTTGACAATGAGCCAGTATAGTGGACTATGGCCTAAGCTTCATTCTCAAAGGAAAGGCCTGTGACCCAGCAGCGCAGTGTATAATGGTTGCAGCAAGCAAATATTTACTACTAAACATCCAAACTTTGTATTGTTTGCACTATGATTCACACAATAATCGACTAAACATTTATATATTCTTATGAATAGGTACATAATCATCACCCTCAGCCATGGGGACATGATAGTGATAAGATACTAAGCACTAATAGTCCCATATTTTAACAAGGACTTCAGCTCTGGATTGTGCTGAAGCTATTAGCTATAAAACTAAAAGTCCGCTAAGTCCAGTAAGTAAAGATGTTACAAAAATTAAAAAAATGCCATATTCTGCCTCACGTAAAGTGTAACATTATTATGAGCTTTGTAGTTTAAGTATAGACTTTTTTGACTTCACTACAACCATGGCCGTAGCCCCAGAAATAAATTACTGACTATGGCCATGGCTACAACTTATACTCAGTGCACTGGATAACAACTAATTCTAATTATTTAATTGACTTTAATTACAACCGAATGCAACACACACTAAAAATTCGCACAAGTTTTAGAACAATGGTCACTTCCTCATTTCTCTAGCATTAAATACAATAAGTAAAAAATCCCAAAAGACTAATAACATCAACACACCAACTTGCTATCCGATTGGGATGCACACTTTTTTGTGATCAGTTCATCAGGTTTCCATAGTATATATTGATCTTTTGAAATATAGGTAGTAGCACCTAGTAAATTTGTGAAAAAATACATTCCATCTTGGTAGGTAATACTGTGGAATATGCCAATTCCAAATCCAATCCAATTGTTCAAACACTTTGCCAATGGGTTTTTCAAGCAGACAGTCAAGTTTTCAAGTATGGAATGGGGTGTACAAAAGAGGGCGCTTTGTCTTTTTTCCCTTGCTCTCTTTTAGTTACTCTGACCCAAGTAAGGCTGAAGCGAGGTTTGTCTTCGATAGATAGGTACTAATTAGGTAGGACACCTTTTCAATCTCATCTGAGTAAAGAAAAAGGGCAGAGCAGATTCTTCTGACTTTATTTTTATGTTACGCGAGATAGGTCTCTAGCAAGTATTTGTAGTAACACATGGTCAATTATCAGCTGATACATGCTTTTATTATTCAGTTACCCAAAAAGGCAAATTACATTAGCGGACTTTAGGCCCATTTCTATTTTTCCTTTTCTATCAAATGGCCTTGAGCGACTTATTCAACATCAACTCAATACCTTCCTGACTAAAACCAATCTATTAAACCCCTTGCAGTCCGGTTTTCGCCCTGGTCATAGTACGGTTACTGTCTAATCAAAATTACTGATGATATCCGTTACGGCATGGATAATAAACAACTTAGAGTGTCGCTGTTAGATTTCAGTAATGCCTTCAACACAGTAGATTTTGACATAATGCTGGGCATTTAACGATCTCTTAACTCATCTCCAACAGTAATTGACTGGTTTCACAGTTACTTGTATGGGCGCCAGCAACGAATCCGGTTGGAGGATACATTCTCCGACTGGTGTACCACTTCAGCTGGTGTGCCGCAAGGTGGCGTGCTGTCTCCTCTCCTATTTGCCATCTTCATTTTAAACTCACAAACTTTCTTCTCTCTTCCACTTGTAGGCAGATGATTTCCAAATTTACACACATGTCCCAATTGATGACATCAATAAAGCCATTCATAAATTAATGCTGATCATGACCAAATAATTCAGTGGAGTTCATTTTATGGCCTTCAAATCAATCCTCTTAAGTCGAAAGCAATTATTATTGGAAGTCCAAAAATGATATCACGCATCAATTTGGAACTATTACATTTAATTAAACTTGACAGAGTCTCTATACCTTACCGTGACTTCGTCAAAAATCTAGGGATAATTGTTGACAATAAGTTATCAAGGGCCCCACATATAAAAGCAATTAGTCGTAAAATGTTTTCATCTATTGGGTCAAAGAGGCGGTTACATAATTTGTTACCTATACCCGCACGTGCACAATCTTTACTTCTTTATATTCTTGATTATGCTGATGCCTGCTATATTAATCTCACTGAGAAGCAATTAAATAAACTTGAGCGGCTATAAAATCTCTGTATTCGATTTATATTTGGATTACGCAAATACGATCATGTCTCTCAATTCCGTGCTCAACTCAAGTGGCTCCCAATTTGACTTCGCTGGAATACCCATACTCTTACACTTCTTTATAAAATACTATTCAATCCATCAACTCCTTATTATTTGAAAGAACGATATCAATTTATTTCCTCTTCTACACTCACACTTCGCTTCTCACAGTCTTCTTTTAAAAACACCAGCCCACAACAAAAAGTGTGTATATGTAAGATACTTGTTTATTGTGTATATTATATATTATGTGTGTTAGTTATTCTAATTTCAGCTTACCTCTTTCGTCACCGCACCACCTACTTATTTTTGTGTTTTCCTCTAACCAAAGGTTTGCATGGTAGAGATCGCTTTTTAGCGATAAGGTCGCCTATTTGTACTTTTTTTTTTATTCTTCCTTTTATTGTATTTCTTTTTAAATTGTGCAATAAAGAAAATTCATTCATTCATTTAGTTATAGTTGTACATACGGACAAATTTTATTTAATATGTACATTCTTTTGCAGAAAAAACAGGCACCTAAGGAAATTTACTTTCCAAGGTCGACTTCAGTTAATGAAATGAAATTTAATAATCTGACGTAGTCTGTATACTTATAATTGTGTAAATGTATACGCGTGAAGTGAATTCTGGCAATTTTTTTATTAATTTTTGGTGAATTCTTTAAAACCGATGTACACGGAAAAAAATAAGAAGTGGTCGGCAATAAAGACAAGAAGATTAATTTTTCTTTTTTTTTGAATTAAATAAAGTTATAAATGTAAAAACATAATAACGAGTGTTACCTCCTCTTGCCAAAATCGCAGCTTTAATCCTTCTGGGCATGCTTTCCACGATGTTTTTAATAATGTTTAGAGAAATACGTTTTCACTCTTCTGCAATTTCTCTTTTTAGATCCCTGATGTTCTGTGGAGCAGGTTGCACTGATCTTACCTCTTTAGAACATTCCAGACATGCTCAATTGGACTGAGGTCAGGACTATGAGCTGGCCAATCTAAACGACGGATCCCAACATCTTGCATGTACGCTTTCACGTCGCCAGAACGGTGCGGGCGAGCATTGTCGTCCATAAAAATGGAATCTTCCTCAAGAGCAGTCAATGTTGTGCATGTGGAATTAGGACTTCCGTTGTGTACCGGTGTGTTTTTAATATTCCGTAATACTCCGTCAAATTAATTGCTGCCCAAAACATTATGGAGATTCCGCCAAAAGGAGTGATTTCTTCGAAACACGCTTCCGCATCCGTGATCTTCGCGGCACTCGCCGGCGTCGGTCCTATCCACACAAAGAGATTCTAGCTTCATCAGAAAACAATACTTAATTCCAGGCCTCCAGAGTCAAGGAAGCACAGTTTCGAGCAAAGTGTCCGCAAGCTAACTTCTACTCTTCTTACTTCTTAAGGCTCTTCTTCAGGCCCAAACTTGACGCCTTACGATTCCGCAACGCCTGACTCACCACAAAGCGGTCATCTTTTGTTTCTGTGCATCGTTTTTTTCCCGAACTGGGTCTTCTTTTGTCCGAACCGGTTTCTTGATACCGTTGCCAAGTCCTCTGGACAGTTGAGCGGCTCACATTTAGTCGCTGAGACACGTAAGTTTGCGAACAACTTTCTTCAGGTAGGGCTATAATTTTACCGACCCTTATCGGTTTATCAATCATATCAGAAAGTGTTTTTTAATGTAAAAAGAAAGATTAAATTGCAGAAAATATCCAAAAAGTTTTAAAATTTTAGTAATCAGTAAAAAATCATTTAAGCAATTCGCGCCATTAGTAAAGCAATTTTAAGATAATCCACAATAATCATTCAGTATCATTTTTCTTTTGTTAATTTCAAAATTTAAATTTGGAACGATAAGAATCATGCCAGGATGCTTCAAGTAACGTGCCAATTGCCAAGACATCTTCAAAATAATAAAACCTATTTCTTGTAATATTCATTAAAGTAGATTAAAAAATGTAAAAACCCATTTTTTTTGCAAAAGAGTTTATATATAAAGGAGTCGGGTGAAAAGATTATTGCGTTAAAAATATGTCATAAATAAGTTTGTGTGTTTTATTCAATATATGGCGATTATGCATAAGCGTAGGGAGGTTAGAGTAGAGATTCTAGATATCGAAAGTCAAAAGATAAATTAACATTTACAATATTATTGTAGGAGTGAAATGAATAGTAATTGAAAGATAGGCAAGGAGGAGTAGTAAATAGGAGTGAAGAATTGGTGTGAGAAAAGACTTGGGGATGCGGATCGTGCATATATATATGTAAAATCTGAGTTGGAAGAACTAGTTGGTGAGTAAAGTTTCATAATAATAATAAGCTTGTATCGCCACAAGAATAAATAACCCACCAGATCGATAACTTAGAACAAAGTTTCAAGAATCATACCTAAACTGGTAGGGTTGTTAACTGACACATTTAGTAAATTAAATCAATAGATAGCAGATATCGATTTTTTTTATTCGTCATAAAATTTTATTGACTTACCGTTCGATCAACATCATTATAATATTCGTAAATCATGCACCGAGTATTTAGACGATTTTATGATTTAAAGGTAAAATTAGTCTGAGTTCAAGAATATTTGTATAGTATTTGTAGAATCTAGACGTAATAAAAAATTATTTCATTTTTGGAATTTAAATAAAAAATTGTTATTATAAAATTAGGTACAATATAATTGAAAGCTAATAAGTTGTCGGCTGTTTAAATAAACAAATATGACTTATTACTATTATTATTAAATTAACAGGCTTTACTAACAGAAAAAAACATAGGAGACAATAATAGTTCAAAAACCATGATTTTTTTATTTTTATAAAGAGCTAACAACTATCCATAATTTGGACACTTGCAGATTAGAGTGTTTAAAAGTTATGTTTAGAACAGAATAAGTAGTGATTGAAATCATTATCAAATCATTTTGTAATAGTCGTGTCACTAGTAAAATAATAAAAAAAAAACAAAATACACCATATATTTGATGTAGATAGTATCACAGTCGATTCATAAGAATAAAAATATCTACAAATTACCGACCCGCAATATTTTCTTGTTTATTTTTTTGTTTTTGAGATGTTTGTTATTTCGTTTCATTGTGTGATGAATCCTAAATCTTATATATAGTTTATTAAATACTCTATTGGGAAACAAGGGCTCGGCATTTTAAAAGTGCAATTACTAATGTGCTTAAGAATTTCTGGTCCAATATTTTTAATTTTCCTTTGAATATTAAAAAAGATCGAAATTTTTGTTTCGTTAGTTCAATGAATCCTACAAAGTAATACTGATGGAGTAATCGTATAAAGTTACCTTTTTGCCATTTGGCTATGGAACCCTAACAAAAATATGCATATTTATGTGTATACATTAGTATATGCATGTTTGTATGTATCATTATTATTGTAGGTACCTAAGTTATTTAAGATTAACCTTCCTATTGTAATTATTCAGCCAACTTAGGATAAAAAATTATAGGTACGTTTTTTCCTGTCAAGATCTTTTGGGTATGTAAAAAAGAAAATTTCCTTTTTTTTGGAATTGTTCATACACACAGTACATGTTTTTGTAATTTCTAAAAGGCTTTGCACTAATCAATAGCAAACACTAAAAGAACTATAATTTTAATCGCTCGCACTTGCACACTAAGCCCTGAGATTCGCACGCTCACTTAGCCAGTTTAAACCGATTTTTACTCTAGCGGGCGTCAGTCCTCGCCCCGCGCGCCATTTTGGTGACAGGCCACGCACACATAGCGCCGGTTGTTTGAAGCTATCAGTCTGTAGGTTATTTAGTCATGTGGTATCGCTTCCCCTAAATATCTATCAGGGGCCTGATTCTCGTGGCGATAGAGATAATCTCGAATTCGAAATATGTTTATAATTCTCATGGCTTGTTAAAACTGTTTTAGTCGATAGATCTGCGTTTGAACTAGATATGTCGGAAGAACATGGTGGATATCTTTTGCAAATAGTTTTTTGTTTTCTTAGAACCTCTCTTTCGGCATATGTCGTACGCTAGCGGTCGACATGCATCGTGTGGTCGGTAGCAATAGAGATGGGATGTCGCACGGAAAGTGGTATGAAAAGGAGTCAGAATTGTGATATTAGTTCCGACGGCTAAATAGTTTCTTTAAAAAAAAATTTTATCTTTCAAAAAAATATAGTCACAAAATCATATTTCTGAAAAAAGCGGGGGATTATAATATACCCCCTATGAAGAACCCCCTTTTAAAACGAGTGGAGCGCTAGTTTGAAACATTGGGGTCCCGTGGGCTACCGATTTTAATCAGCTTATTTTGACTATATTCTTGTATGACTATGTCATACTTACAGGAAGTGGCTTACTTGTCTTGAGGACTGAGTGTGGTGGAATTCCTTGGGAAAGGCCTATGTCTAGCAGTCGACTTATATAAAGTAATTGATTAAAACGCACATTATATTATGTTTGTATATGTAGGCACTACTTTATTCCCGGACATACCTATCTATACATATACTAATAAGAATTGTATCCATTAGTATACTAGACGCATAGATTTATTTCAATGTATAAAAAAATCAATGTAAACAAAAATCATGAAACGATATAATAGATAAATATCACGATCAAAGGAAATAGCGCAGATTTAATGATGACTGAAACTTGGATTGACGACTCGAACGACTCGACCGCCCCCTCTAAATGTTTTATACCGAACATATTTAACTAAAACAAATGTAAACGATACACTACTTTATATAAATCACTTCTGCGTGCGTCAAGCTTTGATTAGTTCAGTTACGATGATCACTAATTTTATTTTTAATTGAGCCGTATATTTTATTCTGTTCGCTCGTCGGTCTCGTCCTCGATCTCTCAGATCATCCGTTCTATCTAACGTTCCGATTTTATCACTAGTGACACTGGACTTCTTTTATATGGAAATAAACGGTATACGTGAAGTTACCTTTCTATATTGTATTTTAAATGTAATTTTTCTATGGTTGGCTAAGAATTCTAAATTAATAGAAATTCTATTTTAAAAACATAAAATATTTTTTTTAAACAAGTAATTTGTTTATTGATTAGTGTTTTGTTTTCATCGCATTTGAATATTTTACGACACAAAATTACCGAATATATAATTATGAAATACGAGTTCCGTCGCACGTCGTCGCAAACGGCACGCAACATCAAATGCTACAACATTTTTGTCAAATGCTTTATTTCTCAAAAATAGTTTATCATAATAATGTCACTTTTTTGAAGTCAATGAACTATAAGTTACTACCGTTTCGAAGTCAAAATGGCGTTCTGGTGAGAAGAAACGGCGAAAGAATTAAAAGAGCGACTTTTTAATTTTTATTAATCAATATAAACAAACGCACGACCCGATATTGGTTTAAGCGCTTCCGTTTCAGGAATTTGATCTGAAATATGAACCTTCTTTTCAACCGAAAACAATGGTCGTCAACAACGAATTAAGGGCGATTGTGGAAGCTGATGATACGCAATCTACTGGTACGCAGCAGCTTTCGACGTTAGTAGCATTAAAACAGCAGTTTTATATTTGTCAAATTGATGAGGTAAAAAGCACGACAAATGGATGGCACACGGACTAAATGCTCGGCAGCGCGACGGGACGCGACGTGACGCGAGGGACGCGCTGAGCCATACTTTGCATTGCTGAACAGACACAGGTATTTGTCACTTACGACGCAGAAATGGAATTTTTTGAAAATTCACTTTCCGCTTCCCAGTGGGTGGGTGAGTGGCAGTACTCAATCATCATCAAAAAAACCATCGTTACGAAGACGCAGAAAAAGACAAATACAATAATCTAAAGATTTTTTTTCTTTAACGAGTAAAAGGATAAAACAAAATCTTCTGCGTGCTCGCAGCGCCACCTTGTCGCAGACTATTTCCGTCTACCACGGAAAACTTTCGCCACTAAGAAGATTTTACAAGTTAACTTGTAATAGTCGACCAACTTATAAAATGAACTTAGACAATTATGACGGGCAACTACGGAACCCTACTCTGTATGGGGCCCGACACGCACTTACTTGGCAGGTGTTTCATTAAAACAATTCGTAAAAAAATGTTTACTTTAACTTTTACTGCCTCAGTCTCAGTTTCGAGCAAATGTATTAAAAAAGTTTTTACTTAAATATTTTTTTTGGTTTCTACATAAATATTCATTATTCTTCAAAGGTAAAGATGTAAAGACGGCGCATACAACTGTGCCATAATATCGGGAACACAAAAAATCTAATGATGGTAAGCCCGATACATATAAACATTTTGATAACAACCGCGAAAGTTTAAAAATTTATAGTATTTAACATCGAGGTAATCTTTACTTTCACCCAAATACGGTACCTTTATATTGTTCGATACGTGCTACATACATTTCTTACGTAGGATTATATGGTATTTTACAAAAAACAATAACAAATCTATTTTGTTTAACTATTTGTATTCGATGATTTATCGAGCGAAGCGAATTAGTTCTAAGTGGTGAGAAGCTAAAGAGTTTGTGTTTTCGTAACTTTGTATGTTTGTTCGACTATATACTTATGACATAACTTGAGTACCATTGCACCGACTTTCATGATTTACACGAGTGGTTTTGGCTAACAAAAGTTTTAAGTTCGAACATGAGCAGGATTGGTCGAGAGGTTACGGAGATACGAGGCGCAAGATGAGTGAAAACTATAAGGTAATCAAATACGGCCCAGTCAGGTATAAAATGAAAGAGCGTAACTTCAGTAACAATAATTAGGTAACACGGAACTCGCACAATAAAGGATATCGTCGATCCGCAATTTTTATTCGGTCCATGACTGATCATTTAACGGAAGACATTGTCAAACAGACAAACTCAATGATTGTGATAAATAGACAGATTTATGAGCATAATACATTTACGCAAAATGACACTAGCAAAGAAGAGATCAAAGCTCTTTTGGATATTCTAGTGTTAACTGCAGCTCGGGTATTCTGATACAAGATATGTGTTGTATATGAGCAAGAAGAGGCGCAATTTTTTTAGTTTCGACGGTAAATGATAAATGGCAAAAAGACGATAATTTTACACCTATAAGGAATAGATGGATAATGCTTATGGTTCAATGCAGTACAAACTAACAATTGTAGGAACATTACGATCTTATGAAATAGAAATCCTGAAAGAAAAGAAGAACAAGAAAAATGAGAAGAAGAAGAAGAATCAAACCAGCAACGTCAATACATCCAGAAAAGACAATACGTTGGTTTTTGTGTATGATGGAACCATTACACTTTTGTCTTAAAAACCTCAACCATCAAAAATCGTTTTCATCTTGTGATGAGGAGGCTTCAATCAATCCTGAAACAAAGAAGCCACTTGTGATTGAATTGTACTATAGTACATACATACTGTGGTGTAGACACCATGCCGAGTATCAATCATAAAATCACATATATATAAGGTCAGCCATCTAGCGATGACCTTCAACCAGTAGAAGCACCAAGTAGTATAACAAGAAAAGCATGCGGTCTATGTTCCTATAAAAAAGGCAAATTACAAGGTCATTATGCGCAAAATGTAATATTGCAATTTGTGATTAACATAAAGTTGATTATTGCATGAAATACGCAGAAAAAAATATTTTTTTATATTTATTTAGGAGTATCGTATTATAATTTCGTTATGCCAAAGGAGAAAAGACATTGTCTCCTATGATCTAATAAAAACTATTGCCTCACTTTGAGAGATAGGGCACAGCGCGTACTCGCTCGTATAAGCCAACCGAACAATAAGAGCAGGGCTTAGCGAGTAGTCTCTCTAATTAGCAGCCCGCAACTGATACATCCGCCTTACAGAAAACCGCGGCCACAATAACGCTAATATTGAGTAGTGTGGTGTTCCGGTTGCCACAGCTCATTGAGGATAGGCTGCGCGGACAGCAGAGGACTAGTGGTGCTCGTTTCTGTCATTGCTCGGCGAAGACATGGCGTGCTAGTATGGCGGACAGGAAGGCCTGATAAAACGCTGGTCGTCCGCTGGTTGAACGGGTTCTCGAAACCAGGGATCACTTAATCTCCGCCCTGGGAGGCTGAACCGCCAACCTGCGTAGAGTTTCTGAAGTAGTAGTCGTGCCGGAGAAGGAGACCGGGGTGGACCGGCTACTACAACTGAGGGATCTGTGGCCCTTCCACCCGCCGTGCCAGCAACCGAATTATCTGTGCCGAGCTGTGGCATTTCTAGTACCGCACCTTTTGTCCTCTAAGCATTCTGTGCAATAAATAATAGTCTTAGTTGATATTTTTAACCATGTCAAGAAATAAAAGGAAAATAGTTTTTTAGCGGCCACTCAACCCACATTCAATGTGGACTTCTGCAATTTTAGGGATATTCATGCCAACCATAACGCAGTTCACCATCACTTGGAAACTGCGCAGCCGACCATACTCTTTTTAACGGAGACGCAGATATTTTGCCCGGCCGACACATCATACCTTCATTATCCCAGTTTATGTATGTTCATCCAGGAGAATATCTGCTGTCGCCAACTTCATAGCCTTGAAGACAGGGACCTGTCGATATTGTTGGTGCGCGTAGATCTCGGCGGCCACACTCGTATCTATGCGTGCCTATACAGGTCTCACAGCGGTGACACGGACGTAACTCGACTCTTCACGCACCTGAGTTTGATGACTGATAAAGTTCTAGAGCAACATCCCACAGCAGAACTAGTTATTTTGGGAGACATTAACGTCCACCAACGTGAGTGGTTCCATACATGGATATCTGCTCATAAATTTGTTCTGACCAATGGATTCTCTCAGCTGGTACTTTCGCCAACAAGAATACCAGATATAGAGGACTTCGGGCCACTGTCTCGATCGGACTCTAGTGTCATACACACAACCCTATCTATCTGGACCAACTAATTGGCGTCGTGTGAAGCATTATAAGTCGGCAGACTGGGATGGATTGCGAGAATTTTATGCATCGTACCCGTGGAGGCATGTCTGTAGCTGCCGCTGTCAAAAAACCGACGTAGTTTAGTCCGTCTTGCAGAGAAGCTTAAATTCTTAAGCAAACTGCGTATACGGCTCGTATTTACAAGGATCCGAATATTCCTGAGTTAAAATGCAAATTCAATGCTGTCTCGAGGTTTTGTAAGAAAGCAACTAAATGAAGCTAAATTACAATTCATCGGCAAAATAGGTGGGCGACTTGTGAGCTATCCCTCTGGGAGTCGTGCTTTCTGGTCGCTTGCTAAAGCTGCCGAATGGAACTTTTGCCAGTCATCGTTACCACCACTGCGAAAGACCGATGGTGACTTGGCCCATAGTGCTAAGGAGAAAGCCGATCTACTGGGCAGTCTCTTTGTCTCAAACTCTAAAATGAATGACGAAGGCGCTGTACTACCATGGCGGAAATCTCCATAACACAGCGGGAGATCCGGCGAGCGTTGCTTTCTCTAGACTTTCATAAGTCAAGTGGGCTAGACGGTATACCAGCAGTGGTGCTTATGCAGTGTGCTCCTGAGTTATGACCTGTACTCACGCGCGCTGATCTGAACAGTCTGAAGTTGGTGTCTATGTACCTAACAGTTTATAATACACTTTACTTGCATGACACCAACTTTAAATACACACAACCCTATCTATGTAATTCAGATCAGATTTTTGGAAATAAGTAATTATTTTTACCTTTTCAGTGCATCTTGTTGAAGCCGGTTGTTTTATTGTTAAAAAGTTTTACATTCCTCATACTCTGAAATTAGACCATATATTATCTAAAAAGCAGGTGGGACGTAGCAAATGTCGCCCTGGGGCCGAAAAGTAAACAAAGAAAAATTCACTGTCATTGGGCAAAGTCAGTCACCTACACAGCCACACTGCGAATAATACTAGGTATATTTATTCTTAACTTGGTTGTAGAATTTGCTTAGGATTAAGAGGATACACTTCGCGGCGCCTCGCAGCCTGCTTCATACCAACTTACTTACAACTTACACTTAATAAATAATAAACAATTTTGGACATTACACTCAGCGCCGTCTGGCCTCACAGTAAGCAAAGCTTGTGTTATGGATACCAGACAACGGATATATAACATATATATTACTTTTTTTTGTAAATACATACATATCATACATAAATACACCCAGACTCAAGCCAAGCACAAATGTTTATATTGTGACATAAATGTTTGTCCAGTGCCGGAATGGAACCCACGCCCTTTGCACAGCAGCTGGCCACACTTCTAACTAGGCTGCGAGGAAATCGAACAATACAATCACACGAAACTAATACAAACAATTTCTCACTTATTTTTGACCCTTGCTGATCAAACACCACGAAATTTTGAAGCCATGTTCTAGTAATAAATATCTAAGTTTGCAGTGAGCCAGTTTTCTATCAAATTTTATAGGTCAAAAGTTATATAGGATTCTAGTTTTTCATACAAATGGTTTTTATAAAGATTTCTAGTTAATAGAACGTTTTACAAGATTTTGGAAAAACCATAGATGTAGGTATTCGGCTTGGGACTGTAACTAAGATATTTCACAGTGATTGATCAGTAAATTTAAAAAACAAATGAGAAAGTCGTTTGTATGAAGCCCGCTGCGAGGCGCCGCTAAGTGTATCCTCGTGGTTTAATACAACCGGACAACCGCGTTTAAATTATTTTAGATATAAATAGTCAGCTCTTTTCATTAACTAGCAATAACTACAATTTAAAACTTAAATATTTAAAATTATGTCGTTTGAATCATGTTGCGCGTTAAAAAGAGAAAAAGGCGGGAAAGCGCATGGAAAGAGTGACAAGTGCAAATTCTTAGGAAGTTGAAGCTAATTAAATAACATAATAAAATGAATTCATCAAGCGATTCTGAAATGAATTTAATGCCTGATTTAATTTTTTTAGAAAAGAGGCTCAATGTGTTATGGAAAACCTTTTCATAATTTTAGGTTGAGTTTACTTTCCGCATATTCGAAACGAAAAGTAAAATAATAGTAAGTTCTTTTTCATATTTGTCTTGTATTTACTTTTCTATATTCGAAATGAAAAGTAGAGTGTTTAATTCAGGTGAAAGGCCCATTTCAGCCTCTAATTATTGGCGCTTACCAAGGACGTTATAGAAATGGACGCGAAATGATTTAGCAACTGTATGAAATCCGTTTCATCCGTTTCTGGCGGGGAGGGTACACACCCACACAATTATAGTTGCCTATAAACACAACAAACGGCCATGTGTAGGTACTCTTATCTGAAGCGTAATAGGGTTGTCCGCAATCGATAAAGATATCGAGCGCTAGACGCGCTGAAGCATAATGAAATTATATTCGACTTGCAATAACACTTATCGTGGCAAGATTGCTTTTTTAAGGCTACCTTGGGTAACTCCGAACAAAACTATATCTTCGGATATATATCCTAGGCCGGATATGTTACAACTCCTTCACTTTGCGTGAAATAAACATGTCCTATATCCAGGGAGTGAACGAACTAATCCAAATAAACAGCGGAGCGTGTCGCCCGTGTCGGTGGCGCGGAGCGGCCTAATAGCGATGCACGCATATCACTGAAAGTGAGAGAGAGAGAGCTAGCGTTGAAAGCGAAAAAGTAACGTTGTCGTGTCTTGCTTATAAATAATCGATCTCAGCGCTTTTTAAAATCACGCCTGCTAAACCCAATGTATATGTGTTGGGATATGAATTTCCGTGCTTTAAAGCGCTTATTTATTAAGTAGAAGTTTTTTGTCTTCAATTTAATTGTTTGTTTACGTAAGTATGTACATACTATAGATTAGTACTTACTACAATAGTTTTTAGTATTACCTCTGCTTTGTGGCGTGCGCGTGAATATCTGTTAGAAAAATATAAGTGTCAATGATTACTAGCGTATTCGATGAGTGTTTGATTATAAATAATTAAAATCGTTTACTTATGGGCAGGATTTGTTTGTGTATAAGTACTAGACTGTGTTAATATTTACACCTATAAAAGTTTTGAGTTAAAATTGCGTATTGTGATTAAAAAAATAGTTTATAAATGTTACAATCATAGACTGAAATTGTATCCTAACCTAAGAAGTGATTAGTCAAACAAGGCCCGGTTCATACCTAACATAACTCATCACCAAAAATGTTTTCGTTCCGAACAAACGAGGAATACACTAACGATTTGTGCACTCGTGATTGAAAGGTACGAAATCAATCCGAGGATGCGTTTGACCGCGCTGTGCTAGAAAATTGCATATTTCCGTGGATATATTAAGCGGATATGGATATGCGAAGCGGATATGTATCTTTAATCGGAATAATATTTGACATATCCAATTTTTTGTCCGGAGTTACTTAGCCCATGGCTACTTTTTTGAAGAAAAGCAAAGAAAATGTATATGGGTAGCTTCTTTGGGCTATATAAAACATCAAAAAAATAAATTAAAAAATTGTGATATGAAAATTTTTGAAAAACAAGATGTATACTATTCTATACATTGCTACACGCACAGTGATTTTCGTATTTTTAGGAATGTATATTATGCTGTACATTGCTATTTTTAGGAAGAGTTGGAATGTTACTGGTAGTTTTTAACATAAACCAAAATATTATTGTAAATAACATGATTTTAAATAAAAATAACTGTCTTGGTGGAAGTAAAAATGTTTAATAAAATAAATCGTTTTTGAACAATTTTTTTTTTACAAAATAATTGTAATATAATAGTTCAGAGACCCTATTGCTTGCGGTTGTACTCCAAAAAACAGTTTCGATTCTTCACATATCAAAGATGAACCTCACATTTTGTGCACATCGTACTTGCCTGGCCAGCTTTGCAGTACTTGCATCTCTGATATCCGGTTATTTGCGGCCAATAGTCATATTTGTCAAACCGGACATCATCGCATGGTCGTTCAGGTCATTTTGCTTTGTCGGGAATTGTGTCTAAATTTTTCACTGAAACGTTTCGACCTCGTTTCAGTAGGCCGTTGTAGATTTCATACCTAAAATCTTTTAGGCGATCCTGCTTTCTAGTGGTGTTGGTTATTTTATTGTGTCTCCGACGTATAAGCCAAGCGTTGTTGATGCAAATATCCAAAGGCTAAGAGAAAATATTTATATACCACCTGTGCAATCTTATTCCAGTGCGATAGAATGCAATCAGCATGTCTGCCAAATCGACAACTCCCATGTGACGATTATAGTCTTTTACAATTTTTGGACATTTTACATAAAATATCTCGTCAGAAATAGGTGCTTGTCAACCTTTAGTTAACAAATCTACTATTTTAATTTTAATGCTCGAAAAGTGTATCATTATAGCATAGCTTAGGCGGAAAAAAAGGCGTAATTAGTCCCTAGGAGCTAAAGTATTTTTTTTATGGTGACGGCACAATGGTCCGACTCAAAATTTTATTTCGATGCTTACATAGGTTAGTTATTAAGACTAAAAATATTTATTTCATTTTTCTTTTCTCAAACTCAAACTTTTTTATTCTAATAGACTTTTAAACGGCACTTTTAAATCGTCAGTTTAATTATTAATAAAAAAAAAATACCAAAAAATTACCAATTTCTCAATTACTTTTACCTACTAAGTACTCGGTTTAATTTTTAGATAAAAGTTTTTATTATTTTCATAGCAAAGGTGCAATCAGAAGTTTACCGTGGCGCTAGAACCTGAACCTGCAAACCCTACGATCCGTGGAAATACGTTTGAGCCATCGAGGTACAGTTCCGGCTGGTGATCAAATTGGTTCATCAATCAAATATTTTTTGGTACTTTCCGTAAAATAGTTTATTCCTCAATTTTGAGAGGTAACATCGATGTAAGAAGTAACCACAATACATAATAGTAGTAACCCGAGCCGAGCCGACACCAGGGTGTCCTCGTGTTTGTGTTTGTCTCTTTCTCGCGCCAAGCTTCGGGCGGCTGCGCTGACGAGTAGCGAAGCGGCAGGTACAATTTTTTAATATCGTGTTTTTAGTAAACTTAAAAGTGACTGTTTGTGTGCAGTGCACATGTGCGATGTGCCATGTGCCAAGTGCCGCATCGAGGAAAACGTTGATTTGTGAACACAGAGGTCGGTTGTGTTAAGACGCGACGCCACGACTTCTAGGAACTACACAAAGGAATACTTACGTAAGTACCTATCTAACATTTAATTAAAATTTTATCTCTATTATAAATAAAACGTAACAAGACTCTTTTCAATATATAATAAGGTAAACATTTTATATATATTAAACTATAATTTCAGAACTTATTTTGAACAGTCTCGAATGCGCCAGACTCAGTAATTCGTGAACAAAATGTACTTATGCAAATACTATGCAAGACCTACTTGCATACACTTTTCTCTCTGGAGCACTCGAGACTAATTGCAATAATCTCCCTGTTTAACTTAGCGGATGAATAAATAAGTAGGTACATATTCCTCTATATTTGTTACGAACACGCACAGCGGCGACGGGTGTAGGCTAGCTTCCTCGGTTGCTAAAACGAAGCTACGACAACGAAGCTAGCTACTAGTATATTGTGACGTATTGCGGGCCAGATGGGTGAAGCCGGGTTGACGCATTTGTGAACCGCTGACCACGAAGATTTCTTCAGAGCGAAATAAAATAGCCGAGGTGAAGAAGAGTATTCAATGTAGAATTTATTTTCACTTTTACACTAGCACTTATTTTACACTTAATTTCTAGCAGAGTTTCTTCCTTTTTTCTAGCAGAGTTTCTTTCTTGAATCTTCAATCTACAATTGAGCACTTATTTTCTTGCAGAGTTTCTTTCTTGATTATTGGTTCTTCCTTTCTTGATTTCTTGCTGCGAACTGCGACGACGACTTTTTTTTTTCTGAACTGAAAATGCAGTTGGCTGTTGCAGCCATTACTGCTTCACCGGACTTTTTTGGGCGAGTCTCTGAAGGAGCCTCAGCCCGTATAGCACCCAACGCTCAATGGCTCCCCGCGGGGGGAGCCTCGGCTTGGGTTGTCGCTCTTGGGGGCGTCCCTTCAACCAGCGTGAGTCTCAAACCCGAAGGTGAGTCACCGCCAGGAGGGGAGTTCCCCGTTACGCGGGTGCGGATGCGATTGAGTGGGGGCGAGAAGCGCCCCAGCACTCTTTGATACCTTGTGTATCTTTGCGGGTGCCGACGAACCCGGGGACGTCGGCGTCGTGTTTGGAGGGAGGCCCTATTTGGGGAGGTCGTTGTGACTAATCTCGCTATCCGGATAGCGATATCGTCATCTGGAGCCGTTAGTACATGCCGAGGCCGCCCAACTATAGTTTTACGACCATGCTGAGGTCGGTCGGGAGGATGATACGTTGTGGATTGCACAATTAGTCGATTCGAGGTCTTTAAAAAATTGGGGAATCGTGGGGAGCTCGAAGTTCCTGTGTAGGTCCGAATTGCGAACGTACCAGGAGGCTCCGGAGGCCGCTCTGAGAAAGCGGTTTCGGAGGGTCTGAAGTTTATAGCGATTGCGCTTAGATAAGGCAAAGACTACGCTAGCATAAGCTAGTGTGGGGCGGGTGCAAGTTGTGTAAAGACTCAGCTTATTTCTAAGCGACATCTTACTGTACTTGCCTATCGTGGAATAAAGACGACCGAGGACAAAAGCGGCTCGGTCTCCAACTATTTTCGTATGATCGTGGAAATTCAAACGCCTATCCAGGGTCACACCGAGATATTTGGTCTTGTTTTGCCAGAGAATGGCACGACCGAAGAGTGGGAAGGGAGATGGCCGCGGAGGGCGGCCAAAGGTAAAGAGAACGGCAGAGCTTTTGTCGGGATTCACCTCGATTCTCCATTTCCGAAACCATTCGCCTAGGGCGGTGATAGCGGGTTGGAGTCTCTTAGTGATTCGACTCACTTGCCTATCGGTGGTATAAATAGCGGTATCGTCCGCAAAGAGGGTTAATTGGGTACCTATCGTTTTAGGGATGTCGTTAGTGTACAGAAGGTACAAGATAGGGGCGATCACGGACCCTTGAGGAACTCCTGCTTCTATGGGACGGGGGGGAAGAGAGAGTGCCTTCTACTTTGTAGCGAAAGCTACGATTCGATCAATAGTCTTGTATGATGTGCCCGAGACGGTCTGGCAACTGAAAATTGTACAGTTTATAAATTAAACCGTTGTGCCAGACTTTGTCGAAGGCTTTCGCTACATCGAAGAAGACAGCGCCCGTGTGCTGGTGCTTAACTAATACTGGTTGAGTCTTTGATGACCTGTTTGACTTCGTCGACAGTGACTGGGGGCAGGGGGTCTTGTGGGGGTAGCGAAGTTCTGCGCTCCACTTCGCCGTCTACCTCGCGCACGTGGTCGGGATCGAACGGCTGTGTTCTAAAGGCACATTGGGCTTGGAGGCTAGACGCTAGGCAATCCGCTTTTTCATCGTCATCGAACGCGGGAACGTTGTTGGGACGAGTGAACGGAGGACGAGAGTTGGCGGTGTGCAATCCATTTTTGGTTTTTAAGGTTTGGGGGCCGCCCTGCGGAGGGCGGCGAAGAACTCGCGATGCTTAGCCACGAAGCTGAGCATTTGATTTAGGTCGGGTATCTATACGTATTCGGCGTACACGACCTCAAAATAGTCTGGGTCTAGAGCCCAAGAAACCTCAAGGAGAATATTGAGGTGTTACTGCTGCTCGGCCGTCTGAGCGGCGTTGCGGGGCAGCCCTAGGAAAGGGCTCGGGGGGGTGCGGGAGCACTAGGCGCTGGCGCTGGACGCGGGGGTCGCGGGATGTCCCGGGACATGAGAGGGGCGGGGTAGAGAATTCCCGTGACTGACACGGGCCCAGGGAGTGCAGACAGAAGTCTATCTGTCTCTTTAGACTTTCCTGCATCAATAGGCGCTGGAGGTCGGCTCCAGGCATTGACTACAGGGAGGGGAGCAGGCACGAGCGGAGCCTGTTAGCGGGGGGCAGGGGGGCGCGATCACAGTCCGGAGTGGCGTGATCGCGAAGACATTTAACGCAGCGCGGTCTGCGTGTGCAGTTGCGCTGTGCGTAACCGTAAAGCTAGCAGCAGTGGCTTGCCCTGGGGTCGATCGCTTATGCGGAGTCTCGACCCGGACGCCCTTGAGGCTGCACACATCTTTAAAATTAAAGATGGCTTTGCCTTCTTTTGTCAGGTCGAGCACTACGAGCACCATGTCGTAGCAATCTGACTTATTTCGGCCATTGTACATCCTGTGTACTTCCCTTACAGGGATGCCTTGGACGATTAAGTCGTCCTGGACAGTTTTTTCGGAGAATTCCTTTGGGACTTCCCTTATAACTGCCCTGAGCACCCGTTCTTCGGCCAGCGAGTACGTGTGGTACTCGTATTTCTGAGCCGTAAGAAAGGCCGTCAGATTTCGAAAATCTGTTGTCGTTGGGACTTGAACTTTGATGCCGTGTTCGGCATCGTTGAAGGCGTGCGTATAATAGATACGCTTGGTCTTCATCGCGTTTGCGATGTTTGGCCAGGCCCCTTTGTTTTTGATGACAACAGGGGGCGGAGTTTTTTCCTTCCGTCCCGAACTGGGAAGAGGTGGCGGCGGGGGAGGTGTCCATGGCGGCTGGCTCAGGGCTGGCCGCCGAGGTGGACGGGGACGGGGAAGCGCTAGGCGCTTTGAGGCGTTTTGTCTCAGAATCGGAGGGAGGGAGAGAAGACTCCTGAGCGGATGCCGCCTAAGCCTTTTTGGACTTGGCGGTCTTCTTCCGCTTCTTGTCCTTTTTGGTCCCCAGGCTAACCACTTTGAAGCCTTCGTCCTCCCATTTAGAGGACAACGCCGACTCAGCGGACATTACGGCTTCCGGGGACAAGGCAGCGGTCTCTGAGGGGACTATGGTCAGGGGGGGGGGCGACGGGGTAACGAGTGACCGAGAAAGGGTCACATCAGCTACCGGAGTGGGGGGACGAGTTGGCACAGGGGCCCGAAGAGCGCGGCGAGCGAGACGGGGGTCGCGAGAGCGGGGGTCGCATCAGCATTCAGCCATCGCGGGAGTGGCCGAGATGTAGATTGTGTGTACCTGGTGACTCCCACCATTGCTGGCGCGGTCTCACCCACCAGCCCTTGAGCACTCGGAACTGGATTTCTTACAAACTAGAACGCAATCGATACATAAAACGCGAGAATGCGCGGAGTGGCGAACCGCTGAGGCGGAAATACTACACTAGCGATCCACCTAAAGCCGGGATCAGGCCGGTCGAACCAGCGTCATTTAAAGAGCCAAGCAAAGGGACACCACTATGCGTAGTAGTTCCGCTACTACGAGAACACACACTCACACACAAAAACACACAGTATCGCTTCGATAAACTTCGCGTTGTGGGCGCGTTGAAAAGCGCAAAAGTTCACTCACAGCGGGCCGAGAAGCGAATTCCCAGTCAATGCACACAACTGAACAGCGTTCAACGCTCAGGCCAATTTTCTAAGAATCGCGGGCAATAAACCAAACAACGAAACGAGGTAGTCAGCGCTGAGGCAGAAAACCACACAGGAATGCAAACCAGCTGAGTCACCACAAGACGGAGCACAATGAGAGCACTTGACGCTCTAGAACATGACCGCATAACACGAAAGTCGAATCGAGATTGAGCGACGACGACTGCCGGATCGGTCGAGTTTTAAACCATTTCAAACAAAGCGAACGGCCATAAACTCACCATTACCGTTGTAAACTATAGCTAGACTACTTTTACAATGTTTCCTATCTTTGTCTACAACTCGTTTGTATGGAGATACACGTTTCGTTAATTTACAATATTAAAATGAATTTTCTCCATATAATAATTATTTCCTACTTATAGATATTAATTTATAGAACATTATGTAAAAGGTAACTTAAAAATGTGGCTTTAAGAGCCAAAAATGTAAAGGGCGTCTCGCAAGCGTATTGCTAATATTTTGAAAATTCACAACCGCCCTAGTAGCTCCACGGCAAAGTCCGCCAGAGTTTGCTGAACTATACGAAAGGGTTCAGAGCGTAAACTTTAACGTATTGCTTATTTATTGAAAATTCACGCTCTTTCTTTTCATACAAATATGCAGCCAGAGCAGTCGGCGCCAGGGCGGCCTTAAGGCCATTATTTTCATCTGACCTGCCGCTTAAAACCAAAGTCCGGCTATACAAGCTCTATGTTAGGTCCTGTTTGACGTACGCCGCGCCGGCTTGGTACGCACTGCTATCCGCCACTAAAAAGAAAAAGATCCAAGTTGCGCAAAACAAATCGCTGAGGATAATAACGGGCGCTCCGCGTTACGTCCGCAACGACACAATTGCTAGGGACACAAAGGCAGAGCCGATAGGCGAGTTTATCGCCAGACTGGCAGCCCGGCTGTTTGACATGGCGGACAACAGTGCGCATCCACACCTAAGGGGCATTGCGCCGTTACTACTACTAGGGAGTTAATTCCCCCGAAAAACTAAGCCTTTTGCTTAGTTATTCACTTTTAAAATTGCTACAAAATTGTTTTAGGTTTTTTCAAATTTTTTCGAACTTCTCGAAATTTCTTCACATATCTTTTCATTTTTGTTTTACTTTATTCTGTTTTGGTTTTTGTTAATTCCTTTCTTCGCTGCTTTTAAGTGGCCATTATGTTAGCAGGGGGCCTGAAAAGTAGGCCCTCTCTATAAAATAACCGTGGGTGCATTCACGGCAAAAAATCACATTTGTTTTATTTTAATTTAAGGGACATTTGAGGGAAATAATAACATTCATGCAATCCTTGTGTCTGAATCCTGGTTTAAGCCCTGTCTGCCCTCTACTTCTTACTGCATACCAGGATTTCAGCTCATTCGCAATGATCGCACTTTTCGTACTGGAGGTGGAGTGGCAATTTATCTTCGATCATCTATCCCTTTTTCAATTGTTAGTTCTTCTGATCAATCTCCTCAATCTAATACACCTGAATATTTATTTATTGAAATTACCCTACACCATAGTAAAGCTCTTCTAGGAGTTTTCTATAGTCCATCAGTACATGTTAATTATTTTTCTACATTTGAAAAGCTCCTAGAAGACCTGACACCTACATATACACATTCTATTATCATGGGTGATTTCAACACTTGCATACTTAAAAATGATTCACGAGCTAAACATCTGAGATCTATCGTAGAGGCAAGTAATATGTACATTCTACCGCTACAAGCCACTCACTTCTATCCAAATTGCTCTCCTTCTCTTTTAGATTTAATTTTTGTTTCTTCTTCTGAACACGTCGCTAAGCATGGTCAATGTTCAGCTGATGCTTTTTCTTATCATGATTTATTATATCTTTCTTATAAAATACGTCCCCCTAAAGCAAAATCGAGAATACTTCTGCAACGCAATTTTAGTGCCATGGATATAAAGCTTCTTCATGAAGATGCTAGCAACTTAGACTGGACTGTAATTGATAAATCTCCTTCAGTTGATGAAAAAATTATGGTTTTCAACTCTATGTTAACTAAACTCTATGATGTGCATACACCTATCCGACCAGTCAGAGTAAAACATCTTCCTGCTCCCTGGTTAACAGAGGAAATCAAAGCACTGATGGCTAAGAAAAACAATGCTAAATCCAAATATAAAAGAAATCCTACTGATGCCAATCTAGAAAATTATAGACTTTTACGGAATCGCTGCAATACAATGTGTAGAGACGCGCAGCGACGCCACATTCATAAATCAGTTGAAAATGAAAATCCGTCTAAAGTATGGAAATTTCTAAAATCAATAGGAGTTGGCAAATCATCTCAGAATTCACTTCCGACAAACATCAATGTTAATCTCCTAAATCAACACTTCACTTCCTCTTCTATCTTTGATGGTATTGCGAAAACCAATACTTTAAATAATCTTTCCTCACTACCAACTCCTGATGTCTCTCCTTTTACTTTTACACAATTCACCGATTGTGATGTTAAGAAGAACGTTCTCGCCATTACTTCCAATGCAGTCGGTAACGACGATATAAGCCGTAACATGATAATTTATATAATTGATATTATCTGTCCTACAATTACAAAAATCCTTAATCATTCTATTTCCTGTTGTACATTTCCTATGGCATGGAAGGACGCTCACATAATTCCTTTGCCAAAAAAATCGAATCCTTCTAATCTTTCTGATTTTCGTCCTATTTCTATTCTTCCTTTTTTATCCAAAGTCCTTGAGCGTCTTGTCCAAAAACAACTAAACCTGTTTTTGACACGAAATAACCTATTAAATCCTCTTCAATCAGCATTTCGTGCAGGACATAGTACTGTTACGGCTCTAGTTAAAATCACGGATGACATTCGCATGGGAATGGACAATAAACAGCTCACAGTATTAACGTTACTTGATTTTAGTAATGCATTTAATACTGTCGATTTTGATGTGTTGTTGGAGTTATTGCGTTCTCTTAACATATCTCCAACGGTGGTTGCATGGTTTCAGAGCTACTTGCGTGGACGTAGGCAAAGTATCAAATTCGATAACATTTTTTCAGATTGGTGCCACATAGTTGCCGGTGTTCCGCAAGGTGGTGTTTTATCTCCTCTCTTATTTGCGATTTTTATTAATTCAATTACTCGCCAACTTTCTTCTCTCCACCACATGTATGCAGACGATCTCCAGGTCTATAATCAAACAACTTTTGATGATTTATTTCAAACGATAGGTTTGATAAACTCTGATCTCCTCAAAATTTCAGAATGGAGCAAAGCCTTTGGCATAAAAATAAACCCAGCAAAAACCCAGGCCATAATACTAGGCAGTCCAAAGTTTATGTCTAGAATAAACTGGGTTAGTCTCCCAAAAGTTTGTGTAGACAATGTATTTATACCTTATAATGGCCAGGTTAAGAATCTAGGTATTATTATAGATAGTAGTATGTCTTGGACTTCACAGATAGCCGAGGTCAGTAAGAAAATGTTTTCCGCTGTAGATTCCCTAAGAAGGCTGCAAAATTTCCTACCCACGGACACTAAAATTGTTCTTGCACACTCTCTTTTGCTTCCCATACTCGATTACGCCGATGCTAGCTATCCTGATTTAACTGAAGACCAATTAAACAAACTTGAGCGACTACAAAATCTCTGTATTCGGTTTATATTTGGATTACGCAAATATGACCATATTTCCAATTTCCGCGTGAAGCTCAAGTGGCTCCCAATTCGTTTTCGCCGGAATGCTCATATTCTTTCACTTCTTTACTGTGTGCTGTTCAATCCTAGCTACCCTTCTTATCTCAAAGAGCGTTTTGGTTACTATGCCTCTTTGCGTTCCTCCTCTAATTTATTACTTAATACACCGAATCACAACTCAAAATTTTACGATGATTCCTTCACCGTACAAGCAGTGCGATTGTGGAACTCTCTCCCAGTAGATATCCGAAAAGCACAATCACTTACAACCTTCAAAGCACAAGTGAAAAAGCATTTTTTAAATCTCGCATAACCTTGTTGTTTTGCTCCCTCTGTTCTTCTGATGTAGACACTTAAATATTTAAGTTATGATTGTTTTATTTATGTGTAGTTTATGTATTTTTATGTAAGGAATTTATGTATTTTATATTTTATGTATAAGGGTATTTATGTATTTTGTAGTTATTTATTTATTTGGTAATTTATACTATTCTTATTATATGTTACTTATATCTTTATTTCAGTTTTTGTACAATTTTGCACATCCTACCATTCCAATATTTTAAATTTGTATATCAATACCAACATAGGTTATCTGGTAGAAATCGCCATCTGGCATTAAGATCGCCTGTTGTACATGTTTTTTATATTATTTTTACAATAAGTTTGTGTTTTTGTTTTGTGCAATAAAGGATATTTGTATTGTATTGTATTTATTTTTAAAGTAAATATATAACTAAACATTCTGTGCATATTTCAAGCGTCTACCGTAATAACGGCAACCGTTATTAATATCGAGCAAAACGAGAAAAAAATCACGTTTGTTGTATGGAAGGGTTGTTTAGCGGCAACAGAAATACATCATCTGTGAAAATTTCAACTGTCTCTCTATCACGTTTCACCTTCCGTTCCCTTAGACGTGTCAATGAGTGGATGCCCTTTCGAAACATTTTACACTTTCTGCTTATATACATAGAATATGTATTATGATGTTTGTAAATGTACCTTTTAGTTGGTATAGTCTCTCTTTTTAGGGTTCCGTAGCCAAATGGCAAAAAACAGAACCCTTATAGATTCGTCATGTCTGTCTGTCTGTCCATCCGTATGTCACAGCCACTTTTTTCCGAAACTATAAGAACTATACTGTTGAAACTTGGTAAGTAGATGTATTCTGTGAACCGCATTAAGATTTTTACACAAAATTAGAAAAAAAACAATAAATTTTGGGCGTTCCCCATACTTAGAACTGAAACTCAAGATTGTTTTTTCATCAAATCCATACGTACGTACTATGGGTAGGTCTTCAAAAATGATATTGAGGTTTCTAATATAATTTTTTTCTAAACTGAATAGTTTGCGCGAGAGACACTTCCAAAGTGGTAAAATGTGTGTCCCCCCCGGGACGGATGGTAACTTCCAAAATAAGAGAAAGATAGAACTAAAAAAAATATATGATGTACATTACCATGCAAACTTCCACCGAAAATTGGTTTGAACGAGATCTAGTAAGTAGTTTTTTTTTATACGTCATAAATCGTAATCCGCACTATACCTTTCATTCAATCATCTCAAATATACAAACAAAAAAAAAACATATTTCTTGTTTGTGGTTGTAAAGTACGTAAATGGTGGTAGATACGGAACCCTCGGTGCGTGAGTCCAACTCGCACTTGGCCGCCTTTTTTCCCTGTACCTGCGCCGGGAAATAAATGATGTAAACTCGTTCCCGGTACCACCTGTCACTTGTCTCTTATAAACTGTGTATAATGAAAATCTAAACAAATGAAAAAAAAGATAATAATATTATAACTAGGTACATATTACAAACTCGGTTCCAAGGTATTACAGATATCCGCAATTATTCTCATGCTATGAAATTCTAAACCAATTAGTGTACGACTCGCCCTTGGCTATTTTTTAAAATCAAAAGGTGCGGATGGTGATAACATTGTAGTGGTTATTCACGGAAATATTTAAAAAGGTACCTCTAGTTTACACAGCGCGGTGTAGTGTTGATCGAGGCATGGTCGAGGCACGGTCGAGGCACGGTTGAGGCACGGTCAAGGCGCGAGGCACGGTCGATATGCTAATAGGCGACACCAAAAATGCATCGATACTCACATAAATATTACGTTTAGGAATAGACCTAAGGTGGGCCGATCGTAATCCCAATTATTTAGGCTTACAACTGTATGTATGAATTAGTTATGTAGAGTAAGTAGTAAAACTAGAAAAGGTGAATAGAGTGATCGACCGTGACAGAGTGGTCGGAAGTGACCCAGTCGGTCGTTAGTCGTTACTCGTGAATAGCAAACCGTGAGCGGCTAGTGAGTGAGAGCGGCTGCTTGACAACTAACAGCAAGCTGATTTATATGTAAAGAAAATAAAGATTTAACTACATTTTTAATTGCTTCCTTCAAGTTATTTCATCATAAAATATCGCGTCACTGTAGGTTTGTTTGTAACAAACTTTAGTTTTATAGTTTATTGGTCCACTTTCTCTACATGTGACGACAGAATTACAACCTTTTCCGACTAAACAAAGAACACTTGTAAAAAATGTTTGGTTAATTATACTGGTGTATTTTTACGACATGCCATTAACATTTTTAAACACATTTAGTGCACATAGTACGAACGGTGAATAAGTCAAAGAGAATGTAATATACTGAATAAGTTTCTATGTTCGTCTCTTGCATTTATTTCTTAAATTTTTGTTTATTAGTTTAAAAAGGTGTATTGTTAACAACTACCAAGGTTTTTCTGTTTACAGGTTTCTAAGGGGGGTGACAGGTAAATTAAGGCCTTTAACCTCCATGGTCCTCTCGGTGTGATCGGGGGTGACATTAGGGCATCTCCTGACTCTTGTAGTAAATGACGGTAAAAAGATGGTTAAACCTAGCAATTCTTTCAGGAAAGATGAATTTTCTTCAAAATTTAGGATTACGAGTAAGCTCTACTTACCATCCACTTCAAAATCTACCCTATGCCGATGTGTCCTTTTGACTATTAGGGGTGAATACTACCCCTAATTGACAAAAAATTCCGATATATTTTATTTCTTGTTTTGATGAATTATTATATTTAAAACGTTGACAGCTTAAGGTAATTGTTGTAATTAGTTTTCATCCCCTAAAAACCACCCCTATTACATTAAAATACAAATAATATTTAAAAAAACGTTTTATTTTAAGATTTGATGCTTCATTAAAATAAATTATTTTTATTTTTTTAATTTTTATCTCAGAACATGTATTTCCAAATTTTCATCCCTTAAAAATTACATCCCAACCGGAAATTCAAATTCAAATTCAATATAATTAATTCAGCTTAGGCTACAATAATTGAGCACTTATGAATGTCACTACGCCATAGGTTCGTAAGACTATAGGGCGGGAGACCTTGTACTGAGAAGAACCGGCAAGGAACTTAGCAAGGGCATTTCTTTTCTCCCTTTCTCTTACAGCGTCCAATTAAAATATTGGAAAATGCCCTCCCTATCATAAAAGGACACTGTCCATTACAAACATTAAAAACATGAAAAACATGAAATATAAAGCACAAGCACAACATAAAAAGTATCTTATTGCAATATATAAAAAAAAAGACAAGAAAAAGAAATAATCAATGTCTTACAGTATTGATAAATAAAACAAAAAGTAAGACTAAATACTAAGAATAAAAAGAAGTTTGCAAGAGCAGACCAGCCTCCACAGGTGGCACCCGTTTACGAGTATGACACATGAATCAGTTTTAGGGAACGTAACAACCCGACACACACGCCACCACCGCAGAGACACTTTGAGCGAGCATGACACACTCAAGCAATATTCCAATAAAACTTCGATTGTACTAGTTACAATGTGTGTAGTAAAGGAACAAAGTATAAGAGGAGAAGATTGGAAGGTTCCTAATGCTTTACTACCGAGAAGAACCGGCAATAAACTCAGCAGTTAATCTTTTATACATCATATAAAAATACAATATAGCCTTACATTAGGTAATAACATAATATACAATGTTTTAATTTAAAAAATATTTCAAATGCCCCAATACAAATCAATTAAGTTCTAATTTTTCCAAGCATTTTTATAATTTATGTATTTATCAACTTTGTAATAGCTTTTTTTCATTAAACTATTTTTGATATATATTTTAAATTTATTTGAGGGTAAATTAACCACATGTTCTGGAATTTTATTGTAGAAAAATATACTTTGTATTGCGAAAGAGCTATCTACCTTCTTGAGACGACATTTTGGAACTACCAATTTATCCTTATTCCTTGTATTAACACTGTGGAGGTCACTATTTTTAGCAAAGAAGTGACAATTTTGGCGTACATACATTATACAAGCGAAGATATATTGGCAAGGAACTGTTAAAATATCAATTTCCCTAAATAGTTCCCTAAGAGAAATTCGAGGTCCTAATTTATAAATTGACCGTACTGCTCTCTTTTGCAAAATAAAGACTGTATCAATATCAGCTGCCTTACCCCAAAGCAAAATGCCATAAGACATGACGCAATGGAAAAAGCTAAAGTAACCGGTGTGAAGTTAGCTGAAAAAGTTAGCTGCAAATTATAACCCAACCAAATTACGAATACTCAGATAAAAAGATTTAAAATAACGATATAGCGTTTTATGGTTTATTTTAATTCGTAATCAATAAATTAACGTTTTAATACGCATAAAAATCAATGAGCAATCGTGTAAATTTTTTTTAGAAATAAAATTAAATTCAAAAAATAATTTTGCAAAAATAGCAGTTTATATGAAGCTGGCAGCTAGTATGTCAGACCTAATCTGCCAAAACAAAACTATGTAAGATGTCAAGGTAACCCAATAGCCTATCGAAAAAATTAGGTTAAAAAAAATTGTTTTCAAATATTTATACAAAGACCGTTCATATAACACCCCAAGTGTTATATGTACCCCAAGTCACTAATTTTTTTTTTATTTTTGTTAAACTTCGTCAGGTATAGGTAAGCAAGTTCTATATCCGTGCCAAATTTCAACAGCTTGTATTTGCTAAGAAATAAGGCTTTGACATACAGACAGATAGACAAACAGACAGACAGATAAACAGACAGACTGATAAACAGACAGACTGATAAACAGACAGACAGATACCGAAGTCTCACCCTGAGGCTTCCCTTTTATCATTTTGGTTCGGAACCTTAAAAAAACGAATGCCATTAAGTAAGCGGGAATTTGCATTTGCGTCATGAGCACCTTACACCTTACACCTTACACCTTACACCTTACACCTTACACCTTACACCTTACACCTTACACCTTACACCTTACACCTTACACCTTACACCTTACACCTTACACCTTACACCTTACACCTTACACCTTACACCTTACACCTTACACCTTACACCTTACACCTTACACCTTACACCTTACACCTTACACCTTACACCTTACACCTTACACCTTACACCTTACACCTTACACCTTACACCTTACACCTTACACCTTACACCTTACACCTTACACCTTACACCTTACACCTTACACCTTACACCTTACACCATACACCATACACCTTACACCTTACACCTTACACCTTACACCTTACACCTTACACCTTACACCTTACACCTTACACCTTACACCTTACACCTTACACCTTACACCTTACACCTTACACCTTACACCTTACACCTTACACCTTACACCTTACACCTTACACCTTACACCTTACACCTTACACCTTACACCTTACACCTTACACCTTACACCTTACACCTTACACCTTACACCTTACACCTTACACCTTACACCATACACCATACACCTTACACCTTACACCTTACACCTTACACCTTACACCTTACACCTTACACCTTACACCTTACACCTTACACCTTACACCTTACACCTTACACCTTACACCTTACACCTTACACCTTACACCTTACACCTTACACCTTACACCTTACACCTTACACCTTACACCTTACACCTTACACCTTACACCTTACACCTTACACCTTACACCTTACACCTTACACCTTACACCTTACACCTTACACCTTACACCTTACACCTTACACCTTACACCTTACACCTTACACCTTACACCTTACACCTTACACCTTACACCTTACACCTTACACCTTACACCTTACACCTTACACCTTACACCTTACACCTTACACCTTACACCTTACACCTTACACCTTACACCTTACACCTTACACCTTACACCTTACACCTTACACCTTACACCTTACACCTTACACCTTACACCTTACACCTTACACCTTACACCTTACACCTTACACCTTACACCACACTCAAAACGGGGAATACTAGTTTGGTAGTTTTGAATAACACCATAGTACCTATATGTTTTCTTTGAACAAATATTTTTTTCACCTCACCAGCTCGAAAAGGATAGTTTTGCTGTCCAAATTCAGTGAGTAAAATCGAATTTTGCTCACTAGCCCGTCAAGCGTCCCCATACTAAGGAAATTATCCGCCCTTGCCGCGTACAAATGGATATACACCTAACTTTATTATGTTTATTCCACTTTATTTATTTTTAGGTATGTTCCCTAATATATACAGTATAAAAAAAAAGTAATAAGAATAAGTTTATGATAAATATAATAAGTAATAATAAATTTATTTACTAAAAAAATACATAGTTTTTTATATATATAGCACATTACCAGGGGTCAAAAAGAACACTATGCTACTGTTAATCAAAATCCAAAATCCAACTCAAAATGGCGCAATACAAATGGCGGCCGGATCAAATTACCAAAACAATTTGTGATAAAAAAATATTAAACGCACAAAATATTGTCCACCCAAAAATACTAGAACGTAGAAGAAGCCATTGGCTTCACTTCTGAATACTTACAATTAGCCTGTCTGATAAAAGGCGTCCTGAAAAAAATCCCCCGCGACACAAAACGCTTAGAGACCACTGTGGTCCCTAGGACGCGTAACGGGCTAGTGAGGCAAAGTAATTCACTGTTCGAACATTGACTTGTGGAATTAAACCGATGATGAAAAAAAAACGATACAATGACTGGTCAGAAACAAATTTCGGGACAAATACTTAACCTCGTTCATTTTAATTAAGAATATAATTACATTGCATTTTTTCGTTTTTAAGTGAGTTTTTATAAATTATTAGTATTATTAAAAGTTTATACAGCTAACTTGATAAATATCATACGTTGTTTTGAAAGCAATGGCAGAGGTTGTAGTAGGTACAATTCCGAACCTCAACCTCAATTTTAAAAAAAACAAAGTAAAATAGCGGCATGCTAGTTTTTTGAACATAAGATTGTTTATTGATTTATAAATCTGATTTGTTTGAAAAATTAGCGCTACGAGCTACGAAGATATTTCTCTGACACCAGAAGAATTAAGACAAGTCTCCAATGACGAACTTAACTTTTTACCAGAAAAGTCACGTGAAAATATTTTTCTCGCTGGTAGAGGTGAAAAATTGTATGTTGGACGCGTGAGCAAATTTTTTCGGTCTTGTGCCTTTAAACCCCTTGCTATGCTCAGGATTTAAAGTCGGCACTTCTACCAAAAAACGCTTTTACTCACTTATATAACAAGTAACTATTAACTGCCGCACTACACTACCTGTTGCGTCAAAGTGTAAAACTGGATTGTTTATTTTCTCTTTTTTTTAGGACTATTTATTGCCTGTTCTTTACTTAATAATTAAAGGTATGCAAACTTCTTTAACAAACCCAGGATGATCAATCGGATATACTATAATGTCAAACATTCGGGTCTTATTTTTCTAAGCTCGCAATCAGATTTTTCGCATGTCTTAAGTAATTCATTTTTTTTAATGTTGTTATATCATTAAGGTTATTGCTATATACGAATATTAACGAAATGCAGCTCAAATAATAAAATCTACACGAAAAATCCGGGCCCTTAACATCAAAAACATACTTTGTATATCAAATTCAATCACCTTGTGGCACACTTAATCCGTGTCTTACGTAAAAATATTGTAAAAGTATTTATATATATCTTTAACTTATATACTAAATTTCATATCTCTAAGGCTTCCCACTCACGAGCGATAATCGCTGAGCCACTAAAAGTTGCTCTCATACAAATTGGAGGTCATATAATACATGTTCTTATCTAAGGAATTTGTAACAAATTTTGAAAGCAATTGTGTTCCATCATATTGACTACTACCATAATTTAACAGAGTTTTGGTTATGTAATTAATTATATTTTAAATGTCTAAAATTTATAATTTGTTACTAAATTTCTAATATATCAAACTTGATGAGACCTCATTTTTTCGATAGACTATTAAGTTACCTTGACATCTTACAAAGTTTTGTTTTGGCAGATAAGTTCTGACATACTAGCTGCCAGCTTCATATAAACTGCTAATTTCGCAAAATTATTTTTTGAATTTATTTTATTTTTTAAAAATTACACGATTTCTCATTGATTTTTATGCATATTAAAACGTTAGTTGATTGATTATGAATACTTATCTTACTTTAATCCCAAAAACTGCATTGTTGACTTTTGTTTTTCTAGTTAATTATGCCGTTTTAAAAAATCAAATCGGAACCCTTCTAATATATCAAATTTTATGAAACCTAATTTTTTCGATAGACTTATGAGTTACCTTGACATCTTACATAGTTTTGTTTTGCCAGATTAGGTCTGACAAAATTATTTTTTTTATTTATTTTATTTCTTAAAAAATTACACGATTCCCCATTGATTTCTGTGCGTATTTAAACGTTAATTTATTGATTACGAATACTTATTTTACTTAAATCCCATTTTATGAAATGTTTCACAAAGGACTGAACATATTAGTTCCATCTTAGAAATTCCACTTTACTAGTTTTACTTGTTTATTCTAGAATTAACTGCACTATCCGAGCACTATTATACACCATGTTATTTTTCATCCCTTCAGCCATCTCAGTGCCAAAAATGAAGCCAGACCACCACTTTGCTGCAAAGTAAAGGAATAGCTCGTGGCCTTACGCTTGGATTTTTTAAGTTGGGACAAAAATAGGAAGTTACGTCTACTATTATATGTTTCAAAATTTAATGAATTATTTCCAAAACGTGGTGGCTACGTGGTTGATGTGAACTTTTGCAATATTTATTATTACTGACTTGTATAGATCGTCCACATTTACGGGAACCATATAAACAATTTTATACAAAATGCATCCCCTAAACATCAAAATTATATACAAACCTTACACCAAAAACATCACTACAATTTAACCACGTGATAGACTCCTTAATCCATTCCTTTCGTAAATATGTTATAATAGTATTTATAGATATTATGCTGTTGGTGCCAAAATTATGCTCATTACGTTAAAAACATAGGTCTTAACTATAAACTTTCAACTACCTCTTCATCCCCTTAATCTGTCTATGTCGTAAAATTCTTTCCTAGTGGTTAAATAACATGTAAAATTTCAGCTTCAACCCTAGATTAAGTATTTTTTTTAATAATCATGAGTCGTTAATAGGTAGATATTTCACTAAATACATTCAATCAAAAAGATATTGGTATTTAGTAACATGTATGTAGGTCGATTACATACACAATGACATAAAAATCGGTCATGCAAAATAAAAAAATACGAAATAAATATTTGATTAGTATCATAGTGGAACCTACTCCACTAGTTCTTCACTATGTTCTCCAAAATTCAATTCGCGCATGCGCGTCGCCTTCGCGTATACATTATTCCTGTTTGACCAGCGAGCGTATTGGTGGACCTAAGATCAAAAACAGAAATGGACGATATGGTGAATTGAAATCGGTTCCACTGTTCGCCGACGTCATTGTATTGCGTGCATAGTCTATCTTCTTAGAAGGTCATTGATGCAAGTAGATCCTTATCTCGAGACTTGTATACACTTAACTCACGAATTCAGGTGTCGGGCGTACTTCACACTTTCGCACTAAGCTCTCGGGTGCCAACCAAAATGGGCACTTTTAATTTTAACATTTCGTACGCTTATTGCAAAATCAAAACAGATTGTATCGATTAAAAAAATATATTTATAACCAAAACAAAACTTAGGTAGGTATCTACTGCTAAAGTCGTTAAGCAATGTCCAATTTATTCCAAGTAAATACCAACTGTTAGTACCGCTACTAATTAATAGATGGCGCTAGTCATTTATCTTTTTAAAACAATAATCAAACTGATTGGGATAATCTGTTGTTGTAGCTGTTTGAGAAGGAAGCCGATAGGAGGATCCAGTTAGCGGGGGCAGCATTCGGTAAGCATCCACAAATCCTTACGTCGCCTATACCGCCGACCGTGGACCCTTATCTACTACAGCAAGGCTGGTCCACAAATTCAAAGTCGCACAGCGCGTATACAGCGAGCTTTTACTCAAAGTGGCTCTGAAGGATCGAATCTGAAATTAGGACATCTGGGTAAAAACTAAAGTCACCAACATAGTTCACAGAATTAGCAAGCTGAAATAGCAGTGGGCGGGCACTCGCGTCTGTCGGAGAAGCAATGGCCGATGGAGAAGACGAGTCTTAAAGTGGGGGTAGGGTAGGGTAGGTAGGGAGTAGGTCAAGACCTACTTGTATACATTTTTCTCTCGAATTCCAAAGTCTGGCGTACTCGAGACCCAATAAGCTACCTGTAATTAATCTGTAATAATTATGTTTTGAAAATAGTAAAATGGTTGCAGACGTGGTAGATGATTATGTGACAAAGAATACAGACCTAACCTAAAGAGCAGACTGTAACCTGTTTGTTGTCCGGCTCCGGTTATCGTGGCCGGCCGGACGTCCGCCGCCCGCGCTGCAGATACCGCTCCGCGTGCGCCGGACTCCGGTGTCCGGTCGCTCCGGTGATGGCGTTGCACCTACGCGGTGTATGAGCTGTGCGTCCCACATTCAAACTAAAACGCCTATCTGCCCAATCCTGAGTTAAAAATATTACAATATAGCATAGCATAATGGTAACGTAATTATAATACTTTTTAATATTTCTTACTCATTAAATACGGATATCCAAGATTTAATTAAATGAGAAAAGCACTAGCTAATGGCGGACGTTGTTTCCCTGTATCTCGCTTATACTTGAAAAGGTCTCTAAATTATATACCTGACTGTACTTTTCATTTGAAACACTTAGATATTTTATTTTATTAAATCATTTACTTCAAAATCTATTTCATTATTTCAAATTTGTTTGGAGGAAACTGACCACATGTTCCGATTTTTTTTCGTTAAAATATATACTTTATATTGCAAAAGAGCTTTGTCCCTTTTGGAACTACCAATTTAACTTATTCCTTGTGTAAATACATAATGTGTATATTCAAAGATCTAGCTTCAAGTTTTTAAATCGACTGGTCTGTTTCTGTCTGTTTTACTGCTGAAAATTCTAAAGAAATAAACTTTTACAGAAGTAAAATTTTAAAACTGCCCAATTTTATTGTTATTTCTATGCGTGTCATATAATCAATATACTTGAGAAATTAAGAAAAAGACTTATGAGTACACACCGGGCTCGTACCTCCGCCACTAAGGACGCAATGTGAAATCGAAACCCTAGGCCACCAGCGACCTATAATATAGAAAAATCCATGTATCTATAAAAACACCTAGACAGTTTGCCACAAGTTCCTCTGCCCGGAAGGGGGGGGGGGGGGGCTTACCATCAAAGGGTCGGTGAAGCGGGCACTCTCGGGCGGGACGGTTACTGCAAACACTTCCTGTGCGCCGCCTGCGTACACCTGCGACAAACACGCCGCCTACTACCATTACTTTAAATAGAGACCTGCTAGTGTATAGCTAACAAGTGTGGGGACATCGCTTTCAGTCGGTCAGTGTTCTGCGTACAGGTGGACGTAGGGTGCAGGATGAAACGCTCAACAGCACGATACGTACGTACATACTACATAGCTTGGTACATACTACATACATCATAAAAAAATTATGTAGTATGTACCAAGCTATGTAGTATGTACATACTACATATGTAGTACCTAAGTATGTACCTACCTACGTAGTATGTTCATACCTATTTAGTATACACCGAACTATGTAGTATTATGTAGTATGTACGTACCTATGTAGTATGTACGTACCTATGTAGTATGTACCTAACTATGTAGTCTGTACCGAACTATGTAGTGTGTACCGAACTATGTAGTATGTACGTACCTATGTAGTACGTACCTAACTATGTAGTATGTACCGAACTATGTAGTATGTACCTACCTACCTAAACAGTATATACATACCTATATAGTATATAAATACCTATATAGTATTAACATACCTATGTAGTATTTACATACCTATATAGTATGTACATACCTATGTGTACCTACCTACCCACTGAGCATAATACTTACAGCAAGTTTTGGTAAGTTTATATATCGCATATTTGCAAGTTTAAGACTTGACATAGCTGGAACATGACTGTAACTTGCATCTTATTGTTACTTTGAACCTCATCAAAACTTAATAATTGATTTAACTGCAATTTTATACAATGATGTTTTAAAATAAACATTGCTTCCATATTGCGCTCCTAACATCACATTTACTATACTGCAACAATATTAAATAATAACATCTCAATAAGTTTGTGAGTTATATCGCTGCAAAGTTCATTTATTTTCAAACGCAAAGTACGTACCTACACTATCGAAGCAATGTTTATTTTAAAACATCATTGTATAAAATTGCTGTCACTTCGCTAACAAAGGTTACTGTAATGTTTTATACAAAAATAACCACAACTTTGTTTTCGCAATATAATTAATTTAACTTCTTCACAACGTTACTAATTTTTTCATTCTGTTGACTCATTGCAATGGTAGTGTTTATTCGAATAGACTAAAATAGTTAATAGTGGAAGAGATAGACTAAAATAGTTAATATAAGTTATTCCGAGGACAAATAACAGGAATAAAACTAGTCTTGCTGGAATAACAGTGTTGTTTTATGGAATGCAAATAAAGTATAAAACACGATTACAATCGATTACACCGATACGAGTTGGTTGTGATGAAGCTTTGTGATGCGAAGCGTACGGTTGATAATAACTGGTCAGTGTTTTAGGTAGATGATGGAAGGGCTGCGGCTGATGTGCGTCAAATCAGTTCAACTGAGACTGTCTAATTGAGCAGCGGCTGTAAAGTGGAAACTCCCGCTAGGTAAGGAGTTATGCCTGGAGAATGCATTGTCATACTTTTGAATAGCGGTATGTCGGTATATATGCGAACTATCGAAAAAACTTCGATAGTGCGATGTAAGACGGGTGACGTCAACCTTAATTCGTGGCAGTACGATATGATGTTTGTTATTAGTAAACTTCACTAATTCTTAGAAATGTGTTAGTAAACGTTAATAAGCCTTCATTGTAATGACAAGTAGGGCTTTATCTGCCAACTTTAATAAAACTTTTTTAAGCTTTAGTAAGTTTTATATGTTGATATTAATTACCCTACTCATAAATACGAGGAAAGTTTTATAGGATTTTTAAAATTCTGTAATTCGAAGTATAAATAATTAATTTTGGAAATGAATAAAACTATTTTGTTGTTATTATTTTATGGAATTAATAAAATGTACTTAAATTTATATTGTTTTGTAATTTCCAGGTTTTTATGTTTTGAAATTAATAAAATTTAGTATTAACGCATTCTAATAAACAGTTTTTTTAATTCGAACAATATTTTTTTTCTCCGTGTTTTTTGAAACAACTCTCGTACCAACCTATTGCGAGGGAGTTGTACAAGTTCGGAAGCCTTCCTCGGCGTGTGCATCACAATTTACCAAAATTTCATTGAAATCGGTTTGCGCTTATTGCGCGAGTCCGGCTCGCACTTGACCCTTTCGGAAAGTGCTTTCTTATCGTATGCCTACGTCGCGTCGCGCAAAGAACGCGCCCTCCAGGTTTCAGGTCTCTACGATGAGCGGTTTAGGCTATGCGTTGAACCGTCAGTTATTCAGGACAAAGCATTTTATATATATGTATATAGATAGGTAGAAAAAGAAACCTATAAGTATTATTATACCCAAAAAATCAAATACCTAAAAAGTGCATAACCATCGCCACAATAACTTTCTACCCCTTTTTAACCCTATTAGGGGATGAATTTCAATAAAATGGAAATGTCTTCCATCAATTCTGTTAAAAAAGGTTAATGCCAAATTTGAAGTAGATTGAACCAAGGAATCACATTGTCCCATACAAACTTTGCCCCTTTTTAATCCCCTTAGGGGTAGAATTTCAGAAAATCCTTTCTTATTGGATGCCTACGTCATACAAAGAACACACCTTTCAAATTTCAGTCTCTACGATCAGCTGTGCATTGATTTGATCAGTCAGTCCTTCAGGACAACGCATTTTATATTTATAGATTAGTATTCTAAAAATTAAGAAGTTCCCACAGGAGTAACCATATTAGGATTCCTCGTGGACGAACAATATTTAAGAAGTTTTCATAGATTTTAACCTACGCTCAACCAAAATTAGTACGGGCGAAGCCGAAGGCAAATGCTAGTTATTTTACATAAATTCTACTAGCTGCTGCCCGCGACGTCGTCTGCGTGAACGCTATACTAAAAAATCACTTTTTGTGAACAAAACCATAGCGCGATCTAATTCGACGCCAACGCCATCTAGTTAGCAAATAGGAAACATTATTATATGGTGAAAAATAAATGGCTATGTGTGAGTAGAATATTAAATAATTAAGACGCAAGTCAAATATGCGTCGTTAGATTACACGTTGTTACAGAATGCGTTGAAGAAATAAAGGTTCACTGCTCGTTCCCCGTAGGTGATAGCGTGATAATATGTAGCCTATATGTTGACCCCACTTCTTAATAATATTCGTGCCAAATTTGAAGTAGCCTATATGTTGACCCGACTTCTTAATAATATTCGTGCCAAATTTGAAGTAAATCCATGCAGTACTTTTTGAGTTTATCCCGAACATACATACAGACAAACAGACAAAAATTCTAAAAACTATATTTTTGGCTTTGCTATCGATTGTATATAACCCCCCAAGTATTCTTTTAAAAAAATATTCAATGTACAGTTTTGACTTTCCTACCATTTTATTTTATGTATAGATTTCCACTCTGAAGGTCTATTATAAAGTTTGGTAAAATTTCGAAATCACGCAAATAGTTTTCGAAATTACCTTTAGAAGGTCGAAACAGTTTATTAGAGTAGATGAATTTCATAAAATGTTTCAGTAAAATTTTGCATTGAAATTTTATGTAACTGACAATAAAAATAGTACATCACTGCTGCGGCCCGCAAGTGAAGCATAACCGGGCGATTGTGAGTGATTAACTCAAAGAAAATATTAGTCGTCCCAGCATATTTATTTGGAAGATACATTCTTTTTATCCAATAAAAGCAACACTATTATTTGCGCAGCCTACTTTAAAATATTTTTTTTGTTTTATACCATTAAGGTGGCAAACAAGCACACGGTCCGCATGATGGTAAGCGGTCACTTCGCTCGTTGCCGACCCTTCAAAAATACAATAACTTCTTTCTTGAAGAACCCCATACTGAAGTCCTGAGAGAAAACCTTGGTAGGGAGCTCATTCCACAACCCAAGCGTTCGCGGGAGGAAATTTCTCTTAAACCGCACTGTGCGACCATTTCGGTTCTAGATTGTGAGAATAAATTCCCTGCCGATGGCGAGCGGTGAGATGATAGAAAGTAGCCTCGGGCATCATTTCGAACAATTCCTCAGAACAGACTCTCTTCTCAGACTTAAGGGTTCGATACGGCAACTGAGTTTGGGATCGTCGACAATTCTCACAGCCCGTCGTTGAACCGAGTCAAAAGGGCTAAGCTGGTATCCTGGTGCACCCGCCCAGAGAAGGCAGCTGTACTCCATATGGGGTTGCGACTTGTAAAGCAGCAACCTCTGCCCCGTTGTGAAGTACTGCCTTGCTCTGTTGAGTACACCTAGATTTTTGGACGCCAGCTTCACCTTGTCTTGCAAATGATCTCTGAACTGAACTTCGCTGGAGATGTCAACGCCAGGATCCCAATGCTCTTAGAGATGGAGAGGGGAGTGTTCTGGAATTGTGAGAATACAGTGAATGGTTTTCTTAGCGGAGCACGCGCAGTCTTGAGTCTTTATAGGGTTGAATTGGACCAAGTTTTCCCGTCCCCTGTCAGAGAACTTGGACAGTGTGGTCTTGATTTGACACACAAGCTCTCCGGGGTTTTTCTCCACAACGGAACGAGGGATGTTTGCACGACCCGTGTAATAAGCGTCTCCAGTACTGTCATCTGCATAGCAATGCATGTTGTTGATGTCCAACATATGAAATGTACAGATTTGCCCTGCTGTTGCCTATCACTACGTAAAGTCGATTCCTCCGACAAGTGGTGTAAACATATGTGTAATAAAATTATCAATCAAATCAAATTTAGAAGATGGCACTTTAAATATTTTACAAAAAAAAACATATATTCATCATAAATTCATGAACATGTTTTTTTGCAATTCCGCAAAACACGCGGTTCCGCGGGATTGATGACCTCGATCCCGCTGATTTGCTGGATTGAGATTTTAATGCGGGATTGGATTGCCTAATTGCGGGAGTTTACACAGATTACAGAGTCCGGTTATTGTAACGTCCCCACTTCCTGTACCCCTTTTATATCAAAAATATTAATATAATGAGACAATAAAATATTCTAAGAAATTACGCAGCCGAGTCACTCAACGAGAGAAATCAAATGAATCTAATAATATGGTGTAGATAATTATTTGATTTGGCCAAGCGTGATCGTAAAAAGTGGTAGGACCCGAAAACCGTTGTGTTAAATAAGTAGTAACCCAGTTGTTTTAGAGGTACGTCAGAGTAATATAGCAAACAATAGTATACAAATAAGCGTAAAGGAAAATAATCAAGAAATAAATATAGCTAAATCTACGATCATAAATAATGTCCACTTTGAATTATTACCGTTTCTAAAGTCTGTACAAAAACACCTAAACAAATCAAATACTTGAATATCAGAACTAAAGGAAACAGGTACTAAAGAGATTATATGATTTTCCGTCATCCCTACACAAAGGAACCCTAATTGATGCTACTTCCACATTTGAAAGTAAAATCCATACGAATGCTAAATCCATTCGTTTTGTAGAGTGGGAAATAGGTAGCTAGCGTTCAGGACTTGCGACCTGAAAGTAGGTTTAAGGAGCGCCCCCTTACGATGCACATCAGCGCTCACCTACACTAGCTAACCAGCCAAAATAGTAAAACACTACTAACGCCGCTAAGGTTGGACATGGATTACACAGTAATTTCTGTATCTCTTGGCAGACCTAGTTCTTTAGTGGGCTATATAATTATTATGGCTGGTATAATCTTTGTTCCCACTTCTACTTTTATAAAAGATTTATCTTTTCCTAGCTGAAAATGTCCTAGAAACAAGGTCCGTTAATATATTCCTTTCTACTGAGGTGATTGAGATTTCTTTCTACCATAAATTTCTAACCGGCCAAAGCGGACCCGCCATTTGAATGTTTTAACATTAATTTAGATATTTTTAAAACACAACCTAAAGAATTTCACAACGAACACACAATATTTTCACTGTAACTTCTAATATAAAAGTATTTACTAACCAGTAATGGTGGCACGATCTAGCTGTAGTTTAACCCCACGTGGTTCCTAGCTTCTAGCTTCAAGCGTAGACTATGAACTATTGGTCGGGCAGCGTTTCGACAATTTAAACGACGGCAATTGAATGTCCTGTATGTATGGAACCACGCAGTTTTATCACCACTAACCCCTCACTAACAACCTTCACACTCCACATTTCAAACACCCCATCCTGGTTTTTTTATTCCGGACGGATTTCCGACCTTAATTAACTTAAAGAAAAAAGAATATCTTTTAAGTATAAAACTAGTTATTTTGATTGGGGTACTATTATAGAGTCCTGGATTAATGTTAACGGTCTAGATAAAACGGCATCATTATCCTAAATTAATAGAATCCCAATAGAATATTAATATTATGTTCTAAATGTTCATAGAGTTCCAACAAACCCCGGGTAATTTCAAATAAACTAACACGTCATACCATTATACGAAATACGTGAAAATCAAGACAACTACCTTTTGTAATTGTTAGAATTTTTATAGTACGAGGCTACCCTAATGGTTGTTAAACGACTTACTTAGGTAAGTCTCGCAGGCGTTTTCAATATTATAAAAGTTCTAAGTAACTTTCGCGGTTATATTCAACATTATAAAACTCCCAATCAGCGCTCTTAAAACTACCACCAATCACAGTACGTTCGAACAAACCAATCAACGCTTGTTTTAAAACATTCTCTCTAATCACTTTAGTTCCAAACAAACACCCAATCATAGTTAGCTTTAAACCATTCATTCTCGCGCCAAGTTAGATTACTACCTACATTTAACAATTAATTCCGTGTTGATGTCTACGATTCGTAAGTTCATAACTTAATATTTTACATTTTAGTCATTTGTACTTATATTTTGTTAGCTTTAAACCTTTCATAAAATAAATCATGATTTCTCATCTAATGTATAAAATTACTGAACTTGAATATTTGAACGCGCCATTCTAATTTAAAGATGCATTTTGCTATTGGTAGTACACCCATTGAGAATTGTTTACTAATGAAAATCTTCGCGCTAAAACTTGAATAAACACATTGTATTACGAAAATGTTAAGGCATAAATATGGTATCGTCACATTATGTTGAGTTGTGGCCGAGGCTTGTGTAGTGTTTTACTCAAACATGCGTCTTTAATTATTATCAATGTTTGGGTTTAAAAAAGTTCATTTCATTTTTAGGGTTCCGTACCTCAAAAGAAAAAAAGGAATGCTTATAGGATCACTTTGCTGACCGTCTGTCTGTCTGTCTGTCTGTCTGTCTGTCAAGACCCTTTTTCTCAGGAACGAGTGAAGGTATCAAGTTCAAATTAAAATCAAATATTAAGGTCTAAGGTCCCTTGAAGCTGTAAAAAAATCAACCTTCGAGTCAACGCAATAAAAAAAATACGGCCTTTTTTGCCATCCGCAAATAAATGAAAACATACGGGATACTTCCCCTTGTCCTAGGATCATGAAATTTGGCAAAAAGCAATGCTACCACACATAAAGGAAAAAATCTGAAAACCGTAAATTTGTAGTTACATCACAAAATACATATTTCTTTTGCGATTATAAAAGTATTTGCAGTTGGTAAACTAACCGCGACCTATGTCAATGTTTCGGGTTGTCAGCGGCAAAGTTAAGTTTGTACCTCAATACAGTTTACCTTTTATGGAATTCTCGGTGCGCAAGTCCGACATTTGGCCGGTTTTTAAATTACATATCCGACCGCTCGAGCAGGTCTGTTAAAACATTGCGTTACACTGTTTTGTTAAGGAACTGTTCGTACGATCCGCTCGAGCAGGCCTATTAAAACATTGCGGGTCGCTCTATGATACTGTACTGCAAGTACGATATATGGTCGCATATCATAGCATGTTTGAGAAAAATATTTTAAAACATTACCAATGCCCTATAGCTACATAGAAAAAGCATAATATTATATGCCTTTTCTATAGATGTTTGGGCATAATTTTTTCCACAGCTGTCCGATTTAAAGGTCTACTTCTAGGGTAGGTAGAGCTAGACATTGGCAAACGTATTTCAGTTATTTTGCCTTGTAAATTTGTTTCGTGCATCTATTTTCATTCATCCTCTCAACATGCCCAAACCACTTTAACATGCCTTACTCAATGTTTGTCACAACACTTTCCTTTACACCACAGCGCTACACTATTTCTTTTTTTTTTGGTCTTCTGACATTCTGTCATTCTTTTATGGTCAATTCACACATACTTATCAATGCTCTCATGTCCACAGCATTATATACTTTCATGCTTCGTTTGCTATACCAAACATTCACTTCCATACATCAACCAACTGTTGGAACCAACACACCCTCATGAGATGTTAAAAGGGCCTTTGCGGACAATTTCGGGTTGCTCATGAAGGTGTGCAACGCTCCATGCGCCTGATTTCCTGCATCCACTTTTCTTTCAATGTCATATTCACATTTTCCGTCTTTAGTGAACAAAGATTCTAATACGAATTATTGTATTTGTTCTACTTTCTTTCCTTCCACCGTAATAATGCATTCTGTAACAGGTTTATTCCTTTCAAAAATCAGTTTCATTCCTTTTAAAAACATTAGACATTTTTTATTTAATGATTTATACATAATCGCTACCGTTAACTCTAACTCGTCTGCTCCTGATGCAAGAATGACCTGGTCATCGGCATAGAGGAGTAGAAACCAGATAACGGATACGAATACATAAATATTTTTTCTCTTGTAAATTGTAACAAATAATTAATATATTAAGTATATAAATACCAAGAACCCGTAGTGGACATATGTAATTCTAATGGCACACTATAACATAATGAAAATATAAAGGATTTGATGTGTGTGCTACCTAAATATTTGATGTGTGTGCTTCCTAAATATTTTTGGAAAAACGAAAAGCTTGACACCTCAAAAATTCCAATCCAATAAGTAAAAACTAAATAAAATACTAAACGCCAGATGTTAACGAGTGCGGACGTGACGCATGATACGCCAGTCTAAACAGCAATATGGCGATAAAACACACCAAGGAAAGAGACATAGATATTAACAATGTAAAAATGTGCCCCTTGTCACAGTGAGCTTCTCTTGACCCTAGTATTTTATAGATTCACAATGTGGATGCCGGGTCCATTGCGTTTCCGGAAGAGACGCCGGAAGTGTAGTTGTCCTTAAATAGGTTCAGGCAGATTTCAAAAAATAAGCAATGGAAATGCACTATTACTTTTGAGATTTAAGTGGAAAATGGTATCACTGCTAGGGATGGGTAACTCAGCAGCTGTGAACCGGCTCAAATATGCAGCTCCGAACAAATTTTAGGAAAATAATAAATAAAAAACCTGCGTACGTAAATAAAAAAAAGACGTATGTAAAGTCCACAATCTGTGCTGAGCCCGCGTGGGAACTTTGGTCCAAATCACTCTCGCTTATGAGGGTAGGCCGCGCCCCAACAGTGGGGACATATGAAGGTAATAATAAACAAAAGTTATATAAATAAAATTATACTTAACAATTTAAAACATAAAACATCTAAACGTCTTTGTTGTGAGATCCGTCGGTTGTGACAGACTGCATTGCACCTGGAGTACAGTGTGACACGCAACTAAATAAACTAAACTTAAATGACCTTAGACTTATAGCCTTAAAAGAATATTCATAATAGCAATAAAGAAAGCTTGAAGTTTGACACTTTAAAAACCAATTTTCCAAAAAAGTAAAAACTAAATCAAATGCCAAGCGTCTGGTGTAAACGACCGTTGTCTGATACGCAAATGTGGTCAAAATATTAATGTGGCGATAACAGAGACATAGAGCCATAGATAGATATTGCGTTTCCGTGAGAGAAGCCCGGAACAGAGCGAAATAAACAGACAGTCCGTATAGTCGTCCTTAAGGGCCCTCTTACAGCCCAATCCTACCTAACCTAAAATCCAAATGTTGCAAATATTAAAGTATAAATATGAAGTATATTTTTTTTGTTTTAATATAACCAGAATTGACCCTCCTGATCTGATATTGAATGTGGCTCTTTTATTCAGTGTCGTTGGTTTATAATTACACAAAAACTAAAATCATCTTCGGTATTTCAAAATCTTTGTTTTGTACACAGACTACATAAGGATATCGTTGTATATGATAACTTTTTTTTTATAGCTGTTAAAAGTTACACATCATACCTACAGCCAATTTAATTTTATATGATTTTAAAACAGATTAAATGTTCTCTCAATGTTCGCATTGTGTGAATCATTGCTAGAAACATTTACTCCTGCTTATAACCATACTGTTATAATGGGGGATTTGAACACGTTTAAAAAATGATAATCGCGCTAACAAACTGCTATCAGTTTTAAATGCATGCAATGCATATTACATTGTTTACCCTCAAACGCTTCTAATTTTTTTCCAAATTCTACACCTTCTCTTTAGATCTCATTATACTATCTTCACCTGAATTCGTTACAGCACATGGTCAATTTTCAGTTGATGCCTTCTCATACTACGACTTACTGTACCTATCTTACAAAATTCGCCCTCCTAAGTTAAAATGAAGAATGCTTCTGCAGCGCAACTTTGCTAGGATGGACGTTGAGCAATTACGTAAAGATGCTTTTAATACGGACTGGAATTCTGTATTAAATGCAAACACGGTTGATGGAAAAATATGTGTTTTTAATAATTTATTAACACGGTTATACGATACGGATGCGCCAGACCAGTAACAGTTAAACATTATCCTGCTCCTTGGCTTACAGATGAAATACGTATATTGCAAAAAAAAGCGATCGTGTTAAGGCTAAAAACTAATTATATCCCTCTCCTGTCAATTTTGTAAAATATAAACTTCTGATAAATCCCTGCAAAACAGTGTGTAGAGATGCACAACGACGCCACATTCATAACTCTGTTACAAATGGTGATCCAAGAAAAATATGGAAATTTCTAAAGTCTATAAGCGTTGGTAAAATTCAAGAAAAAACAACTTTTGATAATTTCAAAATTAATCAACCTAATCTTAATTTCTCTTCTGTTGTTGCCATGGATAGCAACAAAAAGACGCATACGCCTTATCATCTTTCAGCTATCCCAACTCCTGACTTACCTACTTTTTTTTAGTCAATTCACTGATTGTGATGTTAAGAAGTGTATTTTGCCCATTGCCTCCAATGCTGTTGGTAGTGATTTTATTAGCCGTAAGATGATCATTCCCGCCCTTGACATAGTTGTACCCGTCATCACTCACATCTAAGGTTTCTGCCCGAGAATTCTTGAACTCGAGAGGACTCGAGAAATCCGCCTTGTGGTTGAAGACGAGAAAAAAAAATCCCGTGCCTCGAGAATACTTAAGGCACTAATTCGAGGTTTTCAAGGTTACCTATGTTTTGAATTTTAACGATCTAGCATTAAAAATGAAAAAGTCGATCGCCATCTTGGCACCATATTGGATTTTTGCAAAACCCATAATTTTTCCCATATGGTGGCATCTAAATGAAACACCTTCACAATAATTTATTTTTACGTCCGACAACTTCTTTTTCCTATCCTTAACTTTAAAGATTTCAATCAATTTTTAATCAGCGGCCATTTCGCTTATCCAATTTTTTTTTGTATATGTTTTACCAATCAACGGTGTTAATTTCCAGTTCGGTCAAAAACATATGAAAAATAAAAAAAAGTTAGTGCTTCGACCACCGCCGCCATCTTGGATTTTGGGAAATGTTAGATTTTTAGGCAGGTCACCATGCGACACTAAACATTTCTTTAATACATGACTTTCATCTCCGGGGGCTCCGTCTGGGAGAACAATTACGTCAATGAGTCAGTCACCGATATTGAGCTTTATATATAAGTAGCTGACCAGGCGAACGTTGTTTATTTTTTGAAACAACTGTCGTACCAACTTATTGTGAGGGAGTTGTACAAGCCAGCCTTCCTCGACGTGTGCATAGCAAACTACCAAAATTTCATTCAAATCCGTTTGCGCTTATTGCGCGAGTCCGGCTCGCACTTGAATTTCTTCACTTGGTTTTCTTCGGCTTAAAAATAACAACTATTGAATTTATTTGATAACATTAGCATAGCGTAATAACTACATTTGATCATGAGCTTCATTGATCGTTCGTAGAGCGACCAGCTGCTGCGCACGGAATCGTAGGTTCCAATCCCGGAGTTCACTCATCGATCATTATATTTTCTTTAATATTCCTATTTGTTTAATTGTTTAAAGTTAAGTATTAAGTGGTATGTATAAAGAGTTTTTACTTTCTACCATCGCAACGCTCGCCATGGACAGGGAATTCATTCTCACACTTACTAATGGATGCGTACAGTGCGGTTTCAAGAGAAAATTTCTCCCGCTAACGCTTGGGCTGTGGAATGAGCCAAGGTTTTCTCTAAGGACTACAGAACGGGTTTCAAGAAAGTTATTAGATTTTAGAAAAGTCAGCAACGCGCAAGTTTTACCCCTGGTGTTGCAAGCGTCCATAGGTTACGGTGACCGCTTACCATCAGGCGGACCGTAAGCTTATTTGCCACCTTAGTGGTATTTAAAGAAAAGTGGGTCACGGGAAGACTGTTTGATTGACAGAGACCGAGAGAGATCTTTTTATTTTTGTAGGTAAGTACCTACACGCTACAACAAACTTCCTAAAGTCCAAAACAGTGTTAAAGACAAACAGCGCGCGACCGTCCGTGATCTTAACGTGTCGTGTGGTGCCGTGTCCGTGTCCGTCTCTCTGTTGTCTCCGCGGCCCTTCTACAATGGCACAAAAAAATTGGGTGAACCGTAAGTTTATAGACTTGTTTAAAGAGTAACATCTGGTGGCGAAATATGTAACCTCATTCGTGTAGCAATCATAACATAACGCAGCGCAAACACACCCAAGTTTATTTTCTCAACTATGTTAAATTATTTTAGGTACGTTTACAGATAGATTCTTCTAAATAAAATCGTTTGTTTTTACAGATGATTTACTTCATATTTTTTAAATAGAAATATTCTTAGTTTAAAAATGAAATCTCAAATATAAATTCCTTGTTTATTCGTGAGATAAACTAAACACCTCTGATAATTTATTGTGATTTGAATTTATATTCGTACTAAGTACTGACGTACCTGCTTCATACACATAATTGTGATCTGAATTTATATTTGTACTGAGTACTGACGGTGGGTACGTCATACATATTATTGTTATTTGAATTAATATTTGTACTGAACAGTGACGTATCTACTTCATACATACACATCATTGTGATTTGAATTTATATTTAACACATAGGCATATCAATAGCTAAGGACATCCCAACTAGCACATTAGTGTTGACTGTAGCTTATTTTAAGACTTCAAATGCTAGTATAGCTCTACAATTGTATTAATACCAGCTAACAGAGGTTTAGAAGGGTTAAAAAGCGATACTTAATTCTTTAAGACGTATATGAAACATATCTTTTAACAACTAAGACAACCTATATAACTAGAAGCAACCTATATACTGGCTATAGCTATCGCTAGTTATTGTACATTAGCGATAGCTATAGCCAGTATATAGGTTGCTTCTATGGCTATAAGGTTCCCGTAGCAGTTAAAGCTGTAAAAAGGAGTTACCTGACTCTTACTCACTACCTCAGTTCTTATATGGTTCTAATTAGATCTATGAGTTCTATATCATTGATAATTGAAACGATCCTACAACAAAATGCGTTCAGCGTTGGAAAACATCGTTATGTAACCTAAAGCTATACAATGGATTCTAGAAAAGTTTTTTTAACTCCAGCTAGAGCTAGGGTAACTAAAATGCTGTTTGGTGATAACTGTGTGTGTGTGTGTGTATCGAGCAGTGTTGACATAAGGCTGGCCGTACACCTCGCGATTAGGCTACACAACACAACACAAGTAAACCAGTGAGGTGCGCGGTAACAAGCGAAGCACGATGTGATTCTCAGGCACACATGTGACCTCGATTCCAGAGACATCGAACAGCAAAGAATATGAGCGGTAATACCTTTAACAGACAAGACGTAGCTATTTAATTTTTTGTTTATATGAATCATAATTTTTTTTTAAATCGTGTTTTTTCGAAATTAGTTATTTCATCTACCTATGAAACTGAACTGAATGATGAACTTTAAGAGCAAAACCCTATCTTAATAAATAACAATTCATACCACAGTCATCTCGGAATTAGATGATTTTTACTGACTTGAATAAAGGGGCTGGTCGTCCGTCTACCTGGTAGGAGGCCATCCCACGCTGCGTCTTTCAATCCGTGGTTGCCACTCTAGAACCTTTCTTTCCCATGGGTTCGACGATCGTTGTGGTCTGCCCTTTGCCACTTCAGCTTGCTAATTGTTTGAGCTGACTTTGGTTCCTCAGCGAATTTCCTCGCTTCGGACTTTATCGCGCAAAGAATACTCTTTCATTAGATCGCTGAATGTCTCTGAGCCTATTTAAGAGGCCAACAGTTAAAGACCACGTTTCTGTACCATAAGTCATCACTGGCAACACACTTTCGTCACTAAGCACTGAGGTATTTTGGACGAAAAGAAGTCGCGTAGTTTCCGTAGTTGACCTTACATACGGTGATCGCTGCCAGTGTTCACTCTATTGATCACAGAGTCATCGCTAAATATTCACCTGTCAGAAGTCAGGATAAAGTCCTTTTAGTTTTTGTTCCAACCGTCAGACTTAGATTAGATAAATAATTTTAGATTGTGACACTTATCAGAATCACAAAACAGAATTACTTTATTACAAAACAAACCCCTATTTCAAATAACCGTACAATATATTACTATTTGTTTTTAGATCGGCAAATAAATTCTATACATACCATATTCAAGTCGACAGTGCTTGCAGCTGCTGAAAACGTACAACAACAACAAGATGGACAAACACCGAAGTCTCACCATGATTTCTTTTTTAATTTTCGTACGGGAGCCTAAAAATATAAACTGCGCCTAAGGAATTAAATAGACTACCCACAGAAAATCCAAAATGCCTTGTATCTGGTAACACTTTCAAAATTAATTAAATTAAGTCTGATTTGATTTCTTGTTATATAACTGTGTACAAAAAGTGTTTACAAAATAAAATAATAGATAAATAAACAATTAATCCATAGATAGCCTATAGCGCTTGCAGTGCAGTGACCTGTCTAAGGCTAATGAGTCTGTGTGATTAAAGCGTGTCGTGAGAACGGCGGGCATGTGTGGAGTACACACTCCTGGTTTTATTGGCGGCTCCACACACCACGCACCACGCACCACACGTTTAATTGTCGACCAGTCCGTGTACTGTTGTGAGTTGTGTGTGTATCGGCGTGTGGCCTTTCGATCATCACGGCATCGCATAGTCGCAAGAACAACAACGTGGTCCGCAGGCTCGAGCTGGTGACACGTGTCGGTTGGCACAGTACGAGTACCATCAACTCAATTCGGTAGGTACGACGCAGTACGCACTATGGTTTTATTTAGCATTGTATGTACAACTTATCAAGTAAAATCCTTGTTTAAAGCCGATATCAACCTAAGTTTGTCGATCCGTATCAGTATCTAAGTAAATATAAGTAGCTACATGGAGGCATTGATTTGTTGAACACGGATTAATACTAAACTAAACATACATACATGTTTATTGTCAGTTTTATATGAGTTAAGCTCTAATAAAGCTGAATACAAAGATTACTTATACATCATCTTTGGCTGAATAAATAATATATCATTTATTTGTGTTAAAAAGCGCCCACATAAATTATTACAACAGTTAAATATCTGAAGCTAACAATTTTTAAGGAAATAAGTACCCAGACATGTTTATTATTTTGTGAGCTACAAACTATACATAATCGTATAAGAACGAGGCGAGATGGCAGGGGGCAAGGTGGATTTGGTAACGTTGTCCTTTGTGGTCGACGGAGCAATGTACTACACACGATAGACCAGAGTGTCACTCGGACTAATTGAGTGTGGCTCATACGCACAACACACACGAGCCAACGACCTGCGCACGCGCATCTGGTTTTGTTCCCTTCACTAGCTAACCTACTAATAAATAACACACCCGCTGATTGCTCTACCACACATAAATTTCCAAAGATGATCAAAAGTACACGCTTAAGTATTTAACTGCTCAAGACATTTTCAGATTTCCAGAATGTTTTGTTCACTCTGAGGCTAACTAATAAGTGAGGCTAAATAATAACTCAGTTAGTGGGCTGGGCTGGGAAAGACCAAGGGAATAAGACGACAGAGGGAGAAGCGGGGTCACCATCACCAACTTTCCCTCGGTGGGATTTTTTTTTTTAATTCATTATTACTTAATTATTATCTAGACATATTTCTCTACAAATACAAAAAGACCAGTAGGTACCACTCGGCTAGTTTACAAACCTGTCGCGCGCTCTTACCGTAACGACTCAAACTCTAACGACCGCCGCCCGACTGAGTGCAGAGAAAATCATTATTAAACTACTTAAACAAACAAACTAATAACAATCAAAGAATAGAACCTAATGGGAACTTCGCAACATTGTAATTTACATATAATAATAATATACTTTATTACGCATAAATAAAGAACACATTATTAAAATAAGCAAAAAGATAACAAATTGGCGGTCATATCGCTAATAAGCGATCTCTTCCAGACAACCTTTGGGTAGAGGAGACTTTATAGAAAATTTGAGAAGTATGTGCTTATTGAATAAATATTAGTTACGGATCAAAAACTAACAATATGAAATATAATAATATATACAAATGTATTAGTTATACATAATAAATATTAAATAATACTAATACACAAACTACATACATCTTAATTAATGTAGATGAATAATCAGTGTACTTATGAGACAGCTTAACTCTTTAAGTAATGTGTAATTACCAGGTTTTTAAATATTCTTAAAGTGTTTCCTTGTTTGACGTCGAAAGGTAAAGCGTTCCATAGTCTTATGGCAGTGACGGTGAACGAGTCATTATATGTTTGCGAATAGTGTGTTGGAGTTTTAAGCATCAAGTTCATTGTAGCGCGTTCTTTCAAGTATAACGGGGCAGACGGATTGAACAGTACGTTGTAGAAAAGAAATAGATAGATAAATACTTTATTGAACACCAACATGTTTTCATTTACATAAAGCGAATAAAAGTATACAATTAGGCGGTCTTATCGCTTAAAAGCGATTTCTACCAGACAACAAAAATCAAGTTTATTTAATTGGTCCTCAGTGAGAAAGTAGCTGGCGTCAGCGTAATCGAGAATCGGGTGAAGTAACGTCTGCGCAAGAGCAATTTTAGTGGGAATAGGGAGAAAATTACGTAAACGTCTTAACGAACTTACAGTTGCGTATAACTTCCGACTTAATTCTTGTAAATGAGGTGTCCAAGAAAAAGTACGGTCAATAATAATACCAAGATTCTTAACTTTTTCGCTTTAGGAGATAATAACACCATCAAGTTGTACTGAATGTAGCTGAGAGAAATTAATTCTTGGTATTCATTTTGGACTTCCGATTATGATTACTTGAGTTTTATTCCTATTTATGGTAAGTCCATGCCGTTATGTATGTAGTTGTGTTGTGTGTGTTGTGTATTGTGTTATGTTGTCTAAGTCGGAATTCATATTTTCGATGGCTTTATGAACATCAGTTAAAGGTGCTTGAGTATAGATTTGTAAATCATCTGCATAAAGGTGGTAGGGGGAAGAAATTCCTTGAGATATTGAATTTATAAAAATAGCGAAAATAAGTGGAGACAATACTCCACCCGGAGGCACTCCAGCACGTATATCACACCAGGAAGGAAAAGAGTCATCAACCTGTATTCGTTGCTGGCTAAAAATAAAAAATAAATAGCTGTGAAACCATTCAATTGCCGCTGGAGATATGTTAATAGAGCGCAGTCTGCCGAGTAAAATATCAAAGTCAATGGTGTTAAAAGCGTTGCTAAAATCTAGAAGTGATAGGACAGTAAGTTTAGTAAGATCCATTCCCAATGATATATCTCCAATAACCTTGGTGAGTGCAGTAGTCGTACTATGACCAGGACGGAATCCGGATTGGAAAGGATTAAGGAGGCTATTCTTCGTAAGGAACGTACTAAGCTGCTGATGAACAAGACGTTCTAGAACTTTAGATAGGAAGGGTAATATGGAGATAGGACGGTAGTCAGAGAAAGAATTGGGATTAGACTTTTTTGGTAAAGGAATTATTTTAGTTAAGTTATTAGAAGGTGTCTCAGGTCGAGTTTTCCCAACTCCTAATGATATTAGAAATTTCGAGACTCTAGAAGTGTCCTCGTTTTCAATTGATCTATGGATGTGCCGCCTTTGCGCATCCCTACATACCTTATTGCAGTGATTTCTAAGTATTTTATAATTTTCTAAATTCACGTATGTATAGTGAACTTTGAGTTTTGCCTTTGCAAATATGATATGATAATTCCGGCGAAGGCGAATTGGGAGCCCCTTGAGTTTTAATCGAAATTCGGAATTCATGTAGACCAAATATGTATCTAATACATAAGTTCTGGAGATGCTCAAGCTTATTTAATTGCTCCTCAGTAAGGTCAAGATAGCTAGCATCCGCACAATCGGGAGCAGGAACCAAAAGGAATCTAGCTAGTGCAATATTATTAGTGGGAATGGGTAGGAAGTTACGCAATCTACTAAAAGGTTTTTCTGCTAACTGCTTTTAATTGTGGTTGCCATATAAGTGTTTGGTCTATAATGAATGATACCCAAGTTTTGAACAGTCTCGCTATATGGTATGACTGTTCTGTTTATACTCACTTTAGGGAGATCCTGTACATTAATCTTAGATATCATTCTTGAACCACGCATAATGATAAGTTGATTTTTATTTGGATTTACATTAAGACCGAACTAGGTATTCCACTCTTTAATACGAGCAAGATCAACATTTATTATAGCAACTGCACTTTTTAGTTCATTATCCGGAGCCTGAGTATATATTTGAAGATCGTCTGCATATAAATGGTAGAGAGAAGATAAATTAGATGTTATATTATTAATGAAAATAGCAAAGAGAAGTGGAGACAACACGCCACCTTGCGAAACGCCGGCATTGGTGTAGCACCAAGTAGAGAAAGAATCATCTACCTTGATCCGTTGACGACGCCCACGCAAGTAACTATGAAACCAGTCGATTGCTGTTGGGGATATGTTAAGAGAACTTAAAAGTGAAAGTAATATATCAAAGTCAACAGTGTTAAAGGCGTTGCTAAAATCTAATAGTGTTAGCACTGTGACTTTTCTGCTGATTTTGACAAGTATATAACGGAACGACCGTTCAGGTGGTCCGCCCGTACCGGATGATGTAGGAAACGATGGAAGTTGTATCTGACCAGGTTATAGGATATAATTATATTTGTTACTGAAAGTAACGTACGAAATAAGCAGTGACAGTAATGGTGAATCAAGACGCTTTGGGTCTCTTCTGCCGCGGGCTCAGCTAGTAGTCAATGAGTCACGATGTAAGGTACGACTGAACGTAGCTCTTTATTACCTAATTAGTAGGTTGCTTACTCGCGCGATACGATAGGATACGATACGATACACAATGTGTCTCTATCGTGTTGACAGTGAAATTAACTTATCGCACACCTATTTAGAGCCACCTTTATGAGAACAATGCGCCCATGTAAATATTTAAAGACATAATCGGTAATGATGCCCTCGCTCGGGTTATTCGTTGCGGCTTTGTACTTTGTACAGTTTACACTTAAAATAGTCAAGTTTTAGATATTGATAAAAGACCTTACGATTCTCTTTGAGTTTCTAAAAATTCAAATAGCTTAGTAAAAATAAAAAAAAAAACTATATCTGGCCCTGGCCTTGATAGCATGCCTTATACTATTATAGAGCACGAAAAAAGTTTTGTAATATCTTATCAAAATCTTACGTAAAACCTATTTTTGTGTTAATCTCAAAGAAAGATTACGTAGGTAACCCGTGCCATATAGACACTTTTGCCAGAAAAATGTTTAAAATACATAGATAAAAGTATAAAAAAATAACCACTGACTTGACTTCATTTTCAAGATGGCGGCCGTTTAAATATTTAACTATTTAGTTTTGAAATATTATCATTTTGTAAAAAAATGTGCACTCGAAATAGGTCTCTTTATGCAGTCAAGCATGCCATTTACATTGTACTTTTGCATTGACTTTATACGAATCGTGAAATATATTTTTGTATTTTATATATTTTACATTTCCCTATACATATTATTTGTTTACAGGTGTAGTTGCGGACCGTGGAAGGTGATACGACTTGTGTTAATTGCAAGAAAGACACGTACGGAACAGACAGTGCAGTGTTACAAGCAAATGGTGCACGTGCTCTCAACATATGCAGTCAAACCAGAGGGTTCTGTTCTTCTGTTCCGTACGTATCTTTCTTGCAATTTACACAAGTCGTATCACCTTCAATGGTCCACAACTATACTTGTAAACAAACAATTTGCATAACGAAATGTAAAATACCCAAAAGTAATGATAATCAGATATTTGTAAAGCACATAAAAACATGAAAAAAATTTTTTTTGCTTCCTTATATATCTTCTAGGTAACAGCAGAAAAAATCATCTGCTGTCATCAAGTACCTCTGTTTGAAAAAATGTCTACTAAAAACATACTCAGCGACCTAGTGAAAACATTGGGGGACTTTGCTCCTCCATATTTCACAGGTACGCGCTGGGCAAAGTTCGTTTTGATTGACGATGCTAATGAAAATTAACAAATCGTTTTTTTGTAGTCCTACTTCATAGTTTACCTAGATAATATTTGATCTATTACTTTTTATGATATATATCTAATAACTCTTAATTTTCTCGAGTGTTATTTAGTACCTATATGACCCGACTTTTATATCACCCGCCACCGTCCCTCAGCGACTGCATTCATAAATATTTAATATCATAATAAGAGATATTTACAACTAATGAATTTTACAACGACTGTAATGTCCCCTTTCCCCTTACCCCTTGCAGAGCCGAATATATGAGCACTCCGCGACGTCACGTCGTCGCTTGATGCGTCTCTCCGCGTGTCCTGTAGTAGACATTTAGTAAACCCTACGCGCGCTCGTAGTAAACTTTATAGGCACACGAATAAAGACGACTTTCTGACGTCACATTTAACAAATAAGTAAATGTAAGTAAGAAGTAAAGCTCAATAACTGCGGACATAAATAGTGTTTATGTCAATTCAATTTACATACAAATTGGTGGAGAGAAAAGCTGTCGCTGACGTCACTGGGACGTGCCTGACGTCTCAGTGGCAGTCCGCTGGCGTATCCAGTAGCTCACTCACTGCGACCTGTGCTGCGGTGCCACAGTAGGTATAGTTGGTCGGTATATATATTACTGGCTATTTGTGTAATCCGATATTCTATCCATTGCCTAATGTTCAGTCAATGTATAAAAAAATCTATTTTACGCTTGGTTTACTAGCCTGTAGTCATTTTAAAGAATGACGAACGCGGACCCAGCAATGTATGTAAATTGTAAAGTCGGCGCTGGATATTTATGTTGAAACACTCGTATGTGCACTTAATTGACACTTAAGAGAGGTAGGGCACTGCAAGTACCGGCTCGATTAAGCCACCCGAACAACTAAAGCAGGGCATAGCGAGTACTTGCTCGAATGAGCGGCCCGAACTGGGGAAGTACCTCTACCTTACAAAAAACCGCGGCCATAATAACACTAACATTAAGTAGTGTTGTATTCCTGGGGGTGAGTAAGGTTGCCAAAGCTCCTGGATGGATTTGCTGTGTGGACAGCTAAGGACCGGCGGTGCTTGTTGCTGTCATTGCTCGGCATAGACGTGGCGTGCTGGTACGGCGGTCAGGGAGACCTGATGAAACGGCTGACCGCTGGCCGCCCGTAGGTTGAACGGGTTCCCGAACCCAGGGATCAATTAATCTCGGCCCTGGGAGGCTGATCCGCCAACTGGTGTAAAGTCTCTGAAAAAGTAGTCGTGCCGGAGAAGGAGACCAGAGTGGACCCGGCTACTACAACAGAGGGGGATCAGGGGCCCTTCCGCCCGCCGTGTCAGCAACCGTATCATCTGTGGCGAGCTTCGGCAGTCTTAGTACCGCACCTTTTGTCCTCTAAGCTGTCTGTGCAGTAAATCCTTATCCTTAGTCTAAGTAACTTTTTTTATATATAATGGCCATGAGATCGAAAAGGAAAAGAGTTTTTACAGCGGCTACTTCATCCTCATATAATGTGGATTTTTGCAACTTCAGGGGTATTCACGCAAATCTTAACGCAGTCCACCTGACAGTTGGGCACTAGCCATTGAGAGTCAGGGGGAGGCATTGGCATGTAGCCTGGACATAGCGAAGGCGTTCGATTGGGTCTGGCACCGGGGTCTTCCATCGAAGTTGCCATCTTACGGAGTGCCCGAGGATTTGTGCAAATGGGTGGCTAGCTTTTTGTCCGGCAGACGAATACGAATCGTAGTTGACGGTAGTTGCTCTGATAGCATGGACATTAATGCTGGTGTCCCGCAAGGCTCTGTGCTGTCTCTTACGCTGTTTCTATTGCATATCAATGACATGTTGGATATCAACAACATACATTGCTATGCAGATGACAGTACTGGAAATGCTTATCACACAAGTCGTGCAAACATCCCTCTTTTCGTTGTGGAGGAAAACCGCGGAGAACTTGTGTCTCAAATCCAGACCACCCTGTCCAAGGTCTCTGACTGGGGACGGGTAAACTTGCTCCGATTCAAACCTACAAAGTCACAAGTGGGCTTGTTCACCGCTAAGGAAACCCCATTCACTGTACTCCCACAATTCCAGAACACTCCCTTCTCCATCACCAAGAGCATTGGGATGCTTGGTGTTGACATCTCCAGCGATGTGCAGTTCCGAGATCATTTACAAGACAAGGTAAAGCTGGCGTCCAAAAAACTTGGTGTACTCAACAGAGAAAGGCAATACTTCACTTAGGGGCAGAGGTTGCTGCTTTACAAGTCGCAAGATCGGCCCCATATGGAGTATTGCTGCCATCTCTGGGCGGGTGCACCCGGATACCAGCTTGGCTCTTTTGACTCGGTTCAACGACGGGCTGTGAGAATTGTCGAGGATTCCAAACTCACTTGCGGTATCGAGCCCTTAGGTCTGAGGAGCGACTTTGCCTCCCTGTCTGTGCTCCACCGCTTGTACAATGGATTGTGTTCTGAGGAATTGTTACTTTCTACCATCGCACCGCTCGCCATCGGCAGGGAATTCATTCTCACACTTTAGAACCTAATGGTACAGTGCGATTTCAGAGAAACTTCCTCCCGCGAACGCTTAAGTTGTGGAATGAGCTCCCTGCCAAGGTTTTCTGCAAGGACCACAGTATGGAGTTCTTCGAGAAAGAAGTTATTAGTTTTCTGATGGGTCGGCAACGCGCGAGTGATACCCCTGGTGTTGCAAGCATCCATACGCTACGGTGGCCGCTTACATTCAGGCGGACCGTAAGCTTGTTTGCCAACTTAGTGGTATGAAAAAAAAAACTATGTCTTTAAAATAAGTGCACAACTATTTGTACAAAAGATCTGGAAACTATATAGAAGGACAATTAAAATCAAAATTAACCTGTTTTATTTACTAAATACCAAAAATGAGGAGGTTCTCAATTCCATTTAATTATTTTTAATGTTTGTTACCTCAGAACTCCGTCATTGTGTCACTTTTGTGATGCGCCCGCTCGCTTTCGGACCCAGCCGGCGTCGGGCGGCCAATCGAGGATTACAGCAACAGATGGGACCTGTCTAAGTTAATTTACTTAAACAGTTGGACCTCGATAATCCGAAACTCCAAAATGTATACTCTGTTCGGATTCATGGAGCATTTGGATTATAGTATGTAGATATTTTGAACGGATGAAATAAAAAAAAAAGTAATTGAAAGTATAAGTACATTCCTACGTACTTACATATATATTTTAAACAGACTTTGCTTTATCCCTCAATTTATGCAATCGCCCATTCCAAAAATCACTCATGCGTTGCCGACCCTTCAAAAATCCAATAATTTTTTTCTTGAAGAACCCCATACTTTAGACCTTAGAGAAAACCTTGGCAGGGAGCTCATTCCAAAACCCAAGCGTTTGCGGGAGGAAGTTTCTCTAAAACTGTACTGTACGTGACTATTTAGGTTCTATGGTTAGAGAATGTATTACCTACTAATGGTGAGCGGTGCGATGGTAGAAAGTAGCCGTGGGTATCATCTATTGGACATCACTGCTTGCTATAAGTATTAAAAAAAACTTTTTCGGCGCCATTTTCATTTTGTAGTTGTGTCTCATATTTTCATCCGTTAAGAGGGTGTTCGGATTATAGAGGCGGTCGGATTTGCGATGGTACGGATTATTGAGTCCCTATTGTAGTTCTATTTTAATAATTATTATATATGTATATATATGTATGTATGTACTGCACATACAAAATTTAGCAATAGCTTTTCTTTTCAATAGATTTGATAGAGCTTTTATATGAGTAATACAGTAATACCACTTAGTTGTGTAAACAATATACCGCTGAACCGATTTAGACGAAATGTGGTTTGGAGATAGTTCCAGTCCCGAGGAAGGACATAGGATAGTTTTTATCCCGAAAATTCAAATTTTCCACAGGGTTAACCATAACCTGGCTTAAAAGAATTAAAGCTTGCTATAGCAAATCACATTAGTATAATTAAGGAGTTAATTAAGAAGTTCCGAGCCGATTACCAAATTCATGACAGGTGGAGCCGCTGGCAAAATTCATTGATTACCAGCTATCCAATTGATATTATAATGCGAAAATTCGGATGTTTGGTTCTTTGTTACTTAATCACGCTTCAGCACCCACCGATTTAGATAAAAATTGGAACGGAGATAGTTTGAGTCCCGAAGAAGGACATAAGCTATTTTTCATCCCGAAAATAAAAAAGAAATCCCGCGAGAATAACTATAACGTTTGATACTCAATCCTGCCGCAACCGAGCATCCAATTGAGCTATTGAGAAATTTTGAACAGAGACAGTAGAAGATACGGAGAAGGAAAAGGCTACTTTTCACCCGGAAAATTCAGAAGTTACCGCGGGAGCAACTATAACTGAATTCCACGAACGAACCATTGCTGCATATATAGCTTGCTTTAACAAACTGTAAGTCTGCCGAGCGTGGTTGTACCTCCTTAATTGTGTAAGTCTGTCGAGCGTGGTTGTAGCTCCTTAATTGTGTAAGTCTGTCGAGCGTGGTTGTACCTCCCTAATTGTGTAAGTCTGCCGAGCGTGGTTCTACCTCCTTAATTGTGTAAGTCTGTCGAGTGTGGTTGTACCTCCTTAATTGTGTAAGTCTGTCGAGCGTGGTTGTAGCTCCTTAATTGTGTAAGTCTGTCGAGCATGGTTGTCCCTACCTAATTGTGTAAGTCTGTCGAGCATGGTTGAACCTACTTAATTGTGTAAGTCTGTCGAGCATGGTTGAACCTACCTAATTGTGTTAGTCTCTCGAGCGTGGTTGAACCTCCTTAATTGTGTAAGTCTTTCGAGCGTGGTTGTACCTCCCTAATGTTGCTGTTATTTCTAATAGTTTCAATAATACATACAAAATTATAACTCGGTCCTCCAGTAAGGAGATGAGCAGTTACACGAGTATTTGGTTGATCTCTTTCCAATTTATTTCATTACAAGTATAAATAAAATCGGCCAAGTGCGAGTCGGACTCGCGCACGAAGAGTTCCGTACCTTTATCTATAAAAATGGCAAAAAAATTACGTTTGTTTTATGGGAGCCCCCCTTCAATATTTGTTTTATTTTAATTTAATTATTAATTTTTAAAGTGACTATATAACTAAATATTCTGTGCATATTTGAACCCCTCGCACGCGCAACGTCCCATTACCGGGTTTAGGCGTATGAAGCACCTCATTAACTAAATAACCGGACGTCTACTTGTTGCCGATATCAATATCGATTAAAATCGAGCAAAAAAATTACGTTTGTTGTATGGGAGCCCCTTAAATATTTATTTTATTCTAATTTTTATAATTAATTTAAAACATTAAAACTAATCATTCTTGGACGTCCGTGAGTCTGTGTTTATGTGACCATGTATGTGGCAGAGAAATTGTTCGAAAAATTCATCTTACCGGAATACTTTTGTTTTTAATATATAAAGTATTACACTGTGCTGGTTCCTAGTTAATATTAGCGTTCTAAGTACTGTCGTTTAATTATAATTTATATAAAACTAATATACCACTGCATACTGTATATCTATATATATATATTTTTTTTTTTATTTTATAGTATATTTTTTTTCCCTCACCTTATTTGTTATTTTTTTTAAAAAAACTTGAATTTTTGTTTTAGAATTTTTTTTTTAAATGTGAATGACCGCTATGAGGGGTGCACTTTTGGATTTTCCAAATTTTTTTTAAATTGCTAAGAAACAAACCTAAAGAAATTTTCTAAGGATTGATATATTTATTTAGATTATTATAAATATTAAGACACGTGTCTTATAACGTTAGAATAAAATTGCGGCAAATTCAAAAAATTACGTGAACTTCACATAAAATGGTACAGCGAGTTAAATAACAAGATTTATCCTAATTAATATGACGAATGATGGCGGTTCCGTCTAACCATCTAAGGTTTTAGCCAGTTCATCGGGTATATCATTGGAGGTTCCGTCTAACCATCTTAGGTTTTAGCCATTTCATCGGGTATATCAATGGAGGTTCCGTCTAACCAACTTAGGTTTTAGCCAGTTCATCGGGTATATCAATGCGATTCCAATATATACGACTATATATTTTGCAATCTTTATTTCTATTTCATAAATTTATCTCTTGATTATTATTAATTTTAATTTTTAAAAAGTACAAAAAAAAAGTGAAAAATACAGAAAAGTGAAAAATACGAAACACAATCTTCGACAAGAAACTTATTAACAGATACCGTGGCTTAGTGAGTAATGCCACTAATGATCTTCCGGCTAAATCAAGGGGCGTGGGTTCGATTCCCGCACACGACATACATATAGTTTTATGAACACATAAAAAGTTTTTCGAAATGGCTGAAATATGTTTTTATTACGGTTCACAGACCCCATTTCTCCGCCATTTAAAAAAAAATCCAAAAATTTTATCGACCAACAAAGTCTATATAATTATCGAAGCTGCTTAAAACGAGAATCGGTTGAGAAATGCGACCTCTAGAGAACAGCCGCACAGACATACAAAAGTATTTTTTCCCAAACTGAAACGGAGCCGCTTCGCGCTCGCTTGGTCAAAGTAATATAGCCTATGTTACTCAGAAATAGAGTTGCTTTCTTTTATCAGTGAAAAAAATATTAAAAATATTTATTTTAATAAAAATATTAGAACCTTATATCATTCTGTTCGTGCAGACATAAGGTCTTTTTATAATATTAAGTATAGATTACTTTCTTGTGCAAATTCTAGTCAATTCCTAGTGAAAATACGCATTTGTTGCTTTTAGGCTTTAGGCACTTTAGGCCTCTCCGTTAGTCCAGCAGGACTCTTTCTTTTATAGGAGCAGATTAACTAATATTTTATAAAGACTATAAAATGAGTATATAGGTACATAACCATTATGACATTACGCTTATACAGATTCTAATCTCAAATCGTTGGATTATACACGTTAATACGGCACACGTAAATTTTATTATAATAATTTATAATGACATAAAATATCGCAGTCATTTATAACTAACAACAATAGTTTCGATTTTCCAAGCGGTAAATCTTGTAATAATAATATTAGTGCGAGGGTGAGAGCGGCGTCTGCAGTGCGACAAGCGTGCGCCACACGAGCCGCACCGAGCCGCACCGAGCCGCACCGAGCCGCACCGAGCCGCGCGCGCGACGCGATGTCACCGGTGTGCGCGCGCCCTTTGTCCTTCCCCGCGCATAACACTATTGTATTGTTCGTTACAAATCTAAAAAGTAATTTATCTGCAGCTAAATTCTACACGAACAATTGATTTCAATTTAGTGTTTGGCTAACGACGAGGTATGAATCGGGTTTATGATCAAAATAAGATGGCTACTTCAATATTATTCAAAATTAACGGCGCTTTTAACCACTTGGAAGGGAGGCGATTTTTAATATAAGTGATTTCGTTCCGACATTAGAAATGGGTTTCCCTACTTTATTACGTAGCTGTGTCACCTCGCGGTTTTACCTACTTTATTACGTAGCCGTACTAACGGTGTCACTAGGTACAATCATTTTAGGCTGTAACCGTGTTTTTGCACAACCTAACCACTACATTCCACGTTCTTAACAATGTAAACCCGTCTTTGCGATTGGAATTCCCGTAGTGTGTAGAATTTGTGTTGAGTCGAATTATCGGCTACTCAATATATCTATCTAATCGTGGTAGGTAAGCCCGAAATATATAAAAACGTTTTGATAACAACTGCCAAAGTTATTTACCTTTTTTGTTAATTGTAATATGCTGATCTGTAGTTGTTTGTTAATTGTTATATGCAGATCTGTAGTTGTTTGTTAATTGTTATATGCGGATCTGTAGTTGTTTGTTAATTGTAATATGCTGATCTGTAGTTGTTTGTTAATTGTTATATGCAGATCTGTAGTTTTTTGTTAATTGTTATATGCAGATCTGTAGTTGTTTGTTAATTGTAATATGCAGATCTGTAGTTGTTTGTTAATTGTTATATGCAGATCTGTTGTTGTTTGTTAATTGTAATATGCAGATCTGTAGTTGTTTGTTAATTGTTATATGCAGATCTGTAGTTGTTTGTTAATTGTTAAATGCAGATCTGTAGTTGTTTGTTAATTGTTATATGCAGATCTGTAGTTGTTTGTTAATTGTAATATGCAGATCTGTAGTTGTTTGTTTATTGTCATATGCAGATCTGTTGTTGTTTGTTTATTGTAATATGCAGATCTGTAGTTGTTTGTTAACTGTTATATGCAGATCTGTAGTTTTTTGTTAATTGTTATATGCAGATCTGTAGTTGTTTGTTAATTGTTATATGCAGATCTGTAGTTGTTTGGTAATTGTTATATGCAGATCTGTAGTTGTTTGTTAATTGTAATATGCAGATCTGTAGTTGTTTGTTAATTGTTATATGCAGATCTGTAGTTGTTTGTAATTGTTATATGAAATTTTTTTAAATTCGCTTTGCACAAAGAGCAAAATAAAAATATCAATATGCGGCGCTAGTGAGCAGAGGTAATTCGTAGTTACTTAAGAGGAAACATCCCAACCTAGCCAATGCAGATATGGGTATTTGAATAACACTTGCTGGCGCACTAGGACCCGGTCCAAAATACGGATGTGCGATAGGGACAAATGCGCCTCGGGATGTTTTGCGTAGTCGTAATCATCAAAATCGGGGTATCGTATTCCCCACTTTCCTTTTCCAAATCTTAACCAAATTTAATAAAAATTACTTCACCTTGAAGGTAATGAATCATTCCATGTCTGTAGCAAAACATACAGACATAGTGATTGTGTATATCTATCATACATAAAATAAATAACAGCTCTAATGCCACGATTCAGGGAGGAGACAGGGGAATACGTTTGTATGGGGAAAAACAGCGGGATATTTACTCTTTTTTATTTAAATAAAAACTTTTTTGCTTTTAATTTATTACCAAATAACGATGCGTTTGATCCCGTTTTATTATTGAATTAGTTGATATAACTCTTCTACATACTATACAACAACATATAATAAGTTTGTACGGAACCCTTAGTGCGCGAGTCAGACTCGCACTTGGCCGGTTTTTTTAATACTATATTTCACTCAGTAGAAAAAGTAGCGTTTGCACCGAGTTGTACTCTTGCTTTCGAGCTTCTTCCCTCGGGTAAGAAAATGCGTAATTTCGTACTGATAAAAAAATATACTATTTGATAAGATACCTAGAAGGAAAAATCTTTTTACACAACTCATGCTCTGAAAGAACCTTCATTCATAGTCAAAAATAGTGTCGAAAGTACGTGTTTGCAAAGATTATTACTTTCTTGCTCGTTTAGACGGAAGAAAGTATAAATAAAAAAGCACTTTCTATTCAATAGCTAACGAAACAATTAAATAGCTTCTTTTTATTTGGTACAGTGCTATCTGTGATTACAAAAGCGAACCAATTTCGCTCTGAAAAAAATAACTCACTATTTATAAACAATAGAAAACATAACCATAGCTTGTAATTATTCGGTACAGCGCCATCTTAGTTTATAAAAGTGAATTAATATTTGTTAAGTAAATTTAAACTTTAATTAATTATATTTTATTATCCTCGCATTTGTAGTGTAAAGCACTATGTATCACTCGGGATGAAAGGTACCTGGTACTCACCTCGTGTGTTTTAAGGCCCTCAGCTCCGGTTCGGGCCTCAAACTACACCCTCGTCGGTAATCAGTCACTTTCACCCCTTGGTGAACAATGTACTATTCCCTAATTTTTAACCGTTTTGGCAAAGAAATCTACAAAGTTATACGTTCTATTACATTACAACGTTCCTGATATTTTTTTTACCTTTACAATCATTCATTATTGATAGCATTATAAACTAATAATTCATTTATTTTTGTGATGTGACTGTAACTGTAATGTGACTGTAACTGTAACTGTAACCGTTACATACCTACTCGTACAATAAAATCATCAAATAGCGACGACCTCGCCTTAACATAAGTTTATTGTCAAGTTACACTATAGCACGGACGCTAAGCAAGAAGAATTTCATGCCGTCGCACTCGCACAGATGCGATGACCGCTGTCGTAGAGGACCGCAACGGCAAATAATTATGTCGTGCAACAGAGACAAATACTGACCGGTCATTGAACGAAATTCTTCCTGCTTAGCGTCCGTGCTATACCCTACCTAAGTACAATAGGTTTGTTACTTATACCTTAACAAAGGCCAAGTTCTGTAAGAACCAAACAGGTGACCTCAACAAATCAACGCACTTTAACAAACAGATCTGTGACTTCGCAAACTAAATTGCAAAAGCTCTTATAACTAATAACTAATAACTAACTGCTTCCTAAAGAGGTTTTTAAACCATCAATGCTGCAAGTTAATTTGGAAATAAGATTTTTGATTTTTTTTTAAATAAACAGTAAAAATCCTACACGGTTTTTTTATAAATTTTAGATAATTACACTTGTAAAAAAGATTTTATTTAGAAATCGATTACCTACCACCGCATTTAGGTAAATTATTAAACTACATGAAATAATTATAGTATGTATGACTGCGAAATAAAGTTTGACCAAACGATTCGCAACTCAATTTCTAAATGTCTGAAGGCACGTCTCACAGTTGTAGGTCTGTCGAAGTAACTAGTAGCTATAACGCTATGACGTAGGGGAGTCGGGAGCTGGTAGGTTTTTTTTTCGATAAACCTGCTAAAAAAATAATTTATTACTTACATGTTATGCGGGCAATTGACGATACCCACTAGCACTTTTTACTTTACCAACCTTCATCTCGGGCCATTATTTGGTAAAGTAAAAGTTGTCCGTCCGTCTGTCTGTCTGTCAAGATCCTTTTTATCAGGAACGCGTGAAGATATCAAGTTTAAATTAATATTAAATACTAAAGTCTACGGTCCCTGAAAGCTGTAAAAAAATTGAGCTTCTAAGTCAACACATTAAAAAATACGGCCAAAATAAAGCTAGTTTTGACGCATAACTTTGCAAATGAATCAAAATCTATGGGGTACTTCCCGTTGTCCTAGAATCATGAAACTTGGCAAGTAGCAAGGTCTTACATCACAAAAATAAGGAAAAAAAAAACTGATAATTTATTGTTATAGGTATCACATAAATAGTGCGGATCCCTCGGTGTATGAGCCAGACTTGCACCTGACCGGTTCTTTTTCGACCAATCTCTATTTATTTATTTGTTAAGAAACTCAGCAGCTTCATTACACACAAGATTATATTTTAATAAGCTTCCAGCTACAAACAATTTAAAATAAAACTGATAAAAAGATGACAATTTGATAACGATCTATTATGTGGCTGTCAGTATCAATATTCAGTACCTACTCTTACCAATAACAGTCTCACGAGAGACTTGACAATATGCAGTGGTGACTGAGGAAGACGAGTATATACATAGACATTGTGATAGTTTAATTAAGAGCGTGTCCCATTTCAATAGCCTTGAGCATTTGTGTTTCCCTTTTCCCCACTAATCCCCCCTCACCTTTAGTTATTTACGAAAACTTAGCTACCGACCAGAAGTGCGCACTCAGCAGCACTCCAGTGACAATGCCATAGAATATTTAGACTGGGCATCAGTTTATCACAACTGGTAATATAATATTATACTTAAATAAATATAATTTTATTCTTGGGATATTTTTAGGTTTAGGACTTGGTATATATTTGGCTTTTGGATGTTGTACAAAGTATCTTGTACTTTGATTTGAGAATGAAGAATTAACCGAAAAAGCGGCATTTTTTCGCGACACCGCTACTTCACAGCCATGCGTGCGTGCATGTGCGGATTTCTATATGACCTTTTTGACCCTTCAGCCTTCGCTCGCCTTCAAATAGTAATATCTACTGTAAGTCATCATTCACTGATTATTAGTTAAAACCCCATTTACGCAAAATTGCGTCACGGTGCCAAAAGACATAGGTTCATCCGCGAGCGACGCCGATGCCGACCGAGGTAACAATGTGAAGGGTGACTGACAACAATGACGTTAATTCCGAGGGGACTATGACCGTTACATTTCGACGTGCTAAAAAAGTCGCCCTCACCTTGCACACCCGCTCCCCGCCCTTCCCTGCGTCCTCCCCCGCGCTGTGATTTTAGTGCGTGCGACGGATCCGAACGATTTATAACACGCACAAACAATGCGAACCGGTTACAGTTCCATCATCCGTGAACATTTATTGTAAGGGTGTCACCATCTAAATTTAGTTACACTACAGCCGGTGTGCAAAAATATATATTAAATATTTTTATGTATGTACTTATATCTTTACGGTATTCATCCCCGTAAAGTGGTAATAAGTGGCTAAACACCACACCATAAAGTGGGGTGCAGCCTCCTGGCACCAACAACTGTCCTGCGTAACGCCCTGACCGCCGCAACACTGGTTCCAGATGACCCCATCTGGACTTCATTTTAAAAACTTTAAACCTATATATTATTAAATAAATATTTTTGGTCATAACACACAGTGCCGTCTGTACAAAACTTGTGCTATGGATAACAGAAAATAGATACAAATACATTTTTAGGGTTCCGTAACTCAAAAGAAAAATTCCGAACCCTTTACTTTGTTGTCCGTCTGTCTGTCCATCTGTCAAGACCCTTTTTCTCAGAAACACCTGGAGGTATCAATCAATACTCGGCTCTACTGTCCCTTGGAGCTGTGAAAAAATCAAACTTCTAAGCCAACGCAATCAAAAGATACAGCTGTTTATGCCGCAAATTTCCGCAAATTTTCGAAACTCGCAAGGGAATCAAAACCTACCGTGAACTCAGAATCTTGAAATGGGGTACGAAGCAACGTCTTATAGTACAGATAAAGGAAAAATTGAGAAAGCCGTAAATATTTAGTAACATCATATAATAAAAATATTTTTAATAATATACAACAACATATAATAAGTTTGCACGGAACCCTCGGTTCGCGAGCCAGACTCGCACTTGGCTGGTTTTTTTTTGTTCTGGAGGAAAAGCGCGGAGAACTTGTGTCTCAAATCGGGACCATTCTCTCCACTAGGGCGGGAAAACTAAGTTCGATTCAACCCTATAAAGACACAAGTCTGCGAGTTCACCACTAAGAAAACCCTATTCACTGAGATCCTACAATTCTAGAAGAGGGGAGCCTCTTCATATCCAAGACCATTGGGATGGGCAGTTCCGAGACAAGGTAAAGCTCACGTCCAAAAAACTAAGTGTAGTCAACAGCGCGAAGCAGTAATTTACGTCGGGGCAAAAGTTGCTGCTTTACACGTAGTAAGTTCGGCTCCATATGGAGTACTGCTGCCATCTCTGGGTGGGTGCACCCGGATAACAGCTTGGCCCTTTTGACTCAGTTCAACGACGGGCAGAAGGAATTATTGACAATCCCAAACTCACTTACCGTATCGAGCCCTTAACTCTGAGGAGAGACTTTGCCTCTCTGTGTGTGTTTTACCGATTTTACAATGGGATGTGTTCTGAGATATTGTTTGAAATGATTCCCACGGCTACTTTCTACCATCGCACCGCTCGTCATCGGCAGGGATCTCATTCTCACACTTTAAAACCTGTGGGTCGCGTACAGTTCGGTTTCAGAGAAACTACCTCCCTCGAACGCTTGGGTTGTGGACTGAGCCTGCCAAGGTTTTCTCGAAGGACTACAGGACGGGCTCTTTAAGCAAGGAGTTATTAGATTTTTTAAGGTTCGGCAACGCGCGAGTGATGCCCCAGGTGTTGCAGGCTATGGTAACCGCTTACCGTCAGGCAAGCTTGTTTTTCACCTTGTATAAAAATAAAAAAAAACACCCATCATTCATCACATAAATGTTTGTCTTGTGCGGGAATTGAACCCACGGCTCTCGATTCAGCAGTCAGGTCATTAACCACTGAGCATTAGATCTTAAAGCAGCTACACAACGTAACTTAGAATTTTTTTGACAAAGATTTCTCCGTATCCAATGAGTAGATTCTACTAAAATTTAGGAACTTTGGAATAAAGTTCAAACCCTGACAAACTTAAAAATACGAAAATTGGTTCGGCAGCAAGTACCGTACATGCAACTTCTTTTGAGAAAAATTGTTTTACAAAAAAAAAAATTACGCCATATTGGATCCGCCATTTTGAATTTTAAAAAACTGATAAAAAATTCGAAATCAGCACCCTCGAAAACCCTTTTCTACCCCTCGATACATGAAATTATACATGAAATTTATGTTGCGTGCATAAAAAAGTCAGTTTTTTACGGATAAAAAACGAACCGCTGGACCAATTTATTTCAGACTCCTTTCAGATCTAAGTCATGACGTGGCGTATCGATTGATATGTCATCAGAGCGATTCGGTCCAGTAGTTATTGAGGATAGACACAGACATCCCTCTAAAGTGATTGCAAATGATTCTTCAAGTCTTGAAACGTAAAGAAAACACAAAACATTAAAAAGAGAAGTTAATTAATGAAATTTTAAACGATAAAAAAAATCCTAAACAAACCACTTTTTAACCTTTTTTAATGTTTTGGCAAAGAAAACTTCCAAGTTCTAATAGCACGGCTCCTTGTCCTAACAAAAATCAATTTTATGGTCCCATCCAGAAAAAAGCATCAAGCTCGCATGCATGTAGCTTTTGTTTACGAGCATCAATGTCGATATGAAAACACGTCGAGAAACCCTACCCCCTTTTATGTCCCCAATCGTGTTTCTTTTAATTTATTATGAAAAACGGTTTAAGCAAAGAAAAAACTGTTTATGTGAAAACTATAGCTTATTAAATATCCTACAAAAAAGGTCAATGTAATATTATTGTATCTCTTGTATATTAGCTGTAATCCGACGTTAAAGAGAAACTTATTTATTTTTAAGCTATTGCATAGCTTTTATCGCAGGCTCTGAGCGCGGCGACCGAATCAAGAAATTCCGTAACGAAAATAAAACCAAACAATCGTCTAACGTCGTTTCAATTCGGCAGACTTCGGCAGTCCGGCCTCACTCGTTTTACCAATAAGAAGTATTATCCTACTAAATACAGAATCTATTTTTGAAAACATCCTGTTTGACTTAGCAGGTATTTATTATTTGGACGCATTATAATTTATAATTGTCGAGTTGCCATCACCTCCGTTTTTTATATACTGTCAGTGTTGTTTGTTTACAAACACTTTCAAATACCTTTTTATTCTTGGAATATTAGTTTTTTATTAGGTTTTAATCTCTTTAGTTTTAATAAATATGAATCGAAAGTCAAGACGCAAGTGCGAGGTGTGTTATCTGTCAAAGAAAAACAGTGACATATTTTAGCCAGATTTCCGTTAGACGTAGATAGGTATGTAATTACATGGTTTACTTACTGTCTTACGAATTTAATTTAATTAATTTAATTTCAATTTATATCTTTGAAGACAATTACCATTTCGGTTAGGAAGTAAAATTTGAAATTTAACAAAGAGAATATAATCATATTTAACTTATTATTTAGGCCAACAGCAAATTGCGAGATATGTCCGATAGAAAAATTCTCGAGCGCGCCACGCACGCACCCCGAGCCGACCCAGACCGATGGCCATGCAGTTGTACGAAGGGACTTGTAAATTTCGGTTTTCTAATTTTCTAATGTTCAACTATTTAGTTGGTCCGCGGGAAAAAAATCCTAGTTCGTACAACCAGTTAGACGTAATAGTTGGACGAACGGGAAAAACCCGAACTTTGGCCCAGATATAGTATCTACATGCTAATATTAAATAAATAAATATTTTTGTACGTTAGATTTAGATGCTAAGCGAGCGAAGCGAGCGGAGCGTTCCAGCCAAGTTTCATATAATAATCTGTTTATTTATATAACAATTCAGCACACACTAAAATTTTTCTATCGTAAATTTCTCATAATGTGCAGCCCGGCCTTAAGTATTTTGATTGCTACTTGTGTTATAAGAAAATGAGTGAGTACATGCAATAGCTTTACCGCGGCGGGCCCAGAGTGCCACTGTTCTTGTTTTTTGCTGCCGATATACCGATCGTTTACTGTTTACTAAATGTAAATAGTTAGCAAGCACCGCTTATGATACTGCAATACTGCCGATGGCGAAGGCAAGGTTCTCTGCAGTTTGATTGACATACTCAACTATAATAACATTATAGCTCTAAAGACAGCTACTCTCTTAGCTTAATGAAGCCATAGACTGGACATACTTAACATAGCGCTTTTACATAACGTAAGCCTAAGTTTCTGTAGAAATGGTAGACAAATTTTGCTTTGACCTTCTTCCCGTTATTATGTACCTCTGACTCCCATCCGACAAATACTGCAAAAAATCTGTGGTGAACTTGGTTAAATTCAAGAAAGCCCTTAAAAGCTAATTAGCTAACAGCAACTTGATTGCATCCTAGATTTATTAGATATCACAAGAAATTGACATGGCCATCGACTCTCTCACGAGTGCTCTAAACAAACACCAGTGAAGAGCTATCACCGGTTCTTGAGGACATAAAGTTTCAAATAACAGAGTGTAGTACCGCACGATAAGAACGTAACATTTATTTCACTGCCGAGGACAGACCCTATTATAACTCCTTGTACAAAAGTGTGAACGTAGCTACAGGTAAATCTTGTCAAAGCAATCACGAAAACCGATGGAAGGGATCATGTCTAGCTGAAGCTATGAACCTATTGAAGTTACCCAGAGCGCCACCCCTCCCTTGAAACATCTAAATCAATCTCTGCGTTTAACGACGACGAAAAGGCAGACTGCTTAGAAAAACTCTACAACTTCTACGGTATTTCAAGTTAAGGACCCGTACTATAAGTGATAGTTTAACAGCCGTGACAGTTATTTAAAACCTCGCAATAAACATTTTCGGATAACAATGATGTGAAAGTGTGTTTTTAACGTATTCCAGTGAGATATCCAAAAAAATGAGAAAATCTTTATAGTGGTATATATATTCAATGTTAAAAAGCACAGTTAATACCAAACACAAAGTGGATATAAAAGAATACTCTACATTAACATCGCTTCTGAAGCGGCTATCAGATGGGTATATGAGTCAAAAGTACTCACAGCTCAGGATATAGAAACATTTTTAAATGAAGAATCTGACAATAAATATTTAGCAACAAAGGTAAGTTTCAAGTATATAATTTAGACGTTGACACATTACGACCGGTATAAACACTGTTCAGTGCAAGTGTTTAATAGAAGTACATTGCCGTACATTAATAACTCACTTTGCGCTCGATGCAACAATACTAGAGGTTTTTACGCACTATTCGGCTGTGAAACTATTACTTATAACTTGGAGGTTTTCTTTGCCAAAACATTAAAAAGAGTAAAAATTGGTTAGTTAAGGGTTTTTTTATCGAGCAAAAGTTCATTAATCGTGTTTTTAAGTTTGTCAGGGTTTGGACGATATCCCGAAGAACACAGTTCCTAAATTTTAATGGGATCTACTCAGCGGATACGGAGATATCTTTGCAAAAAAAATTGTAATTTAGGTAGTGTAGCCGCTTACAGCTCCAATGCTCAGTGGTTAATGACCCGACTGCTGAATCGACAGGCGTGGGTTCGATTCCCGCACAAGACAAACATTTATGTGCTGTAAATTTGTGTTTGTCTTCAGACTGGGTGTTGTTTTTAATACAAGGTGACAAACAAGCTTGCGGACCACCTGGTGGTAAGCGGTCACCGTAGCCTACGGAAGCTTGCAACACCTGGAGCATCACTCGCGCGTTGCCGACCCTTAAAAATCTAATAACTTATTTCTTGAAGAACCCCATCCTTCGAGAAAACCTTAACAAGGAACTCATTCCACAACCCAAGCGTTCGCAAGAGGAAGTTTCTCTGAAACCGCACTGTACGCGACCCACAGGTCAAAAGTGTGAGAATGAATTCCCTACCGATGTTGCCATGGTAGAAAGTAGTCGTAGCCATCAATTTGAACAATTTCTTAAGCGCTTTCGTTTACCCATATTAAGGCGGTTGAAAAATATGTAATCCGCCATCTTGGAGCGGCGGTCATATTGAAATTATTACAGTATTGAAATTAGCACTAGCGATCACCAGAACTTAAGGTTTATGTAAAATTTCAGATATCAACAGATGGCCAAAAATGGTTTGCAAACTACGGACAACTTACAAACATACGGACAGTGCAAGTTTAGGCTTTAAAAAATTATAAAGCTATAAACTCAAAATTAGGCACAACCTAATATTTGGGCCCATCATCAAACCTAGAACTCCACCTAGGGCTATAGTTCTTGTCAAGATAAATCCAACGAGCCCCAACATTTTATTTATACTCCTTTTGTAGGGCAAAGTTACTACTTTTTCCCCACGGACTGGACTATAGCTGTTAATCCACGACCCAATTGTGTGTTTCCAGTGATAACTTACGGTTACGGTACAGAACCGTAGTCTTTAACTGTTGGCCTCTTAATTTACTATTTTTTTTTCTTGCGACATTGATCTCTCAGCAAGCGATGTAATAAAAAATGTCCCCCGCCGGGATGTTTATTTTGTCACACGGTCGCCGCGCGTCGCGCATGCGCCGTACGTGTGCAGTTGTGCACCCTCGCCAAGGTATTATAATTAAGCCCATTTGTTGTATTCTCTGTGCGCAAGCTGCGAGCTGCGACTGCAAGCGACGAGTAACGAGCGCCCTCCGCAACAATGCACTTTTTGACGCGCACGCGACTCTGGCCGCATTACCTTTTACCATCACACCCCAACGACTGGGATTAGTTATATATGTGCAAGGAATTAACCAAACTAATATAGCATTAAAAGGTGCTGGCGATTTATTAATTTTATTGCTCTTAAAATACTTGTAAGTAATTAAAATATGGTTAACTAGATTTTGCCAGCGGCTCCGCCCGCTTTAAATTTGGTTATCGGCAAAGGATTCCGTCGGCAACTCCTTATACTAAAGAAGTTTGTTACAGCAAGCTATAGACGCAGCTTTAGTTCTTTCAATTAGTAACTCCTGCAGGAACTTCGGGGATAAAAAGTAGGCTATGGCCTAATCCAGGACCTAACCTATATGTGTGCCATCAAGATCCGTCCAGTGGTTAAAGCGTAATTGACTTACAAACATCCAAACTTTCGCATTTATAATATTAGTAAGAAGTAGGAATAATAAGTTAATTTATAAGCTTTTGCCCGCAGCTCCACCCGCCCTTAATTCGGTTATCGGCGTGGTAGTGTTACGCAGTGAGAACAAAACTTGTATTTTTAAAAACTAATTTTATTAAACACACAATTTATTATAAAGTATTACAGATATAGAAATATTCTAAGGAACTAGTGATCGAGACGAGAGTTGAGAAGTGACTGAGCTCTGGAGAGAGGAGTGGTATATAAAGGAACAAAATGGGATGTTTACATATTTACTAATGAGGTAGCTTATTTCTAATGGTACAAGGTTCACGACGATGAGAAGCATAAACAATATTAAGGAATGAGAAAGGCAAATAATGTTAAGGGATGAGACATTAGACAATTAGATAATTACTTAACTGCTATAACATTTACAATTAGTCTATTACGAATCTACATTACTAGCTTATTACCTAAGTACATGTTTGTATTGTAAACAATGGTTATGGTCACAACATAACACCTCCCCCCTTAGAATAAAGATTGGGGTTGTCTACCCGATCTTTGATTAATTGAGTTATAAGTAACTCTGGCTTCTTCTTCGTCTTCTGATATGCACGATGAGTTATTTTGCGGGATTGCTTCTAACGGTATTGATACATGATGTCTTCTATTTGATCGGCCAAAGCAGTTGTTGAATATTTGTATGCAACCATTTCTATGTTCGTCCGGATGTCGTTGTCGAAACTGGCGTATAAGGTAATGCCATGGGAAGCATTTGTATAATATGAAGCTGAGCATGATTAAACCCATGACATAACTGAAAGCAGAAAATTTATTGCTGTGTTTTTGCATAAAAGATTTTTCGTTGTCTTTCAGGCGCTGAGCGTATTCTTTGATCTCTTGTTTCATTGTGTGAAGTGAGTCGAGAGGAAGATCGTTCATTTTAATATGTATGAGTTCTGGTGGTTCTTCGTTTTTAGTGAATTCGATGCAGTTTTCGTCGATATCCACTGTGATTATAGGATGGGTAATATTTGTTGTTATATCTTCTGTTGCTGACAGTGTTACAAATCCAGTATATAATTTGCAACCTTTATTAATACTTAATATACCGGTGCCATGTAATTGATGATGACTGGTAGTATCTCCACATTGCAGAACACCTGGTGTCTTACGGTTTAAGATGTATATCCATTTGTTGTTTCTGATGGGTTGGAATGTGTTGATATATGCAGCAAATGTAGTTATTTCGCAGATATTGGGTATTTCTTTAGTTGTACTTAGTAAAACGGCCATTTCGCATGTTGGACGCGTGTTGAAGTTGTAGACGGGTAGTTTTTTACAGACTGCTTTCTCCGGCGCATATGTTTTACAGGTCTCCATTGTGCTGAACATCACATATTGTTGACGAGTGGAACTAGTCGCTAGGTATGTTTGCTCAGGAAGGATAGTGGAGTAAATAGAGGAGTTGGAATGCGGTATAGGAATAGAATATATATGATATTTATAAAATTTATCATTTTTAATAAGTGGAAAATCTAAAATATAAACTAGTTTATTCATATAAATATAAGATGTTAGAGTTGCGGATTCTAAGATTATGTGTATATTAGATATTGTTATAGGCGCTACAAGATTTTTATCGTTTCTTACGTGATTAGATGCTAATAATTCTTTATAAACTTTTTCTGATGAAATTACTGATGGGTGTATAGCACCTGATTTAATAAATAGAATGCTTGTTAAAATGTCATCAATTTCTTGTTCTAATGACATTATGGATTCTAGGATTTGAATAGAAATTGTAGATAATTCTTCACTAACTTTTAAATCGAAAATGAGTTTACTCGTATTGTTTAGATAAGTACTAAGTCGGTTAATATTTTCATTAATAATGTGTTCATCGTATGATATTTTTATGATAGTTTCATTAAAATTTGTTACAGTAGACGAAATTATTTGTAATTGTTGTTTTAGAATTTCTGAGGTTTCTAATTCTTGTTTTTCTAAAAGCTCTATACACTTATCATAACGTGAAGCGTCTTTCGCGTCAGGTGTGCCTATTAGCCATTTAAGTACGGAACTGAGACCATCTATTAATTCACGTTTCATACGTCTGTTATTAGAAGTGTAGTAGGAGAGCTCTGCTAACCGAGAGTCTATACGATTAATGTTTATGTTAAGAAAAGAACTAGTTGTTTTAGTATTGTGAGTATTGTATTGTTTACTATTAATTAAAGTTTTGTAGTTATTAGCTAATCGTTTTAGAGAGTCGCGAGATAAAAATAACGGTTCTAAGTTTTTGTATATTACAAGTTTCCAAGAGGAATCAGATACAACGAGCTCGCCTTCTTCCTGGAAGTAGAGTCCGGATTTAGAAGGCAGAGGTTGGGTAAGGGTATCCCCAGCAACAATGGTTGCGGAGTACCTGGAATGAAGAAAGAACTATATCATTTGATTTGTGATTTCGCGAGAGTTTGACTTATTCCTAAAGTATTTTCTTATTTTTATATAAATCTTATAGACTATTATATAGATTATTATTTTAATAATGGAACAAACGATAAAGCTAAGATAAGGATTATTAATTATTTTATAAAAATTATTTACACGTTCAGGACTTTCAGAGGAATTGGGATAGGCCATAGTTCCACGAAATATGCTGAAAAATATATATATGTTATTTAGATGTTGAAGGAGAGTTTGTGTCATTGACCGGTCTAAGACGGTTTGCATGAACTAAATGGTTTCTTCCTGATTTTTTAATTATATAGTTTTCGTTAAAACCAATCCTTACAATATTGAAGGGACCCTCCCATTTACTATCTAAATTATTTGGATTCGGGATGCGTAACATTACTTTATCTCCTAAGTTAAATTTTGCAACGTTTTTAATGTGATCGTCATAGCGAACTTTTGCTTTCTCTTTCATGGCTTGAACGTTACGTTGAGCGACATCACGCGAGATTTTGAGTCTTTCGTTTAAGTCATTAAGGTAGTCATTGGTCGTATAGTCGTTATTTTCTTTAATGCTATACAGTGAACGAGGTTTGTATCCGAATAGTAGTTCATGAGGTGTAAAACCAGTGGACTGATTTAACGACGTGTTATGACACATAATTGCGAGTGGTACAATTTGATCCCAGTTAGAGTTATTACGCTTATGATACATGCGTATGTGGTCTCGTAGACAAGCGTGGAATCTCTCTAGCGAGCCATTAGTTTGAGGATGATATGAAGTGCTTAGAGTGTGACTTGAACCAAGTAATTTCATTAATTGTTTAATTATATTATTTACGAATTCACCTCCTTGGTCGGAATGGAATCGCTTAGGAATTCCGAAATGTTGGCAAAATATTAGAAGTGTCTTGGCGATAGTTAAAGCTTGTTTATCTGGAATTGGGTATGCTTGGACAAATCTAGTCAGGTCATCTTGTAAAGTCAAAATGTATTTGTTAAAGTCACCTGTTATGTCAGAGTATGATACTAAGTCAATAGTAACTCGTTCGAAGGGTTCTGTAGCAGAGGATGTAATGACCATAGGAGCTTTATAAGTTTTTCTTTGTATTTTGTTTTGTTGACAGGTTTGGCAGTTTTCTATGTAATTTTTTATGTCGTCAGTCATACCTTTCCAAAAGTAACTGTCTCGGATTTTGCGAGTTGTCTCTACGATGCCTCTATGTCCGGATAGGGGTTCGTCATGGTGTATTTTAAGTATGTAAGGAATTTCGTCTGATGTAGGATAAGTAACTTTATTTTCACAAATAGTTATTTTGCAATTGTATGCGTCGGCTAAATAGGCTGTAATGTGTAGCTGTTCGTTTCCTTTCAACTTGCAAGTTTTATCTTGTTTAAGGTCGGGAATGTGAAGAGTTTTATAGTCATTACTTTGTAGAGTAGATAAAAGTGTTTTAAAATAACTCTCAGAGTCCCAAGGGTCAAAGTGTGTGGGACGCGAGCAGGCGAAAACGATATTTTGTTTTTTATCGGAAACTAATAAGTCAGTGTCATAAAGTGTTTTGGGTTTTTCTAAGTATGGGTTAGTTTGGGAACACAAGCCGATAGCTTCGTTGAAAAGATCGTTTTTGTCAGAAAGGTCGCATGACATGGGTATAAATATGTTTTTATGACGTGGGTCTAAAAGACGGTCTGTTGAAATTTCAAGATTTGAAGTGTCGAAACTGTAATCAGGGTTCGTAGAGAAATGTTCAAAGTTAAGTTGTAAATAATCGTCAGAGTGCTGTTGAATAGAGTTATCGTTATTTGTCAAGTCGATAAGGTTTGTGTTCATGACAGGAGGTCGTGAGAGTGCGTCAGCGTTTGTGTTATTTTTTTCAGCTTTATAAATAATTTCATATTCGAATTCCTCTAATTTTAGTCTCCAGCGGACTAAACGACTACCTGGGTCTTTGATAGAAAAAAGCCAAGTTAAAGGTTTGTGGTCGGTTACGATTTTGAATTTGCGGCCAAACAAATAAGGTCTGAAATGTTTTACCGCCCAAACGATCGCTAGTAATTCGCGTTCAATTGTGGAATAGTTTGTCTCGGCTTTGTTTAAAGTCCGAGATGCGTAGGCGATTGGCAAATCTTTACCTATTTCACCTTGTGATAGAACAGCACCAATGGCGTGGATAGAAGCGTCGGTTGTTAAGATAAACTCTTTATGAAAATCGGGATATTGGAGAATCGGTGGGTTTGTGAGAAGACGTTTACATTCGTCGAAAGATTTTTGTTGAGATTCACCCCATATAAAGGGTGTGTCTTTTTTTAAAAGGCTTGTGAGAGGTTTAGTGATTTTACTGAAATTGGAGATGAATCGACGATAGTAGCCGGTAAGGCCTAGAAATGCTTTAATGTCTTTACAACATTTTGGAATTGGGAAATTTTCAACAGCTTGGATTTTTTCAGGATTAGGCTTAACGCCTTCGTTTGAAATAATGTGTCCTAAGTAGGCTACTTCACGGCGAAGGAATTCACACTTATCGGGCTGTATTTTTAAGTGGAATTGTTTGAGTCTTGAAAATACTTCTCTGAGTTTTTGTTCGTGTTCTTGAATACTTGATGCAAAGACAACGATGTCATCAAGGTATACAAAGCATCTTTCACCTTGTAAACCGTATAAAACAGAGTCCATTACGCGCTGAAAAGTTGCAGGAGCATTTTTCAGGCCAAAAGGCATTCTTTTAAACTGATAGTGCCCATAGGGTGTATTGAAAGCTGTCTTTGGGGTATCTTTAGGATCTACTTCAAGTTGGTGAAAACCAGACGCTAAATCTAAAGTTGTGAAATATTGAGAATGACCAAGTTTGTCTAAGATGTCTGTTATGTTTGGAAGTGGATAGCTGTCTCCAATAGTTACGTCATTAAGTTTTCTGTAGTCGATAACAAGTCGCCACTTTTGTTTACCAGACGCGTCCATTTTTTTTGGTACGACCCATATTGGGCTGCTCCATGGAGAGGCGCTGGGTTCGATTATATCTTGTTCTAACATTTTTTGCACTTGTGTTTTTACTTCTTTCTCATGAACTTGTGGGAAACGATAAGTTTTGGTATGTATTGGAGATTCTGTAGTTGTCGGAATTGTATGTTTTGTGTGATTTGTAAAAGTTAGTGCGTCACCTTCTATATAAAATATATCTGAAAAGTCAGAAGTAATTTTGAGTAAGGATTCTGTTTCTTCGTCATTTAAATGTTCTTTTCTGATAAGGTCGAATACTTTGTTTTGTCGGTCTAATGAGTTGTCATTGTTGTTATCGTTATTTTGATAATTAAAGTTGTTTATTTGAATGTCTTTAATATTATATGCGCAGACAGTGATACAAGGAGTGGTAATTAGCATATCGGTATCGTTAGTGTTTATACAAGTAATTACAAATGAGTTATTTTTAACGTTAACTAATGCGCGTGGGATAATGATACCATTTCCGATGGTTTGTTTTTCTACGATAGCGTCACCGGAAATAATTGTATTTGTGTTACATGTGATAATGGTTTCTGAACGGCTATTAAGTAATTGCTTGTTATTTTCGATATGAGAATTTTGTTCTCCAAGGAAATAGAGTCTATAGGTTTTATTGTGAACTCGCATTGTTTTAGATTGGATATAGATATGAGCGTTAAATTTAGCCATAAAATCATTTCCTAGAATACCGTCTGCTTTGATATTTAGGTTGGCAATATGGAATTTAAACTTTGGAAAATTATCGAGACAGATTTCGGAGGTTCCGTAAGTTTTAGTTGGGGATTGAGTACTCGAGACGCCTACGATTGAGACGACGTCTGATTCGTTTACTAGTGATGTACCTATCTTGTCACGTCTAATTACTGAACATCCTGCACCCGTGTCGACTAAGAGCGTGACGGGTTTGCCTTCGATATGGAAAGTACAATGTAACAAGTTTTCAGGAGGGACATCGTTTAGGGAAGATATAGTAAATGATTTCATTGATGTAGTAGATTTTGGTGTTGTTTTATTTGATTCTGAGTTGTTGAACTTAGTAAAAGAGTTTGATTTTGTTTTTGGATTCTGAATTGATTGTGGATTTTGAATTGATTTTGAATTTTGATATTTTGATTTAGTAGATTTCGTTTTTCTTTTTGATTTAGGAATTGATTCAGTGAGATTGATTTGGTTAGAAGTAGAAGAGTCTGTTTGTGTGCATGCATCTCTATATTGTCTCCGATAGACTGGTGTAGTTAGAGGTTGCACACTTTGAGTTAGCGAATTATGTAATGTTTGCGTTTGTCCCCGATGGACTGGATTAGATTGTGACTTATTATTCATACTTCTATTTAAGAGTCGAGTTGGACTATTTCCACATCGTGGGTTAATGACTCGATCTGATTCGAGTAATGGGCTGAAGCGATTTCCGGAGAGATGCCCAACTCTTCGGTCGCTTGCGAGTTTAAATTATTGATGTTATTGGTTGGGATGTTTGGTAAGGCACGTGGATTTTGATTGTTCGTTGTTAAAGAGTTTCGTAGGTTATTATTATATGCTCTCTTACGACACTCTGAAATCAGATGACCGGGATTTTTGCAATAATTGCAAAACTTACTTGTGGTTTGTGGAGTAAAAATTCTATTACTTTGGTTTATTGGGTTATTTCTATATAAATTCGACTGAAATGGCTTTGGAACACCTGAATGCGATGGTGGACGACGATTGCTACTAACAGTGTTATTAAATGTATTTTTATATAATGATTGTCTCGCTGCATTCATTCGCTTTATTTTGTCTTCTTGTATAGCGAAGTTGCCAGCATCTGACAGATTTGTGAACTCTTTAGTTCTAAGCATAGTCCCTATTTCTGAGTTTAGGCCATTTATGAACACACTTAGTGCTGTTTCTTCGGTAGTTGCTTTCCTACCTAACAACGTGTTGTCTGAGATTTCTGCAATTAATTTTTCAATGATTTTGCTGCGACACAAATCCACGCGATGAAAATAATCAATGAGAGATTCTTGTGGTTTTTGGAACATTGACTGTAATTCTAACATTAAATGTGAAATTGTTTTTATATTTGAGAATTTTTGAATTAAATAATTTTTGAGGTTATGCCAATCAGAATATTGTCTACTGTGAACATCGGATGCACCTACTCCTGTTATTTTATTCAAAGCGTATATTAATATTATAGATTGTTGATTTTCTGACGCTAGGCTAAATGCTGAATCACACGATCTAATAAATCTATATATTTGATCCTTTTCATTAGTGTCAAAGTTTGGGATAAGCTGTAAAAGTGTATTAATTTCGAGAGACATACTGGTTTCTTTAGGCGATGTTTCACTTTTAATTTCTAAAGACATTAAAAATTTTGGTAAACACAATATTAAAATTTGCACACACGAAAATAAGTAAAATAATAGATATGTATAAGGATATAGAAAGGTTAAGGAGACACAGGGTATAAAAATGAGCAAACAAGTTAAGCAACTCACCACAATAACAATACAATGATGGGTCGCATGGTCCGGCGAAGTCGTTTAAAAGCCTTCAGCTACCACGTTGATCTTCAGGCGATGCTTGTCCACGATACAACGTGTTGTACTTCGTCTTTTGGATTTACGCGAATCCCTAATCTATCCTACCGACTGCGCCAAATTGTTACGCAGTGAGAACAAAACTTGTATTTTTAAAAACTAATTTTATTAAACACACAATTTATTATAAAGTATTACAGATATAGAAATATTCTAAGGAACTAGTGATCGAGACGAGAGTTGAGAAGTGACTGAGCTCTGGAGAGAGGAGTGGTATATAAAGGAACAAAATGGGATGTTTACATATTTACTAATGAGGTAGCTTATTTCTAATGGTACAAGGTTCACGACGATGAGAAGCATAAACAATATTAAGGAATGAGAAAGGCAAATAATGTTAAGGGATGAGACATTAGACAATTAGATAATTACTTAACTGCTATAACATTTACAATTAGTCTATTACGAATCTACATTACTAGCTTATTACCTAAGTACATGTTTGTATTGTAAACAATGGTTATGGTCACAACATAACAGTAGTACTCCTTAATTAACTCCTTAATTATACTAAGCTATAGTTTGTTTAAGCTCAGATATAGTTATTCCCGCAGGAGCTTTTGAATTTTTCAGGATAAACATCCATCCATACTTACAAACTTTCGCTTTTATTATATAAGTAGAATAGAACCAAAAATAGGTGTTTTTTTTTTTATACCGCTAAGGTAGCAAACAAGCTTACAGTCCGCCTGGTGGTAAGCGGTCACCGTAGCCTATGGACGCTTGTAAAACCAGGGGTATCACTTGCGCGTTGCCGACCCTTCAGAAATCTAATAACTTCTTTCTTGTAGAACACCATACTGTAGTACTTGCAGAAAATATTGGCAGGGAGCTCATTCCACAACTTAAGCGTTCGCGGGAGGAAGTTTCTCTGAAACCGCACTGTACGCGACCATTTAGGTTCTAAAGTGTGAGAATGAATTCCCTGTCGATGGCAAGCGGTGCGATGGTAAAAAGTAGCCGTGGGCAGCATTTCGAACAATTCCTCAGAACACAACCCATTGTACAAGCGGTAGAACACACACAGTGAGGCAAAGTCTCTCCTCAGACTTAAGGGCTCGATACCGCAAGTGAGTTTGGAATCGTCGACAATTCTCACAGCCCATCGTTGAACCGAGTCAAAAGGGCCAAGCTGATATCCGGGTGCACCTGCCCAGAGATGGCAGCAGTACTCCATATGGGGCCGAACTTGCGACTTGTAAAGTAACAACCTTTGCCCCGACGTGAAGTACCGCTTCGCTCTGTTAAGTACACCAAGTTTTTTGGACGCCAGCTTCACCTTATCTTGTAAATGATCTCGGAACTGAACATCGCTGGAGATGTCGACACCAAGGATCCCAATGCTCTTGGAGATGGAGAGGGGAGTGTTCTGGAATTGTGGGACTACAATGAATGGAGTTTTCTTAGCGGTGAACGCGCACACTTGTGTCTTTGTAGGGTTGAATCGGACCAAGTTTACCCGTCCCCAGTCAGAGACCTGGGACAGTGTGGTCTCGATTTGAGACACAAGTTCTCCGCGGTTTTCCTCCACAACGGAACGAAGGATGTTTGCACGACCCGGGTAAAAAGCGTCTCCAGTACTGTCATCTGCATAGCAATGTATGTTGTTGATGTCCAACATGTCATTGATATGCAGTAGAAACAGCGTAGGAGACAGCACAGAGCCTTGCGGGACACCAGCATTAATGTCCATGCTATCAGAGCAACTACCGTCAACTACGGCTCGTATGCGTCTGCCGGACAAAAAGCTAGCTCATCACCTTAGAGAGGAGAGAGGTAATAGCGATAGACCTGTAATTCGATGGATCTGATCTATCGCCCTTTTTGGGCACCGGGTGCACATTCGCAGTCTTCCACGAAGACGGAAATTGCCTAGTGTGGTAGGAAAGCGCGAAGAGGCGCGTGAGTATAGGACATAACTCAGGAGCACACTGCTTAAGCACCACTGCTGGTATACCGTCTGGACCATTCGACTTTCGACCGCAAAAGTTCCCTTCGGCAGCTTTGGCAAGCGACCAGAAAGCACGACTCCCAGAAGGATAGCTCGCAAGTCGCCCACCTATTTTGCCGATGAATTGGAATTTTGCTCTGGCAGTTGCTTTCTTACTGAACCTCTAGGCAGCATTTAATTTGCGTTTTAACTCAGAAATATTCGGATCCTTATTATAACGAGGTGTTTTCCAAAAGGGAAAAAAATAACTCAATAAGTTTTTAAATCTTCGCGTTTCATTACTATTTTGTAAACAGTTTGTATCCATCCACAGAAAGCATAAGAACTTCAATCGTGATGATAGATACTAACTGTCGCCTGCATTGCAGATGGTAGGAAAGTTACAAAAAGTGTATTTGCGGTTGACGGAGGCTGTCTCACTCACTCACACTGCACACCAGTCTCGCCCCCACTAAATCGCAACCGCACCCGCGTAACGGGGAACTCCCCTCCTGGCGGTGACTCACCTTCGGGTTCGAGACTAGCGCAGGTCGAAGGGACGCCCCCGAGAGCGACAACCCAAGCCGAGGCTCCCCCCGCGGGGAGCCCTTGAGCGTTGGGCGCTATACGGGCTGAGGCTCCTTCAAAGACTCGCCCAAAAGAGCCCAGTGATCAGTTCAGAAAAAAAAAAGAGAATACTCGTAACTCACGAAGCAATCGCATAATAACAATAGCTTATTCGTTTTAAGCAAGGACGCGCTCCAAGGTCTGGTCGCCTTTCGAGACCTTTATTCTCCATCGGTTCTCGTTTAGAAGAGCGATATGGCCCATCCATTGCCACTTCAGTTTGCTAACTGTTTGAGCTGGGTACCTATGTCGGTGACTTTGTATCTTCGGCGAATTTCTATGATCCGGATTGTATCGCGTAAAGAAACTATTCTAGCCATAGGTCGCTGAGTGATTTTGCTCTTATTAAGAGGCCAACATTTAGACTACGGTTCTGTACCGTAACCGTAAGTTATCACTGGAAACACACAATTTGGTCGTGGATTAACTGCTGTAGTCCAGTCCGTTGGGAAAAAGAAGTAACTTTGCCCTACAAAAGAAGTATAAATAAAATGTTGGAGCTCGTTGGATTTATCTTGACAAGAACTATAGCCCTAGGTGGTGTTCTAGGTTTGATGATGGGCCCAAATATTAGGTTGTGCTTAATTTTGAGTTTATAGCTTTATAAATTTTTAAAGCCTAAACTTGCTGTCCGTATGTTTGTAAGTTGTCCGTCATTTGCAAACCATTTTTCAACCATTTGTTGGTATCCGAATGAGCTGAAATTTTGCATACAGTTCTGGTGATCACTGGTGCTGGTCTGAATACTGTAATAATAATCAATACGGCCGCCGCTCCAAGATGGTGGATTACATATTTCTTTTGATTCCCTTAATATGGGTATCAAATAAAAGAAAAGGATTGAAAAGTAGAAAACGCTTATGATAATAACATCACACCAAGTTCAATATGGCCGCCGCTTTAAGATAGCGGATTATATTTTTTTTTTCATCCCCTTTAATATGGTATCAAATAAAAGGGCTTGAAGAGTAGAAAACGATTAAGTTAATTTGGTCACATTAAACTCAATATGGCCGCCACTCCAAGACGGCGGATTACCGTTTTCTGATCAACCCCCCTATGGGGCATCAACCGTTCACAAGATGCAGGGTAACCCCGTAGATAATAATAACATAGTATAGGGTTTAAGCGTCCATAGGCTGCGGTGGCCGCTCACCATCAGGCGATTCGCAAGCTTGTTTGCCAACTTAGTGGTATAAAAAAAATATGCCGTAATATATTTACGACTGAAACTTTTTGCGGCCGGTCAAGCATACGTAACGTAACGTAACGTAACGTAACGTAACGTAACATTGAGCAGAGTGCGCTCATTAGACGATATTGTGATCAATGAATTAGATTGCAATACAATATCAAACACCGTGTAACACCCGCGCAATAGCTGAAATGAATAAAATTAAAAAAATAACTGAACACGTGAACTCCTGAGTCATATCTTGTACTCACGCGCCTCTTTGCGCATTCCTAAGACACTAGGCAATTACAGTCTTCATGGAAGACTGCACAGTTAAACAGGATTTCTCTTTACAAGACGGAGTACTTTCTCAAAATATTTAGTTATTCCAAAAATATATTTTCTCAGATTATAAATATATATTTTTGTTATACAATTACCTGTCTGTTTCTGATACTATTTTATTCTTAGATTTTTTGTAATATTAAGATAAATCATCAATCAGAAGGTTGCGTGTTCAAATCACGTCGGGGTCACCAAATTAGCTACTTAGTTGTTGTGTATGGTGGTATTGAGGAATACCTATGTAGTGTAGCTAAGGTGGCGTGACTTGACGAAGGCAATTAAATGAAAAGGTTCACTTGAAACAATTGGATTTATTTTGCTATATGCAAAACGTAAAGTTAGGTTACAAATTTAGCTTAGAGCTAGAAACCTAGTACCCAGTACGGATGCGCGGCAGTGACTGGCGTCACGGGCTAGCGGTCTTGGCCTGGTGTGGGACTTAGTGCTATGTCAGCACAATTGCTGGTATAGCGATGTCGCTATATGCTTATTTTGAGATTTAGTTTTATTTCAGTAAAATAGATGAACTTCTTTAAAATCATGAATTTAATCCTTTCTAAGATAAATCTAAATAATATCAACAGATGGTGTTGTACAGTTATTGACTCTAAGCTAGAACACGCTATTTAGAATTATTATGATTTTATGACTACTTTCATAATTAAAACGTTGAGGAATACATACAAAAGTCACAGATATTTATTAAGAACGCAGTTAGCTCTCTAAGTATGGTGTTTTTGAATCGTCGGTACTGTGTAAGTACCTTTATTTGTCATTGCATATTCTCAAACAGAAATATTTATTATCAACTCCGAAGAATCAATTAATCAAATCTAATTGCTAGAAAAAAGAATAATATTTCTTATTTCTAACAAAAAAATTCCTTAATGGAAATCGAAACATCTTTCACTTAAAGAATAATTTATCTTTGACTCGATTCATTTGTTTAATTACATTGAATATTTTTTGTCTTGGTACAAATAAATATTTTCAATTTTTTTTTTACTTTTACTCAGTAAATATTCTCTGACGTCTTTAGGGAGAGGAATTTTCTTGGAGTAAATGAATTTGCTTTGATATAAAGCAATTTGCCTTTTTTCAGGTAGGTAATCTGTTTTTACCGTGTGCGATTGTGCATCCGGTGCCCAAAAAGGGCGATAGATCTGATCCATAAAATTATAGGCCTTTTATTTATTACCACTAAGGTGGCAAAAAAGCCTACGGTCCGCCTGATGGTAAGCGGTCACCGTAGCCTATGGACGCTTGCAACACCAAGGGCATCACTCGCGCGTTGCCAGACTTCGCTGGTGTTTTTCTAGGTAAACATGACCTGATCAGCGACCGTCAATATGGCTTTAGCCATGGTCGCTCCACTGGTGACCTTCTAGTGTATCTCACACACCGATGGGCACTAGCCATTGAGAGTCAGGGGGAGGCATTGGCATGTAGCCTGGACATAGCGAAGGTCTGGCACCGGGGTCTTCTATCGAAGTTGCCATCTTACGGAGAGAGAGTATGGACATTAATGCTGGTGTCCTGCAAGGTTCTGTGCTGTCTCCTACGCTGTTTCTACTGCATATCAATGACACGTTGGACATCAACAACATACATTGCTATGCAGATGACAGTATTGGAGACGCTTATTACACGGTTCGTGCTATCATTCCTCGTTCCTTTGCGGAGGAAAATTGTGGAGAACTGGTGTCTCAAATCGAGACCACTGTGTCCAAGGTCTTTGACAAGGGACGGAAAAACCCCATTCACTGAGGTCCCACAATTCACCACTCATTCACTCTCCATCACCAAAAGCATGGGGTTCCTTGGTGTTGATATCTCCAGCGATGTTCAGTCCCAAGATTATTGCAAGACAATGTGAAGCTGGCGTCCAAAAAACTTGGAGTACTCAACAGAGCGAAGCAGTGCTTTACGTCGGGGCAGAAGTTGCTGCTTTACAAGTCGCAAGTTTATACAATAGAACTGTAAAAACCGCATCCAATTTTATAGAGAAGGTACCTAGTTTATGTGTGATGCGTGTACCGACTGTTACTTTTAAAATATTACACATACAGAGCGACAGACAGACAGATAAAGAAGACAAAATCAAAAATTCTTTAAATAATTATTTTGGCTTCTTTTCTATTGCTCTTATAAAGACCCTTCAATTTTTTAATATTTCCATCTTCCTATACACATCGACATCGACATCGACATCGACATCGACATCGACATCGACATCGACATCGGCCAGTTACAATCGTAGGTATTATTTGTTAAGATAAAAACCGTCCCAACAATAAACGACGCCATTAGTGTAGTGCGTACCCGTAGGTGCGTGGGTGTGTGGGTGTGCCACTAACCAGGTCAGTTTGTCGCGCACACATACAAAACTTAACCAACAGTTGAATATGTTGTTGAGAACCTGTCCGCAGTGTCACTGTGCCACCGCCGTGAGTGTAGGCGGCAGGTGCAAGTAGGTACGTGGGCAGGTAGATAGGTGAGGTGTGCCGTGTGCCGTGTGACCAATGAGCGGTGCGCCCACCTGCGCCGGTGCGGCCGCGCGCCCCGCCCTGCCCCCCGCGCTCTCCTGCCGCCGCCGCCGCCGCCGCTGCTACTAGCTAACAACACCGTACCACGTTAGTACATACAAATCGGCACATACTTTTTCAGTGTAAGTTACAGACATAGGTATTTTAGTGTTGTGTAAGTGTGTGTGTAAAGCAACCTATCAACAATAATGTCACAAGCCCCGCTATCACCCTGATATAGTGTAGGTAACAGTAATACATATAGGTACATAGTTAACTTACTTTACATGGATGCTTACTGCCTATAAGTATAAGTACTTACCTATATACTTATTTAAATTTTGTTTTGCTTGGTTAAAATAAAACAGCAATCAAAAATGAATAATAATTATAAATATAAAAGGCTTGTGTCTATCAAAAATGCAATTCTGACCATTAAGTACCTATTATCTAATTAAGTAACAAATTTTCAATTTAATTTAAGTAATTGAATAGAAACACTAAAGACAACAATATTAATATTAAAAATATTGTTTATAGACGCGCTAAAAACCCAGACCATCAGCACATGAGGGTAGGTAGTAGGTAGTATGTAGTAGGTAGTAGGTAGTAGGTAATAGGTAGTAGGTAGTAGGTAGTAGGAAGGTGTGCAATTAAAACGAGCGCGCGGTGTGGCGACACTGGCGACGGGTGAGCACGTGTGTCCGCACAAAAAATGCGCCTTAATAAAACGACGTGCCGCGGGGGTCTGACTAGGGTTCGGCTCTTACTGTGCCTACGGCTTATCGATATCTTTACATATTTTTTGATTTTAAAATTCTTAATTATAGATATGACGAATACCTTGAAATCAACCTTACCTAAAAACAAATTTCTAAATTGTAATGTCTGTTATTTCAAATACTGAATTTGTATTGCAAAAGCAGTTAAAGAAACCAGCACACCCATGAGCTTAGAGAAATATACTTCGACCTTAACGTCTGCGGTGGAAACAAAATTATGCGATTTTATAAAAATGTGTTAATATTTTTTTCAACAAATAATGCGACATCAAAACAGTAAGGGGTTTGAGTTAGGGCTCAAGCCGTTAAATTAGACGATCCTGCAGGGGATGCTAGCACGGCGTGGCCCAGTGCTGCCATTACCGAAGTGAAGACTGTGAGGTAGTCAGTCCTAAGATGTGCTTTTATAATTTGAGATCCCAGAGCTACCCTTAAAGCAGAGATGTTGGCCACCGAGATGATTTTAGTAAGATTCCCTTCTTCACTTCCCTTTCCCCTTTTTTTTCTTTAAAGAAATCATTGACATATTAACACAAAAACCCCACCTCCACGCACGAGTGTAAAGTTTAATTTTTTGGTGGCAAAAGTGACAAAAATAACAAAAATATCGCAAACGAACGCATGACAGTTTGTCACAGTTGACACTAAAATTTTGATATTATTGATACCAATGCTAAACGAACGGATGACAGGTGACAAAAGTTATGAAAATAATAATTCTGCATCCCAAAACGAACGCGCCCATAATTATGACCAACAATAAGGTATTACCTTCATCGTGCTATGAGAATACGATTATCGATAAATACCTACCGACACCAAGTTGGATACACATATGAACATCACTAGCACCCTGGGACGGGTTTAATTACACGGCGACGCAGGCGGGCGACAGGTTGTCGGGTGACGTCATCGTGACGCACATAGGTAATATAGGCGCACATGTGTGTGTGTGATGACTTCAGCCCGGGGCGGTCCCTGGCGATGCGACTTTTTAGTTTGGTAGATAATACATCTAAAGGTCTCAACAATTCAACATAGGTCTTTCCTAAAAATAGGGCTTGCAAAGTTATTGAAAAACGGCGAATCAAATTGTCGCCAATCTCTATGAAGCTTGCTGATCTTCCCTAGTCACTGAGACACAAAAGAGGCTTGCATTATTACGATTATGAACGGTTCCAAAATCCTGCTTTACAATGTTTACAAACGAACACAGCTTTATCGCGTTAATTTCAATACTTAACTATTTGTGTATGTTACCCTCCCTATAAGAGATATGCAGCGAACACTCCGTAAGTACAACTTGTTCTGATGAGTAAGCGATGAATTTGAAATGAAAATGAAAGCATTTCTAAGAGATTTCAAATTATTCGTTTTGTTTAGTTTTGATGGATAATGGGGCATGTTGCTGATGAAGATACCTACATTTGTTATAACATTCGCCAATATCCCATTGACCATGATTATGTGCAACTTGATGAATTTTACAATCTCTTTAAATAAAATAAATTCTACTGAACTACAGTAATGAGTTGAGTTAGGAGAGGATTTGGGTTTTCTCAAATAAGAAGACTAGTAGGTATGATGATATCGCACCTAAGAAGCATCTCGGAACTAAAGCGACCAAGCATAGCATAGCATAGCATAGCATAGCATGATGAAACTGCACCCTACAAGATGGCGCTATCGACCGACGACCGAGTCCACGCACACGTCGCGTAACGCAACTCTCGCGTCACCCAGCTTGTACAGCTCGGGCCAAGGCCGGCCGCGCCACGTGCACCGCTATCTGACCGTCACCGTCACCGTCACCCACCACTAACATCAAGTGCTATCACCTATACCGTGACTACAGCTCTCGCCGTCACAGTTACTTATTATTTCATCGATAGCTTATAATTACTATATGCATTGAGAACCTCGTTCTTTTTTGAAGTCGATTACAAATAGGTAATCTATTTCAAAATACGATGGGTAATTTCCTATTTATGTAATTTAAATCATATAATAGTCCAACAATTGAAAAACAACCAATTTTATTTCCCAAAAATTTTCGTTAGACAAATATAGTATCATGAAGAAAAATAGTTACAATGTGAGGAAAATCTTGTTTGCTAACATTTTAATGTTGATCTCAGCCTAAAAAATTTGGGAGGTAACAAATATAAGTAGGTACTTTGGCAAATAAAATAAAAAGTTAAGCTCGAATTGAAAAATGTAATTTTTTTTTTATATACCACTAAGGTGGCAAACAAGCCTACGGTCCGCTTGATGGTAAGCGGTCACCGTACCCTATGAACGCTTGCAACACCTGGGGCATCACTCGCGCGTTGCCGACCCTTCAGAAATCTAATAACGTCTTTCTTGAAGGAGGAAGTTTCTCTGAAATTAAATTAAATAATAAAGTTGTTTAAGTTAGACACAGTTTTATGTAAATTTTGTACAAAGTAATAGGTTTTTAATACTTAAACTTACATATTTCACATTTTGGAGGTAGGGTTGAACCTGGTCTTGGACTGTGGGTTTAGTGTATATCTGTCAACTGCCAAACACATATAATCAATATTTTATTGGAACTTAGCCTGTGTGTGTCTGTTTGTGTAAAAGAGACCTTTACCTATCCAAAAAAACTATATTTAATTTGCGTCTATTTCCATAATTTTGGTTTATTTGTAAAGACCTTGAGAGAACTAAAAAAATATGATTGATTCCAGCAGCAATGAAGATTTAGTTAGTATTAGACGATTAAGTCGAACACCTGCAGACTGGTAACGATAGGCAGCGCCCTCTGGTGGCCTAAACCGTTAAGCATGACAGTGTGTAATACAATAAACAATATTGCTGCGTCTCCTCTTGGCCTATAGCCGTAAAACATGATTAAGAACCTGCTCTAAGGTGATGCAACAATCTGAATTTTAATTGGTCCAGTAGTTTGTATACATTTGTATACATTTGTATACATTCAACCAAACAAACTTCAACCTATTCTTTGCCTAAAAGCATATTCCATCACCGTTCCTTTTTTCGTCGTAGGTTAAAAAAATAAAAATTACAAAACAACTCTCTCTTCTTCTGTGGCAATGGAAATATAATTGCTTCAATTATTAATAATAAAAATGGCCAGACTTCCTTTAAAATAATAAATAAAATTTCAGAAACTTTAGAAAATTCTTTTTTAGTTAGACAATCAACAAATTGTACAATCCAGCTTAGGGAACAGTGAATCTTTCACCAAAATCGGGTCAGTAATTTTTGAGATAAAGAGTTAAGTGTGTATCAATCAGTCACTAGGAAGACGTCGTCGGAAACATGTCATTCATTGATGAAAAAAAAATCACGTATGTTGTATGGGAGCCCCCTTAAATATTTCTTTTTTCTGTTTTTTAGTATTTGTTGTTATAGCGGCAGCAGAAATACATCTCCTGTGAAAATTTCAACTGTCTAACTATAACGGTTCATGAGATACAGCCTGGTGACAGACGGACGGACGGACAGTGCAGCCTTAGTAATAGGGTAATCGTTAGAGCGCAACACTTCATGTAGAAAAAAATAAAGATATAAAAAAGTAATTTATAAAAATTAAACCAACTTCAAAACTATAATTTATGAAATTATTACTAAAAAGGGAGAAATAAAAGTTTTTTATACTTTAAATATTCTAAATTAAATATGCCAATATTTTTTTGAGGTCGATTTAAGTACCTCCTCAACCCTCCACAAAGCCCAATCATGCGTAAAGATGACATATAATAATAAAATCGCTGTATATTACTTTATTTTGGATCAATACTAGTTTTTGTAATATTTATTTAAATTATAAAAAAATGTTGACTAAATAATATATGCTTTTTATTTGCACTTTTTTTGTTGTTATATTTAGAACAATAATGAATTTGAACATAAAATGAGATCCTCCGAGTTATTTTCTAATACTAAAATAAATTTTACGAGAATCAACTATCTTTAATAAGTTTCAATACTAGATAAAAAAACAGTCTATAGACAGTCTTGACAAATATGAATATTTATGTTTTCTGCATTTTATTTCATCACATTTTATTTCATCACATTTATTTCATCACATTTTATTTCATCACATTTTATTTTATCACATTTCATTTCATCACATTTAGAGCCCAGGGTATTCGTCATCATCTTTTTTATTCGAGTAAAAAAGAGAATGACCAAATTATCATCGTTTCTTTAGTTTTGCTCCTTTAGTTTTAGTTTTATCACAGGAAGTCGGTTTTGTTGTTTGTGTTACAGTTTTCAAAATGTTATTTCCACATAAAGATAAGGTCAACTTCAAAGTAGATGCCTCCATTCTTATTTATGAAAGGTTTTCAGGGTTTTCTTGCCTATTTGCCGGATCTGTATTTTTAATATTATAATCCACCATCTCATCTTCAACGTCACTCGTTGCACTTACCAAGGCAAGGCAGCAGTCTTCTGTTAGGTCTCAGCGACTAGACTACTGAGTTGGTTGGATAGGCTGTGGAGATCCGATCGCTCGTGCGAAAGATATTCAGTATTTTCGTCAGAGTATACCTACGGTAAAACGACATAGATTAAGCTTCTAGGGTTAAACTTATGCCTCTATCCTATAATAATAAAAAAATAACTAGGTAAGTAACAAACTTCAGATATAGATTATAATAAATGAAAAACTAATACTTAACAACAATAAAAACTATTAATAAAAAACCTGTTCCAAGTTGGCCTGATGGGGCCGTGCACCTAAAAGGCTGGCAGTATTGTGGAAATGCTTTGAGCGAAATAACTAGCAGCCCTTGATTTTATATAATTTGTTTAATGACCTCTATCCTAGATCCTGAAATCAGATAAAATAAAACAAGAAAATATTCTTGTACCACACCTTGACTAACCAACCAGAGGTCAGCCGCAGTCAGAGTCTCATGCCACTGCCCTAACATTTGTTTACTTAACAACACGATTTAGAGTACAGTTAGGTAATTTCAATAATCGCCTAGTCGTTGTATCAGGCAGGGCCAGGACTTCTGGGGCTCCATTTAAAAGAGAATAGTCACCTGCGCAGTCTCCAGGTGGTGGTTGACTGCTTTAAGGTTGGCGTGTAGGTATACCCCTATATTGCAAAAGTCCACTTTAATTGTGGATTGCCACTAAAAAAACACTTTTACTTTTTGCGTGTTGCCATTATTTTATTTATTTTTCAAGTTTCTTATACTAAAATGAGGATTCTCTGCACAGACAGCATAGAGGACAAAAGGTGCTGCACTAGAACTGCCGAAGTTGGGCACAGATAATACGGCTGCTGGCGCGGTGAGTGGAAGGACCCCTAATCCCCCTCTGCTACAGTAGCCAGGTCAACTCGGTCTCCTTTTCCGGCACAATAACCACTTAAGAGATTTAGTAATCCGTGGGTTCGGGAACTACACCCGAGCACATATTAATTACACCGTCGGTAGATGTTTACATAAACATACGTAGTAGGCAGGTACCTAAGTAAATAATAAGGCGATAAAGTCGGGTACGTTGGAACGGTTTTTACCGTTTTGCGTATTTGCCCCTCGGGTTATCTCTCGCGTTAGGTAAGTAGGTGTCTGGAGCAAGAGTGTCCGCAATATCTTCTAGCTAAATAATAAACTACATAATATTTTCCCACTAACTAGGTAAGTATTAGTTATTTACAAAGTCTCCGGAGCCAAATGGCAAAATGTGAAACCCTTAAAAGTCAAAAGATTCAATTAAGCGAACGTATTCGGAGGTACGAGTCGTTTTTTGATATGTAATTATATAATATTGCAATAATAAAGTAGATTGCACAAGTTTATTCGCTAAAATTCGCCTCTCTAATTTGCTCGCAAATATTTTCTATATAAATAAATAAATACCTTATACAAACGGCCCGCAATATTTTTGCCGGCTGCTCGAGTGCGCGAGCGGTCGAATATGTAATTTGAAAATGGAACGAACTTTTTTAAACCCGAACATTGATAACTAAAGAGATAACTCATCAAGTTTTATTTAATCGCCCCGCATACTCCCGATCGCCCGGTTATACTCTCGATCGCCCGGTTATGCTGCATTTGCGATCCGCAGCAGTAATGTACTATAAATTACCAACAAACCAAAAATTTACTTATGATCAAAGATTAGCCCTAACATACCTGCTTAATTATTAACTTCTCCTGAGGGAAGTTATTATAATAGGTCCGAAAATCTAAATCGCTAAATTTACGTTTTCTTTACGTTTTGAGACCTGGAGAATCGTTTACCATCATTTTTAGAGTAATGCCTGTGTGTGTGTGTGTGTATACACACACAGTGTATTGTATATATGTAAACCGGACTCAGAATCTTTTTGCAATTTGTGTGAAAATAGCCTCACATTTCTTTATTCTTACTTTTTCACTGCAAAAATAGTTTATTTTAGCTATTTCCATAGTTTAATGAAATATGGTATCCTATTGTGGGGTAGCGCTGCTGATGTAAATACAATATTTTTGTTACAAAAAAGGGCAATTCGTGCTATTTATAAATTAGGATCTAGGATATCTCTGAGGTATAGGTTTAGGGAAGTAAAATTTTTAACTTGAGTGTCGCAGTACATATATGAAAATCTTTTATATGTACATAAAAATATCAATAGTTTCAGCAAGAAAAGTGACGTTCACAAAGTTAATACTAGAAGTAAAAATAAGCTGTTGGTGCATGATACACGTCTACACAAAATAAGTAACTCTTTTATCGGGCAATGTATACACTTTTACAACAAAGTTCCCAATAATATTCAAAAGCTCTCTTATCTTTGAAGACAGACAGACGTGGTCCATATAAGTAAATCAATTGCACATATTGACGTAAGTCGCTTTGTAGTAATTTGGGTTTAACTGTACCTGTCATCATTGACAAAACACCTACTTAATTAACAAAATAGTCAAAATCTTTTCAAACATATAAACGAGAGATGTTTGCACGACCCGTGTAATAAGCGTCTCCAGTATTGTTATCTGCATAGCAATGCATGTTGTTGATGTCCAACGTGTCATAAATATGCAGTAGAAACAGCTGAGGAACAGCATTAATGTCCATGATATCAGAGCAACTACCGTCGACTACGGCTCATATGCGTCTGCCGGGCATAAAGCTAGCCACCTATTTGCACAATCCCTCGGGCACTCCGTAAGATGGCAACTTCGATAGAAGACCCTGGTGCCAGACCCGATCGAACGCCTTCGCTATGTTAAGGCTTCTTGCCAATGCCTCCCCCTGACTCTCAATGACTAGTGCCCGTCGGTGTGTGAGATACACTTTAAGGTCACCAGTCAAGCGACCGTGGCGAAAGCCATATCAACGTTGTGTTATAAAGATTTCCAGCATGGTCTTACCGCACCACGGTATAAATGTGGTACAGCACCTTCGTCGTTCATATTCAAGTTAAAGGAACTTTGCACTTTTGAACTATGAGCCAGTCACCATCGGTCTTTCGCCGACGACTGGCAAAAGTTCCTTTCGAAAGCTTCAGCAAGCGACTAGAAATACTTAAATAATAATATAAAATAATTAAAGAAATAATTAAATACTTGGATAGCTCGCAAGTCGCCCACCTATTTTGCCAATGAATTGGAATTTTGCTCTGGTAGTTGCTTACTTACTAAACCTCGAGGCAGCATTTAATTTTGCGTTTTAGCTCAGAAATATTCAGATCCTTATTATTACGAGCCGTGGTTCAAGCCTCATACGCAGTTTGCTTAAGAATGTTAGCTTCTCTGCAAGCTATTAAACCACGATCGTTTTTTGACGCCGGCAGCTAATCGCTGCGGCTACGCACACGCCTTGATCTTCTAATCAAAGTCAAAGTCAAAGTCAAAGTCAAAATGGTTTATTCAAATAAGGATTTTACAATCACTTTTGAATCGTCAAAGTTATAAAATATTATTTTTTGAACCCTCCCACCTTCCCGCCGGTTCACAATGTTGTTGATTTCTACCGAGAAGAATCCGGCAAGAAACTCGATAGTTACTCTTTTAAAAACACTTAAATAAACTAAAATACAATTAATGTTTTAAATAAAAGATTTTTAGTCGTACAATTTTATGATACCTATGCCTCCTGTAATTGAGCATCATCAGTCCCAAGGATTTTTATCATTAACATAGTCTGAAATATTGTAATATGCCTTTTTACAAAGTACCTGCTTGATAAAAGATTTAAATTTACTTATTGATAGATTTTGAATTTTATTGGGAACTTTGTTGTAAAAGTGTATACATTGCCCCATAAAAGAGTTACTTATTTTGTGTAGACGTGTATCATGCACCAACAGCTTATTTTTACTTCTAGTATTTACTTTGTGAACGTCACTTTTCTTGCTGAAACTATTGATATTTTTATGTACATATAAAAGATTTTCATATATGTACTGCGACACTAAAGTTAAAATTTTTACTTCCCTAAACCTATCCCTAAGAGATATCCTAGATCCTAATTTATAAATAGCACGAATTGCCCTTTTTTGTAACAAAAATATTGTATTTACATCAGCAGCGCTACCCCACAATAGGATACCATATGTCATTAAACTATGGAAATAGCTAAAATATACTATTTTTGCAGTGTCGACATCGGTCAATTGTCTTATTTTCTTGATCGCATACACAGCAGAGCTAAGTTTTTTGGCTAGGTTATGAATATGAGGACCCCATTGAAGTTTGGAGTCCAGCGTTATGCCAAGAAAGACTGTTGAATAAACAAGTTCTAATTGCTCGCCATTAATATTAATACATGTCTGTCTCTGACTAACATTTGGTAATGTAAATTTAACACATTTGGTTTTTTTTTCATTAAGTAACAAATTATTAGCGTTAAACCAATTTACAATTTTAGAAAGGGCATCATTTAATTCATTATAACATGTCTGTCGTCTCTTAACTTTAAAAAGCAAAGAGGTGTCATCAGCAAATAAGACAATGTCATGGTTTTTTACATTATATGGGAGATCGTTAATGTAAATAAGAAATAGAAAAGGACCTAAAATTGAGCCCTGAGGGACTCCTATAGTGACTGCTGATCCCGGAGATCTTTCACCGTTGACATCTATTTTCTGTACTCTCCTACTCATATAGGATGTCAAAAGGTCGAGAGCTTTGCCTCTAATACCATAGTGATGTAGCTTCCTGATGAGATTTTCATGTTGAACACAGTCAAATGCCTTAGAAAAATCACAAAACACTCCAAGGGCGTCATGCGAATCCTCCCAGGCGTTATATATATTTTTTAATAGTGCCACTCCTGCATCGGTTGTGGAACGGCCTTTCATAAAGCCAAACTGTTTACTACTAAGTAGCTCATTAATACAGAAATGGCTTAACATTTGACAAAGTATGATTTTTTCAAAAACTTTACTGAGTATAGGTAGTATTGAAATAGGCCGAAAATTATTAGGATCTGTTGAACTACCTGATTTAAAAAGAGGTATAACTTTGCTAAGTTTCATCTCATCAGGAAACACACCACTATCAACACAACTATTAAATATAATGGCTAAGGGTTGTGCTATAACATGAATAATTGAATTTATAGTTTTTACAGAAAGTTCCCAAAGGTCTGTGGTGTTTTTAATTTCTAATGTTTTAAATGTATTAATGATATCTGTAGGACTAATGTTTTTAAATACAAAGGGAACGTTACATTCAGGAACACTAGCTTTTAATAATTTTTCTGCTAAGATTGGACTTGAGTTTAGATGTTCAGTTGTTTTGAATGGGATATTCCTAAAAAACTGTTCAAAGGCAACTGCTACCTCAGAATTTGTTTTAAAACTAGCATCATCTACAATCAACTCAAAGTCCTGACAAGAATTCCTAGCTTTACCAGTTTCATTATTTATTATGTTCCATGTAGTTTTTATTTTATTTGTTGAATTTTTTACTTTATGTCTGAGGTGAATTGCTTTTGCAACAAGACAGACCTTTTTAAAGGTTTTTGAGTATTTTTTTAAATATTCCCTAAATATTTGGCTATTATTATATGTTTGTCTATGTATAATGTCAATTACACTACTATAATTACACTGCTCAATAAAAGCAGATTGTTTAGCCAAATTATTGGCTGTGGTATTAATATAAAATGATAGCGACAAGGCTAACACTCTGGTACAATGGTGTGTGAGATAATATTTATGTCTTGTCCTTATATAATTATGTCTAAAAATACTGTTAGTATCTATCACATGAAAGTTATTGTTATTGCTAGACATAGTATGCAAAGCTAAATTTAACTCACATCTAAGGTTGTTTTCCTCCTGTGGCAAACCCTTACAATAGGGAAATGTAAACATTACAATTTTTTTTACTTTAAGTGCGCTTATACTATTATAATATTGTCTTAATTCACTTTTATTTACATTACCCCTGTTACCGATAAATATTACTAATGTAGAGGATGGAGTGATTTTGTCAGACTTAATTAAACTTCTCATTATATTAACATAATTGGCATTTGGCATACAATTATTTAAAACCGGTTGTCCTACACTTGAGCTGAGAAAGTGTCCAAAACCTTTTCCCATTTCATCGCAAAACATTACTATATTGTCATCAACATTACATTTTTGTGAAACACTAGTTGAGTGAGAACTGTTGTGAGCATATGATTGTTGCTCGGATTCCAAACTGACACACATTGATGACTGGGGTGTTGGTAAAAGTAGTAACGAGGCTGCACAATCCGGCTGTGAATCGCTGAGGCGTTTACAATCACACATACTGTGATTGAGTTGTAATGATTCAAAACGCTCTGCATTATAATTACTCAATTCAATTAGCTCATTCATAGCCAGTGTGTGCTCCTCCATCTCTCTCAGAGACTCTTCATACTTGCAGGTCATCATCTGCAAGGATGTATGTAAATCTTTTATTTGCAAGTCGAGTAAATGTGTATCAGTTTTATGTTGTAGCCTACTGTTTTCTAATTGCAACTTACATACTTCCAGATGTTCCACTAACTGTAATTTTTCTTTGCAGTAATTTACATTTCTACTAAATATTTTTTGCTTTTTGATCATTTTTTCATTTTTTTTTATAAATCTGTTGATTTTGATGTATTTTTTTATCTGTTTTCTACTGCACTTAGCAAGCCTCACTGGTTTAGAAGAATTAATGGTGTCATCACCTGTAAGATCTATAGTGGTGGTATTGCTAGTTGCAGCAGAAACAAGATTAGGGGCCTTACTACATAATTCGTCAAAAAGATTTTGAGTTTGATGCTGTGTGTAAGTATGGGTGGCCTCTTCAAGTTGTGAGATCTGTTGATGGGCCTCGCGTAGTTCCTCTTCAAGATATGAGATCTTATTAAGGGCCACCACATACTCCTCACTACAGCTGTCAAACGTTTCTACAATTTTCTGAAATTGGTCCCGCTCTTCTAGGACAGTACCATATTGAGTGTGCAACACTGACAACTCATTGCGGAGGCTACTATTTTTGTTTAATATTTCTAAGAGTTCTCTTTCGTTATCATCCCTTTCACTGTATAGCTGATCACACTTTTCCTTGGAAATCTTAAGTTCCTGCAAAGCCAGTTGAAGTTTGGACTCTTCCTGGCGAGCAGGTGCCTTGCGAGTCATCATTTTAAGGCTGTTTGAGCGTAATAAATACAAAAGAGAGAGGTTAAAACTTACCAAGGAATAGCTTGACAGCGTAACGAAAGAGATGGTTTGTTGACAATTTGCTTCTTAATTTGTTTCTTTGCCTAATAACTGTGATCTTTTATGAATACAATACTGATAAATAATAGTAAAACTCACAATCACAACTAAATAATATACAAAATATGATTGAAAAATTTGAACTTTATAACGGATGGATCGCAGTAACACTTGAAAAAAAAATGTTATCTCGCATTTATTTATGTACATTTAAACCATTATTCTAAATATATAACTAGTTATTTGTAATGTTTTGCGTGAATTTATATTAAAAAGGTACAATTTACTGAAAAACAATTAAATAAAATTACGACAACTTTTGGTCAGCTGTTACTTCATGGGTTGCCACAGGGAAAAAAAAAAAAGAAATCTAAAGCAGAGCTGCCTCCATGGGTACGATGCATAAAATTCTCGCAATCCATCCCAGTCTACCGACTTATAGCGCCACACACTACGCCAATTAGTTTGCCCAGATGGATCGGGTTGTGTGCATGAAACTTGAGTCTGAACGAGACAGTGGTCCGAGGAGCCATGAGGCGCATCCACTGAGACGGAATATCGGTACGTACGTGTAGTCAGCAGAAGATCCAGTAAGGAGCTTGTATGGTCCTCTATATCTGGTATTCTCGTTGGAAAAAGTACCAGCTAAGAGAAGCTATAAGTCAGAGCTAATTCATGAGCAGATATCCCTGCATAATTCTTGGTTTGAGAACTGAACCACTCGCGATTGTGGGCGTTAAAGTCTCCCAAAATAACTTGTTCTGCTGTACAGGTCTCTGACTGAGGCTATGAAGACGATGACATCAGATATCCTCACGGACCAACATACATACACCGGCACAACTCACTCAATTGTGCTCGAGTTTGTAGCCGGGATAGTGAAGGTATGGTGTGTCGGCCGGGCAGGATATCTGCGTCTCCGTTAAGAAAACCAATTAAACCAAATTAAAATGGAAATAAAATAAAATTGTATGGCTAAAATTTTTTTTATTTAAAACATTAATTGTATTTTTAGTTTATTTGTATTATTGATAGTGTTTTTTAAAGAGTAACTATCGAGTTTCTTGCCGGATTCTTCTCGGTAGAAATCAACAACATTGTGAACCGGCGGGAAGGTGGGAGGGTTCAAAAAATAATATTTTATAACTTTGACAATTCAAAAGTGATTGTAAAATCCTTATTTGAATAAACCATTTTGACTTTGACTTTGACTAAGAGACTGGTCGGCTGCGCAGTTTTAAGGCGATGGTGAACTGCGTTAAGGTTGCCGTGAATACCTCTGATATTGCAGAAGTCCACATTGAATGTGGATGGAGTAGCCGCTGTTAAAACTCTTTTCCCAAATTTTTTTAAAAAGTTACTTAGAGTAAAGATGACGATTCACTGCACAGACATCTTAGAGGACAAAAGTACGATGCTAGAACTGCCGAAGCTCGGCACAGATAATACGGTTGCTGGCACAGCGGGTGGAAGGGCCCCTGATACCCCTCTGTTGTAGTAGCCGGGTCCACCCCGGTCTTCTTCTCCGGCACGACTACTATTTTAGAGACTTTACACAGGTTGGCGGTTCAGCCTCCCATTGAGGGAATTAAGTGATCCCTGGGTTCGGGAACCCGTTCAACCTGTGTGCGGCCAGCGGTCAGCCGTTTTATTAGGTCTCCCTGACCGCCGCAGCAGCACGCCGCGTCTACGCCGAGCAATGACAGCAACGAGCACCACCGGTCCTCCTCTGTCCGCACAACAATCCTCAAATAGCTTTGGCCTACTTACTAACCGACAGGAACGCAACATTACTCAATGTTAGTGTTATTATGGCTGCGGTTTTCTGTAAGGCAGAGGTACTTCCTGAGTTCAGGCTGCTCATTCGAGCAAATACTCGCTATGCCCCGCTTTAATTGTTCAGGCGGCTTATTAGAGCAAGTTCCGATACATTAAAATTATGTAATCTCGTAGCTACAGAAGTTCCGATAAATTCAAATTATGTAATCTCGTAGGTACAGAAGTTTCGATACATTCAAATTATGTAATCTCGTAGCTACAGAAGTTCCGATAAATTCAAATTATGTAATCTCGTAGGTACAGAAGTTCCGATACATTCAAATTTTGTAATCTCGTAGGTCAGAAGTTTCGATACAATCAAATTATGTAATCTCGTACCTACAGAAGTTCAATTACATTCAGATTAATACTCTCATAATGTTTTTTCGTAATTCTAGTAAATACTCTTTTAATTTAAATTTCGAATTGGAGGAGGTATATTATTCCGACATTTGGACACCGAGTATCGCAAGCTACCACGTAACGTACGGTAGCTGTAGCATGACGTGGTGTGCTAAGCTAAGCGGTCGCGAACATGAACGGAGGGAATATTTATTTCTAGAATGAATACAGCTCAATTTGATGTACAAATATCGAGGTTTTTGTGTCGGAACAACACAATACTAAACAGCAGCCTCGCTAGATGATAAGAACATTTTATATTTTTTTAAATACGGCGTTATAAGACTACGGGATGGTATATTAAAACACAACCGGATGCATGCGTTTAGAGTGACAACCCATGCCGAGCCCTTGAGCGTTGGGCGCTATATGGAGTACTTCAGAGTCTAGCCCCAAATGTCCGGTGAAGCATTAATGGCTGCTAACTGCAGTAGACAGTTCAGAAAAAAAAAATGGATTTTGCACTCGCTGTAGTAGCATGTAAGCATCTCCATAAGCTAATTTTGACAATACCAATTATTCAACCAACTTATTTCTAAGTTCTTCACTAAGAAATTGGCGGAGTTTATATATAATTTTTTGACGTTAAAAGCAGTTGCGTACAGTTTTAATTATGTAGTTCTGAAACCGCAGTTCGGTATCTATTTGAATACCAAAATTTCTAGCTTCATAAACCTAAAATACACCTAAAAAAATACCACCTACAGTATAAAATATTATTAAATAGGTACCACCTTCAGTATAAAATATTATATGATAAATACCACCTACAGTATATAACATTATTAAATAGGTACCACCTACAGAATATTTTTTTTTTAAATAGATACCACCTACGATATTAGGTCCTTACATATGAAACTGATGTTTTATAGAACAGGCCACTTTGATCTTAAAAAGCCGGCGATTGGTTAAGAATTCCAAAATAAAATTTATTTTATACTTTTCTATTTGTGTTTCGAATGTAATAATTCATTTGTATTTGCGTCATTTAATTTTGCTTTGACATCGTTCTGTGTTCAATATGGAAAACATATAATATCGCATTATTTTCGAATACACGTAGTGATTACATTTTCTTTGTTCGAATATGAATTCCATTGTGGCACTAGCGGTGACGAAACAGCTCGAAGGATTAATGATGTTTACGGAGAAGCCGAATGTTTACAGTAACAGAAAACACAGAACGTTTTTTGTTCCAACGCTTTCGTTCTGGAAATTTTGACCTCCAGAACAAACCTCGTGGATGGCCGGAGACCCTAGTTGTCAATGAGGAATTGAAAGTGATCGTGGAATCGGATCCATCTTAAACCACGTCACAGTTAGCTGCAGGCTTCGGTGTGAGTAATAAAACCATTTTGAATCAATTGAAACAAATTGGAGAAGTGAAAAAGCTTGAAAAATGGGCACCGCTTGAAATAAGTGAAGCAGACGAACCAACACGCGTCGACTGCTGCGTCACGTTACTCAACCGTCAAAATAACGAGGGAATTTTGAATCTTATCATTAGTTGTGATGAAAAATGGATCTTATTCGATAATCGAAAACGCTCATCACAGTGGTTAAATCCAGGAGAACCGGCTATATCCTACCTCAAGCGAAAGTTGACTCAAAAAATGTACTGGTTAGTGTCTGGTGGACCAGCGTTGGTGTTATACACTACAGCTTCCTAAGATCTGGACAGACGATAATGGCAGATCTGTATTGCCGACAATTAGAAACCATGATGGAAAAGCTAGCCGTTAAACAGCCGAGATTGGTCAACCGCTCTAGGTCACTGTTGCTTCAGGACAACGCTAGACCACACACTGCATAACAGACGGCGAAACTAAAGGAGCTAGGATTGGAATGTCTCCGTCACCCACCATACTTCCCACTTTTTTCTGAATTTGGATAATTTCTTAATTGGAAAAAAAATCAATTCAGATAAAGCACTCCAAAACACCTTCAAAGATTTTGTTGATTCTCGCTCCCGCAATTTTTTCAGCAAAGGAATCAATGAACTTCCTATAAAATAACAAAAGTGCATAGATCACAACCTACCTACTTTGATTGATAAAATAAAAAAAAACGGGTTGCACTCCGGGAGTGCCGGCAGAAGTGAAAACATACTAGCTATTTACTTACCATCACTTCGTATACATATTCATTTATTATAAATAATAATTTTTGTTTATATACTTTTTGACGTAGTATATTTGACATCTCAACCTGTTATAGAATTAAAATCCCATATTTATGACTCATACTTCATATTTAATTGTAGGGAACCAATGTCCTTTACATACGATTCGCGCTTAAAATTTAAATAATTTACAAGGCAACACATACGTCATATTTAATTGTACAGAACTAATGTCCTTAACACACAATTCGCGCATGTCACAAGACATGACACATGACATTTTTGAGCAATATCCTACCTATATTTCTCAATAATGTAATAAACTATATTAAACGTAAATTATTACTATGCCCTTAGTACTACGGAACTGGCTCTCTATCCTATCACACGTCTCTAACTCTAAATTTCGACTATTTTCTTTGACACAACCTAACATAATAAATAAAGATTGTATATTTATTTTCCTATAAAATCACCTACTGAAACGTCAACACATAGATATACTTTGTATCCAGTGTAACGTAAGCTGTGCTCTACAATTACTTTTATCTCATCTCGTATCGTATCGTATCACATTTTAACATGTGTAATCCGTACTTTCATTATTATAAATAATAATGATTGTTTATTTATTTACTTTTCTGACGTAGTATATTTGACATCTCAATCTGTCATAGAATTAAAATCCCATATCCAACCTCCCTGTACTACTCATAATCGCCATATACTAAAAATAAAAAACTAACCTAATGTAAATAAATCTGACGCGAGTTCCGTTTTACGAATTTTCTATGAATTTTCCTTTTTTGAAGTTTTCACTTCAAAAAATGTAAAAAAAAAATAGTTTTGCTTTTCCATATAAACCATCAATTTCATATGTAAGGTTATAATATTATTAAATAGGTGGGGAGCGAGGGGCTTGATGTAACAGGGGTAAGTAGTAACAGGCTCTTTTCACTAGGATCTTAAACGCTATTAACGTATTTCTTTGACTCGATTTGACCTATAAACCGCGCAGCATCATGTTGCTATAGCCAGTAGCCATGGGCTAAGTAACTCCGGACAAAGATTGGATATGACACATATCATTCCGATTAAAGATATATATCCGCTTCGCATATCCATATCCGCTTAATATATCCACGGAAATATGCAATTTTCTAGCACACCGCGGTCAAACGAATCCTCGGTTCGATTTCCTACCTTTCAATCACGAGTTCACAAATCGTTTGTTATAGATTTTAAGTTAAGTTTAGTTTGTTTAAGTGCTTTAAAGCATATTGCACAGAAATTCATATCCCAATGCATGCATATAAATTAGGTTTAGTAGGCGTGATTTTAAAAAGCGCTGAGATCGATTATTTATAAGCAAGACGCGGCAACGTTACTATTTCGCTTTCAACGCTAGCTCTCTCTCTTACCTTCAGTGATATGCGACCATCGCTATTCGGCCGCGCCGCTCTGCGCCACCGACACGGGCGACACGCTCCGCTGTTTAATTGGGGTTAGTTTGTTCACTCCCTGGATATAGGACATGTTTATTTTATGCAAAGTAAAGGAGTCGTATCATATCCGGCCTCGGATATATATCCAAAGATATAGTTATGTCTGGAGTTACCCAAGTATCCCGCCAGCGCGCGCAGTGAGCGGAAGTGTGCACGCGCTTCATTTTTGCCAGGTAATATAAAATTGTACTGTCGTAAAATTTCGGTTTGCGTTTTTATTATCCACTAATTTCAAATTTTCTATATCTTATTTCCATTCAAATTTATCTATCTTTGAAAATGTGTAACAGTTTTAATGACTGCTAAATTGTTTAAATAGTTATCTTGATAAATTTAAAAATCATACCATAGGGTTGGTTGTAACAAAATCCCGGGGCTTGTTGTAACGTGTTACAACATGCCCCAAGTTATGATGTAGATACCTACTTTTTCTTTGTTTTAGAATGAGGGTGTATAGAGAAAGTCAGAGCGGGCAGCACAAAGCCAAGAAATGTACTGATCGTCCAGATCCTACACAAAAGCCAGATGACGTAAATGTCACAGATAATATATCTTTGAAGTAGATATAAGCACCACGGAAATTATAAGCCAAATCGAAACTGCTAACGAACCAACTCCGAGTTGCTCCGGTCTACAAAAAACTTTCTCGCCATCGAAGATTAGACCTTTACCAAAGGCGCCACCAAGAAAAACTAATACAAATAGCAGACGCTAAAGAAAATCTACAGTATTTACGGACACTTCTGAAAAGGAAGCTTTACAAAAGAAATATGATGAAAAGATGAAGAAAAAACAGAATAAAGATGACAAAATTATAGGAAAAGGGAAAGGAAAGGGGAAGGGGAAGGGAAAAGCCAAAGGTAAATCGACAAATAATAAAACCGGAGTGAGCAGAGCTAAAAAAAGATTTTATGTTCAGATTTAGAATCTGAATCAGAAGAGTAGTATTGTCTGGTATGTGGTGAAGCTTACACAGATACAAATAAAGAAGATTGGATAGAGTGTATCATTTGTAAAATGTGGGCACATGTAGTATGTGTTACAGTAGACATTATATCTTTTATTTGTATTAATTGCAGCTCAGATGAAGACTGAATTTAATTATAATGAAACCCACCAAATGTTGATTCTTACAAAAGTATAATACTTTGTTAGATAGCTAATAACAACAGATACCTTAGATATACATAATTTAATTACTTACTGTGATTTTGAAGTGCCATTATGATTATAAGTAGTGTTTAACTAAATAAAACTGTTAATTACTTAATTTTTAAGTGTTGATTACTAAAAAAGTGTATTTGAGTTGATTTTTGACAAGAATTACATAATACTTACTTTAGAAAGATGTCAATTTTGTTAAAAATAAACAAAGAATAAATGATTAGAGGTATTATAGTCCTTTTTTTTGTCGTTACTACTTGCCCCGGGTGACGTTACAACTTGCCCCAAGCACGAGGTAAGTTGTAACACCGCATTTCTTTTAGAAAATATTTGATTGTAAAATAATGACCAATAGTTATGGTATTATTTTTACTTGATTTGGTAGAGGAAGAGTTACAGTATCCATCCATCTTTATTTATTAGAAATTTAATCAATAGATCTCAAGATATATTAGTTTTCAATGAAAACTGTTACAAGCCCCTCGCTCCCCTACCACCTACAGTATATAATATTATTAACTAGGTACCACCTACAGTAAAAAATATTATTTAATAGATACCATCTACAGTATAAAATATTATTAAATAGGTATCACCTACAGTATAAAATATGATTAAATGGGTGGTGGTACCCACAATACAGTAGGTATAAAACGTCACGGTCTCCGCTGTGGTTGTGGGCCAGAAGTGCCTCCTCCTCGCTCTCTCGCACCGACCGACCGACCCATAGTGAGTATTGGTACAAAAAGTTTGTTCACACCTTTCATACTTTTCCCTCTTTTGACGCTACTTTTGTCACTAGCATATTTCTCGTTCTGGTAGCTATAAAATGTTTATTAGTTTTGCATAACATATGGCTTTAAATGATTAGTTTTTTTATCTTATTGACGAAAATCAGAACTCTTGAGAGTTATGTCTTTTAGGGTGATGGTTGTGTGCGTGTGTGTGAATTTGTCTCGTGACCATATAAAGAGTTTGAGCAAAATCGGTCTAGCGGTTTGTTTTTTATTGCAAAAAAGGTTTTTGTGATGTTTGTTACCTCAGAACTCCGTCATTCATAAACCGATTTCGAAAAATTTTATGTATAGGGTAAAAATTACCTTTAAATTGCTCTTTTTTTAATGTAGTAGGGATTAGTACAAGAAAACCCAGAGTTATGTGAGAAAATGTTTTCAAGTTGTATCATTTTAATTATTTAGACGAGTTCAGCATTTTAATACGTGCAAAATTATATGACGCACATTCTGTTTGTCAACTCATGACATTCTAAGGCTGAGTGCACATCGGCTAAGGCTGAGTGCACATCGGTCCAGCGGTTTGTTTTTTATCGCTAAAAAATAATCTTCATGTATAAATTCGCAAGCATAAAAAAATATTCTTAAGGGAAGTTGCTCGTGCGGTACCTGCTAGCGAACCTTTTTTTTATAATTTTAACAATTTTTCAAACTACGACACACTACGAACGGTCACACAACCAATCAATCAATCACACATCTAACAATCATGCACTACACTAATAGGGTATTATTATATTTTTTCTTTATATTTATTTTTTAATTTAAACAATTGCTAACATCGGTAAAATATGATACAAAATATACATAAATATAAACATATAGGTATAAACGGTATCATGGGGCGCTGAACGACAAACTCTACAGCAGCAGGTAAACATTACAACCTAATATAAAATATTTTATACGTCCTTATCAGCTGCATTACGTCCACACTGTTGGGGCACGGCTTACCCCCACCGAGGGTGATGAGTTGGATCATAGTCCACACACGGGCTTAGTGCGGATTGTGTACGTGTTTTTTTGACGCATGCAGGTTTCCTGACAATGTTTTCCTTCACCGAAAAGCCAGTGGTGCGAATAAGCATGTACTTGAGTCATTGGTCACGCCGGGGGGCTCAAAGCTCCGCCACACAGACGCAAGACTAGAAAGTAGTTTATATATTATTTCCCGTCTTTTCAACTATCCCAGCATGTATCCAAGTGTCAGTACGACCAGATGCTCCTTCGCGACGCGAAGAAAGGAAGGACAGACAAATAAACTCTTTTTCTCATTTATAATTATAAATGAGATTTGTTTTAATAATTCTAATCCACATTAAAACTTTGTTTAAATAAATCTGCAAAGTATAAAACCAAATCGTAGCCGTGCGTAGCTGCGGAGAGGTGCTGAGTGCTGGTATGAAGTGCACGCACAGTGCCCTAGCGCGCTTGATGGGCCAGGTGCCTGAATCTCGTGCTGATAGAGATATTTAATTGATTTATGGCGGATATGGTTTGCAAATAGTTTTTCGTAATCTTAGAACCTCTCTTAAGGCATATGTCGTACGCTAATGGTCGATATGCATCGGGTGGTAGCAGCAGAGATGAGATGTCGCACGGAAAGTGGTATGAAAAGGAGTCGGAATTTAGTGATATTAGTTAACGGCTAAATAGTTTTGATTTAGGGGGCAGGGGGATAAGTGCTTTTAATCCTCCTTTTTTAGGGTTCCGTACCCAAAGGGTAATTAGCGGAACCCTATTACTAAGACTCCGCGGTCCGTCCGTCCGTCATGAACCGTGATAGTTAGACAGTTGAAATTTTCACAGAAGATGTATTTCTGTTGCCGCTATAACAACAAATACTTATAAAACTGAATAACATAAATATTTAAGGGAGCTCCCATACAACTAGGGCATGAATATCGGAATCTTGTAATATCGAAATCCCGGAATCTCGGAGCGTTAAATCCGATACTATAATTCCGATGCTGAGTAGTCCAATATCGTAATATCGGAATTAGTCAAATATTCTGTTTAAATTTTAAAATCAGACGTAAACGGTGCCACCCGGCGCTCCGTTGTGCGGGCGATTTCATGTTGTCTCACTACCTTCTTATTGAGCTGCTAAATAGTTACAGGATGCTATTACAGCTTTCGTACTTTCTTCCACCAAAGTCCTACAAACTGCCATACATCACCCAGTACACTATCCACGAACAGCCAAATTGCTTAAAAAAAATCTTACGGGGGCCCGAGTCCCGGAAATCATAGTAAAACTATAAAATATTAGGGCTCAGCGCCGCAGACACTTAACATTTGGAGGCACAAATACCATAGAGTCGGCCCTACTGCTACCGAAGGGCGAGGACGAGAGTATTGAAAGGCAAATTACACTTCTTTCAACATAGCCTCGCCTTGAATGACTTCCTAACTTTGTCAGTTATTGTCCCTGAGTCAAAGGGAGTCTTTGGATTTTTTGACTGGTGTCGCAAATACGACTTACTACATTATTTATAGTATATAGCGGACACAATATTGAAATTCGTGTTCAGTAAACTTGAGAAGCAAAACACATTATCTTAAATCGCTATGATCTTGCAAGAAAAGCTTAATACAAAAGATGACAATTAATAGTTCTATTGGCTTCAAATGGCGACATATTTTTCGAACCGACGAGTAAAAAAGTATATAATGCGTATGCATGTCCTAAACCTCAAATATAATGCAAACCCTGTATGCACTGGAGCTTTCACAGAAACAAAGACTATGTTGAGGTAGTTTTATTACTTTCCGATTAAAGTACTAACCTAACCCAACCACTAAAAGGTGTAATATGACTTTTGACCAAGAATTTGGGAAAATCTGAAAAAATAGGAAGGACTTGCACCTTTTTAAAATTATAATAGCTTATTAACTTGTTTGCGACAAAAATGGAAGGAGGGATTAGTGTATATATAAGATGCGTACAAAGCGTTTGTATTTTACATAAGTTTTGCGTTAGTGTTGTAAGTAAGCGTGTTCTTCGTCAGCTGGATATTTTTGATGGATTGTCCGAAGTTTGCTTTTGCTAAAATCATCATCAAGTTTCTCTCTTAAAAGCAAATACATTTTGGTATTAAATAAGTAGATTCGTTTCATTTGTTTCCAATTGTATTTAAAAGATAATTTTGAGTTTTTTTTATTTAATTAGTAGCAGAAGAGTAGCGGAGTGGAGAGGAGTTTCTATGAACGCATTATGAAAAAAAGAGGTGGTTTTCTAAAAAATAAATAAATAGTACAGGATTAGTAGTTTTATTGTCTTGTTAATTTTTTTTAAATTTTTGATTAAGTATTTTAGTGAAGTTATTTTAGAAGGTATTTTAAATTTAGATTTTGTTTATAGGTTGTGCTATTTTTAAATAGATTTATCAAAATTGATTTCATTTTTATGTTTTTTTTGTAGTTTAATCATTACAGAAATTGTTTAATTTTTATGTTGATTACAAAAATAAAATAATTCAAAACATCTTGTATCTAATACAACTTTATGGAAAAAAAATTTCAATTCTGATATTAAAATCTAATATTTAGTTATATATTCGCTTTAAAAATAAATAATTAAATTAAAATAAACAAATGTTTAAGGGGGGCTCCCAACAAACATGATTTTTTTTGCCGTTTTTATAGATAATGGTAAGGAACTCTTGGTGCGCGAGTCCGACTCGCACTTGGCCGATTTTCTTTAAAAGCCGTGTCGGTACAAACATTGCTGGTGGCGATGAACTCCATTGACCAATAAAAATGGGAAGTTATAGGAAAACACCCCTTTTTTGAGAAAGAGGGGGCCACAAGAGGGGTTTTTTACACTAGATCGACTACTTTTAACTAGATATTTCGAAAAAACATGGTGGATATTGTTGGCAAATAGTTTGTCGTATTCTTTGAACCTCTCTTTAGGCATATTTTGAAAAATATTAAAATGGGGAATCATATGGACCCCTTTTTTGAAAAAACTATATGATTCCCCCTAAAAAATAGGGGTCAAAAGGAATCCTTTTAGGGGTCCATATAGATTCCCTATTTTAATGACTTTTATGACCTCTCAAAGAAGAGGACTCACAAAAACCCCTCTTGCGGCCCCTCTTGTTTTCAAAATAAGGTTCATATGTTTCTCGTTTTCATACTACATTCCATATCTAGTGCTATCAAACACTCGATTTGTTTTTATTATGTTAAGACGAACCGAATCGTGACGGTGACGGTGACGAACGCTGTTCAAATAAATGAAACCTTGTTAACTCTACTCTCTTTAATTGAAATTAACGTACCTCAAAATTAATTTTTTGATATTTTTCTGAATATGCGGTAAAAATCGATATGGACGCTGTTTTCGTATTCGTAAACTAAGCCGTAACGTATGTACGCCGCTGTCCGCTGATGTATGTACGCCGCTGTCCGCTCATGTATGTACACCGCTGTCCGCTCACGTGGGTACGCCGCTGATTGCTCACATAAGAGCCCACACTTGATCACCACCAAATTTAGTGTCCTCGTTTTAATAAATCACAGATTACTGCGCAATTCATAGAAGTAGGAACAATCTCCCTTGTGCTCGAGCGCGGACGTTTTCTAATCATATGTCGTAATATAATTTTCGTGAGCCGACTCCGCGGCGACTGGTCGCCTCGTACCTATATACGTACGAGTATACAGGCGGGAGCAGGACGACACGGACAGCAGCTACTAAGAACACTCGCTCGTTTATTACAAATAATCCATAATTTATTGTAATAACAGAGAACATAGGATCACATTTGCATACAATATCGATATAACGAAAGAAGCAGGCCTCGCTCCGAGCGACTCGCCTCGCATTAAATTACTCCATCCTGATGTCGACGGAGTCGGCAGAACAAACATGAAAAGTGAACAAAATTAGGCACCGCGGGTAGGGCGCGAACCATGGCCTGAAGCGAGTTAACTAATAAATAAAAGTTTTAATAGCATTCATTGTCTAAGTGTTGTCACTGTAGCTGAAGACGAGGTTTCGGAGATGATGTTGGATGATGATGGATATTCTCCCATTTTTCCATCAGGGCCTGTTTAAGATCATTGAGGGTGACAGGAGGTCGTCTGCGTCGTCTGACCAGCCTTTCGAGCTCATCCCAAGCGTGTTCGATCGGGTTTAGATCAGGACTTCTTGATAGCTAGGCCATCAAGTTGATACCAACATCCTGAATGTATGGTCGCGGTCAGAAAATGTTTACCACCTTAAGGATCACAATTGCATGCACACATTTAAGTCACAAGTTCTAAATGTCTATTTCATAATAATTTGATTGACCATAGATTATATTTTTTCTAATATGACTTTATGATATCAATCGCTCTAGGACAGGGATGGCGAACCTTTATTGATGAATGTGCCATTTTCTATGAAAAAAACAATACTGTACCTATGACGTGCCGTCAAAAAATCTGGGTTACTTAATATTAATGGAGAAAAATTAAACGAATGGCTGCTAACTTGAAGCTATTTAGATACTTGCAGCTCGAAATGTTTACAGCAATAGAAATGTTTAATATTTATATTCAAATTAAAAAAAAATTAGTGTGATTTCTGCTGTTGCAAATTAGGTGCTAATAATCTCACATTAGGGCAGGCTCGTACTTTGTTACTAAGCAGTATGGAAGCTAAACTAGAGTTCATTTCCAAAATGACTTGCAAGCATACGTAGGTGAAAATAGAAATTTCATAAATGATTGGCGTGCCCCAATTGCCATGGGTTCGCCATTTCTGCTCTAGGAGATGGACTGACTACTATCAAGTTTTAATATATAGAAAACCTTCTTTGAAAAAACTAATATTTTAATTTTTTTAAATAAGAATATGAAGAAATAATAAAATAGACACTTCGAAAATCTTAATTTAATAATTAGTATAACCTCCCTCTGCAGCTATGACGGCACGTAGTCTATCTCGCATAGATGCAACAAGACGCGTGCATAGATCAGTACCTTTGATATCATCCCATACTTGAGCACAGTGTGATCTAAGAGCTTGAGGGTTTCTTTCATTTTGACAGTCCCAGCGTTGAACCATAAGCCCCCATAAATTTTCAATAGGGTTTAAATCAGCAGACCGAGCGGGCCATTGAATGGGACGAATGTCACGGTGCAGGTTGAACCACGCCATAGTAGCACGGGCTGTGTATATCCGAGCATTATCTTGAACGTAAGTAATGTGTGGGAATTCCGTTGCAGGATACACTACGCGCACAGTAGGCAGCATCACTTCTTCCAAAACCGACACATAATTAATGGCCGTAGCCCTATTCTCTAACGACACCAGTTCTCCGACGCCGTCAAGGCTCATCCACCCCCATAAGTTTACTGTAATGCGACCTGACTCGTTTTGAGGCACAATATGACCTTCATCATACCGAGTTCGATTGTAGCGCCATAAAGTTAATCTTCCGATTTGGCTTGATTTAAAAGTTTTTTCATTGGTAAATATAGTATTCGACCAAATAACTAGTTGATGTGAAACCATTCTCTTCGTAACGACGAATGATTTCTGTTGAGTATCGGTCGTCGTCCTGAATTATTTCTATGATCTGTTATTAGCCCTTCTTCGCCGTGACGCCTAATCCAAAACCTCACAGTGAATCGCGATATATTGAGTTCTCGTGATATAGCACTAATACTATGTCCATCTTCGAAGAGAAATATTATTTCAGCCCTTTGCTCCAGGGTTAAACTTGCCATTTTATTTCGTTATGAAAAAATCTTTTGTAAAATTTTACTCTTGTCAAAACGACGTTCAAACAATATTTTTTGATAAATGTCATTTCAACAAATAAAGATATTAGTTCCATTATCAAAGAGTGATCAATAATTCTTGTTGTTTTTCTCGATGCGTCATTTTGCATAATAGCTTTTGAAAGGTAATAAGTAACTTGATATGGCATTTTAGACTTAGTGAAAAAAGTGTGATATAGAATCTAATTTCAAAACTGGTAAACATTTTCTGACCGCGACCGTACTCTAGTACGACCTGAGCGGTATCTGACCAGGCGTTATCTTGCATTAGAATTGATCCATTACCTATATTTACCAGATATGGTCCTGCATACTCAATAAGGATCTCTTGAGCATATCTCACCCCGGTCAGAGAGCCATTTTCTATGGCCACTAACTGTGTGCGAGCTTCCGAAGAGATGCCAGCCCATACGTATAAAGAGCCCCTGCCGCATTGGACTCTTTCTGCAAAGCAGGCTTGAGCGTATCGCTCACAAGGCCGCTTGTAGACTTTTGGCCTTTCGTCATGAGTGAGTGAAGCAAGTCTTCTTCTGACCGTGTCTTCTCTAATGTAATCATCCCTCATCAGGAGAAGCTGTTGTTAGACCGGAACTGCATTGAGGTGACGATTTCTCAAAATAGTGCTGGTCAGTTTTCTCTAGCTGTAGTGCATCTGGGACGGCCAGATGGTTTCCGGTTTCTTCGTACCTTTGTTTCACCTTTAAGACCGTTCTTAATGTCACACCCACCGTTCTTGCAGAACGATGCATACTGATGCCTAGCTCCAGATGTGCCATAATTTTTGCACATTCTTCAGATGAAAGAGGCATGATAATTAATGTTTACGTGCTGAAGATATCTTGACTTATGAATTAAATGTAAATGATCAAAAACCAAATGTGACAACAAAAGCAGGAAGCTAAAAGTAAAAAATTACAGCATTTGAAAACGGAGCGTTTTTTTTGTTTTTTCAAAAGAAGGTTGTCAAAAAGGAGTTTTTATTTGACAAAACTAAATTTTCTATATAATGCTTTTTATTTCAAGTTTCTAATTTAAATAGTACAGAAGTTATCGTCACGTTTATGAGTGTTATACCTTCTTTTGCAGGCCAGTGTAGTTTCTTAGTATTGTATTTTTTATAGGATTCGTCTGTTTTTAAAATTAATGGTATTTTAATTAGTAATAACGTATTAACGTATTAATTTTAATTTGTAAAATAACATAAGGTATAAATAACAATTATAAATGTATAATGTATAAATACCTAATATATAAAAATATTTTTGCTGAAAATTTAATAAGTAGTATGTAGTAATAATTATTAAATTGTTACAACGGTTTATACAATGTTTCAAATTTTTGGCAAAACGTAAGTACAGAACGCGTTTGTGTAGCCAAACGTATATTACGCGTTTGTGTAGCCAAACGTACATTACGGATTTGTGTAGCCAAACGTACATTAGGCGTTTGTGTAGCCAAACGTACATAACGCGTTTTGTGTAGCCAATCATACATAACGCATTTAAATGTTTATACAAAACCGAGCTATAATATTTTTGTCTATGATACGCCTCCATATTACTTAAGACTGGAGGAGGACTGGGACTTAAGATTGGAGTTAAAATAGTATTTAGTTAAAACTTTTAGAAGCATTTTGTTGTTTTTTTAATTTTTGATTTGTTTTAGTTGTTTGATAAAATGTACGTTTTGAAATTCGAAAAATAATCTCTTCTTTGTTTGAAAATGTTTTATTACGCTTATAAGAATTACTTAATCTAATTTTAGGTAAGGTTCCTTTAATTATACGTGTAGGTTGAGTGATAATTTAATTAGATTTCTTTTATTTTCTAACTAGTCTGAAACTGCCAGTGTGTAGGTTACAGTTTGCTTTCTAATTTTTTCTATACCACCACAATCGATTCCACCAAGTTTTATTAATTTTTTTGTTAACGATTCTTCTAAAATTAAATATTCTTTTTCGGAGTCGTTTTCATTTTTTGAATTTCTTGATAAATGAATTTAATTTTTTCTTCGGCATGTAAGTCAAAATTTTGGTCTAAAATATTTACTGAGTCTATTTTGTTACTAAGCACTGCGCACAGCTTGACTTCTATTGACTGCGGAGTTGTACCTTGTGACCACGGTGACGTCACAGCGTCGCCTTTGGACACGGTGGTGAGTGACCATAATGCTCAGGTGTTTATGTTAGTCATGGATCTGCCGACCCCCGCCCGCGCCCAACACAACTCTTTCATACAAAAAAGACTATGTAATAGTGAATCGCTTTCAGCATTTTATATTGACATTGAAAATTATAATTGGAACTTTATTTTTGACATTACAATAACTATAAATGACAAATGTACTAAATTATTTAATATTTTGACTTCCAGACTTATTTCAAAGTATAACGACTTAACCGAAATCAAACGCCAATACCCAGAGAATACAACATTGATGACATCTATTACCAATTACTGTAATATAATTAAAAATGAAAGTTTAATTGCTCACAAAAGTTATACCGAGAATCGTCTTCAGAATAGTAAAACGACCTACTGACTGACAGACAATTTGTCTACAGACAAAACAGGTCTACAACAGAAGCGGCGCATAAAATCTACGACTGCATTGCAATGGCTCTAGACGACAAGTACAAGGTGGCAGGATATTCTATGATCTCTCAAAAGCGTTTGATGTTATAAACTTTGGGTTATTATAAGAAAAAATTAAACATTATGACCTGAAAAACAAAACGCACGAATTGTCAAATCGAAATAGACGGCAAAACCATAAAGTCAAATGCGGGCAAAGTGGAGATTGGTATACCACAGGGATCGGCCCTCGGAAACTCTCTATTTTCGCTCTTCATGAATGACCTCCCATCTTCAGTTACCGAAGGCCTGACGGTGCTGTTCGCCGATGACACAACAGTGGTGGTGAGTGCACGCACGTACGAACAGCTCGAAAACAAGATAGCAAACGCGTGCGCTCAGCTCAACGCGTGGTTCTCGGCAAACGGCCTCGTCCTCAATGTCACAAAGTCCAATGTTATGATATTCTCGACAGGAAACCCCACTTGAACTCCACAAGTACAGAGTCCGATGCCACAATGCGAGTCCTGTAGATTTCTCGGGTTTACCATAGACACTAGACTAAACTGGAAACACCATGTGTCAACGTTGTTTGAAAAGCTGAGTAGTGCAGTATTTGCACTACAAAAGCTGAAACCACTCGTGTCTGACGTTGCACTACTACAAATATATTTTGCCTACTTTCACTCCCTTCTGTCATATGGCATTATTCTATGGGGCAACTCGACAGACTCCAATCGAGTGTTCATTATACAAAAGAGAGCTCTTCGCACACTGGCGGGTGTAAAACCTCGCCATTCATGCAGAGAACTATTTAAAAAAAAAGGTATAATGACACATTATTCTCAGTATGTGTTTGACATTATAATGTACACTCGACGCAACATAAACACCTGTAAACGCATCAGTGTTCCAGGCAGAGTGACTCGCCAAACTGGGCGTCTACAACGTGTGCCACGACGACTAGCACTGCTGGATAAAAATCCGCGAGTCATAGGCCCAACTTATTATGAGCACCTCCCCGTCGACCTAAAAAACCAACTCTCGGATCAGAAATTTGGTCGCCGGCTAAAAGAGCTTTTACTGACTCAATCACTGTATTCTGACTGACCATGTTTGACATTTTTAATATTTGTCTGTTTTTGTTTTGACATTTGTATTGACTATTAATTTTTATTTATGTTTGTTTTTAATTTTGACATTTTTAAATCTTTGACTGAATATTGATTCTATTTATATGTTTATTTTTAATCGTTGACGTTTTATCTTAGAATATTTTTAAGCCTATATTTTTCATTGTGATTTAATTTTTTATACTTGACGATCTTTTCGTGAATTGGTTATGTATTATTATTTTAATGACATAATGTAATTTTCGATGAGAAATAAATGACGTACCTACCTACCTAGTTTTGGGAATATTATTATTGCTCTGGTTAGCATTTCAATAATTATTTGTTGACAACTATTACCAACGTATCGCGGTTTATCGTAGCTAATAAATTTATTTATATTATACGGAACCCTGTTGTAATTATTGCAATTCGGACATGTCCTGATTGTGACGAAATTTCTACCGCAACGAAAACACACTGAATGCCGCACATTACAGTATTTACAGGTATGCCAACCTCTTTACATTAAAATATTTCAATGGTTCTTCAGTTTTCACTTAGGTAGAAATTGTTGTACTTTTAAAAGTTTTTATTAAACTTTCAATATTTAATTGTTTTTCGATTTTTCGCCCATAATTTTCTAAATCTTGAATAGTATCAATTTTTTCAAAAATAAGTGCCATAGCATATTTATGAAGTAAGTTATTTTTGATAATTTCAAATCAAATTTGTTTACTAAGATACGGAACCCTTCTCGCTAAATAACGTATGTTTATAATAAATTCCGAAATATTTTCCGTATTTAATTGTTTTCTGGATCTTAGTTGTTCTTCTAATTTGTATATAGAAATAGAAGAATGGAAAGAATTTATCAACGCTTTTTAAAGTCATCCAAAGAATCGAATTTATTTTTATTTATCGCGAACCATTTTTGTGCGGGACCATTCAATAATTCGCCGAAAGTTTGTAACAGGATAACGTCTCGAATATTTCTTAAACTCTGTAACTGCTCTACTTTTTCTAGAAACTCAAAGGCACCTACTTCACCTGAATCCTTTATTTTCCAATTTGCAATGTCTTGGATTTATTTCAATTTATTGTTTACGGAACCCTGATTTCAACAATACAATATATATACAATCAACTCAAAGACCTGACAAGAATTCTTTACCAGTTTCATAATTTATTATGTTCCATGTAGTTTTTATTTTATTTGTTAAATTTTTTTCTGTATGTCTGAGGTGAATTGTTTTTGCAACAAGACAGACTTTTTTAAAGGTTTTTGAGTATTTTTTTACATATTCTTTCTTTATAAATTTAATACAGTTTACGCCTACTTTTATAAATACCTGTGGTAGCCCATTCACTAAAACTAAAGCGACCGATATATGTTTCTTTTTGCAGTAAATATTTTATTAAACTCTGTAGTAATAGTGTTAAGAACCGTATTGTACATATCATTTGGGTTGCCATTTTAAAGTAAACCCGAAAGTTTATGCAATAAGTTTGATTTAAATGATCCAATCCGTTTAGTTGTTATTGGTATAAATTTAATTTCCTTTTAAGTAATACTTTTCTTTTTTTCTAAAACCACTAACTAATAGCATCAATTAGGGTTCCTTTGTGTAAGGATGACGAAAAATCATAACTCTTTAGTACCTGTGCCCTTTAGTTCTGATATTCGAGTATTTGCTTTGTTTAGCTGTTTTTGTACAGACTTTAGAAATGGTAAAAATGCAAAGTGGACATTATTTATGATCGTAGATTTTGCTATATTTATTTCTTGATTATTTTCTTTTACGCTTATTTGTATACTATTGTTTGCTATATTACTCTGACGTCCCTCTAAAACAACTGGGTTTAATAAGGGCGTTACACAATCAACATTATATTTTTGTGAAACACTAGTTGAGTGAAAACTGTTGTGAGCATATGATTGTTGCTCGGATTCCAAACTGACACACATTGATGACTGAGGTGTTGGTAAAGGTAGTACAAGGATGCACAATCCGGCTATGAATCGCTGAGGCGTTTAAAATCACACATACTGTGATTGAGTTGAAATGGCTCAAAACGCTCTGCATTATATTAACTCAATTCTATTATTCTATTAGTTCATAGCCAGTGTATGCTCCTCCATCTCTCTCAGAGACTCTTCCTACTTGCAGGTCATCATCTGCCAGGATGTATGTAAATCTTTAATTTGCAAGTCTAGTAGATGTATATCAGTTTTATGTTGTAGCCTACTGTTTTCTAATTGCAACTTACATACTTCCAGATTTCCACTTACTGTATTTTTTCTTTGCATAAATGTACATTTTTACTAAATATTTTATGCATTTTGATAATTTTTTTAGGTTTTTTTATAAAGCTGTTAATTTTGATGTAATTTTTTATCTGGTTTCTACTGCACTTAGGAAGCTTCACTTTATTTACTTTAGTAGACTGCTAACTTATTAACAGTTTGGATTCACAAGGGGTCGCTCAACAACTGGTGCTGGTGTTGAACTTATGTAGCACATTTTGATACTTTGGCGTTTTTAGGGTTCCGAACCTCAAAAGAAAAAGGATTTCTTATAGGATCCATTTGTTATCTTGCTGTCTGTCTGTCTTTCAATACCTCTTTTCTCAGAAATGCGTGAAGGTGTGTACACCAAATACTAAGGTCTATGGTCCTTTGAAGCTGTTAAAAAACAAGCTTCTAAGTCAACGCAATAAAAAAATACAGCTGACATACAGCCAGTTTTGGCATTCACAAATAAATCAAATTCTATGGGGTACTTCCCGTTCTCCTAGAATCATGAAATTTTACACGAAGCAAGGTCTTATAGTCTTATCAACAAGTGCACAACACAATTCACAACGAAATTTGTTCAACTTTTTTTTGCAAGTCTCGAAAAAATATGAATGAGGTGTCATTTGATTCGGAATCGAAAAAAAGGGGTGTTTGCTTTTTTGCAAATATCTCAAAAACTAATCAAGATCTTTGGAATCCCAGAGGGGTGAAAATACAGCTGAAAACGGGTATTCTGGCTCGCGCAAGCTTCGCCCACTTCGGGCACTTCAACAATAAAATTTATTTAAGCATATTAAATATGAAAAATAATAAATGAAAAAATTCAGGCAGTGACTGAAAAGATTAATGAATAATAATCCGCCGGCAAAAAAATTATTCACTATTTTTTTTAGTAAGAAATGAGCTTAATAAATTTTGCATCCTCTTTAGGGAATGTAAATTTTAGTGGACGACAGTAATGAGTTCAGCTTGTAGTTTAATGCTAGCTCCTACTTCTGTTATTTCTACCTCTACATGCTTTTTGGAAGGATATCACTTCTTTTTTGCACTTAGTAGCTTATGATATGATGTAAGATCAATGCAACTATTTTCTAGCATCATAAACGTTCTAAGCGATAAATATTCCCATCTTAAAGCCCGTGAGATGTTTCCAGATTTTTGAAATTTCCTATACTAAAAAGTAAAATATATGAGGAGACAGCCAACGTCCTTGAAAAGTATGTGTTGCAGGTATAGAAAACGAAGTAGGGAGGAGAAGCCAGTATAGTGGAGAGCATGAGTGACAGAATGCAGATAAATATAAGATCAGATCCACAGAATTAAAGGCCTATCGCTATTACCTCTCGTCTCTCCAAGGTGATGGAGCGTGTGATCAACACAGAACTTCAAAGATACATAGAAAAACACGACGTGGTCAGCGACCGTCAATATGGTTTTCGCCACGCTCGGTCGACTGGTGACCTTCTAAAGTATCTTACACACCCATGGGTACTAGCCATTGAGAGTCAGGGGGAGGCATTGGCATGTAGCCTGGACAGTGCGAAGGCGTTCGATTGGGTCTAGCACCGCGATCTTCTATCGAAGTTGCCATTTTCGTATCTCGTGGATTCTCGACGGGTCAGCGGACAGGTCTCCTTGAATACTTATGTAGAGCATTAAAATTTATAATTGCACACGACTCACAAGACTGACATTTCATCTCTATATCTGAAGACATATTTGGCCACCAAAACAGAGATCTGGCTAATAATTTAGTTTTCACAACACCACAATGACCCTCATGTAACAAATTTAAGACTGATGACTGACATTTTAATGGTATTATGACTCTATTTCCAAATAACAAACATCCTTTACAATGGAAATATAGTTACGAATACGAAAATATGGTAAAATAGGTTGATCAGACATAAAATTTGGCCATCCACTATTGACAAAATTTAAAATTTAATTAACTGTTTCATTGGCAATTTCTATATGAGATATAGGTAATTCTGATAACTCGTTAACATAATTTAAATCCACTACAATTTTATTTATTGGTAACCTGGACAAGGCATCTGCGTGACATATTAATTCCTTTTTTCTATGACGAATATCATAATTATAATTTGACAATATTAGCGCTCAATGTTGTAACCTGTGAGCAGCTAATGTTGGTACAGACTTACTAGAATGTTATATATAACGAATAGCTGAATTATCTGTGACTAATGTAAATTTCCTACCCCATAAATACTTACGAAACTTAGATATTGCATATATTACTCCTAATGCCTCTCTGTCTAACTGAAAATATTTTTGCTGAGTTTTGGTTAATATGGGCTATGGGCTTTTCAATTAACTGACCTTTATTATCTTTTAAGACATGACACAAAACTGCGACGGACTCGGTTTCCTTCCCTCTTCACAAATTATATGACCTAGATACTCTACATATGGAGCGAACCAAATGCACTTTTCTTCTTTAATTCTGACATTATGAAACTCTAATCTATCCAACACTTTTTTACTATAGTATGACATTCTTCAAAATCTTTGCCTTTAATTAAGATATCATCAATGTAGCAACAAGTATTAGGTATTCCACACAATATTTTATCCATAATATTTTGAAAAATTGCCAGAGCTGAAGCCATGCCATACATAACACGAGTAAATCTATAGAGACCTTTATGTGTATTAATGGTTAATAATGGTTGACTGTCTTTACTTGCTAATAATTGTTGAAAAGCGTCTGAAAGATCTAGGACACAAAAGACTTTTTCTCCTGACATAGTTGCAAACACATCTTCAGCCCTTCGGCAAAGGATATGAATCAACTTTGAGGTTAGGATTACAGTTTTCTTAAAATCATCTGGTTTCTTAATGGGGACAATAGGTGATGCCCATTCAGAATAACTGACTTTAAAAAAATTTCCTTCTTTTTCCATTTTATCTAAGGACTGCGACACTGTATCTACAATATTGTAAGGCAACTGATAAGCTCTATGAAACACTGGGGTACAATTTTCTTTAAGATTTAACTTAGCTTCAAAACCTTTTATACTAGAATCAGATCCTTTTTAAAAACATTTTTATATTGTGACTTATGTAAATTATTTATTACTTTCCTCACATTAGACTGACTATTGACTGCCGACATTGACTGAGACTGCTCTTGTGACCCAGGCTGAGACCAACACTAAGACAGATTGAATGACATTATTGACTAACATGACGGGATGACGGGAAAAGCTTATCTAGCCAATCACGTCCCATTAATGGTATAAAATCATTATCTTGTTCACCTATCAACAAAGGTAAAATTTTTACATGTTTTTGACTATTGACTTTGACTTCAATTTCACCTGTGATTTTAATTGGACCTGTAATTGAATTTAACCTTACATTTGTAGGACATATTTTATATAAGGACTTAGGTAGCAAAGAAATTGCTGCACCAGTATCGATTTCCATTTTAAGGTTGACATTCTCGACATTGACATTAATTACCTGTGACATAGACTTTCTATAAGACTGACTTTTTGACTGATTGACATACATTTGATAACACTTTTGAAATTTTGGATTACAGGGAATATCGCATGATATACATGTACAAATGTAATTTAAGTATACAGTATTGAAATTTATCTGATTTAATTCACATTCAATATGACCTGTTTCACTTTCTGATTGACTTGACTCGTTAACCATAATATCGTGGTCACTTCTTGACTTACACTTGTAAGACCATGTCCAAAACGATTAAAACAATGCCACTTGCGTGCTGGACAAAACTCTGGATTTTGTGCTCTACCGCAACGATAACATTCTTGACTCGACACACCCTGTTGACTTGTGTGACTTGTATGACTCGACTCATGGGTGACTGGACGATGACTACTTGACTGATACTCTGGTCGTGACTGACCTCGACTTTGATTAAACTGTTGACACTCATATCTTGACTGACTTTGACTTTTTGACTGTTGACTGTACCTCGACTTAACCTTTTCATTATATTTTTGTTTTTGACTGCTTTGACGACTTTACTGATTACTTTTAATTTTATTGATACTATTTTCATTCATATTTAACATTTGTTTTTGGACTATTTCTTCTTGTAGAAATAATTCTTTGGCGTTTTCATAAGTGAGATTATTTATTCCCAATAGTTTTTTTCTAACATTTTCGGACTTAATGCCAAAAATCAGCTGGTCTCGTAGTGCGACTGACAAAAATTGAGGATCAAACTTACACTTTGATGCCAGTTCCTGAAGAGCGGAAATATAATCCGGCCCTGACTCATTTTCGATTTGCATGCGACGGTGAAATAAATATTTATTTTTTGACTCCAACCCTGGTGGTTCATATTTATTTTCCAGTATGACACAAAATTGGTCTATTGTTTTAGTATTGGGTTTAGCCGGTGAACAGGCACTGTGCAGATTATTATAGTTTCTGCTTCCTATGTGTCTTAGAAATAGTGACTTTTTAATGGACTCCTCCGTAATTTTATTCAACTTACAGTATTCATCAAATAGTTCCCTCCAGCTGCATAAACTTTGCTCGTTAGGATAAACAAACGGTAAAATACCTATAAAAGACATGACTTACAACTTTGACTTATAGTTTTAAGAATTTCAGGGATGATGCAATAACTTTCGCCGACACCGACAGACTCTTCTTCCACCTCGTTGCCAATTTCGTATCTCGAGGATTCTCGACGGGTCAGCGGACAGGTCTCATTGAATACTTATGTAGAACACATATAAATAAACACTAGTTTATTTAGAGCAATTTCTTTATTAAACTTAGGTTGTAAGATACAATACACAGACATAATAATACGACCGACATTGTCTTACAGATTACTTAAAAGCAGGGTTGCCAGCCGTGTAACAATATATACCACAGCCACAGTAGACGCATACGAACCATATGTGACGGTAGTTCTCAGATGGCATGGTTATTAATGCTGGTGTCCCGCAAGGCTCTATCTCCTACGCTGTTTCTACTGCATGTCAATGACATGTTAGACATCAACAACATACATTGCTATGCAGATGACAGTAATACTGAAGACGATTATTACACGGTTCGTGCAAACATCCCTCGTTCCGTTGTACCTAACAGTTTATAAAACACTTCACTCGCACGAAACCAACTTCAAATTCAGATTTTTGGAAATAAGTAATTATTTTTCCCTTTTTAGTGCATGTTTTTGAAGCCCGTTGTTTTCTTTGTTAAAAAGTTATTATCATATATAATGACTAATTGCACTTCACTATATTTAGTGACTATTTAAAAGAATTTGTAAAAACCTAATTTAAATTCAAAAATTACTTTGACTTTGATGTGTCCTTCCCATTGCCACTTCAGCTAGCTAACTGTTTGAGCTATGACGGTAACTTTAGTTCTTCGGCGAGTTTCCTCATTTCGCATTTTATCGCGCAAAAAACCAAGCATAGGTTTGTATTTAATAACTTGCTGAGTGTTTTTGGCGGCGCTAGTTAGGTAGTCACTGCACCTTAACGAGCTGTATATATACCTACACTCGCGAGCAAAACTATGAAATCACTAATGGTACCATTTTAAAGATTAAACTGTTAACTATAAACTGTTAAATTGATACCAAATTCATTTAAATCACACCAGAATTCAAGGAGCTATCCCGGATTAAGTGAGTGAGTAAGGAAAACATAAGGAATATGGAAAAATAATAAATGAAGAAAACAACAAAAATTTATTAATAAAAATTTTATTTGGCCTTAAAATCGAGTTTCAATATTTTGTGTTCCCTCCTCTCGCCCTAATAACTGCTCGAACGGTTCTTCATTGACCTAATCAGCTTCTGAATCGATTCTTGCGGGATACCTTCCCACTCCTCTATCAAAGCCAATTTCAGCTCATTCACACTTGAAGGAGCAGGATTTCTGAAACAAACCCTCCTCTTCAGTTCATCCCACACGTGCTCAATGGGATTCAAGTCGGGCTGAGCGCTGGCCAGTCCAATGTGGCGATACCGACTACTTCGAGGTATTCAGTTGTGGCACGAGAAGTATGACAAACGAGCGTTATCGTGCATAAGGAGGAAGTCATCACCGATATATTCCGCATAGGGAACGACGTGTTTCAGCAGAATATCGGAAAGTTAGAAGTTAGAAAGTTAGAGTCTGAAGTTAGACCGCCTCCTCGTCCCCCGCCAGGCACAAAAACAAGCTCCGTTTTACCGTCGAAGGAAATGCCAGCCCACATCATACAAGAAACGCCGCCATAAGCCACCGTCTCAGCGAAACAGCACAGCGCAAATTGCTCCCCAGGCTGCCTGTAGACCCGACCCCTTCGGTCGCTGCTGGGCAAACACATTCTGCACTGGTCGGAGAACAGGACTCGCCTTCATTGCTCAACCTCCCAATCAAAATGGGAGCGAGTAAATTAAAGGCGAGCTTGTCGGTTACTTGCCGTCAGTTTCGGGCCTGTGACGGGCCTTTTTGACGAACTGTTCACTCGCTGGCAACTACCTCACGAACATTTCTGAGCTCCTGTTGGACGTCGACACCAGTCAAATACCGATTTCGGAGAGAGGTTGACACGATAAAGCGGTCATCCCTCTCCGATGTGCACCGGCGCTACTAGATCTTGATCTCGGGATAAAGCCTGGTGGCTCCCGAAAGCATTTATAAGCTTTCAAAACACAGGACTGGCTTATGTGGCGCTAACGTGCGACAGCCCGCTGGCTGAGTCCTTCTTGCAATAGGGCGACAATTTTTGTACCGATAACACGTGCTTTTATAGGGGGTCAAGAGGCCGCAACTCGCGACATATCAAACAATTGAAACATATCTTATTCCTTACTCCTTAACTTAATCCGGGATAGCTCCTTAAATACTGATGTGATTTAAATAAATTTGATATCAAGTTAAAGTTAACAGTTTAACCTTCAAAATGATACAGTTTTTATTATTCTTAACTAGTTATTAAGGTACTCAAGATCGCGCGGAGACAATGCCAAGTAAGTGATTCCATAGTTTTGCTCGCGAGTGTTATATATATATATATATATATAATCTGTGTAACATAGTGTAACATACCAGTAACGCCATTTGGCTTTACGTCATGCACCATCAAATTAGTATGAACAGCTAGTTGTGTTCTAATGACGCACGTATATATGCTATATGACACCAGTTGATTAAATACTCAAGCGCCGTTCGCCATTAATTGTCTATTATTATCACAAAGAAGCGATTAGGTTCGTATATCCCGCTCCAACTTATGGATTGTACCATAATATCTTGGCATCAAGCTAGCTCGGCAGCAGGGTGCGGGTGGAAGCTGTGTCATAAGTGGGGGGTTACATCAATAATATCCGTTGTTATTGTTATGCTAATACTTGGCCCGGTAACGGTAACGACCACGCGCCACGTCACGAACGGCCGGCCGCGGACAATCTGTTAGAAACCGCTGACGAGCGACAAACCCGACACGAACGGCCGGCCGCGGATAATCTGTAAGAAACCGCTGACGAGCGACAAACTCGACACGAACGGCCGGCCGCGGATAATCTGTAAGAAACCGCTGACGAGCGACAAACTCGACACGAACGGCTGGCCGCGGATAATCTGTAAGAAACCGCTGACGAGCGACAAATCCGACACGAACGGCCGGCCGCGGACAATCTGTAAGAAACCGCTGACGAGCGACAAACCCGACACGAACGGCCGGCCGCGGACAATCTGTAAGAAACCGCTGACGAGCGACAAATCCGACACGAACGGCCGGCCGCGGACAATCTGTAAGAAACCGCTGACGAGCGACAAACCCGACACACTTTACTTTTTATGGCAATTTGTTTTTAAATTTTATTTTATAAAATAAACGTATTTAAAACGTTAACGTATTTATTAAAAAAAACCGGCCAAGTGCGAGTTGGACTTGCGCACCGAGGCTTCCATATACCATTGACGTAATTTACAAACAATACAAAATGTGCAGCTAAGTACTGACCAAGTCCGATATCGTTTCCAACAAACAAATGTGTTGCTGTTTCTCGTAATAATAAGTTACATGGCGCTGTAACATTATTATTTGTTGTTATACTTTAGAGCTCACACACTCTATAGCTGCAAGATTGAAGCTAGGATGTGTTACTATTTTCACGATAAAACAACTACCTATGTTATAAAGAGTTTAAAAACAGTTATACATTTTTTTGTTGGAAACGATATTCAAGGTTACGCAACGTCGAGCTTGGTCAATGATTGGATGGGTGACCAGCGGCACACTTTTTGTTTTTGTTTGTGTTCGTAAATTACGTAAATCGTGGTATGGAACGTACGGTGCGCTAGTCGGACTTGCACTTGACCGATGTTAATAACACGCGTGTAAATTTATGAAAAAGAGAAAAACAAAAAGTTATACTTTAGAGTTCACACTATTTTCACTGCAAGTTTGAAGTTTGTATATATTACTGTTTTTACGATATCACAATAACAACGAAAATTAGTTTCTAGTGTGAGGACCCCCCTTAAATTTTAACTTTTTATTATTTGTTAGATAATTCCCCAAATTAACACATATTCTGTGAAAAATTCAGGCTTCTGCCTATTTCGGTCTAAAAGATAGAGCTTTTTAATGGTCGGACAGAGAGACAGACAGAGACAGACAGAAAGACAGAGAGCGTACGTTTTGTAATAGGGCTCCGTTGGTACGAAACCCTAAAAGATTCTACATAGGCAGTTGGATAGCTATATACAAAAAAAATTTACCTCAAGAATAGGTACACTTAATTTTATTCTGTCCTTTTGAGAAATGAAATATATATAGTATATAGTAATTAGATATGATTACCTACACAGTGCAATAGGAAGGCAATCATATACGGTGCCAATAAGGTCGCGGGCGTGTCGGGTGTGTGTGTGTACTCCGACTCGTGTAGTGATAACGTGTGATTCGAGATTCGTGGAAATTAAACGAATGCGTGAAAGGAAGCAGCACACACGCACATACAATGAGACACACAGGCGCACGATGAGCACGGAGCGCGGGGGGGGGGGGGGGACGCTCCCCCCTACACTTACTGTGTCATCCTAACTAATATATAAATGTGAAAGTCTATTTGTTCGTTTGTTATTGATTAGCTTCTCTACGGACCAATTATTTAAGCTAAAATTTTGCACAAAGATCGCTGAAGGGACGAAGAAGGATATGGATATGGGCAAAACTTCCCGCAGGAATAACCATAACTGAATCCCACGATCACGAACGGCAGCTACAGCTATAACAAACTTTCTAACTTATGATCCAGGAGTCGCTTAAAGTCCCTAGCATAACCAGATTAGGAAATACGTAAATTCATTGCAGATTGGTACTTTAAAAAAATACACATTACTAAATAATGTCAAAAGTAGGTAACTCGATGATTGAAAGATTCAGATTTTATCACTAGTGTTGTGTTCCATCTAACACTAAACCGCCGCGCCGGTGTTAGGTACACACTTGACACCAACGGGCCCACAGAGCAAGGATTCTGGGCGCTAGCGCTACTCGGCTGCTCTAGCAGCGGCCACGATGAATGCATTATGGTTCCGAGCTCTGTGAACGTGCCCTTAAGAGGATACACTTCGCAGCGCCTCGCAGCGGGTTTCATACAAACGAATTCCTCATTTGTTTTTAACATTCACTGATCAAACACCACAAAATTTTGAAGACATGTTCTGTTTACAAGATTTTGCAAAAACCACAGACCTAGGTATTCGGCTTGGGATTATGACTAAGAAATTTCACATTGATTGATCAGTAAATGTCAAAAACAAATGAGAAATTAATTTGTATGAAGCCCGCTGCGAGGCGCCGCTAAGTTTATTCAATTCGTTAGCAATTCGTTGCTAGTTCTACTTACAGTACGAGCTTTTACGTTTTTCAAGAAGGATTTCAACATCACGCTGAGCCACCGAACTTCAACATCACGCTGAGCCACCGAACTTCAACATCACGCTGAGCCACCGAACTTCACAAAACTTTGCAAAGAAAATAATTAGTATAAATTGTCAAAGGCTTTGAGTATTGCGTAATGTGTGAAATAGAGGTTTTAGTAAGATTTATAATTTCGGTACAATATATAAACAATACTGGTCTACATCAAAACTACCTTGTACATAACATTATAGTACATCGAAAAATATCATATTTACTGAAGTTTCTAAATAAAAAGTGACCAGGTAATTAATTGATAATAAGGTTTTATTTGATGTTCCTGATGCTATTTGTTTTGTGTTGACCAGTTAATGTTAAAGTTTAAGTCAAAATGTGGCGGTTTCTAAGTTATTTTTTATTTTTTGAGACAGATTTTCGGTGATAAGTTTACGTTTTTCATTAAGTTTACTATTTGTGGAAAAAGTGTCTTTTGCTACATACCTCCGTGGTTACGTAAATAAGTAGGCAAAGTTGACCAGTTAACGTTAAGTGTTAACAAACAAAAACAAAATAAATCAATGTTTTATTTTTTACATTTTTGAATATTTATAGTTTATGTTAACTAAAACTAATCTTTTTTAACACAGCGTTGTCGTATCGTCAAGCACGAGCACGTCGCCCCGGCCTGTACGTGTACTCCCGAGAACTCCCGAGAACTCCCGAGTACTCCCGACTCCCGATTCCCGACCCTAAAGCTATTAAAACAAACAGATAAATGATTTTGTATAACGAGACCGCGTTATCTGTTGTACTCGTACCTAACCTAACAAGGTAAAATCCTAGAGGCCAGAGGATATCGGTATCTGCGTCCGCTGCCGCACTGTGTGTGTGTGTGTGTGTGTTTGCGTGTGTGTGTGCGTTATCAACATGTACCCATTCATGTGAGGTTGTTTACCGTAACACTTGCGCGGCCGGTGCCATTCATACCCAGGGATACTATACTATGCTTCGATGTTGTGATGTTTTGTGGTTACAAAATTTAAAGAATTCTTAACAGAAAATAGCGAGAAAGAACTCAAATGCAGGTTTAAAATAATCAATTGTTATTTCAGTTATACGCGTAACTACTACAAAGCAACATGGCCCCCTTCTCCTCGCCTTTGAGGGTGTGTGAGAACCAGTTTTCGATCCAGCGATCCGTTTGCGAAAGCTTTAAAGTGCACATTTTTGTTAGAGCCCATGGTAAGACACTGCAGTGTCACACTGCCAGCTTCTTGGGTGTGTGTAAAAAAATCATGGGAGTAGCATATATAATGAAATGAAAAGGAAAACTATCATAGCTAAGTAGGCTTTACAACTTAATGAGTAATAGTCGACCAACTTAAAAACTGTAGTCGGAAAAGTAAAACTTTCATTTAAAGGTGAAGTTGGTACATGTGTAAAACCTGTATTAAATATAAGTTTATGAGCCATGTAACATTATATAAAAATAAAGTTATAACAATGTAAATACTAATACTTACTTTATTAATAACAATATGTACGTTCGATAGGCTAGGCGGCTGTGGGGCTGCGGAGCGCGGCGCTTGACGGTACAGGGTACCTACTGGGGTGGGGCCTGGCGTCAGGGAATCGGAGTAACAAATCCAGCGAGTGGCAGCTGCGCTCATAAGCGGCAGTTTGTAATTTGCACTTTAAAGGTTTAGTTTTCGATTAATTTAAGTTGAGTATCATTTGAAAAACTTTAAATTCAATATATAGGTATACTGACCCTTTTTTTTAATATTAGTTGCTACGGTGACTACGGAACCCTACACTGCTCATGAACCGACACGCGCTTGGCTGGTTTTTTTTATACTTTGTGTGGTAGCTGTATACGAATGTAGATATTAATAAAAATTTAAAATTGATTTGGATTAAAATATCACAAGTACCTCCAGAACGTACTGTAAGTACCTACATCAGCGGGCGCGAATGCACATGGCGGAAAGACGCACACGGCCGCGGCGTGTCGCGCTTTAGACTATTTAGGTACTTAGATCTTTTTTTTTCTATTGTACGCGTTGTTATCCGTCAGTTACACAAAATTTCTCATCATTATCACTATCATCATCTTATCAATTTATTTTGGCCCTCTGCTGGACATAAGCCTCCTCCATGGTGCACCATTTCTCCCGGTCCTTCCTTCCCCTACCGTATTCCGTATCCAACACATACAAACAAAGTAGGTCGCTCACACGGGAAAACATCTGAGCAGGAGTTACACGATATCACTCATCTAAGGCTGGGATCCATGACATACATCGAAGATAATCTTAGTAGTGAGCCTGGCAGAGACAATCCAGAGATCCCTTCGGCTTCTCATCTGACTGATTTAGTATCCTCCTGGAGATTTTCAGGTGTGAAACATTACTAAGTTTGTGAAATTCAAATTCAAATGTTTTATTTCCCAAAAATAGGATATAATATTACTTTTTTGAAGTCAATAAACTAAAAGTAACTAGTTACTACCGTTTAACTAAACCTAATGATGCAGCCAATACCTAATGATGCAGCCTAAACCTAATAATGCAGTCTAAACATAATGATGCAGCCTAAACCTAATGTGCAACCTAAACCTAATGATGCAGCCTAAACCTAATGATGCGGCCTAAACCTAATAATGCAGCCTAAACATTATGATGCAGCCTAAACATAATGATGCAGCCTAAACATAATGATGCAGCCTAACCATAATGATGCAGCCTAACCATAATGATGCAGCCTAAATATAATGATGCAGCCTAAACATAATGCCGACGACTACTCGTCGGATTTAATATTACTAAACCTTTCCTAAAACGTCATCAAACCTCGCCAAATGTTTTCATCACTGCTTATATTTTATTAATTAGGTTCTGAATTTGCAAGCACCAAACAAAAGGAAAACAAAGTTCGATAATTTTTAAATGCTTATTTTTACAATGATGTCTATGGTTTCATCGTATTAGGTATGTAGTTTTAGGTAAATAAATAGTGATATCGTTATTGTGAAGTTTTTTTCATTTGTAAGGTCGTTGCTCCGTATTTTTTACCAACTGCGCCGTAATTTGATTTGAGAAGCTGGTCAAATCGAGGCCGGAGTGGGCCGAGGCTGTGTCAGATAGGTGGTCGCTACTAGTCAAAATGCGTTTGTCGCTGGATCGAGCGGAATCGGACTTTAAGTCAAGGGCGGAGAGGTGAGACAAACGGCACAGACCGGTTGTTACCTCCGTGCGTAGGGAGGAGATGGTGACGTCAATCGGTAGCCCAGTTGTGCGGTTATCTCTGAGATACGGTGAGGTGTCGAGGTGAAGCAGCGCGGCAGTTCGGCCACAGTCGGCCGCCCCGCCAGTAGCGACACTACTCTCAGTGCGAGACGCATACGCACTCACGTAATTACAACACTAGTTTTATGCGATGGCAAGCGCTACCCGAACACAACTTCCTACGTATGCGGTAATAATGCAGAAATAAATGTCAAAAACTTATTTACATATTTCGCACCGCTCGCCATCGGCAGGCGGTTCATCCTCACACTTTAGAACCTAAATGATCACGTACAATATGGTTACAGAGAAACTTCGTCCCGCAAACGCTTAGGTTGTGGAATGAGCTCCCTGCCAAGGTTTTCTCTACAGTATGGGGTTCTTCAAGAAAGAAGCTATTAGATTTTTGAAGGGTCGGCAACGTGCGAGTGATACCCCAAGTGTCTTGCAACCATCTTAGTGGTATAAAAATGACCTTAAACTGATTACAGAATAAGTCTCTGGTTATTACACATTTTATAAATTTCAAATAATAGACAATAGCAATACTGAACACGTTTAACAAATAACTGACAAAAATATTGTAGGACAATTAGTCTCCTCCTGACTCCTGACATCCAGCAGTATACCATGGGTTTCTGGGGTCTACAGCGATAACAGCGTTTTCGGACGACGTTACCAACTACCTACAACAACAGTAATCTATATATATATATCTAACAATAAAAATTTATCGATTTTGAAAAAGCATTCCATACATTTGGTGCATGACGGCTTTAGATAAATGTGACATAAGAAGGCCCACGAAAAACTGGTTCTGTAATCATCTTTAAGATCACTTTTAATACGTGTTTAAGTTGAGGTCCGGTAAGACACATTAGGTTTTTTTGGGGGTAAAGCAGGGAAAGTAATATCGTGCCCTACGCGGAGCACTATCGCGAACATTGTGCGTCGCAATTTAGTTATCAGTTACTGTACTTGACGAAATATTGAATCTTGCGCCACAGTAAAGGCAAATCCAAGTAGGTACACATTGCAATCTATACTACGTATTTGATAATAAACAAAAAAGTTAAATATGTAGTTTTTAGAAACGTTAACATAACAGCAAATAAAATTAATTTTGAATTATTATTTCACGTTGTAAAAGTTTTTACAGGCATAAAATGTTAGTGCTACTATGTAAATCTACATTTTTCTAAAAGAACTTATTTATTTGATTTGGCTTTATTTTAATTTTGTGTTTTTGGATCAATATTGTTTGAAATGTGATATTTTTTGAAAGATTAAAAAAACAAGATCTAGAAACATTAGAGTTTTAGACCTTGATTTTTAATATACAGACTAAAATGACAGCTGCAATCGACCTTTTTTTTAAAATGTTGCAAGTGTTGCGTATAGTGTTGTAGAAGTGATTCGAATCACTGGTTGTGACTACCCAAGTAGTGTGCACAGCGGCGATAGTTATTAAAATATTTTCATATATTAAATTATACTAATGGTGTGTATTGTGTGTGTGTCGAACGCATTGTAGTGTGTGTAATAATTTTTTTATGAATTTAATTTATTTCCAATGCATATTATGCCTTTCATAGGTCCTAGTAATTTTTGTAAAAAGGGGTATAACTGTGACGACCTTAACATATAATCTGTTGTTGTTATAATTTTGAAATAAACAATTAAATAAATGCTATGTGTATATAGGTTGTAGCTTAACTATACGCAATGGCTCGCACATTTAGCAATCATTTGACACTAAGAGCAGCATAGTCAATTAATTTTTTAACAAAACAGTAAGAGAGCAAGAAAGCGAATGCAATCGCAAAACCTAGAAAATGATACCCATAAGTACAATAGAATGTCATTTGACATAAATGAGCAGAAATAAAATGAGAGCGCTAGTTATTTACAACTGTAAATTTTTAACCGTGAAATACTTTTATATGGCAACGATCTTATATGATTCCCATTTTATTCACTTTTTACTCTTTTTCTTCAAAGGTATGGGTTCTATTGTCAGTGTAACTACTTTATTAAATTATGCCGAAATTAAAAAAAGGTTTCCGTTTTGGTGTTAGATAATGCTCCTTACCACTCCCGTAAGGTAGAAAAAACTCCCACTACGGCGCGGCGTAAAGCCCAAATTCAAGAGTGGCTTAACTCAAAGAATTTGAACTTCGAAGACACAATGCTTAAAGCAGAGCTATTGGAAATCGTTAAAAAAGAAAAGGCTACTTATCAAAAGAATGTAGTAAGCTTGCTGCCGAGTACAGTGTCGCTATTCTAAGACTGCCACCTTATGATTGTTAATTAAATCCAAGAGAACTAGTATGGGCACAGGCATGAGGACATGTCGCAAGAAATAACAAAAGTTTTAAAATGGCCGAAATTAAACAATTACTTAGTGACGGGCAGTTGGTGACACCGCAACGATGGTCGAGTTGTTTCGATCATGTTATAAAAGAACAAAATGATGCAACTCAATCATCTTATTGATGGTGAGGTTTATGATAAATATAACTGACTCGGATTCTGAAAGTGATTATTCATAAATAAAAAATGATAAAGGAAGTTCGGTTTTTATTCATTTTTTCCATATCTTCCGACTAAGACTTTTGTAAATGGTTAGTTAAGCATGTTACTCAATGTGTATGAATAAATAAAAAAAACCCGAGTTCAAAAACATTAAGAACTACAAAGAAATAGACAGGTGCACCTTAAACATACAAAAAATATTTAATTATAAGCAGACGGAACTCATTTTAAGCTATCTACTATAGTTTAAGCAATCTGCACTACTATTTGGATTTGCATTGAATGAGTCCCGCCTGCTTATAGTTAAATGTTCAGTTTGTTTTAAATGCACTTGTTTGTGTCTTTTTAGTTATTTATTTTTATTTAGAGCTTTTTAATTTTACTTTTTTTTCGACTCGCGCTTGTCTCTTTTTTTATGTACCCCATAACACTCGGGAGATGAATAGCTTTTATTTTAACCTGATTTACTATAAAAAATAGATAGAAAAATAATTAAAGTAAACACAAGGTCATTCAGGACCAACACTACTTTCACGTTGTCATAAGTTGGCAACCCACCAAATGTCATTTTAGTCTATATGAATTAAAATCAAGGTTTAGTCGATACTGTGTCATTTATTAATAAACGGCTGTATCTTTTGATTGCGATGGCTTAGAAGTTTGATTTTTTCACAGCTCCAAGGTACAGTAGACCTGAGTATTTGATATTAAAGTTATCGTTCCTGAGAAAAAGGGTCTTGACAGATGGACGGTCGGGCAGACAACAAAGTGATATTATACGGAACCCTAAAAAATGTTTTTTAATGTGCAAACAAAATCTTTTCATATATGATACTTCACTTGTCGTACGGTTGAGTAAGTAAGTTCTAAAACTGTTTAAAATTTTATGTTGATATTACTGTGAGCTAACTGAGAAAAACCACTGTGACATACAAACACCGAAGTCTTACCATTCCGGTTTATCAATACTTTCTGTTACCGAATACTAAAAAGCAAAACTTACCGTATCGTACCTACATACCTACTGATTTCTACACTGTGGTGCAGTTTATGAGACTGGTGCAAAAATACAAACAATTTTGCAAATTCTATACCCTTTATAGTCAACTTCATATTGTTTTTCTAGTATTTCTGAATATATAATTTATTTATAATACGTAAAAGGAAAAATAAAATGTATCATAAAGACCATAACGAGACCGCAAAATGTTGGCACAGGTCCGTTACAGGCGTCGCGGCCAACTAACTGATCGGCTTGTGGGTTCCGCCTCTGGATGTCTCAATTTGAGAGCATATTAAAAGCTTTTATTTTATTATTATTGTAGGAAGCAAGTAAAACTATTCCCTTAAACACTTTATTTCATAAATATGGAGCACGATAATATATTTTTAGGGTTCCGTACCCAAATAGTAAAAAACGGGACCTACTTACTAAGACTCCGGTGTCCGTCCGTCCGTCTGTCACCAGGCTGTATCTCATGAACCGTGATAGTAAGACAGTTAAAATTTTCACAGAAGCTGTACTTCTGTTGCCGCTATATCATTAAATAATAAAAAAAACAGAATAAAATAAATATTTATGGGGGCTCCCGCACAACAAACGTAATTTTTTTTGGCCCGTTTTTGCTCGATATTGATAACGGCAACAGGTAGACGATTGAAATATTCACAGAATGTTTAGTTTTATATTCACTTTAAAAATCAATAGGTAAATTAAAATAAAAAAAAAATAATGAATTATTGTTATTATAAAGCAATAAAAAATGATTTCTAATGTAGTCAGAGTCCGAAATTTTGTTGATATTTACAAAAGTTTGAAACTTTTTTCAATCGTACAAAGTTTATTTAATCGTGTATCGATTTCCTAAAAACCTTATATAACCTTAAACCTTAAGAGACACATAATTTTTTTTCTGTGTTGCAAAAGCACTGAAGCTATTTTTAAAATGCCACTTTCGGTGGAGCGATTGCGCTATTCTAATACCATTTCGCCTTAAAAAATTAAGAGTGATCCAGGTAAAATAGTATACGCAATCCCAACTGGATCAATATTCGAACAATCAGGATACCTACATTAAGTATGTTAATAGTATCTAGGTATGTCAAAAGTTATCAAAAATTGCGAATTGCAAATTTATGTATGCCAATGACACGTGCCTAGTATACATAGAGAGACACTAAAATAATAATATTGTATGCAAGAACATTTTGATCATATTCTCAAATGGGCACAAGACAAAAAGTCTACTAAACTATGCAAAATCATACTAGTTGAGAAAAAGAGAAATTAATAGTATTATTTTAGATAACGATAAAAATAAATGTAAAAGAGTGCATTACTAACTAACTCGTAAAAATAAACAAGTAGTAAGTAACTAAGATACTGAGTAAGTAAGTTACTAAGTTAGTTAGTAACTAAGTAAGTGAGTTACTAAGTAACTTAGTAACTAAGTAAGTAAGTAACTAATTATTACAGAATTAGAACACAACAATGGATAACACCGACTGTAATTATTGAGCTCCCACCAAATATAAAATAAACAATATAATAATTATAAGTCAAAGTTACAGCTCAAAAACAAGAACCTTTCAACGAAACAGTATTTATCGCTTTTCCCATAGAAATAATAATGAATACATTTATTTTTGTGTATACATGTATATTTACAAAAACCTATTAATAACCCTTAACAAGTAAACAACAATGTATAATTACACAACATACTGTTTCATTAATAAAACGTTAACCAGTCAACGTCTTTGTATATAACATACCTGGTGTTAAATAAAATAAATAATTACTTTACTTTAAAAAAAAATTTTTTCTTCAATATATAGTGTATATAGTATAACTACCCATTTTTTTTAAATAAAATTAAAAACGTGCTGTTTGCTATATTTCGCTTTGCGTATAAACAGCCGCAAGGATATAATCAAAGAAGTAGTTTTGTTATAAGTACCTACTGGTTGTTTTTTTAATATATAAATATAAATATTTTTGGACATTACACACAGCGCCGTCTGGCCCCAAAGTAAGCAAGGCTTTGTTATGGATATCGAGATAAAGGATAAAAATACATATATGTGTGTGTGTGTGTGTGTGTACGACTCACACTTGACCGGTATAGGATGGTAAAAAATACTTTACGACCTATTCTCAGACCTACTGAATATACACACAAAATTTCATAAGAATCGGTTAAGCTATTTCGGAGGAGTTTTGTTACAAACACTGTGACACGAGAATTTTATGTATAAGATTTTAAAATACATACATGTCATACATAAATACACCCAGACTCAAGACAAACACAAATATTTCAGGCAGAATCAAACCCACACCCTCTGCACATCAGCCGGCAACACTACCAACTACGCTGCGAGGGAGTATGTTTTTGTTACGTTTTTTACTGCTTACTTGAATACATCACTATTTTGAACGTTAAGACAATTCTTATTTTATCTAAATATTAAAAGTGAAGTGTGACCCAATTTATTTGTATGGAAAACTAGCAGGAAAATACTTTTTTCGTTTCGACTATTGTCAGTGGAATCGTAAGTAGACGGTCAATCTCCTTTAGCCATCTCGATTGATACAATCACATGGCACCGATACCGTCCTGACTCTGGTCAGCAGACGACATCACCATTCTGATCAAAGGCAACTCAGAAAACATTATCTGCACTGGCATTCAACTAGCCCTCAGAGTCATGGAAGAACGGTGTAACCACCATGACCTGACGGTAAACGCCAACAAGACAGAATTGATACTTTTCACAAACAAAAGGAAAATTCAAATGACCATGCCAAAACTATTTGACATTGAGATATTACCCTTTCGAGGGAAGTCAAATACAAAACAATATATATAATAATACAATACAAAAAATTAAAAACAAACTAAAATGCTTGCAATGCCTTGCCTGCTTGGCAACCACAGGCGGTATGAAAATGACCCCCACGACAGCACTAGAGGTCATTCTTAATCTCAGAGCCCTTCATACAACAAGAAACTGCTGCTGCAACCATACGACTTGAGAAAGTAGAGCTCCGGAAACCGGAAAACGTCTCAAGGAGGCAGTAAGCAACGATCTGCCAATGATAGAGGCGACATGTGACGTCATCCCACAAACCTTTGTCTTCGACAAAAGATACCGCATTCAGCTTCATGAGGAAGAAAAGGATAGCTCTGGCATGCATGAATTTAGGATCTACACTGATGGTTCTAAAACAGAGTCTGGAACGGGCGCGGGACTGTTCTCCCATGACCTGAACGTCAACATATCAACGACCTTGGGTGCACTCAACACCATCTTCCAGGCAGAATGTGTCGGGATTACCCGAACTGCAACAGCGGTCCTGTCTAGAGATATAAACGATGCATCGATGCGCATCATCTCCGACTGTGCCGCTGTGCTACATGCTCTCAATAACAACCGCATCAACAGTGAACTAATCCTGAAGTGTCACTGTGAACTGCAAAAAAAAGCATTGAAGGTGTGGCAACTTCAAAACTATAGATACTAGATGTTTATGGTTCCGTGTGTGTAAAATGTCCAGTTAAGTTAATATAAAAATATTAAATTTCATTTCGTTTTATTGAAGCTATACAATATAAAATATATATAAAATGGCGCAGCCGCAACGAGCCTATTTGTGAGTTTTGTGACCACTAAGTATTTAGTGTAAATTTTTAAGTTTAGTCGGTAGACAAGGAAGCATTTTTCAAGATGGCTTCTTCGGAAAAAGAATATCTACCGGTTAAATTACCTCCTGATCTTAATATAACAAGTTCAAATCCTGCACTTGAGTAGAAATTTTTGCGTCAGACTTTTGAAGATTACCTTATGGTCGCTGGGAAATCAGGTGCTGACGACAAAATCAAGCTGTCACTAATGCGGAACATGATGGGTATAGAAGCATTTCGGATAGTTTCAACTTTACCCGTAAGTGAAAGTGATTCCAATAAATATGTAAAGCTCTGTGAGGCGATACAAAATTATGTTAGTCCTAGAACTAACATCGTCTTTGAAAGATATAATTTTAATGACAGAAAGCAACAAGAAGGAGAAAATTTTGACATGTTTCTAACTAGCTGCCGACTGCTGATTAAGTCATGCAACTATTGAAGATGAAATAATGAGGGACCATATAGTCCAGAATATTTGTGACAAGTCTACTCAGGAAGCTTTATTAATAATAGATAATTTGTCTTTGGATGCTGCTATAAAATTTTGCCAAACCAAAGAACAGGCTTCTAACCAAGTATCTCAAATGCATACTAGTAATGCAGAAGTAAGTCGTGTTAAGAAATTAACCCGCAAAACTGACACTTACAATCCAGTTGCAGACAACAAACATAATAAGTTGAAGAAAAACACAAACAACAAATTTAAATGTCGACGCTGCCAAACAGAACATGGTTCAAGACAGTGCCCTGCATTCGAGAAATCTTGCAATAATTGTGGTTATCTTAATCATTTTGCTGTTAGTTGCAGAGTTAAAAACAAAAAAAAATGTATGGTTAGTAAGTGTCTTAGTGAAGAGTCTGATTCAGATAAGTATTATTGTGATTTGGCAATAAGTATTAGTAAGAACAAATATTTGAAAGATGAGTGGTTTGAGTATATAAATATTGAAAACTATAGTGTAAAGTGTAAACTGGATACAGGTGCAGATATAAGCATTATGCCTAAACATGTATTTAATAAAATTATCAAAAATTTAAAATTTAAGTTATTAGAAACGGATATAAAGTTAGAATCATTTTCTGGTACACGGATCAAACATATTTTCAGTGTTAGACCTTAAAGAAGGCTTTCATCATTTATGCTTAAGCGAGCAGGCATCTTGGAAATGTTGCTTTGCATGCCAATTTGGAGTTTTCCGTTATTTAGTCCTACATGAATGCACCAGAACTTTTCAAAGATGTGCTTGAAACTTACTTTGGAAAGATAAAAAATGTTGTTAAAAGGGCTGACGATATATTGGTTATGGGAAACTCTGTAGAAGACCATGATATGGCCATGAAAAATGTTGTAAAAATTGCCAAAGATATGGGAATAGTTTTCAATAAAAATAAGTTGGAATATAAGCAGAAAGAAGTTAAATATGTAGGGCAAGTTTTTAATGAATATGGAATGTCTTTATATAGGGATAGGATTGAGTCATTATTAAATTTAAAAACACCAAAAAATAGAGATCATTTATTACAAATTATTGGTTCTTTCAATTATGTGCGTAGATATGTGCCTGCCATGGCTGAACTAATGTCCCTACTTTGTAAATTGCTTAGGAAAGATATTTATTTTGTATGGTTACCAAATCATGATAAGGCTTTTAGGTTACTAAAAGAGAAAGTGTGTTCCACTCCTGTCTTATGTCCATTTGATCCAAACTAAAAAAATATTTTGTAATGTGATGCATCCCAAAATGGTCTTGGTTGTTTTATGTTTCAGCAGGATGAGAAAAATGTACTTAGATTAATTGCCTGCTCTTCACGTACTATGAATGATGCAGAATTAAATTATGGACAAGCAGAAAAGGAATTATTGGCTATTTGTTTTGGTACTAATAAAATGCATAAGTTTATTTATGGTGCTAAAATAAATGTTCAAACTGACCATAAACCGATTGTTTCAATCATGTCTAAACATATCAACAAACTAGGATCTCTTAGATTAAAAGATTAAGATTAAAGTTGTTAGTGTATAATCTGTTTCTGGTAAATCGGTAGACTTTGCTGCCGTGTTATCAAGAAACAGTTTAAATGTAACGGAACATGATAAAGAAATGACGCAAATGGTACATTCTGTTGCTAAGTATTTACCTATGTCTCAGGATAGAAAAACCATATTCAGAATAAAAACAAATTCTGATCCTATATAAAGTGAATTAACTAAGTATTTTCTGCATGGTTGGCCTAAAAATGTTCCTAAAAAGTAAAAAGTATATGAAAATTTAAAGATGACATTTATTTTCAGGATGGTTTATTATTTATTGGAGATAAAATTAGTGTTCCTAACTCTTTAAAAATGTATGTGTTAAAGACCGTTCACAAAGGTCATTTTGGTCCTAACAAATGTATTAACCGTGTCAGCCTATTATTTTATTTGCCAAATATAAAACAGGATGTTCAGATGTTTGTTAAACAGTGTAGGACATGTGAAAAGTTTAGTCCCAAAAATTAAAGGGAACCCACAACACAAAATACCTAAAGAGAGGTTTTTAAAAGTTGGATATGATATACTAGATTACAGTGGCAAAAGTTTTCTTGTAATAGTAGATAAGTTCTCACACTGGCTAGAATTGTTACCATTAAAAAATAAAAATTCAGAATCAGTAAATAGTGCAATGCAAGAAGTATGTACACTTTCCAGAAAAGTTAATTGCTGACAATGTTCCCTTTGCATCTTACGAATGCAAATGTTACTTCAAATCTAAAGATATAACTTTAATAACTTCAACTCCTAGGTATCCAAGAAGCAATGGAATGGCTGAAAAAGCAAGTCACATAAGTAAACAAATATTAAAAAAAATTAATGATGATAAGTCTGACTTTAGGGAGGGAATCATGGAATATAAAAATACTCCTTTAACTAGTTTAGAAGTGTCTCCATCCCAGATTTCAAATAGTAGAGTTGTAAGATATTTGCCTTGTACTCTAAATGTTCTAAAGCCTAAGATACAGAATGATGTGTACATTAAACTTTATAAGAAATAGAAGGTAACAAAATCTCACCATGATATGACTGCTAGAAAGAAAATCTGTTATTATAAGACTGGTGATAACATTGTTTATATTGATAAGGGTATATGGACAAAAGCTACAATTGTAAGTAAATGTCCTGAACCTAGGTCTTATATCATATCCACAGAGGAAGGTAAGAAGTTAAAGAGAAATACCTGTCAAATTAAAAAATCATTTTCTAAATTTATCCACTATAATAAGAATAAGAGGTCAAATGACTGTTATATCTAAGTATGTTTATAATAACACATCAGAAATTCAGGATAATGTAACATCAGATAGTTCTTTGAGTGTCCAGAATACCTTACCGTCTTATGATTTTGTTAGAACCCGAAGTGGCAGAGTTGTTAAACCTAGAACTGTTTTAGATTTGTAAGAGATTGAGAACTAAAGGGGGAGGTGTGGCAACCCCAAAACTAGATACTAGATGTCTATGGTTCCGTGTGTGTAAAATGTCCAAGTTAATATAAAAATATTGAATTTCATTTCGTTTTATTGAAGCTATACATATACTATAAAATATATATAACAGAAGGGTTACTCTTCAATGGATACGTGGTCATAGTGGGTCTTTAGGCAATGATGCGGCAGATCAGTTGGCAAAGAGAGGACCGGGCACTAAAATATTGGGACCCGAACCAATCGTAACGATACCTTTTACACAACTCAAAACGTGATAACGTGACAGAACCTTACAACTACAACAACATAACAAACAGTGGGCAGAGCAAACGGACTGCAGACAAACCAAGAATGTTCTTACATCCTTAGACGCAAATCTGTCGCATAAGCTGTTACAATTTAGTAGGAAAAACCTACGCTACATAGTTGGCATAATAACAGGTCACTGCCCGCTAAACAAACACTTTTTCAATATCGGCGTTACCGACAGCCCTCTATGCAGGGGCTGCATGGAAGCCGAGGAGACACCTTCTCACGTGGTTCTACATTGCAAAAGCGTGAGCGACCAACGGACAAGGCTCCTTAAGAATCCACAAACCATGAGAGATGCGCTGAATAACATCAGATGCCTCCTTGATTTCTGGACGGAGCTGGGATGGTATGAGTAACCAATGAAATGAACCGGTTACCTACGCACAATGGCCCTATCATGAGGCTAAGTGTGGAAAACATAAAAAACAATTTTCGTTAATTTTATGTTGAGTTTTTCTGAATTTTCAACGTGCGTAAAAATTTAGGGGACACAATTTCACGACTGTAGAACCGAATGACTTACAAACACCTTAAAGAAATCAAGCTGCCCTTAATCTTTATGTAGGTAATGCTAAAAATACATTAGAATGACATGCTTAGGCCTGTCTGTGTCCCTGGCCGGTATGGTTCTCGGGACTCGGACGCATCTCCGCTTGATGGATGATTTGTTGTTACTTCGTACACCGATATACTGCGCGCAGATGTGCGACACGCCTTAATTCACCCAACTTCAGTCTTTGTCACTTCGCACTCACTTAGACAACCATTGTTTATCTTATTATGAGTTGTTTCAATTTTAACAAACCCTTAAATAATAATGGACATTTATTCAGTGTCTCTGTCACCGCCGCTCCCCTGGGTTTTCGCTATGGGCTACATATTATAGATGAGGATGTGGATGGGATGTATAGAAAACCTATTTAGCTATTTTATTATTTTTTTTGGTTATATTATGTACTATTGCCGTTATATATTTCACATATCCCAAAACAAAAGTTAGCCCTACCGAAGTGAGCACATAAGTAATGGCTTATATAGAAAAATTGTGAATAAAATTCTTGCTTTCCAAATATGCAAAAAAATCTAGAACATGTGGTTAATTTACCCTCAAATAAATTTAAAATATATGTCAAAGATAGTTCAATGAAAAAAAGCTATTACAAAGTTGATGCATACATAAATGATAAAAATGCTTGGAAAAATTAAAACTTCAATGATTTGTATTTGTATTGGGGCTTTTGTTATATTTTTAAATCAAAACATTGTATTTTATGTTATTACGTAGTGTAAGGCTATATTGTATTTCAATATGAAGTTTAAAAAATATAAAGATAATGTGCTGAGTTTCTTGCCGGTTCTTCTCGGTAGTAAATCATTCCGAACCGATGGTATTTTTTTTTTAATTAATAACTAACCTGACGATTCAAAAGTGCTCCTTACAAGTCTATTTAAATAAAAAAGTTTGAGTTTAAGTTTTGAGTTTGCAAATTAAAAATATGTGCTTTTAAAATTTAGGAGATATTCAACATTTTATGAGCTTTTGAAACATGTAATTAAAAAAGTATCTGCTCTTTAAGTTAAGGAGATATTAAACACCTTTACTGGTGACGCTAACTTCACGCTGTCCTACCCACCTAACGCTCATAACATACATAAAACGCTCACGCGAACATAATAAATTAAAGTAAAATTTTTGTGTTTTAAAACTAATTATGTCAAATTTTTGTGCTGTTTATAATTCGTCGAAAATACGTTTTGTTCGGTTTAGGCTTACTTGTAAATTGAGTTTTTAGTTCTTAATGTTTTTGCAGTCGGGTTTTTTTTTTTGTATTTATAGCACTTTAGTGTCAGCATACAAAAAAACCGTATCTCGCAACTACACAAACGAGGAATAAATCCGTACCATAGAGGTTTCCTTTATGTTGGCAGTTTCCGTTGATCTAGGGATCCCAATATCAAGTCCAACCAGCGTTTTACATGGTTTAGTGCTACATAGGCTTGCCCTTTTGCGTATAGTTTTGGCCGCAGATCTACTACAGCTTTTTCTAAAGTTGTGCCTTGCAGCTTCATATTGCATCCTTGCATTATGCGAGATCCAACGGCAATACTTTTCAAGTGTGTTACTTTTCAAAATGCCACCTGTCATGTTGGAATCAGTAGGTATCAAATTTTGTTTAAATATAAAGAAATAAAATTAAAATAATAAGTGTTATATAAAAAATAGTTTAAGAACAGACTCTCCTAGCTATTTTTGATACAATATACGGTAGATATTGTATCTACCTATTTATAGTTCGAGTATGTTCTCTTCTTTCTCTTTTGACTATTATACTGTAAGTTTTTTATATCTTAGGCATGGCCTCTTTAAGCTCTTTATTTTGATACCAAACATGATACGGTTGGATCAACAAAAAAATAGTGTTGAGCAATATATTGTTGCCATATTGTTTTTTTATTAATTTTATGTAGGGTGACACTCGGAGGATCAATAACTTTTATTTGAGACCTAATACATTAAAATCAGTTCAATCGTTCGGCCTCTAGGAGGGACCAAAGAAAACAAAATACGCACATACGTACGAAAAATATTACTCCCGCTTTCGCAGTCTGGTAAAAAAATATAAGACACGTTTTATTAAAATTAAGCGAGAAGCCACGCGCTTATGCTTGTTCAGTAAAAAAACGATATACACATATTCTTTTTTATTAGGGCCGCTTGATGGACCAGATTTTTTATTTTTATTTTTAATGTTATAAAGAAAATATATTTAACATCCTAAAGTAACTTTATCATGACTGAAGGTTTTCTTGCTGCAAGTGTTGAAAAAGATATTCATTTTAAAGAAATTATGAATCGAATGGGTCTTCAATCATCAACAGGTGGTTGCATCATAAAGCAAGATTTGTGCCAAAAAAACAGGGTTGGTATTAAAAAAAAAACAAAAACGAAATGCATGTCATATCATGTTATTATAAGGCCTCAATACTCAGTACAAACAACCATTTGTAAAAAACAGATGGGGTTTTATGTTCATAGACCTATAGTTTGCGAGAATCCATATTTTAAAATCAAAATTACGGGGCACTATTTTTTTACGTAATGCTGGCGGGCAATGGGCTTATTTTTAGCATATAGCTGGAAAGACAGAAATGGATATAGGACTATTTATTCTAATCGAACGTTTCTACGGGATAGATTTTATAAGGTAGATACCGCGGTATACATTTCCTTTATATCTCGCAACAAAGCAACGGGTTTATAATAGTGTTGGCAAATAGATAGCTGGTAGGACAGAAACGAACATAAGATACTGTTTATCCTGATCGAGCGTTTTCAGGGCAACAGATTTTTCTACGGATGACATTGTAAGGCACTATTCCTTTATGTTCTAACGATAAAATGTGGTGATCTGGTTTTTGGTACAAAAGATAGTTGTGTAGGAAGGATAGTAAAAGATATAAAACACTTTTTGTGCCGATGGAACTTTCCCACGGGAATAAAATTTCTCTTTCACACTATATACTTCCAATAAGTTTTTTTTGTTTAAAGTTATTCATATATCCACACTAATTCATATTTTACGAAACCATAAACGAATGTGTGTACGACGCACTCTTGTTTTTGTTTTTTTAAATATGCCATAGAACACCAAAACATACTGACACGTAGCTTAATGTCTATTTTCAAACTGGCGAATATACCGAAAATAATCTGTTAAGTTATCCAGGTGTCATCTTTTGTGTTGCGATGAACTACTCGTAATCTTTTTATAGATATCACCTAAGCTACTAATTAAGTTTACTTGAATATTGCTGTAAATTGAATTATAAATTCGAGGAATAAGCTATTCACACCATCGATAACTTTTTGAAATCCCCGCAAGACTATATAATTTGAAAACTAAAATAGATTCTAAAATGACACTGCTGCTTTACATTGTAAATGTCAACGTCCGTGGGCTAAAATGTTAAACAAACGAACAAAGTATGTGAAAAGGTCTAATAAGGAAAAACTAATTTTTTGACGAATTATAAAGCGCACATAAAATATGACATAAGTAGTTTTAAAACACATAAAATTTGCTTTAATTTAGTATAATTGTCAAGTGTGAGCGTTAGGTGGGTATGGCAACGTGAAGTTAGCGTCACCCACTAAACCAGTTGAATATCTCCTAAACTTAAAGACCGCATATTTTTTTAATTGCATATTTCAAAAGCACTTCAGCACAATTTTTCTACATAGGCCAAAATTTATTTTTATTTATTTCTTTATTTGTATGGAACATGGTTGGTACAAAGGTTTTAACTATGTATAAGTTACGATGAACATACTTATTCCGCCACAATCATGCAAAATTTATTATTTTACCAAAAAAAAATAGATTACATTCTAAGTCTTAGAAGATAACATTAAAATTTATGTATTGATACCTATTTCTAATCCTATTTTTACTACTATAAAATTCTTTATTTTTATATTTTACAACCATAAGTTTAGATCGATATCAAAATTACACAATTCGTCTTTATTAATTATTAAAAATAATTCATTATAATAACATTTAATGTTAGGTAATTTGGAACAATTATTAAAATAGTTATAATGTTAAATATCAAAATGCACAATTTGTTTGATGTCAAAATTATTAATTATAGACTATAACTAATTATTTATTATATTATAATACTGATTTACAATCAGAATTACATTATATTCTATTTTTATTAAAGTAGTCATAAAATTCCTTAAGAGTTTAAAAACATTTCTCCAATAACATTTTTTATGTGCTCTAGTGGGTAGGGCTAGCTTGAAGTTAGCGTCATATATTTTTGAATTTCAATATATGGAAAGCACATAAAATGCACATTTTTTCTATATAAGCCTTTATTTAAGTGCTCAATTGGGTAAGGCTTACTTCACGCAGGTCAAAACAACCACTAGGCTTTGGGCGACACTTGACTCAAATAAAACTTTGCACTTTGAATAGGGTTGCCATACGTCCCATAACTTATTGAGGTCAAGCAACGTTCTGACCCTGAACAGGATAGAGCGATTACTTTATTACAGTCCAGTACTAAGCGCATTGCTAGTACTCTTCTTCTTCTTCTTCTTCTTCTTCTTCTTGTGGCGGGCTGGTTTCCGCACTTGCCACACGTAGCTGGTGGTGGTGTGCGTAACAGATGGCCGACTATTGCACCCAACCCAGTTCCTTCCAGAATCTCGACAAGTTGACACAAGATATTGCTGCAGGCCTCCTGGAGCGTTCCTGGGGTACCCAGGTGTTTTGCCCTGTTGTCTTCCACCCCAGCACAATGTAGCATGGGATGGAGTTTCTTCGGCCCCCATGCATGCTCTGCAAAGGGGGCTGCCTGTGGCAAGTGAGCAGTGACCAGTTAAGATCCCTACTACCAATCTTAGGTTATCCCTGTTCATCCGTAGCAGGGTCTTAGTTAGTCTGGGGTTTAGATTGGGTGTTGAGTCCTTGGCCTGTCGGCAACCTGTACCACCCACCCATTCTGATTGATGTTGTTGGTGTGTGTGCTGTCTAAGCCAAGACCGCAGCTGGTTGAACGGTATGGGTATGATTGGCTCCGGCCCTGTCGGCGTCGAGCTTGAGCTGATTTTGGCTAGATCATCAGCCGCATCGTTGCCTAATGATCCACTGTGGCCCTTTATCCAACCCACTGTAACGGTATTACTGAGTGATATTACCTGTAGAGCTTGGTGACATTCAAATAGTAATCCTGAGTTGACTGAGTTACCATCGAGAGCTCTTAGGACAGCAGCGCTGTCCGAGAGAATTCTGATTACAAAGTCCGTGATCTTCTTGCTTGCCATGTCCTTTGCAGCCTGGATTATACCTACACATTCCGCTTGGAATATCGTGTTAAACTTACCCAGAGCTGTGGATGCGTGCAAGTTTAGGTCAGCAGAGTACGCACCGGCTCCCGTACCCTTCCTTGTTTTTGACCCATCAGTGTATACTTGTACCTCATTGAGTCCGGGTTGGTCCTGTTGATTTTCATGTAGCTCGATGGTGTAGTGTTTGTTAATTAGATGGTGGTGTAGTTGTTGTCGCAGGGAGCGTGCAATAGAGGGAATGCAGCTGTTACCTTGTCTAGGATACTGGTGTGCTTAGTTCCTGGAGTAGTAGTATGGAGAGGCCATAGTCAAAGTCAAAGTCAAAATGGTTCAAAGTCAAAATGGTTTATTCAAATAAGCATTTTACAATCACTTTTGAATCGTCAAAGTCATAAATTATTATTTTTTGAACCCGGGCACCTTCCCGCCGGTTCACAATGTTGTTGATTTCTACCGAGAAGAATCCGGCAAGAAACTCGATATTTACTCTTTTAAAAACACTATCAATAATACAAATAAACTAAAATACAATTGATGTTTTAAATTAAAAAAATTTAGTCGTACAATTTTATGTTATTTCCATTTTAATTTGGTTTACCTATGCATCCTGTAATTGAGCATCATCAGTCCCAAGGATTTTTATCATTTACATAGTCTAAAATATTGTAGTATGCCTTTTTACAAAGTACCTGCTTGATAAAAGATTTAAATTTACTTATTGATAGATTTTGAATTAGATTGGGAACTTTGTTGTAAAAGTGTATACATTGCCCCATAAAAGAGTGACTTTTTTTGTGTAGACGTGTATCATGCACCAACAGCTTATTTTTACTTCTAGTATTTACTTTGTGAACGTCACTTTTCTTGCTGAAACTATTGATATTTTTATGTACATATAAAAGATTTTCATATATGTACTGCGACACTAAAGTTAAAATTTTTACTTCCCTAAACCTATCCCTCAGAGATATCCTAGATCCTAATTTATAAAAAGCAGGAATTGCCCTTTTTTGTATCAAAAATATTGTATTTACATCAGCAGCACTACCCCACAATAGGATACCATATGTCATTAAACTATGGAAATAACTAAAATATACTATTTTTGCAGTGTCGACATCGGTCAATTGTCTTATTTTCTTGATCGCATACACAGCAGAGCTAAGTTTTTTGGCTAGGTTATAAATATGAGGACCCCATTGAAGTTTGGAAATGTGTAGGTGGAGCGGTGGGAGCCCTAGTAGAATTTCTAAGGCTGCAATGGGAGTAGTTCTCATACATCCAGTTATTGCCACACATGTTAATCTCTGGAAGCGTTGTAGGTTGAGTTGCTCGGTTTTTAGCGTTGTCCTCGGCCACCAGACGATGGCCCCGTAGGTGATCGCTGATCTGATTACTGCCGTGTATAGCCATTGTGTCGTCTTGGGGTTTAGGCCCCAGTTCTTGCCCACAAGCCTTTTACACTGTCCGAAGGTTATACTAGCTTTGGTTAGTTTGTTCTTTAAGTGGTTGTTCCAGTTAAGCCTGCTGTCTAGGATTACCCCCAGGTATTTGACCTCCTGTGAGAGAGACAGACTTGTGCCAAAAAATATTGGGGCGATTGCTTTGCTGGTTTTTATTCTATTAGTAAAAAGAATTAGTTCTGTTTTGCTAGGGTTTACCGCCAGTTGGTTTTCGTTGCACCAAATTTCCACTTTTACCAGTGCTTCTTCCATGAGGTCGTTTAGTATCCCTTCATCTCTGCCACTGATAAGTATGGACAGGTCGTCAGCATAGCCCACTGTATAGTGGCCGCTTTCGTTGAGTTTGGCAATCAGATCATCTACAACTAGATTCCATAGTAAGGGTGACAGCACACCGCCTTGAGGACATCCTTTCGCTACAATGCCCCTGGTTGTGCTGCTGTTCACAGTGAACTGTATTCCTCTCATTTTTAGCATGTTGGTTATCTAACTGACTAAAGTAGGATTTACTTTGCGTTTAATGAGGGCTCGGTTTATGCTTTTAAACAGCGTTTTGTCAAATGCACCCTCAATGTCAATGAATGCACCTAGTGTTGATTGCCTATCTGCCAGGGCCCTTTCTATCTTTTCCACAACGCAGTGAAGGGCTGTTTTTGTAGATTTTCCTGTGTAGTAGGCGTGTTGATTGATGTTGAGTGGTATGTTTGTTAGCGTCACGTCCCTGATATGTCGGTCGCAGAGTCTTTCCAGAGTCTTTAACATAAAGGAGGCGAGGTTTATTGGTCGGTATGCCTTCGGAATTGTGTAGTCACTCCTGCCAGGTTTAGGTAGAAAGATTACCTTTACTTCCCTCCAAGCTACAGGAATGTATTTGTGTGCCAGGCAAGCTCTGAAGATATGTGCCAGGGCCTCGGCAATAAGGTTTAGTCCCCACTGCAGTAGGGTTGGGAATATACCATCCAAACCCGCTGATTTGAAGGGGAGGAAGGATTAGATCGCCCAGACTGTTTTTTCCTTATCCACTACGTCGTGCGCGGCTCTCCAGTCTTCTTCCGATGGTTCCTCCTCTTGGTGTGGTTCCCAGTCTGCGTCTGTGATTGTGCAGCCGGGAAAGTGCGTTTTTAGTAGTAGTATGAATGCTTCCTCGTCCGATGTCGTGTAAGAGCCGTCATCGAGCTTTAGCGAGCCTAGGTTGCAATGGTTGTCGTTGCTGAGGATTTTTCTTATCCTTGCAGCTTCGTTTTGAGATTCGATAGAATTGCAGAAACGTTGCCAGCTCTCTCTTTTGCGAGTTCTGATGCGTTTCTTGTAATCGGTTTGTGCTGATTTGTAGGTTTCCCAATCTTGTTCTGATCTTGTATTTTTGACCCTATTGAAGAGCCTTCTTAGGTTTTGCCTAGCCCTCTCTAGCTGCGGGCACCACCAATGATTGGTGATGTGTTTTTGTACCTTTGGCTTGGGGAGAGGGCAAGACTGATGATAGGAGTCCAGCAGCGACTGTGTCATCTTTGTAACCCTCTGTTCGATCAGGTCTCTATTTATCAGTGTTCCCCCTGTATTTGTACCGGTTGTATCTAGGTAACGTTTTAGTGCAGCCTTGAATTCCGTTATATTGGTTTTACGGGGGTTCCTTCTAGGCTACATTATTGTCTTCTGTATTTGGATCTTATAGCAGATCCTTCTATGGTCCGAACATGACAATTTGTTAGAGACGTGCCATCCTGTTATGATTTCCTCCGCTGAACTTGTTGCCAATGTGATGTCAACAATGGTTTGGTACCGTGATGTTACAAACGTTGGTTCAGACCTTCTGTTGAGAATATTAAGATTAGTTGAAAAAAGAAATGAGACGAGATCCTCACCTCATTTGTTTGTGTTTTCACAACCCCCGAGTGCGTGGTGGGCGTTGGAGTCTGCAGCTATGATCAGATCCACTTTGTTTTGTTCGCAGTATCTCACCAGAACTAGTGGAGTTCATGTGACGGAATGTCTCCGTCCATCGGCATGTACACTGATGCGATGACTAGCGAGAATGGGCCTGTGCCGTTATCCTGTTTGATTCTAACAGATGTTAGGTCTCTGGAACAGAATTGGGTTAGTAGCACAGCTGGTATGTATTCGGGTATGAATATGCATGTGCGTGGTTTTTCTATGGTTGTGTTGAGTAGTAACTTACCCCCTAAATTGCTGAGGCCACAGATTTTGTTGTCTCTGGTCCACGGCTCCTGGATCAGAGCTATGGTCCCTGAGTCAACCTCCAGCAGCCTGCGTAGTGTAGCCGTGGCCGCTTTTTTATGCTAGAGGTTGGTTTGTACTTAGGTTGTGAGTACCGGTGGTCTTGTCTAATTTAGTTGATGAGGTGACGGTTTTCGCGCTTCCCTTTTGGGTGCTGCGTTTGCCTTCTCCTCGTTTTTTGTGTGACACAAATTGCCACTCGTTCTGTACCTCGTAAACTGTCTATACGGCACCGGACACCTCCGATAGGTTCAACGTGGTATTGTTTGTTTTGGTTTTGTTTGGCGCGTTCCCTGCAGCAGGTGGGTTGAGTATGGCTTTTGAAGTGTCCATAATTTCCGCCTGCCCCGTGCATCGTCGGCTGCCTGCCCCATCATTCTACCCTGCTCACCCCGGATCTAATTGGACCCAAGCCGAATACCCAGGGGTGGGTTAGCTTACAAAAATATGTTCAGTCAAAAACTGCAAAATACTTCGCTCTTAGAATAGATCCACCTCTCTCTTACAAATGCATACCTTTTGCGATGCTAGCCAAAAAGCTTATGCTGCTATATGCTACCTAAGATATAGGTACCCCGATGGTGAAGTAAAAGTTACACTGGTTGCAGCAAAAGCTAAAGTAACTCCACTGAAGCCCGTATCAGTACCAAGGCTGGAGTTACAGGCAGCATTGTTGGGAGTTAGGCGTACAAAAGTTGTAGGGGCTGAACATAGCTTACTTATTACTGATAAGTTTTCTGGAGTGACACTGCTACTACAATTACATGGATACGCTCAGATCCCAAAAATTATAAACCATTTGAAGGGCATCGTCAGCCATAGATGAGTTGTCATCAGTTCCACAATGGAGATGGGTTCCTTCCGCTGAAAATGTTGCTGATATTGCAATCTGAGACACTCATTTCAGTTATCTTCAACCCACTGACAGGTGGTTTACTGGACCTAGTTTCTTTATCCAACCGGAAAACTCCTGGCCAATAGAAAAAACACAATTACAACCTGCAGTAGAAGCCTTTGTTGAAGAAAAAGTTAATGTTTTAGTCAAGCAACATGAATATTCTTTACTAAATGTGAATAGGTTCTCGTCATGGAACCGTTTAGTACGATCTACAGCATACATATTGTTTATTAATAAGAGCCGCAAAATAGGAGATTCGTTAAACGTCGATCCGAATCATAGAAGCGGGCAATAATACTAGACCATTCTCACGCTTACACGATGTTGCTCATTATGCATTATCATCGACAGCATCATCACAGTAGCAATGAAACAGTGATAAATGAGATAAGACAAAAGTTTTATATAAATAGATTACGCTCAACAGTAAGATTTGTAGTACAAAACTGTATATTTTGCAAAATTAAACGTGCTTCACCTGCAGCACCTTTGATGGGTGATTTACCTCTGTGTAGACTCGATTACCATAAACGCCCCTTTACACACTGCGGCTTGAATTATTTTGGACCAATAGAAGTTACTATTGGACGGCGTCGCGAGAAGCGATATGGAGCTTTATTTACATGTATGGCAGGGTTTCTCAACCTTTTTGAAGTCGCGCCTCCCTCACGACTTGCGGAAATCTTCACGCCTCCCTTACTAAAATTTAGTTAATTTACTAAAAACCATTACTACTTTTTGGAAAAAAGAATTCTTGTGGAATTCTTCTAGAACTTTTATATGAAGCTGTAGGTATTTTTTTATTATCAAATGCTTCGCGCCCCACTGGTTGAGAAACGCCGATGAATGGTAACTCGTGCTGTGCATCTTGAACTTTCCGCTAGCCTCACGTCGGACGCAGTTATGGCAATTAGACGCATGGTTAGTCGTAGAGGTGGTCCAGCCGATATTTATTCTGAAAACGGGACGAATTTTAGGGGAGCAGAGCGAAAGCTAAAGAAAACCCTAAAAGACCTAGAAAAGGATGTTCAACAAGAAATGACAAGTAGGAAAATTAAATGGCATTTCATTCCGGCAACTGTAGCGCACATGGGAGGAGCTTGGGAAAGGCTAGTTCAAGCTGTTAAGAAAGCCTTATATGCTACACTCTTCGAAAGAGCGCCAAGGGAATGGTATGGCTGGCATGGAACGTTTCATTCCTAACCTGCGAGTAGCAGCCGGCGACAAAAAACGACCGTGCTTTAATAGGTCTTGCAGAGAAACTAAAATTCTTAAGCAAACTGCGTATGAGGCTTAGACCACGGCTCGTAATAATAAGGATCCGAATATTTCTTAGTTAAAACGCAAATAAAATGCTGCCTCGAGGTTTAGTAAGAAAGCAACTGCCAAAATAGGTGGGCGACTTGCGAGCTATCCTTCTGGTAGTCGTGCTTTCTGGTCGCTTGCTAAAGCTGCCGAGGGGAACTTCTGCCAGTCGTCGTTACCGCCACTGCGAAAGACCGATGGTGACTTGGCCCATAGTGCAAAAGAGAAAGCCGATCTATTAGGCAGTCTCTTTGCCTCCAACTCGAATATGAACGACGAAGGCGCTGTACCACCTACTTTACCGTAGTGCGGTAAGACCATGCCGGAAATCTCTATAACACAGCGAGAGGTCCGACGGGCGTTGCTTTCCCTAGAAGTCGAGTGGGCCAGACGGTATACCAGCAGTGGTGCTTAAGCAGTGTGCTCCTGAGTTATGTCCTGTACTCACGCGCCTCTTTGCGCTTTCCTACCATACTAGGCAATTTCCGTCTTCATGAAAGACTGCGAATGTGCACCCGGTGCCCAAAAAGCGCGATAGATCAGATCCTCTCCAAGGTGATGGAGCGTGTGATCAACACACAGCTTTTGAGATACCCAGAAAAACACGACCTGATCAGCGACCGACAATATGGCTTTTGCCACGGTCGCTCGACTGGTGACCTTTTAGTGTATCTCACCTACCGATGGGCACTAGCCATTGAGAGTCAGGGGGAGTGCATTGCCATGTAGCCTAGACATAGCAAAGGCGTTCGATCGGGTCTGGCACCGGCGTCTTCTATCGAAGTTGACATCTTAAAACCCCATTCATGAGGTCCCACAATTCCAGATCCTTGGTAATGACATCTCCAGCGATGTTTTGTTCCGAGATCACTGGCTAGACACGGTAAAGCTGGCGTCCAAAAAACTAGGTGTACTCAACAGAGCGAAGCAGTACTTCACGTCGGGGCAAAGGTTTACAAGTCGCAAGTCCGGCCCCATATCGAGTACTGCTGCCATCGCTGGGCGGGTGCACCCGGATACCAGCTTGGCTCTTTTGACTCGGTTCAACGACGGGCTGTGAGAATTGTCGACGATCCCAAACTCACTTGCGGTATCGAGCCCTTAAGTCTGGGGAGAGACTTTGCCTTCCTGTGTGTGTTCTACCGCTTGTACAATGGGTTGTGTTCTGAGGAATAGTTCGAAATGATGCCCACCGCTACTTTCTACCATCGCACTTCTCGCCATCGGTAGGGAATTCATTCTCACACGTTAGAACCGAAATGGTCGCGTACAGTGCGGTTTCAGAGAAACTTCCTCCCGCGAACGCTTAGGTTGTGGAATGAGCTCCCTGCCAAGGTTTTCTCTGAGGACTACAGTATGGGGTTCTTCAAAAAAGAAGTAATTAGATTTCTGAAGGATCGGCAACGCGCGAGTGATGCCCTTGGTGTTGCAAGCGTCCATAGGCTACGGTGACCGCTTACCATCAGGGCTAGGCTTGTTTGCCACCTTAGTGGTATAAAAAAAAAAAAAAAAGAAGAAGTGCAAGCTACTCTAATCGTAGAAGCTGAGCATACCGTCAACAGTAGGCCTCTAACTTATGTTTAAGTTGACGCCGAGGACCCAACAACAATTACTCCCAATCACTGTCGGATATGTTCATCTTCTAATGTTCCACTTCCAGGCATTTGATAATACAGATTTACACCTCAGAAAACAGTGGAAAATTGCTCAAAGACTTGCTGATTTGTTCTGGCAAAGATGGATTGCTGAGTATTTACCGACTTTGTTACCAAGGTCAGGTCACGGTGATCATCCAGATTCCGATGTATAAAAGCGGGATGCAGTTGTCATTTGGGATAGTTCTTAGCCCCGCAATATGTGGCCGAAAGGCATAGTTACTGCAATTTTTCCTGGCAAAGACAATAGGGTTAGAGTAGATATAAAAACGAATGGAGGAACATTTCGTAGGCCCACCAATAAACTAATCCATTTACCGGTCGAAGCCAACTGTGCAAGTTCAGTTTGAGTGATTGGCTTACGAACTTTTTGGCACAAGATAATTGCAGAGTTGTGCTAGGGAGGGGGTATGTCGCCAATCTACATCGTAAATTATACATTTAGGTATCGGTGGCACCCTTTATTTACTTATTTATATAACTTTATTATTTAGTTGTAGTTTATAGTTCATTGTTTTATGGATAGCTGGCACTACATAATTTAAAATATAAACTTATTGTACATATAAAAACTTGTTCGAATTGATTAAGAAAAAAGTTGAAAAAGTCAGTTTTGACAAGGGAAAAAAGATGGTAGATATTTTTTGGCAAGAAAATGTGTTAGAAACTTGTGAAAAATATTATGTACCTACACCTACGGCTTTGTGTTGACGTATAAACCATAGTTCGATTACAACTAGTCGATATTTTATTTACCTTTGGACTTTGAAGAAGATATTTACGCTGTTGGTCACTCGGCGCAATCACAAGTTTAGAAGTTGACACTATCCATGAATATTATTTAATAATAAATGTTATAAATGCAAAAGTAACTCTGTCTGTTACCTCTTCACGCTCAAACCACTGCACCGATCAAGATGAAATTTGGCATGGAGATAGAGTCCCGGAAAATGACATAAGCTACTTGTAAACTTTTTTCCATAATTGAGGAGTTGCGATTGAATTTAGGGCGGGTAGAACCGCGGGCGAAAGCTAGTATATTATAAATGCGATAGTATGTCTGTTCGTTTGTCCCTACATCACGTCACAAAGGAGAATCCAATTGAGCTAAAAACATCGCACAAGCATAATTAAAGAGACGGAGGACGTGGCCTAGACTTTTATTCCGTAAAAAATAGAAGTTTATGCAGGAATGACCAAATTCTACGAGCATCAACTAAGATTATAGCCACAGCTAAAGCTTGCTATTGCAACTTTCTTACTACTATTCGGGAGCGGTCATAGTAATCCTACGCCAATCCAGCGCGAGCGGTTCCGTTAGCAACAACTAGTACATATATAAATACATACACAAAGACACGCATAAATATTCATAAAACACAAACAGTATATCAAAAATTTATACTGCTAAAAAAAATAAACATATATGTATAAACTTACATAGATACCAGTAAAATCATATAATAAATTCCCGCTGCAATACACCATCGGCCGCCCAGCGCCAGAGCATTTGGAATGCGAGAGGGCGCATCACACAAACGTGCACACATACCCATATGCATACACATACTCACAGACGTTGTATATCAAGAAGTATTCCAGCTCCCACACGACAGTCCGGCAACAAATGCACACCATTTAACGTACTGTCACTTCGGAAACAAGCCTGTAAGTTATTAACTTCCTCCCGACGAAGAACGAAACGAAGAACGAAACGAAACGCCAACAGAAATATTTGATGAGATGATGATGATGATAGTTTATGGGTAGTCTGGACCTTTAATTGCCACCATAAAACGTTGGAACCGAAAATTCATGCACAGCCGGAAGATTAACCCAGGTTGAGGCGGCCAAACACTGCCGTTACCTAGGAATATATTAAGAAACTAAATGTTGCGGACAGAGCTAGTGGACTGTAGGTTTATCGAAATGTGGGCTCTGAAAAAGCCCACTGTAAAATTGAAAAAATGAAACAAATTGGATTCTGCTTGCAACAGCTTATACGCAATTTACACTTATATCGACAACACATTTAACATTTCTCAAAATTATAATTTACACTTATATCGACAACACATTTTTTCTATCTACTGTCTACTGTTGTTGGCCGCAGATGGCCTTTACAACTACACGCGGACTAACTTTTGCTGCGGTGCTGCTTGCACTATTCAGCGAAAATTTGGGGCGGTTTGCGCAAGGGTGTCCTAGACACGAACCTCGGTTTGGGCAACCGCTCTTAGAAACTAAAAATTGTATCTAACTAAATTTTACCGCCGTTTCGGAAAATAGCAAAGGCGTTCTGAAGAGAAGAAACGGCAGGAAACTCTTCAGCCCTCGCCTATTATTATTTAAATCTAACTAGTCAAAGCGCTCGGGTATATTAGTGAACCCGCGCGCTCGAGTGTGTGTGTGTGTGTGTGTGTGAAAACTAAACTGTCTAGTGTTCCGTATTCTGTATATATTTGTATAAACTGTGTTTGCGGTCGCGGAAGGCGCTTGAGCTCTAAGCCTGCTGGTGATCTCATAATCAGAATCTATCAGTACGTGCCTCGGATATATAAAAGGTCCTAAGGCCCCTCTATTGGGGGCGTAGTTACAAAATTGCCTAATTAGGGGATTGGGGTGTAGGGCTGCCGACTCAAAGTAGCGTTTAGACTTCATGGCTTTTATGTTCGGTAGCTCGAAATCGCTATGGAGATCAATGTTACGCATATAGTACGAGGCGCCGACTGCGCCTCGCATAAAGCGATTTTGTATGACTTGCAAGGAAGTAGTGTTGGTGTGACCAAACGCTACGCTCGCATATGTGAGTATGGGCCGAATACAAGTTTTGTAAAGCGTCACCTTATTTCTAAGAGACATTTTACTGTAATTGTTTAACGTTGGCTTAAGGCGACCGAGAACGAAGGCTGCTCGATCTTTTACTCTTTTAATGAGGGCTCTGAAATTAAGACGAGAGTCTAAAGCGACTCCTAGGTATTTGACCTTTTTAACCCAAGGAATGGGTTGGCCATATAGGTAGACTGGGGTGAGTTGCCTTGTGGCCTTTACCGATTTTTGCCCCGGGTAAAGTGCACTGCTGCACTTTTCTCGGGGTTAACCTCGATTCTCCACTTCCGAAACCAATCGCCTAAGGCGTTGGCGGCAGACTGGAGGGCCAGGTTTATTCGGCGGACGTGTCGGTGAGAACAGTAGAGCGCCGTATCGTCCGCGAAAAGCGCCACATTGAGGTTAGAGGGACGAGGTATGTCGTTAGTGAACAGAGAATAGAGTAGAGGGGAAAGCACGGAGCCCTGGGGGACACCTGCACCTATGGGGTGCATACTGTATGAAAATTGCGTCTCCTTATATACTTTTTTATCTAGGAGGAAATGTCCAAATCATTGATTTTAGACCAATCAGAGAACGTTGTTTTTATTTTGGAAACCCAATAACCAGTTCAAAATGGTATTTTCCAGATTTTTATCTCGAACTTTCTAATTTTATATTGGGCCGAGCCAGTAATTTAATATATTTTAAAGGTGTTTTTGTTCCGAGCCATTCTGCCACTTTCGTCTTTGCTCTGATTGGCTGCTCATTTTCATATAAATATGAAGCTTCAAAATCTGTTTTCGAACTTTTAGTACAAATTTTGACTTTTAACATTTTTTTTATTTTACTACTACGTCACTTGTGTTTTGTATAGTATAAAAAATCAATTGGCATACATTTATGTCTAGAAATGAATGTGTGAGAACCAAAAAACACATGTGGTTCACTTTACAGTTTTGCTAAAAAATCGAAAAGTCACGATCTGACAGCAGCACCCCTGAGCTTCTGCCCGGGTCATGGTGGGAGGTAAATTCCCCTCCCCCGACACCCGCACCTCAACACCCAATAGGGTGATAGAGAAGAGACCCACGTTAGCTCCACAGAAGCCGTGACATTTTCAGGAACTAGCAACTTTGAGTTTTCATAAAACTAGTTGCGTAGTTTTTTGAAAGTTCATTTTTTGCGTGTATGTCGACGGTGCAACGTTACTGTTGCTGTCCGTCCGTAACACTAAACAAACTTGTACCAGAAGATCTGTGAATCAAGTTATTTCATATAGCTGAAGCTACAGGCATTAGCAAAGATCGAATCGGCAATATTTTGCACAATCATTTGCACATGAAAAAGTGTGTGCGCGCGCGATGAGTGCCAGAATACCAGAAAAGCTGAGTCCGTTCGTCGGCGCAGCGGCGAGTCACAACTTTGCAGGAGTGTTTGGACATCTATGATGATAATCCGCCACGCAAACGGGAACGATCGGCATTTAAGGGGCTACGGTTTTTTGGGACTGTATAGGAATTTTATTCATTGACTACCTTCCAAAAATAGTTCTTCAAACGGCGACTATAACGCTTTATTATAGACAAAAGTGCAGCAAGTGGTTGTCGAAAAAAGAAAAGACAAGCTGGCAAAAGGACTCCTGTATATCTGCAGGACAATACACCCGGCACACTGCGGGAATTGCAAGGCGTGCCCTGAACGAAACCGGATCGCAACACAGGACAGGCGAGGCCGAAACCAGAGAGACACAGTGTCCCTACTTCGTGTAGTGCTATCTGGCGCCGTTACCTGTACTGTGCCGAGGTCGAACGTTTAGCTTTCGACGACCAGTGCCCAAAGTCGACTACTATAACAAGGGTCACAGAGATCCCAGATATAAAAAAACAATATGCTGTAACATAACTGTAAAGCGTGCTAGCGCGGCGCCGACACCGGTACACATACATTTTTAACGAGAACCGGAGCTGGCGCGGCGTGCATCGCGACCCTGGGATACCAGACCAGGACCTTAACGTGAAAATACAAATAAATCAGCATTCACGACGACTTTTAAACGTATTATAAATTATTTAAACGTATATCTCCACACCTAAATCATAAAACAGTAGACACCCTTTGCTCTAGCCGCAACACTGCTTCTAAGTATCTTTCAACAATATTATATTTTAGTCCTGCGTCGGGTGCTTAACCTAGTAAACAAGGTCCATAATATGTTGCTATTTTCAAAAATTCCGCGTCGCGTCGCTGTCTGAGCTGACCCTTAAACTAACGATTATTATTATTATAAACTTAGCCACCGATTTGAAAAAATTTTACTACCGAGAAGAACCGGCAAGAAACTCAGTAGTTAATCCATAAATTTTTTTTTAACTTCATATTAAAGATTAGCGTCGATATAGCGTTGCAGTACATATATGAAAATCTTTTATATGTACATGAAAATATGAAAAATATCAGCAAGAAAAGTGACGTTCACAAAGTAAATAACAGAAGTAAAAATAAGCTGTTGGTGCATGATACACGTCTACACAAAATAAGTAACTCTTTTATCGGGCAATGTATACACTTTTACAACAAAGTTCCCAACAATATTCAAAAGCTATCAATAAGTAAAATTAAATCTTTTATTAAACAACTACTTTGTAAAAAAGCATACTACAGAGCATATTTCAGACTATGTACAACAACATTGTGAACCGGAGGGTGGGCGGAAGTTTTCAAAAAATTGTATTTTATAACTTTGACGATTCAAAAGTGTTTGTAAAATCCTAATTTGAATAAAAGAAATTGACTTTAACTTTGACTTTAACATTATAATGAAAGTTGGTATAGGGCAGCAACGGTGTAGATTTATGTTCCAGATCAGGGGCTGATCCTCGTGCTGATAGAAATTATCTTGAATTCGAGATATGTTTAATTGATTTATTCATGGCTTGTTAATCGCGGCAACTGTTTTGCCCACCCACCTATCTGTTACCAAACTTAGGTCAGCACATAACATTACAACCATTGTTCTCGGAGACAATAGCGCTTGTACAGAGCTATATATAACATTATAGTCACCAGAGCTGCAAAAATGTAACGCTGTTTACTAACGACGCGTTTTACTGAAATAACAAAGTTTACCTACAAGGTTCCGACTGCGGTCGGCCACAGACGGGACCGGCAATAAGGCCGCTACAAGGTTCCGACTGCGGTCGGCCACAGACGGGACCGGCAATAAGGCCGCTACCTGCAGGAAAACCAATACTAATACTCTCAATAATATAAAATATTAGTTTATTTTTCCTCAACACCCGTAACGTAGGCATAAGTGAGCATAAATACAACTAGTCACCCAGCGAGTAGTTCCCCGAGCCGCGCCACAGGCCGCGCGCCGGTGTCCTGGTTCCGCTAAAATGAACCGACCGAAGTCCCCAGTTTTTCAGAGCCACGCCGACACAGCTCGACACAAAGCAACTTCGCAAACTTTCTCACTCAACGGTAATGTGAGCGTGATGCGGGAAACGTTCGTTTCATAAAGTTCACAAAAAACATTAATGACGTTAATTTGAATTTAGTTTCATCAGTCATCTAAAATAATGTGTTCTATTGGTAAGTAAGATGACGCGGGCCGATGAGTGCAGCGAAGAGGGTTAGGCAACATGTACAGGTGAGTGCAGCGGAGAGGGTTACATAACATGTACAGGTGAGTGCAGCGGAGAGGGTTAGATAACATGTACAGGTGAGTGCAGCGGAGAGGGTTAGATAACATGTACAGGTGAGTGCAGTGGAGAGGGTTAGATAACATGTACAGGTGAGTGCAGCGGAGAGGGTTAGATAACATGTACAGGTGAGTGCAGCGGAGAGGGTTAGATAACATGTACAGGTGAGTGCAGTGGAGAGGGTTAGATAACATGTACAGGTGAGTGCAGCGGAGAGGGTTAGATAACATGTACAGGTGAGTGCAGCGGAGAGGGTTACATAACATGTACAGGTGAGTGCAGTGGAGAGGGTTAGATAACATGTACAGGTGAGTGCAGCGGAGAGGGTTAGATAACATGTACAGGTGAGTGCAGCGGAGAGGGTTAGATAACATGTACAGGTGAGTGCAGCGGAGAGGGTTAGATAACATGTACAGGTGAGTGCAGTGGAGAGGGTTAGATAACATGTACAGGTGAGTGCAGCGGAGAGGGTTAGATAACATGTACAGGTGAGTGCAGCGGAGAGGGTTAGATAACATGTACAGGTGAGTGCAGCGGAGAGGGTTAGATAACATGTACAGGTGAGTGAAGTGGAGAGGGTTAGATAACATGTACAGGTGAGTGCAGCGGAGAGGGTTAGATAACATGTACAGGTGAGTGAAGTGGAGAGGGTTAGATAACATGTACAGGTGAGTGCAGTGGAGAGGATTGAACAATGTAGACAGGTGAGTGTAGCGGAGAGTATTAGACAACGCAGGCAGGTGAGTGTAGCGGAGAGTATTAGACAACGCAGACAGGTGAGTGCAGCGAAAAGTATTAGACAAAATGGACAGATGAGTGTAGCGGAGCTGATCGAACAACGTAGACAGGTGAGTGCAGCGGAGAGGGTTAGACAACAAAAAGATGAGTGCGACAAAACACTGAAACCTACATTTTTTGATGGTTAATATTAGATAATAAATAATAATATTATCCATAATATACAAATATATTTAAATAATTAAATAATATTTGGCCAATTTTAGCGACCTAATCCGGTTTCTGTAATTATAAGAGATGGCAATCCAGTAGGCTAAAGTTTACCAGTTAATTTTTGTGAGTACCTAACGCTTCCAAAGAGAGCTCTACTTAACACGCGTGCTTAGTTATAGCCTACATAATAAAAATAAAAATTTGTCTTTTGATGTTTCGTAAGCAATTGATTTTAAATTATCTTAAAAGATACCTACTGATTTTGCCAGTTTGCTCAAATGAAACTTATAGATATTTTTTTTTTATAACTGACTATGCAGTTGGCTGTTGCACCCATTACTGCTTCACCGGGCCATTTGGGGCGAGACTCTGAAGGAGCCTCAGCCCATATAGCGCCCAACACTCAAGGCTCCCCGCGGGGGAAGCGTCGGCTTGGGTTGTCGCTCTTGGGGGCGTCCCTTCGACCGGCGTGAGCCTCGAACCCGAAGGTGAGTCACCGCCAGGAGGGGAGTTCCCCGTTACGCGGGTGCGGTTGCGATTCAGTGGGGGCGAGAAACGCCCCAGCACTCTTTGATACCTCGTGTATCCTTGCGGGCGCCGACGAACCCGGGGACGTTGGCGTCGTGTTAGGGGGGAGGCCCTATGAGAGGAGGTCGTGGAGACTAATCTTGCTATCCGGACAGCTAGATCATCATCTGGGGCCGTCAGTACGTGCCGAGGCCGCCTAACGATAGTTTTACGACCGTGCCGAGGTCGGTCGGGGGGATAAACTTATACATAGGTGTTATTTTAAACGTATAGATAGGTGTGTGCCTACTACTAACTTATAGATAGGTGTATGCCTACATTAAACTTATTGATAGGTGTGGGCCTAATTCAAACTTATAGATCGGTCTGTGCCTAATGGGGCCTCCCTCCTCACACGACGCCGACGTCCCCGGGTTCGTCGGCGAACGCACGGACCTACCTCATATACGAGGTATCAAAGAGCGCCGGGGTGCTTCTCGCCCCCACTCAATCGCAACCGCAACCGCGTAACGGGGAATTACCCTCCTGGCGCTGACTCACCTTCGGGTTCGAGGCTCACGCTGGTCGAAGGGATGACCCCAAGCGCGACAACCATAGCCGGTCTCGCCCCGCAGGGAGTCCTTGAGCGTTGGGCGCTATATGGGCTGAGACTCCTTCAGAGTCTCGCCCCAAAAGTCCGGTGAAACAGTAATGGCTACATCAGCCAACTTCATAGTCAGATCAGAAAAAAAGGTGTGTTCCTACTTCAAAAGTATAGATAAGTGTGTGTCTACTATAAACTTATAGATAGGTGTGTGCCTACTTCAAACTTATAGATAGGTGTAAGCCTACTTCAAACTTAATAGATCGGTGTTTGCCTTGTTCAAACTTATAGAAAAGAGTTTGCCTATTTTAAACTTATAGATAGGTGTGTTTCTACTTTACACTTATAGATCGATGTGTGCCTACTTTAAACTTATAGATAAGTGTTTGCCTACTTCAAACTTATAGATAGATGTGTTCCTACTTCAAACTTGTACATGGTGTTCAAACCAATAGATAAGTGTTTGCCTACTTCAAACTTATAGATAGGTGTGTGCCTAATTAATTTTGTTGGTAACCTAACTTGGTTAGGGTCAGCTCATATTGAGACGCGACGCGACGCGTCATTTTTAAGATAGCAACACAATATGGAACTGTATACTGGACAAAAAGATACAAATTTTAGTGAGGGCACAAAGGTGAGAGGTTACGTGTCGAAGAACATCAAGCGTCGCGGTGTCGGTCTGAGCAGACACTTAAAGTTAAGGCTTAACGCTATGAATTTTTCGTTATAACGTTACTAGACTTCATATAACCCTATAATTAATATTAGGTTTAATCACTTCGATTGTGATTAGTGAGTGTTAATAATAAAAATGCACGGTTGTGCTCTCACCTTGCTGCAAGATCGCTAAACGTTACACGTTACTCGTGACACTTCGCACGTCGCACGTCACACGTTGCACGTCACACGTCATACGCCGCAATCGGGCCCTCTTATATTAAATGTAGTAAAAAGGAACAAAATAACGTCAAAAACTTTCGCACAAGGTAAATGATGTGGTGCAATTTATTTTCCTATTATTCAAAGAGAAGAGTCAATTAGTAAAATCTGCTTGTGATATTAAAGTAAAAACAACTAACAAAAGAGTTGTGTACGTACCTACTCGTACCTCCATTGTGTCCCAGGCATCATTCTTCGGTTATCTGTATAAACAATGCGCGTGCCGTTCTCACCTCCAGCCTCCAGCCCTCACCGGCGCGGCACAATGCGCTCCGCAGCTTCGACACTTGCAGCGTCACAATGAACCTGCAGACCATCTGGCACCAGCCTGTGCCCTGCCCCACTACGAATGCCTCAAACCAACTACACAAATCACTGTAGTTTTTATCATGAATGAATTACCGACGATGCTAGCGGGAGAATGATGGTAGAATATATTTGTTACGGACAAAGCAGGCAGTGTGGACAATTAGCGATTGTTGGCGGGTCCCAGCCCCGGGAGCCCAGCGCCCGGTGCTCGCCACATGTGCCGACTGCAACTTCCGCTCACAACAGAGTACAGACATGAAAAGGTAACTTTATACAATAAAAAGACATCTACTTTTAATTTACTTACCGTATTATTGTTCTTGGAACAGGCAGTTATCCGAACTACGAACTCAATTAACTGCACATTCTCAATTAGAAATGTTTGACACTAGTTGTGATACCCGTCTTCGCACATGACCGCGACCAGCTCGACGGCTCACCTTCTAACTATATGTATATTTGAGCACACACACATTGGACACAAAACAACAACACAAGTAGGTATAGTAAGAACTATTTATGTAGCTAGTTCCCGCGACTTTATCCGCGTGTGCTTTTAAAAAAAAAGAAATCTTTTAACTGTTTATGGTTTTACCTACAAAAATATGAAAATTCTCACAAAATAATTTTCCACAACTGGTATCTCGTCAGTCCTAATTTTTAACCTAAAGGCCGAATTCCCTTTTTGTATATGTTCAGTTTCAAAACGGGCTGTGGTGGGCCCCTTAGGGCTGTGCGTTGATTTATCGGTGAACAGTCAGTGTACTCTATTATATACATATACCTATATATAATAATTACCAATTACGACACGTACTTGAAAAAATGTTCACTTCAGAGATGTTATGAACGAATGTATGCCCGTAACATTCACGTATCACCTCTGGTAGCGGCACAAACCAGACTCGACATACAAATTGTATCAACATCCCCTTACCCGGAATCAAACCCAGGAATTTATATAAAAATGTATAAGCTACTGATCATATTTTGACAAATAAGGTGTCGGTCATCTTCGTTTTATTAGTGTCGTAACGTCTCATAGAATCGAACATGGATGTTATATATTTATACCGTTACGTAGCCTTTGCTATATCTTAATATATATTAATCTCGTGTCACAATGTTTGTCCTCAATGGACTCCTAAACTACTGAACCGATTTTGATCAAACTTCGTAAATATCTGTTATTTGATCCAACTTAAAAGATAGGATAGTTTTTATCTCGATATGTCAAGAGCGAGCCGGACTCGGGCACTATAGGTAAAAACCAAGTTTCGCCGGGTACAGAGGGACGGCAGCGGAACAACGTTCGCCGGGACAGCTAGTGCTATATAAGTTTTTGAAAGCTTTTATTTAACTTGCAATGTATGTTTGTTCGGGTGGAATCTAGCTACTTAATTTTGAAGCAGATATCTTCAACCGATTGAGCTGAAATTTGGTATACACGTTTAGTTTGGATGACAATACACGATGAGCTGAGATGTCATTCTAAATCTAATATGGCGGACCGTCCAAGATGGCGGAATAGTTATTTTTAGTGCATTTTTACAATATGGGTATCAAATGAAAGGGCTTGTTGAGAGTAACTCGAAAAATATTGTGACGTCATTCTAAATCCAATATGGTGGAACATCCAAGATGGCGAAATAGTTATTTTTATGCACTTTTGCAATATGGGTATCGAATGAAAATGCTTGCCGAGAATAATTAGACAATAACTAAAAAGTAAAAATAAATTAAAAGCAAAAAAAACCTATTTTAAAAAAAGCTTTTATTTAAATGCTCTAAAAAGAAGAAAATAAAATTTTCCTTTAAAATTTGAACTATCAACTTATAACTTCATTATACACAATTTATATGATCATAAAAGCTTGTCGTGAGGTTTGCGTAAGTACCTATAAGTATTTAACTGAACTGAAATTTAAAAAAAAAATAAACTTTGCAGATTAAGTTACTCAAATAAATAGGTACTAGTTTTATGTTCATATAAATTGTGTATAATAAGGTTATAAGTCGATAGTTAAAATTTTAAAGGAAATTTTATTTTCTTCTTTTTAGATCATTTAAATGAAATCTTGTTTTAAAAAAGGTTTTTTTTGCTTTTAATTTATAGTACTTAAACTTTCTCTTGTCAATAAATTTATTAATTGTTATTACATGCTAATACAAGCTTCTGCCAGCGGCTTCGCCCGCCCTAAATTTGATAATCGGCGTAGGATTCTTACGGCAACTCCACAATTATAGAAAAAAAACCCACTCACACTTCACCATTTCTCTCTCTCTCTCTCTCTCTCTCAAAAATAATAAATAATAAAACAATTAACTACTAAAACCTAATTAACTAATGGAGGACCCTCGCGATCTTGGTGCTCCATACAAACTTGGAACCCCCGTTTTACCCTTTCAGTTTTGGAATATCCTTTCCTAGCGCATGCCTACATCCTTTCTAGTGTATTGTAACAGTAGTATCTTGTATTTTAATAATAGAAGCTAGTGTATTGTAACAGACTGTTAGTAACAGTAGTAGCTTGTGTATTGTAATAGTTGTAGCTTATATATAGAAAAAAATGTAAAGATTATTTGCATCATCGTGTATGAAATGGAATTTTCTTTTATTTATATACATAATTACATGTACATGAATTATAGGGCTGGTCAATATTGGTGCGGACTAAAAATATACAAGCAATAACTCAAGTCAATATTTGCGACCAGTACTATATAAGTTGTGTTATATCAGGCTGGTCTTTATAGTGATTGTACATTATTATTTCCTACGCTGTTGAACATTATTATTATACGAAGTTATCATACCCTCAAAAACTTAAAAGATTTGGGTTAGTCTGTTACACGGACAGGATTTGGGTTAGTCTGTTACACGGACAGGATTTGGTTAGTCTGTTACACGGACAGGATTTCACATATAAACATTTATCATTTGAAACACAGAAAGCAATTTTTTATGACTGTTGGTTATTAGGTAAATATTTAAATGGCATTTTTGGATAAGAGCCCTTCTAAGGCTACCGTTACTAACTATGGTATAACGACTTTCAGCTTTTAGACACCACGCCAGTTAACAGCCCTGATTGGTTTAGCTCTCTAAAATAAAGTTATTGTTTTCATTGCCAAAACATACGCTACCAGCGTTTGAGCAAGGCGTAGAGAGGTGTCTAAAATGGATTGAGCAAGGCGTAGAGAGGCGTCTGGGCCGGATTGAGCAAGGCGTAGAGAGGCGTCAAGGCCGGATTGAGCAAGGCGGAGAGAGGTTTCTGAGGTGGATTGGAAAATATTTTAAAAATTGGTTCAGACGTCGGAGATGATCTGAGACAGATGCCGGAGGAGAGTTCTTTATTAATATTTAACCTTAACACGTTTACCCATGAACATTTTTTTTAGCATCGCAAAACTTTCTAAGTGCCCTACGTATTACAGAATGTTGCGGCGCGTTCGTGTTCCGTCCGCGCCCGCGATAACCCCGCAATAACCCCGCAATAACCCTGCAACGCCGCTCGGGTACTCTGTTCTCCGCCGCTTATCTTTTCCAGAAACAGTTACCGATACTGAAAGCTTTAAAGGATAACGCGTTTCCTTTGCCGATAACCTTCACAGATATTTTTGTCACTATCTAAGAATAATACTTTTGTTTGTAACAAAAGATAAACAGCAAAGGCGGTCGTAACAAGGTATATTCTACTTTATTTGCGTCTAAACTAATGTTTGACTTTATTATTTTTGAAAGTTGCGCAACCCTAAAACCTAAAACCGCAATTACTACTTATACTAATAACAACAATATTTTATGTAGATTCGTTTAAATTAAAAAATCTGTTACAGCAACGAGACACGAAAGGAGCAAATGAAGATAACGAGCACATGCGGGTCGGATGTGGATGTGGATGTGGATGGGTGCGCAATACGCACAACCCACAGTGCCGCCGCACCCGATCGGTTATACTGATCTTTGTAACCATTTGACTTCGGTCTATGGATGATGATATCGCAACACCGAAATCAAAAACAGCCAACTATGCAAACAACTATGCGTTCTGAAGAGAAGAAACGGCAGGAAACTCTTCAGCCCTCGCCTATTATTATTTAAATCTAACTAGTCAAAGCGCTCGGGTATATTAGTGAACCCGCGCGCTCGAGTGTGTGTGTGTGTGTGTGTGTGAAAACTAAACTGTCTAGTGTTCCGTATTCTGTATATATTTGTATAAACTGTGTTTGCGGTCGCGGAAGGCGCTTGAGCTCTAAGCCTGCTGGTGATCTCATAATCAGAATCTATCAGTACGTGCCTCGGATATATAAAAGGTCCTAAGGCCCCTCTATTGGGGGCGTAGTTACAAAATTGCCTAATTAGGGGATTGGGGTGTAGGGCTGCCGACTCAAAGTAGCGTTTAGACTTCATGGCTTTTATGTTCGGTAGCTCGAAATCGCTATGGAGATCAATGTTACGCATATAGTACGAGGCACCGACTGCGCCTCGCATAAAGCGATTTTGTATGACTTGCAAGGAAGTAGTGTTGGTGTGACCAAACGCTACGCTCGCATATGTGAGTATGGGCCGAATACAAGTTTTGTAAAGCGTCACCTTATTTCTAAGAGACATTTTACTGTAATTGTTTAACGTTGGCTTAAGGCGACCGAGAACGAAGGCTGCTCGATCTTTTACTCTTTTAATGAGGGCTCTGAAATTAAGACGAGAGTCTAAAGCGACTCCTAGGTATTTGACCTTTTTAACCCAAGGAATGGGTTGGCCATATAGGTAGACTGGGGTGAGTTGCCTTGTGGCCTTTACCGATTTTTGCCCCGGGTGAAGTGCACTGCTGCACTTTTCTCGGGGTTAACCTCGATTCTCCACTTCCGAAACCAATCGCCTAAGGCGTTGGCGGCAGACTGGAGGGCCAGGTTTATTCGGCGGACGTGTCGGTGAGAACAGTAGAGCGCCGTATGGTCCGCGAAAAGCGCCACATTGACGTTAGAGCGACGAGGTATGTCGTTAATGAACAGAGAATAGAGTAGAGGGGAAAGCATGGAGCCCTGGGGGACACCTGCACCTATGGGGTGGGGAGACGAATGACTTCGTTCTACGCGATAGCGAAAACTACGTGCCCTAAGGAAGTCTCGTAAGATGAGCACGAGACGGTCTGGGACACCGAGATTGTACAGCTTGTAAATCAAGCCGTTATGCCAGACTTTATCGAAAGCCTTCGCTACATCGAAAAAGAGGGCTCCTGTGCTGAAAGGCTTAGGGGACCTATTAAGACCTTGGAGAATGTGCTCCGTTATGCGGTGCACTTGATTAACGCACGAGTAATTAGCTCGTAAACCGAACCGCTCGTCAATAAGAATGCCTTTAGACTGAACATAGTCTTTCAGGCGAGAAAGGAGGAGTCGTTCATATAGTTTTCCCAAAGTCTTTAAGAGACTAATGGGTCTATAAGATCAGCCTATAACGTCAGCTTCTTTCCAAGAATCGGGAAAGATGCAATTTGCCATGGCCGCATTGAAGATGCTGAGCAATAGAAGGAGGAGCTGAGCGGGGAGGATTTTTAAGAGCCTATTCGAGATCCCATCGGCACCCGGGGCCTTTTTGTGTTGTAAGTCTTTGATGATCTTTTCGACCTCAGAGACTGTTACGGGCGGGAGCGAGTCAAGTGGAGGAAGGGTCGCTCTCCGCTCCACTTCCCTGTCCACTTTATCGACGTGAGCTTGGTCAGTGGGTTGTTCGCTGAGCGAACACTGACTTTCTAGCGATTTGGCTAGGCATTCAGCCTTTTCGTCGTCGTCAAATGCGATTGTCGCTTTTGCGTCGACTAACGGCGGCATAGTACTCACTACGTCGGATTTTAACGCTCTAGCCATCTGATAGTACGCTAAGTGGAAAGGCGATATCTCTTTCATGAGATTGTCCCACTTTTCGTTCCTAACTTCGGCTATTTTTGTCTTTACGGTGCGCTGTAAAGATCTGAGCGATGCCCTGTTTACCTCGGACGGATAGTTGTCGTACCACCGAGTAGCCGCATTCTTAGCTCTCAGTAGCAACCTCACGTCCTCCGGCAGATTCCAGCGAAGATTATTCTCCACTGTAATCCGCTACAGCGGTCTGGAGGTGGCTAGTAAGCGCTTCGACCGCTAAGCTAACATCGTCGGTTGCGACAATATTGTCCGGGATCCTATTTAGGTGGGGCGAGTGTATTTTTTCTAGGTTTTCACCTAGCCTCCGCCAGTCGACCACATCCTTAACGGACGGATGACCGTCGGTTGAGGACCCTAGTCGTAAAAGAACCGGCCTATGGTCAGATGTGAGCTCGTGTAACACCTCTATAGAATGCAACATTAAGGTTACGTTCTTAAGAAGTGCTGGTCTATGTGTCACTACTTCGGGAAAGTGGGTCGGAGACATGGGCGCAATGATATCGAAACCTAACGGGTACTTTACTTGCGTTTCGGTATGTCGGTATATATAAGAACTAACGAAGAAACTTCGATAGCGCGATATAAGACGCGTGACGTCAACCTTAATTCGTAGCAGTACGATATATTGTTTGTAAAAAGTAAACTTCACTTATTCTTAGAAAGGAAAGAAAGAAGCGTTTTATCTGCTCACTTTAATAAAACTTTTTGTAATCTTTAGTAAGCTTTATATGTTGATATTAATTACCCAACTCATAAATTCGAGGAAAGTTTTATAGAATTTGTAAAATTCTGTAATCCGAAGTACAAATTATTATTTACGTAAAAGAATAAAACTATTCTGTAGTTATCGTTTTATGAAAACAATAAAATGTACTAAAATTTATATTGTCTTGTAATGTCCAGAAAAAAAATTTTGAAATTAATAAAATTTAGTATTAACGCATTTTAATAAACAGTTTTTTAAATCTAACAATATTTTTTATCTCCGTGTGGGCATTTCTTCCCAGTCAAAGAGAGAGAGAGAGAACTTGGGAATAGTTTCTTCGAAGTACTTCGATCTATTTGCTACTAGAATCTAAGAATGAGAGTTTCTAAGAGCCAATAAAAACCAATGTAGGTACACACATAAGCTGCGCCAGATTATACAGAAGACGGAGGAGTACAATCGGCCTCTTTGCGTTGCGTTCGTGGACTATCAAATAGTCTTCGATTCTGTGCTAAATTGACTATCGGTTCATTGAAGTGCTAAAGTGTTTGTATTGTAGCTATGATGTTTGTACGACAACAAGACCAGAACACGAAATCAATTTATCCTCAGAAAGGTGTGAGACAGCGAGACGTCATTTCTTCGAAACTGTTCACAACTGCGTTCGAAGATGTGTTTAAACTTCTGGAGTGGAACTGATATGACGTCTACATAAATAGCGAGTACATCACTCACCTTCAATTTGCCGACGATATAGTGTTGATGACTATGGCTAGAAGATAAGACCCAGGCACGATGCTTTGAGACCACAGCAGAATTTCCCAACAGGTTGGCCTCAAAATCAATTAAATTTAAATTCAAAACCTTTTTATTCAAATGAGTTTCTATGAACACTTTTGAATCGTCAAGAGTCACTAATTACAATACTAGCTGGTTTATTGCATTGTAAAACTACAAACGAAACATAATATTGTAGTCAACTAATAAACACATATTTGGTATTGAAACACTAAACAAAACATTGTGAAAAAAATTGTAAAATTAAAAAAAAAACAAAATTCCACTAATATTTTAATTGCCTAATGTTTTTCAGATTGCATAGAGAGCGCACCATATGAAGCCTTTAAAGTTCTCAATTCTGTATAAAATACATATAATATCTATATCTTTATATGTATATGAATAAATATACATAAAAACTTACTTAAATAAATAAATAAATTTACTTATATAGGTCCTATCTGTTGCAATCCTCGATTGGCCGCCCGATGCCGAAGGAAAAATAAACCGACTTCAAAATCCACTAAAAAGTAAAAAATAAGCCCCTAAAGCTGTCATACTGACAGAACATTGAGCTACGTGTTTTTTTCGCTTTGAAGTCGAATGCTAAAACTTGCGGTAAAGATAGGTAAAAATGCCTATTGGCACTCGACTTCTAAGCGAAAAAAACACGTAGCTCAATGTTCTGTCAGTATGACAGCTTTAGGGGCTTATTTTTTACTTTTTAGTGGATTTTGAAGTCGGTTTAATTTTTTTGTTAAAATTTTATTTTATTTTTATATTTTTAGTTGCCTCTGAAACCGTTAAATAAACGGACAGACAGTCATGACAAAACTATACTTACAAGTTTAATTTTTACTTCTTGGCTACGGAACCTTATGAACCTTCAAACAGACAGACGGATTAAGGTTTTTACTTTTTGTCTACGGAACCCCAATAAGTGCTCATTTTGACAAAATATGGCTTTTCCTGATACCTGATTTGTTGAGGAGTTCTTCTGGTACTTCACCATCAGCGCAACTTACCCATAGGTATGCTATTGTGACAAGCATAAATTGCTTAGAAACTATGTGAAAGTATTCGAATCGCAACCCATGAAATACTTATTATTGAGTAGTTCCAGTAGCTATTTGTGGTCTTCATCATCATTTCCACTTCACAAAATGTATTTTTCCATGAGCAAATGCATGAGTTACTATAAAAATACCCAAATCTCTATAGTTGTGCCCATAATATTTGAAAAGTATATACCCTCGATTTCTCCAGGATCCCATCATCGGATCTCGACCTGGTAACAATGGGACCACCTGGAAAGTATACCCTTTCAAACAAACTCCAACTCGGTCCAGCCGCGAAGACCGCGAAGTAATCGGGGAACATACATAAAAAAAAAGATCCCGAAAATTTACAAGTTCCCGCAGGCAAATCCACTTAAATGAACTATAGCTACAGTTACAGCAAAGGAGTTGCCGTAGAAATTCCTCGCCGATAACCGAATTAAGGGCGGGTGAAGCCGTTGGCAAAAGCTAGTAATATTAAAAACCTATTGGCACGACAGTTGGTGCGTCTAATGAATGATCTGTACGGTGCGAAGTGTGAACAAAGCAGCGACGCAGACAAAAGAGAAGGTCTGCGGGCCACGTGCGTCGCGCAAACAACCAACACAACACGCAAACAACTATACAAACATATTGTTTTTCTATATCGTTTTTAAGGCCGTAAATTAGTTTGTTGAAGGTAAAATATGAGGGTGGTGTAGAGTTACATGCACTTGCTCTTTGTCCCAACGCGCCGAGTCGCGAAGAAGGGGATAACTTGTAATGCATAGTGTAGCTACTAGGTATAGGTACCTTGGTACTGAAGCAGGCTATGCCCGCTCGTGTCTCTAAATTAATAATAAAGGTCATATTGAATATAGAATACAAACGGATCGTAAATAAGGTTTGATATTCGCGTAGGGGCAACTATTAAGAAAAATAAAATAGTTTGAATTTAGATTTTTATAGAAGGAAACAAACATGCATTACATGCATTTTTGTTAAGTCTTCGTTCCAAGATCACCATCTTTCCGCTCTCACCAAAGAGCATTAGCATGCCCCGCGAAGTTTTAGGAGAAGTGAAAGGAGCGCACCTGAAACCGTCCCGTAGCCACACAATGGGCCACTACATATGCTGACAAGCGTTGAGGCTGACGCTGAGTTTTAGGACCTCCAATGAGTGTAGCCAGCGTTGTGCTCAGTATATGGCCACTCAGTCGAATAGTTGCTTTGTTACATTAGGCAGGCTTATTTGCAGTATTACAAACAAACAAACAAACGAAATTTTATATTAGCCAACACACAGTATACAAAATATTTTAGAAAAAAAAAGAAAATATACAAAAATAAAAGTGCGTGAGCTAAATGGGCCTCCCCCTCAGCATGATATGTACCCGTGTAGGTACAATACTGATGTTCAGTGGGAGCCCTTACTGCGTCACTTCACGGACACTAGTGCAAGAAAAACAATGGCACCTATAATTATTTAATTATTATACTATACTAAAAATATTTAAATTGCCTACTTAAAAAAAATATTTAAAAATTAAAGTATTTACAAAAGCAATAATTGGAGAAGAGAACAAGAGAAAAATAAAAACAATAAAGGCAGAAGAGGCTGTACGCACTAAGACTTTTGCCTCTTTACTCAATTAATACAACAAATATTAGAAATATATCCTCACGAATGAGCCAAGCCATACCTATAGGTATCGTTGATGACCATGAGAGGACCAGGAACTCCACCCAAGAATAGAGTTAAGTTGGAACATGTAAATTAATTAGATATAAGTAATGAAATTCTTTATTATAACCGCAAGAATAAGAGAAAAAGGAAAATATACATATTATTTGAATTTATATAATTTGCGTATCCTTCATTATCCTGGTAGGATTTACCTCATGCAGCCAAGTGAAGTTACTCCCCCCCCCCCAGCTGGTTGCAGTACCCAACACTACTGCTATGATTGTAGATAAATAGGTAAAGAAACAATAATTACAATAAGTTTATCAAAGAAATCTCTAGATGCCTAATTAGCCGGCGCTTACCTCTGGCTCTGTCAGCGAATTAGCTAAGCCGTTCAACGAGTAAACGTCGACAGCTCTTTGAGTACGGTACCCGCAGACGCAGACGCAGACGCAGACGCAGACGCAGACGCAGACGGCGACCTCAATGCAGTTTTTATTTATAATTTTATAAAAGTAGTTTAAACCTATTTATTGGTTTTATTGTAATTCTAGTTAATGTTTATTTAGGAATTAGTTACACAAACAAATTAACAAGAAGCGAACTTATTGCTGAAAAGGACTTTTTAGTCAACCTTCGCCCTTTTGTGGTGATATGTACATGTACTTATGTGGTGATATCTACATGTACTTTTGTGATAATATCTACATGCACTTATGTGGTGATGTAAACATGTACTTATTTAGTCAGTACAAAAACATTGTTCACGTCTTTTTTGTCACTTGTCATCAGTTCGTTTAGCATTTTTGACAGAAATTACAAAATGTTAGAATTGTTTAAAATTTATTGTATTTGTCGTTATGTATGTATATATATGTATATATAATATATATTTATATATATAATATATAAATATATATATATATAATCTATATATATATATAATTTAGTTTTAATACATTATTTTTTATGTTGTTTTCAAATAGATTTAATTTCATTTGAGTAAATTATCTACATAGGGCGCATTCGTTCTGGGATTAAGAGTTCCCAAGAATGATACTTTTCACACTTTTGATAACGCCAGTTTTGCCACCGACACCTACCGTTCGTGTAGCTTTGAAACGTAACCAACAAATTTTTTGGTTACAAAACTTGCAAAACGAACGGTTGACGTACACACACTACCATAAACAATGAATATGTATAGGCAGTTTGACAGATTAACACAAAAACCCCAGACATGGGTCTAAAGTTTCATTTTTCGGTGGTAAAAGTGACAAAAATAGCAAAAATGTCGTAAACTAACGCATGATCGAACAAATATCGTGAACGTTTGTCACAGATGATACTAAAATTTTGATATTTTTGATACCAATGCTAAAGGAACGGATGACAGGTGACAAAAGTAATGAAATAATAATTCTGCATCCCAAAACGAACGCGCCCACAGCCTTGATAGTTCAATCGGTAAAACACTTACATAGTTCGAGTCCTTGTTAAGGTTAATCTTTTGACTGCTTCTTTGCTATGAAAATATATATTTACATTTTAACCATATGTATGGCATTGATGGTATGTTTTCTTCTAAGTCAACCTTCAAGTGAATAACGTATGTAACGTAACGTAAATTATACTATATATGTTTACTTATTTTTATAATTGTTTTCTTAATTCTATGAAGATTTGTGTGTTTGTAAGATTGATGTACTGGGACTTCTCGAGTTCGTAGTCTTTATATTTATAATCATTTCACCACTCATACTGGTGGTGGTCTAGGGATTTCGATTTCACCTTGTGTCCTGAGCGGCGTATGTTCGAGCCCGGCGTGTACTAATCAGTCTTTTTCTTAATTTATCAAGTACATTAATTAATTACACTACTGAATTTTCAGTGAAGGAAAACTGAGTCCGCACTGAGTGCGCGTGTAGACTATGGCCCAAATCGCCTTCGAGGAGGGTAGGCCGTGCCCCAACAGTGGGGACGTAGGTATGGGGCTGAAGAGGATACATATAATTTATTTAATAAAAACTGTAGTCATAAATAATTAACTGGCATTTATAAATAAATAGGGATGATATTTACGAGTGTAGCAAATAGCGATATGATTATATTTTTGAGTAGCGAAATGTTTTTTTAGTTAATTATGTTTAATGTTAAAACGCAGTTTGTTGAAAATTTGGGTCGGATTTACATAAAACAATAAACCTACCAGTACAACTTTAAATTGTTGTAATAGGATCATTGTGCATAAATGCTTGTTCATGGAATGCCATGGGTAGCGCCATCTAGTAACGGATAGTCTAATCCAAATTGTACAGTGACTACTGAAAAATTAACAAGTGATCAACAAACTAAATAAAAAAACGGTTTTTTTTTTCAAACATATCTCCAGATTAATATGTACGATAATTGCTCGTTTAGATATACTTCAAAACAGAAAATGGTATCAAAACGCCAATTATCCTACCCACAGATACTATGATGATAGTTTACCGAAGTACTAAAGATGATAGTCTGCCGAAGTAATAAAGATACATTTATGAAAAGTTACCCAGTCGTTGGCGGTGACTAATATTTTATAATTTTTATAATTAAGTAAATAAAACTTATTCTGAAAAACTTGATAACTACCAACTGAAATGTCACACCTGAATTCATCTGGGGTTCAGAGAGAGAAAAATGTATGGAAGGCTGACTTACCTCTCGAAACCCGTGAATGTACTTACATACATTTTGCTCGAAGTCCAGAGTTCGAATAGCTCGAGACTGTTCCCAATAACCTCCCTGATTAGACATTTCAGTTGGAAGACACCTCTCCATGGATAAACCGACTCAAAGCAGTCTCAAATAACAAACGTAAGTGCAATCTGTAAAATGTTAGTAAGTAAATGAGTTACATGTGAATGATTAATAGATATTGTTGGCCCCTATTGTTTTGTTGACTGAACTCTACCTCGTACCTTGTTGTTGGCCCCGACTGAACTCTACGTCGTAACCTGTTGTTGGTCGCCGATTTAGAGCTCACATAAATTTTCTTATCTATGAGGTAGGTTCCTACCTACTTAATAACTAAGTAACACTTTTGTTTTTCAAGTATTTTGAGTTTAAGGACATATGAGTAAGTCAATATAATTCTTGGTATAGTTAAAAATACTTGCTTTATGTAGATATTTACAATAAAGGTTTTAGAGGGAATAAAGAAAGTTGCGTTTTGTTGACGCCGTTAAGAGATAATTGAGAGTTATGACAACGCACAGGCATTGTAATCGTACTGTTCACGGCCGTCACTATTTTGACAGTGCATCCACCGTTCCACACTGCTCTACCTCCCAAGCATGTGCACTTGTGCAGCCAATGCGTTGAATCCAATCGGATCGGGAATGAAACCATATTCAGCATACAGCGTATTTTTTTGGTCACCAGAGAATGTGCACGAAGACAGCATATAACTAACACATTTAATGCTTGTCTATAAAACGCCTCTATCTAAGAAGCAAAACATATTACGTCATTATGTAAACAATGTGACTAGTAACGCCATCCAGCGGCCGGTAGATACACTAAGTATCAGATGTTTTAATATGAAGATAAGTCACTTAATTTGTATACCAAAGAGAGAAAATTAACATTCTATATATTTACTATTGTTTTACCTGCAGAAGGATTTTGAACAGGTAAGTAGATACCTATCGTATTTTGCATATGTATTATATATCAATATCATCTTTTTAATTTCATCATAGAATTTTATAACTGGATGAGTAGTTGCTAGACAGAGACAGGTGCAGCGGTCGGAGGTGGAGCGACAGGTAAGTATGTAAATAAACAATAGAAAGGTTCACAGGAGACGGCGGCGGCAGCGCTCGAAGCGAGCAGAGATCGTCGGTCGAGTAGAGAGAATAGAGAGCGGACAGCACTCAGCAGCGGCGGCGGTGAGACAGGAGTCGGCTCTCGCTAATTAAGTATAGGTGGGGGCACCGGTGCGGGGTCGCCGAGGGGTGTGGGGCGCCGCGCGCGAGGCGGGGCGAGAGGCGGGCCGCGCTCATTCCGCTGCGCGCCGCGCCGCCTGTCGTACGTGTCTGCGCGAGCGGGCCATGGTCGCGAGAACCGATGAGATGTTCGGCTGCTACGGTGACAGCTACTCGTACCGCCTGTGGAGCCTGGCCAACGCGTGGGGCGCCTGCCGATGTGAGTAGCGCTCGTGCCAGGGGAACCCGCGCAGTGCAAGTGCGACTCGTTCGTACTTAGTGAGTGTGAGAACCAAGTGTAGCTCGATGAAAGTGCAGACCTCTCTTATGGGAGTTGGTGGTTGGTACGAAAACTTGGCGGCCAGTTGGCTTGCGGACATGAGGAGTAAGCAGGTCCCCAAGCCGTCCACCTCGGCCAGGCGGCTCGCGCCCTTCAGTAAGGTTCCTTTCCTTTTATGTTCATTTGCATTTTATTTTATTTATTTATCTGTTTCATATTTATTTTATCGTATTTAACCATCAGTCACCGAAAAACCCACATCTTAAAAAACTACAGTTACCTACCTTTAGGTATCTTTATTGAGGAAAATGTATAGTTAAAGATTAATTTATTAAACTAATAAAAATCCACATCCTCAAATACAAAACTTTGATCCATTTATAAATTAAAGCAAAATTTATGTCAAATAGGCTGTATTATGATTTTTTCTACTTCTATAATAATAATAAATCTCTTTAAAATGAATTATATTTATAACCTAGATATATTTGTTCGTTAATTTTTTTCTATTATCTATAAAGTTCTATATTCTTTAAGAAATGTTCCAAAAATGGAACAGGTGAAAATGTTATCAGTTGGTACAAATCAAAAACAAAACCCCAAAACATGTTCAATAGAAGTAACGTTCTTGTTCGGTGATCTCCCCTTAACTCCCTTGGGAAGTTGGGATATAACTCATCCACTTGAGATCGGGCAGAGGCACAGGTACGCATTACGCACCAACTTTAAACAAAGTTTAGTTTCGAGGGGCCCTGGGCCCTGGGCCCTACCCGTGCCGCCACTCGCTCTCTTAAATCGTTATGTTGTTTTAATTCATTTGCTTTTCCTCTTTTACTTTTATACTATATCTTCTCCTTAAGGCCGCCTGTCTGGAGTGGATAATTTAATCCGGCCTTAATAGGTTCGTCTGAGCAGTTTCTCTTTAGTTTTTGTAAATATACAGCAGAAAGTGTTACCTAATAAATAATTTATTGTTCGCCTGACGTCATCAAACCGTTTTTTTATTCAAAATAATTGTACTGCCTTTAAGCAGAACAAAATTAAAAGCTTAAGAATTAACAAAATAAAAATTAGAGGCTTTGGTATGTGGTTTAAAAGTGTTTTAAAATAGTTGACGCGTTCAAAAAATAATTTTATTTTTAAATAATAATAAGCCTAAGCTAAAGTGTGGTCACACTAAAGTAAAGTAAAGTAAACCTAAGTGCAAAATATAAATTATTGTATTGTTCGCAAACACGCGTTGCATCGAGTGCGGTGTGCGGTGTGCGGGGTCATCAGAATAGTGCTGCAGTGAAAGTGCTTCCGACGTGTTGTCAACGAGTGACAAAAAAGTGGAAAAATTAAAACGTTATTACTTGAATCTGCAGTATTAGTGCCGAATGGAATATTTAACCTTTAGTAGATTTACGTACCTATGTTGTAGGTACTTATATTGGAACCTACACTAACTGACTAACCTATAGTATAGGCACCTAAGAGATCTAAGTTCTGATGTGAACTCGGTAGGTATTTTATATTGATAAATAAAATATACATGATTATCATTACTTATGTCAGATATATTGTATCTACATTGTACGTAGGGCTTAATTATGGTATGTCACTATAATTATCGTACGGTTTGACTAAAAACTAATTTTATACTTTTTGTGACAACAGCAACAACACTAAAAGCATAAATTTACGTTTTAGTACAGGATACCACATGTCGTCGAGTTAAATTTGTCTGAAAGAAGTGTTATCAGCAAATAATACAATGCTATTAGTTTTACATGATATGGGAGATCTTTAATCTAAATTAAAAATAAAAGGACCAAAAATTGAACCCAGAGAAACTCCAATAGCTGATTCCGGAGTTATTTTCTCGTTCATATCTTTTTTCTGAACTCTGCTGCTCATGTAAAACAATAAGAGGTCGAGTTTTTTACTTAATATCTTAATGTCGTAATGATGTAGGTACTTTCTTGGGGAGATGTCCGTGTTGGGCAAAGTGAAAAGCTTTAGATATGTTGGATAATCGCTCGATAACTTCTGCAGTTTATGCGAATTCTCCCTGGCTATTTGAATTTTTAATTTATTAGTGCTACTTCTCCTTCATGCGAATTACCTAAGTTGGTTATGTTATGTTATGTTATGTTATGTTATGTTATGTATTGGATATTAAAAAAACTAGTAACCTACTTACGTGCCTACTTGCCTGTGATGTTTTTTTTTGCATAAAAGGTTTAGGGAGTTCTTTTACATCTCATTCCTATAATTTTTATTGTAAACTTTCTAGGACAGCGGTATTTCGAACCTCTTAGGAAATTTACTCATACCTAAGTAAAATGACAACATAGGTATCTACATAAAAATTTAAGAACTCCTCTAATTAGATACTACATAACTACCTCTTGATTTATTAAAGCCCTTTTCTGAATTGTTTGTATTGTGTTCCTAACGAGCCAGCTGATAAGATGTTTGCTTAGAAAATAATAAACTACCAGTTTCATTATGTCTAATAAATAAATAATAAATGCTCGACAAACAATATAATTACCTAATATGTTTAGTTAGAGCACACGTCACGACCTCTCCTTACATTACCTAGGACGGTACCTACTGTAACTGTCTCTGACTCACGGCATGAATCAGTATCTGTGCGGTACTGTGCTGTTTTTGCCATCACCTTCAACCTCTGAATCAGTGTTAAGATACGTGTAAGTTTGTTAACTGTGTTGTTACCCGATCTAGCTCTTCACCCTTAAATAAACATATCATAGGGTACAGCAATGACAGACTTCCCTTGTGGTAACAATTCTTTGTAGGAACAATTCCTTTCAATTTTCTCCAAACGCTCAAATTTACCTTCTTTGTAACCATCATTTCAAGCGTTGGTTCTTCTTTGTCCAATTCTAAGCCGTCATATTTTAGAAAAGCTATTTCTTTTTAAGATAAAATCCATGATAGGGGGAAGGTACAGCCGTTACGTAGACGTCAGAAAATTAAAATATTAATACTTCTCGATCATCATACAAATTATTGTTGTCATTAATGAATTATTTTTCTCGCTAAGCCAGGTTTTGAGTTTGTTTTTACAACTGTTTAGACTGGGGGGAGGGGGGCGATAATAACATGCCCGGGGAGCCGGTTCTACACCATTGGTCCCAAGGCCCGGGTAATCTTTGTAGCCTTTTGCAGCTAGCATGAAATGGCTGTCAGATGCTCAGCATTTCGATTGCTATAAGGAACATTATCTTAAGAGTACCTGAATGTTTTTATATTCTGCCAAACGTAGACTGCTACCTGGAAAATAATTATGTCGTGAGAATGCCTAGAGACTTGAAATATGGTGTCGCGCTGTTATTATGTACCTATATTATATACTCTTATTTTAAATAAGCGAATTGATATTATTCGAATACCAACCCCTGCCACAAAAACTTATTTACGAAGTTGGATAGGCGGTAGGGCTTACCTACTGCAGTACTAGGCGGTGGGGCTTACCTACTGCAGTACTGCAGTACCTACGATACCTATACTGTGGAAGCAAACTGGATTCCCGGTACGAAGGTAACATTGGTACCTACTAGTAAAAACTGAGAAAATCTATCTATAAATAAATACTATTTTTTCGGTTTAAATATTGTGAATGAACAAGCGAGACCACTTAAAGTTCGTTTTATTAAATTTTAAAAGTGTTGTATACTTATTAACTTAATGTAACATTTTTTGTGGTCATTTGTAAGTTTTTTCTTCTGTGCCAACTAATGTTTTGTGTTATTTACACGAGAAGTTTACATAAAATAGTCTCAGTACCGCCAATGTCATAATTGTTAATTTGGAGATGTTTCGTCTGTAAATACCTACCTTAGGTATTAAAAACGTAGCTGCAATACCGTAACAAAAAGTACAAAGGTATGTTCACTTAGTGTGCTTTGAAAATAAGCTGAAATCTTGAATCGTGCTGATTGAAATTGGAATCATTTACTGCAAAACCCATTTTATTATCCTATTTTTATTTATGTATATTTAGGTAAAATTCGTTAAAATTTCCCACACATTAGTTTTACACTTTTACCAAAAATGGTTATGTATTATAACTAATAAGCCTGCGTATCTAATACCTACAAACATATTATACTAAAATAAAATTGACAAATAGCGTAAACACAAAGTATGTAGGCACCTACTTACTTCCAACCGCGATAGAATTGTCTGAATAATATGTACATACTTTTAACTAAATACCTATTTCCAATTTACTACTCAATGGTTAAGTTGAAACACAAAACAACTCGATTGTAATTTAATTATATTTGTAAGTGCGTTGTCAAACTTGTATGTAATGGTTTGTGTTAAGGTAGTAACACACAATACATGGTGCCTGAGGCGGAGTTTTTTCTTTCCGTAAGGTTTCCCCCCTCCACCCCCCAGTCCCCTGGCACAGGTGCGACCAATCACCGGCGTGCACACTTGTGTGAATAGGAGTTATCTTAACAAGTGTGGCGTCTTGTATGTGTGTGTGTGTGTGTGCGATAATTGTTATTTATTAAGAGTGCAATAGGAAGCGCGCGCGCGTGTGTACGTGCCCGTGTGTATGTGTATGTGTGCACGCCTGTAGGTTTTTTATCGCAGCGGTTAACGGACGCACTCTGCCCGTGCGCAGAGATTACTGGGACGGCGCGGCCGACGATATTCATGTTGTATTAAGTCTCGCGCGTGTATCTACGTGTTGTTGGGTAGATTGGTGTACGCGTGACGTGGCGACGCGTCCCTGTGCCTCTCTGCCCAACTCTACCTAGGTAATCTCCGATTGCAAATTGTCTAACTAGTACTAAGTAGGTAATTTGTTTTTTGCGTTTTAACTGTCAAGTCTGAAGGTAGGTATCGGTTGTGACTATTGACAATATGGAAATTTTATTTAAAACTTATGATGTAGATATGTTATGTGCAGAACAGAAGCTTAGAGACTCAATATAGTGCTCCCTGGGGTGACGTTTAGGTAATACAAACAACATAATGATCAAACGGGCACATTTATTAGTAGATACCTAGGTAAAAATAGATACCTATCTGCCCGGTAGATAGACTTTACCTCGTTGGTTAGCTTTTTTGTTATATAACTATCACTAAGAGTATATCAGAAACACATTTTACAAAAAAAAAATCAAGTTCCAAATTTACAATGTCTATCGCGCAGCAGTATATACAGCTAACAGCAGCAGTATATACAGCTAACAGAGGAAATGGCGGCTGTCATTGTAAAGGAAAATATAAAACATATATATAATAAATATGAAGAGCAATACATTCAATCTGTAGCAATTTTTATCAACACAATGCACTATTTATTATTCATCTATATTAATTAAGATATATGTAGTTTGTGTATTAGTATTATTTAATATTTATTAATTTAGTTATACATTTGTATATATTATTATATTTCATATTGTTAGGTTTTGATCCGTTACTAATATTTATTCAGTTAGCACATACTACTCAGATTTTGTATAAAGTGTCCTCTACCCAAAGGTTGTCTCGAAGAGATCGCTTATTAGCGATAAGACCACCAATATGTCATCTTTTTGTTTATTTTAATAGTGTGTTCTTTTGTTTATACGCAATAAAGTATATTATTATTATTACGCTTTAACCGTAGCAGCCATTTACTGTCCACCGCGATATACAATACGAAAAAATGATAAAATGCGTCTCTTACAACCGAGAGATTTAAAATAGGACGTGATTTCAATTTCAATGCTGAGAATACATATTGGGGGTCCAAACTAACAAATACAAAAGGAAGAGAACTTATGAGTGCCTTACAAGAACTGAAATGTGATGTGACATCAACGAAGTCGCCCACCTACTGGCCAACTGATCAATTAAAAATATCATCTAACCACCTGCCCACAGAACAGATTTATGACATGAACTCGGATTACTCTGCAATATATCTAGGAATACGCGAGAAAGTATCGCCATAGAACCCTAAACAAACTCTAGTTAACAATAACACAGACTTGAAAAGTTTTAAAATAGAACTAGACCAGAACGTAGAGCTCAGAGTACCACTTAAACCTCCAGAGCAGCTTAATATAGACATAGAAAATTTTGTTTTATTAACACAGCAGACTGCTTGAAAAAACACACCAGAAATCAAGAAAAGAGCCACGAGAAACAATAATTTTCGCAGGAAAATTTTACAACTTACATCCAAAAAGGAAAACAAAATATTACTATACAAACAAGTCCTAATGACTATATGGACTATGGAATACAGCTGTAGGGCTCTAACAACAAAAGTAATATCGCAATCGTCCAAAGATTCCAAAATAAGGTTCTCAGGGTAATAGTTTATGCACCCTGGTACGTAAGAAACGGTGATCTCAGCGGGACCTTAATTTAGAGTTTGTCAACAGAATTATGAAAAATTACGCAAAAGATCGCGAGCATAGACTTTATCATCATGTGAACGTCGAGGCAATCCAGCTCCTCGACAACACGAACATAGTTAAAAATGTATTAAACCCATTGAGATATTGCTGAAATATCAATAATGTAATGTAGAGAAAGTACTAGTGCTACCAATAGAGAACAAAAAGAACACAAGAACAAAGTGTCTTCCCCTTAACTAAAGACTGTAGGAAAAGTGCCATTGGACACATTCTCAGATGTTAAATACTATTTAATAAAACTAAGTTATAGACAAATAAGTAATTAGCCTTCATGGCTAGGTTGTAATTATATTATGGTACAATATTTCAATTGTAAACTAGAAATACAAAAAAAATAAACCACTAAGGTGGCAAACAAGCTTACGGTTCGCCTTATGGTAAGCAGTCAGCACACCCTATGGACGCTTGCAACGCTTGTTTGGTTCAGACAGAAACAATTACGTTCAAATGTTTTTCTGTATCTTAATACCAACCACGGACTGCCCCTTTTTCAAGTTAGGATGGAACCGAGGTACCTAAGATGCACAGGGACGGATTTAGACATGTGGAGGCCCTAGACCGACAAACGAGTAGAGTGGGGAGATCTTTTGTTTTGAAACAGTAAAAAATGTAATTTAAGTGTAGGTATAATTTATTACAAAACAAATCAAATTCTCTCCACAAACAAGTATAGATAAGAAAAAACTAAAAACAGACCGATTGACTTTATTAACAAAGAGAAAAATATTCTTAACGTGTTGAAAAAAAAACAATTAAAAAACGGAGAATTCATTCGAAACAGGCGTTGCTGTTTTGTTTTCACAATATTTGACAACCATTGTTGTGTGTACAAGTATGTAATTAAGTATTGACATCTATTTTGTTTTTCGTATTGATTTATATACCTACACGTCCACGGCGTACACGATCACACAAAATACGACATACGACACACGACACATGGACACTGTCACTTTTTAACTCGCGAATGGTAAAAAAATAATTAAAATTACAAACTTACTTTAAACTTAATTGATAACTAATTTTTAAGTTGCCTCATAGATAGATACTTTTAACAAATTTGTTGTATTTTATTTGCATATATAATGTAGAAGTTTTGACAGATTGTGACGGACCAGGTCGTGACAATTTTATAAAGAAATGTATAAAAGAAAAACATTAAATTAGATGCAAAGACGCCTCATAAATCTGAACGCAGCAACAAAAGAAACCGTCATGTTGATGTTCACATTTAGGTATTTTGTTAAGAAGTTGTGGATAACCTTAAGGATACCCATTGACTTATATATTAATATTGAGGATACCTATCTATTAGATTTATTACGGCTCTTGGGGTTTTAGGTTTCAAGGTCATTAGTCATTGCGCAGATCGCATTCGTAGGTATTTCACCGGGAACTAGCATTGGATCGGTATATGACAAATTTCTAAGTAGGTATACTTAAGTGAAGCATGTGTGAACAATTGTGACTAATAATATACAATTAATAGCTATTGATATAAACTACATTTAGAACACTTATGTAGCTTAGTGTAGGTACACATGGTGCATCTACTTAGTGTAGGTACACATGGTGCATCTACTTGAAACCCCTAAGTCAGTGGTTCAAATTCTACCTGCTAGTGTTATATGACTATCTAACTAAAGGATCATCATTTTTGTAGCTGCGTGTATGTATATAGTACCTATATACTAGCGACATCTATTATCGAGTAGCAAATATTAACAATAATATAAACTTGCATTACATACCTAGTTCTGTTCTGTTGTATTAAAATAATAATAGATAGTTAAAACAAGTTTAATAAACATTTGGACACATTAATTAATTAATACGTTTGGGAAAAAATCTAAAAGTGCAACAAATTCTCAGGATTTTTTGAAGGAAAACAGGCTTTTTCTTAGGACTTTTAAATTTTTCATCTGGTAACCCTAGACGCGCCGTGTGTACCTCAGGTACCACATAATGAGTACCTAGTAGTTGCCGTACATATGTACGTAACGTACGTACCTACGTACATACTTCATAGGTCATAATGACACGCGATCCCATTCAAGCCATTTTAAACTTCATCTATCTACTATTTTTAAATTAAAGTACTTACTTACCTAGTAATTTCAGATATTATATTATAAGTTATGCAATACATTTTTTTGTAATATTTAAAAAACATCTAATTAGTACATTTCTCTTAGCTGTGCAATAATTATAAAATCTTATAAGTATGGTTCTTCCAGCTGTGCAATTTTCAAAAAATGCATTGTTTGTAATGCATTTACAAAAAAACCTGACAAGTGCGAGTTGGACTCGCCCACCGAGGGTTCTGTACCTACCAACATTTACGTCATTGACGAACAAAAACCAAAACAAACAATGTGCCGCTAAGCGGTCACCCATCCAATTACTGGCCTAGCCTGACGGTCCCTAACTTTGAATTTCGTTTCAAATAAGTAAATGTGTTACTGTTCGGGCCCGTGTCACACTTGGCCGGTTTTTATTATTTGTTGTTATACTTTGACACTATTTGTCACTGCAAGTTTGAAGTTTGTATGTTTTACAACAGAGCGAGATTGTGTTTCTTGTTTAAGGACCCCCTTAAATTTTTACGTTTTTTTAACTTTTTATTATATGTTACATAATCCCTTATTATAACACATATTCTGCGAAAATTTCAGGCTTCTACCTATTTCGGTCTAAAGTCTAAAGATAGAGCCCTTTCATGGTCAGACAGACAACCAGACAGCGTAGGCTTATTAATAGGGCTCTGTTGGCTACCTTTGGGTACGGAACCCTAAAAATGGTTAGAAACTAAGTGTCAGTTTTTTTTTCTCTAAAATACAAACACAATATTGATATTTATCAGGCATTGTATGTCATAAGTAGTTATGCTGCTCATATTATCTGTAAAACAACACCCTCTTTTAGTTTTCATTCGAGTAGTTATCTACCTACCCATTCAACCGTTTAGAACGGGTCATTTCAGGTTTAAACGACTAATTTTATTTTAAACTATATCAAACGATTGTTTCACAACTGTTAAAATCCAGTCAAACCAACGATCTTCTACTAGGCAACACAGTCAGTGACAATCTAGACAGGGACTACAACACAGTCAGTGACAATCTAGACAGGGACTACAAAAAACTACGGATTAAGTTTAAGAGGATACACTTCGCGGCGCCTCGCAACGGGCTTCATACAAACGAATTTTGCATTGGTTTTTGACATTTACTGATGAATCACTGTGAAATTTCTTAGGCTTAATCCAAAGCCGAATACCTGTCTGTGGTTTTACTAAAATCTTGTAAAACGTTTTATTAACTAGAAATCTTTTTTAAAACCATTTGTATGAAAAAATAGAATCCTGTATAACTTTTGAACTATAAAATTTGATAGAAAACTGGCACACTGTAGATATTTATTACTAGAACATGTCTTTAAAATTTCGTGGTGTTTGATCAGCAAGTGTCAAAAATAAGTGAGAAATTCGTTTGTATAAAGCCCGCTGCGGTGGCCGCGAAGTGTATCCTCTTACCGTATTAAATCAAATCGACCGGTAGTCACATTTGACATTGACAGCTGACGTACAATCACGAAAAATAACAAAATACCTTGCTATGACCTGTGGTTGTTTGTAGTGAGTTGGTTTAAGTTGGATTATTTTAGATTGATTCATGGATCGTGGTTGTGACGTCATTGGTAGTCAAAATTGTCATCTGTTTATGTGCCGTGGAAAGTAGCGGGGCACATGCCCACCCCACACCGAGTTGTGTGTTATTGTTGTTAGACCATTAAATAATTTGTAGCGTGGTGTGCCAGTTAAGAAATAATAGAAACACCGCTAGCGTAAATATTAACCTAGCGGGGACCAAAAGTCAAAAATTGGCGGCCCACAACGGGACTAGGGGAATAATTTCTAGCCCATTTGTAGCCAATTTGTTACGTGATTCAATAATTTGAAGTTTGTCCCAGTTAAGAAATAACGGAAACACCGTTAGCGTAAATATTAACCTGGCGGGGAATAAAGGTCAAAATTTTGCGGGCCACAACAAGACTAGGGGGATAGATTGTATCCCATTTGAAGTCTTTTTTTACGCCATTAACTAATTTGTAGCGTGAGCCAGTTATAAAAGAATGGAATAATTTTTGTAAATAGATATATATCATAAATATGAACACCTAAACTCAAGACAAAGGCACGCGACCTCTGCACGGCAGCCAGCCGTTCGACCATCTAGGCTGGAATTGCCGAAAATCGCGACATTATCATTTTCAAGTTGGCTCGTAAAATCACGCACAATCGACATTAAAATATATTTTTTATCATATTTGCTCATTAACAGTGTTATTCTCATTACGTGCTACAGACGAGATTCTGTCGATTCTGTCGATCCGATTCGATAGCTATAACCATTTCCAAACCCATGTGCATGCGGAACTAATAACCAGAACTGTCTTTACCCAAATGTCTGAATTATATAGGTATCTTATATTATTTTTGAGTCCACCTGCAAGCAGATTACCAGATTACCAGAACAAATTACCAGATTGATGAGAAATTCCGGCAATTGCAATTGGCAACACTGCGTACTAGCCGCTAGGGGTCGCGACGTGTCACCAGATCTTTAAAACATCCTGCTCCTGATTTTTATAATAAAATATTAAATCTAAAAATTATGATCACTGTACTTAAGCGTGAATATAATATTGATACTATTGAAAATCTGAATTGATATAGTTTGAGTTTTAAGAACAAAATATAGTCACATATAAGTATTATAGAGAATTTTTTTTTTGTACCACTAAGGTGGCTTAAGGCTAACAAGCTTAAAGTCCGCCGATGGTAAGCGGTCACCGTAACCCGTCGTTGAACCGAGTCAAAACGGCCAAGCTGGTATCCGGGTGCACTCGCCCAGAGATGGCAGCAGCGACTTGTAAAACACCAACCTTTACCCCGACGTAAAGTACTGCTTCGCTCTGTTGAGTACACCAAGTTTTTTGGACTCCAGCTTCCCTTGTCTTGCTTGTCTGTCAGATGATCTCGAAACTGAACATGGCTGGAAAAGTCAACACCAAGGATCCCAATGCTCTTGAAGATAGAGAGGGGAGTGTTCTCGAATTGTAGAACAACAGTGAATGGGGTTTTCTTAACGGTGAACACGCAGACTTGTGTCTTTGTAGGGTTGAATCGGTCCAAGTTTTCCCGTCCACAGCCAGAGACCTTGTACAGAGTGGTCTCGATTTGAGACACAACCTAAGTAACATTTTAGCGTTAAGAAAAGCTGTAGTGGACCTTTTTTTCGAAGTTCGTTAGCGAAGACATCTACCTGCAGCGGAGAGCAAAATACCGGCTTAAGCTTTACCTATATACCTTAAGATAAGGGTTCTTTACGAAGTAGTGAAATCCCAAATTTTAGCTCAGTTCGATAAATGTTTTCATAATGTAAGGTAAGATTATAGGCAAATCCTTTAAGCTAAGCTAAACACTAAATGGTGTGATAAAAGAACTATTATTTGTTTATCTTACACCATAACCCTTATATCACGGATCGTACAAAACTACTATAACTATTTTACCTATCATTGTCTTTCGTATTACAGGCGTAAGCTGTATGTAAGAGTTATACAACGCATGTAGTGTTTGGTGTTACTACACTCTTAATTAACTCCGTCGCAGAACCAATAACGTTAATGAAATTGACCAACAGCCTTATGATATATAAGCAACTCCGATATAGCAGATTTAAAGCAATAAGAATTGTAGGGAGTTAATGGAGATGTTCAAACAGCTTTTGACGCTGCAGGCCGAAACAAGCTTTAACGTCATAAGTATATAAGCGTCCGCTGCTGCTACACTAACTGTAAAGAATATTTAACTTCGTTTTTACAGTTCTAATACAACCTATAGAGCTAAACTTATTTCATAAGTGAACTGTATTACTTTTAGTGACAACCGAATCCATTATACATCAAAAGGAGTACTTAAGCTTCAAAATTACCTGTAACCAACGCTAAATTGTTTTTTGGGAAGTTCTTAAAGTTTTCTCTCCACAGCGGAACGAGGGGTGCTTGCATGACCCGTGTTATAAGCGCCTCCAGTACTGTCATCTGCATAGCAGTGTATGTTGTTGATGTCCAACATATCATTGATATGCAGTAGAAACAGCGTATGAGACAGCACAGAGCCTTGCGAGACACCAGCATTAATGTCAATGCTATCAGAGCAACTACCGTCAACTACGGCTCGTATGCGTCTGCAGGACTTTTGTATAGCTTTTTATCTAGCCACCCTATTGCACGAACCCTCGGGCACTCCGTAAGAAGGCAACTTCGATAAAGATCCCGGTGCCAGACAGGATCGAACGCCTTCGCTATGTCCAAGCTACATGCCAATCCCTCCCCCTAACTCTCAATGGCTAGTGCCCATCGGTGTTTGAGATACACTAGAAGGTCACCAGTAGAGCGACCGTGGCAAAAGCCATATTGACGGTTGCTGATCAGGTCATGTTTTTCTAGGTATCTTAGAAGCTGTGTGTGATCAAAACACTCCCTCACCTTGGAGAGGAAAAATGTAATAGCGATAGGCCTGTAATTCAATGGATCTGATCTATCGCCCTATTTGGGCACCGGGTGCACATTTGTAGTCTTCCATGAAGACAGAAATTGCCTAGTATGGTAGAAAAGCGCTACTCGCAGGTTTGGAATAAAACATTCCATACCAGCGAGGATGGTGACTGTCAGTGACTGCGGCTGCGCAGACGTCATAATCTTCTGAGCTAAAGCAGAGCTGCCTCCACGCGTACGATGCATAAAATTCTCGCAATCCATCCCAATCTGCCGACTTATAGTTCCAAACACGACGCCAATTAGTTGGCGCAGTTGGATCGGGATGTGTGCATAACATTTGAGTCCGAATGAGACAGTGTTCCGAGGAGCCAACAGGCGCATCCACTGTGACGGAACATCCATCCGGACGTGTAGTCAGCAGAAGGTCCAGTAAGGATCTCGTGTGTTGCTCTTTATCTGGTATTCTCGTAGAAGAAAGTACCAGGTCCGTAGATCAGAGCAAATACATGAGCAGATATCCCTGCATAGTTATTGGTTCGAGAACTGAGCCACTCACGATGGTAGGTGTCAAATTCTCCCAAAATAACGTTCTGCTGTGGGATATTGCTCTAGAACTATATCAGTCGTCAAACTCAGGTGCGTGAAGAGTCGAGTAACGTCCGTGTCACCGCTATGAGACCTGTATGGGTACGAATATATACGAGTGTGGCCGCTGTGATTTATGCGCACCCACAATATCGACAGGTCCCTGTCTTCAAGGCTATGAAGGCGGCGACAGCAGATATCCTGCCGGACGAACATATAAACACCGGTATGACTCACAAAATTGTGCTCGAGTTTGTAGCCGGGATAAAGTCCCGTTAAAAAGAGAAAGGCCGGCTGCGCAGTTTCAATGTAATGGTCAACTGCGTTAAGGTTGGCGTGTATACCCCTAATATTGTAGAAGTCCACATTGAATGCTGCTACAGCTGTAAAAACTGTTTTCCTTTTCGTTTCTTTGCCCATTTTTTAAAAAAGTTACTTAGACCAAAAATGAGGATTCACTGCACGACAGCTTAGAGGACAAAAAGTAGGTACTAGAACTGCCGAAGTTCGGCACAGATAATACAGTTGCTGGCACGTCTGTTGTAGTCCACCCCGGTCTCCTTCTCCGACGCGACTACTAATTCAGAGACTTTACACAGGTTGGCAGTTCAACCCGTTCAACCTGCGGGCGGCCAGCGGTCAGCTGTTTCATCAGGTCTCCCTGGCCGTGCAATGACAGCAACGAGCACCGCCGGTCCTCTGCGCAGCGAATCCTCAAAGAGCTCTGTGCAACCTTATTTTTGACCTATAGTCCCGGCTAGGTTAATATTTACGCTAGCACACCGCTATTTTTTTTCATTCCTTTTTTTTTGACTGGCACACTCTACAAATTGTTTGATGGCGTATCAAATTGGCTACAAATGGGCTACAAATTATCCCCCCAGTCCCGTTGTGGCCCGCCAATTTTTTACCTTTGGTCCCCGCTAGGTTAATATTCACGCTGGTAGTGTTTAATTTTTTTTATAACTGGCAGACGCTACAATTTTTTTTTAATAGCGTAACAAATTGGCTACAAATTATCCCTCTAGCCCTATTGTGGCCCGCCAATTTTTGACCTTTAGTCCCCGCTAAGTTAATATTACGCTGGCGGTGTTTAATTTTTTTCATAACTGGCACACGCTACAATTTTTTTTTAATAGCGTAACAAATTGGCTACAAATGGGCTACAAATTATCCCTGTAGTCTCTAGTTTGGCCCCGCCAGCGTTATAGACCTGTCGAAATGTGACGTCGAAGTGCGCGCAAACAACCGTGTTCTGCGGTCCGTGTCCACAGACGCGTCCCGGCGCGGCGGCGGCGTAGCGCGGCGCTATGGCGGCGGCGGACACGCGGCCGGGGCGCACTAATTAATACGTCGCCCCGTTATTTTGCTCTTTATTATATTTGATTTACGGCGTGCTCTGGCACAGGCGCTTTTAAAAACGTTATCACGAGGGAAAACGAGCCGTATTACCAAAATAACCAGCTGCAATTTGAATTGTTTCTGTTGCCCGCCATGTTTGTTGTAATAAAGCGAACGCTGCCAGTACCTAAAGGTGTCCGCGATCTTTTTAATCTCTAACAATAAGCTGTTCAGAAAACTGTTTTATTGGTAATTGGGTTTTTATATTTTTATCGGCCTAGCGCCGAAAACAGCAGCAACCGCTTTTATTTAATATTTAATCATATTGTATTATATTTATCCTCCTGAGACTCAGGGTATCAAAATATGTTGGATATAGTTAATTTTAGTTTGGGTGTTATTTAGAACTAGAACTAGAATTTAAAATTGTTAATTCAACAGTATTTCTTGGCATAACGCTGGACTCCAAACTATAATGGGGTCCTCATATTCATTAAGCTAGCCAAAAAAACTTAGCTTTGCTGTGTATGCGATCAAGAAAATAAGACAATTGACCGATGTCGACACTGCAAAAATAGTATATTTTAGCTATTTCCATAGTTTAATGACATATGGTATCTTATTGTGATGTAAATACAATATTTGTGTTACAAAAACGGGCAATTCGTGCTATTTACAAATTAGGATCTAGGATACCTTTGAGGAATAAGTTTAGGGAAGTAAATATTTTAACTTTAGCGTCGCAGTACATATATGAAAATCTTTTATATGTACATAAAAATATCAATAGTTTCAGCAAGAAAAGTGACGTTCACAAAGTAAATACTAGAAGTAAAAATAAGCTGTTGGTGCATGATACACGTCTACACAAAATAAGTAACTCTTTTATGGGGCAATGTATACACTTTAACAACAAAGTTCCCATTAATATTCAAAAGCTATCAATAAGTAAATTTAAATCTTTTATCAATCAACTACTTTGTAAAAAGGCATACTACAATATTTCAGACTATGTAAATGATAAAAATCCATGGGACTGAAAATGGTCAATTACAGGACGCATAGGTAAACCAAATTAAAATGGAAACAATATATAATTGTACGGCTTAAAAATTTAATTAAATAAACATTGGTGTATTCGTATTTTTTTAAAAGAGTAACTGTTGAGTTTTTTACCGGATTCTTCTCGGTAGAAATCAACAACATTGTGAACCGGATTTCAAAAAATAGTATTTCATAACTTTGATAATTCAAAACCGTAAAAATCTAATTTGAATAAAAAAAATTGACTTTGATGTCAAGAATCAGCATTAAAAAAAAACAAAAACAGTCGGGTAAAAATCCTTCCCGCACCTAAAACCCAAAAAAATGGGGTATTACAGATGATAATATGGGACCAAATGACGCCAAATTCATTCATGTTATATAATTTATTCAGAATAAATATTTATTGTGTGTAACTCGTAAAAGCAGTTCCTTTGAAAATGTTATATGTTAAACATTTTACATAATGAAGCTTGCTATAGCCCTTCATTTGACACTAGGAGCGATTGTTTTAGTTTTTTAGACACAAAAAGGAAAGAGTTCCTCTTTCATCCTGTTAAAAACGTATGGAGTAGGTTTCACAAATCTGCGCTTCCTAGAAGAGGATGTGGGTAGAGTTTTTTATTGTTCTGCCAGCCTCAGTGGCAATGGTCTCTGGTTTGAGTGGCTACACTCTTGTTTGATTAATGAGTTTGTTTGATTCTGATCCTTGTAAGACCAAGAATACCTATAGCCATTTAGCAACCAATAAGGGGTGCCTCTAAAGATGGCGAATTTACTGACTTGCCAGGTCGGTTGATGCTAACTTTGATCAAGTTGATATAATATCGAAAATTGTGCTATGAATGTATCTATAGTAGTAATCATGAACACTTTTTATTCTATTGGCAGATCAGTATCTAGGGTATTCGTTTTCTCCATTCAAAGAGTGCATCCATATCAAATAGCTCCTCTATAAGCAGTAACATGAGATAAATGATCAATGCTGGAATAGGCTTTTCATCGGACTCACTTTCATGTTCACGTGTATCACATCTTCGTCGATACCTACAACATCCATTTGCAGATCTGCATCCACTTTATCCTTGTCAATGTCTTCACAATCAAACACGACGAGAATAAGTAGATGGTCGAAAGTTTAAAGTTTTCTTAATCTGGAAACAGACAATTTTTGAATGTCGAGTGCCCATGGTATCGTGGTACGATAAAAATAGTGTTACACTAACTAAAACTAAAAATGAAAAAAAATATTACTTTTCCTTCCCAATATGGACCATTGACATTTAAACTATTGGAAACAGTAAAAAAAAAACATCAAAAACATAGTAAATACAAATCATCACCTGGTATTTATTCTGGTAGCTATTTTGCTCAAAAGATAAGCCTGGCTATACAGCGTGGCAACGCTGCCTCTATTTTGGGCACCATGCCTCATGAGGGCTCTATGGGGGAAATTTTTAATCTTTAGTTCATATTTCTTATTGTAAACATCAAATAAATGTATGAAAGCTAAAAAAAAAAAGTAAAACTTAGTGCTAGTTGTCGATGGAATGTCGATTTCGGCTCCGTGGCTCAGTGGGTAACCTGCCTGCTTAATCGAGGGGCGTAGGTTCGATTCCCAGTACCCATATACAAGCTTTGCTTTGTTTGAAATCACATGGCGATGTCTGAATTGTCCAAATAATAATAATCATCACCTTGCTAATTAACAATTACATTCAAATGAATGTAGACAACTAGACAGTGGTGAAAACTATCTAGCTCAGCTTCAGCCACAATAATAATAAGCCGCACTAACTAGTTTATAAATCACCAGATAAATCTGATGTAATAATTACGCTAGGTGGAGTATAATTTTTTTTTTGGGCAAGTATCATAGGTGATACCGAGGATCTCAGAGGTTATTGTGACCGGATATGGCGAGCCGCGACCGCTGCAAGCCCATCCAATAACGATCAGAATAACATTGGATGGAACATATAAATAATGTTGTATTATTTAAATTGCAATTGCCATTGTCGTAGTTATGGTTTTAATTCAAGCCTACCTACTCTGCCTACCTAACTCACCAGTCCGCGTAAATATACCTCATATTACCTACCTGTCTCTAGTCTGCGTAGATAAAACTCATATTTATCGGTACCTCTTATTACCTACCTGCCTACCTACCTAAGACTCCAGTTTGCGTAGATATACCTCATATTATTTCGTTTATGTTTAGATAACGCGCAGACATAAGTCATTTGCAAGTAAACAGATGGAGTAGATAAAAATAAAAGATATAAGTATTCACAGGTGTGCACTATCCAAAGATGAATACACAGGACACTTTTCCATGACGGATTCATTCATCCACAGACTTATAATTTTTTTTAGTAGCGGGTATCTTCTTATAAGCTCAAATTAATAAAATGGCTCCCGGGCTGATTTAAAGGTAATCAGTACAATAATAAATTTAGTTTAATCAGTACGTTGTTTATTTGTGCAGTCCGTCCAGTTGAAAGCGGCGGAAGGGGGAGCAAGCCGGCGGAGGAGGAGCGCGGGGGCTCCCCGCTGGGCCCCGGTGGACCCTTCAGCTGCAGCCAGTGCCGCGGTGCATACCCCTCGCGTGACCAGCTCGAGCGGCACGAGACGCTGCACTCGCCCAGCACTCAGGTGGATACACTCAGATATGTCAGTTCACATTGTCATTACAAGATCGATACTATCATTTACAGGCTTTATGAATTTCTTGCAAAAATATCAGTATTGTCCATTTAAATTAAATTCATTGATAAATTTGATATCAAAAAAAATTAATAGCTGTTTAAAAGAAACAATGTAATTGTGTGTGTGTGTCTAAAATGCCAGAATTAATTAAATAACGTTAAATTGTTTTTTCGTATAGACATGCAAGACCTGCCACAAGAGCTTTGCCAACGTATACCGGCTCCAGCGACACATGATCAGTCACGACGAGAGCGCACAACTTCGAAAATTCAAATGCAACGACTGCGATAAAGCATTCAAGTTTAAGCATCACCTTAAAGAACATCTACGTATCCACAGTGGAGAAAAACCCTTTGAATGTGGCAACTGCGGCAAGAAATTTTCCCATTCTGGCTCTTATTCTAGTCACATGACTTCCAAAAAGTGTCTCGTTATGAACCTAAAAATGGGACGAATAAAACCAAACAATCCAGCACTACATCCTGAACGAAGTCCATCTCGAAAACGAGCCAATGCTATGGTTTCGTCACAATTAAACAATAATATCTCTCCTAATGCAAATTCATTTTTGCCAATTATGCCTAAATATACTGACGCCGCTGCTTTTTTTGCCAGTCTATCAGCACATGACAATGGTTACCATCATCCTTCATTAGCAACACCAAACATTACTCAGTTTTATGTGCCTCAAGGTGTACCGATGAGTCCCGCAAGTGGAATTACTCCTTACAGTTTTCCAACGTCATTTAATCAATTAATTCAGCAACTTGCTTCTTCACAATACCATCAAAGTAAAATTCACAATCCCGCCAGTCCTATGGAACCCAGCCCAGCTCCGATTAATCCCGAGGACCTAATAGAAGAAGTTACTGAAGATGACGATAAACGATCTGAAGGAAGTGCTGAGCTCGTAATGGATATAGAAGATGAAGAGCATACAAATATAAAGAAAGAATATGACGAGAGTGAAAATGAATTAAGATCACCTGCGAGTAATTTTAATTCCATCCCTTTAAAACGCAATGGCCTGGATGTCGATAATCAATCAAACTTTAACAAAATACTACAATCAGTTAACGCATCTGTGACGAAGCATTTTTTTAAAGCCAATATGGAAAAACATTTACCAGTATCTGAAAATATTTGTCCTCGCTTAGACTCTCCACCCACTTCACAAGTAAACGTTAAAAAAGAAAAAGACGATATCCTTAAATGCCTGAAGTGCGAGTCAATATTCAATACTAAAAATGATCTATTAGAACACGAAAAGTTAGTTTGCGGAAGTTTATTTAGAAAGCACGAAGGTTTAGCTGCTCAAGTAGCTGAAACAGTTGCTCTTAATAGATTAGAAGCAGAAATGCGTGTTTCGATACAAAGTAATGCAAGTGTTAGTGAAGACGAAGATTTTTGTAGAGAAGAGAGAGAGGATAAGATATCTTTAAATGAAATCGACAGAAAAATTAGAGTACGAACAGCGTTAAATGAAGACCAACAAGTAGTTCTAAGAGAACACTATGTTGTTAATCCTCGACCAAATCGTGAAGAATTCAAAAAAATTGCTGCACGAATCGGTCTGGACAATAGAGTAGTACAAGTTTGGTTTCAAAATAACAGAGCCAGAGAACGACGCATGTCCCAACCGGTTCTGCAATCGGATCAACCCCTGGATCTGTCTACAAAGAAAAATGTATCTGGAACGCCAAGCCCGTCTTCATCACCCGCTTGTAGCATTTCTGTGACACATTCCGACACCGAGGAAGCTGTGAATTTAAGCCAAAAGTCTTCACGCAGCACGACGCCGCACCGACCGTATTTGAATACTTATCCACATTCCAATTGCTCATCTTCCTCGTTTACTGACTTTAGATTGTCGCCGTCACCCAGTGAGACTATTAATACGCATAAACGACTATTACCACAGAAAATGATTGTTAATCCTATCCTTCCGATGGACAAACTTTTGCAGTATAATGATATAATGAATGCACGATCTCCGATTATGAGCATACAGATGTCATCAGACATTAGTAGACACGGATCCAGTCCGTCGTACGATCGCCCACCCTGGTGTGATGAGATGCAGCCGATCAGCGACTTTGAAAATGACGCATCAGTACTTAAAAATAATAAGCTCAAACAAGGAGCCGAATTCAAAGACGGAGAGGGACAGTTTATTTGCGATCAATGCGACAAAACGTTCGTGAAGCAGAGCTCCCTTGCGAGGCACAAATATGAACATTCAGGTGAGTTAACAACACCGAATCAACAATGCATTTTTCTATTATATATGCTTTGTTTAAGAAATTCCTTTGTTTATTAACAGGTCAACGACCCTACAAGTGCTTAGAATGTCCAAAGGCTTTCAAGCACAAGCACCACCTGACGGAGCACAAGCGACTGCACACGGGGGAGAAACCGTTCCAGTGCCGCAAGTGCCTCAAAAAGTTCTCCCACTCTGGCTCCTACAGCCAACACATGAATCACAGGTTTGCCATTTGCAAACCCTATAGAGTGTAGAACGGTCCCGCCCCCTAATTCAAGTCAGTATATATCGTCTGGTTATTTTGATCTACATTGCTTTTTAGCTTAACCTTTTGAGGCAGCAATAGAAATCATTATCATCTTGGAAACATGTTTTATATTTTTACCGACTTGAATTATGGTCCAGATCGTAAGCAACATGTTGTTAGATGTTAAAATCTTGTTACGCTCTTACAATTTTGTTAAAAATATCTCCGCAATGGAAATGCAAAAATGATACATAAAAGTGCGTAAATTTTGTTGATTATAATATCTAGTTTGTTGAAAAATAACTTTTAAGGCTAGCACGCACTAGGCCAGGCCCGACGCGTCGCCGCGTCGCGTACTGCAAAATACGAGTACGCTCCAATATACGTACGAGTATGGTAATGACTCAATATTATTGTTACTTTTAGTTTATTAGATAATTTGATGTACCAATAACCTTACAGTTTTGTAAATTAATAAGCAAATAATAGCTTCAATCAATATTTATATACCATTTTGAATAAATTATTAGAAATAATGACAAGGACTAAAGTGCCAGTACCGTACCTCAAGGAAAGAAACGGAACCCTTATTGGATCACTTTGTTATCCGTCTGTTTTTTCTATCGGTCTGTCAAGACCATTTTTCTGAGGAACGTGGATCATCATGATCAAGTTAAAATTAATGTCAAAAACTAGGGTCGTCGGTTCGGTATCTGTATTCTGTAAAAAAATACAGCTTCTAAATCAACACAACAAAAAATACGGCCATTTACGCCGCATATTTTTACACTTGCAAAGTAGGGTAGTTCCCGTTTGTGTAAAACCATGAACTTTGGCAACAAGTAAGGTAGTTAAGTTTTGAAAAAATCCAAAAATCGTTAATTTTGTAGTTATATGCCATGAAAAATATTTTTATAAATTACAAACTTACATTTGTAGTCGAAGAATTAACCGTGATATATCGATATAGGATTACATTTTTTCAAATACAAAGTCAGATTTGTCCTGTTATCCGATTTTGGGGGTAAACTTAAAACATATACTCAAAAAAAAACGATTAAAACGTATTTGAGACCTGATTTTCGTGATGAACGAACTATTTACAATGAGTTTCAACTGATTTGGCTCTGTAGCGCCACATTGTATTAGTGCTAGTTACGGACTTCGGACACCAAGATAGACAGTGCCTACTCATTTAAAACGCACAGTAAACATACAAGTGTTTTGTTAAGTAAAGTTAAAACAAAAGTTTAGTTTAGTTAAAAGTGGTAAATTTAGCGAGGCTATTGCGCAGTCCACAGAACAGGTAACAGAACTCGAAGTCTATAATTTTTGCAGATAGGAAAAAACCCAAAACAGCCCGTTTTTTAAATGAATTTATTTTGCAATACGCAGCAATGTGACGCGATCCGGCCCGGCAGTGTGCGCACATGTGACGCGACCCGGCCCGGCAGTGTGCGCACTTTTAAACATACAATACTCGTACGTAACAACTTCATTCATATAAGGACAAAGTATTCGCTGACCGGTATTTTGTTTGGATTTGAAGTGATTGCTCAAAGCCAACCTATTTTTACATTATATTAATTAATATTCTACTCGTATGTTATGTAATTTAGTGCCAAAGTAATGTGCCATTGTAAGTAATGTGCTATTTTTAGAAATGTGCCATTGTAAGCCAAATAATTATTTTTACTGGTAATAACCGTATTTTATATTAGTTTTATGTAAGTGCCAAAACTAAAAGCCGGTACCTGTACTAAAATACTCTTCGTTGATTTTTATTATTTTTTTCTATTAATTAACGTTAATTTAGCATAAAGACTACCAAAGTTAAACTGGAGTAAACCCAATGTGATGACAATATGTACAGAAATGTTATAGGTACCTATATGTATATTCACGATATTTCTATTTTGATTGTTACAACAAATTATGTAACAGTATATGTACGTGAACGAACGAAAGTGCTCGCCCTCGCGATCGTTTTACTTTGAACTTTTCACTTACCTATATAATTATGACACAATATTTCTGATATATCTCGGTATTTTTCTAAATATTCCTAAGAAAAATTAGAACTCCATTGTGACTCCCACGACGTGTGTCATACTCGTACTCATACTTGTACACATATTCACAAAGGCCGCGAGTATCCACGTGACGTCACATTAGTACTCGTACTTATACTCATGAAGGCCGCGAGTATCCACGTGACGTCACATTGTACTCGTACTTATACTCATGAAGGCCGCGAGTATCCACGTGACGTCACATTAGTACTCGTACTTATACTCATGAAGGCCGCGAGTATCCACGTTATGTTACTTCAGTACTCGTACCTCTTATATTCTAATCTTAAGAACTTTAGATAGATCCAATCTTTATTAAGGTAAAATCATTCCATACTACTTCTATGGGATCTCTTCTGTGTTTAAAAAACTATTTAGATTAGTCCAAAGATTAGCTTTTCTGTAAAGTTGTACATAACATATGTATATGCGATTAATGTTTTAAGTAATTTGTAAATATGTTCGCTTAAAGATGAGCAAGTCTGAGAGAAGTGAGTGTGTGTGTTTGTGTGTGTGTGTGTGTGTGTGTGTGAGTGTTTGCTGTCGCGGGATCCGAGCATTGACACTGACACAATGAACATGATGACAATAATCAACATTTGTTTATTGAATGCAATAGGTTTAAATTGAAATATATTGTTGTAAGTATTGTATTAAATGCACCAAAAATACTCATTAATAAGTATAATCATCATACCAACAATTTGTATTTTATTACAAAATACTTACATTTTCCCCTCTTTGTGAGCAACGTTTAATAAGCACTAAATATAAACATTTTTCCCTCTTTGTGAGAAATCGTTTAATAAACACAAAATATAATCATTTTCCCCTTTTTGTGAGCAATTCTTTAATAAACACAAAATATAAACATTTTCCCCTCTTTGTGAGCAATCGTTTAATAAACACAAAATATAAACATTTTCCCCTCTTTGTGAGCAATCGTTTAATAAACACAAAATATAAACATTTTACGTAATATTTTTACGCAATATTTTAATAAAGAAACACTAAAAAAGAGAATTTTTAACTCTTTGCAAGCAATTATTGATAAAGAAACACTAAAAATTAACCTTCTTTCTCTTTGTAAACAATCGCTTAGTAAAAAAACACTAAATATGAACATTTTGACAGTTATGTATATTTCTGTGCGAAACGACATCCCACGGTGATAAAACAGCTGACTCTTTCGTTTTCTAAATGTCTAGTTTTCGAATTTTGGTCAAACAAAAATACCACATAATTATCTTCAAATCACCGTTCCCTGCGTGCTGCTGCGTGCTGCTGCGTGCTGCTGCGTGCTGCTGCGTGCTGCTGCGTGCTGCTGCTCGCTGCTCACTCTCAGTTATCATTTTTTTACTATAAAGTCAAAGTAGTTAATTATAAACATTTTATTTCCAAGCGCAGAATACCTGAATATAATTTGTACTTAATTTATTTTTATTTTAATAACAAAATAATTGAACTCGGGTATTGTTGCTGGAACAATTAAATATTCTTCATATTTTTTAATCGTATCTAATAATTAACAGTACCTTAGACCAAAAGTTCCTAAGAACTCTTTATGGAGTCGTACCTTTACTTACTACTTCCTTCAACCCTCTCTTATTGATTTGATAAATATATTCATTACGAAACTTAATAGTAAGTAGGTACCTAATATTAATTTAAAGGTTTCTAAGCAACGAATTACATTATATGATCAGTATAATATACACTATATTGCCTACTAGGTACATAATATTGTAGTAAATAATTCCTCAGTATTTGCAAAAGTCACATTATTATTGAAATAAACTATAATGTTACCTACAATGTACTCGTAGTAATTAACAAATATTGGACAAGTTTAGTAAATAATGATGCGCTTATGGTCCCTGGTCAAAAGTAAAGTTAAGGAGAATTCGAGAGAAAAATGCATGCAAGTAGGTCTTACCTCTCGAGACCCGTAAAAGTACTTGCATACATTTTCTCTTGAAACCCAGAGACTGGTCCCAATAAGCTCCCTGGTGACACAGTACGAGTTGCTGACCTGACAGTAGACAACAGCTCGACTCGCCTGTCTCCCGACCACATAATGTCACATCGACATTGTCGACACTTTTTGAGAGACTGTATTTTATTTTGTGGAAAATATACATCGTACATTGTTTATACAGCAATAAAATGTAAGTAGATACTGTTAGTTTTAAATTATTAAATAAGAACTGTTACAAAAGTACTTTGGCTGAAATAGTTCAAAAATCGTGCGAGTTGATGAGTTGAGACACATGGTGTGTTTGTCGTCAGGAAAGTCGGCTGGCGAGGAAAATCAAAAAATGCTGTAGTCAAGTGTTCGTATATAAAAATCCACTGTGCGAGTATGTGTGTGCACCGCAGCGCCGCGCACATAACGCGGACTTGCACTGTGTAACCAGGCCATTATAATATGATTTTCATTGATTATAAACACATTAGGGACTGGTACATAAATCTTACAAATACATAAATCTTCATAGAATTAACAAATACACTATGATTAAACTAACACAGAAATAAAATCTTTCAGTCGCGAAAGATAATTTCAATATTTATAATGTATTTCCTAATCCTACGAAAATCTGTGTATTTATAATATTGATGTTCTAGGATTAGGGCTTCGAGTCCTTAGTAGTTGTGACTTTATGACGTTCGCAACGACAACGTTTCAAAACAGGAATGTAGTCGGGATTTTTACCAGACAGAATTGCACCTCGATGGCTCAATTGGTGTTAGGGTAGACTCATCCAATTTCGTGATAAAACAAAATATGTAATAAAACTTCGGTATTTAGTAAAATCTTCTTCTTTATTATAATTAGGAACATAAATCAGTCTTTCTTTTACAATAATAAGGATAATAAACTTATTTAGGATAACTATTTTTAGACTTATAGCTAATAATCGAAACCTTGTTGACTTTGATAATTTCGTGATAATCACTTTAAGTCCGTGATACATACTCAGCTAATTACGTTATTACGGAATTGCATGTGCCTTTGATTTTTTTTATCACGAAATTAGAAAAATATTTTGGCTAAAATTGAATATTTCACGATATTCGTTTTGTGGTCGTTTTCAGATTAATTGAATAGATGAGCAACACAAGTAAAAATCAATTCAAAAGTCCCAACCTAACTATGTACATTTAAAGCTATTGATCATCATCGTCACTATCTGTCACACTGCAAGCGTCACACATAAAAAATTGTTGTTGGCTAAAACTGACCCAGCAGTTTCAACCAGCAAAACCTTTCTCTGAGCTAAAGCAATGTTTAGGATTTTTTGCCTCTGCCAACGAAAAGGCAATTTTTCGAATTTGGTTCACTGTAAGGCCAAACCCGAGCTGCACTGGTCTAACTCAAAACTGTGTAAGTTTTGTTGCAATCTATCCACATTTAGTATTTATTTTTAATTATTTCCCAAAAAACAAACGTTCAATGGCCGCGCAGCGAACAAAACTAAGCGCGGGCGGACAGATCTGTCATTTGTGTCTTTTACTATCTTTTTCGCACGATTCGAACCAACCTTTTCAGAGAAACACAAGACTTTGCCTAACCCTAAGGTTTAAATTACAAATGTGTATTTGTCTTACTTAACTCAGTACCAGCTTCCAAACAGACTATCACGAAATTAGGATTATCACTTAATTGCGTGAGTTTACCCTACAGCACTGAGACGGAATCTCAGGGTTGCAAGTTCAAGTCCTGGCTCGAGTTTAACATTTCGACTGCATCTTTTTGATCATTGTTGATGTAATCATTGATTGTAATCACATTTTTTTTAAAATAATAAATTGTAGAAACTTATTTTTTATAATAAATTATGACAATGTGAACCCGTGAACACAAGAACACAAATTATTTATAATTATAGGCTCATATAAATTTATTATCATTTAAACTAAACATGATTGTATTTCCTTCTCTTGTTTCCTTGTATGAGTATATCCTAGTAATTAGATAACCAATCTATACCATTAGAAATGAAATTAATTGAAATGCCGTATTTCTCATTATCATTTAACTTTTTTGAAGTCGATAAACTACAAGTTACTAGTTACTACCGTCTCAGAACTTAATACAAATCAAAAAACAAAAGAGAGTAGTGTTCTGATTCCATATTGTTTATTTTACTAAATAGCTAAGTGTAGTGAGTAGGTAATGGAAGGTGTATGGCGAGGTGGCGAGGTGGCTAGGTGGCTAGGTCAACCAAAGATTATTTAAGTCGAGCAGAGGGGTGAGGACTTCTGTAATATATAACTGTCCCATCATCATTTAGGTTTACATTAGTTTTAAGTTTTGTGCCAAAAACTATTTAAGGCTTTGTGTTAATTCTAATATTAAGTAAAATTTTATTTTTACATGAAAAGGCATATGTACTGTGGCAGTGGTTAACTAACTGCAATATAATTATTGCCCAAAAGTATTTCTTCCTTTTTTAAAAACTCATGGTTTTAGTTGTTTAGTGAATTTCTTTTGCCATATTGACTGTTGTATTTGTGGCGAGGCGAGAGCGACCCGATGTTCGGAGTGACTTTGTTAACATAAGTACATACTTTAGATTGTTAAAATTACCCATAGATTAACATGTGTTAAAATATTACCTATATAAATTATAGTAATTCATTTTACTTGATATTATAATGTATATTGAATTTATGAATATTAAATATATATATATAAATATATATTGACAATTCAATGCCATATGTTGTTCTTATTTTTAATCCTTATTGTTCTATGGCTATCATAGAGCGACACGGCCCAGTAGATACCATGTTGCTATATGATGGTTATCAGTATGGGGTTCTTCAAGAAAGAAGTTATTAGATTTCTGAAGGGTCGGCAACGCGCGAGTGATACCCCTGATGTTGCAAGCGTCTATAAGCTACGGTGAACGCTCACCATCAGGCGGACCGTAAGCTTGTTTGCCACCTTAGTGGTATAAAAAAAAAAAAAAAAAAAATTAAATCATTGAGCACCTTGGAGCTAGGCCATAGCGGATAGTGTTCATTTATAATGGTTATCATAGAGCACCTTGGAGCAACGTGGCCCAACGAATAGTGTTGATTCATAATGGTTATCATAGAGCAACCTTGGAGAAACGTGGCCTAGCGGATAGTGTTCATTTATAATGGTTATCATAGAGCAACGCGGCACAGTTAATACCATGTTGATATATGATGGTTATCATAGAGCACCTTGGAGCAACGTGGCCCAACGAATAGTGTTGATTCATAATGGTTATCATAGAGCAACGCGGCACAGTAAATACAATGTTGCTATATTATGATGGTTATCAATTATCATAGAGCAATCTTGGAGAAACGTGGCCTAGCGGATAGTGTTCATTTATAATGGTTATCATAGAGCAACGCGGCACAGTTAATACCATGTTGATATATAATGGTTATCATAGAGCACCTTGGAGCAACGTGGCCCAACGAATAGTGTTGATTCATAATGGTTATCATAGAGCAACGCGGCACAGTAAATACAATGTTGCTATATTATGATGGTTATCAATTATCATAGAGCAATCTTGGAGAAACGTGGCCTAGCGGATAGTGTTCATTTATAATGGTTATCATAGAGCAACGCGGCACAGTTAATACCATGTTGATATATGATGGTTATCATAGAGCACCTTGGAGCAACTTGGCCTAACGGATAGTGTTGATTTATAATGGCTATCGTAGAGCAACGCGGCACAGTGGATACCATGTTGACAGAATTGATAGAAGACGTGTTTCGTATTGTATTAAAATTCATTCCCTAACGGGGTTAAAAAGGGGTAAAATGCTATTATGGCAGTGATTTGTTTTGAAGTTGATATCAATACTCCTTAGTGCTTTTGATTTAAATTTCATTTTATTTTGACACATGTTTGAAAACTCAATCCGATTTTATTCAAAAAAGGTTGAACTTACTTAAAAACATAAGCAAATACTCTTTAAAATTGGAATGTCTCAAAAGTCACCGTACTATATTAGTACCTCATTTAAAGGTTTCTAAGCTTAAAGAGGTTATTATGGTTATATGCACTTTTTAGATGTTTTTTTGTATAATGATATTTAAAGTTTTTTTTTTCTACCTATACCTATAAAAAATGCTTTGTCCTGAATGACTGACTGACGGATCAACGCACAACTTAAACCGCTGATCGTAGAGACCTGAAACTTGAAGTGTTTGTTCTTAGTAAGACGTAGGAATCCGATGAGAAAGAATTTTCCGAAAGGGTCAAGTGCGAGTCGGACTCGTGCAATAAAGGTAAGCCGATTTTAATTAAATTTTGATAAGTTGTTATGTACTCGCCAGGGAAGGTTTCTGAATTAGTACAACCTTTTCACAATAGGTTGGTTTTTTTTTTTTTTTTTTATACCACTAAGATGGCAAACAAGCTTACGGCCCGCCTGATGGTAAGCGGTCACCGTAGCCTATGGACGCTTGCAACACCAGGGGTATCACTTGCGCGTTGCCGACCCTTCAGAAATCTAATAACTTCTTTCTTGAAGAACTTCATACTGTAGTCCTTGCAGAAAACCTTGGCAGGGAGCTCATTCCACAACTTAAGCGTTTGCGGGAGGAAGTTTCTCTGAAACCGCACTGTACGCGACCATTTAGGTTCTAAAGTGTGAGAATGAATTCCCTGCCGATGGCGAGCGGTGCGATGGTAGAAAGTAGCCGTGGGCATCATTTCGAACAATTCCTCAGAACACAACCCATTGTACAAGCGGTAGAACACACACAGTGAGGCAAAGTCTCTCCTCAGACTTAAGGGCTCGATACCGCAAGTGAGTTTGGAATCGTCTACAATTCTCACAGCCCGTCGTTGAACCGAGTCAAAAGGGCCAAGCTGGTATCCGGGTGCACCTGCCCAGAGATGGCAGCAGTACTCCATATGGGGCCGAACCTGCGACTTGTAAAGTAACAACGTGAAGTACTGCTTCGCTCTGTTGAGTACACCAAGTTTTTTGGACGCCAGCTTCACCTTATCTTGTAAATGATCTCGGAACTGAACATCGCTGGAGATGTCGACACCAAGGATCCCAATGCTCTTGGAGATGGATAGGGGAGTGTTCTGGAATTGTGGGACCACAGTGAATGGAGTTTTCTTAGCGGTGAACGCGCACACTTGCGTCTCTGTAGGGTTGAATCGGACCAAGTTTACCCGTCCCCAGTCAGAGACCTGGAACAGTGTGGTCTCGATTTGAGACACAAGTTCTCCGCGGTTTTCCTCCACAACGGAACGAGGGATGTTTGCACGACCCGTGTAAAAAGCGTCTCCAGTACTGTCATCCGCATAGCAATGTATGTTGTTGATGTCCAACATGTCATTGATATGCAGTAGAAACAGCGTAGGAGACAGCACAGAGCCTTGCGGGACACCAGCATTAATGTCCATGCTATCAGAGCAACTACCGTCAACTACGGTTCGTATGCGTCTGCCGGACAAAAAGCTAGCCACCCATTTGCACAAACCCTCGGGCACTCCGTAAGATGGCAACTTCGATAGAAGACCGCGGTGCCAGACCCGATCGAACGCCTTCGCTATGTCCAGGCTACATGCCAATGCCTCCCACTGACTCTCAATGGCTAGTGCCCATCGGAGTGTGAGATACACTAGAAGGTCACCAGTCGAGCGACCGTAGCGAAAGCCATATTGACGGTCACTGACCAGATCGTGTACTTCTCAGGTATCTTAGAAGCTGTGTGTTGATCACACGCTCCATCACCTTAGAGAGGAGAGAGGTAATAGCGATAGGCCTGTAATTCGATGGATCTGATCTATCGCCCTTTTTCGGCACCGGGTGCACATTCGCAGTCTTCCATGAAGACGGAAATTGCCTAGTGTGGTAGGAAAGCGCGAAGAGGCGCGTGAGTACAGGACATAACTCAGGAGCACACTGCTTAAGCACCACTGCTGGTATACCGTCTGGCCCACTCGACTTATGAACGTCTAGAGAAAGCAACGCCCGCCTGACCTCCCCTGCGTTATGGAGATTTCCGGCATGGTCTTACCGCACCACGGTATAGAAGGTGGTACAGCGCCTTCATCGTTCATATTCGAGTTCGAGGCAAAGAGACTGCCCAGTAGATCGGCTTTCTCTTTAGCACTATGGGCCAAGTCACCATCGGTCTTTCGCAGTGGTGGTAACGACGACTGGCAGAAGTTTCCTTCGGCAGCTTTGGCAAGCGACCAGAAAGCACGACTCCCAGAAGGATAGCTCGCGAGTCGCCCACCTATTTTGCCGATGAATTGGAATTTTGCTCTGGCAGTTGCTTTCTTACTGAACCTCGAGGCAGCATTTAATTTGCGTTTTAACTCAGAAATATTCGGATCCTTATTAAAACGAGCCATGGTCCAAGCCTCATATGCATTTTGCTTAAGAATTTTAGCTTTTCTGCAAGACCTATTAAACCACGGTCGTTTTTTGACGCCAGCAGCTACTCGCGGGTTAGGAATATAGCATTCCATACCAGCAAGGATTGTCTCAGTGACTGTGGCTGCGCAGACGTCAGGATCTTCTGAGTTAAAGCAGATCTGCCTCCACGGGTACGATGCGTAAAATCCTCGCAATCCATCCCAGTCTGCCGACTTATAGTGCCACACACGACGCCAATTAGTTGGCCCAGAAGGATCAGGTTGTGTGCATGACACTTGAGTCCGAACGAGACAGTGGTCTGAGGAGCCAAGAGGCGCATCCACTGAGACGGAGTATCCGTCCGGACGAGTAGTCAGCAGAAGGTCCAGTAAGGAGCTCGTATGTTCCTCTATATCTGGTATTCTCGTTGGAGAAAGTACCAGCTGAGAGAATCCATAGGTCAGAGCAAATTCATGAGCAGATATCCCAGCATAGTTATTGGTTCGAGAACTGAGCCACTCGCGATGGTGGGTGTTAAAGTCTCCCAAAATAACTAGTTCTGCTGTGGGATATTGCTCTATAACTTTGTCAGTCGTCAAACTCAGGTGCGTGAAGAGTCGAGTTACGTCCGTGTCACCGCTATGAGACCTGTATAGGCACGCATAGATACGAGTGTGGCCGCCGTAATCTACGCGCACCCACAACATCGACAGGTCCCTGTCTTCAAGGCTATGAAGGCGGCGACAGCAGATATCCTCCCGGACAAACATACATACACCGGCACGACTCATAAAATTGTGTTCGAGTTTGTAGCCGGGATAGTGAAGGTATGATGTGTCGGCCGGGCAGGATATCTGCGTCTCCGTTAGAAAAAGAATGGTCGGCTGCGCAGTTTCGAGATGGTGGTGGACTGCGTTAAGATTGGCGTGAATACCCCTAATGATGCAAAAATTCACATTATATGTGGATGGAGTAGCCGCTGTGCAAACTCTTTTCTTTTTCTTTCTTATGGCCATAATATATAAAAAAAGTTACTAAGACTAAGTATGAGGATTCACTGCACAGACAGCATAGAGGACAAAAGGTGCGGTTCTAAGACTGCCGAAGCTCGCCGCAGATGATACGGTTGCTGGCACGGCGGGCGGAAGTGCCCCTGATCCCCCTCTGTTGTAGTAGCCGGGTCCACTCCGGTCTCCTTCTCCGGCACGACTACCACTTCAGATACTTTACACAGGCTGGCGAATCAGCCTCCCAGGGCGGAGATTAAGTGATCCCTAGGTTCGGGATCCCGTTCAACCTGCGGGCGGCCAGCGGTGCGGCAGTTGTTTAAAAAAAAAGAAACAACGTTCACCGAGTCAGCTAGTATGAGTATAATGCGCGTTGTGTTGAGTGCAAAGTCCATCATGCGCCGCCCCTCCTCCGTCGAAGCGAGTTTGCAAGCGCCATAATTACAAGATAGGTATTGCATACTTTTCTTATTACGGCGACCAAGGCGCGCATTGATAGTTAAACATACTTCCCACCTTGAAGTATCTTCAATCAACTTTGGGAAGAGAGCAAATGTTATTAAAAGATCGCCGCAATACTCCCTTCTTCGTCTTGATATCTGCAACCCTAGCCACTCCAACTTTACCGGGGAATACGCGAATTATTCGCTCCAACAACCAGAGGTAGAAGAGTTTTGGCCTTCACAAGAACCATCATGCCATTTTCTACATTTCCGGTTGACTTGAATCATTTGGTCTTCCTCTGTAACCAGACAATATACTCGGTTGAGAACCATCGCCAAAAGTCTTCTTTCAGACATTCTCTACGCTGAAATCGTTGTAAGGATGATATGTTTGAAGTACCTGAAACATGTTGATGAGGTGCGAGCAATAACGAACGACCGATTAGAAAATGAGCTGGGGTGAGAGATGCGAGATCTGAAGGATCATCACTTAATGGAGCCAACGTTCTTGAATTTAATATAGCCTCAATTTGAGCTAAAAGAGTAGTCATCTCTTCAAATGTTAAATGCGTTAAACCTAAAGTTCGGCGAAGATAATGCTTAACCGATTTTACCGCTGACTCCCAACTGCCACCAAAATGCGGTGTGTCAGCGGGTATAAAATTAACCTTAATGTTCTGGTTTATCATGCCAGAAGCAATATCAGCATTTTGTGCAAGTAATAATTTTGAAAATTTGTTCAAACCCCCCAGAAAGGTCGTGCCATTATCGGAAAACATAGTACATGGCTTACCCCTACGAGCTATAAAACGGTTAAGCGCCGCTATAAAAGCTTCTTTTGTCATGTCCGAAACAAGCTCTAGATGTAGAGCCTTTGTTGCCATACGCATATAAAGCACTTTATCAATGTGCATCCACGTCCTTTCCGGCTTGCTATCATAATTGGCCCGGCATAATCTAAACCGGTTTCAAGAAACGGATATTCTAAATGCACTCGTTGCTGTGGAAGATCACCCATCTTGGGCTATATGGTTTTGCCACTAAATCTGCAGCATTTAACGCAAGAACGTAAAACCTTTTTTGCAAGATTCTTACCTCCTAAAGGCCAATACTTATGTTTGGTAGTAGAAAGCATTAACTGAGGTCCTGCATGTAACAATTGCCTGCGGACCGTTTCAAACAAAAGTCTACATAGATGATGCTTACTACAAAGCAGAATGGGATGTTTAACATCACATTCATAGAATGAATTGCTGAACCGTCCACCAACGCGCATTAGGTAACCACTGTTATCGAAAAAAGGCAATAAGGGCAAAAGCCGGTTTTTAGACGGTAGAGCCTTTTCTGAAAATCTTTTCTTAGTAAATGATTCCTTTTGAGAAATTCTGAATAAAACATGTAATGAACTATTTAATTCGTCTTTAGTAAGACACAGGTCTGATGCATTTTTTATCCGACGACATTTGTTGATAAATCTTAGAACGTACGTACGTAAGAAACAAATTTATCAGCCAATGCCGTAACTGGTTCGTAATCTGTATCATGAGTAACGTGAAATGTGTTTACCATTTCTTGCAAATCTGATTCTACTTTCTGAGAGTTTGGAAATATAGGCCATTCATTTTGGTTTAAATGAAGAAATTCAGGTCCTGACCACCACAAAGAAGAGGACGCTATCTGATCAACGCTCAAGCCTCTCGAAAGAAGATCCGCTGCATTATTTTGCGACGGGAAATAGCGACACATAGTGGATGGAAAACCTTCTTGTATCTCTGAAACTCGATGGTGTACAAAAGGCTTTACCTGATTTGGTGCTGATGACAGCCATCCAAGCACTATTATTGAGTCACACCAGAAGACTATCTGATCGAATGTGAGTGTCAATGAGGATAGCACTTTTGAGCATAACCTAGCTCCCATTAATGCTCCACACAACTCAAGGCGAGGTGTTGTCGCCTTAATAGGTGCCACCTTGCTCTTTGACGTCAAAAGAAAGACATGAGTCTTACCATCGGTATGGGTAGAGCGTACATAAATACATGTACCATACGCTTTCTCTGATGCGTCCGTAAAAATGGTTAGATATTTGGATAGAATTTAAATATGGCAATGTTTGTACAAATTTAGTCCAAGATTTGCGAATATTCTCAGGAACACGTTCGTCCCAAGAACATTCATGTATCCACAGCTGCTGCATGATGATTTTAGCTTCTATAATGCACGGATTTACTAGACCCAGAGGATTAAATATTTGAGCAATCGTGGATAAAATATGTTCATTTTGTGATGATTTCGCATGAAATGTTAATGGAATATGAAAAGATATCCGAAAAACATTTCCAATTAAGACCCAATGTCTTTGATAATTCATTAGCACTTAAATTGAGCAAATCAGATGAAGAGACATTAGGACACAAAGCTAATAAAATATATTTGCTATTGGATTGCCATTTTCTAAGATAAAATTGTGCAGAATAAGTGCAGCTGACACATTTTGACAAAGAGCTATGGTTTCTGCAATAGTGTTGCTACCTGACAGATAATCATCAACATAGAAGTCGTGTAATATTGCACGCTGAGCACCTGGGTCCACACATCCTTTAGCAATATCTACAAGGCATCGAGTTGCAATGAACGAAGCAGTTGCCGTACCATAAGACAATGTATTCTAAGTGTACCTAGCTATTAAGCGGCTGCGAAGAATCAAATCGCCACCAAAATCTGCTGAAGCTCGCGGTAATCGTCACGTATAAATATTTGGCGGTACATCTTCTCGACATCACCACAAACAACATATTTATGCTGACGAAATTGTAGCAATATAGGTAGAAGATCCTGGACAGTCGGACCGACCATGAGGAGATCATTTAGTCATTTACCTGATGTTGTTGCAGCCAAAGCATCGAATACGTCACGGAGCTTCGTTGTCGTACTTAATTCCTTTAGGACCCCATGATGAGGCAAATAATAAGATGCACTTCTTTAAGGAGTTTGGTCATCGTTTTTACTCATATGCCCGAGGCTGAGATATTTGTCCATGAAGTCGTTACTGAGAATAGTTATAAAACTGGAGTATGAGGATAAGTTAGCGTATTTTTATAGCTGTCCCACTCCCTCATAGTGACGTTATCTAATTTAGCAGACATTATATGTATAATCAGAGTGTCCCAATGCTGTGTGGGCTCCCCTAACTGGGTTAACGCGCGAAGATTCTTGTTAGTACAGTCTGTAATATTACGTAGACCCTTACTGGACTCTTTATGAATACTTTCAATATTAAATAGCACTTGAACATGGCTGTTAACTAAAAGTCTTGTCGAATTGTATCTGTCACACAGTAGTTTCCAAGCAGATTCATAATTATCCCCAATAGTGGGCAAATTATCCATAATTAAAGATGCACTACCCTTAAAAAACCCACGAAGATAGCGCAATTTGCTAAAATTGTCCATATCAGATTTATGTACATCTGCTATAAATGCATCTTAAAATTCGAGCCAATTATGAAAGCCACCCTCAAATGTTGCCTACATTGAAGTTTAGGTAAATGTTCATTTGTACATCTGGCATGGCATGAGCTTACCTCGGACATGTTGTCATTACGTAACAACTTTCGCTGCTTTCCTTAGTTGTAAGAGCGACTCGTAGCAATCAAACTGTATAGCTGAGATTCAAATTGCTCGCGCTCCGTATAATACTCGGTAGGGTCATCCGCCAACGTCTCCATTTCAGTCTGTAATTCATGATAAGTGGTTTGTACATTTTCTAATCTATTAATTCTAAGATCTAACTCTAATAGTTGTGCGTCACTCAAATTTTCAACAGCACTAATTAAGTTAAAATACTAAATTGAGTTAATTTTGGTAATTTTTGACTGTACCACGTTTCTTTACCAACTCCTTTAGGAGTTTTGCTGATGATGATTCAGTCATGATGAAGTATTTTTTGTAAGAAATGGAACCAAACACGACTAGCTAACACATTATTGATATAAAAATAAATTATTGCTATTTAAAATAAATAGGCATCAGTAAAACTTTTATATTGCTTTATAAAAAGTTCAAGGCACTGAATAAATTTGTACCAAATGGAAGATAATTTGCTAAGTATGTGTAAAAAATGTTTGGTGAAAAAAAAAAAATTACATCCAAAACGATCCAAATTTATATATATGTTACAGTTAAAACCCGTTTTTCGTTAGAACGCGTTTTCTCTAGATTGTTGTGACCATTGTTATATCTAGAAATACCTAGTCAAGACTAGAATTTATCACTGATATATTTAACTACTAGTTGCCACTCAGCCGAGCTTTAGTTAAAATTAGCACTAGAGAAACTAATTTGGGCAAAGTTAAACTCATAAGCCCTACTCGCGGTTCTATACCAAACATTGCTTTGTATTGTTTTAATACCGTCATAAAGTGCCCGATTTTTCATTAAGTGTACAAACCGAATACCATTTGACCAATTTGTAGTATCGTTATCTTGCCAACATTTGTAGTATGGGTTTTGAAACAAGTCCTGTTTTCTTCATACTCTTTATACGCTGACAAGTTTCACACATAGAGAGAAAATTATTTATCATTATATCAAAAATTTCATCATTTATTTCCTGTCTAGTCACTGTTTTTCGTATTCCACAAATATTGATTACCTTAAATCGCTGTACTGTTTCTGAGATTTCTGAAGAGCTTATTGTGCTTCTTCAATTTTGTCCACTAAATTGTCATAGGTTTCTTTTTTCTTATACTACTAAGGTGGCAAACTAGCACACGGTACGCCTGATGGTAAGCGGTCACCGTGGCCTATGGACGCTTGCAACACCAGAAGTATAACTTCTTTCCTGAAGAACCCCATACTGTAGTCCTTAGAGAAAACCTTGGCAGGGAGCTCATTCCACAACCCAAGCGTTCGCGGGAGGAAGTTTCTCTGAAACCGCACTGCACGCGACCATTTCGGTTCTAAAGTGTGAGAATGAATTCTCTGCCGATGGCGAGCGCTGCGATGGTAGAAAGTAGCCGTGGGCATCATTTCGAACAATTCCTCTGAACACATCCCATTGTACAAGAGGTATAACACACAGGGACCTCAGACTTAAGGGTTCGATACGGCAAGTGAGTTTGGGATCGTCGACAATTCTCACAGCCCGTCATTGAACCGAGTCAAAAGGTCCAAGCTGGTATCCGGGTGCACCTGCCCAGAGATGGCAACAGTACTCCATATGGGTATGTTTCTTTTGTCATAATATAAAAGTGGTCCTCTTTTTGTCATGATCGCGAATCGCTAATAACCTGTTTAAAAACTCCTCTTTCCATCGCGTTCCCTCATTTAAGTTTGCCATGACAATTGCGCTCGAGTCAATCTAAACGTACTTGTCAGAATAAAAATAAAGCGGGAATGAACGGAGCGAGCGCACAGCGCGGACGGCGCTCGAAAAGGGATCCCCTCGCACTTGTCAAATCGGGCCTGATAGAGATAATCTCGAATTCGAGATATATTTATTTGATTAATTCATGGCTTGTTAATTGCGGTAACTGTTTTCGTAGATAGATCGACTAGATTGTACTAGATATGTCGAAAAAACATGAGTTAGGAATCAGGCCCCTGGTTATCGTGCTGATAGAGATAATCTCGAATTCGAGATATATTTATTTGATTAATTCATGGCTTGTTAATTGCGGTAACTGTTTTCGTAGATAGATCGACTAGATTGTACTAGATATGTCGAAAAAACATGAGTTAGGAATCAGGCCCCTGGTTATCGTGCTGATAGAGATAATCTCGAATTCGAGATATATTTATTTGATTAATTCATGGCTTGTTAATTGCGGTAACTGTTTTCGTAGATAGATCGACTAGTTTGTACTAGATATGTCGAAAAAACATGAGTTAGGAATCAGGCCCCTGATTATCGTGCTGATAGAGATAATCTCGAATTCAAGATATATTTATTTGATTTATTCATGGCTTGTTAATTGCGGTAACTGTTTTAGTAGATACATCGACTAGTTTGTACTAGATATGGCGAAAAAACATGAGAATCAGGCCCCAGGTGACTTCGCGTCGCCAATCACAATAAGGTACCTCGGTCGGAACAGTTTTAACTGACTCGCTTCGAAAAAACGCGTCTTGTCTAGTAAGAACTAGTTTTAACTAATATTTAATTTTGAGCATTAGTTAATTCTAGTTTTAACAAGGGCATTTAGTAAAAACTAGTTCTAACTAAGGAAAACGTGTTCTATCTAAAAACTAGTTTTAATTGTAACATATATAAAAATAAATCCCTATTTTCCTTGGTCACGTGAACGGTTAGACCGATTTCGCTTATTCTTTTTCTGTTGCTTTTGTTATTCCCAGGAGAAGGTTTTTATGAAAGAAAAAATCGGTCAAGTGCGAGTCGGATTCGCGCACTAAGGAAAACTGAAGACGGGTGGACCAATTCGGGTAATTTTTTTTTGTTGTGTTTGTTAGTGTTAGGGCAAGGTTTTTATGAAAAAAAACGGTCAAGTGCGAGTCGGACTTGCGCACTAAGGAGAACTCGAAGACGGCTGGACCAATTCGGGTAAAATTTTTTGTTGTGTTTGTTAGTGTTAGGGCAAGGTTTTTATGAAAAAAAAAACGGTGAAGTGCGAGTCTGGCTAAGAGTTACATACATTTCTAACAGATGGCGATTTAAGTTAGTTTATCTACAGAAGTAAACATGTCCGGGTTCCTTACACTTCTAACGGATGGCGGTGTAAGTAAGTTTAACTTCATAAATGTCCGGATTGGATCCAATTTTGCTGCCCCGTACGAATCACGCTTGACCATTCTCAAAACCACCCCCTGTGTCTGGTGGTGTGGCGACTCGCGCTTGACCATTCTCAAAACCACCCCCTGTGTCTGGTGGTGTGGCGACTCGCGCTTGACCATTCTCAAAACCACCCCCTGTGTCTGGTGGTGTGGCGACTCGCGCTTGACCACTCTCAAAACCACCCCCTGTGTCTGGGGGTATGTCGACTCACGCTTGACCAAAACTACCGCGTGACGTCACAGTGGCTCCTGTGTATAACTTGTCTCTAGTTTTGTTATGTAATTACATCATTATCGTAATGGGTTATCATGTTTTTCCCCGTTCATGATTAAGTTATTCCTATTTCATTACAATGCTGTTGGTGGTGACATTCCAAAAACTAATCCCCCGAGGGTGTATCTCAAGATTTTAGGGGTGTGTCCACTCACGCTTTACAAAAACTTAACCTGGAGACGTGTCGGTTCACGCTTGATATGACTTGACATGTTACAGAAAATCTTCAATTCAAGTCGGTCGAAGTTTAAAGAGAAAAGCTGATAATAATGTTAAAGATTTACAACTAGCATCGACGTCAACATGATGTGTGAAATATGTGATAACAATTATGGTTACTTTATAATTAAACTTTAATAAAACGAAACTTGGATATTATAAAGATAAAAAACAATGGTGAAGTATTTCGAGAGACTTCACAAAAATTAATAAAACTTGTTGTAGACTTACTTACTTTTATTTTTTTGTGTTAAATAGTATGTTTCACACTTCGAATTCTGCACGTGAAATATTTACATTTGTGATTCATAGACACGACTTATAATTCTCCAAATAAATATCTTTTTTTTCACAAATACACGTTTTTCAACATTTTCCATAGTTTTACCAAAGAATGTATTATTTATAAAAATCTTTTTCAGTCACTTTTAGCTGTAGTTCTTACTTGTGTATTTAAATCTATATATATTTCAACTAAGGACTATGCTTAAACTGTAAAACTCTATGAACCCTAATTAACTTCATAGTAAGTTGTAAACATTGTTTGAGATTTCTATAGTAAATTATATTTTAGTTTTATTATAAAAATTTGATACTAATTTCTTATCTTTACTGTAACCGTTTACAATGTTTTTCAGGGCATAAAGGTGAATCTGAATTAAGATCATGTAAATGTTCAGGGTACTTAAGGTTACAGGTTAATTTTAAAATAGAGCTCATTTTCCGTGGCAAAAATATATTATAGATAGATGTACAGCTTAGTGTAAAAAGAAGAAAATAAATAATTACAATTATATCACATTAGATATAAAAAATTCTAAATTTATCAGAAATATCAGTGAGTAGCATTACATAAGTTCTTAAATATAGATTGGAATATTCCAACATATTTTTAGATTTAAATTGGGCTGACATCGTTTTGAGCATGTTTATAATTATAATTTAATACACTGGTATTAAAGAGTTAAAGAAAGCGTCTTGTTTTGGAAGAGATGTAATTTTTAAGGACTCATAACAATTAACAAATTCATGAAGAAAAACACCTTTCCTAATAAGTTTATTAAAATTCGTTTGTAATTGATTTCTTAATTCTGCAAATTGGTCTTTATATAATATTCTATATATCTTTGTTAATGCTTTCCATAAACATTAATGTACAATTAGGCTCTGAGTATGTTCTGTATATAGACAGTTTATCATCATATGAACATTTTATATAGTATCCATAAGAACAAACTACATGTTCATGTATTGTTTACGTATATGACTTCGATGGATCAGGGACACAATAGGTGACGGGTTTTAAATGAGCTACAAAGTCTGCATATATTATAAAATGTAATTTTAATATTCCTTGAAATTTATCAAAATAGATTTCATCATTATTTGTTTCCCTATTCAACCAATATTTTTCTTTTTTATGAATTCCTAGTTATTCAGTAACATTTTGAGCACAGTCATGTTTCTGGTGATTAATTAAATTAACTTTAGATTAAAAATAGATACGGCAACCGGCCCAGATATGAATAGCGTCATTTCGATTTGTTATTTGTTTATTTACCAAGCGTGATAAATACAATAATGACCATTTCAACCATTGTTTAAAAATAATAAGTTAATTTGTAATTAATTAGAAGATTTTGTTGTTCTTTGTTAAACTCTAATTCAAACATATTAATGCTAATGTCATTTTGTTTTTCTACCTTGGGTATATCAGATAATTTGATTGGGAACTGAATATTATTAAACGTTAGTTTATGTTGATGCCTCAAGTATGATGATACCCTATCGGAATGTGTATTTGCAGGATATTGTCCACTTAAAACATTGTTGTTCGTTCTTTTTTACGAATATACGAAGATCCCCGTAAGGGATTGAACTTATTAACATGCATTTCTAAGAATTTTTTTTTTAAGGTCTACCATTTTCTTTTTTTTCTAAATCACTATGTGTCATTACACATTTTATTTTTAATGTCATCACTTAAAGGTTCTGAATAATTTTCTAATTCACCAATATTTATCCAATTCCTAATAGTCAAATTTAAAAATTCAAAAGATTTTTTTAAATCTTTTGTTTCCTGATCAAAATCTGCATGAATAATAAAATAGTATTGATTCTTCAATTGATGCTATAAATACTTCACGAGTGATATAACAGACACATAAAGTAAATTATGATTAATAATATGACATTTCTATTTGTGTTTCTTAGATCGTAATTGCTGAGCATAGAATCTTTGGTTAACCTGTAAATCACATATTTGACACATCATGTTGACGTCGATGCTAGTTGTAAATCTTTAACACTATTATCAGGTTTTCTCTTTAAACTTCGACCGACTTGAAGATTTTCTGTAACATGTCAAGTCATATCAAGCGTGAACCGACACGTCTCCAGGTTAAGTTTTTGTAAAGCGTGAGTGGACACACCCCTAAAATCTTGAGATACAACCTCGAGGGACTAGTTTTTGGTGTGTCACCACCAACATCATTGTAATGAAATAGGAATAACTTAATCATGAACGGGGAAAAACATGATAACCCATTACGATAATGATGTAATTACATAACAAAACTAGAGACAAGTTATACACAGGAGCCACTGTGACGTCACGCGGTAGTTTTGGTCAAGCGTGAGTCGACATACCCCCAGACACAGGGGGTGGTTTTGAGAGTGGTCAAGCGTGAGTCGCCACACCACCAGACACAGGAGTGGTTTTGAGAATGGTCAAGCGTGAGTCGTCTTTTTTTAGGAGAGGGGTTGGAGTTGGAGGGTAGTGAGCCAGATCCAACGAATCCCCTCTACTGTTGTGACAGTGTGCTTAGTGTAAGTTGTTGCGTATTCGCAAATCTACTGTCGCGTTCGCGTATTCATTAAAAGTCCTATGGGAAAAAATACTCTCGAAACGCGTCCGCTAGAGGCGCTCCTTCATTTCCATACATGTATATTCCGTTGCCGCGAGCGCGATACTAGCGGTAAAATTCACACTAGGCACACTAGTGGTGCTACAGCGCATCAACTTTTAGGGCAGAACACGTCTGCCGGGCCAGCTAGTATATAATGAAAATACATGATTTGTCCAAATGCCCAAAATGTTTGATTTTTCTGACGCCGTAGTCGCAAGTATACAATTTAAGTAGGTATTTTTATTTGTCCAACGCCTTAGCAGTAGTAACGCTTGTCCAAAAAATTGAAGTCTTCTTCTTGAAGTCTGTAGACTGGTGATAGGTATTGGCTATGGCTCAGGATAATGTTGATGTTGTTGATGATGTCGGCTTGATTAGCGTCTTTTGCAGATCAGCGAAAAAAGTCCTGTTCACAGTTTCTTCTCGAAGGACCAATGATTCAATCCAATGACCTGTTCCTTTGGTCAAAGGATTATTGGAAAATAAAATTCGATAGGTATGCTGATAAAATATAATAAATAATAAAAAAAATCAGATAAAATGACTGATGGTTAAAAACGAATGCACGGACGACTATATGAGTATAATGCGCGTTGTGTTGAGTGCAAAGTCCATCATGCGCCGCCCCTCCTCCGTCGAAGCGAGTTTGCAAGCGCCATAATTACAAGATAAGTATTGCATTCTTTTCTTATTACGGCGACCAATGCGCACATTCATAGTTTTTTTTTTATTTATTTCCAAAACAATTTTACACCACAACATTAATATAGTTTTCCCGACTTGAAACCTTTCTAGGTTTATGTGGTCAGGAAGTCGCTCTTTACATTAGGTAAATTACTATATTTGACTATACAGTTTAGTTAACACGGTTATTACAATCATAACATTATTTACTATTATTACCTAATAATATATATTATCATATATTACAGTTAGTATATATTTATATATACACATACATACATACACACACACAAACATATACTTACAATATTATTTACAATTTACCTATATGAAGCTTGTTATAGTTATTGTTATTGTTATTGTTATATGCTTATAGCATGTTGCTCTATGATGATGGCAGAAGAAAGCGACCCATAGCTGAATTGCGATAGCCTATGAGGCATACCGAGACGCAGCAAAGGCTCTACGCCGCCAGATGCGGAATCACGGTCATGGAAGGAATTCCTCGGGACCTGTGTTTCTGGGAGAAGTTGTCGATATTCTTTTTTCTAAGGCGCAGAACCCTTTGCCTACAGCAATGCGTAAATTAAATAAGAACTGATCAAATACCCAATAGGTAACGTGTAAGGAATCAGACCTAGCTGTAAGGTGTCTCAGGGCTCGAAACATTGCACTTGGTCCAGAAGAAGTCCCGAGTAAATCTGGGCTTAGAGGATCGTCTTAAGTGGCTGTTTAACAGCTGTCGTAAAGGGTCCACTGCATATCGATCCTTATTCCTGCTAAATAAAGCTGGCAAACTATTTGGTAGAGTAGTTTAGTTTCATTCAGATCAGTTCGGCGCTACCAAAACGAACGTTCAACGGTGGACGCGACGCCTCAACGTCTTTAATTTCCTACTCTGGTGGACAATAATCATCACCGATGCTTATCTACTAGCAAAGTATATTATGTTCCCAGGTTGCAATGGTGTCAACCATCAAAGAGAGATCGAGTGTGAGGTTCCGCAGGGCGCAGTGGCCCAACGCCACTCCTGTGGAATCTTGCATCTTCCTATTGACGTGCACCTGGTCTATTCTGGTGCTCACTGTGGGCCAAGACTAAGAAAGGAAAGTTGAGCTCAGCGAGCTGTGAGTGTCTTGCGTCGTCGTAAAATTGAGAAACTGGGTCCTAAAACAGCGCCTCACAAAGCTAAAGCGCTGTGGTTGCATAAACTTTTCAGAAGAAGCGAATCACCCAACCACTCAATTCACGCTGGGGACGTTCAATTCCAGGAGGGGCACTACCTTAAATACCAGGGGCTTATTCAGGACAGTCGATAGAGTTCTGAGGAGCACTTCCGGCACCTAAATAGGGTAGTGGTTACAGTCTGCCGGCTGCTTCTTAATCTAGGGGCCCTGGGGATAGAATTCGCTGCCTTTATGGTAGAGTTGTCAGACCAATTGCCGCCTATAGAGCGCCTGTTTGGTGTCAAAGACTGATAAAGTCGGTGTCAACAGAAATATGCTAAACAGAATCTAGCGAAACGTATACGTGCTTTCGCCACACTGAAGAGACAGAATCGCCAGGCGAAATTCGGAGGATGAAACGCCGGTGGGATTTCCGAGAAGTGATACCAAGGGCTGCAACTGCCTTGGGTATCGCTTGGCTCGAAAGACGGAGTAACGCCACCTTCCTATTGACACAGGTCCTCACAGGTCATGAGTACTTTGGTGAGTATTTGCGTCGGAACAGTTGTGAAACTGTCATCAGTTTGAGGGAGGCCAAGACTCTGCCCAGCACACGCTTAACACAGAATTAAAAATATGAGAAAAAAAATTATGTTGTTTATGAAAAAAAGATGAGGGGTAGTCCTTGCATTTTTTCTCCTTATTGGCACATATAGAAAAAAAAGAAATAATTTATTTAGCAATAAGTCCAACAAAAGTACGTACTAAATACTATACTAGTACTAAATAGACAGGTATTTGTTGCGCCAAGCCGAAATGGACCTCACTCAGTATAAAGCTGCAGCAGTAAGCCACAGACTGATTTTCAGTGAGGACCTAGTGTTTGTCGTCGGAACTACGAAACATAAGAATCCACTATAAAGATATATATTTTATCTGCAAAAAAAAAAAAACAATATAATATGGTTGGTAAATTTAGTTAAGAGATTACAATTATGTTAGTGCTACGGTTTTCTAATAAAGACTACTGATGCTATAATATGCTATTAGCTATACTATACACACCGGCACAATTAGCGGAACAGAAAAAAAAGTGAGACTATGAGATAATAACGCATATATTTGACGAAATCATTCAGATTGTTGGGGGGTGACATTCTGGATTTAACCCTTCTTTTTAGCAAGTCCCAGACATGCTCTATCGGATTCATATCGGGGGAGTTTGCTGGCCACTGCATCACCGATATACCTACGTGGCTCAGATATGCCTGTACCGATTGTGCACTATGAGCACGAGCATTATCTTGCATTAGAATAAAGTCGTCACCAATAAATGGGGCAAATGGTACAACATGTTCTTCTAAAATGTCTCTGATGTATCGATCTGCTGTCATGGTCCCTCCTGTGACTATCACTAACTCCGTGCGAGCTCCCAAACATATCCCTCCCCAAACCATAATCGAGCCGCCACCAGCCACTGTGTGTTCAAAATTAGACTGTATGTGGCGTTCTCCTTTGCGTCTCCATATTCGCTGTCTCCCATCGATCTGTTTTAAAAGAACTCTGCACTCATCAGTAAAGAGAACCTGCTGCCATTCGTTCAAATCCTTTTTTTGTGTTCCGCTAATTGTGCCGGTGTGTATATAATAAATTAAATAAATATAAAAATATTTTGTTATGAATTACCTAAAATAAATCTTGTGAATTCAGTATACGCTTGCCCTTTGCATACTAATGTACTAAAAACGAAAAATATAAAATAAACGATTCTAGGCTGTATTCCTTTGCCTGCCATATTAGCAAATAAAAAAAGAACGTAGACTTACATCGGGCGTGTTTTTATAGACCATTGAACGCAAAGCAAGCAATAAAGTGTTTTTATAGCTTATTGCACGGTGGCAAAAAAAACAGGTTTTTGCGTAATTTCTTTTTTACTGTTGACAGCTGTCAGCTATCAGTTCAAAAGTTGTGTTTCGCGAAAAACAAAAATTTCTTGCTTGTTTATCAGACTTCGGATTGTTTTGCTAAAGGTAAAGTAATGGACGAAAAGCAAGGTCTTTGAAAAATTAATTATGAAGAAACGGATACCATTTATACAATATCTTTAACGCTAGAAGACAGGGCTTCACTCTACTTTATCTGCTATTTTATTTCGACTTCATATTTTTTTGGGGATAGAACTTACTGTCATTAATTTATATATAAAGTTTTATCTTGCAGAACTTCATAGTTTTCGAGAAATAACATATCGAAAATTCAGTATCGTAGGATAACTTTGCTTTTACCTCACATAATAAAGAACAACGCAAGTCATAGTGCATACAAGAATACCGCGTTTACACAATTTATCATTTTTTTTAAAAAATGGAAATTAGATTAGTTTAAAAAAAGGAAAAGTAAATTAAAGTTCATGCAGTTATATTTTTTGCAATTGTTAACCTTTAACTATGGACGATACATTTTTGTTACACTACTATGGACGTGCGGTCTCACAGACCGCTATCTTTAAAATCCGGATTCTATTTAGTTAAGAAAGTATTGTACCAGTTTTTATTTTTATTCCTTTCAGGAGTTACTAAATGTAAATAAAAGATGTAATTTTAATGAATATGTTTATATTTTAAACTAAAATCTAATAATCAAAGGCACTTTTTTACTCGATATCAATTTTATAGGAACATAATGGAAGGAAAATTACTTTTTTAGTCAGTTTCACTAATTTGAAAATAAAATATAAAAAATAAATAATGTAAAAAACTTTAACTTCTTAAAACAAAACATAAAAATTTTGACAAAGGCTCAACTTGTACATATTTATTGGCAGTCTTAGCGTTGTGGCTTAAAACATTGTAGTCATCTCTGCTGGTACTACCACTTTCATCAGTAATCTTTTGGTCACTCACATTTTATTACACATTGTCTTACATTACACAAAAAATTACTCTTCTATATAATTTTAGACTTTGTATGCCTCGAGAACAAATTGTACCGTGCGCGCATTCTGTTAAGTTTTTGTCACAATCGGGCGAACGCATTAAGGAACGCAGGATAACGATCTTCGTTATATTTCATACAAAAAACACTCTCCTTTTAATAACAGTAAAGTCTATCGATATGCTACACCAATAACTATTAATAACCAAGAACCCTACGAAACTTTTAGAGATTTACTTAATCTCATTATTGCATCATAACTAGGACAAGTTTTCAACAGCAATATCCCAGCAGAAATGTAAGAGAAAGAATAAAATTTCATGCAACGTCTAGAATTGAAACAGTTAAAGCTTCTCATTTACGGTTCTAGCACTTTTTCAGTATTCACAGATTGAAAGATTGGACTTTCTGTATTTCCAACTGTTTTTTTTTATTTGTAAATACAAAAGTAAAATAGTGGATTAATGAGTAGTATATTTATTGACTAGTTACCTGTCAAAACATTTAACTTAATAGGTTACATGTGTCACTGAGGCCTTTAACTCCAACCTCAAACCATTGGCACACAAGCATACTGCCTGCCTGATGTTGAGCAGTTATAATTGCCTATGGATAACATTCATCATATCAGCCCATTGACGTCCACTGCTGGACATAGGCCTCACCTAACTTTCTTCACAGCGTGCGACTCTGTGCCGCCTGTAACCAACGGCTCCCCGCTACCTTTACAAGGTCATCTGTCCTTCTTCTTTTTCCCCCATCGGCCATCAGTTCTTCGAGCTATGTGCCCTGCCCATTGCGACTTCAGTTTTGCGATTCGGTGAGCTATGTCGACAGTGCCGTAGACCACATACATACGCCGCGGCAGATTATACAGAAGTCATTAGAGTATAATCTGCCGCGGCGTATGTATGTGGTCTACGGCACTGTAGCCTCTTTGGAAACCGGCTTGTGCGGAAGGCTGAAAGTTGTCGAAATTGCGAGCGAGACGGTTTGTAATTACTCTTGAAAACAGCTTATAAACATGGCTCAAATGCGTGATGGGTCTGTAATTAAGTAAGTATTTTTCGAACACCCGGCTCAGGTAATTTTCTAACTGACACGTTGAATTATTTACACTCCTAGGTTATGTCACAAAACCCGCCGAGTAAAGGTGAGTTTTGTTCACTGCTTCAATGCGTTTAATGTAATAATCCAGCTTAGTTAAAAATACATAAATTCTGTATGACACACTACAAATCTTGGCTCATTCTCTTTAGTTAGGCTATCGACATTAAGCGCATAATGTACATTATGTCGGTCAACAAAACGCCACTTAATTATCGCCCGTTATTAACAGTTAATTTTTACACTGACAGGAGTAAATTTCAACCTTTTCTATGGCAGTGTAAGAAATTTAACTTGACAGTTGGAAAATAATCAACCCCGGGAGTCCCACAATCACTTTTTTAACTTTCTCGTTGTGATTTGGAACGGGTGAAAATCAACTTTAGCGGGCAATAATCACTCGGCATTGAATTGAAACGTTGCCCTAGTACGTATATGATAAATACTTAAGTGCTTATTACAAGAAAATACACGAAAAAATAAATATTTACATTGTTACCACGAAATGCATGCCTGCCTGTCTTCTAGCGTTAAAGATATTGTATAAATTGTATCCGCTTCTTCAAAATTAATTTTTCAAAGACCTTGCTTTTTATTCATTACTTTATCTCTTGTAAAACAATCCGAAAACTGATAAACAAGCAATCAATTTGTGTTTTTTATGACACCCAACTTTGAACTGATAGCTGACAGCTGTCAATAGTAAAAAACAATGATTGAAAGCAAACAACGCAAAAATCTGTTTTTTTTTTGCCACCGTGCAATAAGCTACAAAAACACTTTATTGCTTTTATTGCGTTCATTGCACGCAATACAATCGCAATAGTCTACAAAAACACGCCCTAAGATTATTACTAAATAAAGTAAGAGCTTGTATCCATTCTTATCAATTAAAAGAAAAAAAACTGTAAACAATTAACGTTTGTAAGTTTTTTTTTGGTTATAAAATTATGACAAGTTCTTTGGAATAGAAAGTGCAATTTGCAAGGTTGAAAAGCGCAGTGAAGAAATAATGGGTGGAAAAGCGAAGCAAAGTCAACGCATTAAAAATAATGCTAGAGTATGTACTTACTATCGTTTAAGGTTATAATTATTATATGTCTAATGTGTACAATATGAAGTAAGTTGTATCTATTGTAACTATGTCATAGCAAAAATACATTCTAGTACTTTCTAGTTCTCATTCTATTGCATCACTAGGTAGGTATGAACCTATTGCAATCAAATGGTTGGAACTTAATTCTTCAAATCATACCACAACTACAATGCGATTAAACTAAGAATGGGAGTGATCTCTCTGCAACCAAGTACAGATAACAACTAACAGCCAGTAACTAGCAAAAACAAAGGTAAATATTTACTTCTCTGCACCAAGTTACTTTTGGGTAAAAAATAGCACCCACTTATACACAAATGAAATAAAAAAGTCTGCCTACGATTTCTGCATTCTATTTAATCTCCCTTAAGGGATTTTTGCTTATACTTATGAGGGACAGCATCTTTATTCATTAATATAATTTATACTGCAAAAATGATGTGATGCAGACAAGCATAAAGTTACCAAAACAAAACATTACACTAGATCAGACACATAGAGTAGGATTTGTATTTGGGGGAGGATGAACAGTGCCAGCCTGAGGCTAGTTGCCAAGAAGAATAGATACCGGGCAATATAAGCCAGAAAGCTGATTTCTGTAATTCTAACGTTGTGTATGTCATACACAATGCTCAGTATATGTTACATACGTCTTAAGTAATTTATACCGTAATGATGCCTTGAAACTTTTAAGTTTATGTATGGAATTTAACGTAATTACCGTTCTGTAGTCAGATTTTTTGACTTTTTGCTACAACTTAGAGTCACTACACTAAATAACAAGCTATTCTAATTATTTAACCAACTTTCATAACAAGCAAATGCAAAACACGCTTTAAAAATTTGCACAAGAGATAAAACAATGGTCACTTCCAGATTTTTCATTGCATTAAATACAATAAATGAAAATCATTCAGTAAGGTAATGCAAAAGCAAGTTTTATATGCTTAGATAGCTTTAGATGCTACAGTTTAGCTACAAAATTTGCACAAGAATTTTTTAAGAGAGGTAGGGCATTGCAAGTACTCGCTCGAATAAGCCGCCCAAACAAATAAAGCGGGGCATAGCAACAACTTGCTCGAATGAGTGGCCCAACCTGGGGAAGTACCTCCACCTTACAGAAAACTGTGGCCACAATAACACTAACATTGAGTAGTGTTGTGTTCCTGGCGGTGAGTAAGGTTGCCAGAGCTCTTTGAGGATTCGCTGCGCTAACAGCGGAGGACCGGCGGTGCTTGTTGCTGTCATTGCTCGGCGTAGACGCGGCGTGCTGGTTCGGCGGTCAGGGAGACCTGATCAAAGGGCTGACCGCTGGCCGCTCACAGGTTGAACGGGATCCTGAACTCAGGGATCACTTAATCTCCGCCCTGGGAGGCTGATCCGCCAGCCTGTGTAAAGTATCTGAAGTGGTAGTCGTTCCGGAGAAGGAGACCGGAGTGGACCCGGCTACTACAACAGAGGGGGATCAGGGGCCCTTCCGACCGCCGTGCCAGCTACCGTACTATCTGTGCCATGCTTCTGCAGTTTTAGTACCGCAACTTTTGTCCTGTAAGCTGTCTGTGCAGTGAATCCTCATATTAGTCTCACAGCGGTGACACGGACGTAGCTCGACTCTTCACGCACCTGAGTTTGACAACTGATAAAGTTCAAGAGCACAGTAGAACTAGTTATTTTGGGAGACTTTAACGCACACCATCGTGAGTGGCTCAGTTCTCGAACCAATAACTGTGCAGGGATATCTGCTCATGAATTTGCTCTGACTTATATTTATTTCTTTAAAAACATCTCTGAGAGAATCTCGGCTACCTAGCTCATAAATGCTTCATACTACCTTTTTTTGTTATATTAAAATACAATACAGCCTTACACTAGGTAATAACATTAGATACAATGTTTTAATTTAAAAAATATTACAAATGCCTCAATAAAAATACAAATCAATTAAGTTCTAATTTTTCCAAGCATTCTTATCATTTATGTATTCATCAACTTTATAATAGCTTTTTTTCATTAAACTATCTTTGACATATATTTTAAATTTATTTGAGAGTACCTAAATTAACCACATCTTCTGGAATGTTATTGTAGAAAAATATACTTTATATTGTGAAAGAGCTATGCATCTTCTGAAGACGACATTTTGGAACTACCAATTTATCCTTATTACTTGTATTGACAATGTATAGGTCAACTACAAATAAGTGACAATTTTTGTGTACTTTTGGCACTCTACGCCATAAGAGTCAAAATGTTAAGATTTTATCACCAATGGTTTAGCCTGTGCGTTGATAAGTCAGTCAACCATATAGGAACCGTCAGGCAAGGCATTCGTAGGGTAAGGCATACATAGGTTAAGCCATACGCATGGCAAGACATACGTAGCTATGAAGGTGTAGATGTTGTTGTACAACTTATTGTCAACATCCATTGCGATGACCAACTGCATAAATGCTTACACTACTGTAGGTTTTGCACGGAATAAAATATATTTATTTGTTTTTATTTCTCCTTTAGCCAGCTAGTAGTGCCCGGAGTGCAGAACTACTGGGTAATGTGGATCCCGCAGTCATCAACGTGGGGGGCAAGGCGTTGCCCGCACTGTTTCCTACCCTGGCCAGAGCTGACTTGGATCACAACCTAAACCCAGATTTCGCACTGTGCATGAAAAAGCTGAATAAGAAAGACCCCATCACAAAAACAAAGGTAGGTGATTATAATTAAAAAAAAATCATTAGGTTGTACTGTTTTTGAAGTTTTTAGGGTTCCATACCTCAAAAGGAAAAAGCAACCCTTATAAGATCACTTTGTTGTCCGTCTGTCTGCATGTTTGTCTGTCAAACACGTTTTTCTCAGGAACGTGTGAAGGTATCAAGTTATAATATGAAATAATATCAAATACTAAAGTCTACGGAACCTTAAAGTTGTACAAACATCAAGCTTTTTAGTCAATGTAATAAAAGATGCCCGAAATACGGTTTTTTTTGTTGCATATTGCGACAGATATATCAAAACCTATGAGCTACTTCCCGTAGACCTAGAATCATGAAATTTGGCAAGAAGCTATGCCATTTAACACACATAAAGGAAAAAAATCTAAAAACTGTAAATTTGTTGTTACATTCCAAAAAAATATTTTTTTCCAGACTATAAACTTATTTGCAGTTGGTAAACTAATCGCGACCTATGCCGATGTATTGGGACAACAGTTTTCTAACGGCAAAGTGAAGTTTGTCCCTCAATACAGTTTACCTTTTACGGAACCCTCGGTGCGCGAGTCCGACTTGCAATTGCCCGGTTTTTGTACTTTTAATTTTTACATTTAAGTTTATTACTAAACAAACCAAAATTATGTTATTCATACTAATATTATAAATGAGAAAGTAACTCTGTCTATCTGTCTGTCTGTCACCTCTTCACGCTCAACCCGCTGTACTGATGACTAAGATGAAATTTGGCATGGAAATAGCTTGAGTCCCGAGAAAGGACAAGGCTACTTGAAAACGTCAAGTGTGCGTCGGTTTTTTCTATGATTGAAGAGTTGCCGTTGAAATTCTACACCGATAACGGAATTTAGGGCTGGTGGAACCGCGGGCAAAAGCTAGTAGAAAATAAAATGGCATCCCATCGCGCTCAGTGCCCTTAATGCAAGTTTTTGTTCCTCTTATTTTTTTTTTGTGTAACTCCTATACGACCATAGGCTGACCAAAGACCGCTTACAAACTGGTGGACTGTAAGCTTGTTTGCCACCTTAGTGGTATAAAAAAAGACTTAAAGAAATGGAACGGTTTATCTTTGGTTCCATTTAAATTGGTTTAGGACCAGACCAAGGAAACTAGAGCTGGGTTACGATCTACTAAAATATGTTTGTTTATACTGCGCGTCATGTTGTGGTGTGAGAGCGAGAGGCGCCACCCTAAACGAAATAAACAAAAAAATATAAGATGGAATTATAGATCCGCATATTACCAGGTGCAACCTATATGTCGCGTTCTCTAATTATTTCGAAAGACCCACTATAGACACAAGTTATATAGAAGTATTACGTTTTAATTTTGATTCTAATCTAATAAACCTAATAATCCTTGGCCAAAACCAGACCTTACACAAAGTTCAACTATATGAAGTAAAAGCTGAACTCTTGTAGTTTCTGCATGTCTGTCCATTTGCCTGCCCGTTTCACTGTATTTTGATGATGTACGGAAATGTGCTTAGTACTTTAAAGTGGAAACTAAAAATATTACTATTCTTTATTACTTTTATATCAAATTTAATTTTATCTACTTTAGACTCGGGTTATTTTTTTGAATTTTTATGAAATGACTATAATAAATATACGTCAGATACATATTTAGGCAAAAGATATTCTTTTTCAAAGACTAGTTTTAAATAAATTGTAACTTGGCTGCGGTGAACGACACGAAAGATGATACTATAATGAAGTAGAACATGATGAAGAGAGGAAATGTTGCAGGCGAAAGATAAAAAAGACAAATGCTTAAGATGGATTTTGGTTATCGATTATGAAAAATATTAGAAATATTAAATTGATCGTACTACCTACATTTATATTTTTTGTTATAATGATCAGGCTCTACACGAGCTGTGCGAGCTGGTGAACAAGAGTAACGTGGACGACGTGGTGGGTGCGCTGACGGCTTGGGCACACTACTACAGGATATTAGCCACTGACACCGACCACAAAGTCCGAGAAATGGCTCAAGTAATAGCACACTTTTATTGATTTTATTTTGGTACTTCTGTAGAACTGCTTTTAAGTACTTGCTCATCCTTAAAAACCATAAAATTATACTAAACTTTCTCAATATCGATTGATATATTTAAATTGTAAACGAGCCGCGTCTGAAAATTAAATGTTTTTCCAATAAGGTGATTTATACACCTACTCAGTGTCACCAAGGCCAATAAATAGTTTTTAGATTTTTTGTCTGTTTGTGCGTTTGTGCACGCTTTTCTAAGAAACGGCTTATCCGATTATATTCGTGTCTTTGTTTCGTTCCATTCGATTTACAAATAAAAAAGTTAAGTTAATTGAAACAATGCAAGCTATTCTAGAAACGCGCTTCAATCGATTTAAATGAAACTTTTATCTTTATTTTATAAAAATCCGTGATTAAAAGTTTATTTGAACAAAATGAACACAAATTTAAAAAATAATGCACGTTTAGAGTATATAATATAATGCAACATTTCGGAGATCTGACCAATTGAAGTTGAACTGTCATCAATATAGTCAACCATATGTAATAGGGATCAGCTTATTGGTTCTTCTTATCTATAAAAAGCGCCCTGCGAGCCGCTCTGCGCACTACATCACTGAATAAGACTGTACGTATCTGTAAATAAACTTATTTGGTAACATAAACAAAGCATGTATATATATATATATAATAATAACTTAATTTTTACATTAGAGTAGCTATAATTAGCCGGGAGTTATTAATCTTTTCTAATATTATAAAGAAGAAAACTTTGTTTTATGTTTGTAATGGGTAATCTGTTTATCTAAATAAATATGTATATTATTCATCTCGCGTTAATTGAGACTAAAATTCTATACTATTTAATTTGAATTAATATCTTAGGCGGGAGGGCATATTCGTATCAATTTACATAGATATATTTGTAGCATTTTACATTGGTTTATACGAAACCATTGACATAGGTATATTCATAACAATTTACATATCTATTTTCGAAACCATTGACATAGGAATATTCATAACAATTTACATATCTATATTCGAAACCATTGACATAGGAATATTCATAACAATTTACATATCTATATTCGAAACCATTTACATAGGAAAATTTGTAACAATTTCTATAGGTATACTCGTAACAATTCACCTAGGTATATTTGTAGCATTTTACATGGTATATTCGTTACAATTCACGTAGGTATATTTGTAGCATTTTACATGGGTAAGTTCGTAACAATTTCTATAGGTATATTCGTAACAATTCACATAGGTATATTTGTAGCATTTTACATGGTATATTCGTAACAATTTATTTAGGTATATTTGTAACAATTTATAAAGGTATAATTGTAGCATTTTACATTTTATATTTGAAACCATTTACATTTCAGCGTCATATTTTTTATAGAAAAATACACGCCCTATGTGATCCGTCACCTTGAATTAAAAAAAACGTAAATTTAAATTCAGCACCATAGAAAATTAGCTAGGACGACGATCTGATGGTTCCTCAGTAGCCGCACTTGAAACATAGCCCGTCGTTTTAAGTATTAGTATCTATCTAATTCTAAGTTTTTAGAAGTGATCTGACAATGCACGTTTATAATATTCCGAAAAACTTTCTGCATTTGGTTGGCGGTCACACTCACACATGCCAACAAATTTTACCTCCTTATAATATTAGTACTTACAAAAGCGAACAATAACATATCTATCGTAAAACTTTCTTTATATTTTAGCTGAATGACAAAAAAGCACTTTTATTTACTTATATCAAACTTAATAAGAAAATTTTGTAGCTTTCCAGACAGTTCGCACAGAAATTTCTTTTTTGATCCACGGCTGAGTTTGTTTTGTATTGACTTACACGGGTAGAAACATCGATGTCATTATAACGTAAGTACTCAGAACACTAACACTAGCGCTGTTCTGCATAAGTAGATATTAGTTCAGCTGCTCACCTGTAGATGGCGCATTACTTAATTCTTTATTTAATTGTAATACAGTTCAAGTTAGGTAAATATTCGTTGGAACTGATGACATAACAACATTTTTTATTCAAATAGAGGTGCGGTACTGTAACTAGAGATGAAACGGACGGGATAGGCGGGATGCCTATCTGGCCGAATAGTAGTTAGCTATCCGGTATCCGGCCTATCCGGCGATGTTAATACTATCCGGCCGCATACCGGATAGCTAACTACTATTCGGCCAGATAGGCATCCCGCCGAGTTAAAAAAAATCTGAATAAAAAAATATATTTTTAAGTAATTATTTGCTTTATTCAGTTAGTCTTTGTATCACTTAAGAAATACAATTAGTTTTAGTAGTAAAATTTAATCACACAATAGTAAATGAGTCTAAGAAAATGAATTTCTTAATTAGTACTCATAATGCACTAAGGGCAAATTATGGTGAATAAATACTAATTTCTCTGCATTGAGAGGTAGCAAGCGGTTTCGCTTCTCTTGATAAAGCTTCAGAAAAAGTCTTTCGCTGTACACACTGCTGCAAGGTGCTGAAAGATAGATTTTTGCAAACTTTGTTAAATTTGGGTATTGTTTGGCATTCGCTGCCCACCAAGAATAAGGGTCACGATTGCGATCAATTCGCACTGACTTGATATAAAAATCCAGCTCACAGGTTATCGCGTTACTTTCTTCACGTTGAATCTGGTCAGTATTGTTTTCATTTGCTACCTCATTAAAGCAATCCCAAAACGTGTCATGAGATTTGCGAGATACAGCTGACTCCGCCTCCTCTCCTCTAAATAATGTATTTACTTTAAATAATATGTGCCTAACGACTAGATAGATACATAATCAATAAGTTACAATTAGCAAAACACAACTTCACAGCTACCACAGTCATTTAAGCAATGCTTATTGAAAAATACCTAAAAAAACTAAATACTCCGAACCAAATTTATTAATAGGTAGGTACTTTACGAAACTTGCAAGATATTACTTAATGCGATAAATAAAGAATTGCAATTAGATTATTATTAGATACATACCTGCTTTTTTCCCTTCGCCGCCACAAGAAATGTTTCCATTGCATAATAAACAAACAGCTAACTTATTATTTTCACTGTTTATTTCAAAGTATTCCCATAAAGGCGATTTTCTCTTCACCGATGCCATTGCTCGTCGCTAAATATTTTAGAATTATTATATACCTACTTCAAATAACAAGAGCACAAATAAAATGATAACCTAAAACGATCATGCACGTGTCTGCAGTAGTCTGCACTGCAATCAACACAATAAGACAACAAATAAAACAATTGCTAACTCCGCTCATCAACGAAAAGACCCGAATCGAACTGAGTCCACTCAATCGTTCGCGTGCCGCCTACTCAAGTGTGTGTGTGTGTGCGCTACACCATACGGCTAAGTCCCACCGGATTTCCGGCCAAACTGCTATCCGTTTCATGTCTAAGTGTAACACGCCCTTTTTTAATTTGCGTTGTACAATATTAAAACTCATATAATCTGAGATACAGTTTGAAGTTTGGTTATACTGTTTATGACAAACAAAAATAAATGTTTAAAAACGTGTGTTAAAATTGCAAAAATAACACTTTTTAAGAACGGAATATCAGTGTTGACCAACACGATTTCGATACATATAGTATTTAAATTATTTAGTTTTATAAGCAAATTAGTTATTTGTAAAATAACGTCGTTATTTCTTTTGTTTTCTTTTTTGTTATGGTTTTACTGGTTTTGAGGACATAATACGAACATTATTTAAGTAAGACGTGCTTATTCGCCGCTGGTGACCTTATGTCTGTTGCGTTAGATCCATGCGCTCCTCAACATCATTCCCGATTCGACTCTCGTGTTGTGCGGTCGTGTTCTAGAGCGTCAAGTGCTCTCAGTGTGCTACGTGCAATGGTGACTCAGCTGGTGCGCATTCCTGTGTGGTGATTTGCCTCAGCGCTGACGACCTCGAATTGTTGTTTGGTTTATTGCTCGCAATTCTCGGAAAATCGGCCTGAGTGTTGAGCGCTGCTCGGCAGTGTGTATTGGCTGGGAAATTGCTTCTCGGCCCGCTCTGGGTGTGTTTGCGCGTTCTTCAACGCGCCCATAACGCGAAGTTTATCGAAGCGATACTGTGTGTTTTTGTGCGTGAGTGTGTGTTCTCGTAGTCGCGGAACTACTACGCATAGCGGTGACCCTCGCTTGCCTCTTTGACTGTTACCGGTTCGCCCGGTCTGAGTCCGGTTTTGTGTTAAATCGCTAGTGTAGTATTTCCGCTTCAGCGGTTCGCCGCTCCGTGCATTCTCGCGTTTTAAGTATCGATTGCGTTTAGTTTGTCGAAATCCAGTTCCGAGTGCTCAAGTGCTGGTGGGTGAGATCGTATAGCTCTTTTCAGAGTTGCGGTCTACCTAACGTTTCTTATTGATTCACGTCTCGTTGCTGGGGGGAAACCTAACGGTGACAACGTAACCCCGGCCGTAGGAGTAGGAGTTAGGTACACACCAGGCAATCCGTAGCACTGCGGGGCGCCTGGCCACACCCATTAGGTATTCTTGCTCCTCGCCAGCAATGGTGGGGAGTCACTAGGCACTCAAAATCTACACCTCGGCCACTCCCGCGATGGCCGAATTACTCACTGGCATGTCTCGGGAACAGATAGGGGAGATCATAAAGGTTTGCTTTCGTGATCACTCAGATCTGATCCGAGCCTACGCTGTCCAGGCTGTGGCTGCCCACAAATCGTCCGACAACTCGGTACCCTCCCAATGTTCGCCGCCGCGTGCCCCGTCCCGTTCGCGCTCTCGCTCGCGCACTCGTTCGCGCTCTCTCTCCCGCGAACCCCGCTGTCGCGACCCGCGTGTCGCTCGCCGCACTCTTCGGTCCCCTGTGCCCAATTGCCCCCCCACTCCGGTAGCCGAGGAGACCCCTTCTCGGTCACTCGCTACCCCGCCCCCCGCAACCTCCGAAACCGCACCCCTGTCTCCAGCAGCCGTAATGTCCGCTTAGTCGGCGTTGTCCGAGGACGACGAAGGCTTCAAAGTGGTTGGCCTGGGGACCAAAAAGGGGAAAAAGCGGAAGAAGTCCGCCAACTCCAAAAAGGCTTCGGCGGCATCCGCTCTGGAGTCTTCTACTCCTCCTCCCTCCGATTCCGAGGCTAAACGCCTCAAAGCGCCTAGCGCTTCCCCCTCTCCGTCCACCTCGGCGGCCAGCCCTGAGCCAGCCGCCATGGACACAACCCCCGCCGCCACCTCTTCGCAGGCCGACCGTCCCACTCCAGGACGGACGGAAAAAACTCCGCCCCCCATTGTCATCAAAGACAAAGGGACCTGGCCAAATATAGCTAACGCTATGAAGGCCAAGCGTATTAATTATACGCACGCCCGCAATGGACACCGTCAGATTTCCGAAATCTGACGGCTTTCCTCACGGCCCAAAAGTATGAGTACCATACTTACTCGCTGGCCGAGGAACGCGTTCTCCGAGCAGTCATAAGGGGAGTTCTTAAGGAATTCTCCACTAAGACTGTTCAGGACGACCTGATCGTCCAAGGCCTCCCCGTACGGGAAGTACATAGAATGTACAATGGCCGTAACAAGTCAGAGTGCTACGACATGGTGCTCGTAGTACTAGACCTGACCAAAGAAGGCAAAGCCATCTTTAACATTAAAGATGTGTGCAGCCTCAAGGGCGTCCGTGTCGAGACTCCGCACAAGCGGTCGAACCCGGGTCAATGCCACCGATTTCAGTTATATGGCCACGCACGAAATGTCTGCGCGATCACGCCACTCCGGATTGTGATCGCAATCGCGATAACGCATCCGACCCGGTCGCTTGCGTACTCTGTGGGAGCGAAGGCCACCCAGCGAATTACCGCGGGTGCCCCAAAGCTCCCAAACAGAACTCGCGTAAACCCAAACAGGGTAAATCGCGTCCCCCCGCCCCCGCCAACAGGCTCCGCTCGTGCCTGCACCCCTCCCCGCTGTCAACGTCTGGAGCCGTCCTCCAGCGCTAGTTGACGCGTCCAAATCGAAGGAGACAGACAAACTTTTGTCTACACTCCCCGGGCCCGTCTCAGTCCCGCACCTCTCGCGCAAACGCGCCTTGCCCCCCCGCGCCCCTCTCTCGCGCTGCCCCGCAACGCCGCTCAGACGGCTGAGCAGCAGCACCTCGACATTCTAGCCGAACTTTCTTGGGTTTGCGACGCAGCCTATTTCGAGGTCGTGTACGCCGAATACGTACAGATCACCGATCTCTCTCAAATGCTTGGCTTCATGGCTAAGCATCGCGACTTCTTCGCCGCCCTCCGCAGGGTAGCTCCAAAACCTTAAAACCAAAATGGATTGCACAACCGCGCGCGAAAAACCCCGGTCCGTCTCCATAGGCTATTTTAATGCCAACGGTCTCCGCAACCAAAGAGGAATTAGCGCAATTCCTCTCGTCCCAAAAACCGGACGTCTTCCTCATCCAGGAAACGTTCCTAAAGCCCGCTGTCCGTACCCCTTCGATCGCGAACTATCGCACCGTCCGTAATGATAGAACTTGACTCGGAGGCACTCTCATCTATTACAGGCGCTCCCTGCATTGCTCCCCTATCGATCCTCCACCGCTTACGAATTTAGAAGCATCCGTCTGCCGCTTAGCGATGACCGGCCATCAGCCGATCATCATTGCATCGGTTTATCTCTCTCCCCTAAAAGACTTGCTCGAGAGCGACCTTCAGTCGCTCTTAAGTTTAGGCGACGCCCTCATTCTTGCCGGCGACCTAAATTGCAAGCATCGCCGCTGGAACTCTTCTGTAACTTCACGGAGAGGCAGACTCCTTGACGATTTAGTTGACAGACTAAACTTTGACATTATCGCTCCCATGACGCCCACTTTCTTTCCCCACAATACTAGGAACAACCCTGACGTACTGGGATAAATTTGGGCAATTGCTCGAAAATCCCAGCTCGCCACATCTAGACCGCGTTCCCAACGTGATCTCTTCCGCGACCGACCTAAACGTAGATATCGACTCTCTCACTAGCCACCTGACCGCCACCGTTGGCGAGTGCTCACGACAGGTGCCGGTTGGTGATTATCACCACCTAATCCTGCCTCAGCACATCAGGTCGCTAATGACTGAGCGTAACGCGGCCCGCCGCGCTCGCGATCGCGCTCCCACTACCGAAAATAAAGCTCACTTCAACGACTTACACCGCCGTGTAAGAACCGCTGTAGCTGAGCTCCGCGCCCAACGTTTCGGTGATCTTATGGAGAACATTTCTCCTTCTCACCAAGCTTATTGGCACTTAGCCAGAGCTCTAAAATCCGAAACCGCAAACTCTCTCCCTCCGTTAACTCGTCCCAACAACGTTCCCGCGTTCAATGACGACGAAAAAGCGGATTGCCTAGCGTCTAGCCTCCAAGCCCAATGTGCCTTAAGCACACAGCCTTTCGATCCCGACCACGTGCGCGAGGTAGACGGCGAAGTGGAGCGCAGAACTTCTCTGCCTCCACAAGACCCCTGCCCCCTGTCACTGTCGATGAAGTCGTACAGGTCATCAAAGACCTACGCCCCCGTAAAGCCCCCGGTGCTGACGGTATCTCTAACGATATCCTAAAGCGCCTCACTCTTCCCCTTATCTGCCTCCTAGTAGCGATTTTTAACGCTGCTATGGAACATTGCATCTTTCCTTCTCAATGGAAAGATGCAATTGTTATAGGCATCCATAAGCCGGGCAAAGCTCGTACCGAGCCGTCCTCCTATCGCCCCATAAGTTTACTAAAGGCCCTTGGTAAACTCTATGAACGTCTCCTCCTCGCTCGCCTACGGAACGCTATAGTCTCCAGAGGCATTTTAATAGACGAGCAGTTTGGCTTCCGTGCCAAACACTCATGCGTCCATCAAGTCCTCCGCATAACGGAACATATTCTTACTGGCTTTCAACCAGCGTTAGGTAAGACCCGTCACACGGGCGCTGTCGTCTTCGATGTAGCGAAAGCTTTCGACAAAGTCTGGCACAACGGTTTAATTTTTAAACTGTACAACTTTCAGTTGCCAGATCGTCTCGTGCTCATCATACGAGACTATTTGTCGAATCGTAGCTTTCGATACAAAGTTGAAGGCACTCTCTCTTCCCCCCGTCCCATAAAAGCAGGAGTCCCGCAAGGGTCCGTGCTCGCCCCCATCTTGTACCTTCTGTACACTAACGATATCCCTAAAACGATAGGTACCAATCTAGCCCTCTTTGCGGACGATACCGCTCTCTATACTACCGATAGGCAAGTAAGTCGAATCACTGAGAGACTCCAATCCGCTATCACCGCCCTAGGCGAATGGTTTCGGAAATGGAGAATCGAGGTGAATCCCGACAAAAGCTCTGCCGTCCTCTTTTCCTTAGGCCGCCCTCCGCGGCCAACTCCCCTTTCTCTCTTCGGTCGTGCCATTCCCTGGCAAAATAAGACCAAATATCTCGGTGTGACCATGGATAGTCGTTTGAACTACCAAGCTCACACCAAAATAGTCAGAGACCGAGCCGCTTTTGTCCTCGGTCGTCTCTATCCCATGATAGGCAAGTATAGTAAGATGTCGCTTAGAAATAAGCTAAATCTTTACACAACTTGTATCCGCCCTTCTCCTTCAGAGTCTCGCCCCAAAAGTCCGGTGAAGCAGTAATGGCTGCAACAGCCAACTGCATAGTCAGCTCAGAAAAAAAAAAAAAAAATCCTCAACATAGTTAAAAATTAGACTATGGCCGGCTACCGGCTACCGGCTAGCCTGTCGGTGCTTTTTAGACATATCTATTGTTTTTTCATCGTTCAATGGTAAAGATATAAATTCATTTTTTTGCAGAAAAAATGACAAGTATCAAAATCATTTTTGACAACTAAGCTCGGGGTTACCAAGTTGAGATTTTTTTTAATTTGGATTTTTTCTATTATCAGATTTCATTAGACCGACTCTAAAATATTTTGATTTTTTATTTCTTATCTACAAGGATTTCAAGCTGCCCAAATGTTGATATATATTATCACCCTTTAAGTTAGTTATAATTATGGACTTAGAGATACTATAATTGGTCCAATTGTACTGCGCCTATGCCGCGTGTAGCTCTTTAGAATAAGACAAAGTGACAGGGCTGTAACTTTTTAAAGAATCAACTGCTATAGCTTTAAATCGCTTCGCTTACACCGCCTGTAATTACTTCACAGACGGATGGGAAACGCGTAGTCCAGTGTCTATTGTCTCTGGTTATAATATTTTATAACCTATATAATTATCACCCTCCACATGTTAATATTTTTTAGTTGTGTAAAGAAGTTCATGTATTTTAGAAAAAAAAAAATTATTCACCTATTACTAAATAAATTAAGTAGTTTCAAATTTATTAAGTAAACTGCCTAAAGTCAAAGTCAAAGTCAAAATTGTTTATTCAAATAAGGATTTTACAATCACTTTTGAATCGTCAAAGTTATAAAATATTATTTTTTGAACCCTCCCACCTTCCCGCCGGTTCACAATGTTGTTGATTTCTACCGAGAAGAATCCGGCAAGAAACTCGATAGTTACTCTTTTAAAAACACTATCAATAATACAAATAAACTAAAATACAATTAATGTTTTATATAAAAAAATTTTAGTCGTACAATTTTATGTTTTTTCCATTTTAATTTGGTTTACCTATGCATCCTGTAATTGAGCATCATCAGTCCAAGGATTTTTATCATTTACATAATCTGAAATATTGTAGTATGCCTTTTTACAAAGTACCTGCTTGATAAAAGATTTAAATTTACTTATTGATAGATTTTGAATTTTATTGGGAACTTTGTTGTAAAAGTGTATACATTGCCCCATAAAAGAGTTACTTATTTTGTGTAGACGTGTATCATGCACCAACAGCTTATTTTTACTTCTTGTATTTACTTTGTGAACGTCACTTTTCTTGCTGAAACTATTGATATTTTTATGTACATATAAAAGATTTTCATATATGTACTGCGACACTAAAGTTAAAATTTTTACTTCCCTAAACCTATCCCTCAGAGATATCCTAGATACTAATTTATAAATAGCACGAATTGCCCTTTTTTGTAACAATTTAATAAAGCTATTAAATAACTACTTTGTCAAAATAAGATAAGGGATTTTCCGTCTGTAAGTTTTTTCTAAAAACCTATATTTGTAATATATATACTGTATGATACTTGAATAATATAAAATAGTATTGTGTTGTGTTGCGACTTGATTGTGTGTGTGTGTGTACAGGTGACGCACGGAGCGGTGGTGGGGTCGTGCGGGCGGCGGTGCGCTCCGCAGCTGCGCACACTCGTCCCCGCGTGGCTGCACGCGCAATACGATGAGTTCGCGCCCGCCGCGCACGCCGCAACCCGCTCGCTGCACGTACGCTCCACACACAAAAACACACATAACTTGCCCACTACGTAACACAACCCGCTCGCTGCACGTAAACTCCACACACACACACACACACATACCTTGCCCACTACGTAACACAACCCGCTCGCTGCACGTGCACTCTACAAACACACCTTTTAGTTACTTCTTTGGAGGTTACGTCCAACTAAATGCCGTCCCATTGTTGTGGCGATACTGTTGGCTACTCTGACAAAGGCTTTTTTAAAATATAAAAAATTTGGATAATTTTATTTAGAATAAAATAATAGTTTTTTTTTGCAAAATGCTCCATTAATAATCTAAAATTAATGAAAATATTGAACTGTTTAAGTGCAATTGTCTCACGCCCTGGGTACTGGGTAGAGCGCTCGTCACAACAAAACAAACGAGCCTTAACTGGATTTTATATCGTTCTTACTTATTTGATTATTGATTTGATATTTTTGTACACACCGGATGCAGGCAACGTTTCCGGCGAACAAGCTGCCGGAAGTGATATCGTTTTGTCGCGCGGAAGTGATGTCGCACGTCCAGCGCAACTTGCTCGGGACCCTGGACTCGGTCGTCAGTATCAAGTTAGTTTCAAAAAACTAATTTTTGAGAGTCGCTGGCGTCTGGCGTGGTCAGACAGCTAAATTACTCAAAAACAAAATTCAATATTTTAATTTAGGACAGAGAACTTGGAGGAAAAGGAGCTGCAGTATTGTCGCATCGTGACGAGCAGCCTTCAGGGGCTGCAGTACTTGTGCGAGCATCTGCCCGCGCCGCACGACGCCTGGCTGTGGCAAGAGCTCGGCCTCCTGCTGCATAAAGACAGCTTCTGGAAACTCGCCTCGCACACTTCCACGCAACTCAGGTAGGGGCGGTGCAACCATCCTCACGACTAGTCTTCAGCCTCATGTTTGTCCGCGCTGTTGACTGATGACATTTTGCAGGTAAACCACAAGTTTCATAAATCGCCCTTCACCTCTAAATTGCAATTAAAATGCAAGTTACCTACATCGAAAAGCTCCATTTGGAACTTTACAACCGATTCCCTTTGTTGGCAACCACCGAGGCCGTTGGCCAAAGATACATCGATTTCGTATTCATATGACATTAAGCTACACCACTGATAAAAGGAATCAAATGGGCACAGAAACATACGGGAAATATTTTTTAGGGTTCTGTAGCCAAATGGCAAAATCGCAACCCTTATAGTTTCGTCATATATTCTGTCCGTATGTTTGTTACAGCGTTATAGTTAATGTCCCCGTGCCGTCTATTTATCGATTCTAATGAAATTTTACAGAAAAGTGTTTTTTGTAAACACAATATTTCAGGGGTATATATATATATATATATATATTATATTAAAAAACTAGTTTTTGCTAGCGGCTCCGCCTGCCCAAAATTTGATTAGCGGTTTGTGATTCCTAAAACTACTCTTAATATACTAAATATACTATATAATATACTATAGATGTAGCTATAGATAATTCGTTCAAGTGGAATTGGTTATTTCCGCAGTAACTTTTGAATAAAAAGCTCATGCTCTTAATTAGATGGTCCGTCGCGCCGCGCCGAGGTCGAGGAACTAACAAACTTACAAATGTTCACATTTATAATATTATTTAGATTTCAAACATTGAACTCAGAGTTGGAATTGGTTTTTATGCAAAGTGTGTGGTTAGGATGGAATTAAAAAAAACGCATTTGAGGTTTGTAAGTATTTTTCTTTAAGATGTGTATTTTGCGAGCTCAATAACTTCCAAAGTTACAAAATCGTGTCCTTTATCTTACCCTTTAAACTGCGTGTTTTGAAAATCAGAAAAATACAATAGTATAGCTTTATAAATAACTAGAGTTTCCCAGCGGCTACGGCCACCCTCTAGTCGGTTATTGGCGTGGAATTCCTTCATTATACCAATAAAGTTTGCTATAGCTTTACTTCATTTAAGTTCAGTTTCGGTGGGAAGTTTTAAATTTTTCGGGATAAGAAGTAGCCTATGTGCTATTCCAGGACCAAACCTATATGTGTGCCAAGTTTCATGTCGATCCTCAGGCGGACCTCAAGCTTTTTTGCCACCTTGGTGATATAAAAAACCTATTAAGCGGCACGCTATTGTTTTTGTTTGTGTTCGTTTCGCAAATTAGATTGTTTTTTACTATGGCATTGTCCAATTTAAATTCTTGATTCTACTAATTTAAATTTAATCATGTTAACTCTGTTTGGGTCCCTACTGTATTATTCACACTGTTTATTGTTTTTTTGAGTTACACCAGCCTTGGTCACGGGTAGACTGGCGGTGCGCGGTGTATTCGGCTTCGAGTGGAGGCGTCCAGTTGAGCTACCCTCACTTTGTCTTTATAATTGTCAAAATCACTAAACACTACACTTACGGTGTCCTCGGGTGTGTTCGTTGGTGAAACTCGAGAGCTGTATTTTCCTATGACTGGATTCCATGCAGGCGACAGTTTGTCTCCATTCTCACGATTGAAGTTCTTTTGCTTTTTTATTTCAATCGCTTCGCGATTCTTCTATTGCGCAGTATAAAAAATTGACATGTAATAATTTAAATTAAATTTTCAGACAACAAAGTGGTCCCACATTGGCATATTATATAATTCCAACATTAATAATGATTATATTAAACAATCTATGTCTATTCAAGTTTTATGCAAACAGAAACAAAAAATAAACTTTGTCATACTAAAAATAATATTCCATTAAACCTGGTGCATCAGAATATACAAGGAATGTCTCAGAAGGAACTAGAAATTGAATTGTTCATAAACTGCCAAAAGATAGACATTTTATGTATCACTGAACACTGGCTACGCAGTCATGAGTTTATATTAAATTTTACTAATCACCAGGTGGGAAGTTCGTTCAGCCGAGTAAATGCAATCCATGCCGGCTCTTTTATTTTAGTTAATAAACAGCTGAAGTTTAAGGAACGTAAAGACATTGTGAGCCTCTCAGTTGAGCGAACTGCCGAGCTGTCCTGTATAGTCAAAGTCAAAGTCAAAGTCAAAATGCTTTATTCAAATAAGGATTTTACAATCACTTTTGAATCGTCAAAGTTATAAAATATTATTTTTTGAACCCTCCCACCTTCCCGCCGGTTCACAATGTTGTTGATTTCTACCGAGAAGAATCCGGCAAGAAACTCCATAGTTACTCTTTTAAAAACACTTTCAATAATACAAATAAACTAAAATACAATTAATGTTTTATATAAAAAAATTTTAGTCGTACAATTTTATGTTTTTTCCATTTTAATTTGGTTTACCTATGCATCCTGTAATTGAGCATCATCAGTCCCAAGGATTTTTATCATTTACATAGTCTGAAATATTGTAGTATGCCTTTTTACAAAGTACCTGCTTGATAAAAGATTTAAATTTACTTATTGATAGATTTTGAATTTTATTGGGAACTTTGTTGTAAAAGTGTATACATTGCCCCATAAAAGAGTTACTTATTTTGTGTAGACGTGTATCATGCACCAACAGCTTATTTTTACTTCTAGTATTTACTTTGTGAACGTCACTTTTCTTGCTGAAACTATTGATATTTTTATGTACATATAAAAGATTTTCATATATGTACTGCGACACTAAAGTTAAAATTTTTACTTCCCTAAACCTATCCCTCAGAGATATCCTAGATCCTAATTTATAAATAGCTCGAATTGCCCTTTTTTGTAACAAAAAAATTGTATTTACATCAGCAGCGCTACCCCACAATATGATACCATATGTCATTAAACTATGGAAATAGCTAAAATATACTATTTTTGCAGTGTCGACATCGGTCAATTGTCTTATTTTCTTGATCGCATACACAGCAGAGCTAAGTTTTTTGGCTAGGTTATGAATATGAGGACCCCATTGAAGTTTGGAGTCCAGCGTTATGCCAAGAAAGACTGTTGAATTAACAAGTTCTAATTGCTCGCCATTAATATTAATACATGTCTGTCTCTGACTAACATTTGGTAATGTAAATTTAACACATTTGGTTTTTTTTTCATTAAGTAATAAATTATTAGCGTTAAACCAATTTACAATTTTAGAAAGGGCATTATTTAATTCATTATAACATGTCTGTCGTCTCTTAACTTTAAAAAGCAAAGAGGTGTCATCAGCAAATAAGACAATGTCATGGTTTTTTACATTATATGGGAGATCATTAATGTAAATAAGAAATAGAAAAGGACCTAAAATTGAGCCCTGAGGGACTCCTATAGTGACTGCTGATCCCGGAGATCTTTTACCGTTGACATCTATTTTCTGTACTCTCCTACTCATATAGGATGTCAAAAGGTCGAGAGCTTTGCCTCTAATACCATAGTGATGTAGCTTCCTGATGAGATTTTCATGTTGAACACAGTCAAATGCCTTAGATAAATCACAAAACACTCCAAGGGCGGCATGCGAATCCTCCCAGGCGTTATATATATTTTTTAATAGTGCCACTCCTGCATCGGTTGTGGAACGGCCTTTCATAAAGCCAAACTGTTTACTACTAAGTAGCTCATTAATACAGAAATGGCTTAACATTTGACAAAGTATGATTTTTTCAAAAACTTTACTGAGTATAGGTAGTATTGAAATAGGCCGAAAATTATTAGGATCTGTTGAACTACCTGATTTAAAAAGAGGTATAACTTTGCTTAGTTTCATTTCATCAGGAAACACACCACTATCAACACAACTATTAAAAATTATGGCTAAGGGTTGTGCTATAACATGAATTATTGAATTTATAGTTTTTACAGAAAGTCCCCAAAGGTCTGTGGTGTTTTTAATTTCTAATGTTTTAAATGTATTAATGCTATCCGTAGGACTAATGTTTTTAAATACAAAGGGAACGTTACATTCAGGAACACTAGTTTTTAATAATTTTTCTGCTAAGATTGGACTTGAGTTTAGATGTTCAGTTGTTTTGAATGGGATATTCCTAAAAAACTGTTCAAAGGCAACTGCTACCTCAGAATTTGTTTTAAAACTAGCATCATCTACAATCAACTCAAAGTCCTGACAAGAATTCCTAGCTTTACCAGTTTCATTATTTATTATGTTCCATGTAGTTTTTATTTTATTTGTTGAATTTTTTACTTTATGTCTGAGGTGAATTGCTTTTGCAACAAGACAGACTTTGTTAAAGGTTTTTGAGTATTTTTTTAAATATTCCCTAAATATTTGGCTATTATTATATGTTTTTTCTTTATATAATTCATACAGCTTACGCCTACTTTTATAAATACCTGGGGTAGCCCATTCACTAAAACTAAAGCGACTGGAAATAAGTTTCTTTTTTGCAGTAAATATTTTATTATACTCTGTAATAATAGTGTCAAGAACAGTATTGTACATATCATTTGGGTCGCCATTATAAAGCAAATCTGGAAGTTTATGCATTAAGTTAGATTTAAATGATTCAACCAGTTTAGTTGTTATTGGTATAAATTTAATTTCCTTTTTAGTAATACTATTCTTTCTTTCTAAAACCACTAACTGTCCACAATGATCTGACTCCAGATTGCTTATAATTGATTTTTGAATTGGTTTTATGTCAGTAAATATATTGGCGATGCAAGTGGCACTGGATACAGCAATTCTAGTTGGTTCACAAAACAAATTATTTAAATTAAAAGACGAAATAAGGCAAGCAATCTGGTGCTTAATGAGCTATTTTCCAAAATGTTTATATTGAAGTCTCCACAAACAATGATTTGTTTATTGGAATTGCTGATTTTATTCAGCACTTCTTCCATAACTAATTCAAAATTATCATAAATTGCACAAGGCGGCTTGTATACACTCACAACAATGAGATGCTCAACTTCTATACAGGACAGCTCGGCAGGAATTCTTGTCAGGACCTTGAGTTGATTGTAGATTCAAAGGTGCCAGTTGCCTTTGAACATTTTTTTTGCAATATTCCATTCAAAACAACTGAACATTTAAACTCAAGTCCAATTTTAGCAGAAAAACTAATAAAAACTAGTGTTCCTGAATGTAAAGTATCTTATTCTTATATAATTTATTTTTATTATTAATTACAATTTGTGAATAAGAATGTAAGTTTTTACCTACGCTTTTCATCTTTTTTCCACTTTTTTCTTCTTTTTTATAAAATATATTTTATATGATACTCCTGTGTCATGCTCGTACATATACACTTAGAATGTGGCCCTGACTGAAAATCAGTTTGTGAGTTTAGGGCTCACATAAATGCTGAGTCAAAGTCCATTTCATTGATACGGAGACATCCTCCATTTTTGTTTACTTTGTATGTTTAGTGATCTGTTATTTTAATTTTTGTTTTAATTGTAAATTATTTATGTATGTTGTCATTGTTACAATGAATAAACGTTTTCTCTTTTCTCTAAAGTTCCCTTTGTATTTAAAAACATTAGTCCTACGGATATCATAAATACATTTAAAATATTAGAAATAAAAACACCACAGACCTTTGGGGACTTTCTGTAAAATCTATAAATTCAACAATTCATGTTTTAGCACAACACTTAGCCATAATTTTTAATAGTTGTGTTTATAGTGGTGTGTTTACTGATGGGATGAAATTTAGCAAATTTATACCTCTTTTTAAAACAGGTAGTTCAACAGATACTAATAATTTTCTTGAAAAAATCATACTTTGTCGAATGTTAAGCCATTTCTGTATTCATGACCTACTAAGTAGTAAACAGTTTGGCTTTATGAAAGGCTGTTCCACAATGGGAGGATTCGCATGATGCTCTTGGAGTGTTTTGTGATTTTACTCATCAGCAAGCTACATCACTATGGTATTAGAGGCAAAGCTCTCGACCTTTTGACCTCCTATATGAGTAGGAGAGTACAGAAAATAGATGTCAACGGTGAAAGATCTCCGGGATCAGCAGTCACTATGGGAGTCCCTCAGGGCTCAATTTTAGGTCTTTTTCTATTTCTTATTTATATTAATGAACTCCCATATCATGTAAAGAACCATGACATTGTCTTATTTGCTGATGACACCTCTTTACTTTTTAAATTTTAGAGGTGACAGAGTTAAATTTTAGATGTTATAATGAATTAAATAATGCCATTTCTAAAATTGTAAATTGGTTAAACGCTAATATTTTTTTACTTAATGAGAAACAAACCAAATGTGTTAAATTTACATTACCAAATGTTAGTCAGATACAAACATGTATTAATATTGATGGCGAGCAATTAGAACTTGTTAATTCAACAGTCTTTCTTGGCATAACGCTGGACTCTAAATTTCAATGGAATCCTTAAATTCATAAACTAGCCAAAAAACTTAGCTCTGCTGTGTATGCCATCAAGAAAATAAGACAATTGACCGATATCGATACTGCAAAAATAGTATATTTTAGATATTTCCATAGTTTAATGACATATGGTATCTTATTGTGGGGTAGCGCTGCTGATGTAAATACAATATTTTTGTTACAAAAACGGGCAAGTACTCGCTCGAATTAGGATTTATAAATTAGGATCTAGGATATCTCTGAGGGACAAGGGAGGGAATAGCGTCGCAGTACATATATGAAAATCTTTTATATGTACATAAAAATATCAATAGTTTCAGCAAGAAAAGTGACGTTCACAAAGTAAATACTAGAAGTAAAAATAAGCTGTTGGTGGATGATACACGTCTACACAAAATAAGTAACTCTGTTATCGGGCAATGTATACACTTTTACAACAAAGTTCCCAATAAAATTCAAAATCTATCAATAAGTAAATTTAAATCTTTTATCAAACAAGTACTTCGTAAAAAAGCATACTACAATATTTCAGACTATGTAAATGATAAAAATCCTTGGGACTGAAGATGCTGACTTACAGGATGCATAGGTAAACCTAATTAAAATGTAAAATTGTATGGCTTAAATATTTTTTTTAAAACATTGCTTGTATTTTTAGTTTTTATGATGTTTTTTAAAAGAGTAACTATCGAGTTTCTTGCCGGATTCTTCTCGGTAGAAATCAACAACATTGTGAACCGGAGGGAGGGTGGGAGCTTTCAAAAAATAGTATTTTATAACTTTGACGATTCAAAAGTGATTGTAAAATCCTAATTTGAATAAACCATTTTGACTTTGACTTACCAATCTACGGTAATATTGGCGATCGGTGGACAAAACCTCAGGCTGGTGGAGCTCAATCCAGTGGTTGGAATTTGAGTTAATTAGATTTTTCGCTATAGCTGATTTTGTCGTCTGGCAATTCTTTACAGCAGCAATATGTTCTTTGACCCTGTCCGCAATTGTGCGTTTGGTCTGGCCAATCTAAGAACTAAAGAGAAAAATGTCAATTTGGTGGACACCTGGTATTTGGTACGGCATTACGTCCCTTGGCGCGCACGCCTGCAGTGCTGTTCAATTTTGGAGTACGATCCGTACACCGTGTTAATGGAGAATTTATTCGAAAGCGATCCAATTTTATCCGTTACTCCTTTGATATAGGGCATGAACGCTGGCTGTCTGCTAACCTCTGGATTCTTCGTACGTGTGTTACGGCGACCTGAACTACTACTCGATTTGTACCCGTTTTTCTTGAGTGTCTCCTGAACGTGTGCCAGCTCAGTATCTAAATGTTCAGGGTCACAAGGGTCATGAGCTCGGTTAGTCAGAGACGTCACAACTGATTTTAGGTGACGCGGGTGATGATGCGAGAAGGCGTATGCAAAACGTATTTTGTTATGAATGGAGTTAAGGTGATCTAGGTACTGTTCTACTTCCTGCCTGCTTCCTTCCTTCCTTTAATTAAGAAGAACACGTCATCAACATATCTCTTGCAAAGTCGAACGCTAAAAGGCCCGGATCTCAAAGCTTTTTCCACAAAATGTTCCATCCAGATGTTGGCTAACGTTGGTGCTACCGGACCACCATTAGCTACTCTATCCATCTGAAGGTAATTCTAACTTTAGTAAAGAAAATAGTTTCTCTCTAAACAGTTTTCAAGCAAAACTATTTACCTATCAGGTATACCATTTAAAACTAGTTTATATTTAATAACGTCAAGGCTTTCTTTAAGTGGAACATTAGTGGACAACGACACAACGTCAAAAGTTACCATTATCTCATCAGCATCAACATGTTCTAACTTGATGTCATTCATGATGCCAACGAAATGATGAGAATCTTTTACGTAAGACGGTGAATTACCTATTAGTGGCTGCAACACTTTAGTTATATATTTCGCTAAGTGGGAGAATTAATTTGACTTACAATTGGTCGTAGGGGCACATCTCTTTTATGTATTTTCGGCAGACCACAGAGTTTTGGTGACTGCGGTATCTTACGGCTGTGCAACCATTGGTACTCGTCATCTGTAAACAACTCTTTGTGTTCTTGTATCCAGGAGCGTGTACGACGTGTCACTCTAGCGGTGGGATTACAGGTCACTGACTTGTAGGTATTTGTGTTCGTGAGCAAGTTCCGAATCTTAAAATCGTAGTCTGTGACGTTGATCATAACTGTGACATTGCCCTTGTCGGCTTTCAACACTAAAATGTTTTCATTTTTTCTAATATCATTTAAGGCTTGACGCTCTTTAGGAGTGATATTACTTTTAGGTAACTTCGAGTGTCGAAGGATAACCGACACATTCTGTCTAAGCGTTTCTGCATCACTAGCTGGTACTTTAATTCGTAAAACCGCTTCCTCCACACTATTAATAATATTTTCATACGGAACTCATATCGTAGGCTCATCCAGAACATGTCTGAAATATTTATGACTGTATTTGTGTTTTGGGTAACGAGGTGTGATGTTGTTTGTCTTGAATTTAACTTATCAAATTTTTGGTTATATGTAGCACTTGACAACTCAAAAATTCTTTCTGATTGTAAAAACGTAACACTATCACACAATTCAAAATCACGTCGTAAGCCTAAGGTTTTGTCCATCGATCGCCAATGTTACCGTAGATTGGTACGCGAAGCGATTGAAATAAAAAAGCATAAGAACTTCAATCGTGAGAATGAATACAAACTGTCGCCTGCATGAAATCCAGTCATAGGAAAATACAGCTCTCGAGTTTCACCAACGAACACACCCGAGGACACCGTTAGTGTAGTGTTTAGTGATTTGACAATTATAAAGACATAGTGAGGGTAGTTCAATTGGACGCCTCCACTGGAAGCCGAAGACACCGCGCACCGCCAGTCTACCCGTGACCAAGGCTGGTGTAACCCAGCCGAAACGTCGGGAAAAGGGTATATTGCAAAATGACGCGTGTAATCCCGTTTTGTTATTTTCAAATTATGAACATGTTACCTTAGTCCATGTTATAGTAGGTTCCGCGACGCGTGTGCTCACATAGCATTAAATATCAATTTTTTTGTATCAATAATTAATCAAATTTATTCTACTTTGCATTATTAAAGTTTATCATTTATCAACAACATCAAAGATCATAAACATATTTTTGGTCCTTAGAGTAAAAATCAGGACCTCGCGGTGTGCCTGTGAAACGTGACTTTGCGACGTAACAAGCTGTGAGGTGAACTAGTAACTTTGGTGAACTAAGCAAACAATTTTATAAACTTATCAAGAAACTACCAGTGCTCCTTTAAATTTCAATATATCAATCACCATCGACATATCAATAACCACTTTTAGAGACACCGGGAACATCTAGGTTACCGTTCCAGCAATATCAAGTAAAATCTTCCAATTCCTCCTTATATCAATCCATATCAAGTCCAGCATGGAGGATCTTCTTACAACACAAAATCAGATTATTTTGGCAATCGAGCAACTTTATACTAACTTTAAAAAGGACGGCGCGGACAGAAAAAACGCTGATTATATTAAACGTCAACGTGAGTACTTACTCACGGCGATTATTGGTGCGATTTTCATGCAAATCATGTTAGCCTATGTAATCTGGGAATCAAATCCACTCATATTTTACGAGTAATCAATATGAATAAGTGAAGGAGAGGTACAACAGCATTAATGCAGTATTACAAAATTATCAGCCTAAGGAGGAGAGTAGGCCGGTAACTCCGCTGTTAAAACCTGCAACACCATTTGCTGAGTCAAGAGGTACTCAGTAATTATATTTTCAATTATCAGGGTCGGTTTCTAGAGGTTCCAGAAGTAGAACTTAGGATATGCTTAAGAAACAAGCGAGCAACTTTCGTGCTTTTAAACAGACGGTAGAGAGCATCAATTTAGAGTCGGTATCGGAAAAATGGGAGTTTGATGATATATTGCACGCTCTCCAATCACGTTGGTCAGTTATTGATTCCCTACACTGGGAACTTGATAGCGAATTAGAGGGGTCGCATCAGGAATATGAGAGTATGTTCTCCAAATACGAAAAAAATTACAATGATTAAAAAAGCAGCTACTATTAGCTTATGGGACGTATCGCACAAGGAAAAGGTAACACTACAAATGGAGATCCCAATATTTACCGGTAACTATCATCAATGGACTTCATTCAAAGATTTGTTTCACGAGGCTTTACCCCCATTTATCCAATGCACAAAAAATGCAGTTTCTGAAAGCTAAGCATAGCATAGTGATTGATACAATCTTTCTTTTAATTAGTTTCGATAATTATTGTGTTTAATGGGAATAGATTTAATAATAAAAAACTAATATTTACATCACATGCTACTATTTTGATGGGTATACCAGCGATCCAAAAACTATCATCTCATTACATTAGAAGTATGCATGACACAGTGGTAGAGACTTTAAGTGCCATAAAAAAGTAAGGAGTCGATGTTAGTTCATGGGACCCGCTGATTGTTCATATCTTATCGCAGAAATTAGATCCAGATACTTTCAACGACTACCACTATAGAAACATTTAGCAGGAAATCAGAGTATCAAGCATATAGGGGAAATAATCAAAAGCAAGAAGTAAACAAATATCGGAAGCCTAATTTTTCTATAGTCGCATATCAATAAAATCGAGTCCAGCAATCACTAAATAAAAATAAAAATGTCTCGAGAAATTTAAATGTCCTCTTTGCGAAACTAATGAACATGCTTGTTTCTACTGCCCTTTTTTTTAGATATGACATTGGTGTAAGCAAAAAACGTACAGCGTCAAGATTGAATGTATGCAATAATTGCCATTATAACCATTATGGTAAGGTGTGTATCTCTGAAAAACGTTGCCGCACATGCAACGGTCGCTAAAACACGATCTTACACGAGGCATACGAGCAAGCTTTCAATCGAACACTTACAACTGGACCAGCAAATTCTAACAATTACAACATGCAGTCGAGGTCTCAATCGACGCCGCCTGCTTAAAGGAATACACAATGTGACATCACAGTAGTTTTGTTGGCAACAGCAACAGCCATGGTAAAGGTGCTTTTTTGCGACCTGTAAAAATCCGTCACCTGCCAGCTTCATGGATTACAGACGATGTCAAAGTACTGAGTGATCGTGCTAGAGCCAAATTTAAACTCAACTGACTGCAACCTGGACCTGTATAAAAGTTTGAGAAATCAGTATAATAAAGTGTGCCAAGATTTTAGTATCAAAACACCTTAACTATTTACAAATTGCGCGAAAATTAAATCTATTTTATGTATAAAATTTATGTCAGGTAATAAATTTATGGAATGAATTGTCACAAAAAATAAAAAATAGAAGATATTGTGATTAAAAATTATTTCATCAATAACTTATAGTTAAATATAATTTAGATTTTATTTCATGTTATGGTTTAAAATTAAAATACTGCAATACTGTAAAAACATTGTTCATGCAACCATCTTGTTAATCTTATTCTAAATAAATTGTATGGAAGGTCTTTAATTTGAATAGGCAATTTATTATATATTTTTATTGCCATAGAGTATACGTTTTTCCCATATATATCCAAATTGGATATTGGTATAAATAATTTAAATTTATTTCGTGATGGCCTATGTATGACGTCACAGTGTTTTGCAACATATTCTGAATGCTGTCTGACAAATAAACATATGTCCTTAATATACATGCAAGGCAATGGCAATAAATTAAGTTTTTTTAATAATGGTTTGCAGCTGTCTATGCGCCATGCATTACATAGAGCTCGAATACATTTTTTCTGAGCCCTAAATGCTCTAATAATGTCGACAGAGTTGCCCCATATTAAAAGGCCGTATGTAAGTACTGATACAACGTAACCGTGATAACCTATTATGCTGCATCTAAAGATATGGTTTGCCTTACTCGTCTTAATGCAAATACAAAGCGGTCTATTCTTTTGCACACATTATCAACATGCGATTTCCAGTTTAAATTTTGATCTATGATGAATCCTAGAAAGGAAACTTTCTCAAACTCTTACTAATTCATCCTCATATTTTAGAACTAAATTCCATTTTTTAGATTTATAAGTGGCAAATTGTATAATTTTAGTTTTGTCAACATTAATTTTTAGATTATTCTTTACAAGCCAATTAACAATGTCATAATTTTTTTTGTTTATTTTCTCTTCAAAATTTTCTTTATCATTATATAAAATAACAATTGTTGTGTCATCAGCAAATAATATACACTGCTCGGTAGTAACAGCAACGGACCTAAAATACTACCCTGGGCTACACCACAATTATTATTTCTCCATGTAGAGCGACTTTTGTTGGCTGTCCATGTATTTGTGCCATTTGAGATATTTCTGTGCATTGTCTGCTATGGCTTAAATAATCATTTATCCAGTCCCTATCTTTTCCTCTGACTTCATACCATTACAGCTTTTGCAATAGAGTTACATGTTCCACAAAATCAAAAGCTTTACTCATACCTAAAAATATAGCTATTGTGGATTTTCTATTATTTAAGTTTTCCGTAACAGTCTTGACTAGATTGAAACATGCATTTGCTGTAGAGCTTTTTTTCCGGAAACCATACTGTTGTTACATCAATACGCCATATTTATCAAAGAAAGCACTAAGTCGTGTATGGAAAGCTTTTTCAAAAACCTTGGCTAGGATTGGCACAATCGTTACTGGTCTGTAATCACTTAAATTTAAAATACTGCCTTCTTTAAAGAGAGTTGTAACCGTTGAAAGTTTAAGCCTACTTGGAAAGCATCCCTGAAATAAGGACAGGTTCAAAATATAGGTTAATGGTGTACAAAGATAAACCGCACATGCTTTAATAATTTTTGTACTTATTTCATCGTGTCCTACTGCATTTGTGTTATTTAGTGACGTAATTAATTTATATATTTCATTTGGATCTGTAGGAGAAAGAAATATTGCGTTTTCTTGCCTTGTCTTTTTTAAAAAATTATCGCGTTTCGCGTATGTATGTTGTTTGTTCGTCAAATCTATAAAATAATCATTAAAAATATTCGAAATTAGTTTAGGGTCTGAGTACAACGTGTCATGTTTGACCATGTCAATATTGTGGCATGGGACTTTACAATCTACATTGTATTTTATTGTGTCCCAAGTGGCTTTACATTTTTTCTTTTTTTTTTTCTATATAATTTTTTATTTTGAAGCTTTTGAGCTTGTAACACACATTTTTTAAAAATATTACAATACTTTGTATATCTTTTTTTCAGTTTTTATTTTATTAATTCTTTCAAATTTGTAAGAAATGTACAGTCGTCTTTTAACAATACTTGACCTCTTTAACCCTTTTGTCAACCATCTAAGCTTGCTTATCTTTTTTGTCACTTTTACTTTAATAAGAGGGAAACAAAGCTTATGAAACAATGTGAGTGTATCATGTCAACAGTTAAAAGCATATTCTGCGTCGTTTATTTCATATAGCTCTGAAAACGAAATGGCTTTTATGCAGTTACAGAATTTTTCAACGTTTTCTTTACGTTTATATTCAAACCAGTAGTGCAATTTTTTGCTATTTATTTTAACTTTTATTGACAATGTCTGTCCGGTTTCATGGTCAGATAGCGCCAAATAGTGAACTTTGGCTTTTGCCTGAGAGAAATTACTGGCAATTTGGTCCAGACAAGCTTGGTTTCTTGTAGGTTTGTTAATGTGAGTATCTAGGCTATAATTATTTTACTATTTAACAAACTAAGCAGTTCCTGAGTATTTTTGTTTTGCTTTAAGAGGTCTATGTTCCAGTCTCCACGTAAAACTTATTTTTTGCTCGAGTGTTTATTTGTCGAATAGTTTAACAATGTGTCAAGTTTTGAGAAAAATATATTTATGTCACTACTCGGCGTCCTATATACACAGGTAATTATTATTTTATAATCAAATAATTCTATAACACTACATTCAAAGTCAAATTTTTTATTATGTCAATATTTTTAAATTTCAAATTATTACTTATTAAAATGCAAGATCCTCCACGTTTCTGATTGCTGCGTGAAAAATATGAAGCTAGTTTATAATTATTAAAATAAATATTCATCTCTGTTCCCTTTTTACAAAAGTTTCCGTAAAACAAATAATGTCTATTTCCATGTTGTTTTGGTTAAAATCATCTAAAGCCAATTTTACATTATCTATTTTATTTAATAAACTAGCAATATTTTGGTGAAAGACATTTAGGCATTTATTGGAGGGTTTCACGAAAAACAATTTTTGTTTGTGTAAGTTTTAGCCGTCTCCTTGAGACTTTGCAATTCTTTTTCAATTTTTTTCAACCCGGTTGCTTTCTGCTTGTTGCCTTTGCTTTTCAAAAAATATGGAATTGTGCCCTTTTGTAGATTTTGTTTATTTTTTGGTTTTCTATTGGATGTGCTCTTTTTTTAATTTTTTTAAAGACTTTTGAGCGCTATTATACTTATTGTTGTGGTGATATAAGAACTGTATATCATAGTCATCTGAATCTATATGAAAATTTAAGGTTTTTGTAATCATCTCTGTGGTAACTAATTGATTTTTTCCCCCGTTAATTCTAATGTATTTACAATTTTTATAAGTTCTCGCTAAGCATGCTATTAAGTTATTTAGCTTGTTTTCATTTAAAAAATAACTTTTAAGGACCTCTACAATGTAAACCGAACTGTTCTGCAGTTTATTCAGTGCTACACTTAATTCTCTCATAAACAAAACTGGATTCGTTTCGTTTGCGCCTACTAAAAGGATAACTCTGTCACCCTCAGTCAGTTTTTTTTGCAAAGTATCACAGTAAGAGACCACCTCTGAGCACCGTGTATTTGGTTTTACAAAAGAAGTAATATTGTATGTGTCACTCTACTTGTTATTTCTTAAATTAATCATTTTCAAAGAAATACCCTTCGCTTGTTGATCTCCAACTATGTAGATCGCTTTCTTATTATGGGTCATATTGGGTAAAATTACTTTTTTTCTGCTTTCAGAAGATAACTCTATTTGTGTCCCCTCCTCACTAGATGCCGTCAGTTTCTTGTTATTTCCGGTTTGAGCCGCTTCGTCACTTGATGGCGCTGCATTCCCATACTTAGAAGTGATTTTTATAGTTGTATCTCCATTCGACTTCTCATCACTAGATGTAGCTGAATCATTTGCTTGTCCAGAACATATTGGTGCTTCAGTTTTTTTACTCTGCACACTAGATGTCGTTAAATCATCTTTATTTTCCATTTCTGACGAAAGTAATTCTTTTATGTTTTTCTGTATAATCCCTGTCCCGTAAAATCTTTCGATTTATCTGGACTAACTCGCCGTGACAATGATTTTCGCTTTCGACTTTTCCGCGTTGGAGTCGAATGTTTTTAAAATCTATTTTTCAAAATGTGATATAATAAAAATCTTGTAAATCTTGTCAGCTGGAATCGATCCTACGACCTCATAAGCTTCACTTCAGCTTCGCTTCACACTTTTACGACTTCAGCTATTTCGTCTAACATCTAGATGTAACACGTCGGAAATATCAAGCAGTAACTGGTTTAATACTTTTAATCAGTAACATGAATATTTTTTTCCATGGTTATCACGTTAGCGTTACAAAAATTCAAATGTTAACAGTTTTTTTGCACACTTTTTATTAAAATATTACTACAAAATGTTGTTGCTTTTAAAATATTATTTTACAGTTATATTAAACTCCATTTTCACTATAAAGCACAACTAATTTTTTCACAAAAAACTATTTTTTTTTTCTATTTTTCCTTAATAAGCAAATTGTAACACGTCCACCTTCAAACTTCCGCGTTTTAGTGTCTATAGAGATAACATTTATTTTGAGGGTCATTATCACGAATAGATTGGAAATTTTCTTGTCTTTCTTAAACGATTTTCAACCAGCTAAATAGGGGGGTTACGGCACCATAGCACATCCAAACAGTGAGGCAAACTATACAGAAGACGTCCTCGGACATCAGCCCATGTATCAAGCCTCTGTGTAGGTACTATGAGAAAGTTGACTGGCAATACGTCGAGGTGTTTGAGATGTCTGTGTGATTCGACAACGAAATCAGTTATACAAAACAGTCAAACATGACCTATCCATCTACAAAAAGTAGTGAAACGAGGGATGTCATGTCCTCGAAACTGTTTACAATCGCACTGATGTCTTTAAGTCTTGATAACTGAAAAGGACAAGGCTCATTAAGCTCCAAATGGCTTGCCTTATTTCAGTCTATTAATTTAAATAATTTGTTTTGTGAACCAACTAGAATTGCTGTATCTAGTGCCACTTGCATCGACAATATATTTTCTGACATAAAACCAATTCAAAAATCAATTATAAGCAATCTAGAGTCAGAGTTCAATGGTCAGTCTGATCAGTGGTCAGTGGTTTTAGAAAGAATAGTATTACTAAAAAGGAAATTAAATTTATACCAATAACAACTAAACAGATTGAATCATTTAAATCTAACTTATTGCATAAACTTCCGGATTACTTTATTATGGCAACCCAAATGATACGTACAATAATGTTCTTGACACTATTACTACAGAGTATAATAATATTTACTGCAAAAAAGAAACTTATTTCCAGTCGCTTTAGTTTGAGTGAATGGGCTACCACAGGTATTTTTAAAAGTAGGCATAAGCTGTATGAATTATATAAAGAAAGAACACATAACAATAGCTAAATATTTAGGGAATATGTAAAAAAATACTCAAAAACCTTTAACAAAGTCTGTCTTTTTGCAAAATCAATTCACCTCAGACATAAAGTAAAAAAATTCAACAAATAAAATAAAAACTACATGGAACATAATAAATAATGAAACTGGTAAAGCTAGGAATTCTTGTCAGGACTTTGAGTTGATTGTAGATGATACTAGTTTTAAAACAAATTCAGAGGTGGCAGTTGCCTTTGAACATTTTTTTAACAATATTCCATTCAAAACAACTGAACATCTAAACTCAAGTCCAATTTTAGCAGAATAATTAATAATAACTAATGATCCTGAATGTAAAGTTCCCTTTGTATTTAAAAACATTAGTCCTACGGATATTATAAATACATTTAAAACATTAGAAATAAAAGACCACCACAGACCTTTAGGGACTTTCTGTAAAAACTATTAACTCAATAATTGATGTTATAGCGCAACCCTTAGCCATAATTTTTAATAGTTATGTTAATATTGGTCTGTTTCCTGATGAGATGAAACTTAGCAAAGTTATACCTCTTTTTATATCAGGTAGTTCAACAGATCCTAATAATTGTCTGCCTATTTCAATACTACCTGTACTCAGTAAAGTTTTTGAAAAAAATCATACTTTGTCAAGTGACTCTCGACCTTTTGACCTCCTATATGAGTAGGAGAGTACAGAAAATAGATGTCAACGGTGAAAGATCTCCGGGATCAGCAGTCACTATGGGAGTCCCTCAGGGCTCAATTTTAGGTCTTTTTCTATTTCTTATTTATATTAATGAACTCCCATATCATGTAAAGAACCATGACATTGTCTTATTTGCTGATGACACCTCTTTACTTTTTAAATTTTAGAGGTGACAGAGTTAAATTTTAGATGTTATAATGAATTAAATAATGCCATTTCTAAAATTGTAAATTGGTTCAACGCTAATATTTACTTTTACTTAATGAGAAAAAAACAAATGTGTTAAATTTACATTACCAAATGTTAGTCAGATACAAACATGTATTAATATTGATGGCGAGCAATTAGAACTTGTTAATTCAACAGTCTTTCTTGGCATAACGCTGGACTCTAAATTTCAATGGAATCCTTAAATTCATAAACTAGCCAAAAAACTTAGCTCTGCTGTGTATGCAATCAAGAAAATAAGACAATTGACCGATATCGATACTGCAAAAATAGTATATTTTAGATATTTCCATAGTTTAATGACATATGGTATCTTATTGTGGGGTAGCGCTGCTGATGTAAATACAATATTTTTGTTACAAAAACGGGCAAGTACTCGCTCGAATAAGCCACCCAAACAACTAAAGCAGGGCATAGCGAGTACTTGCCCCGAACTGGGGAAGTACCTCCACCTTACAGAAAACCGCGGCCATAATAACACTAACATTGAGTAGTGTTGTGTTCCTGGCGGTGAGTAAGGTTGCCAGAGCTCTCATTGAGGACAGCGGAGGACCGGCGGTGCTTGTTGCTGTCATTGCTCGGCGTAGACGCGGCGTGCTGGTTCGGCGGTCAGGGAGACCTGATGAAACGGCTGACCGCTGGCCGCCCGCAGGTTGAACGGGATCCCCAACCCAGGGATCACTTAATCTCCGCCCTGGGAGGCTGATCCGCCAGCCTGTGTAAAGTATCTGAATTGGTAGTCGTGCCGGAGAAGGAGACCGGAGTGGACCCGGCTACTACAACAGATAGGGATCAGGGGCCCTTCCGCCCGCCGTGCCAGCAACCGTATCATCTGTGGCGAGCTTCGGCAGTCTTAGAACCGCACCTTTTGTCCTCTAAGCTGTCTGTGCAGTGAATCCTCATCCTTAGTCTTAGTAACTTTTTTTATAGATTATGGTCATGAGAAGGAAAAAGAAAAGAGTTTGTACAGCGGCTACTCCATCCACATATAATGTGAATTTTTGCAACATCAGGGGTATTCACGCAAATCTTAACGCAGTCCACTACCATCTCGAAACTGCGCAGCCGACCATTCTTTTTGTAACGGAGACGCAGATATCCTGCCCGGCCGACACATCATACCTTCAGTATTCCGGCTACAAACTCGAACACAATTTAATGAGTCGCGCCAGTGTATGTATGTTCGTCCGGGAGGATATCTGCATTCGCCGCCTTCATAGCCTTGAAGACAGGGACCTGTCGATATTGTGGGTGCGCGTAGATTACGGCGGCCACACTCATATCTATGCGTGCCTATACAGGTCTCATAGCGGTGACACGGACGTAACTAGACTCTTCACGCACCTGAGTTTGACGACTGACAAAGTTCTAGAGCAATATCCCACAGCAGAACTAGTTATTTTGGGAGACTTTAACGCCCACCATCGCGAGTGGCTCAGTTTTCGAACCAATAACTATGCTGGAATATCTGCTCATGAATTTGCTCTGACCTATGGATTCTCTCAGCTGGTACTTTCTCCAACGAGAATACCAGATATAGAGGAACATACGAGCTCCTTACTGGACCTTCTGCTGACTACTCGTCCGGACGGATACTCCGTCTTAGTGGATGCGCCTCTTGGCTCCTCGGACCACTGTCTCCCCGATCCTTCTGGGCCAACTAAATGGCGTCGTGTGTGGCACTATAAGTCGGCAGACTGGGATGGATTGCGAGAATTTTACGCATCGTACCCGTGGAGGCAGATCTGCTTTAACTCAGAAAATCCTGACGTTTGCGCAGCCGCAGTCACTGAGACAATCCTTGCTGGTATGGAATGCTATATTCCTAACCCGCGAGTAGCTGCCGGCGTCAAAAAACGACCGTGGTTTAATAGGTCTTGCAGAAAAGCTGAAATTCTTTAGCAAAATGCATATGAGGCTTGGACCACGGCTCGTTATAATAAGGATCCGAATATTTCTGAGTTAAAACGCAAATTAAATGCTGCCTTCGAGGTTAAGTAAGAAAGCAACTGCCAGAGCAAAATTCCAATTCATCGGCAAAATAAGTGGGCGACTTGCGAGCTATCCTTCTGGGAGTCGTGCTATCTGGTCGCTTGCCAAAGCTGCCGAAGGGAACTTTTGCCAGTCGACGTTACCACCACTGCGAAAGACCGATGGTGACTGGGCCCATAGTGCTAATGGGCCAAGAAAGCCGATCTACTGGGCAGTCTGTTTGCCTCGAACTCGAAAATGAACGATGAAGGCGCTGTACCACCTACTATACCGTCGTGCGGTAAGACCATGCCGGAAATCTCCATAACGCAGCGGGAGGTCAGGCGGGCGTTGCTTTCTCTAGACGTTCATAAGTCGAGTAGGCCAGACGGTATACCAGCAGTGGTGCTTAAGCAGTGTGCTCCTGAGTTATGTCCTGTACTCACGCGCCTCTTCGCACTTTCCTACCACACTAGGCAATTTCCGTCTTCATGGAAGACTGCGAATGTGCACCCGGTGCCCAAAAAGGGCGATAGATCAGATCCATCGAATTACAGGCCTATCGCTATTACCTCTCTCCTGTCTAAGGTGATGGAGCGTGTGATCAACACACAGCTTCTAAGATACCTAGAAGTACACGATTTGGTCAGTGACCGTCAATATGGCTTTCGCCAAGGTCGCTCGACTGGTGACCTTCTAGTGTATCTCACACACCGATGGGAACTAGCCATTGAGAGTCAGGGGGAGGCATTGGCATGAAGCCTGGACATAGCGAAGGCGTTCGATCGGGTCTGGCGCCGGGGTCTTCTATCGAAGTTGCCATCTTACGGAGTGCCTGAGGGTTTGTGCAAATGGGTGGCTAGCTTTTTGTCCGGCAGACGCATACGAACCGTAGTTGACGGTAGTTGCTCTGATAGCATGCACATTAATGCTGGTGTCCCGCAAGGCTCTGTGCTGTCTCCTACGCTGTTTCTACTGCATATCAATGACATGTTGGACATCAACAACATACATTGCTATGCAGATGACAGTACTGGAGACGCTTTTTACACGGGTCGTGCAAACATCCTTCGTTCCGTTGTGGAGGAACACCGCGGAGAACTTGTGTCTCAAATCGAGACCACACTGTCCCAGGTCTCTGACTGGGGACGGGTAAACTTGGTCCGATTCAACCCTACAAAGACACAAGTGTGCGCGTTCACCGCTAAGAAAACTCCATTTACTATAGTCCCACAATTCCAGAACACTCCCCTCTCCATCTCCAAGAGCATTGGGATCCTTGGTGTCGACATCTCTAGCGATGTTCAGTTCCGAGATCATTTACAAGATAAGGTGAAACTTGCGTCCAAAAAACTTGATGTACTCAACAGAGCGAAGCAGTACTTCACGTCGGGGCAAATGTTGTTACTTTACAAGTCGCAAGTTCGGCCCCATATGGAGTACTGCTGCCATCTCTGGGCAGGTGCACCCGGATACCAGCTTGGCCCTTTTGACTCGGTTCAACGACGGGCTGTGAGAATTGTCGACGATTCCAAACTCACTTGCGGTATCGAGCCCTTAAGTCTGAGGAGAGACTTTGCCTCACCGCTTGTACAATGGGTTGTGTTCTGAGGAATTGTTCGAAATGATGCCCACGGCTACTTTCTACCATCGCACCGCTCGCCATCGGCAGGGAATTCATTCTCACACTTTAGAACCTAAATGGTCGCGTACAGTGCGGTTTCAGAGAAACTACCTCCCGCGAACGCTTAAGTTGTGGAATGAGCTCCCTGCCAAGGTTTTCTGCAAGGACTACAGTATGAAGTTCATCAAGAAAGAAGTTATTAGATTTCTGAAGGGTCGGAAACGCGCAAGTGATACCCCTGGTGTTGCAAGCGTCCATAGGCTACGGTGACCGCTTATCATCAGGCGGACCGTAAGCTTGTTTGCCACCTTAGTGGTATTAAAAAAAAAAAAAAAAAAAAAATTATAAATTAGGATCTAGGATATCTCTGAGGGACAAGGGAGGGAATAGCGTCGCAGTACATATATGAAAATCTTTTATATGTACATAAAAATATCAATAGTTTCAGCAAGAAAAGTGACGTTCACAAAGTAAAAATAAGCTGTTGGTGCATGATACACGTCTACACAGTATAAATCAACAACATTGTGACCCGGAATCCAAAAAATAGTATGTCAACACGACCTTACATCATCAAATTCTGAGAAACTACTTCTCTACTCGTTAAAAAACAGCTGACTCTTAAGATGGGTACAGATTATTTGCAACACAAGTGTTACGGCCAACCCTATCACCGGAGGAGGCAGGACGCGGAACCAGAAGAACCGGTCCGGCGGCGACACCGCTCCGAACCAACGCGCGATACATTACCAGTGTACAACTAGCCGCGCTTGAGGCTACTCATACTGAATCTACAATATACCTATGTACATAGCAATTCAACTACTATATAAAATACAACGTTTATCATCATTCAACATCTTTTATTTATGGAGCAAGTGGCTTCATAAAGTGGCGACCGTAAGACAGCACCAGGACTCGAGCATATCACGCAAAAACAGCACGTAGTCAGCGTGCACAGCATCGGACAGCAAGGCCGTGCGCAAGGACAGCGCGCGACAGCACGTGGCAACGTGGCAGTGAGGCAGGACTCCAGGGCTTCTGATCGGGCCTTTTCGTCGCTAACACTATTGGGAGGCCAAACCCGAAGGAAGTAACCTTTTTCCCCTTACTCAGCCCTTTCTTATTAAAGTACCTAAATCTGTGAATTAGTAGTTGACTGTTTTTAGCGTCAGGTGTTTTTGTTATAATCGATTATAACAACATTTATAAATTTTTACAAAGTGACTTAGAAGCGGAGCTAAGAAAGTGATCAAATATTATATTAACAATTTATTCTAGTGCACGTCAACGAGATTGCAAACAAATTGCTACGTAACCGTGAGTACCTACAACGCTTGCTTACAGAAAAAACCAGCTTCCCTTCTCATTTCATTTGGTAGATGTACACTCAATCATTTCTTTGGACCAATCTTCGGTCATACATAATATAAGTCATACATAAACTTAAAACTATTAAGTAACGCTAGTTAAGCTCGATATTGCCAGAAATAGCGTTGAATTGTAAACATAACCATTAGCGTCTTCTAACTTTGCTACTTTAGCTACTTTTGCCAAACATATACTACCTTTGCTATTTTAATTCCCTATTATATTGCATGGTTAAAAAACATACACTGCTTACCATTGCATTCTCAACATACGTTAGTCATATTTATTCTACGATAGGTAGGTATTATTTGTTTGTAGTATTTTCGTGCACTAAGACGTTGCAAACAAATTCCAGGTTTTTCGAGACCGCGGTACGTGGACGAGACGTATCGCTAAGATGCATTAGAACGCAGCGCAGTGACTCAGCCTGCACTGAGCACAAGGGGTTTGTTTGATACCTTCATTAGCAGCGCGCACAACGCGGTAATTTGCACAGCATCGAGAAACATCAACTACATTGAAAAAAAAAGGTCGGTGATTTATTAATACTTACTGTGCAGATAAATCATTTTCATATAGGTATTTTAACAATACTAGCGTACTTTGTTATTTGCACCGATAGTTACCTTATTGGTTTATATCATGTCTGAAGTGGATTTATTAAGAAAATTAATTAAACAGCGGTCTAATATCCGCGGACGGATAACTATATTTCAAAATTATTTGCAACCTCTGTTAGATATTGACAGAAAGGAATTAAATAGATTACAAATTAAAGAATTATCTTCGAGACTAAGTAAATTTGAAACATTGTTATCTATATTTGACGGCATACAGTCTCAGATAGAAGAATTAGACGACGAAATGGATAGTCAAATGAAAGAGAGAAGCCTTATTGAAAGTCAGTTCTATAAGTTGATAGCAAATGCTCAGCATCTTCTTGAAATTACTAGCGAACCAGCTGACGATAAGAATTCTCTCGCGCCATCTTCTCATGATAGATATAATACAACTAATATTAAACTACCTACTATTCATCTTAAGACATTTTCCGGTGATCATAGTAAATGGCTAGAATTTCGCGATAATTATCAGTCGCTTATACACGATAACAATCAAATCGATGACATAAACAAGTTCCATTATTTAAAATCGTGTTTAGAGGGTTCCGCCGCTATTGCAATTAAATCTATTAAAGTTTCTTCGGAGAATTATGTCATCGCTTGGGATTTACTCTGCGAGAGATACAACTCCAAAAGAATTTTAGTTAAACATCACTTAAAATCCTTGTTTTCTATGGAGCCATTGTCACGAGAATCCGATCAAGGTTTAAGGGTTTTAATTGACACAATACACAAAGACTTGCGTGCTTTAGAATACCTTGGTGAGCCAACGTCTCACTGGGACACGCTAATTATTTATATGGTGTCTTCAAAATTAGACAGTGCTACTTCTAATAAATGGGAAGAATATAGAAACAAATTTAAAGACTCGCCTTCACTACAAGATTTTACTAAGTTTCTTAACGACCGTGCCGACATACTGGAAACTATTAATTCAAATAAAAATGAAAAAAATGAAAAACGTCATAGCTCTAGACTACAATCATTTAATTCTATTTCACACGAATCTAAGGCAATAAAATGTGTTGCCTGCTTTAAAGAGCATAAATTATATCAGTGTGACAAATTTAAGGCAATGAATATTGAGAATCGGTATAAAATACTTAACCGTAAAAAGTTATGTCACAATTGTTTTAATAGTGGTCATCGTCCACCTCAATGCCGTTTAGGCACTTGTAGAATCTGCAATAGAAAACACAACACGTTATTACACAAACAATCAAATGATTTTCAAAATAATTCCAATTCTACAGCAAATAAAATAGGGATTACGGAAAATTTACCTGACAAAGGGAGTCTTCCAACCCATTCTTCTGACGGGAATACTTCTCATTCTATTTCTATGTCAGCTGTGTCTTCTTCTCAAGTTCTTCTGTCAACAGCACGGGTAGAAGTAGTTACTTGCGACCATAAAAGGGTTACCTTAAGGGCTCTTCTTGACAACGGTAGTCAATCATCTTTTTTGACGGAAGCTGCAAGGAAAAAACTTAATATAAAAGATGGATCTTCTATATCACCACCGAATCAGTGGTTTAAATAATACAAATTTTAACATAACCGAACGATACAATCTAAAGTTAAAATCGTTACAATCAAGTTTTCAATTCGATGTTACATGTTGGCTGGTTCCGACAATTACCGACCAGCTGCCAAATACTCAAGTAGCTCTTGTTTCTTTAAAGATACCTTCGGATATAGCACTAGCTGATCCAGAGTTTCACCATCCTGCAGAAATAGACTTACTTCTTGGTGCAGATATTTTTTGGGATATTATCAAACAAGATCAAATAAAATTAGGGCGAAACAAACCCGTCTTATGCGATTCTCACCTAGGTTGGTTGGTGTCTGGTCGCACCGGGGGGAGCTTGCACAACCCTCGCGAAAATAATAAGTGCAATTTTTCACAAGAAGTAAGGGATCAACTACGCAAATTTTGGGAACTGGAAGAGTTGCCAACTTCTAATATTTCCTTTTTAGAAAATAACGTTTCCGAAACCAATTTTCTCAAAACTACTAAGCGCGACAATGATGGTCGTTTTATTGTTGAAATGCCATTAAAAGATTCTCTAGACTGTTTAGGGGAATCTTACGAAAGAGCTGAAAAAATATTCATTAACAACGAAAAAAGATTAGAAAAAAATCAAAATCTTAAAAAAATGTACTCAGATTTCCTCCACGAATATGAGCGTTTAGGCCACTCAACCGAAATCGAAAGGCCGGTGGTTGGTTACTATATGCCGCACCATGCAGTTATTCGAGAAAAAAGTGAAACATCAAAAATCCGAGTAGTTTTTAACGCTTCATCTCCAACAACCTCGGGAATGTCTCTAAACGACATTCAACATATTGGTCCTTGTATACAGGATGATCTTTTTTCAATTCTTCTTCGATTCCGTCAGTATCGGTATGCCATAACTGCGGACATCGAGAAAATGTATCGGCAAATTTTAATTAAAGAAAATCAAAAAAATTTGCAGCTTATATTATGGAGAGATGATAATAGCCTTCCTATAAAAACTTACCAATTAAATACAGTTACTTACGGTACAGCTTCAGCCCCGATTCTTAGTACCCGATGTCTGGTACAGTTGTCAAAGGAATGTCCCGATAAAGTAATTTCTAATATTATAAAACATGATTTTTATATGGATGATCTTTTAACAGGTTGTGATAATTTAGCTGATTTAAACCACATCTATACCTCAGTAACAAAGCAATTACATTCAGCAGGATTTGTATTGAGAAAGTACCGTACTAATGCTCCAATTTTGGTGGAATCTGATCAATCGCTATCGCCAAAAAGTATAGAGTTAAGTGCTGAAGCAAATGTGCTTGGTCTTATTTGGCATCCTTCTGATGATATTTTTAAATATTCTATTAATATTGAAAATGGGGAAATAGTCACAAAACGTACAATTTCATCAAGGTCTACTAGATTATTCGATCCCTTAGGTTTGTTAAGTCTTTGTTCTATAACACCAAAAATAATTTTACAAAAGCTTTGGGTTTCGGGGTTAACATGGGAAGAACCTGTACCTTCAGATATAAAAAATGACTGGATAAAGTTTGTAAATGGCATGAAAAAATTAGATAATTTCTCAATTCCAAGATTTGCTCTAAGTGAAGAGCCAATTCATATAGAGTTACATTCTTTCTCGGACGCTTCCCAGGAAGCTTATGCTGCTTGTGTATATGTTCGGTCAACAGACCGTTCTGGACAAGTGACAGTTAAGCTTTTATGTGCAAAAACTAAAGTTTCGCCACTGAAACCAGTGACGATACCAAGGCTAGAACTTTGCGGTGCTCTTTTGTCCGCACGGTTGACAGCAAAAATTAATTCGTTACTGCGTTGTCAAATTAATAATGTTTTTCAATGGACCGATTCTACAGTAGTATTAGGATGGATATCAACTCCTCCTCGGGACTTAAAGTCTTTTGTCGCTAATAGAGTAGCGGAAATTCAGGAGTTAGTACCTGAAAGCACTTGGAGGCATGTTCCAGGGCTTCAGAACCCGGCAGATATGGCATCCAGGGGTGTTAATCCGCAAAATGTCGAGTTGGCAATGATGTGGTGGCAGGGTCCTTCCTTTTTAGCTAATGACCCGTCTATGTAACCCACATCGCAAAAAAAGTTAGTTGACTTACCTGAAATAAAAACAAAGTTAAATCAATCAAATTTAGTAAACAATGAAAATGTAATACAAACAATTAAAACACATGTTAATTTCTCAAATAATTTAAATTTGATTGACTTTGCTAAATTTTCTAAACTTAAAAAAATTCAAAGAATTGTTGCGTATATTAAAAGATTTGTACATAATATAAAAAATCCAATGTCCAAACTTACCAGTTCCTTAAGTGTAGATGAGCTTCAATCTTCCTTAGATTATTTACTAAAACAATCACAGCACGAATCGTTTCATAATGACATACAACAATTAAAAAAGGATAAAGGTCTTCACAGTAAATCATCTTTAATCTCTTTAAACCCGTTTATTGATGAACAGGGAATATTACGTGTTGGTGGTCGCATCCAACAATCCCCTGAAAGCTATGAGAAAAAGCATCCTGCTTTATTACACCCAAGTCATGCTTTCACAAAGTTATTATTCTTTGATGAACATATCAAACTTTTGCATTGTGGTCCTCAATCTCTACTTCATTCTATTCGGCAACGATTTTGTCCCATCAGGGGCAGAGTACTAGCGAGAAGTACTGTAAATGGTTGTATTCAATGTAGGCGTATAACCTCGAAACCTATCAACCCAATAATGGGCACTTTGCCTATGCAGAGAGTAACGCCAAACTTCCCATTTATTACTAGTGGCGCCGATTTTGCAGGACCATTTTATATCACTGATCGTAAGGGTCGGGGATGCAAAATTAGTAAATGCTATTTATGCTTGTTCGTCTGTTTCGTTACAAAATCTCTACATCTCGAATTATCATCTGATTTAACAACAGAAAGCTTTGTTTTATGTTTAAGAAGGTTTATCTCTCGCCGAGGAAAACCTTATGAGATTTTTTGTGATAATGGAAGTAATTTTGTCGGTGCAAATAACGAAATACGCAAGTTTTTAAAAGAAAATGACCAAAATATTACCGAGTTTGCCTCTAATGAAGGTATCAAATTTACATTTTCACCTGCTTATTCACCTAACTTTGGTGGTCTGTGGGAATCTGGAGTTAAAAGCGCAAAGTATCACTTAAAACGTATTTTAGGGACTACTCACCTGACGTTCGAAGAACTTTCAACTCTATTTTCACAGATTGAATCTATCCTGAATTCCCGTCCCTTGACTCCTCTTTCCTTGGACCCACATCACTACGATGTACTTACTCCTGGACACTTCCTGATTGGACGGCCTTTGACGACAATACCTTCTCCGCCGTTACTAGAAGAGAAACCTACTAGGTTAAACAGATATAAACGTCTAGAACAATATCGACAGCACTTCTGGAGACGTTGGAGCAAGGAATACCTTTGTGAGCTACAGCAACGGAAAAAGTGGCAATCCAGCCAAGGTCAACTTAATGTCAACGACATGGTTATATTGAAGGAAGATCATCTGCCACCACTTCAATGGCGCATTGGACGTATTCATCACCTATATCCAGGACCTGATGGAATATCCAGGGTAGCCGATATACGCACATCAAAGGGCATCTTTCGTAGAGCCCTTAACAAGATTTGTCCCCTGCTGTCAACCAAAGAATCCCCCCCTCTAAACTCTAATTAATACTTTCAAGTGTGAACACTTTCTTTTCTTCTTCCAACATCTATCAATTGAGGAACATCGATTTCGTCTGAACTTTTCTTTCTTCTCTTCCACTTCTTGCATACTTCTTGCTGAGAAAATGATTCTCAAATCCTAAGGCATTTGAGAGGGGGGAGAATGTTACGGCCAACCCTATCACCGGAGGAGGCAGGACGCGGAACCAGAAGAACCGGTCCGGCGGCGACACCGCTCCGAACCAACGCGCGATGCATTACCAGTGTACAACTAGCCGCGCTTGAGGCTACTCATACTGAATCTACAATATACCTATGTACATAGCAATTCAACTACTATATAAAATACAACGTTTATCATCATTCAACATCTTTTATTTATGGAGCAAGTGGCTTCACAAGATACAATGCAACACTAATGTATGTGGACGGTCTGCGCGCACTCTGCGCTCCTCAACAATGGCTATTCCTGGCAGTCGAAAAACCGACAATAGGCGGGAACCAACGTGCGCCTTGCGAATGCATTAAATTTTATGGGAAATGTTAAATTGCAAATAATCTGTACGCACCTTTAGACGATCCTGTAGTGGCGACCGTGCAAAATCGCTTCTGGAGCAATGGCGTGCCAACACGACTTAACATAAAAACACTTACGAACTGCCTCTACAGGTGGAAGGTTGAACGAACGGCTATTGGAAGACGGTGCAGTGTAGTAGCAGTAAATAATGCGGGCGATCCCAATAGGTTAATTTTAAAATGACTAAATTATCATGAAAATATGCCAACCCATGCCCGGCTTGTCCCTTGGCGTGCGATACGCAGCGTAGTTAGTAAATCAACTGGTAACGAAAATGTAAGCCTATTTATGTTAGTTCCTATAATTGATGTACACCTTCCTCACATTACTAATCTTCTAAATCTTTCTTTTCTAACTAATAGTTTTACTGATTGCTGAAAGAAAGCTTTCATTATACCTCTATCCAAAATTCCTAATCCATCTACTCTTTCTCACTATCTTTCTATATGTATTCTACCTGTACTTTCTAGTGCTTGAGCGATTAGTCCATGAACAACTGAGTCAATTTCTTCTCTCAAATCACCTCAGCCGTTCTTAATCAGGTTTAAGTCCAGGTCACAGCACTGTCAGTACCTTGTTGAAAATTATAGATTATGTGAGACATAACATGGTAAATCAACGTGTTACTGTGTTAACTTTGCTCGACTTCAGCAATGCTTTCAAAACTGTTTACTTTTATATACTACTCTGCGTACTACGTTCCCTTAACATATTTCCAGCAGTGACCATGTGGTTTAAATCCTATTTATTTGATCACCAACAATGCATACGTACTGACTCCGGCTCCTTAGATTGGTGTTTTGCGCGTTGTGGTGTTCCACAAGGAGGAGTTCTGTCACCATTGCTGTTCTTTCTTTTTATAAATTTATTGACGATTCGACTAACTACACAATTTCACTTATACGCAGATGATCTCCAATTATCATGACTACACAGGTTCAACATTAGACCAAATTGACAATGCTATCAATCCTTTAAACTGATTCTTAACCCCAGCAAATCTCAGGCTATAATAGTAGGCAAACGTCAGATGGCCATCCTGGACATAGATAAAGTAGCACAGATTGCATACAATAGTATAATAATTCCTTCTGTTGAAAAGGTAAAGAACCTCGGTATACTAATAGACAGCACGTTGTCGTGGCGCCCACAGGTAAATGCACTTAGTAAAAAAATGTTTGCTTAATTACACTCACCCAAACGTCTGTAAATTTTTTTACCATTCCAAACTAAAGTTATACCGGCGCAGTCTTTGCTGCTTCCTCTACGGACGTAAGTTATCTTGATCTAACAGAGGAGTGACTCGACAAACTTGATCGTCGGATACATAGATTTTGAAATCTATGAATCCGATTACGAAAATATGATCATATTTACGAGTTTCGCGCTCAACTTAAGTGGCTCCCAATTCGACTTCGCAGGAATACTCATATTCTCACCCTTTTGCATAACGTCCTTAACAATCCCTCTGCACCTCATTACCTAAAAAAGCTCTTTAATTTTTTATATACACACCGGCACAATTAGCGGAACACAAAAAAAGGATTTGAACGAATGGCAGCAGGTTCTCTTTACTGATGAGTGCAGAGTTCTTTTAAAACAGATCGATGGGAAACAGCGAATGTGGAGACGCAAAGGAGAACGCCACATACAGTCTAATTTTGAACACACAGTGGCTTATGGTGGCGGCTCGATTATGGTTTGGGGAGGGATATGTTTGGGAGCTCGCACGGAGTTAGTGATAGTCACAGGAGGGACCATGACAGCAGATCGATACATCAGAGACATTTTAGAAGAACATGTTGTACCATTTGCCCCATTTATTGGTGAAGACTTTATCTAATGCAAGATAATGCTCGTGCTCATAGTGCACAATCGGTACAGTCATATCTGAGCCACGTAGGTATACCGGTGATGCAGTGGCCAGCAAATTCCCCCGATATGAATCCGATAGAGCATGTCTGGGACTTGCTAAAAAGAAGGGTTAAATCCAGAATGCCACCCCCCAACAATCTGAATGATTTCGTCAAATATATGCGTTATTATCTCATAGTCTCACTTTTTTTTCTGTTCCGCTAATTGTGCCGGTGTGTATATAATTGGACACAAAGTATGTCACTAAGGTCAAAGGTAGAACGAACGTCTCACTGCACCACTTTTTTGGTAAATCGTTTGCTGTAAAAGCAGCTTAACTGTGGAACAATTTACCGTCGGATATTCGTTTGTCATCGTCTATCAACATTTTTAAAGCCAAACTGTATCCTTTTTTTTTTCGAATCATTGCCAACTTGATGATACTACAACTCTCTAACTATCAATTTGTACTCATATTTGTATGTATATGATATTATATAATGTTGTATACAGCGTGCCCGGGGAGATGACGTTCAAGCGTAAAATTTAGATACTTTATGATGAGGAGTATCCGAATCACCCCCATGTATGTTCTACGATTTTTCGTAGTTTTCGAGATAGATTTTTTTTAATGTTTTTTTCGTAATTTTTACCTAACATCAGTTTTCGATTTTTTCTTGTTCTGTTGAACATTTCTTTTTCAGTTTTAAGCAAAGTCTAACCAACACCCTAAAAAATATGATTTATCTAGGAATTGCAGAACTTACTTAGAATTTATTCGAAAGTTCAAAATTAAGATTTGAGCTCAGAACTCACAAATTTTCAAAGTATCAAAAATTTAATAGGGAGATTTTGGGTTTAAAGTAATTTTAAAAACTTCCTTAGACATTAAACTTTAAAATAAGGCTAATAAAGTTAGGTTTAGCGGGGGTTTATTTTCAGTAACTGACCTTCAAAGTAAATTAAGGCAGTTTTAAAGGAAAAACAATAATATATTGGTTTTATGTCAGTAAATTATTTTATTTTATTTAAATCTTTGACTTTCTTTGCGTTATGATGGATTTGAGTAAACACGGTTAATTTTTAATAAGATAAATTTATTTAAAGTTAATTTTTAAAATTCACAGAAATGCAAAATCTACACCTGCGCAAAAAATTATGTCTTAACTCCCTAAAAGCTTCGCGGTTATTTCTCACAGCGGTTTCGGCTTCGCGAATTTTTCTAATAAGCTCTTCTTCACTTGAAGCTTCTCTGGCGTTATTTCTTCAAAATAGCCCCAGATAATAAAATCTATGGGTTGAGGTCAGGCGAGCGTGGTGGCCAGGCAATTGGTCCTCGTTGTCCGAACCACCTGCTGGGGTACGTCTGGTTTACTGGGTCTGGGACTTGCGCCGCGTAATGACATGGTGCGCTGACGTTCTGGAACACCATTGTCCTTCTCAATTCAAGGATTACATCTTCCAGTAATATTAGTAAATCGTCTTCTAAAAAACATTTGTACGTGTCGCCGTCTAATCCGAATGGCAGTTCAAATGGGCCTATTAATTCGCCATTCAAGACGCCAGACCACATGTTCACCCTAAAACTGTTAACCCTAACTTTACTTGAACTTGTTTTAAAGTTTAATGTCTTAGGAAATTTTTAAAGTTACTTTGAACCCAAAATCTCCCTATTTAATTGTTTTTGATACTTTGAAAATTTGTGAGTTCTGAGCTCAAATCATGCAATTCCTAGATAAACCATATGTTTTAGGGTGTTAGGTTAGACTATGCTAATTAGTTATCACAAAAAAATTGAAACAGAAACGTTCAACAGAACGAGAAAAAAATCGAAAACTGATGTTAGGTGATAATTACGAAAAAAATCATTAAAAAAATTCAGTCTCGAAAACTACGAAAAATAGTAGAACATACATGGGGGTGACTCCTCATCATAAAGTATCTAAATTTTACGTTTGAACGTCAACTCCCCGGCCACGCTGTATATTTATAAAAAAATACATATGTATGTTTATTTAGTTAATTTATTCTCCATATTATGTATTATTATTATCTTTTTATTTTGACTATAGCTACATAAATTTAAATAAATCAGCTTTCGGAAACTCCATAACGTTGGCTGGAAGAAATCGTACTATGCGATAAGTCCGCATTAGTGCATACATTTTTATAGGTTAATATAATATTGTAATAGTTTTTATATGTACTATAAGTGTTAAATAAATAAAGGTTCAAGGTCGGGATGGTTCATATTTTAACATGCGAGCCCTTCTTGATCAAGAGTCACAGGCATGTCTAATGTCTCAAAATGCAGCTCAGTTGTTGGGTCTACCTCGGCAAAATGTCAAGGGATTAGTTTCAGGAATAGGAGACAAGCCAAACAACTGTAAAGGAGCAATCACAATCAATTGTTCATCAACACATACTGATTACTCTTTTCAAACCGATGTTCTTATAATGAAAACACTTTAAATTACCTACCACAACATTTTCTAAGCCAACATAGTCTTATTTGGATGGCATACAATATCGTCTTATTGTTAGGGGCTGACATCTATTCTGAAATACTTTTGAAAGACATTTGTAAATCACACAACGCATTGCCTATAGCACAACAAACCTGGTTTGGGTCAAACAAGTCTGGGTTGGATCCTGAGTGGATAAAATAACACACTGTATTGCAATGTCATCATAAATAATATTGACGATATCAGGAAATTTTGGGAGATAGAAGACGTAGTTGAGGAATCAAACCTATAAAGAGAGGATCAAAAGTGCATAGACTTTTACAAAGCTTCTACAAAAAGGCGTAAAAGTGGCCACTATAAAGTTAGAATACCATTAAATTCAAATGTTGAGCAAAATCTAGGAGATCCTAAACCAAAAGCCATTTCACAATTTAAACAATAAGAACAAAAATTTACCTATTAATGTTTGGCCTATTAAGGTTTGGCCTTGCAAAAGAATATAAATTGTTTATTAATGAATACTTGACGCTCGGACACATGCTACCGGCCGGAAGAAATACGAAACTCAATTGTTTCTTACCACATCACGAAGTTCATATAATTGATTCCACAACTACACAACTTCACGTCGTATTCAACACGTCATCAAAAACGTCTTCCGCTCAAAGTCTAAACGATCTAATGGAAAGGGGGCCAAATTTACAGCAAAACATACACTTATCATTAAATGGCGCCAATATAAAATTGGTCTTATTGCTGACCTGGAAAAAATGTTTCGACAGATCTGGCATCATGAATCAGACCAAAATTTACAGCAGATAGTATGGTTTTTTTTTCTGACTGACTATGCCGTTGGCTGATGCAGATTACTGCTCCACCGGGCTTTTGGCGCGAGACTGAAGGATTCCACAAGACCAAGATTTAATTTCATATCTCTCATATCATCTTCACAAGGTGCTTACAATATAAAAACCCTATCAGAAAACCAGTCACTATTCTTTGATAAAATAAACAACATGCATTGGATAAGAGACGAATGGAGACTCATTGTCTTTGATATGAACGTGTTGTATGTGGCCAATACACTATTCGGAGTATTGGACGCATGTTTCGCTGAAAAATATTAGAAAGAAATCAAATTAATAAAACAAAATCAAAATCATCTTGCTAGATGCTGTCGAAAAAATAAGAGAATAGAATATGTCGTGGAAAAAGAACACAAAAGAATATATCAAAAATTATTGGATCTGGGAGTGGTATAAAATTATGTCAAAAAAAAAACTATTATCTATTTGAATGTTGCAAAAAACATGTCAAAAAAAAGTTTTTTAAGTCCAATTATTCTTGTCATTTAAAACCTCGTCAACAGTGTAATACCCTCCCTTTATCAAATGACATTTAATTGCTGATTTAAATTGATGTAAAGGCAAGTTCAGGGTAGTCTGTGGGATATTATTATAAAAGCGTACACACTGCCCGACAAAAGAATTGTTAAATTTTTGAAGACGACTAGTAACATCTATTAATTTATGTTTATTTCGTGTATTAACACTGTGTACACCGCTTTTTTTATAGTACAAGTGCAAGTTTCTACGAACATACATTATATTTGCATAAATATATTGCGATATTATAGTTAAAATGCCGATGTTCTTAAAAACTTCTCTGAGGGAATCCCGAGGTTTCAAATTATAGATAGACCTAATACCTCTTTTTCGTAATAAATAAATTGACTCTATATCAGCTGCTCTGCCCCACAACAGAATTCCACATGACATGATGCTGTGAAAATAACTAAAATAAACTAAGCGGACAGTTTCAGAATTAGTTAATTGTCTGACTTTCTTAACAGACAAGGCAGCTGAGCTAAGTTTTCTAGCAAGTATAGATAGTAGTAATATAGAAGTGTATTCCATTGCAGTTTGGGATCTAATGTGACGCCCAGAAACATAGTTGAATCTATCAAATCTAAACTGTCTCCATTAAGGATTAATTTAGTGTTAAGGTCTCGAACATTCGGTAAAGTAAATTTGATGCACTTGGTTTTTTTGGAACTAAGCAAAAGATTGTTTACTTCAAACCAATTAAGTATTGCCGATAAGGCGTCATTGACATCGTCATAGTTTTCTTTTTTCCTATCAACATTAAATATTAAGGACGTGTCATCAGCAAACAAAACGACTTGACAAATTTTTTCAGCAAAATAAGGCAAATTGTTAATATATACCGAGAACAAAAACCCAATATAGATCCTTGTGGAACCCCCATTACCACTGATGATCCTGAGGATTTTGTACCATTTATGTCAACTATTTGTGTTCTGCAACTTAGGTAAGAAGATATAAGATCAAGTGCAGATTCTTTAACACCGTAATATTCTAATTCGCGAGTAAGAGTTTCATGTTCGACGCAGTCGAAAGCCTTGGATAGGTCGCAAAAGACTCCAATTGCATTTTGATGATTTTCCCAAGCAGAGAATATGTGCATCATTAATGATACACCTGCATCAGTAGTAGAGCGACCTTTTGTAAAACCATAATGTTCACTATGAAATAATTCATTTGTAGTGAATTATTGCAATAGTTGATTTAATATAATTTTTTCAAAAATCTTACTGAGTACAGGCAAAATAGAAATGGGTCTAAAATTATTAAGTTCTTTTGTGCTGGCAGATTTTAAAAGTGGTATTATCATACTAATCTACATTAAATCAGGGAATACACCATCGTCTAGACATTTATTAAAGATAACTGCCAAGAAAGGAGCTAATGCGTCTATAATGCCATTCAGAACATTAACTGATAAACCCCACAGATCTTTAGTATTTTTTCAACATTGAATAGACAACAAAATGATAAGCATAATTCCTATATCCTCATATGGCGCTATACCTTGATAGATACTTTGTTACCTTGATACCTTGTTACGGTTTACTCGCATTTGGACCAATATTTTCAAAACTCAAAAACGCATTAGAACCAATTCGCATAAGGACCAATAAGCTTTACGCATAAGGACAAATACGCGATTGGACAAATACGCGAATGGACAAATATGTGATTGGATAAATACGCGAATGGACTAATGAGCTCTAATGCTGTTTTCAGGGGCCTTGCCACAAACTCTTATAGCGATACAGTTTAGATAGGCTCTTTGTAGCTACTTTTTGGAGTTTACTCCTTAAGAAACGATATAAGGCCCGTGGTATGAAAAAAATATGGGTTGTGTAATCGAGCTTCATAAAAAAGTAACGCTGCCCCTTCCCAATGCTTTCCCAACCTATCTTATATATTATTTACTTTTTAGACAGAGAGGGAGAGAAAGAGAAGTAGTTTCTTTACAAAAGTGATATATCTCATGAAGATCTTCATTTCGGATGACAGCTGTCAAACTAGAAACGGCTTTATCTTTGTAACTTTTGATAGTAGACTAGTAGTTTCTGTACAGAAGTGATATATCTCATCAAGATCTCCATTTCGGATGACAGCTGACAAACTAGAAGTGGCTTTATCTCGGTAACTTTTGATCGTAGACTAGTAGTTTCTTTACAAAAGTGATAGACCTCATCAAGATTTTTATTTCGGATGACAGCTGTCAAAGTAGAAACTGTTTATCTCCGTAACTTTAGAAACTTCTGTTGAAAAATCTAGTTTAATCTAGTTTAATCGCTAGATTTACGTCGTCTGCGTACATAAGGCACACCGAATTTTGTAAAAATAGTGGAAGATCGTTGATTAAAATCAAAAATAGCAAAGGACCCAAGCTACTTCCTTGCCCTATACCCGAAGTTACTTGGTACTGGTATGATTCCGCGTCGTTATACTGAACATACTGTGCCCTATTTGCTGTAAGTAATCTGAAAAGAACTCCAGCAGTGACCTTGAGAATCCAGCGGCGGCTAGTTTGTACAGAAGTATGTCATTATCGACTTGGTCAAACGCCTTTTGGTAGACGAAGTAAGCTACGTCGACTTGCTCTTTTAGGTCCATTTGTGTCGATAGTAATGATACCATTTGTAACAGGTTGGACTCCGTGGATCGACCGGGAAGAAATCCATGCTGAGCGTCGGAGAACCAACTACTTAGTTGACGAGAGATTAGGTCATAAAGAATTGATTCAAATGTTTTTGCAAATGCCGATACTACTCCTACTGCTCTGTAGTTAGACGTGCATGTTTTTGGACCGGTTTTGTGGATTGCAAAAACTTTGGATACCTTCCAAGCTGCTGGGTATGCTCTTTGTTTAAGGCACATATTGAAAATATCAGCTAATGGGCTCGCAAAAATCTCAATACAGTCTTTGACTATGAACTGTGGTATCCCGTCTGGTCCTTGGGTAATTTTCGGCGGCAGACGTTTTACTGCCTTATGGACGTCATTGGGGTGTATGTGCTCGATTGTGACGTGAGAGCTTGCAGTCTGCCGCCGCGGACTGAATGGCACTTTTCACGTTAAGGTCTGGTGAACGGGGTAAGAATAAATTTTTAAAGTAATTCGCGAACTCGTCTGCAACAGCTTGGGAGTCGGGCAAGTCATAGTCGGCTGGTTCACAGTTCGCTTTCCTTTTATTACAGACCAAAATGATTTCGGATCGTTTCGAATTCTGTTTTCGATGCTTTTGCAATATATTAGAAAGTTTTCTTGTATTTTTTTTTAGTCAACTTTCTGTAATACGAGAATAGACCATAGTAAAGCTGCAATTTTTCACTGTTATATAGTTTGTGATATTTGTTTTTTAGCTTAATTGTTTTAATAATTTCACTATTATACCAAGCAGGATACGACCATGGTGATTGCTTTCGATTTGATTTATATGGTACGGTATCATTAAATTGCGTATAAATAATATTATAGAGATGCTCAACTGCGTCGTCAATGTTTTCTATTTCGAATAGGGTTGCCCAGTTGACGTCGCGCAATTGAGCATACAATAAAGGAAAATTGGCTTTTCTTAAGTTTCTTTGACGGTTTTTGGTAAGTTCATTAGGATAAATTTGTAAACGTATGTCGTTTTTATGCAATGTTGTAGATAAAAAGTCAAAATAAAAAGTAATGTCAAGAGGATAATGGTGAATTTCGGAGCTTACTAATCCGTCCTCACACTCTGTGACCTCTGTTTTGATGTTGTGACTTGTGATAACTAAATCGAGTACTCTACCGCGGAGTACTGTCTGGGATGTTGAATATAGGTTAAAGTCACCGATTGCTACAACTGGCAGTTTATAAATATCAATTATTAATTCTAGATATTGAAGTATAGAATAATATTTACTATCAGGAATATTTGGTGGTAAGTAGATCGCGCAACATATAAACTGCTTACGTTCCGCAGTGATAATACCACAGGCTTACTCGTCATGTGGTGAGCGGTGCACGTCTAGTCTGCGCAGTGAGTAGGGATGACGCACGGCCAACAGCACTCCGCCATTTTTAAGTTATTGTAATATTGCTCACCGTTTTTGCTAGAGGTCTTAGTGGGTTGAGGGCTAGTTGGCGCCTACACCACTCTGTCCTACCAGAGAAAGTTATCAAACATTTTGGTCCTTTTGCGAAACGGTCAAAATGCGAGTTGGTCCAAATGCGAAGTGGTCCAAATGCGAATGTGTCCAAAAGCGAATTAGTCCATATGCGTATATTTGTCCTTTTGCCTTTTGGGCCTAATTCGTCGGAAGCCCTTGTTACCACTGACCAAAAATGATATTAATTCATGCATGCAACAAAGTGCAGAGACTGTACTATGTTTAAACAAAAAACCAATTTTTCACATTAAAAATGGCGAAAGTTTTTGCCTAACCGACGAGAAAAGTGCAACGTGTAAAACAGTAGTACGCTCGTGTTCTAACGAGTGGTTCGAGATAAACAAACAGAATAATTATATCTATTTTTGTCGCGAAAAGTGTAGACTTCGGTTGTTATGCCGGGATCAGATTACCGCGCTGCACCTGACGCGTGCCGGCGTGTTGACTGCAGCTATACATATCAATACCTCAATTATCAGTCGTAAATACCTCTGAGTTCGAATTAAAACACAAGGATTTATCAGATATACAAAGTCTACTCGATATAGTCAAAAACAACACTGCACTATCAGAGGATACTTCTTACCACGACATTCACCATTATACCGCTATATACGGGATTATGATTGTCGTAGGCATAATTGGAGCAGTCTTTGGAGCGTGTTGAGAGAGGATAACTCGGGTGAGGCGATGACGTCATCAGAGATGGAGGCTGCCCCACAGCCTGCAGTACGGTCTTCGAATGCAGTGTACAGTGTGAACGTGCAAATAATCGGGAAATTATTAAAAGTGCCGCGAGTGAGTCATTAGAATGTCGTCTCAATGAGCATAAACAAAACAAAGCCATGTCGCCGGTACTTAATAGTACATTGTTCACCAAGGGGTAAAAGTGACTGATTACCGACGAGGGTGTAGCTTAAAACACACGAGGTGGGAATCGTCTTTCATCCCGAGTGATACATAGTGCTTTACCCTACAAATGCGAGGATAATAAAATATAATTAATTAAAGTTTTAATTTACTCAACAAATATTAATTCACTTTATAAACATAGATGGCGCTGTACCGAATAATTACAATGTTTTCTGTTGTTTATAAATAGTGAGTTATTTTTTTCAAATTAAAACTGGTTCGCTTTTATAATCACAGATGGCACTGTACCATATAAAAAGAAGCTATTTAATTGTTTCTTCAGCTTTTAAATAGAAAATGCTTTTTATTATAACTTTGTTCCTTCTAAACGGGCAAGATAGTCTATAAACACGTACTTTCAACCCTTTTTTTTACTATGAATGAATAGCATGTGTAGTGTAAATCAGTTTTTAGTATAGTCGATAATAATAAAGGACCATAAGTGGACATTATATCTTTTATTATATATCCGTTCTTTCTCATATACATTATGTTTTATTATTTTATATTCTGCATTTATATACATATATTTTTACTATAAAAGTTTAATTGTACAATAAACGTTTTAAATTTGATTGTATAGTTTTGTGTAACGAACTCATTTTGTATTGTATCATGTTAAGTCGGTAATACTTCAGCATTTAAAAAAAAATCTGAAATTTATTTTTTGTTCTCTAATCCTCTTGTTGTCGTCCGGGAGCATGTACAGTGAAACCGCACATTATGCTAAATGTGCAATTCAACAAAATTGTCAACTTATCGATTTATGTACATTTTACCTTAGTCCATGTTATAGTAGGCTCTGCGACTCGTGTGCTCACATAGCATTAAAGTATCAATTGTTTTGTATCAATACTTTACCAAATATATTCTACTGTGCATTATCAAAGTTTATCATTTATCAACCACATCAAAGGTCATAGAGAGTCCATGTGTGCTACTTTAATTACAATACCTACAGAAGATTTACGAATAAATTTATCTCGTCATAAATGGTTTATAAATACATTTGTAGTGACAAGTACAACATTTTCGTAGGTATTCGATCGTCGAAATAAAAGGAATATTTTTCCGTTTTTGTTGGTCGCTTGTTACAGAGCGTCATGGTTCGGTTGCGTGGCGGCGGTGGTGACGCGGTTCGGCGCGCGGTTTGGCGAACAGTTCGGGCAGCGCGCCACGCGGCTGCTGGTCGCCGCCGCGCGCGACCGCACACCGCAAGTCGCCGACCGCCTCTGGGGCTGCCTCTTGGCACTCATGCATCACGTGCAGGTCACCATCACCATTTCCACAAATTCCCTTATTTAAAAACCGTATTACCAATAGTAAAAAGCTTGAATTCTTTGTCCTTAAATAATAGCTGCTTGCAAGTGTATATACTTTCACTATTATTATGCAGTTTATTTAAAATGTTATTGTAATTTATATGTTATTTTTATTAATATTAATTTTTATGTTATTGTTATTTTTATGTTATACCCTTGTGTTTATTGTCTTTTAAATCTTGTTTGTAGGACTGGGACAGATGGCTGGATAAGAAGGAACTGCTCAGCAAACGGATACTTGACATGCTAGAAAATGGTAAAAACAAAAACCATACAATGGTAGGTTTTCTGTGTTGAACCATTTATACCGCCGCACACAGGCAAGATATTAAAAGAATATTATAAAACAATTAATTGAGTCGCGACTATTAAGTTATTTTATCTACTCTCATATCATTAAATTCAAATTATCAACTTACTTTCTAAAAATAGAACATATAACACTATTTCTCTAATAAAATAAAGTTATAATGTAATTAATACGATACAAGACAAAAATCCAACCAATCATATTCCATCATTTTTTAATGGGCGGGGCGCACGCTAAAGCGCAGCGCGGTGATGTGCAGGGTTTTGGCGCCATTCACACGTTTTGTTGTTCTGGGTTCTGTTCAGTTCGTGGGTTTTATTTTTTGCCAAAAAAATGTCCGATAGTAGTAAATGTGTAGAAAATTTGACTCCGCCCGATATTTTAGATGTGGCGACGGAAATGACCTAATGATCTATTACCTGGAAAGTCGAAAAAAATGTATGATAAATGCTATCACGCCTTTATGGCATAGAAAATGCAAAAAAAGGCTACATCGTTTTCGGAAACTATTTCTTGCTCTTTGTTCTTTTATTTGAATCCCAATATATGAGAGTAAATAAAGTAACGCGCCGTCCACAGTGAGTTGGGAGGGCATGTAGTGCATGCCGAATTTCAGCAGTCTGCGCTGGGTCGAGACTGGTACGTTGCTGGCTGTGTGTCTGCAGTGAGTCGAGACACTGGCCTGAGTTAGCGGCAGAAGCGACGAGTGGGGAATGCCACGCTGGAGTGAGAGTACTCGTCAGGGTGGTGTGATGCTGTACAGTGGAAGTGCCACACTGGAGTGTGAATCCTCAACAGGTTGTGGTGGAATGCTGTACAGTTGCGTCGCCGGAGAGGAGCTGCAGGAACTAGGAAGCAGTGAAGTGCTGCGATAGGTCCTGATGAAAGCTCTGAGATGCGAAGTGTACGGTTGAAAACTGGTCCGTGTACCTGGTAGGAAGGAGTAGGAAGCTGCTGCGGAAGGTGCGGCAATGTTCAGCTCGGGGTCACCAATGTGAAGCGGCGGCAAAGAGGAGATCTTCTGCCAGGCGAGGTGTTATGTCTGGGGACCGCTGTGGTCCACTTATCATTTTTTTTTCTGAACTGACAATGCAGTTGGCTGTTGCAGCCATTACTGCTTTACCGGACTTTTTTGGGCGAGTCCTTGAAGGAGCCTCAGCCCGTCAGCGCCCAACGCTCAAGGGCTCCCCGCGGGGGGGGGGGCCTCGGCTTGGGTTGTCGCTCTCGGGGGCGGCCCTTTGACCGACGTGAGTCTCGAACCCGAAGGTAAGTCACCGCCAGGAGGGGAGTTCCCCGTTACGCGGGTAAGGTTGCGATTGAGTAGGGGCGAGAAGCGCCCTGGCACTCTTTGATACCTCTTGTATCCTTGTGGGCGCAGACGAACCCGGGGACTTCGGCGTCGTGTTTGGAGGGAGGCCCTATTGGGGGAGGTCGTTGAGACTAATCTCGCTATCCGGACAGCGAGATCGTCATTTTACGACCGTGCCGAGGTCGCTCGGGGGGATGGGTTATCATTCTGTTCGGTTTCTATATATACTCATCGACAGAAGAAACTTTGATAGCGCGATATAGGACGCGTGACGTCAGCCTTGCTTGTAGCGGTATGATATGATCCGCTACAAATGTGACAAAATCAAAAAATAAATATTACGGTATATGAATGTGACAAAAACAAACATTAAATATTACGGTATATGCATGTGACAAAAATTAAATACATATACCTATATCGTCGATAATCAAAAATTATTACAGCTATAGTAATTTCACAGATATACTCAGAATGTAATTTTTTTTTAAATACTGTCAATAAATAATAAGAATTAAAGTACATTGTGTATTAAGAGTGGTAATGAGAAAATTACTAACGATAGGGAGGCTATTTAGAAGCCTAAAGCCGAAGGTCGAAGGCTTTATTTAATATCTCGAGTTTGTAATTTCCACACCGCCCGTGTTACTCACAATATTTTTCATCATATTTGCGAGTCAATAAATTAAATATAAGTTTGATAAATAAATAAACTCACCAAAAGTGTGTTTTAGTGAATTGATTAATATTTATTTCCTTTTTTTTTACACTCGCAAATGTGATGAAAAACATTCTTCGGCCTAAGCTTCTAAATAGCCTCTCGTTAGTAAATATCTCCTTACCACCCTTAATACACAATGTACTATGAACAGACAGGTTTTATACACTTGATAGAATGGTTGCGTCATTATTGGCCGTGGGTTCTTTGAACGCGCACGTTGCTTTAAGAAAAGTAAAATTTACTAGAAAAAAGCCCGTGGGAGTAATTGAGGTCTTAGCACCGGCTCTGCCTGTTTACGAGTATGTGATGAAAAAATGTTGAGGATGATTAAATACAACTTTTTTTTCGATTCAACTAGTGTTTTTGTTAGTTACCGCCTGTGTTAGCCGTTTTGTTGAGAGTTGTGTATACTCTGTGCAGGCGGGTGGGGCGACGCGCGGCCGCTCTGCGACATGCTGCTGCCGCTGCTCGCGCATTTGCCAAAGCACATGCTCACCAAACAATTTTATGAGACATTTTTCAACTCTATATTTTCTGGGTGGGTGTCATCGATATGAAAAAACAATAAGATATAACTAAAAAGCACCGACAGGCTAGCCGGTAGCCGGCCATAGTCTAATTTTTTAACTATGTTGAGTAGCGCATCGATCTAACGCAACAGACATAAGGTCACCAGCGGCGAGTAAGCACGTCTTACTTAAATAATGTGTGTATTATGTACCATAACAAAAAAGAAAACAAAAGAAATAGCGACATTATTTATCAAACCTATCTGTTATTTTTTCATAAATAACTGATTCACTTAAATTTAAATAATTCCTAAAACTTAATAAATTATTTGCAATAGAGGTGCTTTTGCTAGAGATTTGCTATCTGTATCGAAATCGTGTTAGTCAACACTGATACACATTTTTAAGTTTTATCATTGCATTTTTAAGGCACTATTTGAAACATTTATTTTGTTTGTTTTAAATTATATAACAAAACTACAAACTGTGTCTGTTTTACGAAATTATTTGAGTATCGTTTAAAGATGTACAACGAAAATGAAACAAGACGTTACAGTTAATACCTCACCTCTATTTGAATTGCAATTTTTGTTATGTCATCAGTTCGGAAAAATATTTATCCATTCTGTACTGTATTACAATGAAATAACGAATTAAGTAATGCGCCATCTATTGGTGAGTAGCTAAACTAATGTCTACTTATGCGGAACAGTTACAGTCTTCTAGTGTTGTAAGTATGTAATGATAACATCAATGTTTTCACGTTTTAGTCAATAGAAAAACAACCCCGAAGACAATTTCTGTGTGGACAGTCTGGAATGCTATGTTGTTATTGTTGGATATTATTTTTATTTAGCTAAAATCCAAAGTTTTACGATATATCTCTTACTGTTCGCGTTTGTCAATACTAATATTATATGGAGGTAATAGTAGATGGAGTCACAAGGGATCAAATTAATGTATTGAGGGCGAGAGCGAAGGTTTCAATTCAGATTCTAGAGTAGAATCCTACGCGATTCAAATTACGTCGCTCGAGGTTAAGGGGCTAACATAAGTGAAAGTGGCGCCCCCATTAGATTTTTCAATTTGTATTCATCTCATAAGAAATTTTGAAAAGTGCTTAAATTAAAAATTTCAAGTACAAGTTAGCTATTTTTAGGAAGTTTTAGTCGCTATATATATTATGCATGTGTAGGCTAGAAAGTTCATATATGCTAAAAGTGCCCACTTTTAAAATAAATGAACTTTCCAGCCTGCACGTCAATGATATCTAGCAAATAAAACTTTCTAAAAATTGCTTGTACATAAAACTTTTAATTTGAGCACGTTTTTGAAAATGAGTTTTGTATTTAATGGAAATTAAAAAAATGTAGTAAGGGCGCCTTTCACTTATGTTAGCTCCTTACATAATTTTGGTACCGTGTGGCATACTCTGGTTTTCATCCCCCTCTATGGGATAAATAAATTAGAGAATAAATTATTTTAAACTACCGGATCGAAGCGCATTGCGTTCAAACTTTGTAATTAAATAGTGTTTCAAATAAAGTCATTTCGTCACTTTTATCAAGTGCACCGGAATGACCCATTGTGCTCGCCCTTATCGAGGAACCTTTCGCCTCTTTTCAAATAGATAGGACGAAAAATTTGTTGGCGTCTGTACTAGTAAAGTATTATACAGACTGTGAGGACTGTAACGCCAGGGCATCTAGACATGCTCGCAAGCAATTATTAGACATATCTTTAACATTTAATGTTTTGATTTGCAATCATAGAACAGGTGGCATATTATAGCAATCTATCCATAATTTTATTTATATCGCCACAGGCACAACACTAGGTCTAATGTAAAATATTAGTACTGCTACTCATGACAAGATGTCGCTAGTATCAACATGTAAGCCTTATTTAATGATCATAAGGGTTAAATTTGAATAATAATGGACACATTCTAGCCCCTCTTCACCTACTTCGCCCTTCATAGGTGGCTACGCTGGTTTCCGAACCGTCGTGTCATCTTACCATATCTATTGTTTTTTCATATCGATGGTGTCTATCGATAAAATAATTACATCCTTATTTTTTTCGTAGATTGGATCACTCAATCGTTTTTGATTGCAGATTGGAAAAAAAGAGTGTTATAAGCTCTAAAAGCGAAAGACAATCTTGGATGATGAGTCTGTCTGAGTGTTTACGATACATGTCCATACAGCGGGACGAGTTCGTGGTTGAAGTGGCGACCGCGGTGCACAGGGGCTGGCTCGAGAGAGTTTATCAGTACGACGGGCAAGTCAGAGTGAATCTGATCAAGTGTTCTGCGACGAACATGGTGACCCTCGTCAAGTATTGGATCAAACTGTCGAAGGAGGAAAAACAAGAGAAATACGATCAGCTAGTCAGAAACTTTTGGCAAAATATCGGAGCTACGCTCGTAATGCAAATCGAAAAAATATCCTTGGACCAGGAGGACATAACGACGCTACTGAACGGGCATATATTGCTGCTTCAGTCTTTGAAAGCGGCCATGACAGAAAATGAAAAGAGACAGACAGGCATCAGGTTTAGCGACGAGCCGGAGCCAGAGCTGGAGCCCGCCGCGGGGACAGAGGAAGACTTGAAGTGGGAGCCGGCCGTCCTTCAGAGGTTCGAGCACAATCTGAATGAGCTAGTTGACAAAATGTGTTCGCGTTACTTTGAGTTTGCTGATCAGAAGCAGGTCTCCAGTAGCGTTCTGTCCCCCTTGACTATTTTGTTGCGAGAGTTTGACCACAAGAGCGTGTGGGAGGCGTGCGCGAGGTCCCTGGGCGCGGCCAGTGCTCGCGAACTATACGAGTGCGTGCTGCGGCGCTGGCTGGCCAGCGACACCATGCGGTGCCGGTCCGCCGCCGACCTTGTCTTTCTCACTCTGAAGCATCTCACTGACGACGAACAGCACGCTGTCTTCGACTCTTTTAAACAGGTTTGTGTGCTTAGATTATCACATTAACCTAGCCGTTTGATATTTTAACTTTCTCACTATATATTTTTACCAGCTTTCATTTAACTTTTCCTGTATGAATGTTTTTACAATTGATTTTTTAACTCAGTCATCCAACCGATTTAATTTTTCACAAGCTTTCGGTGCTCGTGACAATACATTTCCAAAATGGCCGCCGCTCTTAAATATGCGGATTGCCTTTTATAGGGTTCCGTACCCAAAGGGTAATTAGCGGAACCCTATTACTAAGACTCCGCTGTCCATCCGTCCGTCCGTCTGTCTGTCACCAGGCTGTATCTCACGAACCGTGATAGTAAGACAATTGAAATTTTCACAGAAGATGTATTTTTGTTGCCGCTATAACAAAAAATACTTAAAAACAGAGTAAAATAAATATTTAAGGGGGCTCCCATATAACAAACGTGATTTTTTTGCTCCATTTTGCTCAATATTGATAACAGCAACAGGTAGACGCTTAAAATATTCACAGAATATTTGGTTATATAGTCAGTTTAAAAATAAATTAAATTAAAATAAAACAAATATTTAAGGGTGGTGGTGGGGGGGGTCTCCTATACAAAATACGTGATTTTTTGCCATTGTGGCGTAGATTTGCAACTAAAACGGAGAGCTTCCTTTGATAGATTTGTAATGAAATAGAAATCAAATGTACAGTTTCTGTAGTTTGTAAAATATAAATAAGAAACATGGATGACGCGTGCGGTTGCCGGTCGATCCCTCATAGAAGTGAGCTCGGGGCGCGGGGCCGGCCGCTGAATGCTTATATCGTTCAGACCCCAATGCGACGCTGCAGCGTTAACAACCGTTTTTGTACATAATGGTACGGAACCCTTCGTGCGCGAGTCCGACCCCTTTGATATGGATAGTTCATGAAATCGCTTGACGAGAAAATATAAATAATCTGAGTACCGTCATTGTAAATTAAATATGGAGGCTAGTCTCTGATTAAAGTGCACAAATAAAAAACTTTTCAAACAAGATTTATGCTAAAATTGAATTTATATTTTATGTTGAATTTTTTGTTTTTAAATGCATGCAATTTAGCAAGTAGGTACGTGCTTATTAAACAACACTTTAAGGCGCGAAATGTGCCTTAAAGTGTTGTTTAATAAGCACGTACCTACTTGCTAAAGTGTGTACAATCCTCGATTTACATGATTTATCGTGCGCGATCTTCACTTTACATGCAACATCGTGCACGATCCACAATTTTAATGCGGAATCATGCACGATCCTTGATTTTTATACATTATTTGTTTTCATTCGTTACGGTGAAAACCAGTTTTTTATTTAATTCAACAAAAAAAATATTAGCGTATCCTTTTTTGATAAAATTGACCATATTCTCATCTGATTCTTTCCCAAACGTATCATCACCGTGTATGAACTTGTACAGCTTCTAAACTTTTTTTAGCATTTTTGTAGATATTAAGAAAAATGACTGGCATCTTCTCGCCAAAGTAAATCAACTTATAAAGGTTTTTATCCTTCGGCTTTTCTAGCAATCTTTACTTTAATTTTTTTTCTTGTTAATATTTCAATAGAATCAAAAAAAATAAAAAAAAAAAATCTTCTACAAACCTGTGTATTTCTTGGTCGTTATGACCAACAAAATTAACAAAATGTTTGACAGAGTGGAACAATTCATGTGCCACCCAACCTTAAGTTGTTAATGAAGCGACTAGTTATTTACGTTTATGGGTATACTATCACAAAACCTAAAATAAATGCCAGACAGCTATTTGCTAACTAACTTGCTAATTCCCTGCCACACACTATTTTAGTCAAAAAATCAAAAACATTGTACGGCTACTTCTTCGGCAGGGAATTCATCCTTACACCTTAGAACCTAAATGGTCATTCACAGTCCGGACACAGAGGAAATTCCTCCGGCAAATGCTAAGGTTGTAGAATTAGCTCCCGAGGTTTTCTCTAAAGGCTTCAGTGTGGGGTTCTTCAAGAAAAAGAATGAGATTTCAATCCTCGGACCAGACTTAATTTTTGAACCAAGGTCTATTAACTTTTACCCATTCTCTTTTAAATGTAAGAAAAGTGTGTTAGTTTAGTTGACATTAAATCAACCTATTTACGAGATGCAACTGTAACAATTTACATGTATTTTATGTGAACCTAAAACAAATACATCCTTATTAAATTTAAAAAAATAACCGAAAGACGGAACGGAAATAAAAAATCCAATAACTTCTTTCTTGAAGAATCCCATACTGTAGTCCTTTGAGAAAGCCTTGGCAGGGAGCTCATTTCACACTCAAGCGTTCGCGGGAGGAAGTTTCTCTGAAACCGCACTGTGCGCGACCATTTCGGTTCTAAAGTGTGAGAATGAATTCCCTGCCGATGGCGAGCGGTGTGATAGTAGAAAGTAGCCGTGGGCATCATTTCGAACAATTCCTCAGAACACATCCCATCGTACAAGCAGCAGTGTACAAGGCGGTAACTGTTGATAGGCATTGTTAGCTTGTAATAGAGAAATAGTGATAAGTGTGATTTTAGTGCGATATCGAGTTTAAGTGCAGATTGTTATAATTATTACCTCAATTGAGGCAGTGTTCCCGGGTTGCCCGACACCCAATGAGGCAGTGTTCCCGGGTTGCCCGACACACAATGAGGCAGTGTTCTCGGGTTGCCCGACATCCAATGAGGCAGTGTTTCCGGGTTGCCCGACACCCAATGAGGCAGTGTTTCCGGGTTGCCCGACACCCAATTGAAACAGTGTTCCCGGGTTGCCCGACACCCAATGAGGCAGTGTTCCCGTGTTGCCCGAAACCCAATGAACACCCAAGTAATCTGACCCTGGCCCTACCTCGTCGCGCCTTCATATTTATTTTAGGTTTTGTTATAGCATACCCAAAATATGTTCAAATTTCAGTTGTACTAAAATAGTTTGAAAAAATCACTTTTTACTACTACTAATTACTAGAAAAGTTACTGACACTTAGTTAGCTACGATAGAACTGTCTGGCAATTTGATTTTAAATTGCTAAAGGAGATTATGAAAACAAAAGAAATCGTTCTAAAATTATTTTAAAATACGATTTTTTTACCCGTACAAAAGGGATGCGGACGAGCAAACGCAGCCACTCACAGTTGCCTGACGTGCCGCATCCATATCGAGCTTCAACAAGGAAAGGAACATAAACAAAACTTGTCAAACAAAAATGCTTTCTTCAAAATCAAACTATCCACTATAACTGCAAAACTATCAATTATTTTTGAAAATGGCTGTTCTTCGTAGTGTTTATTTCAGCTATATAACTGTTCTATATAACTGTTCTATAGTTACCTCGGCTCCAATATCTTGTGCTATATTTTTTTGAACATCCTCTGTACAATGTGGAACTTCGGTATAAGAGAAAAAATACTGCAATACATTGGAGACCCTTTTATAGCATATGGTACATTGTGTATTAAGAGTGGTAAGAAGGAAATAAAAACGAACGGTTATTTAGAAGCCTAAGGCTTCAATAAATCGAGTTTTTAATTTCTGTATAGCTCGTGTGTATCAATTGGTTTTCATCACATTTGCCAGTAAAATACAAGGTAAAAAAAAAACACCAAAACATAATTAAAATGGCTGCAAAGTATAAAAAACAACACAAAATTGCTCCCTTGGTGCGTAATTCATACCTTGAACCACAAATGGCGCTTTTATACATGAATAGTACGTTTAGTGCGCGCGGTGCACAAAACAAGTATATGCCATTATCGCCCCGGTGGGCTCTATGAATTCCTGCTTTGCCTTGAGGAAAGTAAAATTTACAAAGAAAAAGCCCATTAGAGTAATTAGGTTCTTAGCACTATTCTTACCGTATGCAACTGTTTACGTGTAAGTGGTTTAAAAAATAAATAATCGACCATATCTGCACTCGCAGTAAGATCTCACGAGCGTGATTAATTGTAATATCGGAACTGAACATCGCTGGAGCTGTCAACCAGTTCAAATCAAAACAATATTTATTCAAGTAGGTTTGTGAGACCACTTTTAAATCGTCAATACAATCAAAACAATATTTATTCAAGTAGGTTTGTGAGACCACTTTTAAATCGTCAATACAATCTAATCAATGTTAATTTCTGCCAATAAGAGCCGGCAAGAAACTCAACTATTTAAAGTAATAATACAATATTTTGTTACCACCACTATCATGGAATTTTTGGACCTAAGTGAATGGGGTTCTCTTAGCGATGAACGCGCAGACTTGTGTCTTTGTAGGGCTGAATCAGGCCAAGTTTTCACGTCCCCAGTCAGAGACCATGGGCAGAGTGGTCTCGATCAGAGACACGAGTTCTCCTCGCTTTTCCTCCACAACGGAACGAAGGATGTTTTCCCGTCCAGTGTAATAAGCGTCTCCAGTACTGTCATCTGTATAACAATGTATTTTGATTATGGGCAACATGCCAATGCTGATTTGCAGTAGAAACAGCGTAGGAGACAGCACAGAGCCTTGCGGGATAACAGAATTATTGTCTATGCTATCAGAGCAATCGTATCATCAAATCGTATGCATCTGCCGAACAAAAAGCTAGCCACTCATTTGTACAAACCCTCTAGGATTCCGTAAGATGGCAACTTCCATTGAAGACCTTGGTGACAGTCCAATCGAATGCCTTCGCTATGTGCAGCCTACATGCCAATGCCTCCCCCTGATCCTCTATGGCTAGTGCCCATCGGTGTGTGAGATACACTAGAAAGTCACCAGTTGAGCGACCGTGGCGAAAGCCAAATTGACGGTTACAGTCAGTACAGGATACAACTCAGCTGCTAGTTTACCGATTAAGATGAGATTTTGATTTAGTTAGCACTAATAGTTTTCATCATTTTCGGTTTCACAGTTTTTTTTCCTTAATTCATACATATTATTTTATTTATTCTTCGGTTCATTGTAATTCTTCTTTGCGACTGCCTGTAATATTTCGTTGCTGCTACTTTTCCACTTTTGATGTTCAAATACCGGGTTTTTTCACGTTATTCATCTGTTTGTATATAAACGATCCCTCTTCAACTTTTTGACAGCCAGTGATGGGTCATCCATATAAAAGTCCAGCAAAACTGTCTCGGCATATGTTTCTGGCATTCGACAGAAGACACAACTCAATATTCAATGTGCATGTGTAAGGTGTATTTTTTTAAAGTGGTGTGTGCCAATGGTGTTAATAATCAACGTATTTCAGAAATTAAGAAAAAGACTCATTGGTACAAGAACGTCTCGAACCTCCTCCATTCAGGACGCTAAGCGAAATCCAAACCCCTCGGCCACTACCGACTTAAGAATTTACAATGTTTAACTCTCAGGCTCGTGAGCTTATTGTAGAATTACATGAATATTTTGAACGTGAGTCACAAAACGGCGGGCCTCTATTGCCAGTGACACAAGTACAGGAACGTGTCGATGAAGCACTAGGAATTCGCAAACGCACCGCTTCTTCAAAGAAAGGTATGGCAACTAATAAACGCCACCTATCAATTTCGTGTTTTACTATGCTAACGTACAGTTAAAAATGTTGTACTTAGGTGTCAAAACTAGCTGGCTAACCTTTTTCTTACATGCATGGATGTATAAATTGTAATGCATGTTGTGTTCTACAATGTTTAGAACGTTCTGTATGGCGACTTCACTTCACTTCAAGAGGACTTGGTTTTTATTTGTCTTACAGCTACAAGCGATCATTTGCATACTATAAGTTCTATCGTTCGCACCAGTATCGCGGCTTTCTTTTGCGTCATAGTTACAACTTTAGGTTTTGTAAAAGTAGTGGAAGTACTTTCTTCCAAGTTTGAATATATCGTCTTTGTGAGACATTCGTCATCCAATTACTCTGCAAGGCTTAGCTCGGCAGTTTTCTCTAAAATGTTTCATTCACATGTTTCAACAAATGTTTTACTTCAAATACTTAAAGCAAAACATGTAACTTTTCGCCTAATTACAACGTTCATTGGTAAAAAGACGTTTAAATTATCGCATTCACTTATCTCGCGATGTCTCTTAGATTCATAGCATGGATTTAATGATGATAAAAAAACTGATGTTTTTTTTTAGTTTACTCCTCCAGTGGTTGAGTGGTGTATATCTCTGTCTCTGTTGACGGAGCACGCTTATCGACCCGCGGCGGCGCGCTGGCTGCAGAGCTCGCTCGTGGCGGACACGCTGGAAGCGGTGGGAGAGCGCGCGCTGCGGCACGGGGACGAGCGCGCCGCCGACCTGCTGTGCGCCGCGCTCGACACCGGTCAGTACCACACAACTACACAAAAAACAGTGGGCAGAACAAAGGGACTGCAGACAAGCTAAGGCGGCTCTCACATCCTTGAACAACCTGTCGCACAAACTACTGCAACTCAGTAGGAAAAACCTCCGCAACATAACTGGCATAATAACAGGTCACTGTCTAGAGGTTGTCTGGATGCCGAGGAGACACCAGCTCACGTGATCTTGCACTGCAGAAGTGTGAGCAATCAACGGGCAGCCTTGATTGAGGCACTGACGAGCATTAGACACCTAGATTTCTGGACAGATTTAAAATGGCATGAGTAACCAACGACGGACTGATTGGTTACTTACGTACAATGGCCCAATTGTGAGGCTAAGTGCGGAAAACATACGCTCAACTAACTAACCGGTCAGTATTGGCGGATCATGCACTTCGCAAGTAGCACATTCATACTCTACTCTAGCGAGTAGAAGAGTATATAAGCATTTATACCACATAAATATTAAGAATTCAATTAAAAATAAAATTCCCCATTAAGAATTTTTTTCTCGTATTTCCCTAGCCATCACCTGCGTATCGTAGAGTAAATAAGAGATGCCCCGAAACAGGCTCCGTCCCCCACCATACGAACTACTTTGTGAGATACCATAGTTCCACCGATATTCAAAAATTCAAAAACCATTATTATTAACAGAATTCTATTTAAAAAAAAAAAACAAAAGTTAAATCTAAAAACCAAACATAATAAATAAAACATAAACCAAATCTTACTATTGGAGAGAACAATTCAACTATTTCAATTTAAATAATCTAAGAATGAGAACCTATAACTGAAATATAAACGAAATCGTATATTATTGGAAATAATAATACACACTTTTATCAAATTTAACAACCTGCAACTAATACATAAATCAAATTTTATTATTGAAAAGAAAAAAATCAAAGTATTCTTTTTTTAAATATTTTGAATTAAGAAAAAATATTTTTTTAAATAATCTAAAAAAACCTGCTACTGAAATAGAAACTAAATCTTATTATTGGAAATACTACTCAATTAAATTCAATTGCAGCGCATCAAGCATACGTGTTACGTCGACAAAATTCGCATTTTCAGTGAGTCAGCCCGCGCCTTATATACTTATTGCCAGGAAGCGCGAAACTTGGCGGAAATAATGCACCGATTTAAATGAATTTAATGTGTATTAGTCTTTAAGCACGGACATAAATTGGTTGCTTAGTAAGTAAATTAGTATTGAAAAATCATCTGTTTTAACTGACTTTTAAAACGTGGAGATTCTATGTTTTTTTTTAACGCACTGTTATACGGGATAACGAATTTGGGTTTTAAAAAATAGATTTTATTTACACAAAAGTCTTTAATTAGAAAAAAAATTGATATAGAAATAAAAATTGGAACTAGTAATTAGGACGACGGACAAAAGGAGACTGAATGGAAGACCTGGGATTGGTGCGAGGTTTGGAGATAGTTAACTAAGCGAAAACAATGACGTTAGGAAAAGGTGGATGTTTTAAGCATTATAGCTAACATGGATGTTCAAGAGTAAAGTTACGGGTTGAAAGGGAAGTTAGTAGAGGGGATTCGTTGGTTCTGGCGCACTAAGACGCAAAAAGCTCACCAATCGTATTTTTCCGTTTATTAGTTATTCTTATTTAATTACAATGTCGTGAGTGCGATAATGATGTTTGTGGTGACATTCCTAATTATATTTGTACTTGTAAGATAAATCGTATATATATAGGATCCATAAACACTAGTCGATAGTGATTGAATTCATCCTGTGTGATACTGAGGCTGGTTCTATTTACTTTAAAAAAAAGCTATGGAGGTATGTGTTTTTTTGCTTTATAATTCTTTATCTATATTTATTATATATTACAGACCCTCAAAACTATGTGTTTGTTTGAATGTCTATTACTTAAACCAATTTTGTTTAGGTTTTCACTTTAGGCAAATTTTTGATTCAAATTATTATACAAATATGTTTTTTAAGGATAGGCTTATTTTATTACAGAATTCAACATTTAACGTAATGGAAGAAAACACGTTCAAGCATTACTACTACGCTACATCGGATGATGAGCAATCAACTGAGAAGGCCTTAGAAACAACAAAGCTCAAACGGTCTCCTCGAAATAGTATCGACTCATTCTTTGAGGGGACCAATCAGAAGAAAAAGAAACTCAGCTCTACAGTGGCGAGATCTTCAAAAGATGGTATCCCTGGTGTCACATACTTGTCTACTAATAATGATGATGGGGCTCATGCTACACATTTGATAAAAATTGAGGTGTATGACCTCATAAAATTGAAGAAAGTACCAGTAGATGAACATTGGAAACACTCAGAAGTGAGGATCAAATATTATACGGATACAAAAGATGAAAAATATGAGCAAACGAAGGGTATCATATTTGATATCACGAAGCAAATAGCAGAAACCAATAACTGTAAAAAATACTTTTTTAAAAAGTAATCTCTAATAGCTAAATTAATTTATAAGAACCATCGTTACAAAATTTTATGAGTATCTAATTGATAAGTAACGAGCAACTATTAATTAACCATCAACTAATATAGTAATCACCTTATCGACTTGTATATATAAGAGAAAAATCGAACATTATATTTATTATTAATTCATCATTCACAAGCAAAGCTAAACTGGTTTATTTCAACCATGTCACTAGAAAGTGTTTTTTTTTTCAAAATGTTTTTGAAGAAGAAGAAAAAGAACTAATGAGAGCGTGTGAGAATTATGAAGATAATGCTCTGGAAAATCCGTATTATGACACTTCACTGTTTAACATCTGTAAAGAAGTTGAGGAAACATTCAGGTATACATTCTAACTATACTTATTTAAATTTTATGTTACATATTTGTGTTCTTATATTAACATAAGCATGTTATACCTACAGAAAATCTTCAATTCAAGTCGGTCGAGGTTTGAAGAGACAAGCTGATATTAGTGTTGAAGATTTACAACAAGAATCGACGTCATCATCTTCCAATACAACACATAGACAGAACGTTATGTGTCAAATATGTGAATTACAGGTTAGCCAAAGGTTCTATGCTCAGCACTTACGATCTAAGGAACACAAAGAAAAATGTCTTATTCATAATCATAATTTACATAATGTCTCTGTTATATCAGTTGCTTTTGGGTCTCGGGTCTTAACGTATAGAATTGTATCACCTAAAGCTAATGAGTCACTTAAAATACAAACTCCTGAAGTATTCATAGCATCAATTAAAGAGTCGATACTATTTCTTATTCAGGAATGTTTAAAAGAGATAACTATTGTTAAAGTTAATTTTATTATTCATGCAGATTTTGAACAGGAAACAAAAGATTTAAAAAATTCTTTCGATTTTCAAACAAAAAATTGGACTATTTCTTTAGGGGACGAATTAGAAAATTATTAAGAAACTTTAAGCGAAGACATTAAAAATAAAATGAGTGATTTCGAAGCAAAAGATAGTGGATGGACTTTAAAAAAATTCAGTTCTTAGAAATGAATGTTAATAAGTTCAATCCCTTACGAGGGTCTTCGTTTATTGAATTACCTTTAGATATTAAGCGTAAAAAAGCAGTCATAAATGTAAAAAATAACGATCAACAATGTTTTAAGTGGGCTTTATTATCCGCACTATATCCTGTAAATAAAAGTTCTGAAAGGGTATCATCATACTTGAGGAATCAAAATAGACTAAAGTTTAATAATATACAGTTCCCAATCAAATTATCGTATATACCCAAGGTAGAAAAACAGAATAACATTAGTATCAATGTTTTCGGATTAGAATTTAACAAAGAAAAAAAATGTAATACCATCGTTGGACCATTATATTTTACAAAATGTCGTAAAGAATTACACATTAACTTATTATTTTTAAACAATGGTTCAAATGGTCATTATTGTTTTATAAAAAATTTATCACGCTTGGTAAGTAAACAAATAACGAATCGAAATAATGCTATTCATATCTGTGATGGTTGCCTTCTATATTTTAAATCTAAAGTTAATTTAATTAATCACCAAAAACATGACTGTGCTCATATTGTTACTGAATTACCAGGAATTCATAAAAAAGGAAAAGATTGGTTTAATCGGGAAACAAATAATGATGAAATCTATTTTGATAAGTTTCAAAGAAAATTAAAATTACCTTTTGTAATATATGCAGACTTTGAAGCTCTTTTAAAACCCGTCACCTCATGTGACCCTGATCCATCGAAGTCATATACAAAAACAATACATGAACATGAAGTTTATAGTTATGGATACTATATAAAATGTTCGTATGATGATAAGCTGTCTACATACAGAACATACACAGGGCCTAATTGTGCAAAAATGTTTATGGAAAGCATTTACAAAGATATTAGCAATATACATAGGATAAATTGTTTTCAAAAATGTCCACTTCCATTAACTAACGAAGAGAAGGAATCTATTAGACAATCGCAATTATGTTATATTTGTGAAGGGCTATTGGGTGATGACATCACAGTAGACTATGATTGGAATACTGGTAATTTTAGAGGTGTTGCTCACGAATTATGTAGTTCAAAGTATCGTGTTCCCTTTTTCATTCCCATTCTATTTCATAATCTAAGTAATTATGATGCTCATTTTATTGTTCATGCTTTGAATTTTAAAGATGGAGAAATAGATATCATTCCGCAAAATAAGGAAAAATATATTTCATTCTCAAAAAAACTTAATATAAGAGGTCATTTAGTACATTTGCGGTTTTTAGATTCCTTTAAATTCATGGCCAGTAGTTTAGATAGTTTAGCTAAAAATCTAAAAAAAGATCAATTTGTAGAATTAAGAAAACAATTTCGACGAAAATGATTTTAATAAACTTATTAGGAAAGGTGTTTTTCCTTATGAATTTGTTAATTCTTATGAATCCTTAAAAGTTACAACTCTTCCAGATCAAGACGCTTTCTTTAACTCTTTAAGTAATACCAGTGTCTCAGATGATGATTATAAACATGCTCAAAATGTTTGGGTCCAATTTAAATGTAAAAATATGTTGGACTATTCCAATCTATACTTAAGAACTGATGTAATGTCACTCACTGATATTTTTGAAAACTTTAGAGAAATTTGTATCAAAACATATGAACTCGACCCTGTACAATATTATACCCTTCCAGGATTAAGCTGGGATGTAATGCTAAAATGTACTAACATAACACTGGAATTATTAAAAGACTTTGATAAAATAGCATTCGTAAAGTCTGGTATAAGAGGTGGTATTTCACAGTGTTCTAACAGATATGGAAAGGCAAATAACGAGTACATGGGTGATTACAAAGATAACTTACCAAAATCTTACTTAATGTATTTTGATGCAAACAATCTCTATGGTTGGGCAATGTCTCAGTATTTGCCTGTAAGAGATTTTAAATGGGTTAACCCGAACATAGACTTCAATATATCAGATTCATCAGATATTGGATACATACTGGAAGTTGATCCAGAAAACATTGTAATCGGTAACAGTAAAGATAAAAAATTAGTACCAAATTTATATAACAAAACTAAATATATTATTCACTATAGAAATCTGAAGCAATGTTTACAACTTGGTATAAAATTAATTAGAGTTCATAGAGTTTTACAGTTTGAGCAAAGTCCTTGGTTGAAGAAATATATAGATTTAAATACACAACTAAGAACTTTAGCTAAAAGTGACTTTGAAAAATATTTTTATAAACTTATGAATAATGCAGTCTTTGGTAAAACTATGGAAAATGTTGAAAAACGTGTTAATGTGAAATTGTTAACCCACTGGGAAAACCGTGGAAAAATTCAAGGTGCACAAAGTTTAATTGCTCGCCCTGAGTTTCATAGTCTATCTATATTCTCCGAGTCTTTAATTGCTGTACAATTACAAAAGACTAAGGTATATTTCAATAAACCATTTGTTTTAGGATTTTGTATATTAGAAATATCAAAAACATTGATGTATAACTTTCATTATAATTACATGAAAAGAAAATACAATAATAGTGTCAAGTTATTATACACTGATACGGATAGCTTAGTTTACCATGTATTTACAGATAATTTTTATAATGATATAAAATCTGACTTAGAATGTTTTTTCGATACTTCAGACTATCCTAGTGATAATGTTTATGGTTTCCCACTTTTAAATAAAAAGAAACTTGGATATTTTAAGGATGAGAACAATGGTAAAGTATTTCGGGAGTTTGTAGGACTTCGATCAAAAATGTATGCAATGGACATTGAAAGTAAGGTTATTGCTAAAGCTAAAGGTGTAAATAAAAGTGTGACGAAAAAGATGAATTTGGAAAATTATAAGTTGTGTCTATTTAATAAAAATGTAAATGTTTCACAAATGTGTAGGATTCGAAGTGTGAAACATACTATTTTTACACAACAAATTAATAAAACTTGTCTATCCTGTAATGACACCAAGAGATATATTTTACCTAATTCAACAGATACATATGCTTGGGGTCATTTTAAGATTAACTTATAGTTTTGAAATAATAATAATATAGAGTATTAATTGTATCTGGTTTATGTGTGTTTAAAAAATGTAAGGTAATAACTATTATTAAGTAACCTAATGATTGTAATTATTTTTTTATTATTAATTATATTGTTTTTAATATATAAGTGTTTGTTTTTTATTGCTTTCCTCCATATGAATTTTAACATTTTCAAAGAGAACACACATTAAAAATAATTATGATTCATTTTTATCATCCCTTTACAGTAATTGTAGCTGGCTGGTAAATCAGTTTTTGTTAAAAATTTTGTGAAACATGCTAATGAGATTTGCAATCAACATTTTTCTAATATTATGTGGTGTTATGATGAAATGCAACCGTTATACAACTTGAACCAACGTTAATTATTACCAAGGTATTCCTGACCTCAGTATGTTTGATAGAGAACAACCACAACTAATAATAATCGATGACCTCATGCGAGAGTCTGATGGTCGTGTTGTTGACATATTCACAAAGGGTAGTCATCATAGAAACATTAGTGTTTTCTATATTACACAAAATATATTCCATCAAGGTAAAGGACAGATATATTTCTTTAAACTCTAGTTATATAGTCTACTTTAAAAATCCACGAGATAAAACACAAATTCGTTACTTAGCACGTCAAGTCTCACCTGAAAACATCAAATTTATGGAAGACGCCTACAAAGATGCTACTAGTGAACCTCATGGCTACCTCATGATAGATTTAAAACAGGACACAATTGATATTTGTCGATTTAAAACGAGAATATTTCCTTCTGACCAGAATTGCATTGTATATATACCTGAAAAAAAAGGATTTAAATACAGCAAACATAATGAAATTCCAATCATTCATAAATAATGCATTCAAGAGTGACTACACATCAAGAACTTTTAAAATCGTTGCATGTATTGAAACGAAGACATAGAAAAGCTTTACTTAAATCTTGTAGTAAAGAAGAAATAAATTTTATTTGTGAGTGTATTTACAACGTATTACAGGGTAAAATACCCGTCAAGGAAAATGATAAAAACAAATTAAAAAAATATAAAAATATATTGAGAAAGTTGGTTTGTAAAGGAAGAAATCTACTTAGAAAAAACGTAATTATTCAAAGGGGTGGTGCCTTTTTACCTAATATTTTAGGATATGTTCTAAGTGCCTTGGTGAGTTCAATTTTAAAACCTTAGCAGGAAAATAAAAGCAAAAATGGAACATGCTAAAAAAATGATTCTAATTGAACCTAATTTGATAGAAAAAATTAAAAAGGAAAATGAAACACAAAGCGCTTTAAATACTTTATCCCGTTTAGATGGTGAAATGAAAGATATTTTAAATAGAAATGTAGAAGATAGAGAAAAATGGATTTTGTCTTTACAAACACTACAAAGGTATTTACATTTCACTGAAGTAGAACGACGACCATATCAAATACCAATTATAACCAAAACAGAAAGTTCGCCTAATTATAAAGATACTGATGTCATTAAGGAAACAGTCCTTGACACTGAGCAGGTATCAAACATAAAATCAAAAACCATAAATGATACTGACTTAACCCCATTTTATTCAAAGCAACTACTCTTGAAATTGATTCCTAAGACGTATATAAAACGAGGTGAATTACTAATAGAATCAATTTTTTCAAATAAAAATAAGGTAGATTGGGATACCAATGGAACTGTTAGTATCAATAATATAAAAATACCAGGGAGTAACATTATAGACCTGGTGAATGATACACTAAGACCACTTAAACACAGTGATCCAATTGGGTGGCAAGAGTTTGCATCAGCATTAAAAGAAATTAAAATACCATTAACTTATATTGGAAATCCAAAAAGACTAGAATATATTAATAAACTTTACTTAGGTGATATAAAAGAAGAAATTCCACTTAACAAATTGCAATCAGATAATAGTTTTACTCCTACTAAGACTCATTTTAACAAAATCAAGAAAAAAATAGACTGGGAAAAATGGACCCCCTATTAGAAATAAATCAGATTTACTATGATGTTTCTCATCCTGCTGGATATGGAGGTGTTAACAAACTCATCAACTCGTTAAAGGGAAAAATGACAGCAAAACAAGTGAAAAATTGGTTGCAAGAACAAGAAACTTACACATTACATAAACCTGTAAGAAATAGATTTCCTAGAAATACGAGTAAGTACATTTTATCTAATTATAATGACTTGTGGCAGGTGGATTTAAGTGATATGCGCACTTATTCTGAATATAATGATGGTTTTAAATATATTCTGTGTGTTATTGATGTATTTAGTAAATATGCATTTGCTAGATGTTTAAAAAAAAAGAACTCTATAACTATAAAAGAATGCTTTGAAAGTATATTTAATGAGTCAAAATCCTTACCGATACCTTACAGATAAGGGAACTGAATTTGTTTCTAAGGATGAGCAAAAATATTTTAAAAGTAAAGGTATAAACTATTACACCACTAACAATCCTGATATAAAAGCTAGTATCGTGGAACGCTTTCAAAGAACATTAAAGACAAAAATGTGGCGGTATTTCACACATCATAACACATATAGATATGTTGATATTTTAAAAGATTTGATTTATTCTTATAATCATAGCTATCATTTAAGTATAAAAATGTGTCCCAAAGATGTTAACTCAGAAAATATTATGACTGTTTGGAATAATTTATATGATAGAGATAAAGGGCAAAAGGCTATTCTAAACAGGTTTAAAGAAGGTGATTATGTTAGGATAACAAAACATAAACACATATTTCAAAAAGGATACGAGAGCAACTGGAGTGATGAAATATTTGTTATTACTTCAGTTATAAGAAGATCACCTTGGGTAGTTTATACGTTAAAAGATCTTCAAAATGAACCCATTACAGGTACATTTTATGAAAAAGAATTACAAAAAGTAATATACAACCCCACTCTCCCACATAAAATAGATAAAATACTCCACACTCGTTATTTTGGAAATAGAAAGCAAGTACTAGAGAAGTGGAAAGGTTATCCAAACAAATTTAATACTTGGGTATCATTAAAAGATATAGAAAAAATATGATTAAGGAAGATTTTTATTTAACTTTGCTCAGTAATAGTTCAATGGAATATTTTCCGAGTAATACCACTACAAATTTTTCAACAAAACTTCCAAAACCTATAAAATTAGAAGGACAGTGGTCTGTTGGAGTTGTAGAATTTCAATACCCATGTAGTATGTTTACAGTTCAAGAGGGTGAAAATATAATGTATATTACTAAGAAAATGATAGTACCTTTGGATAAATCAATATCATCAGTTATTTATAAAAATCATATACCTGCAACCAATTATGATAATATTGATGACATTTTAAAAGCCTTAAACCTAAAAGAAAACTGTCGCTTTCATTATGATAAAGTTTCCCAGATGGTCTCTGTTCAAATTAACGATAAAAATATATCATCTTTAACGTTATCATCAAAGTTAAGTATTCAACTTGGCTTTGAACCAAAAACTAATTTAATAACAAAAAATGTTGGAAGATACCCACCCAATTTACATTTAGGATTACCTTCTCAATTATTTGTTTACTGTGATATAATTGATACGCAAATAGTTGGAGATGTTATGACACCATTGTTAAGAATAATACCTTTAGACCCCGAGAAATATATCTATGGTGCTTATAAGATGCATGTATTTTCACCACCCCACTACTTACCAGTTATGCGAAGAGAATTTGATACAATTGAAATAGATATAAGAACAAACACTTGTAATAAAATACCATTTCAATTTGGGACCGCATATGTTAAACTACACTTTAAGCGATTATAATGCATAATAACAGTATTTGTCCCTATGAGCAATATTATTCACACCAAACAGGATCAGGAATTGGTGTAATTTATAAAGGTGTACCACATCAACGTGGTCATGGAATAGGAAGCTTTTTAGGAGGCCTGTTTCGATCAGTACTACCTTTATTATCAAGTGGGGCAAGAGTAATTGGTAAAGAGGCTCTTAATGCTGGAGTGGGATTATTAAGCGATATGATAAGCCAGAAACCAATGAATGAATCTGTGCAAACACGGTTAAAAGATGTAAGTAGTAATTTAAAACGAAGAGCAGATGATAAAATTGAAAGACTAATGAATGGATCAGGTTATATGACGAAACGTCAACGTCCATTCCGTCAACAGCTTTGAAAGAGTTGAGAACTAGAAAGTATAAAATTAATAGAAATACTAAAGATATATTTTCAAACAAATAATGTCATTCTTGCATAATCATTCATGTGAATGTATAAAATCGGAATTAGATTTATTTGCTTTACCAACAACTCAGACAAGTATTGAAAATGGACAATGCATACACTACAAACCTATATCATCCCTTACAGACGATGGACCAATTGAATTTCAAATTCCTGGTACGGGGGATGATTATATCGATTTGTCTCATACATTACTACATTTAAAAGTTAAAATTCGAAACCAAGATGGCACCAACTTAGCTGCTGCTACAGTAGTAGCCCCAACTAATAACTGGTTACACTCACTGTTCAATCAACTCGATGTGTATTTAAATCAAAAACTAGTATCTCCACCAAACAACACTTATGCTTATAGGGCATTTATAGAAACTTTATTAAACTATGGTCCAGCAGCTAAACAATCTCATCTGACTTGTGGACTATGGTATGAAGACACAGCTGGAAAAATGAATTCACTAGATGATTCTAATGATGGATTTAAAAAAAGGAATCAATTTGTACGTGAGAGTAAAGAGGTAGAAATGGTAGGACATTTGCATGGGGATTTGTTTAATCAAGAAAAGTTTCTGATAAATGGTGTTGAAATTAGTCTTAAACTAGTACGATCAAGAGAAAGTTTTAATCTTATGGCTGGTGCAGATGCTAAACTGAAAGTTACTATTACTGACGCTACACTTATAGTTCGAAGAGCAAAAATTAGTCCAAGTGTATTATTAGCACATCAAAAAGTTTTAAGTGCAACGACCGCTAAGTATCCTATAACCAGAGCTGAAGTCAAAGTGCTCACAATACCTTCAGGAGTTCAGGGAAAAACGCTTGATAACATATTTATTGGTCAAGTTCCAAAAAGGTGTATAATAGGTTTTGTAAACAATGCTGCTTTTAATGGAAGTTTTAACAGAAACCCTTTTAACTTTGAAAACTATGGAATAAATACATTTAGTTTGTATATAGATGGCCAACAAATACCATCAAAAGCTTTACAACCAATGTTTCACAACAATATATTTACCACAGCTTACACTATTTTCCGGGTCAGGTATTCACTTTTTGAATGATGGTAATGCTATTTCTAGGGAACAATATGCAAATGGATATTGTTTGATGGCATTTGATTTAACTCCAGACTTATCAGCTAGTTCTACGTCTCATTGGAATCTTATTAGACATGGAAGCGTAAGACTGGAAGTTCGTTTTGAAGCAGCACTCATACAAACAATAAACTGTATAGTGTATGCTGAATTTGATAATGTTATTGAAATAGATAAAAATCGTAATGTTTCAGTAGATTACAGTAGCTAAAATATAATAATTAGAACTCAATGAAAGGACTTATTATACTTTTGACATTCATAATATCAACATTTTGAAATGAATACTTTAGATATTCAAAAATGTTTAAAGATAATTTCTCCGAAAATTAAACTAAATGTATTTGCTGCAAATAGATTACCAGTACTCATGCACCTACCTGCTTTTCTCATTAGTAATTTAGATGTTGACAATCAACCTGGATCGCATTGGGTGGGAATACATATTAATAAAAATGGATTAGGTGAATACTTTGATTCTTATGGTCGTAAACCTAGTAGACATCATTTATATTTCTTAAATAAGAATACTAAGATATGGAGTTACAATAATAAAAGAGTTCAAAATGACTTTACAACTGTTTGTGGGGAATATTGTCTTGTTTATTTGTATTTTAAGTTTCATGGTAAATCAATGATTGATTTTGTAAACCACTTTAGTAATAACACTCTATGTAATGATATTTTATTATATGATATGTTTAAAACAATTTTTGATAATAAAACTTTTTAAAATAAAAAAAATGTTTTTTTCTTATGTGTGTGTTTGTGTAATTAGTGGTTAAAAAACAAAAAAATATTTTTTATTTATATCATTTATTCATTTATTCATAATAAAACTCAAACATGATACAATTTGATTCAAAGTTGATTTCGAGTAATACTGAAGCTGGTTCTTATAAATTAATTTAGCTATTAGAGATTACTTTTTAAAAAAGTATTTTTTACAGTTATTGGTTTCTGCTATTTGCTTCGTGATATCAAATATGATACCCTTCGTTTGCTCATATTTTTCATCTTTTGTATCCGTATAATATTTGATCCTCACTTCTGAGTGTTTCCAATGTTCATCTACTGGTACTTTTTTCAATTTTATGAGGTCATACACCTCAATTTTTATCAAATGTGTAGCATGAGCCCCATCATCATTATTAGTAGACAAGTATGTGACACCAGGGATACCATCTTTTGAAGATCTCGCCACTGTAGAGCTGAGTTTCTTTTTCTTCTGATTGGTCCCCTCAAAGAATGAGTCGATACTATTTCGAGGAGACCGTTTGAGCTTTGTTGTTTCTAAGGCCTTCTCAGTTGATTGCTCATCATCCGATGTAGCGTAGTAGTAATGCTTGAACGTGTTTTCTTCCATTACGTTAAATGTTGAATTCTGTAATAAAATAAGCCTATCCTTAAAAAACATATTTGTATAATAATTTGAATCAAAAATTTGCCTAAAGTGAAAACCTAAACAAAATTGGTTTAAGTAATAGACATTCAAACAAACACATAGTTTTGAGGGTCTGTAATATATAATAAATATAGATAAAGAATTATAAAGCAAAAAAACACATACCTCCATAGCTTTTTTTTAAAGTAAATAGAACCAGCCTCAGTATCACACAGGATGAATTCAATCACTATCGACTAGTGTTTATGGATCCTATATATATACGATTTATCTTACAAGTACAAATATAATTAGGAATGTCACCACAAACATCATTATCGCACTCACGACATTGTAATTAAATAAGAATAACTAATAAACGGAAAAATACGATAGACCCATTACGATAATGATATAACTACTTAACAAAACTACAAAGAACCCACAGTGATGTCACGTGGTAGTTCTGGTCAAGCGTGAGTCGACGTATCCCAGACACAGGGGGTGGTTTTGAGAGGACGGGGGGCAGAAAAGTTTTTAGGCGAGGGGTTGGGGTTGGAGGGTAGTGAGCCAGAACGATGTTTTGTAGTAAAGTATAAGAAAAAGTAGGTAGTAAAGTATAAGAAAGAAAAGTGACAGTCCTTTACAATTTAAACTTAAATAGTAGAATTAGAATCTTTCTTGTAATAAAAATTTATAACTAACATTCTGTTCTATTTTAACAATCTAAACCTTTATTAATTTAAAAAATTTATGTTTCTGTGTTTAGATTTTATTTTTTACACATGTATGTATGTATGTAATTATATTTCTCATTTATTATTATAATATTATCTTACTTATTATTACTCTAATCTATTCTTAACCTAGGCATTGAGAAATGATCGTTGTGACCGTCTGTTCCTGAGTCTTGATCAACATTCTGTTGTGGTTCAAATACATGTTGTACTCAAATGACTGTTCTATTTTCTACAAATGTAAATAAAGAAAACGGTAACAATTATTATAAAAATAATGGTCAAGATAGGAAAACTGACGTAATTAGGAAAGTTATTGTTTTTTACAATAATCTTATCAAGGTCACTTATAGTTTGATCTGATATTTGTTGTAACTCTTTTAACCCTTCTAGATTTATGTTGTTTAACGAAATCGATGAAGTATTCACTTTCAGAGTTTCACATTTTTCTTTATTACAACAAGTATCATTGATAAGGTAAAAGAGGTTATTTTTATTTAACAATTTTATGTTTCTACAGAATGCTATACATTTCGGACTTAGTTTTAAAATTCCAGTACCAAAAAAAGTAGTTTCTTTTACATTTGATTCACATTGAATAGATAGTTTCGTAGGTTGAGATTGAACAAATATCCATCCATTTTGGTTCAAGCTTTGCCAAATACCAACATTACCATATATTAACTTGTATTACATTAGGCTGGAAGTTTATTAATTACTCTTGTCATTATTTCGATTTCACAAATAGGGTTTACAGTAGTTGATGCAATATTTGGTATATTACAAATAAGGACGTCTTGCGTCATGGATTTACACACATTCAAATCATTAAGTGTGCAATAAGTGGATTTATCTCTGCTCAGGGCAACATAAGTTGTTGAAGGTAATATAAGTGCAAACGAGTTAAGTTTTTCTAAGTGATGTGATACTGGAATAGGAATATTCTTAAGCAAGTCATATTCTACAGGGTATACTAGCGGTATTTTTAATGCAAATAATATCTTCTTGTCTACGAAATATGAAACTATTTCAGATACACTTAAAAGTAAATGTAAATTATTAAGATCTATGCCTACAGGGAATTCTCTTAGTTTAGGTAAACCATTAGTAGTTGAAGTTATATCATCAAACAATTGTTTAGGTGCTTTAACTGAATGATGTAGCGTATTACTGTTAACAAACATGGTTGCATTAACGATATCTTCCATTTTGAAAGATAGGGTAAGTAAGCTTGCCTGTAGTACATTTAAGGTTTCTTCAATTTTGCTTTTGAAAATAAGTATATTTGTTATGTTTGATATGTATTGCATATTTTGTGATAGTTTGGTTAATGCTTTATCTAGGCGTGCTTCGTTTTTATTGATTTCGATTATAGTTTTGTTAAAATTTTCTATAGCAGATTTCGAAATGAGTATGTTTTGTTTAACTGGGGAAGCGACATTTTTATTTTCAGATTGGAGTGATTTTATGGCTTCGTTATATAGTTAAGCGTCGTTTTCATCCACTGTCCCAAATATATGTTTCATGACAGTACCTATGCCCGAAAACCATTGAGGTCTTTTAGATCTCTGTGACATTAGGTGAGATATTGCGTTATGATCTCTGACTATATCGTTGTATAGTGCAGTAAGTGGACCTAGCATGTTTTGTTTACAAATAAACCTTGCGGTATCTAACACATTATTAACATTATCTATATGTGGTTTAATATAACTTACATCTACTGGTATAATAAAGTGTAAATAATCGTTAACTAATCTAATGGTTCCAACAGGATCAAAGTAAATACCGGGACTACTATCTAGTGGTTCAATTAATTCTTGGGCTGGTAGTGACCAGAAGATTGAGATACTGATTCTGAAATAAAAATAAGGAATAAATAAGTTTCTGTTTATGTAGATTGAACAAGGGTTGCTAACTTAATTTCGTCGAAGTGATGTTTTACGTGTTTCCGAGTAAGGAGTAGCGTTACGGTGTTTTTACTATGTACTTTGACAATTTTATAAGGCCCTTTCCAAACTGGTGATTAGAGGCTTTACGCAGGCGTTTTTTGAGATAAACGTAGTCGCCTACTTTATATTGAGTGGCCCTTGTTCGAGTGTCGTTATACGTTTTGGATTTGATTTTAGAATTAATAGTATTTTCAATGGCTCTTTGTCTAGTTTGTTTCATGCTATGTTGTAGCATTCTAACATAGTCAGGGTATGTTGGATCAGGGTTTGAGTCATATACGGAATCGGGTAGGTAAGGTTTACGACCAAATAGAAGTTCATAGGGCGTGAAGTTTGTTGTGCTGTGTATAGGAGTATTGTATGACATTATGGCAGTGTAAACATACCGAGGCCAATCATCTTGGTTGTCATTAACAAATGACTTTAAATATTCTTTTAACGTAGAATGGCTACGTTTAAGAGCCACTTGGGTTTTCGGGTGGTAGGGTGTAGACCACAATTGTTTTAAGAAGTCACAAGTGCGTTTGAAAAGTTCCGAGGTAAAATTGGTCCCTTGGTCTGTTAAGATTGTTTTAAGTGTTTCAAATAATGAGATAAAATGAACAAGACAGTCACTGGTTTCCTCGGCTGAGACACTTCTTATTGGGTATGCAATTGAGAATTTTGTAAGGTCTTGTAGTATTAGTATGTACTTTATTTTAGCAGTTTCTGATTCAGGAAGTGGTCCTACGATATCAATAGCTAATCTTTGGAAGGGTACAGTGGAAGTTGTAGTAATTTGCATCGGTGCGCGATTAGTTTGTCTTAGAGCTTTGTTTTCTTGACATAGTTTACATTGTGTGACATACGTTTCCACATCACCACGCATGCCCTTCCAATAATTTTTCTTGGATACGTTTTAACGTGCGCACAGAGCCTTAGTGACCAGCAGTTGGAATATCGTGATTTTCACGTAATATTTTCTTGGTTTCACTCGGTGAAGGATAAATAATAGTGTTGTGATTTACTGATATATTTGTATTGTGAAATAAGAAAAGAAACATACTGTATAGCTTGGAAAACGAGTGTGTATCGAATGAACCTTTGAAATTACTAATCGCTAGTTCTGTGCAAGAGTTTTGTAGTAGTTCATTTCTGAGGTTCTTTAAACTATTGTAAATATCTACGTAGGAGGCAGTGTCCAAGTAGTGGACCTTTATAAATAAGAAATAAAAGTTACGGCTTTTATGCTCTAGTTTTAGGAATGAGTGCAGTGTTTTTTCTTTATTAAGAAAGTCAGATTGATTTTCAATTTCACTCAAAACTTCAGTTACGTAGGGGTTGCATAGCATTCTATCGAGGTTGGTATCACTACAGTTTTAGAAGTAGATTTAAATTGGTTTTCATTGACTTCGGTTATTTGAGCATTAGGTGTAAAGTTTTTATTATTTACTATTTTCAGAAATTTTGGATATTGGTCATCGTGTACTTGTGATGGTTGTGGTGAGTTGTTTGAAGTTTATCGAGTATTAGGATTGTTTTCAGGGTTGAAAGGAGTATTTGGCAGTTCTGAAGCAGAGGATCCCTCAGGAGAAGGTAAGTCTAATTAGAACAAGAATTAGAATTAGAATAAGAACGTCATCGGGATTAATCTGTTGTTGTTCGTCTTAGTCATTGATTTCAGGTAGAGCGGGTTCTTGTGGGGATGTACTAAAGTCTTGTAGTATATCTTCGGAAATAGGGATATTTTCAGAAATAGGAATGGTTTCAGGAATAGGAATTTGGTCATTAGTTGTGGTAGCGTTTTCTAATGGAATGTCGAAGTCTGTTTTATTGTCTCCTTGAAATGGACTGATTTGTCGATTTATGTCTAGTAAGTTCTCGTTAGAATTTTCGTGATGGATTGGGTTCACGGGAAAACTTGACAAAGCGTCAGCTGCAGCATTTAATTTTCACTTTCGATAAACGATCTCGTATTCGTATTCCTCGCGCTTAAGCCGCCATCTTTGTAATTTACTACTTGGATCTTTGTGATTAAAAAACCATTTCAGCGGTCTGTGATCAGTTATGATTTGGAATTTACGCCCATACAGATAAAGAAGGAAGGTTTTACAGCCGAATATTATTGCCAAGAGTTCTTTTACTGTGGTACTATAGTTACTTTCACACGGGACAAAGCGTCAGCTGCAGCATTTAATTTTCCTTTTCGATAAACGATCTCGTATTCGTATTCCTCGTGCTTGAGCCGCCATCTTTGTAATTTACTACTTGGATCTTTGTGATTAAAAAACCATTTCAGCGGTCTGTGATCGGTTATGATTTGGAATTTACGCCCATACAAATATAGATGGAAGGTTTTACAGCCGAATATTATTGCCAAGAGTTCTTTTAATGTGGTACTATAGTTACTTTCACTCTTATTTAAAGTACGGGATGCGAATGCGATAGGTTTGTCTTTTCCTATAGTGCTTTGGGACAACACGGCGCCGACAGTATGATTTGATGCATCACAAGTGAGGATAAATGGAGAAGAGAAATCTGGATAGGATAGTACTGGAGCGGAGGTGAGTTTATGTTTGAGTTCATCGAAGGCTAATTGTTGTGGGTTTTTGCAGTCAAATGGTGTATCTTTCTTTAGGAGGTTTGTCAGAGGTTTGGTGTTTTTTAAAAAGTCAGGGATGCAACGGCAATAATAAGAAAGCAACTGCCAGAGCAAAATTCCAATTCATCGGCAAAATAGGTGGGCGACTTGCGAGCTATCCTTCTGAGAGTCGTGCTTTCTGGTCCATTGCTAAAGCTGCCGAGGGGAACGAGAAATTTTTCTTTTGCACTGTGGGCCAAGTCACCATCGGTCTTTCGCAGTGGTGGTAATGACGACTGGCAGAAGTTCCCCTCGGCAGCTTTAGCAAGCGACCAGAAAGCACAACTCCCAGAAGGATAGCTCGCAAGTCGCCCACCTATTTTGCCGATGAATTGGAATTTTGCTCTGGCAGTTGCTTTCTTACTGAACCTCGAGGCAGCATTTAATTTGCGTTTTAACTCAGAAATATTCGGATCCTTATTATTACGAGCCGTGGTCCAAGCCTCATACGCAGTTTGCTTAAGAATTTTAGCTTCTCTGCAAGACCTATTAAACCACGGTCGTTTTTTGACGCCGGATACCAGCTTGGCCCTTTTGACTCGGTTCAACGACGGGCTGTGAGAATTGCCGATGATCCCAAACTCACTTGCGGTATCGAGCCCTTAAGTCTGAGGAGAGACTTTGCCTCCCTGTGTGTGTTCTACCGCTTGTACAATGGATTGTGTTCTGAGGAATTGTTCGAAATGATGCCCACGGCTACTTTCTACCATCGCACCGCTCGCCATCGACAGGGAATTCATTCTGACACTTTGGAACCAAAATGGTCGCGTACAGTGCGGTTTCAGAGAAACTTCCCCCCGTGAACCCTTGGGTTGTAGAATGAGCTCCCTGCCAAGGTTTTCTCTAAGGACTACAGTATGGGGTTCTTCAAAAAAGAAGTTATTAGCTTTCTGAAGGGTCGGCAACGCGCGAGTGATGCCCCTAGTGTTGCAAGCGTCCATAGGCTACGGTGACCGCTTACCATCAGGCGGACCATAGGCTTGTTTGCCACCTTAGTGGTATAAAAAAAAAAAGAAACTAATCCTAGGAAGGATTTGACGTCCTTTGGATATTTGGGAATCGGGAATTCTGTGACTGATTTGACTTTGGCAGGGTTAGGTTGGACACCTTCTTCAGTTATTAAGTGACCGAGGTATGCAACTTCTCACCTGAAGAACTCACACTTGTCGGGTTGGAGTTTAAGTTTGAAATCACGAAGTCTTTGAAACGCTAATGAGAGGTTAAGGATATGGGAATTGAGGTCGTGGGAGTAGATGACAATGTCATCGAGATAGACGAAACAGAGAATGCCTTGGAGACCAGAGAGAGCGGTATTCATAAGCCGGCGAAATGTGGAAAGAGCATTTTTCATGTGCATTCTGTTAAACTGATAATGACCTTGAGGGACACTAAAAAGCGGTTTTGAAAGCCACATTTTTATCCATCAAAATTTGATGGAAACCAGAAGCAAGATCTAGTGTGGAGAAGTATTTGCTTTGGCCTAATTGATCTAGAATTTCAGATATTTGTGGAATAGGATAGTTGTCTCCAATTGTGATATCGTTCAATTTCCTATAGTCAATGACTACGCGCCATTTGCGTTGGCCGAATGCATCAAGTTTTTTAAGGACAATCCATATCGGGGAGGACCATGGGGAGATTGAAGGCTCTATAATACCTTGATCAAGCATATGTTCAATTTGGTATTGTACTTCGGCTTTGTGAATTTCAGGGAATCGATAGGATTTAACGTGAATAGGAATATCGGATGTGGTTTTGATGTTATGTTTCATTGCGTTAGTATGAGATAGTTTATCTCGAGGAAGGTGAAATATATCAGAGAATTCGGAACATATGTCATACAGCGCATTTGATTCTTCAGCGTCAAGATGGGAGACTCGCAATTGGTTCAGTACTTCTTGCGTGTGTTGGTAAGTATTAAAGTTAGAATTGGAGATATTATCTATTTTATGGACGTGTTCGAGGGGTTCAAGTTTTAATTCTAAATTTGAGTTGACGCTTACAGGTTCTTCAGAAATGTTCACTACAGAGATGTTGATGCGATTGTTATCTTTTACTTTTACTACACAGTTGGCGACAAGAAGGGTTTCAGATGTATGTTGATCTAGTACAATACCTTCTTTTAAGTAAGGATCTGATTTTGAGCATTCAATCAAAGTTTCAGTGCGAGGAGGGATTACGTATACAGGTTCGCAAAATTTCATTTTAAAGCCTATGTGCGTATTCTGATGTTTTCGTTATAGTAATTAATATTGCAATCTAAATCGTTTACGAAATCGTTGCCAATTATTCCATCGTATTCTAAGTGGATTTCATTTACGACATGAAATGTATAGGATATGACATCAAAGGTCGGGAAAATTTTAAGTATGAAGTGACCTAATGTTAGAGCAGATATATTCCCAGAATCAATTCCTTTTAATTTAATGATATCTTGTTTTAGCTTTGGCATGTGCTGAATAGAAGACAGTTTATTAAGACTTACAGAAGATCCGGTGTCGATAAGGAATGACAGAGGTTTATCAGATATATGTGTTTTTAATAAAACATGAGGTAGAAATCTTTTATGAGAGCTTGATGAGATTTCGTATATTATTTCAGAAGTTGTTCGCTTTTGGTTATCTCCAGGTTCATTGAAGGTTGATTTAGTATTTCAATTGTAATATGTTCCTTATGAGAACATGGTTCAGTTTTGGTTTTTACTTTAAGACGATTTTTAGAAGTCACTGCTTCGGCATAGGAGAGAATTGGAGGTTTTGGGGGTGTAGGAGGATTTAAATAATTTAATATTTTGATTTGTGTAGATTTAGTAGTTATTGTATCACTAGATGTAGGTAAGTTTGTATAAAAGGACATAGAAGATATAGTAGAACTTATTGAATGTGATTGAGTAGGGCCATTGGATGCAGCATGTACATTGGACATAGTAGGTGTGTTG